>CM072808.1:38765067-41285067 GCA_037013495.1 Hippophae tibetana
ATTAATTATCTTTAGTTGTTATTAACTATCATTAATTATTATTACTTTTACATATTACTGTTATTAGTTAATGTGATATTAACATAATATATAAGAGAAGATGAAGAAAGCAAGGAAAAACTATATACTTCTATTCGAATTATTGTGGTGCTTTGTTGCCTGTTTTATAGTGTAGCTAGTGTGTACAATAGTTAACATGAGATAGTGTCTACGTTATAAACTCTAATGTAATCGAATGATTGTGTTTGTTATGGTTTCTTGCGTGCTTCACTCGTATTAATGTTGTACGGGTCTATATCAGTTATAATGTTATGTATATTGGTTTTGATACAATATAATGTGCTAATAGTTTGATAACAACAACTAACTAATAATTAAAAAGAACTAAATTTTAACAACCTTTCGTCTTGAGTACGTCAATTGTTTAACATTTCCCTTGGTCACAAGTTCTTGGGACAATTGAAAGTTTGGAGCAAAGCTCTCTTAAATCTTTATGTGGCTAGAGTTTTGGTTAGGATATTAGCTAATTGTTCATGGGTAGATATGTACTCGACTACCAATTATCCACTAACAACCTTTTCTCTTACAAAAAGCAAATCTATGTCAACATGCTTGGTTTTGGAACGAAGTATTGGATTGTGAGCTAAATAACCGACACCTATGTTATCACAATAAAAATTGGAAGCTTATTGCATTATCACATGAAGAACCTTATTTACCCAGCCATTTTCGCCACTACTTGAGCCAATTCCCTAAATTTTACCTCTGTGGAAGACATGGCCATAACTACTTGTTTCCTTGAGCTGTATGAAACCAACGAATGATCAAGGTAGATGCACAATCCACTTGTGTTACATTTGTCATTAGAACATGTTACCCAGTTTGCATCACAATAACATGAGTTTCAAACTATCAGATCATTGAAGTAACAAACTAAGTTCTTATGTACCATGCAAGTACTTAAGGAGATACTTAGCTACAACCCAATGAACAGTGGTGATGTAGTGGAGAAACTGTCATAATTTATTGACATAATAGAACAAATTAGGTCAAATTAGGGTGAAATATTGCAAAGCATTAAGGATTGGCCTATACATTATAGCATTAGGCTATGTAACACCCTCTGTTTGGGACAATACTTTACCAACATTCATTGGTGAAGTTACAGGTTCGCATTCAAGTAGCTACACTTTCTCAACCAATTGCACAATATATTTGGTTTGGTACAAGTGATAAAAGTCATATCCTTCTTTACCTTTTATATCCAAGAAATAACTCATTGTCACTAAGTTTTTTAGAACAAAGACAGAATTAAGGTTTGTTATGATGGTTTGAATTAAAACATTATTGCTTCATATCACTAATATGTCATTTACATTTATTAGAAAAATGATTGTGCGGGCTTGCAAAACCCTATTATTGGAACCTACCACTGAGTTTAAGAAGCCAGATTCTATAGGCCTATTTGGGACCATAGAGTGCCTTTTGTAACTTACAAACTTGATGTGAATATAAAGAATCAACAAAATCTTGTGGTTGGGTTATAAAAATCTCATCTCTTAGGTCGTCATTTAGAAAAACATAATTGTCTAATTTTTCAATCAAAAGCCAACGCCATTGTGATGACAATTTTGATTATAGTAGATTTGATTACATGACTAAAAGCCTTTGTATAATCAATATCCTCAGTTTGATTATACCCTTTAGTAACTACTTACTTTATATTTTTCAAGAGACTTATCAAGCTTTAGTTTTACTTTGAAAATCCATTTATTTCAAATTATATTGCCATTAGCGATGGAGATAAGAACACAAGTGTTGATTTCCAGAAGTGCTTCATATTCAAGCTTCATATCTTCATACCATTTTGGACAAGACAAGCCTTCATTTATAAAGGATAGTTAAGGAAGAATAACATTTGCAAGAAGAAGCTTGGGTTTATAAATGCCATTTTTAGTTTGAGTAGACATGGAGTGTATGTTGTTGGAACAAGTGTTAATGGTAAATGAAAGTTTTTAGTTATGGATCGAAATAGCTATATGGGGTGAATAGATAAATAATAAAATTATGAAAAATTAAATTTTTTATAGACATTAAGGCATGCAATCGCGTGTAAATAAAATAAAACATAAATATAAATTAACATAAGAAATTTTTAAATAAAAACAATCTATACGATACCAATAATTCATAAGGAAAACCAAATTACTTAAGAGAAAAATTATTTATCCACCAAAAAACCTAAGTATTTCTCCTGTAAAAAAAATGTTTAATTACAAAGTTAAAACTTTAAGTAGGTTTTATTATAAATGGAACTTTAATCCTAATCATCGGGAAATTATAGTTAATTTTAAATGTTGCATTAATTTATATTCTATTTTAGTTATTTCATATTTAGATTATAACATTTTTTTCATGTTTTTCAACTAATTACCTTATCTTATATTATAATTTGTTGGGTTGATTGTTGTGTGTGTAAGGATATCAAAATTAGAAAAACAATTTGTTGTAATATTAGTTGAGTATAGATGTATTACTTGGATTTAGAATAAAAAATATATTTTATGATTTTTTTTATACCTATCGATTATATTGTTATTAAAAAAAGTCAATTTTTTTGCTAATTGAAGAGCGGTTTCATAAATAGTGAAAAATAAACGACAACAACATTCAATGCATTTAATAAGAGTAAGAGCAATGATAGTCTAAATAGTTCCAATGCATCATTAGATCAATTCATAAATTCAGTAGTATGTCTCCACCATGCTGAACAAAGTTTAACACAACCAAAATCTTCAATAAATATTTCAAAACACACACACACACACAACAACAACAACAACAAAAATGCTCTTTAAATTTGAGATCGCACAAATATATAACTGTGCCTAATTATTTTAAACTCGTAATTTGATATTGACAACGAGAGAGTGAATATGAAAATGGAACGGAGAAATAATGATTGTTTGTTTTCATTACAAAGATAAATATCAAAACATATGAGGGGACAACATGGATATCAAAAGATTGTAAAGTAGAGTAAGAAGCCACTGAAATTTAAAAGAGCAAAACCAAATGATTTCTATTTCTTAGACCGGCGTGAGTTTGAATAGAAATTTTTGGATACTTTTTTTTTTCTATATAAATTTTCACTCATTGGACTGTCATGATTTATATTACTATAAAGAGAAGAGATGCCAATTTTTGTGAGGTTGGGTTTCCATCGGATTCCCCGTTCAGAGTCAAGTGGGGAAAACAAAATGGTGATGCAGTTGGGTCGGGATTCCCCACCACAAAAATTTGGGTCCGGTGTTGGGATCAAAGAAGGGCTCAAAATGTATTATATATAACTTTTAAAGAAAGTTATATGTAATTGAGATTAAAAATAAATTATATAACATACTTTATTAGTGAAAAACACTTTATATATATCACTCTATTATTATAATAGCATTTTTTAATATATTTTTAAAGTTCAATCCTAATTATTACAATTGAGATTTTTATTTAGTCAAATTTTAATTTAAAAAGTTTGGAAAATTTTCCAATATTTATGAATTACTAATTTTTTTTATTATTTAAAAAATATAGACTCATAAACGTACATACATCTATATATTACTAACCTAAATCATTTATCATTCTTATTCATTATTTTTAGAGTATATACTTTTAGAACATATGAAAAATTCTTCGACAACTAAAATGTTACTACTTAAAAAAAATAAGAATCTAATTATATCGTTACATGCATATTTAGATCATGCATCAATTGTTATTTTAAGTATTTTTATTTATAAAATTAAAATTTAAAAAGTTTCATTTTTCTCTTATCTTGACTCTAAAAATCTTACAATCTTTTAAAATTTTCCACAAATAAAATTCAAGGTTTGAGGTCGGAGATTTGGGTTGGTGTCCAATCTTTACCCGCTTTATCAATAATACTAGACTAATTTTTTTTTGTTTGACTAGATTATTCTTTCATTTACAAATAATCATCAATTTAGTGGAAAATAAGTAAATATTTTTCATAACAATCACATAAATTTTATAACTTTAAGTTTTTTTTGTTAAAAAAGAATTAAAGATGTCATAGGTTTTTTTTATGAACATTTTAATCTTAATATGGGACATTATTGATTATTATAAAAATGATAAATTTAATGTAATATTTGATTATTTTGATATGATTTTAGGTGTTTATTTTTTATAATTAAAAAAATAAAAGTATATTTTTTCATTATTATGACACTATTGATGCTATTTTTTTAAATAATAATTGGACTAAAAATATTTAACTCAAAAATATCATGATTAAATTATTTATTTTTATAAAATATGAAGAATACTCATAAAAAATCTTGAAAAAATTATTAAAAGTTTATTCATAAAAAAAATGTTTTAAACTTAAATATTGCAAATAAAGTGATATATATATATATATATATATATATATATATGTAACATCTAATTTAAATTATAACCTCATTCATGTATATTATATTATGATAATAATAATATGGTAAAAAGGCATAAATATAATAACAAAATCTTGGTGAAAATGAGTCCTCACCGGATTGACTAGTGGAACTCATCCCACGTAAATAAAAACACCTTTTATCACCTAGCTTTTCTCCATCTTCATATTTAAGAGTGTCAATTTTTTTAAGGAGTAAATTTCTGTAGAAATTATTGGTTTAGAGGTAGTAAAGAAAACAAATTATATTTTATAATAAGAGGATTATTAAAGATATAGATTGTATTTTAGTTCTCGTATTATAAAATTATAAATCTTATTTTAATAAATATATAAATATTAAATATTTTTTAATTTTTTTAGATTTATAAATTTAACTGATTGTATTATATATTTTATATATTTATCTTTATGTTATATTTTTATTCTAATAAAATATGAATAATATTTTTTATAAAAATTATTTAAATTTTAAATATACAAATTATTATTATTATTATTTTAAACTAATTTATAACATGATTCTATTAATATTATTTAACATAAAATAGTTATGTATTTATTGTTATTTTTTTCATTTCATATAAATATTTTTTATTACCTCGAAATTTTATTTTTTATCATAAAATATTTTTTATTAACTTATTTATATCATAATTTGTCTTTATAATAAAAATAAAAAAAACAATTACATAATCTTTTTTCCTATTTAGAGTCCCTACTTCTTATTAGGATTTATGATATGTCTTTACAAAAAATTTAAATAAAAATAAACCTTACCAATGGACATTGAATCACCTTTTATTTTACTTCTCTCCTTTATACTAGACCTTCAAGCACGAATGACCCACTAACATCCATTTGCCGTTTTATATGTTATAATATAATCATCAAAATTATTTGGACACTATAATCTCTCTTGTTAAAATAAAATAAAATTATTTGCGCACAGTACACTCAAGCATCTCACACTTTTCATTAAGAATGTATTTGTATTATATATATTTTTTATATTATCTATTTATAATAATAAATAATAATAATAATAATAATAATACCATAATACAATTATTATTATCATAAAAATATTTTATAATAATCACTTTATTTAATATTAATATTATTAAAGTATAATTGATACTTAAAGTTAAAACATATATTTCATACGGTGATAAAAAATTCATTATAACAAGTTATTATCCTAAAAATAACAACACCTTAAAACTATGTTACGTGTACGCTATTAAATATAATAAATATTTAATTATATTATAATTATTTTGTATAATATTTAATTATAATATAGTTAGATAAAATTAAGGATAAATATAAAATTTTATTTATTTTTATATTTGATCACATTTTAAAAAATTAATTTAAATAAAAGAAAATATCTAGATATATAATTATAGAATTAAAATTTAAGATAAATTAATTAAAATATCTAATACGTTTTAAATTGAAACTTACTACTAATACTAAATTTTTAAATAATTATAAAATTTTTATTCTATATTATATAATCTTATTTTACTAACTAATACGTAAATATATAAAAACTGTAATGTTAGAGTTTTTAATATTGTATAACAAATATATCTAAGAACAAAAAGATTAAAAAAACAAGGTTATGTCATGTAATTGTTATTAAATGAACATATTAGCGTTGTGATTATTTGGATTAGGTTTCATGCTTTTTAAAAAAAAATTAGGGACGTAATTTCATAATTTATAAACCGGTTAGAACTATAATTTGTTAAAATAAATATTTTTAATTATAAAAATATATGAAAAATAAGATTTATAGTGTCTATTTTTTATAAATAATAAAATTATAGGTTTCTAATTTGAAAATTACAAGATTATAATATTATTTTAAAAAATTAAAACATTTATAATACCTATTTTAATAATTATAAAATTAAATTATTTAAACTAAATAATTATATTATCCTAGTTTCCCGTCAGCCAAAATTTCTTAGGGTAGTGTCACGTTGATATCATATTATACATAACATCCCTTACCTTCTTTTCAAATAAACAAGAGAGAGCTTTAAGTCAAAGATCGTGAACACGTGTAGGGCTGTAACCATAGGGAAGCATAACCACCCATGATCCTTCCCTTAAACTTTGCCTCGAAAAGAAAACTTGTGGTTCTTTCTCAATTAAAGCAAACAAAAGAGTAATTTTATATCTAATTACAGAAGTATAAAAACTATCATTATATTAATTTTTAAATATATGATCTAAAAATATAAAGAAGTGTCAATCTTTTTAATAACCAATGCATTTATTACCCAAATGATGTTATTATAAAGAGTTAAGTAAATAACATAGGTTGAGTATAAAATTTTAACAAATAATACTTAATCTAAATACTAACAATTATGATAAATAAAAATCTTGGTGGATATCTAAGTAAAAACAAAACTGATATATTTGAGTGAAAAATTAATTTTAAAACTTTTGTTTAAAAGTATATGTTATTTTATATATTCGTACTCAATACGACAATGGCATACAGATATATGCATGAAATTACATTTATTTAGGTTTTTTTAAAAAAAATATAAAGCTTAAACTTAATAAATAATATATTTTTATTTATATATGTTATAGTTGATGTAAAATTTTAAAAAGTTAAAAATTTGCAACTTATATTCATCTTTTTTTATTATTAAAGTTCATTTAGAACGGTTACTAATACGTCACTTAATATCAATAAAGAACGAATTCAGGGTATTGAAAACGCTTATTGCATAGTGAGATATTTCTTACGCAACCAGTTTTATCGACACTTCCTTGCCTACCATTGAAAGAATTGTTTTTTTTTTTTGCCAACCTTTCTGTATGACTTATGAATCTCTCCTCTAAAGTTGCTTGAAAAGCGGTATACACAAATAAAATATCAATTTTTAACGATATTCATATTTTAGAGTAATTATTTTTATTTTTATAATAAAATATATTTTTAAAAATGTTAATTTTTTTTAAAAAAATTTCTTTTGAATTTTAAATTGCAAGTTAATCATATCAAGATTATTTTTATCAAATTGAAAAATTGAATGTACTCAAGTGCTTTATTTTTTCAAACAAGTATACTAGCTACTAAAAAAATTAACTAATTAAGAATTTAAATATTTCAATCCAAAGGTAGTTAAATGTGCATTCACCCACACAATGTATAAAAATAGCATCAATTAAAAAGCATCAAAAGCTCATTCAATAACGTTCAGTTCCTAATATAAATAAATAAAAGATCAGCTCTAGTCCTACCTCAATTTTTTGCATCATTAAAACATTACTTTTTAAGCTTTAGTTTGAGTGGTGCGATCAATGAGGAAGATGCTCTTAGGTATATATCGAATCAAAATTTTGCATGACATTTAAAGCCAAATCATAACCGTAGGATTCATAGACTCTGGGATTTATTCACGTCAACTCTGTGTTAGCTTTCCCGAAAACAGAACCACTTAGAACTTCCCACCACGCTACTAGTCTACTACACTACACTCTACATTACCACCTTTCTTCTCTTTTCTCTCTCTCTCTCTCTCCCACGCTTCCATATTCATGGCGGTTTTCAAACTTTTCTTTCTCTATGTTCTCTTATTCTTCTTCTTCTTCTTTTTAGGTTTGACTAGCACACTGAACGATCCTTCTTCTTCTTCTTCTTCTGCGGATGTTGCACTTCTGTTGGGAAAAGTCAAGCCTTCACTGCAAGGTGACATTGAAAATTTGCTTTTATCTACATGGAATCTATCTGTTCCTTTGTGTCAATGGAGGGGTCTCAAATGGGTTTTCTTAAAAGGCTCACCTTTAGTATGCAGCGACCTTTCTTCACCTCAATGGACCAACCTTTCCCTCTACAAAGACCCTTCTCTTCACCTTCTTTCTCTTCAGCTCCCTTCAGCCAATCTCTCTGGTTCACTCTCCAGAGAGCTTGGTGGGTTTTCTATGCTCCAAAGTCTCTATCTTAACATCAACTCTCTAAGGGGTACCATTCCTCTTGAGCTTGGTTATAGCTCTTCCCTCTCTGACATCGATTTGAGTACTAATTTGTTGATTGGGGCTTTACCACCATCAATCTGGAATTTGTGTGAGAAGCTTGTTTCTCTTAAATTTAATGGGAATTCACTATCTGGGTTTCTTCCTGAACCTGCATTACCAAACTCCACCTGCAATAACTTGCAGTTTCTCGATTTGGGTAACAACAAATTCACTGGAAATTTCCCTGAATTCATAACGAGATTTGTTGGACTTAAACAGCTTGATCTTGGGGGTAACTTGTTTTCAGGCCCAATTCCTCAGAGTTTAGCTGATCTTAAACTTGAAAAATTGAGCCTTTCACACAACAATTTTAGTGGGGTGTTGCCAATTTTTGGTGAATCAAACTATGGAAGCGAGGTTTTTGAGGGAAACAATCCCGAGCTCTGTGGGTTACCCTTGAAAAGCTGTAGTAATGGAAGCTCTAGATTGAGCTCTGGGGCAATTGCTGGACTTGTGATTGGTTTAATGGCTGGAACTGTAGTTATAACTTCTCTGTTAATTGGGTATGTGCAAAATAAGAAAAGAAAAAGTAGAGCAGAGAGTGAAGATGAAATAGAGGAAGAAGAAGATGAGGAAAATGGGGGTGATGGAATTGGAGTTGGAGGTGAAGGAAAGATTAATTTGTTTCAAGGGGGTGAACATTTAAAATTAGATGATGTGTTAAATGCAACAGGACAAGTTATGGAGAAGACTAACTATGGAACTGTTTATAAGGCAAAACTTGCAGATGGGGTAACCATTGCTCTGAGGTTGTTGAGAGAAGGTAGTTGCAAAGATAGGAGTTTATGTTTACCAGTTATAAAGCAATTGGGAAGGATACGTCATGAGAATTTGATTCCACTTAGAGCTTTCTATCAGGGGAAGAGAGGAGAGAAGCTTCTGATATATGATCATCTCCTTCAAAGAAGCCTTTATGATCTTTTACATGGTATGGATTTGTTTTGTGGACAAATAATTTTATACACTCTTCAAGATGATTGTGAGTGCTTTTTAGATTAGAGCTATAATGTTCTATATTAGTTAGCTGTGCATATTTTAAATGTCATGCAATTGTATTAAGCTGCATAATCCCACTACGAAGTGATAGAAATGGAGGGCTTGTGTTTCCACGTTTTTAAAAATTTACTCTTAAAGGGGTTGCATTAATGGTTCAAATACTTAAGGGCTACACCAGCTAGTCATTTGATTCATTTATATATCATTTACTTTTAGAAACTTCAAATACCATGGAATTCAGTTCTTAACTAGCAAGTTACAAACTATGGCTTGTGTAGTTACCTAGTCCAAAATGGAGTTGGAACTTGATTTCTACATTTAAACTTATAATGTGCTAATGTTCTATTTTCACTTTAAGATGTATAATCTCCCTCTTATTTTTGTTCATGGCTCAAAAATATTAGTTTATAAGCATTTTGGGTCGATGTCAGTACATTAGTTTGTGCTGTTTCCTGTATCTTGACTTGAGGGTTATCATTTATCGATACTGATTCATTTATTTATTGATTTATCCCTTTTCGTTGAATGTAGAATCGAGAGCTGGAAAGCCTGTGCTGAACTGGGCTCGGCGACACAAGATTGCCGTAGGTATAGCCAGAGGACTGGCATATCTTCATACAGGTCTTGAACAACCTATTACTCATGGCAATGTGAGATCTAAAAATGTGCTAGTGGATGAATTCTTTATAGCCAGACTTACTGAGTTTGGCCTTGACAAGCTAATGATCCCAGCTGTGGCTGATGAAATAGTGGCACTTGCAAAAACTGATGGTTACAAGGCACCAGAACTTCAAAAGATGAAAAAATGTAATGCTCGAACCGATGTTTATGCATTTGGAATTTTGTTATTGGAGATTTTGATAGGTAAGAAGCCCGGAAAGAGTGGAAGAAGTGGCGAATATGTGGATTTGCCTTCAATGGTGAAAGTGGCAGTTTTGGAGGAGACAACGATGGAGGTTTTCGATGTTGAGGTTTTGAAGGGGATAAGGAGTCCGATGGAAGAGGGAGTACTACAGGCATTGAAACTTGCAATGGGTTGTTGTGCCCCGGTTACTTCTGTTAGACCAACTATGGATGAAGTTGTGAAGCAATTGGAGGAAAATAGACCAAGGAACAGATCAGCTTTGTATAGTCCAACAGAAACAAGGAGTGAAATTGGTACCCCATTTTGAGTTTTCTTATTCTGAATGTTAAAAAAAAGGGGTTCTTTGTATGTTTTTTTTTTCTGTATCCGAGAGACAGGATGAATGTAGTGAATGGTGATAGCGTTTCTTTATATGAAGCTTGCATTTTGAAATGGGAATCAATTTTCATCTGTATAATTGAATGGTTAGGAAAATATGTTTTATGATTTATTTTTGTTTAAGCATCACCATGGAATTGTAGTGGCATACCACCTGTATTTTATTATATATAATTGGTTGGATGGTATTTAGGTTAAATATCAAGTTTAGAGTACGAGTGCACATTGTGGTGGCCTTTGATTCATTCCACATATTCCTTAAAAGTAGGCCTTTAATTCATTCCACATATTCCTCAAAATTAGGCTAGACAATTTTAGTTGTAAGAAAAATGAGGAAAAAAGTAGTGGCATCAAATATGTAAGAATATGCAATCAACTCAACTTTGAGCAACTTCCGGAAAGAAAGTAAAAAGGAAGAAGAACAAGAATAAAAAATATCTATTTCTGATTAACTTCTATAGTACGTATATTGTAATCCATGACATTGAGCCCATCTAGCCCAACTTGTTACCACCGAATGCAGATTGGTCCATGCAGTTAGTTAAACTCGCTGAAATTAAATGAAGGTTAATTCTAAATACATCTGTCAAAACTTATTATACATACCTTAATTGTTGAAAAGCATGTATTGAAGGGTATGTAGTTGGAGATTTTGATGGATGTAACTATAATTGAGTAATTGAGCTTAAATGAACCATCAGATACTCTTTTCAATACGACTGAATCAATTGCATTTTTCCAAGTTACAAAATAAAATCTAACCAAGTTACAATTATGTAAATAAAAGAGAAGAGTTTGATGCTTGGTCCACTTAAATTGTGCCCAAGCCCAACAATCGGCTCTATGACTGACTAACTGCATTCATAGATAAAAATGTAACAACATTTCTTGTTAAAGAGGAAAAAGAAAAAAAAAGAAAAAAGAGGAAAATTTACACTTTTATAAATATTTGACGGGGCAAACTAAAAAATCAAAAATAAATTATAAAAAAGAGGGTTGTAAACAGAATGGCTGCAAACTCGCCCTACTGTTTGTGGTTTTGTTTCGAAGATGTTGAAATTTTAACATTGGGATCCCCTACGGCAGTCAAGGACACCAGCACCAGAGGTAAGGGTGGCAACCAAAGAAGAGGACTTGGCCGCTAAACTTGAAGCCCTTGCATAGCTGGCTCCAGCACCCGCTCCTGATGCTGTGAAATATGCTCCATTCAGCAACAGGTCTCCCTCTGATCTCCAATTCCAACTTTTCCACAAACTCGTTGAAGTGTCCACTCTCTTTGTAACCTGTTCAATTAAATTTTTTTTAATAATCCGATCATCTTTATTACCAATTGGTATATAAAAATCAAATCAGGTTCTATACATTAATACAAGTAATTGATTAAGATTTTATGTACCTCTTTAGCAAAAGGATTTACAGGGGCAAGATATCTATTGCCCTGGCTATTAATGGTGGGGCTAGCACTTCCACCGATAGCATACATTACCCAGTGTGTATAGTCATTGTTTACCACATGAAAATACCCATGTCTACACCTGCAACATTTTTACCAATTTGGGTCAGATTAAGTACAAAAAAATAAAAAATGAGAGGGAGTCAAATGTAATTATAAGTCTTTATAGTTTACCTTGGCATTCTCTGGATTAGACCCTCACCAAAATGATTGTAGGCAATGGTCACTTGCATCACCTTATCTCTTATATAGGAATCACTATGGCCCAATAGCATTACCTGTTTTCCAAGTACCAGTTCAGTACTTTAGTCTTTTAGCCAAAAAGGAAGAAAAGAGAGAGAGAGAGAGAGAGAGATGTGCAATTACTAATCTAGACATATATACCTCGTTATGGTGGGTGAAATAGTTGTTAGAGATTGTAAGGGCAGTAGAACCCATAACAGCATCAACGAGACCATCAGCACAATTTGAGAGAGAATTATGGTCGACCCAAATGTGGCTCGATCCAAATATGGAAATGGCATCTCCATCAGCCATAGTCCTCCAACCATAATGACTAGGTGAGCTTCGAACCATGGCATTTCCAGTGGGCTTACAATCATGGATATGTAGGCCATGAATAATAACATTAGTTATGTACTGAATTGTTATGCAACCTCCATAAGCAATGTGGACATTAACACCTCGAGCATCGATTGTCTTAAAACTATTCATTATAAGTTCTTGTTTTAATGTGATAACCATATCCCTTTTGAACACAATCCATAGAGGTCTATCTTGAATGACGGCATAACGGAGAGTACCGCGTTTGGGGTTAACAGGGTCATCATCCCTTGAGTCAGTAACGACGTAGTACCTTCCATCGCGACCACCAACCGCATTCCGCCCAAATCCAATGGCACAGTTCGCTAAGCGCTTTCTGTGAAGGTGCCAATTGGGGTCACAACGCCAACAATCATCAATTGGGTTCCCAGTTCCACATGAGAAGTATCCTAAACTCCTCCTTTCAGTACTGTTGCGAATGCTCCTGAAAATTTAAAACAATATTAATTATTTTATAATATTTATATTCACAATTCAGTATCTCTCTCGTCTTCTTTTTTCCGTCGATAATAATTGTGAAGCAGCATAATATTTTTGAGATGAATATGTCGTCGCACATGCATGCATGGGCAGCCATGTGAAGACATATGGGTAGAATATGCTTATAGAAAGAGAGAGAAATTCCATTACACACAAAATTTTCACGCTTTTTTACGCATCACTTGTATAATATGTTACAATTATTTTGAAAATTTAAATACATATATATTATTTTAAATAATATAGATAAGATAAAAAAATATAAGAAAATAGAATTAGATACACATTTGTGTGTACATTATGCTTTATTTGTTTAGCGAGACCAGTTGTTTGATACAAGTAATAAATGTTATATAGTACTTGGAGTTGTCGGTGGATTGTTAGCTCCTATTAAAACAGGGTCGTCCAATGTGTTCGTGGCGGTGCCATTGAACAGCATTATTTATGTCAGTTTGGCCATTGTTAGATTAGGAAAAGAGTTGTTTTTGGTTCTAAATAAATTAAACATTCTATCTACATGGATCAGACAATTATTAAGTGAATGAGTGAATAGAATTATGGAGCTGAAGTGGACTGAATGGATAACAGAGAGAGAGAAAAAAATGGATTCAAAAGTATGAATCTAATGGCTTGCTTTCCTGAAATCGATTGATATACTAGTTGATGTTCAATTGTGCAGATTAATTAGTATCTTATATTATAAAATATGTGCATATATAATATGTGATCAAAAAAATAAGATTTACGGACTTTGGGAAAAAACAATCATAATCATGGAAAGAAAAGAACAAAAATAGTTGAAAAAGACCCCACTTTTTTTTTCCATTTAAATTTATAATTCTAAACTATCATTGGTTTAAAACCAATCGGTTAACATTGGAATGCATGTTTAATATTTCACGCATTTTTAAAGCTTTGTCACTATCATGACATATAATAGAGGATACATGTGATATGTTTATGATATTGTAGTTTCATTAAATATATAATAAATAAACATTAATTGAAAGAAGGGACTTGCATGTAAGTCAAATAATGGCTTTAGAGATGCAATTAATTAAATGGACCACAACAAAATATGAAAAAGCAACCTCAAGTTTGCCCAATATTAGCATTTGGCGCAATATAAAGTTAATGTACTTAGGGAATTCGATGTTTGGATAATGAAAGAAAATGAAATAAATAAATAATTTGTAAGCGTGACAACCGGATCTAGCTAATGACATGTGCATGTGGAAAAAAGCGGGCAAATCAAATTAAAAGAGAGAAGAGATGGCAGAGGATAACACATGATAGTTTATTCCTCCCAGTCCTAAAGGCAAGTTCAAAATGTAATATAACTTATATTATTACTCAACTAGTACGTAGATTTTTATTCATTAGCCATTAAACAAGCAGAAGCTGGGTGTTTTAGATCTAAATTGAGTGACCAAATAGCATATATAAGACAATTAGGGAAAGAAAAAAAAACTTTAATTATGTCCAATATTTTATTCTCTCAATCTGTATGCACATATTCTTTAACCATACTTTGCTTCCCACCAAAGCTATAAGCAAAGCATCTTACCAGAACAAAACCAATCATCTTGTAAAATGAGAAGGGGTTACTCTGAATTATGAAATTTTTGAGCATGTGATTCATAGCTGTGTTCCCAAGAAAAAATTAATGGAATTCAAAAATATATTGAAGGAGTTCGATTAAAAAATATAAAAATATTATATTTATAATAATTTATTAAAATGTTGATATGACAGTCATCAAGTTATTAAAAAAAATTATTGTTTTTATTCTCTATTATTCCCATTCAAAAATGTTTAATTACTTCCCAAAAATAAGAAACCTGCTTATTTCGATTCCATTAATGGAATCACATGCAATTATATTATTTTATTTATTTAAATGATTTCAGTTTGATTTTATTAAAATTAGTAGAATGTCTAAATTTCCTTGAAGAGTATGTACAATTCTGATTTGTGAGCAAATAACCAGACTGGTGTTTCCTCAAATAAAGTGACAAATTAAGCCTGAAAGGATAATTTTAAGTGTATTTGATTTGATTGATACAAGAGGGCCACTGCCACGTGAAAATGACAGCATAATAATAAGAAGAATTGAGTATAATTAATAAGGTATCACCTTCTCTTTGGGACCTCATAAGAAAATATGCTGAAGTGTGTTCACAAGTAACAACTTACAACTCACAAGTCATGCATGTGCAAATAGAGTGAACTATTTGATTGAATAATAATAAAAATTAAAATCACTAAAATAAAAGAAAGTTATAAAGAGAGACTCACATATCAACCATAGCAGCTATTTCATCTGGATTATCTACAGCGTGTTCATTCCAACCATCATCCAACCTGAAATCATAAAATTACAATTCAAGTTAACACTTTCTTAATTTAAAATTTTAAAAAGAGAAATAGTGAAGAAGAAAATTAACATGCGTCTCCTTTTTCGTGAACATGTGTCTAACTATTAGATTAATAATTGATATTGCCATAATTAAGTAGAGCATTAAGAGTAGAATTATTATTTTATTGCTTTGAAATAATAAATCTCTAGTTTCAGTCCATTTTCTCGGAGGAAAAAATACAAAAAAAAAAAAACAATCATTTGATCAAGTTCAATAGAATAATATTGCAGCAAAACAATAATAAAAATAACAATAATAAACGTGTAATAACATCTTAATAACATTAAAGTGTATATAATTAGACGCATTCACGTTAAATAAGTCTAAATAATTATAATTTAATTTAAATAACTTTTAAAATATTTGATTTAATAAACTTTTTTTTTTATAACTAACTGAAAATAATGAATACTATATTTATAGTTTAAAAATGATATTTTTATTGTTTTCTTGATAAATAATACCATGTTACTCTATAATTCATCTATAAACCATCCACCTAATATATTTTAAAATATTTAAGATAATAATATTTATATTTTATTTAAATGATTTTTTTATACATAAATAAATTAAATTTTAATTAGAAGAATTATCTTATTTCATAGAAGACTTTCTAGTGTCTACAGTCCGTTTAGCGTGAAATAGAGAATTAATTCTAAAGAAGTGCTTCAGATGCATTCGAACTTACTCTTCTTTTATTTTATTTTAAAACAATAATAATTTTATATGTTTGGAACATTTGACAAAATAAACATTAACACAATACCACTAAATTAACCACAGATTAGTTTACATGAAGTCCTGACACGAATTGAGGGATAATACTGAAATTCTCAAGGATGATCTCGTACTTGAAAAGTCGACACAAGGAAATCTCAAAGTTTCGGAAACGTAAATAAGGTTTTGGATTACACATGAACAGATCCAATCTGTCTTTGCGACTGTTAGAGAAATATGTCACTTGATTCATCCGACGGTTAGTTTTTTTTTCCTTTGACACGTGGACGAAATAGATCAGAAATAAAGACCGAATTAAGATCTAAATTGAAGCTTAAAATTACCCGTCCGCCATGGAAGAATTCTTGGAGCTATGCAACTTCTCACTTCTTACAGAACTGCCAGAACAAACATAAACTCAATAACTGAGACTTCAAACACGTAAAGTGATCCAAAATTACTATGTCTACTAATGCAACTAACTTTGATAAATTAGAAACTCCGTGTTATAAAGCCCCAATAATTAAAACCATCAAATTCTGAAAGAAACTGATATCACTGCGAAATTTCACCATGAATCTGTATAGGATAAAAATAAAAACGTAGAGAGATTTGAAGCTAAGCAGCTAATTAACTTTAGTGTAGAAGCATTTACGAACCTTGACTGTACAACATTGTCTTTGTATATCGAAGCCTTTACGCTAACGAATAGCAGTAGAACTAGCAATGAGCATATTGAAATCGGTCTTATTAGAAAAGACGTCATTGTTGTTGTTCTGGAGCTCTATTTATTTGGCTTTGTACAAGTAAATGTACCCCCCTCTCTCTCTCTCTGGGAAGAAAATTGGAAGAAAAGGAAGAAGAAACTTAATGGATTCAGGGAAAATGGTATAAAGGAAGAGTCCTTATATAGTAGTATAAACGGAATGAAAGTGTGGGACCTAACAGATTTGGCCAACAATACATGATGCTTAAGTTCAGACTTAAGTTAATCATGGTTTAATTAAACTAAATTAATTATTATTAATCGATGAAATATCAGTCGATCGTGCTAACAAAACTGAAACATATGACAATAATAGTTCAGACTTACAGTGTTTTAAATAGCCTTATAAATATTATTTTCCAATAAACTTTTCGCTTTAAGTTTAACAACCTTTACCTCTCCACGTTAACCGCTGCTAACTGACTCCCACCGATTTAAAAATATCATTTATATCTTTAAAGTTCATCTATTATACAAATATAATCCATTAATGAAATCTTTATATAAAATATTTTATATTTTTTTAATTTTATAGATGTTGAAATCAACCTCATTTTTTGTCAAATTCTATGTAAAATATGATGTGATGATTTCTTCATTTTTCTTTCTTCAATAAGAAAGAAGATGCAATAATAATTAAAACTCTAATATTTTTGGCATAAAATTTAACTAAACAAAAAAATCAATTAAGTTTAAAAGAAAAGAAGTTAATAATTTTTAATATTTTACTACAAATATTAATACTTTAATTGTAAGTTTTGAACTTTGTATTAAGATTGCATGAAAAATAGAGAAAGTAACTATAAATATTAATCTTGTTAATAATTTAAGGATATTAGTTACAATATATAAAATGTTAGGGATATTTATAATCAAATTATAGGCTTTCTAGTATATGTGACAAATATTGATACTTTTGATAATTAATATATGAAAAATTGATAAAAAAAATTAAGGGGGTAAGTGATAATATATAAAATATTAAGTTATTTATGATTAAATTATAAATATTAGGGATATACATCAAAAATATGAAAATTTAAAAATATTTATGATTTTTTCCCTATTTTAAATATACGACAAAAATGAAACTAGTTAATCATTATTTTTAATTTTAATGGAAATTAAAAAATTTCATATTTTTAAAACATTAAGTGTATTTTTGAAAAATATATCCAGTATTATTTGCACAAAGACGGACATCACATGCTGGACCATCCTTCACCCTGAAACCTCGCAACTATAGGTAAGCTTTCATTAGTTCTTTGAAAATTTAATAATGATCAATATTAGAATATTTGGTTCCTTGAATGCAAAATATCAATCAAATTCTATGTATCATTTAAAATTATTATATATAATACTTTATGTATTTTTTTTATTTAGAAAATAGATGTTTTTTTCTTTGAAATATAGACCTATTATATGTTAATTATAAATATCTCCTTTTACGATTTTTTAAATGGCACAAAGGTTTCAAAAGTTTGAAAAATAATAACTATATTTCTTATTATTTTTATTATTATTTTACTTTTTAAAGGAGATATTTTAATAAAATTTATGAAATTTAAGCAATGATATTGTAATAAAATAACACCAGAAAAGATATAATTATATATTTTTTAAACTTCAAAGGTTTTTTTATTGTTTAGAAAACCCCAATGGATCCTATAATAATTTTCCTTTTTTTTATTGTTATACGAATTGTAATTTTTTAAATAAAATAAGAATTAAACGTGGATAAAAAAATCGACATAAATGAGATCCAATTTCGTAAATGGTATATCCATCCTAAACTAATATAGAGATTTTTGCTTGTAAGTTTGACATTAAGACATATGGTATTAAGTTTTGAACCACACAAAAAATATGGTTTAATAAAAAAATAATTATAAATAATGTTTATTGAAGACATGTATGGCTAATAAACATTTAACTTATTGTTAAAGAGTATTAATATTACCATAACTAAATTTATTATTATTACAACTATTTTTTATTAATAATTAATAATTTTATCTAACAATCATAACAATAAAAATAAAATTGATAATTCAATTTTTTTTTATGATAATAAAAATAATGTGACCCATTCTTTAACTTTACTTATACTTGAAATATATATCAATTATGTTACATAACTTAAAAGATTTTGATTATATAATTTTTATACAATAATATACTTAACTATAACGTATAATTAGATTATATAAAATAAAAATTATATAATTATCTAAAATTTTAATATCAATTGTAGGTATGGGTTTAAACTATGCTATATTTTTTTAGCCTATATGAAATTTTAATTATAAAATTATGTTTATTGATTTTTTTTATCTAAATTTAAAAACGTATTTTTTAATTTTTAAAATGTAATAAAATTACAAAAAAAATTAAATATTGATTTAAAAAAAATTATAGTGAAATTATTTTAATAGGTAAGAAAAATACATAAAATAAAATAAATATTATTTTAAATATAAATTATTTTTCATAAATTTTATCAAATTATATTATATAAGTTGTTAGTAAATATTATACAAAATAATTATAATTAATCTATTCGTTACGATGTACCATACATATCCTAAATAAATTAAATTTGCACTCACTTTTACACTCATATACTTCGTATTTTATCATATGTCATTATTAATTGAAAAATAAATTATTCTCCAATGATTCAAATTTTATGTCCTAGACATTTAAGATCTATAGTGTTTTTACCCCCAACATTTAATTTCGTGTTACATAAATACATTTTTTGTTATTTTCGTTAATATAATTAGATATTTTCAGACACGCAATACACACGTATATTTTTTAGAGAAAAAACTTAGAATTTCAAAATATAAAAACATTAGGGCTTCAATTAGGTTTCTTCACCCTCTCCACCAAATATCACTGGACGTTTATAACCACACCCAAAGTCTAATGGTTAATCTAGATCTGAATTTTCATCTATTGTAACTTGCAAGTTTTTTCTTTGATATCTAACTCTCTTATTAGTGTTTGAACTTAATTAATATGAATTCAACTTCATTTGATCATTAAGTTGTTAATTCATTGGTAATTAAATACAATTTATGTTCGTTGAACTTAGATACGGTTGTTTGTGATTTGGAGAACAACGACAACGAAGGTGGATGTGCATGGTTCAAGCAAGGTTTGTGGATTTGAGATCGTTAAACTGTTGGTTTGTAAACTTGTTTACAAGCCCAAAGAAATCAAAAATAAACTCTTTGAAATATTCTAGCCCATTTGAAGTCCAGCTCATGGAAGCTTCTATGGTGATGTTCTGGATTGATAAGGATACAACTCATGGTTTGGTGGAAAGAAAAAAATAAATGAGTTAGGTAAGAAGATAAGTTAGATTATTTTAGTAGGTTTATATTGTATGACTTATATTTATTAGTTGTTTCTATAAATACTTTTCAATATCAATGTAATAATCAAGTTAAAGAAAATAGAAACAAAAGTTTGAGAGTTTATGAGTGTGTCTGGAAAATTATTCTCAAGTTTTCTTAAGTTTTGAGAGTTTTAACTCATAATATTCCAACATAAACACAACGTGGTTGAAGAATGTGGTTTTGATATGAGTTCTTATAACCATATCGCTAATGGGAATTCTAATTATGGCATTATTATTGAGGTCATGAATGGGATTTCCATGGACGATCCTGATAGCTAGCTCCTACATCTTTGTCAATGGCAACGATGCTATGTCAGTAGAAAGCGAGGTTTCAAAATTGAAGGTGGAACACCTGAAAATTCAATTGGATGGCAAGTTAGGAGATACAAGTATCGAAATTTTCCAAAATGAAAAAGCTAAGCAGCCAGGAATCTATGGTGAGTTTCGTTGACCATCAAACCATAGGAATGGTTATACAAGTCTGGTGAGATTTGGTGGAGAGAGTGACTCTAATTAAAACTCTAATTTTTCAATCTTTTAAAGTATCTTATTTATCCTTCCAAAAATGCACGTATATAAGTTATATAAAATCAAACTCTTTCAATAGAAACCTATAAAAAGATATTTATATAAAACTCAAATATTTGGGATATATTTGATACCAATACCACATGTTATGAATATAAAATATATTTAAGTATTTTTTAATTTTAAAATTATTCCAACACTTTAGACGATGTAAAAGATAGTGGGATATATTTGATACCAATCCTTAATGTTAAGAACATAAAATATATTTAAACATTCTCTAATTTTAAAATTATTTTAACGCTTTACACGATATAAAAGATGTATGGTATAAAAATGAATATAAATTTACCTAATATATATATGACTAAATAAAAAATTAATAACTGAAATTTGAATGAATATTGTTATTAGTTATTATCTCATTGTTATTTTATTATTGAATGTTTTAAGGTTAACAAGTTAATGGCTAATTTACTATCATTTCTTTTATTTTGCATAATATAGAGAAATTTTGATATTTGATAAAGAATGTAATGAAATGAGAATATTTGTTCTTAATTTTATCTTTGATCTCTAAATTTATCTTCTTATTACTTTAATTTAATTCTTATTTTATCTTTAAATCTACCTACATCAATAATATTATTAATATAATCTTAATTATTCTAAAAAATATAAGAAAATGTCTTTAAAAAATTAGAATTTCATTAAATATCAAAATGTACAATCTAAATAAGAAATCATTAATTTAAATACAATAGCAATCAAAATTGTTAAACCAAAACTTAAAACATTCTTAAATACAAAAAGACCTTGAACTTTTATCTTTTGCTCTATTTGATGTTTCTTTAATCAACTATTTTGTTACTCTAAGTCTCCGACCAATATATTGATCGTTTTTTAGAAAAATAAAATCTTTATATTATATTGTAATTGTCATGATTTTCTATGCTATGAATTTAAATAAAAATAAAAATTGATAATTAAACACAAACTTTATGAGTATAAATATATATATATATATATATATATATATATATATATATATATATATATAATTAGAGTATTGAGTTCTTTAGGTCACCTAAATTAGTTTATTTATATACTTTTCATATAATTAATAAGACAAACTCACTTTACTTTTTTTCAATTTTTTCTCTTTCTTCCTCTCATTATCTCCATTCTATTTAATGTTTCTATTACTTAATTTTATTTTTTATTAATAAAATAATGATATGAGAAAAGGAGAGAGAAAAATGAGATAGAGAGACAAAGAGAGGTAAGAATGTGCAGGGGATTGGTGGAGTATTGTTATGTTAACAACCATAAACATCTCATATTATTTTTGGGTTTATTTAATTAATAACATTGATCATAAGCGTTAGCGGTTTAAGTATGTTTTAATCATATTTTTTATTTTATTGACATTTATTTGAAAATATGTTTAGATTTTAAAAAATATTATTTCAAATATTAAATATTAATTTTGATTTTTTAAATATTTAGCACATGTTTATAAGTAACATAAAAATATATAAAAGTTAGAATAAATAAAATTCGATCTAATTATTTCAAATATTGTGTGTTTTATTATTAAAAATATATATTTTTTATGTAATTATATATATATATATACAAAATAATATTAGTATATGTTCGATTTCGTTTAATTACAATTTCAGTATTGTAATAACCATCATTAACATACACTTTATCTGTTACAATTATTTAAAAAAAAATCATCAATTTTTTTTAAATAATTTTAATTTCAATTATTTATAGTAAAAATATATATCTCTAGGAGAGGCCACATGCGTGTAGTATTCCTCTTGTTTTGCTTTTTTTTTCTCAATCATTTTATCTCTTGTACTAATTTTTTTTCTCTTTTAATTTTATTTTTTATTAATAAAATAATAATAATAAAAGTTAAAATAACATAAACGAGAGAAATGGTGGATTAGAGAGATAACAATGATGGTGGATTTAAAAAAAATTAATTATAAAAATTTATAATTTTTTAAAATTTTAATTTAATTAATTATATTTTTAAATTATAAGATTAATAAAATTTATTAAAAAAATTAAAATGTCAACGCACTCTGTAGATAACTAATATATAAGAAAATATTATGAATGAAATATTTAATGCATTAATATCATCCTAATTACCTTATGACTTATGAGTACCAAGCTCGAAATCACATAATTTTGTGGCACTTGGTTGGACGGTCCTGCTTGCAACTCGCGCTCTAAATATGCCACGTAGTCACGTGGACAGCGTTAAATTGGGACGCAATTTGCGGTAATTATATCAATTATCTGGATTAGAAAATTACGAGGAAATTAACGGGTGTTATTTTATTCAGTACGGCGATTCCGCGCTAAAACTAACTTTGCGACTCGCAAATCAACACGTTGCTACGGTAAGCATCCGTAGTTCCGTACACTAATTTTTTTAAAGAATAATTCAATATCCAATTAAAAAAGAAAAAAACGTTTATACGAAAACTTTTATACGCATAAAAATTATTTAAAGTTTAGTAAAGTGATCTGTTATACTCAAAAATATTATCAAAGCAATATTATTTAAAATTTAATAAAATGATCTCTTATTCTTAAATATATAAGTAAGCATTGAATAAAACAATTCTTGGTGCTATTGATAAACTTATTATATATAAAAATTTATTCTAAATAATTTAAATAATTGTGATTTAACTTAAATTAGAACGATTTTAAAAATAAAATAATATAATTTTTTTTATAATAAAAATATATAAAATAGTTATAAATTATATTATTTTTATAATTATAAAATTTAAAGATAATATTTTAATTATTTTTCTCACCAGTCTAGTTACTTATATTTTAATTTTGTATATATATTAAAAAATATTTATAAAATAATACATTTAAAAATTTTCCTGCTTATTTAATTATATGTGTCATTAATTATTGTATATCAATAAATAAACAATTAAAATCACTGGTTCTACTAATTTTATTACGGGAGTTGCTGTTTTAGCATTAAATAAATGTTTTAGTTGTTTTAAAAGATAGTTAGATCATTTTTTTAAATAAAATAAGACATATTAATCATTTTTTGAACAATATAATATTATTTTATTAATAAATTTTTTAATCAAATAATAAATTATATTTAAGAATTTAATGAGACAAAATTGTTATTTAAAGTTTGTCTTCCTTTGTACCATTCCCTCTTATTGTTTTTTTGGTATAATTTTGGAGTTATTTTTTCAGACATAAAATTAAAAATATCAGTATTTTTAAGTGAATATAGTTGAAAAATGTTAATATTTTTAACTTAATAGCTTAACAAATAGTTCAAAAAATGAAACAAAAAATGAGGTAAGGATATAAAAGAGAAAAAAAATTAAATGATAATTCTTTTACATCAAATATATTTTGGTATTTCATTAAAAAAAATTATTAATAAAATAATATTATGTTATTCAAAAGTGATACATAATGTTTTAAAATTTGATAAATTTAATCTAAAAAAATTTCAATTTCTGTCAAATTTATTTAACAACGTTATACTTAATAATCACATAATTAAAAAATTGAAGATCAAATTATAAAATATTTTGTAGCTTTTTTCATATATTCTTTTATTTCTACATCATTGACTTATTTTGTTAGTCTTACTTATAATTTTTATTTTTTCAATCATTTAAATAATAATTTTATATTTTAATTATTTATTGTGTAATTTTATGATTAAATAAGGAATGAATTGAGAAATATTTTCTGAAATTATGCTATCATCAGAGTGCATGAACTCTTATTTAGATAGGTGGTATGAATTTTAATTATATATAGTTCTATAATAATAATATAAAGCATTTATCTCGGTACGTAGGAGGCAAGGTACGTAAGACATGTGATGAGGATTATATGTTCAGCCTATCTCATTGTAGCAAGAGAGTCCTAATTATTTTCACATGGGGACAGAACTTTATATATTACTAGCTAGCCCACACGTATATAAGAATCTTGCTAAGAAAATTATATATTATATGTAATAAGTAAGAGGGCTAATATTAATTTAATTATATCTTCATATGGCCAGCGCTTTGGGGTAAGAAAAAAAAAGGGCCAGCGAATATTCTAAATGTCCGACATACCAGAAGCTAATAAGTTAGAGGGCTTCTTCATATTTCGAACTTACACAGATTATTGGTTATTAAAAAAAAAAAAGTACGTTGCATATCGAGCCAAATTCAGAGATCAAGGCACTTCTATAGTCTATACTATGATTGCCCTATATATATGTTATTATAGAAGGACGTAGCTAGTTAATACTTTTGAAAAAATTAATTTATTAAGAATTATAATATTAATACAATTAATATGTTTATTCATTATAAATAAAGTTAGATTGGACCCTCGTTTTGAGTGAATATTTAACTAATTCTACCGGAAGAGTAGGTAATTATATGATAAATTATTTATAGTTTTTAAAATATTTCATTATGTAATTTTTTAGGTTAATAAAATTTAAAATTAATATAATTTTTTCTTAGAAAAAGAAGATAAATATTCACATAAAATAATATAATTAGTTATGAGTATAATCGAGTAATAATATCTTGTATAAAAATGAATTATAGTTGAAAAATTAAAATTGATTTTTTTGTATGAACATGCATTAGTTTAAGGGTATTAGTGCTTGGCATGTCTTACTCATAAATTTTTGGGTCCAATAAAGAAATTAAAAACATAAACAAAATTTATTGGTTCACATTTTTTTAGATGTAGACTAACAAAAAAATATTAATAGTATTCACACTTCCTATTCCATGGCCTCATTAATCATGATCATAAATGTGGCTACGTTTTTATAATAAAATTTATAAGTTTATAGTGCCTTTAAAGTAATGTTCAAGACCTAAATTATAATGTAATCCACATATCTCGTACGTATAAACACTTATAGTTAGAAATAAATAATAATAATAATAATCACAATTATGTTAAAGTTGAATTATGTTGCATTAATTATTCTCGTTTATTATGCAAGCTAGCAAGGAATATCCAAAAAGTATAGTTAGAAATAAATAATAATAATAATAATCACAATTATGGTAAAGTTGAATTATGTTGCATTAATTCTCTTTTATTATGCAAGCAAGGAATATTCCAATAAGTTTGAAATCAGTGCTCATTGTTCTGACTGCATATAGTCTTGAGACATGAGGTATTTTAAAATATAATAATATTAATAAAATATATTTTTCTTTTTTTTCTTTCTAATAAATTATATGGCTGACAATTTTGATACAACAATATTATAAGATCAAAATTTAATTGGATTAAATTTTTTTATTGATTATTTTATAAAAATCGTATTATTTTTAACTATTATAATAAATAAAATAAAATAAAAATAAAATTCTTCGTTAAGTCAACCAACATGCAAAAAAAAAACTTAATTTACACAAACCCATCAACATAATACGATTTTCAAGTCTATTCTAATGTAATAAGATAAAGATATGAATATAATTTCTTATTAAACTCGTGTTGTGTATAAACATATTTTCAAATAAAGTAAACTTAATTATGTGTATGTGAATTACTAATACTTAATAATTAATCTTACACAAAAAATACATTAGAAAAAATAAAATAAATATAATATTTTGTATATGAAAAATCAACATACAAACATGAATACAACAAGACTTACACAATCTAAAACAATTGAATTGTCAAAAAGGTAAGAAATTGTAGGTATAGAAGAAGGAAAATATGATTTAACATTATTATATTTCGTTTTTCTTTTTTCTTTTTTAATTTTTTTGCTAATATATTTTTATTATTTAATTTGTGAGTTAAATAGAGAAAGTAAAAATACAAAAAACTCCTTTAATTATGTAACATCTAAGTATTTCCTTAACGACAAACAAAAAAATATTACCCTTTTTTTATTTTTTCAATCAATAATTATTAAATAAAAAAACTATTTCCTTTGTTTAATAATTATTAAATGAATAATTTATTATTTTTCATAAAAAAAGAATCAAAAAAATTTAAAGGTTATAAAATTAATTAGAAGAAAAATGATTTTAAAATAATTAAACTTTTTAGCGATCACTTTGTTTAAAAACCCGCTTGTTAGCCGCCCACCAATCATATCCTCTTTATCATCTAGGTTTCTGTTCAATCATCATTTGAAAATGTTAAAAATTTACATGGATGAGCTAATGGTCAATATACAAATTTGCATGCAATATGCACTATGATATATACATGACAATCATGTAATTGTTTATCTTTTATCGTTATAAGATGTCATCTTTTGGGTGGAGTATTTATTTCTATTCTTAGTTTTTAGTTCCATTTATTTCTATGTATAGAGCTTTTATGTGATATTTATGCTACCAATAACGAATGAGCCATGGTTTTTGAAACATGTTTCAACTATCGGATCCTTGATAACATTCTACTTGAGTAGTTGGACCAACTAAGTCATTACATACACATTGATGATCACAAAAGTGCATATCATCTCATGTGACCATATGGAGAACCTTTTTACATATGATAATTCATTCATTCAATTAACATTTGTAGGTTTATTGGTCTCCCACTTCCTTTTTCCACTCAAACCTCAAGGCATAAGCACCCACAATCTGTCAATTTTTTTATTACATACATTTATGATAATTTGTCTTTATTCTATTACATACCTCTTATTTTATGTTCTTAAAATATGTTTATTGTTTCAATATTCATGTATGACATAGATATTTTATAATATGCATGTATGCGTGATACAAAAATTCATAAATTTACATAATTACATAATATATTTATAACTTATATTTATGTAACAAGATCATGATTTACTTACATAGAACTTCTTAAAAACAAACAAGACACTTAAGAAATAATACTTTAAAAATAGTGAGGGAATGAGCTTTAAAATGGAGTGAAGAAATAATTCATTTGCATCCCTTTTATATGTTTTTTATGTATCTCGTCGAACTAGGGTAACAAGCCCTTGGCTAGCATTAATTTTTTTCAAAGAACAAGCATTTTGAACCATTTTTTTTTCCTTCTTTATCTTGAACATTATAATTTAGATTGTATAATCTAATATTTTTAATATATTTTTTTAAATAAAATAATATTAATAAAATTTATTTTTCTTTTATTTTCTTTCTAATAAATTGTATGGGTGACAACTTTGATACAACATGACTATGATTATTATACAATTAAAATTCGATTGGATTAGATTTTTTTATTGATTATTTTATAAAATTCATAATATTTGTAGCTATTATTATAAATAACATAATAATAAAATTCAAAATTATTTATTATGTCAACTAACATGCAAATAAAAATATGTTACAACACAAACCTATCAAACAAACACAACATGATATGATTTTCAAGTTTATTCTAATATAATAAGATAAAGATATGAACATTATTAAATAACAAACATATTTATTTTGTTTAATATAAAATAAAACTTGATTAATAATTTTTTTGGTGCACGAACACCATTGATCATATCCTATAATTATCTAAAAAAAGGAAATTTAGCTTTTAAATTTATGAATTCAAAATCTCGAGTCCTATAATTTATAAAAAAAAGACAAAGTTAATTATGTTTTTTAAGTTTTTGTTAAAAAACTAATAGTGAAGAACACGTGATCTTCTTCTCAAAGGGTATTTATAAGATATAAAAAATCACTCTTTCAATGTTTTCCAACAATTTTTCTATGTTTTGGTATATTTTGGTTCTTAGAATTGAAATTTATTATGTTGATTTATTAAGAAAATTTCATTATAAATGTTATTTGTCTAGGTTTTGAGAACAATGTATGTTATGAATATGGTATTGAAATTATAACAATCTAATATAATTAAATTATCAAAAAACTATAAGAAATTGTAGATATAGAAGGAAAACATAGTTCATTATATATTCTATTTCGTTTTTCTTTTTATGATTTTTGCTAATATCTTTTTACAATATTTAATTTGTAAGTTAATTAGGGTTAAAAAATTTAATGTTAGAGTAAAAAAACTTTAGTTATGTAAAATCTTAGGTTTGTCTTGAGGACAAACAAAAAAACATTACATTTCTTAACTATTTTATTAAATGAATAATTATTCAGTAAAAGAAGCTTATTTCTTTATTTAATAATTGTTAAATGAATAATTTATCATATCTATCATAAAATATGAATCAAGATAATTTATAGGTCATAAAATTAATGAGAAGAAAAATGATTTAAAAATAATTAAACTTTTTAGTGTCGCTTTGTTTAATAAGCTACTCTATAGCCACATCACCAATCGTCCTTTCTTTGTCATCTAAGTTTCTATTATTCATATGAAAAATGTTAAAAATCTACGTGGTTAAGCTAACGCTTAGTAAGCAAATATGCATGCAATATGCATCATGATGGAAAATTCATGTGGATGAGTTAACACTCAATAAGAAAATTTGCATGCAATATGCATCATGATGAATGTACATGATAATCAAGTAATTGTTTATCTTTTATCATTATAAGATGTCATCTTTTGGATGAGTTATTTATTTCTATTTTTAGCTTCCATTTCCATTTCTTTCTATGCATACTTATGCTACTAGTAATGAGTGTGTACCATAATTTTTAGAACATATTTCAACTATAGCATCCTTGATGATATTCTACTTGGGGCATGACGTGAGTGTGTACCAACCAAGTCGCCACACGCACATTGATGATCCCAAAAGAGTATATCGTCTCATGTGATCATATAGAGAACCTTTTTATATATGATTATTTATTCATTTAATATTAGTGGATCCACCATTCTCCTACTTTCTTTTCACACTCAGCCCTCAAGGGTAAATCTTTTTATTACATACATTTATGATAATTTATCTTTGTTCTATTATATGTCTCTTATTTTATGTTCCTAAGATATTTTAGTGATAATACTATGTATGACATAGATATTTTATAATATGCATGTATGTGTAATCATATCACAAAATAATTTCATAATTTTACATAATCACATAACATATTCATAACTTATATTTAATGCAACAAGATTTTTTGTCACAGTGGATAAAAAAGTAAAAAACATTATTTATTCTTGAAATGTTTAATTAAATAAAGTAATAGTTAAAATATTAATAATTATTATTATTATTATCCATACGTGCTTATATTGTTTGTATTTATGGGTCTAACATTTATACTTTTAATTATTAAATATAATATACTTACAATTTAAAATTTTAATAAATATAATAAATGCAATATATAAAAGGATTCTGAAGGAGTCCTGTTTAGGGCTATATAATGAATTCTTCGTAGAGTTCCATAATTTCTTAAGTCGGCCCTCTTACTTGTAAGTAGTTTCAATTTGTAAGATGTAACTAGAAAAAATAAAACTGTGTTCCACAAACTACTATTCGAATAACATAGACAGGTAATTATGATATTTAAAAAATAATAATTATAATGTTAAAGTATTTGTAATTAAATCTTGAACTGTTAAAGAACATGATATCCAACTGGTGACAACCAACACACCAGCTGGAAGCAGCCAACAAGCTGTTGGTGGGGAAGGATAGGCTGTCCAAAAACATGTCTCTCCATAATTGTGTTTATTTTTAATTATTACAATTTTGCTTTTCTTTTGTATAAATAAGTTGTAAACATTCGTTTATTCATCATCAATAAATCCAATTCTTACATGCTATCAGAGCTTAGGAAACAATTCCCCGAAAAATCAGCTCATAGAAATTTTTTCCAATTTTTCCTCAATCTGTTTTTTTTTCAAAACCAATTTCGATTCACAAAATAATTTCAATTTCATCCCAGAATATTATTCAGAAAAATCCGAGCAATCTGTAATTAAAATCAAGCCAAAATACCTCTCCACGCGCTCACACGCGCCTTGTTTAATCTCGCCGGCGTTCCACGCGCCTCGCCGGAGACGTACGCTCCAACACGCGCCAGCTGCTGAAGAAGACGACTCCAACGACACGTCGTCGCTCGCCCGCTGAAACAAACGACACGTCGTTCGCTCGGCGCTGAAATAAACGATGCGTCGTTCCCTCGGTCTGGTCCGGTCCGGTTTGGTCTTCATCTGGTTCAGTGCTTCACCGTTGCAGCCGTCGTTCCAGCCACTCCAGACGCCGGTTCATCCACTTTCCGACCGGTTCTGCGGCTGAAATTTCCGGTTCTGTAATCCTTGACTCATTTTCTATAAGATAAAGCATATTTAAGTCCATTATTTATTTCATAAATAGTCATTATTGTCTAAAACACACTTAAACCCATCCCGTTCTTTCAAATTTATTCAATAAAAAAAATGTATATGACTACTAATACCAACCCTACTTTACCAAAATGGTATGATGATCCTAGCCATTCTTTATAACTACACCACTCAGACCAACCAGGCATGGTCATTGTAGCTCAATCCTTAAACCAAGAAAACTATCACATTTGGAGTCATGCAATGCTCATGGCTCTAATAACCAAAAACAAAGAAGGATTCATTGACGGCACAATCAAAAGGCCATCAACAAACCTTGAACCAGAAATCAAACAATGGACTCGCTGCAATATTCTTGTCAAAGGATGGATCCTCAACACCATATCACCCAAAATTGCAGAAAGTGTCATGTATAGTGATACTGCATATGAGCTATGGGAAGAATTAAAGGAACATTTTTCGCACACCAACAGCGTGCACCTATTCCACATTGAACAAGAGATCCATGATTGCATGCAAGAAGGTGTGAGCATTGGCGAATACTATACCAAATTGAAAAGTTTATGGGATAGTCGTGATGCACTATGTCCTCTTCCACACTGTGGAGGAAACGCTGGAAGGGAATTACAAGAATATCAACAAAAGCAGCGAACCATAAAGTTTCTCATGGGCCTTAACATGGTTTACACATCAGCACCCGGACAAATCTTGCTCATGGAACCATTACCTACAGTAAATAAGGTATATTCACTTATTGTTCAAGATGAAAAGCAAAGAGCTGTCTCCACTCAAAATATAGGAAGGATGCCAGAAGCTGCCGCACTCGTTGCCAGAGATAGTCGTCCACAATATTCTCAGAAAAATTACCCACCAAGGAACCCACATCTCAAGTGCAATAGATGCAACAATATAGGTCATAATTCTGAGAATTGCCGAAGTCACCTCAAATGTGATTTTTGTGGTCTCAATGGACACATTTTTGAAAACTGCCGAAAGCGTCTCAAATGTAATTTCTGTGGTTTAAATGGACATGACATCAACATGTGTCGGAAGAAATGAGTAATTCAAGATAAGAGAAACACAAGTTATGGCTTCCCTTCCAAAGCTCATCATACTGACTCTCAGGAAAGCTGCTTCGACACAAAGACACCATCCCACAATCTTACATTTGCCCAATATCAAGAGCTCTTTACACTTCTCAATCAATCCAAATCAGGTAGCATGGCAAATCAAGTGACTACTTCTTCAGGTAACACATTATGTGCAACTGTTTTCCATTCAGAAACTCGTTGGATTTTTGATACAAGGGCAACTGATCACATGGTCTGTTCCCAAAACCTTATGAGCTCCAGCATTCCAGTCACTAATCGGCATGTGCATTTACCTGATCATTCTCTTGCCCGTGTCACACATATTGGCACTGTGCATTTCCCAAATAATTTCATACTCCATAATGTCTTGTGTGTTCCCTCCTTCAAATTAAACTTAGTTTCAGTAACCAAACTAACTCAAACCTCATTTCTCCATGTCACCTTCACTAATAGTATGTGCTTTGTTCAGGACAAATGCTCAGGGAAGACGATTGGGATGGGAACTGAGAAAGAAGGACTCTACTACCTGACTATTTCTGAAAAGGCTGGATGTTTCTCTGTTTCAAACACTACTTCCACCAACTCTCATCTATGGCATCAACGACTTGGTCATTTATCTAATAACAGTTTGCGTGTAATTTCTCTTTCCATCAATACACCTTTTTGTTCCATTAGTGATTGTTCTATTTGTCCATTAGCTAAGCAAACACGTAATCCATTTCCTTTAAGTTCCATCAATACAAAAGCACCTTTTGAAATGATTCATGTTGATATTTGGGGTGGTTATCACATTCCAGCACTTAATGGAGCACGTTATTTTCTCACTATTGTTGATGACTACTCAAGATACACATGGGTCTATCTCTTACATACTAAATTTGATACACGCACATTTCTTACCACCTTCATCAATCTTGTTGAAACATAATTTTCATCCAGAGTTAAAGTCATTCGTAGTGAAAATGGACCAGAATTTTCTATGACCCAGTTGTTTTCTACCAAAGGAATCCTTCATCAAACTAGTTGTGTCTCTACCCCTCAACAAAATGGTGTTGCTGAACGTAAACACCGTCATCTTCTCAATGTTGCTCGTTCATTACTCTTCCAAGCCAATCTTCCTAAACAATTCTGGGGAGATGTCATTCTTACAGCCACATACCTCATAAATCGTACTCCAACACCTGTTCTCAAGGGTAAAATGCCATTTGAAGTCCTTTTTCACAAAACTCCTAGGTATGAACACCTTCGTGTTTTTGGTTCCCTTTGCTTTGTCTCTACACATCATGATCGACTTACCAAGTTTGATGCTAGGTCACATAAATGCATATTCATTGGGTATCCATCTGGGATCAAAGGTTATCGTGTCTACAATCTGGAAACAAATAAGACTTTAGTGTCTCGTGATGTTATCTTTCATGAACATGTATTTCCTTATTTCACTTCCGCTGTCAACACTCCAACTCTATTTCCTCCATCAGAAGATACTATTTATGATGACCTACCCAACATTCGTCAAACAACCAATCCAAATATATCACTTGATCATACACCATATGTCCTTCCAATAATCAACTCAGACACTCTTCATCTTCAAAATTCATCTCCATAAACATCATCGTCAACTTCTCCACCACACATAATTCCTCCAACACCAGTCACACATAGGCTTCGTCGATCCACCAATGTTCCTAGCTACCTTCAAAAATATCATGTAAAAGATTCCCTACCTTCTCGGTCCTTCCCTTCGTCTCACTCAGCATTGTCCAAAGACAAAGGTACTTCTCATTCTTTATCTCATGTACTTACCTATGACCAATTATCACCTGCACATCGTGCTTTTGCTACTTCTATTTCCATTCTCACGGAACCAACCACTTTTGCTGAAGCTTTCAATGATCCAAAATGGCGGTTTGCCATGAAACAAGAACTGGATGCTCTTGAAACTAATGGCACTTGGACGCTTCAACAGCTTCCTCCAAACAAGAAACCAGTTGGTTGTAAATGGGTCTACAAAATCAAGTATAATCCTGATGGTTCTGTGGAACGATACAAGGCTCGGTTAGTGACCAAAGGATACAGTCAGATTGAAGGTTTTGACTACCAAGAAACTTTTGCACCAGTAGCCAAACTTGTCATTGTTCGGCTTCTCCTTGTCATTGCTACTATTCAAAATTGGCATCTTCGACAACTCGATATCAACAATGCTTTTCTCTATGGTGATCTTCATGAAGATGTTTACATGTCCCTTCCACCTGGATTCGGACGAAAGGGGGAAACACGAGTATGTAAGCTACATAAATCTTTGTATGGACTCAAACAAGCCTCACGATAGTGGTTCATCAAGCTATCAACAACACTTAAGCTAGCTGGTTTTAACCAATCCAAGTATGATCACTCATTGTTCGTCTGAACCCGTGGTAATTCCTTCTCTGCTCTCCTTGTCTATGTAGATGATATAATCATAACAGGAAACAATATACAAGACATTGAAGAAACTAAGAATCATCTCATGAGACAATTCAAACTTAAAGATCTCGGTGAATTAAAGTATTTTTTGGGCATAGAAGTTTCACGTTCCAGGAAGGGAATTGTTCTGTCACAACGCAAGTACGCACTTGAAATATTGGAGGACATGGGTTATCTTGGTGTCAAATCTGCCAATTCACCTATGGAACAAAATTTATCCCTCAGCAAGGTTGAAGGGGAATTCATCAGTAATCCCACATCCTATCGAAGACTTGTTGGGAGATTAATATACTTGACCATCACAAGGCCCGACTTAGTGTATGTCGTGCACATTCTCAATCAATATATGGATAAACCACGACAACCACATTTGGAAGCAACTCAACGAGTGCTACGATATGTCAAGAACACACCAGGGCAAGGTCTCTTTTTCTCAGCAACTAGTTCATTACAACTAAATGCTTTTTGTGATGCAGATTGGGCAAAATGCACAGATACAAGACGATCAACCACAGGATATTGTATGTTTCTTGGAAACTCGCTAATTTCTTGGAAGACTAAGAAACAAAATGCAGTCTCACGATCAAGTGCAGAAGCAGAATATCGTTCTATGGCAACAACATGTTGCGAAGTAACCTGGTTACGATATATTCTGGATGATTTGGGTATCAAACACTCCCAACCAACCAAATTATATTGTGACAATCAAGCAGCTCTTCACATTGCATCAAATCCAGTGTTTCATGAGCGAACTAAATACATAGAGATCGATTTCCATCTAGTAAGAGAAAAGATTCAATCTAGAATGATCAAAACTTATCATATCTCTACATTAGAGCAACCAGCAGATATATTTACCAAATCCCTGAGTTTTCCACAGTTCTTAAGCTTACTTAACAAGTTAGGAATAATTAACATATATTCTAACTTGAGGGGAAATGTTAAAGAACATGATATCCAGCTGGTGACAACCAACACACCAGTTGGAAGCAGCCACCAAGCTGTTGGTGGGGAAGGATAGACTGTCCAAGAACATGCCTCTCCATAATTGTGTTTATTTTTAATTATTATAATTTTGCTTTTCTTTTGTATAAATAGGTTGTAAACATTCGTTTATTCATCATCAATAAATCCAATTCTTACATGAACTTAAAAAATAAATGTAATTAACTAATTCGCATGGAAATAAGTAGGTAAGTAATGCTTCGAAATATTTGTAATGATTTGAACGATTTCAATCAAATGTAATGAAATATTAATGTATCTCCTAACCGTATAATTAAGGTGTTTTTTCTCCTTTTTTTTTAATAAGCCCATATACTTTAATATGTTATCTGGATTGAATTAACAAATCTATCAAATATTTATTAATTAATTTATGTTAAATTTACTTTTTTTCTCTCAAATGGGATATACTAATACGTTGATATAGACTGTAGATAAATAATACTTGTATATATTATAATTATATTTAACATAATTTTTCTTGTAATATAATCTATAAATTTAATTATATTTATAAATAACATTTTACCACATATCATCTAAGTTTTTTCATAAACTATAATATATAACCTTTTCCTTATAGAAAATCATATATATTTGTCATTACTTTACTATAGATTATGCAGGAAGAATGTAAAATTTTGCTAATGTGTATATGAATGCGTTAAGTCCAATCTTTATTTCAACCCATTTGATGAATTTGTTTTATTTTTAGTTTTCTTAAAAAATATATCTTTTAACGTTATAAAAAAAATATATGTATTATAATTTTAAATATGTGTTAAACAAATCACTTTTATGTTATAAAAAAATACATAGTATACATACAGAAGGGACTAAAAATAAAATTAGTGAGTTTGTTATATATTTATGCCTTAATATTCGGATTATTAAAAGAATTATGATGTGTTATTTAAAAGATTATTCAATTTTTAAAACTCTATATTATGGATAATATTATAAATGATGTGTTATGATTATATTAATAAAATAAAAATTAAGATATAGCATATGAAACAATGTCTTTAAACCTTATAGTTGACCCCATTATTTATAGTGACAAATTAAGCAGAAGAAAAATAAAACTAAAGCAGCAAAATCTCATAAACGCTTTTGTCGCCATGAATTATGCATTTCTTTCAGAATTTCCTTTCTTTATTTTTTCCCTAATTTTAAAAAAAATTATTGTTGACATTGTACAAAATTATTCTATTTCGCAGGTAAAAAAATCAACAAAATACAACAGATTTATAGTATTGCGAATTCTATCTCCTTCTATTTTCATTTTTTGGCTAAGAATTATGAGAAAGAGAAGTGGTTCGTCAAATAAAATAAGTTTGGATATCTTCTTATATATATCTATGCATGTATCTTAAACCAGAAGATGAGGTGAATGTACTTAACAACTTAGGTGCTCTGATTGTCCTAAGCAAAAGTCCCTTTAATTATTTTGTTTCTTCCTTTTCTATTTCACATAAACAAAAATGTTTTTTTTTTAATTGTTTTGAAAAAGCCTCTAATTCCCTAGCTCGAGGATGATATGTGTACGCGTGTATATGTCTCTCTGTAGTTTTAGGTTATCCAATAATAATCAAAGCTAGAACATTATTATTGGCACACATGCATATGCATAGGTATTGTTTATATTATCCATTTTAAATTATTAAGGGACTTAATTTTCATATAGCTCAACCCATGTTACTTCATCCTTTTGCTGACTTGTGCCTGTACGTTTCTTCACCTTTGGCCACCTCTTTCATAATGTATCTTTTATTCATTAATGTTTTAATTTTTATTTAAAATTGTTTTATTATTTTGTTATACTATTACTTCATTCCTTTCTACATATTTTGGCCCGTAATTTCCTCCCACATTCTCTCTGGTTCTTTTTTTTTTTTTTTATTATTATTATACTCTAAGCTCATTGTTTGTACCAAGTTCAACCTGATTGAAAAAATTCTAATAGTAATTGAGAAGTTTCGTTATTAGTTAGGCGTATTCCAAAATTATTTACTGTTATTTAGATCACACAATGAAATAATCTATTATTATATTTAATGTAGTTTAAAATTAATATAAGTGGATTTTGAGTACTACTTTTTACACTATTTTAAAAACTCAATGACTCAATCGTATGTATACGTAAAATATATAATTTTTATTTCTATTTTTTTTAATAAGTAATCAAAGAGTGATTTTCTTTGGCAGTGAAAATAATGATGATTTTAAAAATAAGTGATTGTCCTTCATTAATTCTTATTGTCCAATAAGTAAATGGATAGCTAATGCATTCCACTTATTGAATAGGATTCTATGGTTGGTTCGTGACTTCAAGGATGTCGAAAATTCAGGATTTGAATTTATGTCCTTAGCCCATATGCGAGCCTCTCGTTGGGGACCCATTATGCCAAAAACAATAAAATATTTATCAATGATATTTTATTTTTATTATTTTTATCATTTATGATAAATAATACATATATTAGTCTTAAATTTATTTATAAAATGCTACTAAATAAGCATCCATCTCTAATCTCTATCTCTATTATATATAAAAATTTAAATCATTCTTATAATATTTTAGACAAAATTATCCATATATTTTAAATTTATGACTATTATTATCCTTAGTCCCTTAGTTATTATATAATTTATTTAAAACTTTTATTTTTTATAAATTAAGTAATAAATTATTAGTATTTGTAATAAGTAATTTTTTATTATTTTTTTATTAGTTAAGTAATAAGTTATTAGTATTTAAAATACTAATAATTATTGTAAATAATATTTTTGGTTTTTAAATTATAAATACTATAATTTTATTTAATATATAATTTAATACTAATTATTTTTAATATCACAATACATCATGACTAGTTTCGTAAATATGTGTAATGTGCATCCACTTAAATAAAAATGTAGGCTGAATTAGAAATTATAATTCGGACCCATTTGAGCGCTCTCTTATAGGTTTGGATCATCTATTTAAGTTGTTGGAACTTGGACGCATGGGAGCAAAAGCGGGCCAGCAGCTGATTGACGTGGTAGGCCGATCCCCCCGCCCGATACGAATATATAAATTTATATTATTAAAATTTATTTACATATTGATATTATTTAAAATATTGAATTATTGTTTTAATTTTTACAAAATTTAAGAGACATAACAAGATATAAAAATATAAAGATTAGGAATATAATTTTTGTACAAAATTAAATAATATTAATATTTTATCCCAAGTAAAAAAATATAATTCAAAGCAATGATATTGTTATTGCATCCACATTTTTCTTTTAGAAATGTGCAAAAAAATTATGAATTTGGTTATCTTTGGTTATCTTTGGTTATCTGTACCGTTGATTCAGTTTGTATTTGATAAATTTTGAGAATAAATACAGATTTAGGTATTAATCGAATATGAAGTAACATATACAATTCAAATACAATTATACTGATACTGAACTCATTCATACCTGAAACTAATTATATTTATTTAATTAATTTATATATTTATTAAATTAATATGTTTAGAACTAATAAGAGTTTAAATTAATATGTTTAGAAAAAATAATTTTTTTCAGGTATCTTTTAATAACTATCCCGAATCGTTACTCGTAGATAAAAAACATCCCCAAATTATAACAATTTTTGAATACAACTTTTATAATTCGATTCGAGAACAATTATATCAAAAATATATTTTCTCTTTTTAAATAAAGTAACAAATAATAGCGAAGAACATTATTATTTATCATAAATATATCATAATGATAATGAACGTCATTTTATTATTGATTATAATTATGTGAATATGATTATACTTATAAATAACATTTTATCACATCATTTATGATTAAATTTAAATTTAATTTTTTATAATTAAATATAAATAATTAATATCTCTACTTGTATTTATTATTTTTATAAGACAAAATTATATATTTGTCATACAATATTAATAATGTGATAATTCAGATTAAAAAGGTGAAAACAAATACAATAATTTTTAAATAAAAAAACACAATTATTCACTTCTTTTTCAAACAATAGCTAACAAAATTTGTAAGGAACACAAGAAAACTTAATCTTTAACTAATATATAATTTCTCATACATAGCCAACACAATTTAGCCGATTATAACTTTACATGATTTGTGTAGTTTATAATTTCTTAATTGAGTAAATGACCTACCACTATATAATAATGGGTTAGCAAAAATGAAGCGGTACTTTGGATTATTTATATATGAAATAAATAACAATTGCATTTCAATTATGTATGTTTTGAATTGACACTAACTAATTTAATGTAATACACGTTCAAACCTCATTCATGGTAAAGTATGTTAGATTATTTATATATGAAATAATATAATACATTTATTTTATAAGTTGATGTTATCTTAATAGTTTTAAAAAAAATTAAAATCTTAACATACATATAAAACTTTCAAAAATTAACCTTTTTGAGGAAAATCGATTTGATATTTTTAAATCTATAGTTTTTTTATCAAAAATTTCTTTACAAAAACTTATATATTAATTTTTAGTATGATATATCTTTTGTTGCTATGTAGAAATGTTTAACTTTATTAACAATTAAAATTATATAAAAAAGCTTTAAAATATACATCTTACTCTAAATTAATATTGAGTGAATAACAACAATAAAAATTATTAAAATGGTTGAAATTTAAAAACAAATAAAAAATAAATTACATGGTTAATTATTTTGTTAAAATATGATTCTCTCCTCTCACAAATAAAAATATTTATTTATTTTACATGTATATAATTAAATTTATATATTAAAATTTATAAAATAAATAAATATATATATAAATATCATAAATATAATAAAATTAAAATTTATTTATAATAGAAATAATTCTTCATTTTTTTATTCTATAAAATAAAAACCTCTAAACTACCCAATTTGATTTGAGTTTTTAAATTTTTAAAGATCGCTAAAAGTCAACCAAGGTTTGGTTTAAGATTAGGTTTTTGTGTGGTTTGTAACAAAAATAAATAAATAAGTGATCAATCATTTTATAGTAACGATGAATTCATAAGTGAGAAAGAGGTTATAAAAAAAAATCTTAATTTATACGTTAATACCGTGAAAGTATTCTTAACCATTATGAGCGTGTAGAATCAAACGCCATAAACCCCTCGAGAGAATATTAGAGGTTTAATACAGTAAAATATTAAAAAATAGAATTTTATTTATTTTGTTTAGTTTTTTTAAAATTATAATTAAATAATAGTTTATTTTATTTAAATTTTTAATTTTTATATATTAAAAGTATTACATAAAAACTTTTATTTTAATTTCTTTTATGTATTAATAAAATATCATGAACTATTCTAAAAACTTTAAATAAGAAACCTTTATCTAATTAACTATTGAAGTAATCTTATTATAAATTTGTTAGATTTTGATTAGATAATAATTTCATTCTATTTATTTAATAACACAAATAAGAGAGAAATACGACCAGTGAGTCTAGTTAATATCAATTTTGTTGATCTCTTTTTTTATTTACTAAATACTCTAGTATTATTGTTGTATTCATAGTTACTTCCTTTATTAAAGGTATAAAGAAAGTAGGTAATATAGAGCTAAAAACACATTATTCAGGCATATAATCAAACTCTCCAAACTAACAAAGAATGAACCCAAAAAATGCAACTTGCAAGTAATATTATACGCTCAAAATCTCCATCTCACAAATGGAGAGAAAGATCAAGTTTTTGATCCGTACTATTATCACCAATCCCAATACTATGACTGTTATTCATTACAGATGCTTGGTGGTGGGACGAAACTCCTCCATTGAAGTTATTACATCGCATACCCCTTTGCCAATTCATGAAGCTCTGTTCATCTTCTTCACAGGGATAACCAGTGGAGGTCGAATAACTCCCACCACAAGGTACTAAATTTTCAAACTTCGGTGCACCATTTGACCCAAAACGCTCAGAGAATTGATTTGGAAAATAGCTTAGATTTGCTGCATGGGCAGTTATATACATTGGAGGATGAGGAGAAGGAAAACCAATATGCCTGTTTGAAGCAAAAACTATTGGTGGTGATTGTGCATATGATGAAAAGCTCATTGATGTATACTCAGGAGCACGTTTGGCTTTTCTTGCAGCTGTCCTTTCTTTCTTGTGGGCATTTTGGTGCCCCCCTAAAGCTTGCGAACTATAAAACTTTCTTGAACAGAATAAACAGGGGAATACTCTAGATGTTGCATCTTCTGAGTTTTTGAGACCACCATGATCTGATTGTTCTTGATGATCTTCCATGTCTGTGTATCTATCCAAAGAAAAGAACAAAAATAAAAACTGTAAATAGAAAAAGTAGAGAAATTGTATATTAGAGAACCAAATGAAGGTTTTTAGTGAAAGAGAGAATATTATATTTGAAGAATTTTCAAAAAGAATTTGGAGAAGTGAGTTTAACAGGGAGTACTGACATAGAGAACAAAGAAACAGAATGAAGCAACTGTATTGTAGGTGGGTTCAAGCTTTAGCGTTTAAACACATCAAAAAAGTGTAGTAAAGGGAGTTCAAAGCTAAGTTCTCAAAGAGTTTGGAAAATGTAAAGAGTCTCTCAGTATAATCATTAAATAGAGTGCTTGACACAGAGGAGTGTATGGGCTTGGGAACAGAAAAGATAAGATAGCGAAAGAGAGAGAGATTACATTTCCCAATTCTAATCTCTTTTGCCACCAATAGTTACTTGAGCAGAGCATGCACGAACGTATTGGAGGAGAGGAGAGAAAACCTACCTACTTATCTTTATTTTCTTTATCTGACAATTTAGCGGTTCCATGGACAATTTGGTTTGCTTTTTGAGGAGTCTTAGTCTTTATTGTTTTGTAGTCCATTTCATTTATTAATGCATCATCAATAAATGCAAGGCCACTAATCACCCACCAATGGTTTTTTGCCCAATCAAGTCTTCAACACATTACAGGGTGAAGCAGTAATTAAGAGGGTTGTCTTATCAAGAAGAATTAAAAATGGTCACAGTAAGTGACCTATTAAGTCGAGAGAGAGAAGAGCTTAATCAGTGGAAGTCAGAGTGTCAGAGAAGCTAACCTTATACGATCAGGTCTGTGATCTCAAATGACCAATGAGAAGAATTAGGCAACTTAAAAGCTAAAGTCAGTCCTCCACTTGGTAGTATATGCCTTGATCATCAGCGCTCTCTCTCTCACTGCAATTACAGATGGCTCTTCTGCTTCAATCCTCTGTTTTTTCTATAAATAGTTATGGGGCTTAAAAACCCACTAGTTCAAATCTTATATTCTCCACCGCCAATCACTTACAATTTGTCACATTTCACCCACTCCTTGCATGCACTGGTCCCTCAGATAATTCTTTCTTGGGGAATCCAATACTTTTATCACCACGTCTTGCCTCACACGTGGCACTCAGTAAGCAGTTGAAAACGAGACCACTCTGTTTTGCAAGTTGTTTCGAATCGACTATGTCTGTTTTCCACGGCACGTATTGTTGTTATCTCTGATGCAGAGAATTGAACACAGCCAACAAGAGAAACAAATGACTAAGAACGACACGACCCAGCAACAACCTATATGATCTTGTTCATCTTATGCGCCTTGCAGGCCTTTCATGTACTTAGAATTCAAAATCCATCAACTCCAAACATGAAATTTTCAATAATTTTTATTCCTAGTGAAGGCATTCTTCTACAGGAATCAGGATTCAACAATGTGTTACAATAAATAACCATGGAAGAGTAAGACTATATATAGAGTTACTGAACACCTTACAGTAATAACGACAAACATGGACTTCTTTTCTGTTTTTATCCCTGGATAAGAGATTGGAGGAAGAAGTTGCCGTGAAAATAAAACAACCATCATCAGCAAATTTAAGAGCAGTGCTAGATTGAGATAGCGGGATGAGATTGCCATTGATTTACCATGGAGGTGCATGGATTTTGTTACTCATATGTAATGATCACAAATTTGTGATAATAAAATGATTTTTAAAGAAAATATTTTTTTACCATTGCATACATCCCTCCACGTATCACAATATAATTTACACTTAAATGATTCTACCGTAAATCAAAGTGGTGCAATGTAAAGTAAACCGTGACGACGGTTTGGTTTCGTCGGAACCGTACGTCGGTTCCGAAACCGAACAAGGTTCTTGATGGAAGAACCTTAATAAAGTAGCGGGTCTTCTCACTATTAACTGTAAGAATTAAGATACACCATCAATACACCATCATGAATCACTCAAAAATCAAATTTTGAAAATTTTGATAAAAAAACGCCGAATTTCATCGTCGTAATAGAAAGATACGGTCGGATATCCGTTAAGATCAGTTAACCTGTTGAAAGTTGACGATGAAATTTTTCAAAAAAAAAATTCTTTTTTTGCTTATTAAGTTTATAATGGCCTATCCACTCAACCACTAGACCTGTTGCATTATTATATGTAAAAACATACTTTTATATATATTCAGAATTTAATTTTATTAAAAAAACAATTTAAACATTTGTACTTGAACCTTAATCGGAGAAATTACAACATCCAAACCACTCGATTACACTACATTACATGTTATTTAATGTGCAATACTTTTATATATATTAGGTATTTTTTTATTAAAACAAAATAAATATATATACATATATAAAATAATTCCGAATATAATGTGATTAATTATTTAACTTAAGTTTGTGATGTGTAGAATAATTATTATATATGTTATATTTATTTAAATAATTTTTGGACACATTAAAATTTTATTTAAATACATTATGCTTAAATTATTTGTTTTGGGTATTTATATGTATAAATTTTGTAATTAATTATACATATAAAATTGAGTTAAATAATTTATGCATAATGAAATTAATTTTTAATGACTCTTATGGATTTAATTAGTACTTATATTATTTATTTTTTGCTTGTATAATTTATTGTCATATATGTAATTTAAGATAAATAATATTTACACATTTGAAATTAAATTAATATTTCTTATGATTTTATGCAATAATTGAGCATAAAAATTTAATTAATATTTAAGTGATTTATATAGTTTAATTTATTAGGAAGTAGCCACAACATCTTTAATTAATTAAAACTATAATAAAGTTTATTTAGGATCACATTTAGAAAATAAATATTAATTGTAATTAATCATATGTGATATAATAGATCTTATCCCATAGGAATTTTTATTATATTTTTGTGTGATTAATTAGGATATAATATCAAATTATATTTTCTAATTTATCCACAAGTATTATGAAAAAGAACATAATTTGATAGTTTTATCGTAAAGTTAGGATGAATCTAATTGAATTAAAACTTTAGCCCACAGACATGTTTTATGTCACTAGATTCATATTATTCATGATTTACATTGGTAAAGAATGACTATAGTTTAGGTCTCAAATTTTAATAAGCATATAATCTTTAATTGCAGCTTCTAACCTGTAAATTTTTCTGATATCCGCTATGATATTCCCGATCTAAAAGGGGATAATTATAAAATATGGAAGGAAAGAATTCTCCTTCAATTAGGGTGGATGGATATTGATTATACTATTAGGAAAAACGAACCACCTAAAATTACTCAAATCAGTACTACAGAGAATATCATGCTTTATGAACAATGGGAACGATCTAATCGTCTTAGCATGATGTTCATTAAGACTAAAATCTCTGCTGGTATTCGTGGTTCCGTTGATCAGCATACCAATGTTCAAGACTTGCTAAAGGTCATCGATGATCAATTCGTCACTTCAGATAAAGCTTTAGCAAGCACCCTTATTATTAAGTTCTCTTCTTTGAGACTCACCAATGTGAAAGGTGTGCGCGAGCACATTATGCAAATAAAGGACCTTGCGGCTCAACTTAATCATCTCGAGGTTGAGATGTCGGAATCCTTCTTGGTGCACTATACTCCCACATCAGTACGGGCCATTCAAAATCTCGTACAATACACATAAGGATAAATGGCCAATCAATGAACTAATGACCATGTGTGTTCAAGAGGAAGGGAGGCTTGTTATGGAATTTGGTGAAAGTGTAATGTTGGCTACAACGTACCAGAAAGGAAAATCTCAATACAAGCATAAAGGAAAGGGGATAATTCCACCTCAGGCTGATATTAAGAAAGAAGGTAAAAAGAAGGGACATATGAAGAAGGATTGTATCAGATTCCAGAAATGGCTTGAGAATAAAGGTAATCCAAACTCGTTTGTTTGTTATGAATCTAATATGGTTAATGTTAATATTAACACCTGGTGGATTGATTCTGGATCTACAATCCATGTTGCAAACTCCTTACAGGATATGCAAAATCTAAGGAAGCCAGTGGGAAGTGAGCAATACATCTTATCCGGTAACAAGATAGGCTCACATGTGGAGGCTGTAGGGACATGTAGTTTGATTTTAAGTAGTGATTTTATTTTAAAATTAGAAAAAACTTTTTATGTTCCAAGTTTCTCTAAAAACTTGATTTCAATTTCAAGACTTGTACCTTACAGTTATTCCTTTCACTTTTCAGAAACATCTTTTATTTAATAAATCTGATTGTGTTGGGAATGATATTTTGTTTGATGGTTTTTACTGCATTGATTTACGAAATAATGTCACTCATAACGCTATGCATGTTCAAGCTGGCACTAAAAGGTGTATTATTGATGATGATTCTTCTACGTTATGGCATAGGAGATTATGACATATCTCCATAGAAAGAATTAAAAGATTAGTGAAAGATGGGGTACTTAGTACTCTAGATTTTACTGATTTTGAGATATGTGTGGACTGCATTAAGGGAAAACAGACTAACAAGTCAAAGAAAGGTGCCAATAGGAGTTCAAACATATTAGAAATCATACATACAGATATATGTTGTCCAGACATGGACATTCAAGGTCAGAAATATTTTATCACCTTTATTGATGATTTTTCTCGATATATGTATCTCTACATGCTTTATAATAAGAGTGAAGCATTAGATGTCTTCAAGAGCTTTAAGGTTGAAGTAGAGAAACAATGTGGAAAGTAAATAAAGATCGTGAGATCAGATAAAGGTGGTGAATATTATGGTAGATTCACTAAGAATGGACAAGCGTCTCGTCTGTTTGCTAAGTTTCTTCAAGAACATGAGATAGTTGCCCAATACACTATGCCTGGTTCACCAGACCAGAATGGTGTAGCAGAAAGGAGAAACCGAACACTATTGGACATGGTGCGAAGTATGCTAAGCAACTCCAATCTTCCTAAATCCTTGTGGATTGAAGCTTTAAAGACGGTTGTGTATATATTAAACCGAGTTCCAATCAAGATTGTCTCAAAGACACCATTTGAATTATGGAAAGGTTGGAAACTGAGTTTGCAATATATGCGCGTTTGGGGATGCCCGTCTGAAGTGAGGATTTATAATCCACAAGAGAAAAAGTTGGACCCAAGGACCATTAGTGGGTATTTCATTGGATATTCCGAACGGGCTAAAAGTTATAGATTTTACTGTCCATCTCACAACACTAGGTTTGTGGAATCAAGAAATGCAAAATTTCTTGAGAATTACTTGATTAGTGGGAGCGATCGATCCCAGGGCATTGGTTTTGAGAAAGATCGTTCAGATGCTCAATATGCCACTTTAAGTAATGGACTGATCGTTATTGTTAACAACACGCCTCGAGTACAAACGCGTGTTGAAGAACCAGTCTTGGAAGTACCACAAGTTGTTGATCCTGATCCAATCCACGACTAATAACACTTTACTTGATTCAAATATTATTAAAATTTGTAATAGATAGCATTTTACTAATTATAATACCAAGATAAATGAATGGGACCAAAGTCGTCTACCTTTTTATACATGCAGAACACTACGTACAAATCAGAATACAAATACAATGAATTATGAGCCTATGGGATGAATTCTTACTCAAGCTTTCCTCTGAATAAAATTGATATAATAAATACAAAATATTATGATTTACTTCGTACGATTTAGAGTTTAATGAAAAATATTCATGAGCAGATAAGTTTTACATTCTTTTTTCTTTGTAGGGATCAGCAAGTAGGCATTATAAACGCCATGAAAAAACTCTACAATGCTAATCTAACAAACAAAATAAAGCAAAGTCATATACAATTGGAAATCAGGAACAACCAAGACATTTACTTATGGAGAAAAAACTTGATGACCCTGATTCGGGATCTGGATCTTCTTTCTTTAGAGGAAGATGCTTAGAGAAAGCTTTCACTGCTCCAGCCACACCATCCTCATTTTCCATGGCTTTGGCAAGCTCAACACCAGACTCCTTCACCTATTTTTATTTTCAGGTCAAATTCATTCCAAAGTTTTTTCTACCAATAATCAACCTATAAAAAAGCTTTCATAAAACTCAAAATCAAAGGTTCCACAATTTTAAATCAATAACTGTTTACTTTTTCTGTTTAGAACCCCAGACATTGCCTATTAATGATGCATCTTTGTGTTGATGCGTGCTATCATAAGTATCTTAGATTCATTTCCCGGCCACCTTACAAAATTTAGGAAATATCACTATTCCCCTACCCTTAGGATTCTCTCATGAGTTCAACCCTAATTGTTTAAACCCACCTCATGTTTCTATAAGAGTACATTGAACTCTTTATGGAATTCTTGAATTAACAGAGAGCACTTAAAAGACTGAAATGTCCATTTATTCTAGGACATTCCGAAGTTTATAGTGAAACTGGGGAAAGAAAACCAATAAAAAAAATTCTCTTACCAAAGAGAAACTAACCTGTGCCCTAGTATTGGCCTTACCAAATTTTGGTTCAAGGTAGAAGCTGATGCATCTGGAGTGGGCATTGGAGTAATTCCATTTCAAGAAAGGAAGGTAATTGAGTTGTTTAGTGAAAAATTCAATGATACTTAACAGAAATGGACAACTTATGAGCAAAAATTCTATGCCATCATACGAGCGTTAAAGCACTGGAACATTATCTAGTTCAAAAAAACTTTATATTACACTGATCACTAATCACTAATCCCTGCATTATATCAATTCTCAAAAGAACCTTAGTCGAATGCATACAAGATGGGCATTATTTCTTTAGAAAATCTCTTTCGTGTTTAAATATCGATCAGGCAAATGCAATGTGGCTACAGATACTCTTAGTAGAAAGGGCTTGTTACTTACTCAGGTTCAAGTTAAAGTTACTTGTTTTGATACCCTCAAAGATCAATATGAAGATTATGCAAATTTTGGTAAAATTGGCTAAAATGTGTACATAGAGAATTTCTGGAGGGCTATACTATGCAAGAAGGTTGTTTGTTCAAAGACAATACCATGTGCATACCCAAAACGTCTTTAGGAGAGGCTTTAATTAAGGAACACCATGCAGGAGGATTGGTTGGGCATGCTGGTCGTGATAAAACCATTTCCACATTAAAGGAAAGATACTTTTGGCCAAAGTTAAAAAAAGATGTAGCTCGATTCATACAATATAGTGCTATCTGTCAAACTGCTAAAGGCACCAATCACAACATTGGTTTTTATACTTCCCTGCCCATCCCTACTATTATTTAGCAAGACCTAAGCACGGATTTATCCTAGGGTTCCCACGACACATAAAAGAGTAGATTCTATAATGGTCACTGTGAACAGATACTCAAAGATAGCTCATTTTACACCTCGTAAGAAGACTACTGATGCTAGCCCAGTAGCTCAACTATTTTTTTCAAGATGTGGTCAGATTACATGGAATTCCTAAGTCTTTTGTCTCGGATAGGAATGTAAAGTTTACCGCCCACTTTTGCAAGAAATTGTGGAAGAGATTTGGGATACATCTCAAGTTTAGTACAACATATCATCCTCAGACGGATGACTAAACTGATTGGTTAACAGAACTCAAGGAAATATGCTAAGGTGTCTCTCAGGAGCTAGGCCAAAACAGTGAGATCTTTCATTGCTTCAGGTTGACAGGTCCACAGGAAAGAGTCCATTTGAAATAGTGTTCACCAAAACCCCTAGCTTGGTTGCTGAACTCACAACTTTACCAATTTTTCAGAGTTCCAAAGCCACCAACACTGCCTATGATATCCAAGAAATGCTTACAGAGGTTACAAAACACCTCACTTCTACTTATTTGAAGTATAAGGCTAATGCAGACAAGAAAAGAAGAAAATAGGAGTTTGCTATGCGTGATTTAGTTATGGCTCATTTTGGAAAAGAAAGAGCACCTACAGGAAACTATTCCAAACTACATGATCGAAGATTGGGTCCTTTCAAGATCATCCATAAAGCTGGTGATAATGCTTTTGTACTGGAATTACCTGACCATCTTCAGGTGTCACCTACTTTCAACATTTCAGATTTGATAGAGTATTTCCCACCATATGAGGGCTTCTCTTTACTCTCAGACTCTGGAGAGTTTTGTTTTCAAGAGGACATTGATGCAGGGGCATAATCGACTTCTCCGTTTATAGTTTATTATTGTTTTATTGCTATTTCTTTTCTATTCCTTTTATTGTTTTATTGTTTTCTTTTAGGAAGTGCTGTTTGTAAGGCTCAAAACGTAGTAGTTTTGAGCAACTACTTTCTGTTAAAAACCAACACACAACACGTTAGTGCAATTTTCTGCTTTGGTTGTATTCGACTTCTCTCTGAGAATTCTCTTGAGTTCCTTTAAATAATATCAGGTCTGGACCATTGCTATTCAGTTCCTTAGCTGAGTGATTGTTATTTCTCAGTATTGAAACGCTTCCTAAGCCAAATCCTATCACCTGTAAACGTTTACCAATTGCAATGAATGGTTGCACGTCTCCATGGGTTCCAACAATAAACATTACTATCTGCAATGGTGGTATATATCGAGGATCTGTGAGGATCCTCTGCATTAAGAGACTCGTCATCAAAAACTCCAGTATGGGTATGTTTGAATCCAATCCCAAGGGAAGGGGTTTCAACATCTACTGGAACTTCAAATTCTACAGTTCCATCATATTTCACCGTATAGCTATTATGTTCAACTATTTAAGCTGCGCATATTTTACAAGTTCATAAGTTTAGCAATAAGTTCCAGATCCACTCTTGATTTGTGTTTCAAGAAAACCTTACATGATAAAATTTCTACAAGGCACCATAAATCAAGCAATGTAACATCACCGAGCATCACCTTTAAGAGTTTAAATGCTAAAACCAGAGAAGACCACACATCAAATAGTGCAGCATCATTAACTATTTATCTTTAACATTTAAATCATCCGTCATACGTATAGGGATACCCCAAAACGTATGATATGCCCATAGTCCCATACGTCATTATGTACCACTCAATTTGGACTAACCGTTATTTGAATAGGTTCACGTTCTTTAACTTAATTGATAAAAAAAGGATATTTATGGTAGCTGAAATTTTACCAGTTTAGGTACTGTATATCAGCAAGTTAAGGATGAAACTCAGAGTTCAGAAAGGAACGATGTCCAGAAGCTGCTACAGAATATTATAAGAGACAAAATAACAGGCTAAGAGGCTTCGGAAAATATAAATGTATCAGATAACTATGGATACCATCCTCGCTGGATGAATGATAACTTCTGCTGAACCGAAATTTTATCATCAAATATTTTTGCCGCCTCCTCAACACATATGCTATAATTTTTCTGCTTCTCAGTCTTTGACCTATCCAAATTAATCCGACTTAAAGCAGGTTCCAGTTTGTCAACAATTGATTTCTCCATTGGCAATGATTTGAGCTTAACAATACTGCCCGGAATTCCAGAATTATGAAGGGAAAATATATATATCAAATATGTCATAAATCTAAATGCAAAACACAAAAATTTCTTAAATATTGCGATCTACTGATTCTCTAGCACGTTATATAGAAAGCCAAAATCATTTCTCGAAAAACACTACTTCCTAATAAATCCTTATATAATTGCTGAAAGTAATCTTATGTAGCGACAAATGTCTAATTCTCTGCGACATCTAAGTCGCAAATAAACTAAGAGAGCTCAGGCAGAGGACTCCTAAACTCCAAGTTATACTAATTCCTGGCCTACAAACCGAACATAATTTCTAATTTATTTGCAATTTCTCGGAAACAAAACACGAGTTAAATTGAATGGGAAACGCACTTGCCTGATGATCCATTTCCACTATTTTCCACCAAAACATCACTACTGTTCACTTCTCTGTTTTCCACTTATTGTTTGTCATCATCTCTACCGACAATCTCTTGCACTATTCTCACAGGAACTTCACGATAAATCTCAGAAGTATTCGACCGAATTTCAGGCGATTCAATCATCTCTGCCGCCAATTGTGGCGAGCTGTAACGACTGACAGTTTTAGTCTGGTTCTGATCCAGATCGGAAGAATCTTTTAGACTGGAATCGCAGCGACTGAAATGCGCACGGAGCACCTAGTGAGTGCGTGTTTGGTTCCCGGAAAAAAAGGAAAGAGTAATCCTTTAGTAGAATAATATAATTAAAATATGATTTAAAAAACTAATTATTATATGTTATATTAATTACTTTTAAAAATATGGGATGGTGTAGTATTTTTAGTATAATTATTAAAAATAATAAATATTTTAAAAAGAATTTATTACATCACATAATTTATTTATATATAAATTTTACTTTTACTTTTAATATATATTTATTTTAAACCTATATTTTTTTAATATTTTAAAAAATTAATATATATATATTTATCAAATAAAATTATAAAATTATAAAATTATTTTGATTTAAAAAAACTTATCGAAAATTCAGGATTCAACAACGAGATTCTTTCGAAAGAAGAAGAAGACTGAGATTTTATCTAGACTTTTAAAAGATGTAATTCTTATTTTAAGATTTAAAAAATATATTTTTTAATTTTATTTTATTAATTATTATGTATATAATATTAATATATATATATATATATATATATATATATATATATATATATATATATATATAACATCAAATTTCTTTTTATTAAATAAAAATAATAATGGATGAGTGTAACCAAACCTAAAAATAAAAATTCATTAAAAATATACAAACATAATCATGTGTTTGCATATGAACATATTTTAATACCTAATTTCAAAATTATAAATTAATAAAAAATAATGAGTAATACCTAATCATAATAAAGTTCAAAGTTTAATGATATATTTACTATCAATATACACTTTTTTTTAAAGCTATAACAATTTTGTATACTATTTGATAATTATAAAAAAATTGTGCATTTTTATTAAAAATTATAAGATTATTAATGTTCTTCACCCAAATAAAAATAACACTTGTTAAAAGGAATGACATCAAAAATATCCATTAAGCATAATTGAAATTAAATATAATGAAAATAATTAGTAACATTTCTTGAATAAAAATAGAAAAAGAAATAATAGAGAACTAAGAAGTAACAAAAAAACAAAAAAATCAAGCATTAGTATAATTAGAAATATAAGGCATCTCAATATGTTTTTCTCATTAAAAAAACTATTTCCAATAATAAACATACTCTATTATGAAATAAGTAATCAAGAAATAAACTTTAATATTACAGATATAAAAAAATCTATAATATATCATTAATTGACAAATAAACTATAATAAATAAACTATTAAAAATCTTTCAAAAGGATAAAGAATTTTTTTGATATATTCATTTAGGAGAAATCTAAATACTGATGCAAGCTCATTTCAAAGAAGAAATAAATATACCAATAAAAAATATCATTGTTAGATAATAGGATAATGAAAAAAAAAGATGTTCTATTATAAATGAACCATTGTAATTTGGAATACCATTAACTAAAATTTACACCATATTTTATATTTGCTAATATTTATGATGAAAACTTAAACTAATTATTAAATTTAGTTTATGAATTCAAAAGAGTAGATTTAATGGAAAAAATCATCAATTTTCAATAAATTAGAGTATTCATTAACAAACAGTTATAATAGTGCAGTATATGAACAAAATAATTTTATAGAAATACATAAAACCTTTTAAGAACTTGGACAAATAATAAAACTAAAAATATTAATGAATTTTGAAATAGTGGAGTAATGTTACTTAGATATTAATAAAAAAAATATCTATTACAAAGAATAATAATAATAATATACTAAGATTTACTTCTTAGATCATGAAGAAGAAACTTCTAATAAATAAGAAGTTAAAAAACTAAAAGTATAAATTCAAGTAATGAAAACATTAGTTCATGATGTTATATTAGGAAGATAATAATATGTAAAGACAAACTAAAATATATATAGTTATAAATAAATGGGAGCTTAATAGGCATAACAAAAAATTAAACAACATTTAAGTATTTAGAGTTGAAAATTGAAAATAGAAAACATAATCTACAATTTTATATACTAAATAACATAGAAGGTTTTCCTAGTGAATTAAAAGACAAAAATCAATTATAAAGATTTATAGGATGTTTAGCATATACTAAAACATATATAAAAAAACGTGTAGAAATACAAAAAACCTTTACAAGTAAAATAAAAAAAACACTATATCTAGAAATAAACAAAACAAAATACTATATCTATGAATAAAGTAAAAGTTCATGTAACAAATTTACCAACTTTATACCATCCAAAGCCAGATGATAAAATGATAATTAAAACAGATATTTCACAAGAATATTTGAGAACAATTTTAAAATAAAAAATAGATGACAAAGATAAATACCTTTATAGATGTACATTATGATATTTCTATGATCCATAATTAAATTATCACATCAATGAAAAAGAATATCTAGCTATTAACTATTAAGAAATTGCAATGAAGTTTCAGATTTAATGTTAAAACCCATAACAAAAAAATTGGTTATTTTTAAGAACTAATATTGTAGATGGTTACAAATAAGGAAGATTAGTAAAATGACAAGAGTAGTTCAATCACTACAATTTTGATATCGAACATTTCTAAAAAAATAAGAATAGTTTAGTAGATGTTCTTACTAGAGAATTAACACATTTGACTATTTTTATGCTATCTTCGTACTAAGATCAAGATAAATGAATTGGAGATGAAAGTCCTATAGGAACAACTCAAGTTTTTATATCTCAAGAAGTCTTTTATGGAGATAAGAAATAAACAAGAAGAATTTGATTGCTCAAAACATTTCTTAGAAACCAAAAAACTCTAAAGAAGAATTTTATCAAAAATTCAATCTAAAAATAATAATACTTCTAAAGAAAAAATTCAAGATGAAAAGAAAAAGCCTAATAGTTCAAAAGAGAGTAACATATTTAAAATAAAAAAAGTTTAATTGGGTTGATGAAGCAGAAAAAGAATAACATAAAAAGACTTGTGTGGTTTATAATGGCTCAAAACAAAACTAGGAATCTACAACAACTAGATAAAAGCAAGTAAATATATTTTTGGGTTTAATGTAGTAACTCATAAAGCTTTCACATACAGAATATAGGCTGAAGACAGTTAGGTCAATTACAAAGTACCAAAACTAATAACTTTGTAAAAGATGGTAAGGAATTACCTTACAGTACTACAACAACAACCAACATCATCTAGCATATTAATAGCTGTAAGAAAAATAGTAAGGCTTCTAGTACTATTTAGAGAAACATCTTTTCTAAAAAAAATAGTAAGGTATCTAATGCTATTCATAGAAATATCCCCCATAATTTTATTAGTCATTGAAGATGAAAATGATAAATATAGAAATCTCAACAAAACATAATGGTTGAATCTCTATATCTTAGCTAGAAAATCTACCTAGTAACATATAAAAGATACGAAGTTATATACTATAGAAAAGAAATTCCCTAAAGAGAGTAAATTCAACATTTTGGAAGGAACTCATCCAATATTTGTTTACAAAGTTTTCCATGAATGACTAATAAAAAACATATATCTATAAATTAATTTATCTGAAAAATTTCAAATAAGATATCAAGAATTTCATGAAGAAGATAAGAGTAAATGACAAACTAGTTTATCTCAGACTTTTTAGTTCACTAATGGATTAGAATGAGGAAGGATATATCAGTCTCTACCACTTCATTAAGCTAGAGATTTCTAACACAAACAAAGAAATTTCCAAACCAAGAGCGCTTCCAAAAAAATGAATTCAACACAGAATAACTTTGTGTATTAAGAGGTCAAATATTAGGCCAAATATACTTTGAACTTAGAAAAAATGATAATTCTACTGATATCAAAGTAAATTACTCAACCAGTAAAATCATCATCACTTCTCATAGTAGTGTGGCTTTCACCGAAGAGGTTGGTGAAAAAATCACCAAATTTAAGACAAATTTTAACAAAAATAACCTAAAAATTGGTCAAAAAATAAAAAAAATACTCTAATTCTTACCATAAAAGCCACCAAAGATACGAAGATGCGCCATCATCAATGTCATCCAAAGGACAATCGATAAAAAATGACAAGGAAGAATTGTCGGTAGAAGATGACAAAGAAAAAATATAGTACCTATATCTTTAGTTTGCAATATGTGACAAGAAAAAAGTAATGCCTGAAATTGTTAAACCAAAAAAGTAAGAAAGTAGATGAATTATTAAAATAAGGATAAAATTGTAATTAGTATCTTGTAAATGGGATTTTCTTGTGCTATAAAAAGAAACCCTTATTTTCATTTCGAGAACACAGAAAACATACAACTTTTAACATAATAATCCCATATATCCAAAAATTTCAACTAGTAATTATGAGTGATTAATAATCTCTTGAAGGTCCTTATTTGACCTTAAAATTGTAATAATTGTTATATTATAAATAAAATAAAATGCAATTGCTATTTTCTAATAAGTCTAAATTATACACAATCTATATACGCATCTAAAATGTTCATCATTACTATGAGAATATTAAGTTTTGAAGAAATTTGAGGCATAATCGACGTAACAAAAGAAGACGAATAGAAGATAAAACTATGGTGGACTCATTAAATTAAAGTATGATAATTATAACTTTTAAACCAATTACAGATCTCAAATATTTAAATATTTGCTTATATCAATTTATAATACACAAGAAAATTGAGATATAAATAAAATAATATTATGATAAAAAAAATTAAAAAATATTTTTAATCAATAATATACAAAAATTAATAATTAACGTTAAATAACTAACAACAATTAATAACTAATATTAAACAACTAGTCTCCAATTTAATATCAAAATTATAGAAATATTAACATAATATAGATGTAAAAATTAACATTATTAAATTTAGAGATATCAATAGTATTAATTATAAAATCTAAAGATTTTATAACTTTTTTTATTAATAATAAAGATATAAATGAAGATATTTTAAATTTATATATTTTAAATAAATTTCTTTCTAAAAATTGCACTCTGATAAAATCCGGAAGAAAGGATAGAAAATTTACGTTCGACGGAGTGCGTAATGGATCCGTAGTCCCACAGTGCCAGTTCAATAAGTTCAGGCTGTATACGTGTGAAATGTATTTTCGTGTATCGAGCTGTTAATTTCGAATAATTAATTAAAAACTATAAAAGGGGCAGATGAATACATGATCCGATGTAGCCAAAAGGATTTAGTAAATTTAAGAATATTTTTTCAATTCTTCCTACTATAAAAAATAAAAAGAAATGAAGAATCTTTCTCTTCCTTATTAAATAAAAATAAAAGAAAATGAGTTTGCAGTTGCCGCTTTTTTTACTTTGATCTGAAAGGTAATGTATTCACATATTTTATTTTTTATTTATTGAAAAGTATTTCCAATCATTTTGAATTTTTTCTTTAAATTTATTGAGAGCATAATGATCAATATTTTTTAAATATTAAAATAATATATTGATAAATATTCATCAATAAAAATTTAGAGTATGTATTAAATATTCATAACAAATATTTATTAATAAATAATATAATATTTACCGACGATTTTAATTAATTTATACAAAAAAATAAAATTTTGATGTATATTTTTCGATAAATTTAAATGATATATTTTTTAAAAAAATTAACGAATTTATTTGTCAATAGTAACAAATAATTTGTAATGTCAACAAACTCTCTTTTGTTATCTCTGTAATATTTTACAACAAAAATTAATATTATATTTAAATATGTAAATTTCAGCTATATTCAAATTAATGTTAAATTACATAAAAAAATAATGAGTAAAATTATGTCTTCATATGAAATTTATATCATCAATTTATATGTCCAAATATTATTAGTTTAATAGGTATAAATGTGATGTTTATTATGTAAGTGTGATCATGATAATACATTATTATATGAGATATTAACATTTATATGATATTTGTTTTATTAAGAAACACAATGGGAAGAGACATTAGTTACAATTACCAATTTACAACCCTTACACAGTTTAATTATGACTATTGTATATTGCAAAAGGAGATTTATTCAATGAGATAACTTGTGTTTTCTCTTGTCAATCATCTCTTAATTCATGTAAAAAGTTATGTATTTTTTTTTCAAATTTATAAAATATTGCTAGAAAAACACTCAAAAAATACCTTCAAAAAATTCAAATTTAATTAGTATGTGCACATAATATAAAAATAATTACATTAGTAATAATAATTAGCAACTAATTTATAATAAATATGCATATATATTATTTGTTTAATTACATTACAGGTATTGATTTCAAGTACTTCCTTATGTAACACTTCTTTTACTAAAGGTCGCAGGCGACATAAGTAGTACCTGCTTATTTAATAAAATGAAATAAAAAAGTTCTACATATAGTACTTGAAAGAGAATACGAAACAATATATTTATATATAATCATTTTAAAATTTAAAATTTTAAATAAAAATAAAAAATATCATAAATATCATTTAATTTAATAACTAATTTATTTTATTGTAATATTATAATTTAGGTAATTAGTTTTCTTTATAACCTATTAATTTTAATTTCATTATATTGCTTTTTTTTCTCTACAATAATTATACACTTAAATACATATAAATTATAATCTAATGTTAAATTAAGATATTATATTTTTATAATCTAAAAGATAAAACAATATAAATTACCTATACACTTCTCTAACCTAATATTTATGTATGCATAAAAAAGATAAAACATTTCATTGATTCGATATTTTTTTATCAAAGTTATAACTTTAAGTTACGAGTATCAAATTTATTAGATGACTTCTAGATAATATTTTATCTTTTATAATTTACAAAATAAAAACCTTTTATTTTGACAAATATTAGGTTTTACCTTGATCTATTTTAATTTTTTTATAATTAAGCTAAAAAGTTTTATGACTAAAATATAGTTAATGTATAAATTAAAGGTTTAATGTTAAAATAATATTTTTTATTCTTTATATAAGAGCCTAAAAATTTACATAATAATCATTTGATTATGAATTTATTAAAATGTGACATGATATTCATCTAACTAGTAGGTAAATTTATTATGCAAATCATTACTTCTAGAAGAAAAAATAATTTTTATACAAATATAAGACTTACACAATTAAAGCAAAACATAAATATAATTATTTCATACATTAATTACATCTTAATATTTAAGATATTTTTTATGATAATATATATTGAGATATGTGGAAGAATTGAAAAAATAAGGTACATGAAAATAAATTATTTTTGTTTTATGATTATCTACTCCTATTATTCTAGATACAAGTTTCAATCCCATCTTATATACTTTTATTTATTTAATTAAAAAGAAGATTTTACATTAATATGTTTTAAATTTTTTGTAATTAAGCTAAAAAGTTTTAGGATTACTATAAATCTTTATAAATTTATATAACAATAGCTTGATTATGAATTCATTACGATATGATGTGATATTCATCTAATTTGTTTAATTTATTTTGAAAAAAAAATATTACATAAAAAAACTTGAATTAATTGTGAGTTTGTTATATAAATGTGATGTTATTATACAACGTATTAATTCAAGAAAAAGAAAAATAATTTTTATACAAATATAACACTTAAACAAATAAAGTAAAACATAAATATAATTATTTCATATACTAATTACATTTTAATATTTTATTTTATTTTTTAATGATTTATGGCATTTCTTGTATGAATACAATTGATATTAAATTCTCGTTATGTTAATAAATTTTGAGATGTATAGTTGAAAAATAAGTTACATAAAAATAACTTATTTTTTGTGTTATGATTATCTATTCCTATTATAATACATTTAATTTTGAATTTCATCCCATAAGTTTTTTTTATTTAATAAAAAAAAATATTTTTTAAAAAAGAAGTTAAGTAGATTTCTTCAACAACTCTTTATCACGTGTTTTTTCTTTTACTTCTCGTGTTAAATTAGGGATCATATTGGGAGGTTTCAAAATCACATTAGGTGAAGACTAATATAAATGCTTTTACGGAACAAATACTCAATATTTTTGAATTAAGTGTATAATATTTCATTATAAAATATATATTTATTTCATATTTCATAAATTAAAAAAAATATTTTATAGTGTTAAAAGGGAAAATTAGGTGAAAATTAAGTTATATAAAATGGAAGGATAAATTTTTTGAGCAATGTCTCTTGATTTTTTTTTTAATAGAGCAAATAGCAATAAATTCATAAAATAATTTAGAGTAACTGATGACAAAAGTTATTGTTCTCGTAATTAAAATCTAACGACGATAGTTTTATTTATTTATAATAATAATTATTAATTTATATATTATTATTCTGATAATAAAAAATTTAATTATTGTAATATTACGACTCATAATTTAATTTAGTGTAGAGTATGGGAGCCACGTCGGAGGGAATGAATATTCATTACAATATTAAAAAAGGAAATTTGAAATGAGGAAACTAAATATTAAAATCTCGTGACCGAAAAGGCAAAGTTTTCTGTTGGGTCGATGCCGCTTAATTATCGGCAATGTCGTTCTCCGACACCCGAGATTGAGCCTGAAGGCATAAGCTACGCAATTTTTTCCCAATCCTCTCCTTCCCCAAATTTAATCTCTCAAATCCCAATTTTTTAGTTCCAAATCCCTTGTTCTTATATCTTCTCTGCACGATTTGGCCTTTGGTTCTCAGTAATGATCGATGAAAGCTTCAAACTGGAGCTCTGATAACGAGATACGCATCTCGTAAACAAACAGGTAATTTTTAATTTTTTAATTTTTTTGTTTATCCGTGTTCTATTCGAGTTTTGATGGATAGCAACAAGTTTTTTTAGCTTGCTCATCCGATGCTGTCCTTGATTTTATAATTCCTCTGTTTTTTCCTTATTTTTTATTTCGTGACTTTGAAATGTTGTTCAAAATTATACTCCACCCAATGGTTTGCGTAATTGTGGATCAGTGACACTCTACGGCTATGATTCATTGAGGAGGAGGGACTTGGATTGTTATCCTTTGCTGGATTCGTTTTTTGCTAGCTCTTCTGCGTAATACTGGAGATTTAATTCAAGCGTTGCGATTATATAGGCTGAATAAACTCATAAGAAGGGGGGAGAGGGGGTTCTGTGTATAAAGCATATGTTTTGCACAGGGTTGATTTCTTGATAGTGTTACTGAATAGCTTATAAGACACTAGATTGTGCTCTTCCAGATTTGTAATTTAAATGCTTTTTCTGTGCTTGGAAAGAGAATTTGTTTGAGACTTTTGATGACAATGGTAAAAGAAGTTCAATTCAGAAGTTAGGTGTTGTTTAATGGGATGGAGCTATGATCTGATGCCGGTTTGCGTTTTTTGGATCGAACAAGTTATTTAACTACTCTGGTAGCTAGGTGACCTGTTCGTATGCACAGCTGAATTGGCCTGAGAACTTGGTTTATACCATGACAAGTGAAGTTCCTGATCCATCGAGTCAATGGATAAATCAAGAATCGACCTCGTCATTTTCAAATATAGGAAAGAATGTCTCAGTTCAGATGGGTAAGGAATTTTCCAACAGCTTTTTTCAGGATCGAGTAATGAATGCAAGAGGTCCTGTAGCTAAAGTGGTTCAAAACCAGGATAAGATGGTTGGATATAATTTGAATCAGAACATGCAGTTGGGATATAACGATCTTTCTCGAATTGTGGTGCTGAGGGGAATGGATTCAGAATGTGCTTCTGAAATGTTTCCATTTGTCATTGCAAAAGTATCTCCTAAAGAGATTGAAACTGAGGGTTATGTTGATGAGTTGATGAGACTCAGTATGGAGAAAGGTGATGCTGGACTTTCATCGAGGAAGGTATTTAATGAACTGAACTGTGATCCGGCTGGTTTGTTATCAACTCCCTCACCCTTATATAAGCCCGAGTCCCCTCATTTCAACAACTTCTTTAGTGGACCAGAAGTATCAGAAGGTTCTCAATCTGATAGAATGAAATTTCTTTGCAGTTTGGGAGGAAATTTTTTGCCAAGGCCAGGTGATGGAAAACTCAGATATGTTGGGGGAGAGACACGTATTGTATCAATAAGGAAAAACATTTCACTGAATGAGCTTGTAAAGAAAACTTCCATCATTTGCCACCAAACTCATTCTATCAAATACCAGCTTCCAGGTGAGGATCTTGATGCACTTATATCTGTGTCATCTGACGAGGATCTGCAAAACATGATAGAGGAATATCAAGGGCTTGAAAGGCATGATGGTTCTCAAAGATTGCGAATTTTTTTAATTCCATCTGGTGAATCTAAAAATGCATCTTTTTTCGAAGCAACCACCACACAACAGAGTAATTCAGATTACCAATATGTTGCTGCTGTCAATGGCATGGTAGACTCCAGTTCTAGAAAAACCTCTGGAGGTCAAGATTCAGCGCCTGAAACAAGTCAACAGGAAACTAAGACTTCACTGCTTCCTTTGGAGGCCAAGAGTAACCCTAATGTCTTGCACTCTGATCAGGTTTTCGAACCTCATAATGGTTCCCTTAATCAATCTCCCTGTTTTTCTTCAATTCTCTCTCAGCAGGGAGACTCTAGGAGCGTTCATCAACAATCACATGGTGTTAACTCACTCAAGGGTAGTGGTGAAAGCAACTATTCTTTTCTCACTGCTCACCTACCCCCTGAAAACTCCAACATTAGCACCGCTGGAAATGAACATCCATCGTTAGGGAAAGTGGCTATTAGGAATAATGGCCACCAGGATAAAGCTGATGTTGGACTGCCAGATAAGCTAAAGGGTTATCTCCACAACCACAATACTATTGATGAATTTGCAACACCTTCAGTTGTTGGTCAAAATGATGGAGAATTTGATGGATACTCCTATAAGAGGTCAATACAAAAGGGTAGAGTATTTCAATTTGAAAATCCTACCTCTCGCCCAGCAGATCTTCTTGGTCTGCTTTCTGGATCCAATGATTTTGTTGCTTATAATCTTGGCATGCCATACTCATTTTCCGATTCAAAGCTACAAGAGAGTGGAATGAGGTCTGTATATTGTTTACAAGAAGGGATGAGCTTGTCATCCCCCTTAGGCCTTGCAAAGGCTCAATCATCTTTGCCACTAAACTCCGGTACTCTGGATGAAAATCCAACCCAATTGCATGGAAGTGTTGATATTTTCAATTCTCAGATGCAGAACAAGCAACGAGGTTATGAGTCTATTGAATTGTTAGGGCCAAATTCTGCTCCAGATTCAGAATTGATTGGTAGGAATAGATCTACTATGGTAATTACCAGTGATATGGATGACCAATTTCATTCAGCTGAATATAGTAAGTGTAAATCTAATCTAGATTTTCCCAAGCCACGTGACCAAGATTCTTCAACATTAGAAACACTGAAGAAGATTGGTAAAGTGGATGCTTCATTAGATCAAGATGGAGAGCTTTTTGGAGGGATTCTAACAGCTGTAAGCATAAAAAGTAATCCAATACTTGCGGTTGGTTCTGGGGATTTGGCTCCTGTATCCTCAGCCATGTCTTTCAAACAGTTGGAAAATAACTTGATGCAGCATCCTGAAAATAGTAAATGTGACAACACCCTCTCTGATTTCCTTGTTGGTAGCCAAACACGAGCTAATGATCAGAGTTGTGCTTTGATGGGGACAAGTAATGGTCAAAGAGGAAATAATATGTCTGGCATCATGTATTCTGCAGTAACAGGCCTACATTCAAACACCAGCCCACATTCTCATTTTTTGCCTGATCTTATGTCTGGGCTATCCAATGATCCAGTTTTCCCCATACCTGCAGAGCTTCAACCAGTTGTTAGTGAAATTGGTTTCCAAGAACGTATACTGACAAGCTCTGTCAATTTTCATCCCTTGCCAAGCTATGTTGATCCTTTTACATGCTTAAATTTGCAAACGAGTGAACATTCATCGACCCAAAATCCAACCTATGATGTTGCAATTAGAAGAGAGGTCTCTCTTCTTGATGATGATTTTGTAAACTATTCAAGTCAAAAGGATGAGAATATTGGATTTGGAGGTTCAGCTAATGAAAAGTCTAATACAGTAAACATCACATTGGCTCAACCAAGCAAAAATAATGTAAATGGTCGGTTGGAGCCATTGGTTATTTTGGAAGACATAAATAATGATATCTCTCCTGGTGTTCTGTCTTCATCTCAAGTTTTCCTAGGTGTCATGGATGAGGCTATTTATGATGTTGTATCCCCCTTCTCAACAGAGGTGGAGAGCATCATTCCAGATTCTGGCTCTAAGGTAACATTTTTTGAATTTATGATTTTTTGAATTATGTATTTTCGTCGGTGTTAATTGGTGGTTGTTTTTGTACATAGGACCAAAAAGGCAGTGAGCAAGGAAAAAACGCATCACTTTCTGATGCTATGATAGCTGAAATGGAAGCCAGCATCTATGGCTTGCAGGTTTTCACTGATTTCTAATTATCATCTTGGGCTGTATATTTTATTGTCATATAGGGAGAATAATATTTTTTTTTTCCTGGTTGGAGCTTTATTCACTGCTACCTTTTATGACTGCAATAGGCATTGCCTAAATTGTCTTTAGAAGATTTCTTTATTTTTCTATTGTTAAAGTTTGTTGGGAAACCAACTCTTCTAAAAGCTTAAGTTATTGGTCTTTCTTCTAATAGTTTAAGCTTTTAAGAGGGATTGATTTCCCAGTAACTTCAAACAGCTACTTGTGATGTTATCTCAGATTTGATTTAGTTGTTGATAAATGGTAACGAAATATATATTCGCCAATTGTCATGATCTTTTATTTGAAGGCCATCTTCCTGGCTTCTCTATTTACATAGGTTTCTATAAAGTTGGAATTCTATAATCAACTGAACCTTGATGTCCTGGTGTTCAGATTGTAAGGGATGCTGATCTTGAAGAACTACAGGAGTTAGGATCTGGTACATATGGAACTGTATATCATGGAAAATGGCGGGGATCCGATGTTGCTATAAAAAGAATTAAAAAGAGTTGTTTTGTTGGGAGCTCATCAGAGCAAGAGCGTTTGGTGGGTGTTAACAATTTCTTCCTGGATAATTTCATTTGTATTTTCATTAGTTTACTTTTGGATTTGTAAAAAGGTTGGATTATCCTTTTATTTATTACCTTTTAGGCATTTAGATGCCATTCCATTCACTTGTGAATCTGAAATTGCTCTTTTGACTGTACCAGACGAAAGACTTTTGGAGAGAGGCACAGATCCTATCAAAACTTCATCATCCAAATGTGGTTGCATTTTATGGGGTTGTACCGGATGGAACAGGAGGAAAGTTAGCAACAGTAACTGAATACATGGTGAACGGTTCACTTAGGCATGTCCTGATTAAAAAGGATAGGTAATTAATCCTCCACTTGTATGTACTTTATATGTTTCCAGTTGTTATTTATACGTTTCCTGCAATATGGGCAGATCACTTGACCATTGTAAAAAGCTCATTATTGCAATGGATGCAGCTTTTGGCATGGAATACTTGCATTCAAAGAATATTGTTCATTTTGATTTGAAATGTGATAATTTGTTAGTCAACCTGAGAGATCCACAACGACCCATATGCAAGGTAATACTTTGAGGCCTTTTTTTTTAATGTCAAATGCCCAGAAATGGCTATTGCAAAGTTTTGTAAAAACATTCCAATTTCCAACAAAAGAAAAGAAAGTCAAAATAGAATATTTTCATTTTATATAGTGCAGCAGATGGCTCCACTAGAAACCACCTTCATTCCCCTCTGTAGGTGGCTATTAGACACAGCTTGAAGATGTAGGAAGCATCTTGGGTTATTCTGTGGTGAAGTTGCTGCTTTTTAGTGACACGAAAGTCCCAGGATTTGTGATTTTTCTGATCCCAAAAGTTGGGCATAAAATTTTATAGGTTGGAGATTTTGGATTATCAAGAATTAAACGCAATACTCTGGTATCTGGTGGTGTGCGGGGCACTCTTCCATGGATGGCACCAGAGCTATTAAATGGTAATAGTAGCAGGGTCTCTGAGAAGGTTGGTTGGACTAATATGCTGTGGTGATTGTAAAGAAGATTGGAAATGTTTGGTAAAGCAATTAATGGCACGTTTCTGATTTTTTTTAGGTTGATGTTTTCTCATTTGGCATTTCAATGTGGGAGATCTTGACCGGGGAGGAGCCTTATGCAGATATGCACTGTGGTGCTATCATTGGTAAGTTACTTCATGTCCTTCTCATTTGTTAGTACCTCTATAAAATGGTACGGATACTATACGCTGATTGGTGGGAGTAAAAGTAATTGTTCTACAGAATTTCATTGAGAGATTTTAGCACTTGAGAAAGATGAAATCTTTGTTTTTTTGCAAAAAGAGGATTTAATTTTTTCCAATATCAATGTTTTTTAATGAAAACAACATTAAAATTTGTTTCCTCCAGTCAATATAGGGACTTCTTTAAGGAATTTTTATGAAGTGAGGCCGATTTGTTGCTACTTTGTAACCTTAAAATATCATAAGCAGGTCTTCTTTATTATCCTGAGTAAGTTCGTTAGCATGTCAAGATGTGTAGCTTATGGTAATGCTAGAAAAGAGTTTAAATTAGCTAACCTAAATTTTAAAACAAAGCCTAACAATATCTCAATTATTCAATTAGTTAACTTTATTGTAGAAACCTGAAAGTGGAAAACATAATTCATTAAATTTAAGATCTTATTATCACTCAGGCAACATAAGAATTCAGGATGTAGGAATACATTAATCTACAGTTCATAGAAATCACTCTTCAAATGCATTTTAATGTAACTGTCCGAATTTATTCTACATAATTTTAGGTGGTATGGGGTAGACTACATTTTCATACTTAGCAGATGTACTGGTCAAATGATTTAAGGGAGATGCTTCCATATTAACTTCCTTATTTTCTAGGTAACATCAATAATATAATTTGAAGGTTGTTCTGGAAGTTTGCAGATTTATGATTCTTGACTGTCAAGGTCAATCTTTTATTTAATACCTTGAATAGGCCGCAATGTATCTACACACGAGGCTTGTATTTATTTTTCCTCAAAGACTGCATTACCTTGTAGATGCTTGACCTTCTCCTTATTTTTTTTTCTTTTCGGATGAACGTATTTGGCTTTCCTCTGCTTTTGTATATATCTTTGTCTTTCCTTACAATTGCATCTTCTTATTCAAAATCTCGTACTCTGACGAATCACTTGGGGTTCAAGGGGGAATCCTGAAGAACACTCTCCGACCACCTATTCCAGAACGTTGTGATCCTGAATGGAGGAAGCTGATGGAACAGTGCTGGTCAGCTGATCCTGATAGCCGACCATCATTCACAGATATAACTAACAGGCTGCGATCTGTCTATTGCACTTCAGGCAAAGAGACTTGATGGTCAGACGAGACAGATGAAGCCTAACATGTCCTTATGATATGTATTGCTTTTTTTTTTTTTATATTCAGGTACATGAATTGTCTAGTAACCTCAAAATAGAAGCACATTAAGTTTTTAGGGTTTGTTCCCTGATCCCACAGTATGATATTCCAAAACCCCATTTTCTCTCAGTTCACAAAAAGTATATTCATTTGAATATTTTTGTTCACATAGATACAGATACAGCAGTACGTATTAAGTAATTTAGATGCTATGTAGAGTTTTGCTAGTTTAGTATTAAGTTTTCACTGGAGATATCCGTATTATATGTACATAAAATTGAAATGCATAAGAGCATCCATTTCTACAAGGAGTACCAAGTTGTTTAATATGTTTCACATTCCTGCTCAATTTTCTGTTTCTAGTTGTGGTTTCATTCTTTTTTTCCTTTTTTGTTTTAAAGTATCTTCCGTAGTTTCGAACAATTAATTAGTGAGTGTGTTGTGTATCTTAAATTGTATTCTATCGATTGAACAAAAAAAAAAAAAAAAAAGTTTAAAATGACACCCATACAGGTAAATGGTAATGGGAAATTTGGAAGGGGATTAAAATCCATCATAATGTTGTACTACGGGACAAGACTGGTAGAGCGGGTTCTTTGTGCTTCCATTCAAGACGTGGGATCAAAACAGTTTACTGCACGTTCGGTTTGTAAATTTTGTTCAATTCCATGACTTTAAATTATTATTTTTTTGAATAATTTAGTCCTTAAATTTTTTAATATTTACACTTAGGTTTTAGATTTTCATTTTATTCTAAAATTAAAAAATGTTGAGTTGTGATTAGAGAAAAAAATAAAATTTGGGATCTTAGTGTAGAAATTAAAAAAATTCAGGGAATGATTTATTGAAAAAAAGAAGTTTGAAGACTTAATTAAGTATATAAACTAAAACTTTAAAAACTTAAGTGTAAATTTGTCCTCAATTTATTGTCACATTCACATTATCATAATTTTCATGGGGAATGAACCAATTAAATTCTTACACAAGGGAACATTCCCACCTAAAAGGCTAAAATAGTTTCTTAAAATTAAGTCACTTCCTTTTGGAGCAAGTTCAATTTTGATTAAAACTTTAGCTAAAAATCATCAAAATTTCAATCCATTAGTTTAAATTTCAGCTTGGATGATTTTTTTTTTTTTTTTACAGAAACAGAACTCTGAGAAAAGTTGAAAATGATGAGAAAATTTGTCCTCCCCATTCTCACACACAATCAAATTCAGATAAGAGCTAACTACTAAGAACCAAATTTCCAGCATTTTTTAAATATAAATTTGGGAGAGGAATATGCTGAAGATAAATTTGTAATAATTATTTTCACCTTACACTTGATTAATATACAGAAACACGAACTTGTTATCCACACGTAAAATGCAGCCCATCATGGAAAACGTGGAGATACAGTAATCCTGTAACCTTCGAAGAAGTGAAAAGCAAACTGGTCTTATCTTTCTATATGTAAATGGAACTTGCGTCTCCATTTCCGTGCCTTTTCTTCTTCTCGCAATTGGGTCAACGTCTACTCTTTATTATATATATATATATATATTTAACTCGAGTTATTCAATTTCTTTGTTATTGCAATTCTCAACAACCGCTCAAATCTTTAAAGCTAAACCTATCACAATAATTTAGTCATTTACTGTCTTTCTATTTAAAGAAGTGGGACTCAAAGTCTGAGAAGCACCATTTCAGAGCAATATGGAGAAAGCTTTGAATAGACAGAGAGTTCTCCTTCATCATTTGAAACCCAATTCTTATTCTTCTTCTCAAGAAGCGCAACGACATCCTACTCTCTCTGTGAGTTTAAATCTACGTACAGAACCTATTTGGTTTAATTACTAGCTAGCCTATTTTAGTTGCCTTTTTTATATATCTGACTCAGCGTCTATATTAATTTTATAATGAATGTATATACAATTCACTGTCATTTACTCGTTTGCCTGATGATAGTCTCTTTCTTTCGTATTGAAATCTCTCCTTCTTGATCTCCACTTTTGTTTGCTCTTTGCAGGCTTCAATATGTGCAGCTGGTGATAGCGCTGCATATAATAGAACAGCTGCTTTTGGAGACGATGTTGTGATTGTCGCGTAAGTTTCTTCATTTTGATTAATTGGTCTAACAAGGTCTCTGATTAACTTTGGCTTCAAAATGATTGCCAAACAGGGCATATCGAACGGCCATTTGCAAAGCAAAGAAAGGGGGCTTTAAGGATACTCCAGCCGATGATCTCTTGGCAGCTGTTTTAAAGGTTCGTTTGGTTAGCACTCCACTAAATTTCTATATATATATTTTATTTTATTTTGGGTCAAGGAACTAGGAAAAACTTGTGAATCTTATCAATCAAATATTTAATTTATTGGCTTTGATACTTACAATAAGAGTATCTGTACCTTTCCTCTCAAAATAGGCTGTGATAGAGAAAACAAATTTGAACCCAAGTGAAGTAGGGGACATAATTGTTGGAACAGTTCTGGCACCTGGTTCACAGAGAGCAACTGAGTGTAGGATGGCAGCAATCTATGCTGGTTTTCCAGGTAAATTTTTATTAGTTTTCTTCTATCCGTGGGTGTGTAATGTTGAGTCGGTTCTTCTATCCGTGGGTGTGTAAATTTTAATTAGTTTTCTTTCATATAGGGGCGCGTAATGTTGGGTGGGTTCTATTTTGAAATAAAATTTTAACTAATCCAATTTAATCGATTTTAAAAAAATAAAAATATAATCAAATTAATTAAAATTATAAAATCAATATATAAACCTAAACAAATAATTTTGATCATTATATTGGTTTTAAAAATAAAAATATAAGCAACGGTGTCGATTGGTTTTTAAAATTTAAAAAATGAACTAATTCATATTAGATTTATTGGGTTGGTTTGATTTGGGTAGTTTTTGCGCACCCGTACTTCAATCCCTACCCTTTTGCCCTTTTCACTTTTTCATTTGGTAATTTAACTCCCTAGTATATATTAAATTCATCTGATTGTTGTTTTAAGTTCTATATCTGATTAATCTGATTTTCAGATACGGTGCCGGTTAGAACTGTCAATAGGCAATGTTCATCTGGCCTTCAGGCAGTTGCTGATGTTGCTGCTTCAATAAAAGCAGGATTTTATGACATTGGTGGGTCAGACGTCTCAAACTAACACCATAACCCTCTTTGGTAAAAAACTCCATTACTGGAATTAAAAGTTCCAATTTGAATACAGGCATTGGAGCTGGATTGGAATACATGACGCTAGACAATATAAGCGGTGTCACTAAAGTGAACCCAAAAGTACATTTTGACACTTTTTTTCTTTGATCATTATGTTTTATAATATTATACTATGACAGTACAACTAGTTCTATACTTATACCAACTGAATGTTACTGGTGTTAACAGGTAGACAAATTTGCTCAAGCGAGGGATTGTCTTCTTCCAATGGGTATTACTTCTGAAAATGTCGCACAGCGTTATGGTGTGACTAGGTTGGAGCAAGACCAAGCTGCTGTGAGTTTCATAAATATGTCAAGTATTGCATTAACTTTGAATTAAGACCTCAATTAGGTGTTTTAATTTGATTAATATATTCGAACAGGTTGAATCCCATAGGCGTGCTGCAGCAGCAACTGCTTCTGGCAAATTCAAGGATGAGATTGTTCCTGTTTTCACTAAGGTAAATACAAGAATGAATACTTCATGACTTTTTTTTCACTTACATCTTGTACTGCTTTGTATTTGATGAATTTGCTTATGTAGATTGTAGACCCAAAAACTGGAGAAGAGAAGAGTATTACAATTGATGTGGATGATGGCATTCGACCAAACACTAACATTGCTGGTTTGACAAAGCTTAAACCAGCATTTAAAAAGGATGGATCTACAACTGCAGGTAAGTCAGGGCCTAACGACAATTTTTTTCCCTACTTTTTAATCAACATTCTGTAATGTAAATGTGAACCTTTGTCATGATTAATGTGATTTACATGTTACCATGTTTATATCTTTTTTAGGCAATGCTAGCCAAGTTAGTGATGGTGCAGGAGCAGTTCTCCTTATGAAGAGAAGTTTGGCTATACAGAGGGGACTTCCTGTTCTTGGTGTTTTCAGGTATTGAGGTTTCTTTAAAGTAAGAAACAATAAATGTAGACCTAAGTTTATAGATAGATGATGGGATGACACATCGTGTCAATCTTGTCGACCCATTCAATAAATAGGTCGAAACAACCCATTAATAAAAATATTTTTATCGTGCCATGTCATTTCGAGTTCATATTGATGTCGGATCAACCCATTAAAAAAATATTTTTATCATGCCATGTCATTTCGAGTGCAGATCGTCTCGAGTCGAGTTACTGTATCGTCGATTTGAAAAAATACAAAAAAATGTTATTTTAACCAAATATAATTTAATAAGTTCATTCGAGTCAGATTTAATGAATAAAATAATATTAAAATGTTAATTTTATTGGTTAATTTCGAGCTATCATGTTATGTTATGTTGTGTTTGATCCATTTAACAAATAGGTTAAAATGGATCATGTTATATCATGTTGGATCATCTCAGAAGTTGCCACCCATCATATATGGGGATTTCTTGATGAGAACTTGAAATAAAAATTCAATTTTCAAATTCTAAAGATTGCAGATATCAGAAGATTGAATGCAGTTCATTTGCAGGAGTTTTGCTGCTGTTGGCGTGGATCCTGCCGTCATGGGCATAGGTCCTGCTGTTGCAATTCCTACTGCAGTAAAATCTGCTGGTCTTGAGCTTGATGATATTGATCTTTTCGAAATTAATGAGGTAAATGAATATTTCCATAGCTTCGGTTACATCGATTATGAAAGAACATACCCTCTAGGTTTGGAAACAAAACTAGTAAAATTAAAGGTGATTTTATATCAGTTATTGGTGTTCTTCAGGCATTTGCATCTCAATATGTTTATAGCCGTAAGAAGCTGGCGCTTGATCCTGAGAAAGTCAATGTTAATGGAGGTGCCATTGCTCTTGGTCATCCTTTGGGTGCTACAGGTATATGGTCTTACCTTTACTAAGGCAAAGACTGCATTAGTAGTTGACATACTGTTGCTTACTCTCTCCGCTGTGACTGCTTGTCAGGTGCCCGCTGTGTTGCAACTTTGTTGAACGAAATGAAGCGTCGTGGCAAGGATTGTCGCTTTGGTGTCATCTCCATGTGCATAGGTATCAACTTTAAAATTAAAGAAGCTTATCACATAAGATTATAATACTATCAATATTGACAAATTATCTGTAAAACATAAAAAATAAAGAAATTATTAGAAGTATGGGTGATCCTAGTAATGACTATAGTAAAGCAAGGTATTGTGTTTGTGCTAAACCTCCAGATTAGAAGCCCAAGGAATATATAGAAACAATGTTGCAGAGGGGGCAAAAAAAAGTGGATAAACAATGAGACAATGTGAGAATTTCATTTAAAAACCTGGTCTAAATGGTGTATGCTTTCAACAGGTACCGGAATGGGTGCTGCTGCAGTGTTTGAAAGAGGGGACTATGTTGATGATCTATGCAATGCTAGACCTGTTAACGCCAAGACAATTCATCTTCTGTCTAACGATGCTCGCTAGATTTATCCCAACAAAATCATAGCAATGTTCACTAGATTCTTAAACTTGTTCAGCTACCTATGAAATTATAATTCCCACCGCTATGGCATCAATAAAATTTGATTGTGACATTTTGTATGAGGCTCCATGAAGATTTTCAAATTACTTCGGCATCACCAAGAAATGCTGAGGGTTTAATTCATAAGAGAACAATAACCTTTTCATATTTCTACATTGATGTTTAGCTTCACAATGTCTTAAAACAAAATCTACAGTTGTATACTTCTGAAAGTCCATCACTCTGTACAAGCACAAGCCTTTATTATGCTAACAATGAACCAATAAATCGAAGTTTAAAGGCAGGCAAGTACAAGTACTTACATCACCAGCAGCAACTTTAAAGGGCCTGAAGACCATAGATTATACTTAACCATAACCTTGTAAAAACAAGGAATGCATCAGCATATAAAATGCACCGAAATTCAAACCAGAGATACAACCCAATTTGACTCAAAATGAATAACAAATCATGACGAGAATTTCCCATGAATGATATAATTTTTTTCCCCAGCATATTTAAATTAATAAGCAATCTTGAGGCATTCACCTTTCAGACATCTCTGTATAATAACTGGTATTTTGTTACTTGTTCTGGTGGCAGGGGACAATTGACGATCAGCTTCCCTTTCATGGCTCCCCTAAATATTGCCTACAAAGGTAAAAGTAAACGTCATTACAGGCTTGTCAAACTAATATCAGAAGTATATATGTCAGTAAAAACAAAACAAAATAACCACACTCTCCTTTCATCTTAATAATAAAAAATATTAAAATCTCATAAGAAACTGAAGTTGCTAAAGCAAGGAATTATTTTGTTGAAAACCATATAAGCTCATCTATGAGAGCATTGAGAAACCAAAAAAGAAAAAGAAAAAGGTCTTGAACTAGAATTGAATTAAATGTCTCGTACCTCTACAACATCAACAAAGTCCTCTTTTGTTGAAATGTTCCAACCCATTTGGTATGATCTGCGGTTCTGCATCAAAATTAAATAACAATCAAAGATTTATAAACCAGAATTTCCAATCAAGTAATTTAATGATTTCGTGATAGTTTATCGCCATGAATACGTTACTATTTTAATCCAAGTGCAAACATATTTAGTAAAATAGGATGAAAAGGAATTATTATTATAATTGTTAAATTTGACACAAAACAATAATTGAGCCCAAATCCCATAAACACAAATTAAACCCTTATTCCTCGGCTTCTACATATATATATTGCCTTCTTCTTCTCAGCTGCGCAGCAGAGAACAATCTGACGCAGAGAGAGAGAGAGCTGCCGAATTGGAAGCTGAAATTAGAGAGATTTCTACCCAGTCATATCCAGAACAGCGTAGCCTTGTCGATCTCCAACAACAGTGACGCCGAGCCCAGCCTCCAACTTATTCTTTCTATGCGAAGTGTAAGATTATTAATTTATATTGGTATATATTATTAGTAAATTAGATATAGATATTTTTTTTGTATCTATTTGAATTTTGTTATAATTTGTGAAATTTTCTAAATAATAGTGTTTATATATAATTTAATTATTAATAAATTTTTCTCGGTGTACCGTCGTTAGTGAAGTAGATTGAATCACTTAAATTAGTGATATTTATTTTCTTATTGTTTATTATTTTACTATTATTTATTATTATATATTTATGCAATCAAAATTGGACCTCATATTCGCTTCCGCAAGTGCTAATTCATAACCAATTGGTATCAGAGCATTAAGTTGTTCTGTTATATATTGGAACTAATCAAGTTTGCTCTTTTAGATTTATTTTAAGCTTTTGGTTATCTTATTGATTTCATATTTTTTAGGTTGTGTGTTTCTATTTATTTAATATTGTGTTTTCTGTCATGGTACCAAAATATGAATTTGAGAAATTTAATGGTAGAAATGATTTTAGTATTTGGCGTATGACAATGCGGGCCTTATTAGTTAAAGAATGAATTGTTAAGACACTTGAAGACAATGATAAATTGCTAGAAAAATTAATTGATGAAGAAAAAGATGCATTGATGGAAAATGCTCTCAGTTCAATTCAATTATCCTTGTTTGATGAGGTATTACGCGGGGTTGGTGATGAGAAATCTCTTGCTGGGTTATGGCTTAAATTGAAGAATTTGTATATGACTAAGCTTTTGACAAATCGATTATATTTGAAGCAGCGTTTATATATATTCAGAATGTCAAAAGTTACACATTTACACGATCACCTTGATGAATTACTAAAATTATTCGTGATCTAAAAAATGGTGGTATTAAGATTGATGATTAGGATCATGCCTTAGTTCTATTATGTTCTTTATCTCATTTGTTTGAACATTTTGTTGATACCATGCTATATGAGCGAGACACTATTCCTTTAGAAGATGTCAAAGCAGCTTTGAATTCCACAGAGTTGAAGAAAAAGGTATCTACAAACAATAATGATAATAATAATGGTCTATTTTCCAGAGGTAGATATCAAGAAAAAGGCACAAGCAATAATAGAGGTAAGTCTAGATCAAAATCTAAAAAAAGAAAAGATAAATGCAACTATTGTCGTCATGAAGGGCACTGGAAAATAAATTGTCTGAAACTCAAAGGTAAAGGAAAATTCACCACAACGTCTTCTGGTACTAATGATGTTGCTGGTGTTACAGATAGTTCTGGTTCCGATGGTGAAAATGTTTTATCAATATCTATTCGTTCTCCTAGAGATGTTTGGATTCTTGATCCAGGTTGCACTTATCATATATGCCCCAGTAGAGATTGGTTTTCTTCTTATCAGTCTATTGATGGGTGTTGTCTTAATGAGAAACAAAATATCCTGCAAGGTTGTTTGTATTTATACCATTCGAATTAAGATGCATGATGATATTGTTAGGACTTTGAAAGATGTTCGTCATGTTCCAGATTTGAAAAAGAACTCGATATCTTTGGGTACTCTTAATTCACAAGGCTACAAGTATGTAGTTGAAGGTGGAGTTTTAAAAGTTAGTAAGGGTACTATCGTTGTTATTAAAGGGCAATTGTTGCGTGGTCTCTATATGCTTCAGGGTAGCACTGTTATTGGCAGTGTTTTAGTTTCGTCCTCATCAAATCAAGATTTAGACACTACTCGCTTATGGCATATGCGACTTGGGCATATGAGTGAGGTAAGGATGTCTATTTTAAGCAAACAAAATTTGCTTTGTGGTTAGAAAATTCAGAAGCTTGATTTATGTGAGCATTGTGTTTATGGAAAACATCGCAGGGTCAAGTTATGTACAACCATCCATAAAACGAAGGGTATTGTTGATTATATTCATTCATATCTTTGGGGTCCTTCTCGTGTTGTGTCTAAGGGTGGTGTCTGATATATGTTGACTTTTATTGATGACTTTTCTCGTCATGTGTTGGGTGTATTTTCTGAAGAATAAGAATGATGCGTTCTAAAAATTTGTGAAATTCAAAGCTTGTATAGAAAATCAAACAAGTAAGAAAATTAAGCATTTGAGAAGTGAAAATGGTTTGGAATTTTGTGAAAGTCGATTTAATAAGTTCTGTGAAAGAAACGACATTGTGAGACATTGTATTGTGCGTTATACACCACAGCAAAATGAAGTAGTAGAACATATGAATAGTACTCTTCTAGAAAGAGATCGTTGTATGCTCTTTCAAATTGACTTGGATAAATCATTTTGGGTTGAAGCTTATAACCATGTCTGTTATTTGGTGAATCGATCTCCATCAACTACAATTTAGTTGAAGACTCCGTTTAAGATATTCTTTGGTACTCCTGCTAGTTATTTTGATTTGAAAGTTTTTGGTTGTCTTGCTTATGCTTATGTTAATGATGGTAAACTTGAGCCTAGGGATTTGAAATGCATATTTTTGGGTATCCTTATGGGGTGAACTGTTATAGGTTATGGTGTGTTGAACTCAAGTCACCTAAATTTTTGATTAGTAGAGATGTTAAGTTTGATGAGTTTTCCATGTTGGAAAAAAGAGAGTCTATTGTTGCAGATAAAGACCACGGTGTTAGTGAGCAGGTGGAGCTTGAAAGTGGATCTCTTAGTCAAGTGCAAGAGGTACGTAGATGTAGACTTAGTTTCTTTTGCATTGTCCGTGGCAGAGTCTATTAAGGTGCATGAATCTTCTAGTTATCATGAAGTTGTCACTTGTGATGAGTATGTTTAATGGCTAGTTGCTATGAATGAAGAGATTGAATCACTTCATAAGAATCATACTTGGGAATTGGTGAAACTACCTAAAGGTCAGAAGATTGTTGGAAACAAATGGGTCTTTAAGAAAAAGGAAGGTATACCTAAGGTTGAAGCAACTAGGTTTAAGACACGTGTTGTTGTAAAGAGTTATTGTCAGAAGAAAGGTATTGACTTCAATGAAGTATTTTCTCCTGTTGTGAAACATAACTCTATTCGTGTGTTGCTTGCTATGGTTGCATTGTTTGACATGAAATTAGAAAAACTTGATGTCAAGACAACCTTCTTACATGGTGAGCTTGAAGAACAAATATATATACATCAACCAGAGGGGTTTTTTGTTCCAGGTAAGGAAGATCATGTTTGTTTATTGAAAAAATCTTTATATAGGTTGAAGCAATCCCCTAGGCAGTGGTATAAGTAGTTTGATTCTTTTATGATTGATCATGGTTGCTCTAAGAGTGATTATGATAATTGTGTTTATCATAAAAGATTCCATGATGATTCATCTGTCTATTCATTATTTTATGTTGATGACATGCTTATTGCTTCTAAGAATAAGTCTGAGATTTAGAAATTAAAGTCTCAACTTAATGGTGAGTTTGAGATGAAAGATTTGGGTGCAATGAAGAAAATTTTGGGCATGAAAATTTACAGGGATAGACAAGCGGGCAAACTTTATTTGACTGATAAAAGTTATATTGAAAAATTTCTTGAACGCTTTAGTATGAAAGAGTCTAAACCTGTGAGTACACCGTTAGCTGCACATTTCAGGCTTTCTTTTGATTTGTCACCACAGTCAGAAGAAGAAGAGCGGTACATGTCTCAGGTTCCATATGCTAGTACCGTTGGTAGTTTGATGTATGCTATGGTTTGTACTCGTTCAGACATTTCACATGCAGTTAGTGTTGTCAACAGATATATGGGTAATCCTCGTAAGGGTCATTGGTAAGCAGTGAAATGGATAATTTGGTATTTGAGAGGTACATCTTATTTTGGTTTGGTATATGATGGAAGTTCTAATACTAGTTGCAGTGTTATTGGTTATGTGGACTCCGATTATGCTGGTGATTTGGATAAAAGAAGATCCCTAACAGGTTATGTCTTCACTCTTTCTCATTATGCTATCAGTTAGAAGACTACTTTACAGTCTACAATTGTTTTGTCTACGACAGAGGCTGAATATGTGACAGCAGCAGCAGAAGCAGTAAAAAAACCATTTGGCTTAAAGGTTTGTTTTGTGATTTGGGTTTACACTAAGATACTTCTGTTGTATTTTGTGATAGTCAGAGTGAAATACACTTGACTAAGAATACTATGTATCATGAAAGAACAAAACACATTGATGTCATATATCACTTCGTTCATGATATTGTCTCTCAGGGTACTATTGTTGTCAATAAGATAGTCACTACAGAGAATACAGTTGATATGTTAACCAAACTAGTTCCATTTAACAAGTTCAAGCATTGTTTGGACTTGATTGGTGTTTGCAGTAGATGATCACCCTTTGGGGCTTTGGACGACAGTTATTTAATAATTCGAGGAATTTTATATTTAAAGAACTTGTTTTCTATTTTGAGTCAAGGTGTAGATTTGTTAAATTTGACCCAAAACAACAATTGAGCCCAAAGCCCATAAACCCAAATTAAACCCTTACTCTTCAGCTTCTACATATATATATATATTGCCTTCTTCTTCTCAACTGTACAACCGAGAGCAATCTGACGTAAAGAGAGAGAGCTGTCGAATTGGAAGCTAAAATTAGAGAGACTTCTACCCAACCATATCTAGAACAGTGTAGCCTTGTCGATCTCCAGCAACAGTGATGCCAAGACCAGCCTCCAACTTATTCTTCCTGCGCGCAATTGTAATTGCGCGAAAAGTGACTATGATACCAAGTTTTTCTTATTTGTATGGTAATATTTGATTTAATAGCAAGATTGTTAATTTATTTTGCTATATATTACCCGTAAATTAGAGAGAGATATTTTCTCGATGTATTTGAATTTTAGTATAATTTGTGAAGCTTTCTAAATATTGGTGTTTGTAATTTCATTTTATTATTAGTGGATTTTTTTTGTGTACCGTCGTCAGTAGAGTAGACTTTTTACATTAAAAAATTAAACCACTTAAATCATTATGTGATATTTATTTTCTTATTATTTGTTATTTTCTTATTATCTATTATTATATATTTATACAATTAAAATTAGACCTTATTTTCGCTTAATTAATTCATAACAATAATTTCTACAATTCAAATAAAAACACACACCGAAATTGAAGGCAAAGATGAAAACTGGAAATCAAAAGGAAAAAAAAATCAGAATCCATCTTCATGTGATGAGCATTAAAGAAGAAAATTGTGGAAGGTAACAATGTGATGTCGAAATATGTGACGTAAACTTGAATTTCCTCATAGTCGATATCTACCAATGCCACGCTTGCGAACTTAGAAACCTCTCTAGCTGATTTACAAAGCTGAATTCAAAGGGGAAATTTTATTTTAAAAAAATTGAAAACTAAATTTAATTAATCAATTTATTCTTGAATCTAAAAAATACTATATATATTGAAAAAATTCTTTAAAAAAATAGAAAAAACAGAGACATTAGACATACAATGTCGTCTGGTTGAAGACAGACGGGATCGGAAGTTAGGCCCAATCGAAGGACGAGGACTTTGTCAATGGTGTCTCTAATAATCGAATCGACCTCTCCTTTATTCCTCGGAGTATTTAGCATATAATTCATCCTCTCTCTCTCTGGTGTGTATGAATGGGCGGGGAATAAACGTAATCACTCCGTAATTTTTTTTTTTAATATATTAGTATTTTCTTTACTGTTTAACAATATTTTTTATTTTTTAATAATTATTTAAAAATATATTTAATTTTAAAAAATTAAATATTAACTTAATTATTAATTATTATTTTATTTAAAATATTAATATTAATATTTATTTTTAACTATTTAACACATAAATACACATATTTTAAGTAAAAAAAATAAAAAAAACAAAATTTATCTAATTATACAAAATATATCATGTGTTTTATTATATATATAAAATAATAATATTAATATATATTCAAATTTCGTATAATCACAATTATTTTCAAAAAATTATTAAATTTTTATAAATAATTATAATTTTTTATCCATAATTAAAATATATATCTTTACTTATACGTATCTATAAATTCAATAAAAAAAATATAAATGATAATAAATTATAAGTATCTATGAATTCAATAAGAAAAAATATAAATGATAATAAATAATATAAAAATTGATTAATTTTCAAATTTATTAATTATTAACCAATTAGATTTAAAATAAAATATTAAAATATTAAAAACTTAGCATGTGAATAATATTATTTTGATTTAATATATATTCTTTCAAAAGATATAAATTTAAATAAATTTAAACACATATAAATTATTTTAAGAATACATATTAACTTAATATATATATATATATATATATATATTTATAAATATATTTATGTGTTTTATTTTTAATATTTTTTAATTTAAAATTTTTAATCTACTTTTTATTAATAGTCAGTAAATTTATAATAATGCTCTAACAAGAAATTGATAATTTTTTATATAATTTTATTATAATTAATCTATCATTATTTAACTTTATCTTTTTTATTTTACACTGATTTGGGTTAGTTGTATAATATATATTTTCATAATATTTTACGTTTAATAGATACATATTTTTTTATAAATAAATAATTATATCTTTTTAATATCATAATAAAATAATTATATTATTTTTTACCAATTCATTTATGCAATAAGAGTGTATTTGTAATTCTGTGATCACAATTTTATAATTTTTATTTACATTTTGGACCAAAAATCGACTAATTTATAGTATATGCCCGACACTATTAAGATTTTGATTATTAATTTATGGTTGCCCAAAAACACCAATTTTTTTATTTTATTTTATTTTTTCAAATAAGGGAATTATTATATAAGACGTTACTAACATATCTCTCTACATTATTTTATAAAACTAATGGGCACATACATTACTTAAAAAAATATTATAAATTTCGTATCGTCTTCTATAGTCATTTTGGTCCATCAAATGTCCAATCAGTTTTAAAGGATAGACTTGATTCGTGTCTACAAGTCCCAGTTCTTGTCAAGTCTTCGATCTAACACGGTGAGTTCTTTTTTTTTTTTTTTTTGTCTTCCAAGGAAAATTTCTTCACACGTTATTTGGTTGACATGAAACTTACAGTAATATAGTTATATATACCGTTAGTTACAAGTGATTTTGCATATTTGTGTTGTATAATAATAATAAAAATAAAATAAATTTAATAAATTAAAATAATGATACCAATAATTTAACGTGATTTATTTTTTTCATTTAGGTTACGTCCACAGAATAAATATCGAAAAATATTTTTTTAACTAATAAAATTAATAGGTATAAAGAGAGAGTCAATACAACGAATTTAGATAAACCTAAAATAATGACATATAAATATTTCTCAAACTTATTATTTTGTCACTCTATTTTTAGAAAAATATTATTTTCCACTCTCTCACATACATAATATTATTTTTCATCAAAGTAAATTGTTCATTTTGGCTTTACTTATTTTCTTTTGGTGTGTTTCTCCGAGGCAAAATTACATATCATTTATGTGGCTAGAAATTGATCACGTAATTGGCAAAATTTTAAACACAAAAATATTTTTTTATTTGATAAATTTGTCAAATGTGATTGCACTTAAAAAAATTATTTTCTTCTCCTTTTATATGGGCGGGACCTACAAGTCTTTTTTTTATTACATAGAGGGCTCCACCAATCCATCAACTAAACGATAGTATTCAAAATTCTATCTTGGAAAAAATTTCATCAACATGTTTGATCCATTTTCCTCTGTATAGATCTTCTTAAGTTGTAGTAGTTTTTTCTCTGTTACATCCATAATCCAGTGATATCTCATATCAATATGTTTTGATCTCGAATGAAAGAACACGTTCTTTCCAAAGTGGATAGCACTCTAACTATCATAAAATAACTAGTAAATGTCTTGCTACAACCCAAGTTCTTTCAATAACTTTTTCATCCACGACAACTCTTTACATGTTTTCGTTGTTGCTATAAACTCTGCTTCTGTAGTAGACAGTGTAACACATTTTTGTAACTTTGACTACCGTGACAAAACTTTCCCAAAAAATGTAATCAGGTAACCTAAAGTAGATTTTCTAGAATCCACATCGTCAGTTATATATGCATTTGTGTATCCAATTAACACAAGTTTTTTATTTCCAAAACATAGGTATATTTTGGAATAGCTTCGAAGATACCTGAAAATCCATTTCACTATAGCCCAATGTTCCTTTCCAAGATTTGAAAAGAATAAATTAACAACTCAAACTGTATAAGCAATATATGCCCATGTACAAACCATGACATACATCAAAATTCCAACTGTTGAAGCATATAGAACCTTTTCATCTATTCCTTCTCTTTGTTTGTAAAAGAGTTATGCTTAGAACATAGCTTAAAGTGATTAACAATGTACTTCTTCTATGACAATCATAATTTCTTGCCGCCTCTCTCTCTAATAATACTCATGCCAAGAATCTACTTTGTTAGCCTCAATTGTTTCATTGAAAAAGACTTACTCAATTGCTTTTTCAAGTTGTTGATTCTATAAATATTCTGGCTAACAATCAACATATCATCCACATAAAGCAAAAGAATAATGAAATTATCGTCAGGGAATTTCTGCACAAAACACAATAATCTGAAGTAGTCTTTTTGTAGCCTTGCTCCCTCATCACAGACTCAAACTTCTTGTACCATTGTCTCAGTGCATGTTTAAGTCGTAGAGGCTTTTCTTCAATTTGCAAACATAATCATTTTCCCCTTTTGCTTGAAACCTTCTGGGTACTCTATGTATACCTCTTCTTTTAAGTCAACATGTAAGAAGACAGTTTTGACATCCATTTGCTCAACCTCTAAGTAAAGACTTGCTTCTAACTCTAGCACAGTATAAATGTATGCCATTTTCACAATTTGTAAGAAAATCTCATCAAAGTCAACTCTTTTTCTTTGGCTAAATCCCTTGACAACCAATCTGGATTTATATTGCAGACTGGAACTATGTTCTTCATGCTTCACCCTGAACACCTATTTATTTTCCAAAGCCCTTTTCCCATTGGGTAGTTTCATCAACTCAAAAAATTTGTTCTCATACAAGGATTTCATCTCATCTTACATGACTTCAATCCATTTTTGTTTGGATTCGTCATCCATGGCTTCTTCATAACTCTCAAATTCTCTTCTATGAGTAAAAGTTACATATTCATTTGAAGGATATGTGGTAAGGGGTCATTTCAGTCTATCACTTCTTCTTAGTGGAACAGAAGAAGCCATAGATGTTGGTGTTGTATAATGAACATCGTCATCTCCCTCATCTTCAGAACCAACTTCTATGGGAGTATCATCTTCATCATGTGGATAAACATGGTCTTCATCTCTAACTTGTCTTGACACTGATGTTGGAGGAATTAATTCCAAATCTGATGAGTCATCATTGGAATTAGGAACATCCTTATTCATTTTGACAATATCTTCAATGGTCTCATCTTTAACAAATACAACATCACAACTCCTAAAAAGTCTCTTTGCAACTGGATCATAAAATCTAAAGTCAAATTGATCTTGACCATAGCCAATAAAAATACATTGTCTTGTCTTGGCATCAAGATTGAATCTCTCATCCTTGGGGATATGCACAAATGCTTTGCAACCAAACACTCGCAGATGATCATAGAAAACATCATTTCCTGACTACACTTTATCTAGAATATCCATCTTGAGAGGAATACAAGGTGAAAGATTCAACACATGTACAACTGTGAGTATGATTTCACCCTCATAAAGTTTTAGAAAACTTTGCCTTTGAGAGTAGACATCTGACTATCTCTACCATTGTCTATCCGAATGCACTTCAGCTTCTTCCCAGTCTATCTCTTAAATGAGGCATGAAATTCTTTGAAGACATCTAGTACCTGATCCTTTGTCTTTAGAAGATATACTCACACATTTCTTTGTAAGTTTCCATTTTTCATAAATGAAGGAGCTACAATATCCTTCATTTGCAAGTTTGCATACATAAATCAAATTCATGCACATATATGGAATATATCTAACATCCTTCAAAAATAGTCTTGTTTCATTCTTTGTTTCCAAGAAAAAATCTCATCTACCAACAATCTTTGATTGGTTTTCATTTCTCATTCTAACAATACCAAAACTTCCAAGTTGGTTGGAAACAGAGAAAAATTCACTATGTTATGTAGTGTGAATTGTAGCACCACTATCAATGACCCAGTTGGTCTAGTGTGATGCAAGATTGATAAAATCTTCATCATAAACAATATTGAACTCGTTTATGGTATTTGTTTTTTCATCATCGCTATTGTTGTCTTTCTTCACTACTTTGCCTTGGTTCGTTTTCTGTTCCTTCTTGAACACCCGGTAAAATTTCTTGATGTGACATTTCCTCTTACAATGATGGAATTCAAAATTGGCATATTTGTTTGATTTTCCTCTACTCTTACCTCTAGGTTTTTGTTCTCTATACTTTCTCCTTCCACTGGACTTTGTGATAAAGGCTTGTGTTTTTGAATCTCTCTCTTTGTTTTGTTTCTCATATGACAATAGAGCTTTTACAACAACTTCAAACTTCATCTTATCTTTCAAATAAGTCAGAGTTGTTGTGAGATGATTATATGATAAGGTGATGCCAACAACATCACAACTTTCTCTTCATCGCTGAAACTCACATTGAATCTTGCTAAGTGAGAAAGTTTGTTGTTGAAATCGCTAACATGCTGCATCATGCTCACATTATCTTCCTTCCTTATTTGATATAACTCATTCCACGAATAAAATTTATTGGCAAGGTTTTTTTGACATATATATGTTTTCTAGAGTCTCTCGTGTTTTTTTGCAGTCTTGTAATTTTTTGATTCAATATTCTGCAAGACATTATCTAAGAGATTTAGACAGATTGTACTGATTGCAATCTCATCTATCACCTCCCACTGTTCCTTGGTGATGGTTGTTACCTTTTTTTTCTCAACAACGCCTTATAGACCTTGTGTTAAATGAGAATATCCTTCATCCTTCTTTGCCATAAAGAAAAATTATCATTGCCATTAAATTTCTCAATATCTACCTTTTGACTTGACATTTTTTTTCGTTGTGTTTATTTTTCTGCAAATAAATACGCCCTAAACATAATAAAATATTTTCTAATATGGCATATAGGGGATGGGGACGGTTTCGGGTAAAAACTGAATATGAAACAACGGTTACTGTTATACTAAAAATCGTACCCGTCCGTACCCGAAATTAATTATATTTAATTTATTAAATTATATATTAAATTATAAATAAAAAATTAATTATATATATTTCGGGTTTTTTCGGGGATTTTTCATAACTGTCCCGAACCGTTACCCGCGGGTAAAAAACTGTCCCCGAACCGTAATGATTTTCGGGCGGTTTTAGGTATAGGTTTTTAATTTCGGTTCGGGGACGGTTATATCAAAAACCATCCCCGTCCATCCCTGTGCACATTCCTAATGGCAGATCAGTCTATGCTGCAATTACATAGCATATTAAGAATTTTACTATACCAACTTTAATATTAGTTGTTGGGATAGAGTAGGTAAAAATAAAATAAATTCAACATAGTAAAATAATTATACCGGTAATTTAACGTGGTTCACTCTTTAATTTGTGCTATGTCAATGGGACAAACTCTTAAAAATATTTTTTCGATTAATAAAATTAATAGATACAAAATAAGAGATAATACAACAAATTAAGATAAACCTAAAATATTAACACATAAGTGTTTTCCAAACTCATTATTTTGTCACTCATATTTTAGAAAAATATCTCAAATATTTTCCTAAAATATTCTATCTCATTCTTTGTAAGTTTGCAATCCTAATATTTATTTAGAACAGTAATTGAATCACGTATTGTTTCCATTTATCCAAATGATTCAAGGGGGAAATATATAACATAAGTAAAACGTGTTATGAATTATTACTAACAAAAATAAAGTTCGAATATAATTTAATTATATAAATAAATAATATATAAAAATTTAAATAATTTAATGTTTTAAGTGTGAAATTTATTCCATTAACGATAGCACATAAAAATAAACTATCAAAATCTAAATTAAAAATACAAATGTAAATATTTAGAAGCCACTCCAAATACCAAAAACCAAAACTCAAATACATTTTATGAATCTCTATCCTCAAACAGTAACCAAACAACAATAATAATTGTCATAATGCTGGTAATATTATCGAGTAAAGTGAGAGCAAGTTTGACGATGAATTAATGAGATAACCTCTACGTACGTACGGTACAGAGCTGCCAAACAGTAGAAAATAGAGTACGTCGGTGGCTTGATAGCTTAAACGGATTAATCAAAGGTGACATGTTATCATTATGTGAAGATCGAAGCTATTTGGCTTCCTTCTACCTCACAAATGGAGATACGGCTGATCTCCTTTTTTCACCGTTTCAATGCATGTGTTGCCTGCTGCGATAGCTTTGTTACTCATAAATACCCCTTTTTAAATCCCACGTATAAATAATAAATTATCTAAAAAAAATTGATTATAGTATGGATGAAAATTGATAATAATATAACTCATAATTATTACTTTACTGTGTTGTTAGTAAATTAATTAGAATTATAAAAACAATTTTTTTGAATTTTTTAAGAAAATAACGTAAAATAACAAAGTAGATTGTAAAAAATTTATGAGAGATATTATGAGATTATCTTCGATATTAGTTTATAAATTTTATTAATCATATCATGAATATAAATTAATTCTTAGGTTTCGAAAAAATTTATAATTAAAACCCTAATTGAATCCTTAACTTTAAGAGTCCATCCCATTAATCGACTTTACATTTTAAGTCTCTAAATTTAAAATCGGTTCAGCGAACCGACTTTAATGACTATTTATGTAGTAGTGATTTAACTTAAGTATTTAATCAAATCATTCTTATGACATTAAATATAAGGTACATTTTTAAATAAGAATATTAATGATTACGTACTAACATATTATATTATACGTAAAATATTCATGCAAAAAATTAATTGATCGTTTTAATTCATACATACTTAGTTTTAATATTCAAATATAAAATTAAACATTAAAATTAAAATGACTCGTGAATTAAATTAATTAAACCATAGTTTAAGACTTAAAAATTATTCACAATCACAATAATCACTTAGTTAGGCATTAAATTTACCAAAAATAAATATTTCATCCTAAAATAAAATAAAAAAGAGGTCAATTTTTTTGAATCATTGAAGAGAGCTAGAGATATTAATCTTAAATTTGTTTTTTTTTTAATTTTTGTAATATTACACTAAATTTAAATTTTCTTTCAATTTTTTATATGACTGATAGTGATTTTGTTAAATGGGATATTACAAGAAAAATGAGGTTTAATTATTTATGAGCGATAGCGGAGGGTTACGATGAAAGAGGGGGAGGGATACGTGTAACCTGGTGGAATTAGGATGGAAAATTGGGGAGGCGGCGGGATATAAGTTGATCCATGGATGTATGATCAAGAAAATTTCAATAAATATAAAATAAAAAATTTCAACGTACTATAATAAAAATTAGATCTAAAATGGTAACTAACTAATTATCACTTTAAGTAAGACAATATGAATACATACTATTTATTGACCCAAGACGCGTAGGATTGGGAAAGGATTGGATCTGGGAAGTACTTCTAATTAGTTGCTTTAATCTTCCTATAAGTAAATGGCTTTAGACTCTACCAATTTAGGTCCAAATTAATATTGGAGCTGTTTAACGTGAAAGTGAGAGAAGCAAAAAATGGGACTGAAGAAGGAAAAGCATGAGAGAGAAATGTGGTCAAATGGAAAAAATAAAATGGCGGAAATGGGAGGCATAGAAGCAGAAGCAAGGCTTAAAATCAAAGCTGATCATAGTTTGTATCCAACGAAGAGAAGAGTCAAAACAATGGTTTTCTTCGCTATACATGGCTTTTTCTCTGACTTTGTACGTGGTTGCTTTAAGACAGAGAAGAACAAGCTCGTTTATCCATAACCACCTTAATAAATATTGTATTCTATGTTATTCTGCTAGCTCATCTTCTTCGTGTAATGACCATGCTTAAAATTTACTCTCTTTCCCATCTATAATATATTGCTTACAATTTCATGTCTTATTAATATTTTGGATATATTGATTCCTCATCTACGATTATAATATTTCTTTTATATAATAAAAAATATTTTATTTATTGCACAATTTAAAAAAAACGAAAGATAGATATTTAACTTTGCATGGATTCGATCTTAAAGAGAAACCTAATTGAAATCAATTGTCTAGAGAACAGAGTTCCAGTTTACAAATAATAGAGGTGGTGCTGTCAGGTGGAGCTCAGAAAGACAGAAATGGTGTTCATGGAGACTTTTTTTTTTTTTTTTTTTTGCTGGAATCATTTTATGTGGATTAGTATAATTATTAATAGTTTCAAATTATATCGAATAACTAATAAAATTAGTATAATAAATTAAATATTAAATAACTATGTGTTTATTTAAAATGATAATGAAATAAATTAATTACATTTTAATTATATAATAGATTCACGTACTCACTGTATTTATAAACCTAAGTTATATTATCATATACTATAATCCCATGTTATATTATCAAAACTATAATTTCGCTGTTTGTAATTTAATTTTTCAACAACCCGTATCAAGAACCACTTGTTTCTTAATATTAACGTGATCCTTTTTCTTTTCTTTTTTTGGTTTGAAAGATAATGAAATTTTATTGTTACAGATTAATATGTTAGAATTGATGAATCAAAATAATGAAAGTATTCGATCGATTCTGATATTGAAATGTGCATGGCCATGGTTATTGCTATCTATATAATACTCTGTGGCATAACTTGTATTCGGGTATTTATGAAAAATCGTTTTCAGCCAAAATTAAAGCCATTGTTATCATATACGTTACACAACATCCATGTGATATATTTTTCTGGGAGACTTGAAGGGGTTTGTGCAAGAATCGCGAACCCTGAAATTTTGGGTGTTTTCAGCCAGAATAAATACCATATATATATTATTCGTATTTTCCCTATCGTTTTGGTACATTATATGTCATTTTTCAGTGATCGGAGGTCACAAAATAAACCGGATCGGATTATATACCCGGGTCCTGCATTTTCAACCCGTCTTCGGGACAGGGACGAAGCGCGTGTATACACGCGTTTTTTCTGATGAGGCAAAAAAAAAAAAATTAAAGCGTGTGCCACTGATGGAGTTGTGCGCGTTGTTTCCTATCACTCACATCATTGACCCTTTCTTTTTTTGTTTTTAAAGAAAAAGGAGAATGTTGAAATCAAAACAATAATTGTTATTATATCCCGATTAATTTTTTTAAAACCTGAATTTCACATTGTTTTGATCAAATTTTAATGGACCCAAATAATTTTTTTACCATATATATGAATAATAAATTAATTATATTCTATTTATTTAAAAGTATAAAAATACATATAAGTTTTGGATTTATTTGAAATTTTAAAAATTGTGGTTAAATATGAAAATGTAATAGCAATCGAATACTTACTGCATGCCTTTCGTAAGTCGAAGCATGTTATATTACATGATGTGTTATGTGATTTTAACATATTTTGGTTGCTTGCAAGAGGCTAATAAGGATTAAAACTTTGCATACAATGGACTGTTTTGGATGCGATTTAAAATTGAAATGGAATTAATAACATTGCTTTTTAAAAAACAAAAAATTTCAATAAAATTTATCCAAATTGAATCATTCGGATCCGATCAGATTTGATTTTATGTTTTGATATAAAAATATTTATTTTTAATAACTAAATAACTATTGTATTATATTTTATACTTTAATAATTAATTAAAATTTAGATTTAAAAGAATTTTAATTTTTACAAATAATAAATAAATAAAGATCATCTACTCATTTCTAAATTTTAAATAATATAAATATTTATTATTTAAAATTATATTAATTTAAATATAGATTGTTTGCATTAAAATGTGGTAAATTTCAGGTTGATTTTGTTTGTTATTCTCAAAGCTTATAAGTTTAAAAATGTATGTTATTTTACTGTTTTTATTTTTTTCATTTCATTGAATGATATCTTCTCTCCTAAAAAAAAAAATAGAGCTCCACATGTTTTGTAAAACGGGGAATGAAAAAGGAAGATTTATTATTATTATTATTATTATTTCTGAAAATGGATAAACTCAAATAGAATATCATTGAAATTAATAAGAAATATAAACAGAAGCCTACTAGAAGAAAAAAAATAGTATATTTAATAAGTAAAAACAATAAAAATAACATATTTAATATATAAAATAAATAAATACATATATATATGTAAAAAAAAAGAATAGAGCTCCATATGTTTTGTAAAACAGGAAATGAAAAAAGATTTATTATTATTATTTCTGAAAATGGATAAACTCTTTAATAAGAAATATAAACAGAAGCCTACTACAAGAAAAAAAATAGTATATTTAATAAGTAAAAACAATAAAAATAACATATTTATTTTAATTATTAAATATGTTATTTTAATTATTTTTACTTATTAAATATAATATTTTTTATTAATTGTAAATATTTTGATCTTTTATTTGTTTATCTAGTCTTCGTAAAATTTTCCCTGAAAAATCAACCAAGAAATATAGTTGACACTTTTCAACTCGTATGAATATTTTTTCTTCTTATCTGTAAAGATATATATAAGGATGAAAATATCGATATAAGGATGAAAATATGACGCTATCATCAATATTATCACAATAAAGTTTATATTTTATATATTTTGATATCTAAAAACAATATTTAAATAGCCAATTGTCGTAAAATTATCGAGAATATTATTAAAATATTACTTAAATATCATTTAAATACGTTTATTGATTAAAATATTTTAAAAATTATGGATATTATATTAAAAACATTAATTTTTAATTTATTTATCTTTTTTCTTGTTTTTTTGAACAATCATATTAATTCATTTTTTTTCAATTTTGTAGAAGAGTGTATTTTTTTCTAATTTGTAATGTGTTTGCTTTATATATAAATAAATAAAAATATTAATTATTATGATTAATTGTAAATTAGATTTAAGAAAACTATAAGAATTAGTGACATAGTTGAGATGTTAATCATTGATTTTAATATAAGTGGAGTAAATACTTATAAATAAATTAATAAAAAATATTTTCATATTAAGAAGATTTATCTATTTATAATAACTAATGTAATTAAATAGTTTATTTATTTATTTTAAATATTTTAATTATTTATTTTATATTATTTAACAAAAAAATATATTTTATCATATACTATTTTAATTAATTTAATATAAATATTTAAAGTGTTTAAAAATATATGTATTAAATAAAAATTAATTTATAATATAAATATTTGATTATTTTGATATTTTTTAAAATATTTTTAATACATGTAATCATAATTTTTGTGAATATTTTAAATTTTTTTCGATAATAATAATATTTTTAATATTTTATAAAAATTATATTTTGATATTTTGACGTTACGAAGATATAATTTATTTTATTTTAAATCAAGTGGCGTGATTGTAACAGAAAAAGAAAATGAAGTGTCATGCGTGACTCCACCGTGTATACGTAAATTTCATGCCAAGGGTCCCCAGTCTGAGCCCACTCGAAATTGTACGGCAAAAGGGATGACATACGGACATGAGTTAAAAATTAGATTCTAAAATTGAAAAGCATCCCACTTTGGTCGTTTACTTCACGTAACACCTTGTCCTCACCAACTTAAATAAAATAAAAAAATAGGAAAATATGAGGAAAAAGCGGTAGATAATATCCAAACATGTTGAGGTACAAACATTTCGACAATGCCACCAACCTGCCCAAATTACTGGTCACCACCCCCACCAGGTTTTTTCATGTTAAACTTCGACGCTGCGATTGATTCATCAGCTCAGTTTGAGGTCTTTGGCAGAATTATCCAAAATAATTTGGGGGAGGTGATGGGTGCTTTTTCAGACCAAAAATAGATACATGTGCCGCCACGAGCGGCTTAGTTACAGTGATATAGTATGGACTTTGTTTTTGCTTGGATATTGATTTTGGTTATGTGCTACTAGAGTTGACTCACTATAAGTAGTGCAAATGATGAACAATGAGGTTGGTGATTATTCTATGAATGGACATATTATTAAAGATATTAAATTTTTAATTTTGCAAACATGGATGTCCCCCAGAGACAGTTTAATGTTGTTAATCATAAATAATTAGTCAAATATGGCCTTAATTGTTTGGATTTTATCACTTGGATGGAGTACAGTTTGGCTTCAACAACTTTTGCTAATGAAAGATTTTTTTATAATTTAATAAAATAGCCTCCATATTTACTTTAGAAAAAAATGTAGCAAGTTTCAAATAAAATTCCATGTATATATGTTATAAATAAAAGATTATATTTAGTTAATAATAATGAAAATGATTTAAAATATTTTTATATTTAATTTGACTGTAAATTTAATAAAATAGCCTCCATATTTACTTTAGAAGAAAATGTAGCAAACTTCAAATAAAATTCCATGTATATATGCTGTAAATAAAAGAGTATATTTAGTTGATAATAATAAAAATGATATGAAAATGATTTAGAATATTCTTATATTTAATTTGATGGTTAATTTGAAATGAAATGTAAAATATTTCAATAATAAGCAGAGTGTTTATATAATCATTAAATTTTTTTCTTTTTATCTATTTTAAAACAAAAATAAAAATATTTTTTTTTATTTTATAAATTTTATTTTAATATGTATTTATTATTTTGATTTTATTAAACAAATAAATAAAACGATGATAATATTATTTTTATTAAATTTATTTTTTATTATTACTCTCTATTAAACAATAACAAATTGCCGAGACTATCCTCACTTTTGGTTGATCGTGCTTGTTATACGTGTGAGAAATTCTAATTGCCATTGCCTTCACTTTTCTATCAAAATTAAGTGCAACGATGAAATCAAAGTCCCCACTGTCAGTGTGGGTTAAATCAATTTCCTCCTAATTTTCAAAGATCGATTTCAACTGGGAGTTCTTTTTCTTTTCTCTTCCTAAGATTTGTGTAATAAAATCAACTTCACTTAAGTTACTATTTGTAAACATTTTGAACTATTTTTTTTACTATTAGTTGTAAATATTTTGATCTTTTATTTGATTATATAGGATTTACTATTTATGATTTAACTATAAATAAAGATATATTATTGATAAATCGATATTTTTCTTCTTATTCAAAATTTACTTTTTAATTAATGACTCATCTTATTTTTATTTATTTTATTTTTGATTGTAAATAATACATATATCATTCTCAAACTCCTAAACGAATGCTATTTTGTAATGGACAAATGGATGTAAATATTTTGTAAATCAAAATTCAAGTGAATATTAATATCCTTGAATATAAAATAACTTTTTGTAACAAAAAGGAACTTAGGACAAAAAAAGTTAAATTTTAATAAAATTTATAATAAAATCTCATTATTTAACACATGTAATTAAAATATCATTGTTTCGTATTTATAAAATAGAGATTAAATTTATAAAATAAATGACAGAGAACAGCACAATAGAATTGTTGTTAAATGGTGAAAACAATCATTAAACTGATAAATTTAATTCATATTAATAAAATCATGTTCATATCACTTGATAAATTTAATTAAAAATGATTAAAATAAATTTATCTTTCCTCAACTATTTAATTATAAACAAAAAATCAAAAAACTTTATTGCTAAACTACAACACTAAACAATATAATTGACCTAACCTAAAAGATTGACTACTTTTCAAACTTTTTTATTTATTACAAGTTATTTTCGAATCATAATATGAAAGCATTTTGTTTATAATAGTTGTTCCCTCTAAATAGTTTTACTTTTCACCCCTTAAAAAAAACATATTTTTATGCAATGTATTTTTTAATATACGAAAAACATATATTCTTTTACATTATATGATATAAAAAACAAAAACTCCAACTATGAAGGGTGATTGACACACAATTAAACCTAATATCCATGTTGTGGCAAAACAGGTCCCTTCATTTCCTAAAAAGAACCCAAAGTCCCCAACCGTTACCGATAAAGAAAAAAATTGTTTTCAATAGTGCATCTATTTAGATTCTTATCTCATTCTTCTACCTTCATTTTCCAACCTCTCTTGGTTTTGGAGAATAAGAAGATGAAAACTCTATATATTTGGATTATTTTGACAGTACCTTGATATCTCTGCTGAGAGACCACCAAAGTTCAAATTTCCTATTCTTTCAGAATTGAAACAGCTGATATACTAAGCAGGAAACACAGTTATACTACAATAAATTCATATTTTAAAGCCATTAAATATCTGAAACAGTAATAGTTAACAACAATGATGAGTAAGCTCATATCATGATTAAAGAATCTTTATAGCCTTCATCTTACAACTACTCACCTTTGTAAGAATATCATATGCAGAAAGAGCATATTGGAGGCCTAGATGCTCGTCATAAAATAAAAGAGCTCCACCTCGGACCATGTTTAACAGAAAGGTTAAATATTTAACATAGAGGATTTCTGCTCCTCATTCTGCTTCAGGTGAACCACCAGGGACCAACTGCACACAAATTAAAAGTGTTTAGAAACCTCAACACTGTTCATCTTTATATCGGGTTGGTTCTTAATGAGCAGTCACTAAAGGCTTTGAGGCAATAGCTTAATGACTATAATTAAAATCACAAGAAATAGAGACTTAGGAAGTTGGAATTTCCCATGTTAGCCATTTCCCCATATTCATGCACACCAAAAAGAAGAAAAAATCAGGTTGAACTTGCTAGTGCTCACAAGTTTAGCTTGCCAGTCGAAAAACCAACCAAGTTCACTTACAATGGCAATATTGTTTCCATTCAGCAAAATCTGATCAAGTTTGGTTATACGTCTTCCCTCAGAAGTAATTTCACTGTAATTAAATAGAGAAACAGAATTAGATCACAATGGCAATATTGTTTCCATTCAGCAAAATCTGATCAAGTTTGGTTATACATATTCCCTCAGAAGTAATTTCACTGTGATTAAATAGAGAAACAGAATTAGATGATGATGATGATAATAATAAAATGATGAAGAAATCATGAAAAATTATTGACACTAGACAATCATAATGAAATAAATTAGTCTGAATAGCAAAACAAGCATAAAACATAGGCAATGAAGTGAAAAAAGGGAGGAAGGGAGCAGTAAATTCGAATTATCAAGAAACTCCTGTACTAACTGTATATCATAGAGGGAAGAAACAGCTTCTAGAAATGTATGCTTTTTTTCAATCGGAAAAACAAAAATTGCACTGACACCTAAAAGGCTCAAACAGGCAAAGAGTGATTAACTTTGTAAAATATACTGTTTGGAGAATGGACAATCTGAACATAAGGGGTAAGATTTGTATTATATATAATCGATGTAAAGTATCGAGATTCAGGACTGATAATTTTTTCTGCTTTGTCATTAACAGACATGAAAAAATAACCCAAATAAATACATGTTCCTCAACTAGTTAACGTTGCAGGAGGACAAGTAACACTCTAGAAAAGAAAAGAAAACAACCTCCTCAAAACAAAAGATGAACCAAAGAGCCCTTCTTTGACTTCTCACAAAGACAATCGCCAAAACAATTAGGAACAGCAAATCTCATGTGAATTCCAAGCACCCAAAAGAATATAACCGATGGCTATTTGGATGATTCTTGAATCATAACCAAATTCAGGGGTGGAACTTTTGGGGAGTGGGAGGGGGGGGGGGGGGGGTTGGGGTAGCTATCTCCCCTCCTAGCTCAATAAATTTTTCACACTATTATATAATTTTTAACATTTTTGAAGATAAAATAAGACATTTGGCCCCTCCTATTGCAATAAATTATTATTATATATAAATAAATAAATAAAAATAAAACAATTAATATAATCTTTTGCATTTTAAAAAGCATCTTATATTTATCTATTGTATAAATTATAACTTTATTTACCACTAAATAGTTTATAACACAAAGTTTCATAGGCTTTGGTCCTCATATGAAATAAATTCTGGCTCCGGGCCAACTTGTTCCCCCTAAAAATTTATTCTAGTTCCGCCCCTGACCACATTACTATCTTCTATTCAGATGTTGATTCCTAAGAATCCCCTATATTTTAAATCTAATAAAAACCAAATAAAGCGTATCCTACTTGGACTGTCATCAGAAAACGTATAACACAATAGCAGCCACTACAGTAACATGATTCATTTCGCCAAAAATGCTTTGAGGTTTTGAGAAGTACAACCTAAAATAACAGAAGCAAACATGAGAGGCCTTAAAAGATTGAAGGGCAAAAACTATAATCAAAGTTTAAATAAAGAAAAAGAAATGGCACCACTACACCGCAGACATGTTACATGGACTCTTCTAGGACATCGAGTGTCCTAAATATTTGGTTACTTGTCTGACGCCTATTTTTCTCAATTTTATTTAAATTTCCACCAATTTGAAGTGTCTTCATGAAAGATAAAGAGTCCATGTAACATGGCACCACGGTAACAAAAATGTGGGAAAACAGAAGAAGCAAATAAACTCTGCTATCTACTTTTAAAAAGCAACGTCAGAAACAAAGACAAGACTTGATCACCAAAAGCTACGTGCAACAGCTTCACGAAATTGCTTTTATTTAAATGTTCCACAAAAATATGATGCATCCACTTTTTAGGAGCTTAATTGGCATAGTTAAATCTTTTTCAGGGACAAGAACTTTGGAAGCCAATCGAGAACTGGAACTCTGATTCGATGCCAGCATAAGCTTAAGGTTAATTTGTGTCTCGAATACCAAAAAGAACCATTTCTATTAGTTCCCGTCTCTTCACCATAAAACATAACAATGCTACATTTAAATAATGCGGATATTACAAGATAAAGAAGATCAATTTCACGAGTCCAATGTTAAATTTCATATACTCTTCATCTTTCTGACAATCTCCGAGCAAACAAAGCGTTTGCCTTTCATTTCCAAATCAAACAAAGAAGAGGGGAGAAAACAGACACAGCCACAGTAGCAAAAAAAACAGGCATTGTAATGAAAAAAGCGTAAAAATTAAATAAAACCAAACCCTAAATCTTCAGAAGTAGGGTTTCAACGAACGTGTAGAATGAAGGTAGAGTCATACTATTCGGTGACGTCTTCAAGGACCATGTTGACGTAAACATCGAAACCCTTAAGAGTACCAACGAGCTCTTTGTCGCCCTTCATTATGACCCAAATTTTGGACCCTATGCAACGGTCGATCAACTCTGCGTATTTTCCACCAAAAAATCATAATTTTGTCAGTTTGATTTTGGCGAGAAAGTGACAGGAAGAAAATACAAGAGCCTAAGAAAGTAGCAACATAATTATGTACCTGAAGGAAGAAGCTGCGAAGGGTTGTTGGCCATTAGAAGCGGAGAGCGGTTACGGAGCTTTCGGCTGTAGTCACTCTGTACTTTGTTTGACGGTGTGAGTGAGCTGACCAAAACTGAAACCACGCTTTAAAAATCGGGTTTTTATTTTTGAGATTTTGTCAAAATGGCCATATCCATATAACTTTGTAAAAAGTAGTATTTATGTTATAGTTTAAGTATTTATGTTATAGTTCAAAAATTAACTTATAATTTAAGAATTAATTTTTGTGTATATTTTTTAACTTTTAATATTTTTAAATTTATTTATCAATTTGAATAATATAATTTCATATTTATATAAATTGATAAAATAATTTAAAAATTAAACAATATAAATTAATAAATACATAAACAAATAGATTATAACAATATTAAGTATATAGTATGTATAATAATGAATATTTATATATTTATGCATGGTATAATAAAGAATAACTAAATTACATAAAAGATAAAAACTATAATTTTTTTAATAAACTATAACTTACATAATTATTTTGTAAAATTTTATAAACATTAATTTTTTATCTTATTATAATAAAAACAACCTAAAAATTTATATTTAAAATGTTATATCATCATATAACAATGTTTACAAAAATATAACCAATAAAAAAAATAAGAATATCTTGCATATATCTCAATAATGTTTAATGGTGAAAAGACAGAGAAGGTTCTACAATCATCTGAAGGAACTGACTACAAGTCATTGTGTTATGATCACCCCTTCCACAACTATTACACAATATGACTTTCTTAACCTCCCCACGTGAACGTATGCGTCGCTTTCGTGGTCCTCCACACTTTCTCTTAGTATTAGGAGGAAGTTCAACTAGGCCCATTATATCTGGTGAAATGGTCCACTCACCATTATCAGTTGCCAGAAAAATAGACTCAGCATATGTTGTAATATAACAATTTATAGTGTACTTATTATCAACGAAAGAATGCACATCAACATCTTGAAACTGGGCAGCTGTAATGGCATGACAACATGGGATTTTATGAACACCAAACTCCCTACAACTACAAATTTTATTAAGTAGATTCACATCATCACTGTTGTCACCATGTATAACCTAAGAGGGTTCAAAGTGTCAACGTTAGTACATAATATATGTAATAAAAAATAAGATTATATAGATATTTAACAAAAACAATGCAACTAGATAAACATGACAATAGGATAACAGCTAGTGAATGAATCATTTACCTGGAAAACATGTGCATTAATTCTAAAAACCATGTACCTCAACGACTTAAAGTGATTTACACGCATGATTGATTGATCTTCATCTGTAAGGAATCGAGTTCCCCATCTCATTCCAACCTCCCTACGTTCACAAACTATTGTTGTATTTTGCTGCGGTAATACTCAACAAGTATAGTTATATGTAATTCACGTGCCAATTTCATTACATTATTAAAAGATTCAGAATCATTGGTGGTCATTATCCCGTACCTATTTCATGGGAAATGATATCTTGACCACTTCTCTTTACCTGCTTCCAATAAGTACTTCTCTACCAAACTAAAGTTGTTCCTTAAGATTAAGATAAACCATTTTTAGAATCAACTCCTACAGTGAGCCTAGAAGTGATTGATGAAATAACATTGTTACAAGGTTGCACTAATGTAGTTGTACAATTCTCGTTTACATCACTCTTGTTCCTAAGAGCATTACCTATAAATTCATTAGGATTTGAAGAATGGTCAACACTTCGTGCATCACCCATACTCTCAAAAATATTATCGCAACTTACATGACCATTTCCAAAACTAACAAGTTATTCACGACAAATAGAATGATGTGTATCTACAGATCTTATCTCATTTTTTGTAACATATACAACAACCTTGCTTTGATTATCTTGAACATGAAGGTTAAAAAACTCATCGAGATCGTCATCATCGCCTATTAAAATAGTATGTAATGTCACATCATTTTTATAGAAATATTTCATTGAAATTTCATACTTGTACTTATCGATCTTCAACTTTTGAAACAATTTATCTTTAAGGTCATTATACATAAATTCCTTTTTTATCCTTATCACCGAACCTTCACCTTCTCGATATATTTCTTTGTCATCTTTCTTCGACCACTTACCATCGTGAATTATTAGAATACTAAGACCATCTATTCTCTAGAAGGTATACGAAAAATTATCAAATAATAATATATCAATACTTAAAATTAAATTAGTTTATTAATTAACACTTTATAAAATATTAAGGTCTAATACATGGAGAAATTTTTTATAATAATTTTTTTATTGTTAAATTTATAAACCGTCTAATTTTGATAATTTAATAATAAGATATACAAATGCAAAAATGTGTATAATCTACACTACATGGAATGAAGAAAGAAACAAATGACTATTAACTCTTTTTCTTCTCACAAGTCACAACTAGTATATTTCTCAATTTCTTCCTTTGAACCCAAAACGTAGAATCTAGTACTTTATTATTATCATATTAATCTTTAAGCCCCTGTCTAAAACATGTTCATAGATAATACAATTTTTTAATTATATTTTTGATTAATTAGGATAATAGATAATACAATTTTTCAATTAAAATATCATTAAATAACCCTAAATCAGTTTCGGAGAAAAACAATCATCCAAATAGTTGAAAAAAATTCAAAAATTTCTCAACCTAACAGCTGCCCAAAGATTTATAAATCTGAAAAAAAATTCAATATTTACATGCTAATAAAACCAATAATAATTTACACAACTCATATAATTAATATCACTAACCTTATTTTGAAAATATTCCGCTTGTAATGAAGAAATAGTAGAAAATTAGAAAACATAAATGGAAGGAGTATAGAAAAAGAATAAGAAGAAAATGGAAAATAGAAGAGAAATATGGGTTTTTGAGTATGAAGAAGGAGAAAAAAGAAGAAAATGAAAAAATGAGAAAAAAAGAAAGGTGAGAGCGTGAAGAAATAGATACAAAAAAGAAGAATAAGAAAATAGGAAAAGAGAAAAAAAAAGGTTTTACACGTGAGAAGGAATGAGAAAATTAAAATGAAAAAAAAGAAAAGAATAGAAGTGGGAGCGTGAAGGAAGAGAGAGAAAATTTGACATAATTATTGGATACCGGTATTATCAGTTCTCTTTTGCTTTTTTTAAATTAAATTTTAAATACACCTCTTTTTAAACTATTATAATTAATACGACAATTTTAGACAAAAACACATTATTTTTAGTATAGGATGTACTTTACATTTTAACACCTAATTTTATTTTTCAAAAAAAAAAACCTTTTAAGTTATTATTAGTTTTTGATTTACCTATGGATTATTTAAATTTAATAAATATATAATAATATTGGCTGTAAAATAATAATTAATATATTATTTTAAAAAAATAATGTAAATATAATTTGTTTTATAGATTGCTTATGGAAAAAAATATAAATGCTTAAATTATAATAAAAGGTTTTAAAAAATATCTTTAAAATAAATAATTTATTATTTTATTATTTTAATTAATAAAAAATATATAATTATTATTATTTTATTATTAATGCTTGTAAAAATTTGTAACAATATCATATAATTTAAAGATAATTAATTTGATATAGTATTAATAAGATTTGTATAAATCTATTTAATAAATGTTAAATATAAAATAATATAGATAAATTTATTTAATCAATATATTTTTATTATTATTTAAAAAGATAATTTAAAATGAACATGTAATAATTTTATTAAATTTAATAAATATTTTGTAAGTATTTTTTATTTAAAATAATATATATTAGTTAAATATATTTTTTAATAAACATAAAGAGTAAGAATTGAAATACTTTATTTAATTAAAATGATTATTTAAAAATAGTAATGTAAATTCAATAATAAATTAAGTTATCAAATATAATTATTCGTAATTATTATATATTATAAGAATATTTTAGTATTTATTATTGTATAAAAAATCAGCAAAAAAATAGAACGAAAATACTAAAAAATAATCATTATTTTTATACATAACATAATAAAGAAACAATTTAAATTATCATAAAAAAATATAATAAGAAAATTCTCTAAAAATAAAGTAACAATCATTTGAAAGCTAATCCTTAAGTAAAAAGTCCCCAAATAGATATAAAGGATATAAAAAAAAATTCAAAATAAAACAAAAGGAAACTTTGTTATTTTGGAGTGTCAAAAAATAAAAATAAAATAATGTTAAGTCTTATGGAATAATTAGATATCTCTAGAATTTTTTTTTTTTTTGCTACGATAAAGAATCTGCTACGGTAAGAAAAACACTAGAAAAAAAATACAAAGGTTGATGGACTATTGGAGATATTATAGGATTAGTTTTGTAAATAAAAAAAAGATATAGACTTTATAGTTGTAACAAAAAGTTTGACATTCCAACAAATTCAAAAATATTAAAAAAACATCAAACAAAATAATTATAAAAAAATATGTCATTTATTTGATAGTAACTATTTTTTTTATTATATAGTAATAAAAGTTATTGTATTTGTTAAAAAAAAGAAGGTATTAATTTATATTTAGACAAACAACATGAGAATGATTTCTTCTAAATAAAACAAACATTGGCTATTAAATAGCCATTAAGATCATAACAGAAGGTAACAATGCGGCCCACGTTTAAGCTAACTAAAAAGGTGGTAATCAATAGAAGATTGAATCAAACATCTACCTATTTTCCTAATATTTAGGGATTATTCAAATAGAAGATAAAAGACTCTAACTAAAACACCTATTATCTTGGCATTTTCTCCTCTAAATTGATGGCTAGCAATTAGTTTACTTATGATATCTAACAAACTCCTAACAAATCTCAAAGTTTAAGAAACGCATATAGTTTAAGAGGCTCGATCGAATCCAAAATGAACCAATTCAACAATTTTTTTTGTAAGATCACGTAGAAAGTGAAAACAAACATCGATGTATTTATAGCATCCATGCATTATCGAATTCTTTGAAAGTTTGATGGTCGAGCTATTATCACAAAACACAATAATATTCTCATCTTGAGAGTGACCTAGTTTTTCCAAAATCCTTTTCTTGGCTAACCTAAAATGCAACAATTACAAATTATAGCTCAATTGTTGAGAGAGTACCAATAGGCTATTTTTTAGATAACCATGAAACAACTCTTGAGCTCGGCAAAAAAGCAAAATCCAAAGTACTTTTCCTATCTTATATGTCACCATCATAATCGCTATTTATATAGGCAATCAAATTTGCATTCCTTCCCTTCTTGTATAAATTTTAAAACTACATTAAGACTCTTTTCACTGCCTGCAAATGCAACTCTATTAACTATCACATATATTAACTAGAAAGGCTCATTAAATGTATTAATCAAGTTGAATAATTATCAAATACATGAGGTTTCTTACAATTTGTTTATAGAAAGTCCATCTTAACCTCATATGCATCTTTGCACACTTTGAAACCATAAATGATAGGATTGAGCATTAAGTTACTCTCATCCATTTTAAATGTTCTTAGCACATCTATGGTATAATTCCTTTGACAAATATAAATCCCCTCATCTAAGTACCTTATCTTCCCAATATCACTCATATCAAATTCATGCATCATAGAATTCTTAAATTCACCAAACATGGACTCATCATTCCTCATATAAATAAGATCATTAACATAGATCCTGATAATCAAAATTTTATCTTCTTCATTTACCTTGAAAAATAAGGTATGCTTATTGTGACATTTCTCAAACACTTCCTTAAAGAAGAAAGCTTCTATACAGTTAAACTAGACTCATTGAGCTTACTTAAGTTCATATAAAGCCTTTTTTAGGTTTAACACCTTGTGTGGACTATCTTCACTCTTATAACTCCTTGATTGCTCTATAAAAACATCATCAGTTAGCTCATCATATAGGAATATCAATTTCACATATAGTTGATATATTTCCCAATCCTTTTGTGCAACAAGAGCAATAATAAATCAGATTGTGTCCATCCTTGCCACTAGTGCAAACACCTCTGTGTAATATACTCTATGATGTTGTTTATACCCTTTAGCAAGTAGATGGTCTTTCTACAGCTTTCCAGTTTCATCAAGCTTCATCTTGTAAACCCATTTAACACTAATTCTTTTTGATCTAGCATTTAGGTCTGTCAAAAACCAAGTGTCATTCTTCTCGATAGCTTCCATCTTTGAGTCCATAGCTACTCTTTATTTCTCACTATTTACTTCCTCTTCAAAATGCATAAGATCAACATATGAAAACAACATCATACTATCCATATCTTCTTTTTCGAAAAGCCCCTAACCACTCTAGTAATCACTCATCCAACCCATTCTTCTTCAAGTTCTTCCTTCATTAGGGCTGGATCCTTCTTTATTAGAGCTAGGTGAGCTCATATCATTCACATGGTTTGAGGACCCGATCTTCATTTCCTATACATCATTATCTCTTTCACTATATTCTTCAATGACATCTCTTATAGCAGCTTATCCTTTGTTGTCACTTCATTCAAAATTTATATCAATTAACTCTTTGTAATTCTTATCCTAATCCTATCTCTTATATTATTTGAACTTGGTATCTTGGCTCACCACAATTCTTTTTAATACTATATCATAGAGATTATAGGCTTTGGATTCTTCATTGACCCTCAACAGCACACAACTAAAACTCGTCTTCTAACTTCATTCTCTTAGCATCTAGTACATGTACATGTGAAACGTATCCAAAGTACTTAAATAAAGGCTTAATTACACTTCAAGCCTCTTCTGGAATCATATCTTTCATAGTTAAAGTAGGACTGCGATTTAGGACATGTATAACCTAATTCATAGCTTTTGGCCAAAAGCTCTTTGGAACCTTATTCTACGAAAGCAAACTCCCCACCATATTCATAACCATCATATTCTTACTTTCTATAACTCCATTTTATTGTACGGTGTATGTATCCATCGGTTATCTCTTAATCTCATTCTCTTTACAAAACTAATTAAATTCTTGTGAGGTAAACTCCCATCCTTGATCATTACATAGGCACTTAATGTAACTCTATATTTATTTTTCAACAAGACTCTTGAAGTATTTAAAAGTGATGAATGCATCTGACTTCTCAACCAAAAAAATTATCCATATTTTTTGAGTAAAGTTATCAATGAAACATATTGAGTACCTTTTGTTGCTATTTCATATAGAAGTGATCAAACCACACAAGTCTGCATGGATTAGTTGAAGCTTTTGTGATGCCCTCTAATTTCTCTTCTTTGGAATAAAATCTCAGTGTTGTGTTTCTACCATGCATGATGTACATGTTGTTGTAGAGGTAGAGAATTACGGTAGTCCATGCACCATTTTCTTGAACTGAAGAGTTCTTAGCCCTTTATAGCTCAAATGACTTGACATACAGTGCCCCAAATGGGACCAATCCTGAAAGGTTGTATGAAAAGAAGCTTCCTTTCTTAGTTGAGACCTAGCCAATAGAAAGAACATCTATTGGTTGACATCTCGGTTTGGATGACTAAGCCCTTCATTGGATGGAAAATCCAACACAAGCCATATTGGATTAGGATTTCTAATCCTCTTTCTTGTAACTAGCCAATACTCAATAAATTATTCCTTAAATTTGGCACACAAAATACCTCGATAACCATATGTATCAAACCACTCACCATCCGTTTTACATTCCCTTTTCACATCATTGACATCTTTGAATTATTTTCAAGTTTCACCATATGTTGAAAATTTTGTTAAGATCACTAAACAAGGTTTTATCTCTGCACATGTGATTGTTGCATCCTGAATCCAGAAACCATACATCTTCTCTTTTTACTTCATTCAGCTTCACGTATGACATTAACAACATTGTTTCCTTCTTATCAAGCTCAACATAGTTGGCTTCCTAGTTAGGAGATTCATATTGAAAGTGTCAAAGCCTGTGGCACTTGTAACATTCGATAATGGATTTGTCAAAGATCTAACGCCTTCTACCTCTACCTTTTCCCCTAAATGATCCTTAACCTCAACCGCTTTCCTTTTGATATGTCATGGCAAGTTACTTTTAAGGCTTGTCAAAACTTGGCCACAACTGCTCTAATCTTTGGCTCTGCATAACCAATCTCCACTAAGCTCTAATACTCTTTGGATATTAAAAAAATTTCCATCAACATGCTTCAATAGTCATAGTTACCATCGAAGCGAGAAATTGCAGGTTTTACAAAATTCCCTTCACTCAACATATTTCTCTCTATATTAGAAGTCACTCAAAGTTTGTTATTTTTTCTCTTAGAACCAATAGGGGCTATAATACCATAATGTTGAGAACTAAGAACTTAAGCAAGGTTTATAAAATTGAGCAAAGCAAGATACAAACAATAACATCTTCTAAATAAAACAAACTTTGGCTATTAAATAGTCTTTAAAATCCTAACAAAAAGCAATAATGTAACTCCCATTTATACTAACTAAAAACGTGATAATCAACCAAAAAAAAGAGAGTCCAAAACAATCTATTTTCCTATTTTTAAGGATTATTCAAACAGACTCTAACTTAAATTACATACAATATTTTATTATATTTTTTTTATAAAAATATAAAAATTATTTATTTTTAAAATTAAAATATTTTATTCACCTAACTTTAAACATAAGACTTTAATTAGGTAACTTTGGATTCATATTAAAAGTTTGTAAACTTTAGTTACATAATTTCAAATAAAGTATAAAAAATGGATATTTTATTAAGAAATTTTTAAAGTTACATGATTAAAATATTCTAATTTTTTAAAGGAGTGAAATATGTATTTCATAACAAAAAAAATATATTATATAACCAAAATATCTTATAATTTTATGCTATTTCATTCTTAATACAACAAAACAAAATAATAGGAAACAGCTTTTATCAATTTCCAATAGCTAATATAAGAAACAGTTTATCTTGTTTCTCGAAGCCTAAAGAGGAAAGGTCAAAAAAGGTAAAGAAAAAGCTTTCAAGTTAAACAAATACGAGAGCTAACAAGAAATTATATTCTAATATCATTGATCATATGGTCATCGTGGCCAATGAAAAATTAAGTGTCATAAATTAATTTTTTTTTTATAAAAGTAACATTTTTAAAGCTTATAAATAAATATTACTCTTATCTTCAATGTATATTTTATTAGTTATTTTATTTTACATCAAACATCATTTAATTAGATATTATTTAGAATTAAACTATGATCATTTATATACGTTAAATGTTAAAACATCATTCAATAGAATCAAATTTAATATTATTTGGGTAGTATTTTTATTGTTATAAGTTTTAAGAAAGTTATTTTTTTATAATTTATCTAAAAAAAATTGAAAAACACAATTATATACTACTTTTCTAAAACAAAAAATAATAAAATTAACAGAGAGATATCTTATTTGAAACAAAAATGAAATATGACTTGAAAAAGAAAAAAAATGAAAGAAAATAGAGTTAGAGATTTAGGAATGGAAAAATTAGAGAGAGATATCTAAAATATCCTTGAAGTTTAATATATTTTTACTTATATCCTTGAGGTTTGTAGAAAATTTTAAAATGATCATAAACGTTATAGTTAATACCATTGATGTTCTCAAAATTAATGGTGTTAATTTTTTCATCTATATTTTGTTAATGTTATTATAACTTTTATATCAATTTGAGGCTAGTTGTTTTAACGTTATCTATTAATTCTTTTAGTTTTAAAGATAATTTAATTTTTATTTTCTTAATTTTTGTAATTATTAAAATGGTGTGTATAAATCCATACAATTATATGTTTCTACACATATAGTGTATTTATAATATTCAAAGAGATAATAACCAAACATAAGGTTATTGAATTCTTTTTTTCCTTCTTCATTTTCTTCTAAAAAGACATATTTTTGACTAAAATAATATTTTAATAACCTTGGTACATGATAATCTTGAAATAACTTTAATATAATCTGTATAATTATCTAATAAGGTGTTAAACCTTTTAAAATATTCATTTAAGGTTAAGAAATAACTTTTATCAAAATTTTCTAATAAAATTATATTTTTATCTTTTATTTTAATTTCTTTCAAACTGATTGCTTAATGTTGGTTAACTTAATTTTTCTTATCATAATATTGTTATGTTTATGTCTTCATTTTCTGTTTATTACTATTATCACTTGGTATAAGCAAATATTTAAATATTTAAAATTTTTAATTAGCTTAAATTTATAATTATTATGCCTGAATTTAATGGATCCACTACAATATTTCTTTCTGTTTGTCTCATCTTGTTACACTAGTTATGCCTCAATTTTACTCAAACCTCAACATGTTTTTTGATAATGGTGTCCAATTTTTGACTTATTAAGAAAAAGTTATTGAACTCTGTTTTATTCATAAAATAATTATTACAAACTTCTGGTCAACTAAGAACCTTTAAGGGATTCTTAATTGTTCATAATTACTGGGTATATTATTACTGATTTTGGATTTTTTAGATAGAGAGGATTTCTATGCTAGAGTTTGTGTATTTTTCAGAGTAATGTGCTTTAGTTTTCCCTTGTTCCATTAAAATGAATATAATGGTTCCTTTTATAGCAAAATAAATTTAGGGTTCCTTTTATAGCAAAAGGAATCCATGTTTATATGACAAAAATTACTATTTTCTCTTTGTTTTAGTAATTAATCTACTTTTCTACTTAAAATGGTAGCCAATGTTTTTTCCTTGGCACATGCTACCGATTAAGATGTGGGATTACGTCTTTATTTTCTTTGTCGTTTTTTGTCGATATTCATTTTGATGAAGTTGATGATGACACATCTTCGTCTTTTCGATCTTTGATGCAGTAAATGCATTTGTGATCTTTAATGGCTATTCTGGCATAAAAGTAGAATATCTTCCTTGTTTCTTGCCCATTTTTCTGGTTATTGATGTTAAAATAGGTTTCATATTTGGTAATTTTTTCACCATCTTCTTTTAAAAGAGTCATGCTACTATGAGAAATAATGATGGCTTTACTAGTTGAATAATTTACTTTAATCTTAATAGAGTTATTAACCTTTTTGAGTTTATAATAAATTTGGACTAACATTTGACCTCTACGTACATAGAGTTATTCTGTGTTGCATTCATTTTTTTAAAAAGTGTCATTGGTTTGAAAACTTCTCTGTTTATGTTGAAAATCCTTATCTTGATGAAGCGGTAAGGATTAATACATCCTTCCTCGTTGTAGTCTATCAATGAACTAAAAAATCTTAGATAAAAAGGCTTGTCACTTGCTTTATTCTTTTTTCTGAAGTTCTTGATTACTTTTTTAAAGTTTTATAGGAAATAATTTAATTCACTTAAATTAATTCTTGGATATATGTTTTTTATTAGTCCTGTATGGAAAGCTCTGTACACAAATATTGGATCAATTCCTTTCAAGATATTGAATTTACTTCCTGCATAAAATTTCTTGTCTATAATGTAGAACTTCATATCTTCAATATGTTTATAGGTAGATTTTCTATCCAAATTGTAAATACCCAACCATTGTGGTTTACCGAGGCTTCTATAATGGTCTTTTTCATCTTCAATAACTGATAAATTTTTGGGAGATGTTTTCCTGAATAACACTGAATATTTTACTATCTTTGATGTCTATAGGAGTTATGCTTATCTAAATAGTACTAGAGGTCTTACTATTTTTTCCTAGAGTTATCAACATGTTTGGTGTTGTTGGTTGTTGTTGTAGTGCTTAAGAACTAACACTGAGATGAAGTATGCCTCGTGTGCTTTCCAATTATCCATTGAAGATTAATATATGGAAAAACTTTTGATTTTAGGCACCAAAAACATTAAGTGGTAAGAGGTTTTAGCTACCATCAAAAGCTTAATGGATAATGAACATCAATCTAATTAGTTAAACTCTATAATAGACATGTTAAAAAATTGGTTAAAATAATTAGAAAAATATCAAGTGATTAATCAAAATCATTTAGAAAATAAATTAGATGTTCTAGAATTTAATATGAAAATTTTGAAAACCAATTAACTCATATAAGAAAAATTGAAAATCTTGATTATAAATTAAAAACTTAAAATAAGATTGAATCCTTATTAGAAAAAATAGATGAAAATATATATTATTAGCATAGTATGAAAAGTCTCGAAAGTAATACATTATTGAGATTTTTCTATGGGATTGAATAACTTAAAACTTTTCAAACTCATAAATAATAAAAAAAGAATATAATAGCATTGTCAAAATCTTTGATTTTTGGAGACATCTCTATAAAGATCTAACATTAGAAATAAAAGAAAGACAACGATTATTAAAACAAATTCAAAAAACTTATCTTGAATATGAATAATTATTATACATTTTAATTATCAAATAAATTTATTATCCTCTAGTAATGAATTCACATCCGAATCCGAGTCAGAATCTAACACTCCATACGCAGCCTACGTGATGAGTAATCAAGAAACTGAATATGAAAAATCTTCATATACTCATAAAATAGAAAACTTGAAGAACCATTATAAAAAAAATTCTTAAACCAAGAAGAATTTGAAGAATACTTTAAAAGAACTCAAGAACAATATTTTATTGATAGGAATGATGCTTCATCTAGTGGAACAAAACAAGAAGAAGAACCAAGTTCTTCTTATATTAAAAGAGATGATTTAGGTAAACAACCAATAACTCAACGTGGTATTTATTTAAACATTTCTAATGTATATTTTAAACATCAAGAAAAAACCATAAAAGAATAGACACAATATATATCTTTTATTTTACTTAATTATAGAAACACTTGGATAAAAGAAAGTTTCTAGATTATATTACAGGAACACAAGGTGATACTCTGCCATGATTAAACAATGGGAAAAAACCCAAAAAAAGTATAGAACAAAAATTATTCTTATTATCAATTTTTTTCAAACATGACAATATATTAAGAGAATTTAAGAAAATAAATAAATAAAATTTGATAGGAAAAATAGGAGAACCAACAATTCAAAAATATGCTAACTATGCTTTATAAAAACTATATATACTGATTAGATCAATTTTTTCATAAACTATCAAATCTTTAGGATGAATTATCTATTAAAAGATATATATATTGATTAAAAAAGCTAAATAAAGCAAACATGATAGGTTCTAGGATAAATTATATTCTTAGATTAATAAAACATAGAAACACAAGTTAAGAACCAAATTAGTAGTACAAAATATGACCAAAAGAAAATTAAAAAATAGGACGTCTTTAAATGGAAATAAAAAATCCTATAAGAAAAGAAATTTTTGAATGGAAACCCTAGAAGAAGAGAACAAACTTTTCCAAAAAAGTAAAAAAATATATTAGAAAATAAAAACCTAAATAAAAAATTACTTCAAAGAAAAATGCAGATGTTACATTTGTAATGAAGAAGGTCATTATGCATCCAAGTGTCCTAAAAAGGAAAAAAAAAATGCAAAAAAGATTATCAAAACTTGAAAAACAAATGAATTAGAGATTTTATATGAGAAAAAATATCTTATATAGAAAAAATAATATATAAAGTAGAAAGTGAAGAAAAACCATATGAAAAAAAACTAAAATGATGTTTACAATGTAAGAACAATCAAATTTTACAATAAAAATAAATGAAACTTTTATTAAAGAATTACAAAATACAAAAAAGATGTAATGTGAGAAGAACTAATATATACTCAAAAACAACTTGAAGAAATAGAACAAATCAAACAAAATGTTAAAAAAGAATATATATATAAAATGTTCAAATTTAAATTTTTTTCATTAATAGTTTTTGAACAATTTGTTGGAAACTCTTATGTTAAATGTATAAAAGATGAAATAGTTGAAATATAATTGTTTGATAAAAAGAAAATAGAAAGATAGAATAAGAAATATCCAGATATCAAATACGTTCACATAGGTCTAATTTTAGATAGAATAATACAAGATCCATTACAATTAGTAATAGGTGGTATTCAATCAAACTTAATAAATAGAATTATTTTGTTTAACATAAGATTAATTTTTTTATATATATTTATAACATATCATAATATAATAAACAATTCAGTAAAAATAAAGATTTAACTTAAAAATTAAAGTATGGATCATCAACACCAAAGATTAGCTATTAAGTTAAAAATCATCCATAAATTGATAAAATTTCTTGAAACTTCAATCAAAAAAGTTGATTATTTTTTTTAAAAATTATTCGAATTAAGATCTTATGAAACAAAAATTCAAACCCAACTTATTAATTGAAGAGACTTAAAAATACCAAAACAATGGTTATTTACAAATCTCATAAATAATCTTAGACATAAAAATCCTTTAACATTAGAAATGCAAATCTCAAAAAATTAAGTATATTTTAGAAACAAAAAATCAATTTATAAAGATTAACAAACTTCATATTATGAGCAAGATTGGAAAAACTTTAAATAAAAGGAAAAAAAAATTAGAAAATCATCTCCTAAACTTAAAGATAACCATGATAAAATTATTGTTGTTAAAACTATTCGAGTTTCAATATTACCCGGAACTAACCAAAAAGAAAAAATCTTTCGAATACAAATTTATCATATCCAAGTAGGTAAAGAAGAAATAATATTCTCACCAAATTATGGTAAAAAAAATTATAATTAAATTTTTGGTTATTTTAGTTTTGCAAGCTTATGTTTTAGATTATTTTAATTAATACATAATCAACATTATGTTATCATAGACCAAATGAAATTCCATAAAAAAAATAGATACTTATAAAAAATCTTATTCTAGTGAGAGTAATAGATGAAAAAGAAGTCATCATTCAATACAAATTTAAAAAGATATTTATTTGATTTAATGACAAAAAATTCATTATTCTCAAAATATTAGGTTTTCTTAATATATATGAAAATTTTGTTATAATAAATAATTTTATGATAAATTATTATCCAATGAAAATAAATTATAATTCTATATCTTTTACTTTAAATAAATAATTTGTAAAAATTTCACTTTTATAACAATATAAATATAAGTGTGATAAATAATTTATTAAATATGGTTACATTGTCTATTAATAGATTAATTAGAAGAAATTTATTAGTAAAGATTCATTTAAATTTTAATCTAAAAATTCTACATATTGTATTTTAAAATTACTTGATATTAATATTATTATTTAAGTTTAACCAATTATTTATATTCATAAATTAATATATAATTTGTTCATGGTTTGTGTTCGTCCAAACTAACATTTTGGCTTATGAATTAATATATAATTTGTTCATGGTTTGTGTTTGTCCCAACTAACATTTTGGCTTATAAATAAAGCATACGGTAATTGTAAACTTCTAATCACCATTAACATATTTTATTATTTTCCTCCAAAATCTTTTCCTATATCTCTGTAAATCAATCTTCCACGAAATCTCGCCAACATCACCAAAATCTCAACCAAGGACTTGATTTTCCTTATTGTAAATCCTAACCTTCTTTTGTTTAAATTCGATTATCTTTTCTCTTTTTTTTTTTTCATTTTCCTGTTTAAATTTGATCCTATTTTTTTTTTAAGAACTCAATGTCGATTGATTTTGATGAATTTGATCTTTAGGTGAAGTGATTGCTTTAAATTTCTGTTCTGGAATTTTATGTCGGCTTGTTCCGTAGCCTGATGAATTTGGTTGGATCTATTGGGTTTTGGAATTGCAATCAAGGGCTAGGGTTTGGATGAGTTAATTGGGGAATATCGGTGTTCGGATGATTTTTATAGGGGGGTCTTATATTGGGTTTCAAAATTTGTTGGTATGGCCTAAATAATTATAATTGGAATCACAAATGCCCCTTCAGAATCAGTATTTGATGCAAGTGAAAGAGTTCTTCCTTACTAGATTAATGTTCTTGTTAATTGTTATTGCCTTCTGTAGTTCATGTTTCAGATTGCCCTTGCTTGTTTTGTATTTGATTACTGATTTACTGCTCTGAAGTGATTGGTATCTTGCGAAATGCTTACCACTATAATATGTGCTAAAGTTTCCCCCATGAATTCTCCTCTGAATGAATGTGGAAGGATGGATATTATGTAACTGATCTAATGATATCATCTTATGCATTGTTGATTGTTTTAGTTGCATTCTTATGTGATGTAGACTAGGAGTTTCATTTTGCAGTTATGAAGTTATTGTCAATGATATCATGTAGCAGCTTGTTCTTTTAATGGCTATTTGTTAAATTACGTTGTTGTAAATAAATGTATGAATTGAATCTATTGTCTGTGTCTTTAGAATGCCTCCCAATATTTCTGTTTTCTATTCTCTTTGTTTGAGACAGGGTGATATTTTTTATGGCTTTTGTTATATTATAGCTATTGAACTAAATTTATTTGTGTTGTCTGTACATTACTCTCCACGGGATCATCACTTCTATTTTATGGGATAACTGCAGGTTTCTACTCTCTTTGCTGACCTTCTGGCTTGAGAAGTAGTTGCTAATTATTTGCTGAACAACTACATTCATTCAAGTTTTTAGTGCTTCTGTTGCTTCATTAGTTTTTTCATATTTTGGAGCATTGTTTGAGTGCTTTCCTTGTGATTGTCTTGGGTAGTGATCCAGTAAAGATTCAGTAGCTTTCAGTTGGTTACAGAAATAGAGATTCACAACCTCAAGTAGGGGATATATTTAAAGCTCCTCCGCTTGGTATGTATATATGCAGTGGAGTAATTCTCTGTTCATATTATTTTGATTGTACTTGCCACAGTGTATGTTCTATTTGGCTTGGATTTCCATCTTTTTGTCTTTTCAATTATTGTTACATGTGGAAAGCTAATCATCCATATATGCATGAACACGTGTCCCTGTACACCCTCCCTTTCTATATACATACCAGCAACCTAAGCATATGCACATGATTGAACTTGTCATGCATAAATATATGTTGCAGCCAGGAGGTGACGCATTTTACTCATTGTTTTGGTAGTGTTTATGTGGTAAGTGACAAGTGCTGTGTTCATGTTTCTGTTAGTTAGTTTCTTGGTTGATTAATTGAATGATTTGTATGATAGTGCTGGTATATTCTGATGAATGCAAATTGTTGAGTAAATTACACAGTATATTGCAAGATGGCTGGTATCGAACGAAGATTATGTACTGAATCAGATATCTGTGCTATGCACAAAGAACTGGATGAGGTTTTGTGTCCTATCTGCATGGACCACCCCCATAATGCTGTTCTCATCCTTTGCAGCTCACATGAGAAAGGCTGTAGATCTTACATTTGTGATACGAGTTACAGGCACTCAAATTGCCTGGATCGCTTTAAAAAGTTAAGGGCAAATAGTAAGAACGATACAACTCTACCAAATCCTTTAGCTCTAAACTTGCAGAGTTCTAATAATGCTAATGACGATCACAATCTAAATGAAAGCAACCCCATAAGATCTGATTTGCATGGAGAACCTCAACAAAACAACACTCAAGATCCAATTAGACGTTTTGAATCCCAAGAAGGTAATGTGGAGGCAGTTGATTCTGAGTCTTTCTACGGAGGAGATGAGATTGATGAGGTAGACATTGGGAATTCCTCAAAGTCCAATTTGAGCTTGAAGTGTCCATTGTGCAGAGGAACTATAATTGGATGGGAGGTTGTGGAAGAAGCTAGACAGCACCTTAATCTGAAGAAGCGAAGTTGCTCACGAGAGTCATGTTCATTTTCTGGTAACTACCAAGACCTTCGCCGCCATGCAAGGAGGGTTCATCCAACTACTAGACCCTCTGATGTTGACCCGTCTAGAGAACGAACCTGGCGACACCTTGAACATCAGAGAGAATTTGGTGATGTTGTCAGTGCTCTTCGATCGGCCATGCCAGGGGCTGTAGTAGTTGGAGACTATGTTATTGAAAATGGAGACAGGTTAGGAGCAGGTGCAGGTGAAAGGGCTAGTGGCATGAACAATGCTAATGGGCCATGGTGGACTACTTTGTTTCTGTTTCAGATGATTGGTTCAATTGATGGTATTGGGGAATCAAGGGCAAGGTCAAGGGCTTGGACTAGGCATCGGCGCTCAGCAGGGGCTCTACCTGGTCGATATCTATGGGGAGAGAACCTCCTGGGTCTACATGAAGATGATGTGGTGGAAGACTTGCGCATATTGAGTGATGCTGGTGATGACGCTTCTCCAATCCCTAGAAGGCGTAGGCGTTTGACACGGTCTAGGTCAGATGAAGATTAGCCATGATTCAAGACTGAAATATTGCTGGTAAAATTTCACGGTCCTTGAAACAGATTTGATTTCTGCTGGGTCTGTTGTTTCAGAACCCATTGGCTGACTCGTGTCTTACCATTATTTTTCCAGTACTGTGCAGAAAGGGCCTTTATATGTGGATTTTGGAAATGAGGCACTAGGCATTGACGGCGATCCAACCTCAGTTCAAGTTTCCACTCCTCTCTCAAAAACGTAGGAAATGTTCTGGCTTGATGATTGTTGCTGTGGAACCTGTATAGTCTAGTTTATTTCTCTCTTTATCCAAGTTATTCAGTTATTGTAGTTTTTTAAAATGTTTATGTAGAATTGCTTCAAAATGTATAGAAGTCTTTTGACGAGAATCACATAGATGTCATCATCCTTTGTAATTTATCTTCTAACAGTGGTTATTTCTTCTTCTTCTTCTAACCTATGACCTTCTTCTCAAGCAGATTTCATCTTACCAAGTGATTGACATATTAATTACTGTTTTGGTAAATACTATTTTATCAACTATACTAACGGGAAGGGGAATACTTAGAACAGCTCTTGTTAGGATTTTAACCTCAGCTCTTACATATTGTAAGAGGAGTTTCCTCCACTGAGACGAGCTTTTTGTGGGTGATTTTGGTAGTCTAAGTATGACTTGTAAGTCGTGCATAGTCACGTGATTATTGTTTCTTTTTGAACGTCTTCCTTCCTGAATCACACACTTTAATATTTAACTTAAAAGAGGATCATATCTATATATTTGGTTTCTATTGCAGGTGCTCTGTTGCTAAGAAATTATCCATTTTCATAAACCACTTGTATAGCAAAGGGAAACTGAAATATGAAATGTGAGAATAAACCAAGGATCTATGGCATTACGATATAATGCTATAGAATTTTGGTCCTTAATTTGAACATAAAAATCCACTTTTGTATTTCAACGAGAACTTTCTAGTTTCTACTACGATCTAGAATTCTAGATCATTGTGTTGTTCCTTATTGTTCATGTTTATGTGTTCCGAGATAAAAGAAGAGAACGTGGATCAGATTCCAACCAGCAGCCTGGCTAATAAAAATATAATCCCATTTGGAATTAACTAAAACACCGACAGTCACAAACCTACAAACCAATAACATTTTTTTTCTTTTTTCTCGTGGCTCCATGAAAGGAACTAATTCATTCATTTCCTCTATTGTGGACCCCACAGCTGTTTAGGATGTTTATTTATCCATAAGGTGCTCGTCATATTAACATACATACAACCTTTGCTTGGGTTAACATCATTACTCTATAACCAAGAACTTGCATATCTAAATCTAACACAAGCAAGCTGGCATATGGTGCATGTAAGCAGTAATACTATACATAATACATGTATACTTATGATGTAATTCAGGTGTAGATATTTTTTGAGCATCCAAATTCAACCACAAGTTTGAAAGGTCCTACATCTTTCTCCACCACCTCCAATATATCATGAAAACGAAATGCCAATGAAGCTCAGACACAAACATAATTAAACTTCCAACTAAACTTTTTTAATTTTTTAAAGATATTCCTAGTTCAATATTTCGATTGTCAACTCTACCTAGAGGCTTATTTATCAGTAAAACATTCGCTTTCCTGCAGTAAATGCATATACAAATAAATGCAAAACAAATCAGTGTCTTGTCTTGAATATATATATGTTAATTTTCTCAAGCAAGCTAATTTACATAAGAAAGGTTTATGAAAGAAATGGTGAATATCGGTCACCAATTCACCCCAAAAGTTAAGTTAATTGAAGAAGTGATATCAATATTTTTTACATTTTATTACTATTTTTCGAGTATTGATTTTATGCATGAATCAGTTTAAACAATTACAATTCAATATTGATGTTATTTGAATTTAAACTTAAAAATTCTGATTCTAATATTATATTAAAAGTTATTAGTTATCATTCAATATTCAATATTGAAGTTATCACTTTAAGCAATTCTTTTGAACAAAACAAAAAAAAAGCCAAAGTATCCATTCATTGTTTTACCTAGCTACATGCATTTGCTTAATTACATGGGTGTAGGTGAAGCCATACTTTAGCTGAAGAGGTAACATTTTTTTTTGTATTAAATAAACATTTATATATCCAGACACTTAGATTTATCGAGTTTCAATTTTTACGTGTATTTTCAAGATAAAAGTATAACTATGTATACATTACATGTTTAGATCGTGATAGAAATTCCACAGTAATATTTTAAACTCATTATTGGGTGTGCGAATGAACCATACATTGAAAAATATAGAAACAAAATTAAGTATATAGTTGATATGAGTCAATTTTTTTAATAGATTAATCTTTTGGGTTAGAACTTAAATCTGAACATGGTATTTTCCTTTTACGAAAAAAAATAAAAAAAATCACAGTTATAATACTTATAAGGAGAAAATGCAATGGGCAGAGTGAACCACTGATGCACAAACAAAGGACAAAAATGCATTATTTGTTCTGTTCGTGTTAAAACAGAGTTTTATATATGACACATGCTTCTTATCTCCATTTCTCCTTCCCCATGTGAAGCCAAGAAGCCCTTGTTTAAAGTAATTGTGCCTACCCTTCGTAAGCATCTAGAAATTTACTATGACAGTCACCAAAATAAAATATATCCCTCCCCACATGCTTCTTTACTTGCTAAGCGCAAAACTATAATCAACATTATGATATTTTTATTGGTAAAAACAGAATGCTTTAGCATCATGAAAATGTCTTGCTTCTAATTGATAGTCCAATAATCACAAATGCTAGCTGCAGTCAGATTTGACCCCAAATTTATATTCACATTAATAATCTATGCACGCCACATATAATTTATTTTTTCATGAAAATAAAAACTTAAAAAAATTTAATTACACAATGACATACAGTGATTACTATAAGTATAAATTTGAGTATATCTAGTATTTTCTCGTCCAATAATTGGGTTTGGTTGGGTTTGTTGGAGATTGTTATAAAGCTTCTTAATTTAAGAATCAAAACATGGAGCTTAATTCAATGAGTAATTCAAGGAACCATTAATTTAAGGAGTAATTCAAGGAGTGAATTTTCCTATAAATAGATGTGTAATTGTAATGAATTAATCATCCAAAGTGTTCATTCCAATTGAGAGAAAAGCTTCTGTGAGAGAAAATTGAGAGTAATTTTCTTAGGTGCAATTAGGTTGTGAGTTGTGAGTGTTGTAAATACCTTGTGTAATTTCTCCTATTTCAGTAAAAAGATCTGCAGCAGGTCCGGAGACGTAAGCAAGATTGGCCGAACTCCGTTATCAAATTTGTGTGTTATTTTTATTCTTGCTTTCTCATAAATCTGGCTTATCGGGAATTTGCATAATTTCCCAACAACTGGTATCAGAGCTATTGGTGGTGATTTCTGTCAATTTTCTACAAGATTACTATTTACGTAATAGTGAATTACGTGAATAGTGTAATTTTGTCGACGATATTTGTTCGTTGACGGAGGTGTTCTAATACACGGTGGTTTATAGAAATAGTCAGAAACGATCCGGAGGAAGTCGGATTTGAGTAGGAGCAATGGCCGTAGATGAAGGAAAGGTGAAACTTGAGAAATTCGATGGCACATATTTCGGATTTTGGAAAATGCAAATAGAGGATTATCTGTATCAAAGAAATCTGTATCAACCTCTCTCAGGGAAGAAGCCAGAGGCTATGAAGGAAGAACATTGGAATCTTCTAGACAGACAAGCCCTCGGAGTTATTCGATTGACGTTATCCCGTAATGTTGCTTTCAACATAGCAAAGGAAAGGACCACGGTGGGTCTTATGGCAGCTCTCTCCAATATGTATGAGAAGCCATCAGCCTCAAACAAAGTGCACTTGATGAGGCGTTTGTTTAATTTGTGGATGACGGAAGGCGCATCGGTAGCTCAACATCTCAATGAACTCAACACGGTTACAACCCAGTTGAGTTCAATGGAAATTGAATTCGATGAAGAAGTACGAGCATTGATACTTTTGTCTTCTCTACCAGAAAGTTGGAATGCTACTGTTACGACTGTGAGTAGCTCGTTAGGAAGCAATAAGTTGAAATTTGACGATGTTCGTGATTTGGTTCTCAGTGAAGAGATCCGACGTAGAGAGTCAGATGAATCGTCAACTTCTTCAGTTTTGCATACAGAGTCAAGAGGAAGAAATTCAACCAAAGGGAATGGACGTGGCAGAATAGACTACCGAGGTAGATCAAAGGACAGGAGGTCCAAATCCAGGAATCCTAATAATTCCCATAGCTCGAAGATTATCGAGTGTTGGAATTATGGAAGAGTCGGGCACTACAAAAATCAGTGCAAGAATGCACCGAAGGACAAACAAGTGAAGGCAGAGGCAAATGTTACTTCCACCTCAGGAGGGGATGATGCATTGATATGCTCTTTGGAGAGCAAGGAAGAATCTTGGGTGTTAGACTCTGGAGCATCGTTCCATGCTACTTCACAGAAAGAATTCTTCGAGAGATATGTCCTCGGAAACCTTGGAAAGGTATATCTTGGTGATGATCAACCATATGCTATTATTGGCAAAGGTGTAGTGAAGATTAAGTTGAATGGGTCTGTTTGGGACCTGAAGGATGTCAGGCATATTCCCGACCTAAGAAGGAACTTAATCTCAGTAGGACAGTTGGCCAGTGAAGGCTACACTACGATCTTCCATGGTGATGATTGGAAGATTTCAAAGGGTGCAATGACAGTTGCTCGAGGAAAGAAAAGTGGCACTTTACATGACATTAGAGGCACGTTGTTCAATCACAGTTGCAGCAGGCAATGAAACACCAAATTTGTGGCACCAGAGACTAGGCCACATGAGTGAGAAGGGGATGAAGATTATGCACTCAAAGGGAAAACTTCCAGGTCTACAGTCTGCGGAGATAGACATGTGCGAAGATTGCATACTTGGAAAGCAAAAGAGAGTCAGCTTTCAGATAAGTTGCAGAACCCCAAAGAAGGAAAGGCTAGAGCTTATTCACTCTGATGTTTGGGGACCAACGACCGTCTCATCTATTGGTGGGAAACACTACTTCGTGACTTTCATCGATGATCACTTTAGGAAGGTATGGGTTTACTTTCTAAAGCATAAGTATGAAGTATTTGAGGCTTTCAGAAGATGGAAAGTTATGATGGAAAATGAGATGGGTTTAAAAATCAAAAAGCTCAGAACCGATAATGGTGGTGAATATGAAGACACCAGATTCAAAAATTTTTGCTATGAGCACGAGATCAGAATGGAAAGAACTGTGCCAAGCACACCTCAACACAATGGTGTAGCTGAGCCTATGAACCGAACGTTGACAGAAAGAGCCAAAAGCATTCGTATACAGTCAAGTCTACCGAAGTAGTTCTCGGCAGAAGCAGTCAACACAACAGCTTACTTGATCAACCGAGGCCCATCTGTTCCATTGGAGCATAGAATACCAGAGGAGGTATGGAGCGGAAAAGAGGTGAAACTATCACATCTAAAAGTTTTTGGTTGTGTAGCATTTGTGCATATCAGTGATCAAGGTAGGAATAAGCTTGATCCCAAATCCAAGAAATACACATTTATCGGCTATGGTGAGGATGAGTTTGGCTATCGCATTTGAGATGACGAAAACAAGAAAGTTATCCGTAGCAGAGATGTGATTTTCAACGAAAGGGTGATGTATAAGGACATGCAAAAAATAGACGCCAATGACTCAGAGCAGAATGAGTCAGTATTTGCAGATGCAGATGATGTCCTAGTTAGTTCCGCAACGGACCAAATTGTAACAAGTCCTCAGCCAGAGGAACTTGTTGGACAGAGCAGTACGTAGCAGTCCGACACACCACAACCTCCTACTCCAGCTCATGTATTGAGAAGGTCTTCTCGACCTCATGTGCCTAACAGGAGATACATGAACTATATGTTACTGACTGATGAAGGAGAGCCTGAATGCTATGATGAAGCTTTCCAAACTCGAGATTCTAGCAAGTGGGAGCTTGCCATGAAAGAAGAAATGAAATCTCTCATCTCCAACTAGACATAGGAACTAGCTGAGTTACCTATGGGAAAGAAGACACTTCACAAAAAATGGGTGTACCGGGTGAAAGAAGAGCATGATGGTTCCAAGATATACAAAGCCCGCCTAGTTGTTAAAGGGTTTCAACAGAAGAAAGGAGTTGACTACACTGACATTTTAGCTCCCGTTGTGAAGCTCAATACTATCAGATCAGTGTTGAGTATTGTAGCTATTGAAGATCTTCATCTTGAACAGTTGGATGTGAAGACTGCATTCCTTCACGGAGATTTAGATGAAGAGATATACATGTACCAGCCAGAAGGTTTCTCAGAAATAGGGAAGAAGAACATGGTGTGAAGACTTAAGAAGAGTTTGTATGGCCTGAAACAAGCCCCGAGACAATGGTACAGAAAGTTTGACAGCTTCATGCACAAGGAAGGTTTCCAGAAGTGCAATGCTGACCATTGTTGCTACTTCAAGAGATATAGGTCCAGTTATATCATTTTACTACTTTATGTTGATGATATGTTAGTAGCAGGTTCAGATATGGATGATATTAAAAGGTTGAAGCAGCAATTGTCAAAGGAGTTTGACATGAAAGACTTGGGTCCAGCAAAGAAGATTCTTGGAATGCAAATCACAAGAAATAAGAAGAAAGGATCCTTGCAGTTATCTCAGGCAGAATACATCAATCGTGTTTTGCAAAGATTCAACATGGGCGATGCCAAGCCAGTTAGCACACCCTTGGCCAGTCATTTCCGCCTATCTAAGGATCAGTCCCCTCAGACAAAGGAAGAGAGAGAATTCATGGCTAAGGTTCCTTATGCCTCAGCCATTGGAAGTTTGATATACGCAATGGTCTGTACGAGACCAGACATTGGCCATGCAGTGGGAGTTGTTAGCAGATTTATGTCAAATCCAGGGAAAACTCATTGGGAAACAGTCGAGTGGATTTTGAGGTATCTGTGAGGCACCACAGAAAAGTGCTTGTACTTTAGTAAATGAGAGTTAAAAGTACAAGGGTACGTAGACGCATACTTTGGGGGTGAAGTTGATCACCGAAGAAGCACCATCGATTATATATTTACTGTTGGAACTACATCTGTTAGTTGGATGTCACAAATACAGAAAATTGTCACTCTATCCACTACAGAGACTGAGTATGTAGCAGTAACTGAAGCTAGTAAAGAGATGATATGGCTTCAAGGTTTGTTAACTGAGCTGGGATTCAAACAGGAGAAGAATGTTCTGCATAGTGATAGTCAAAGTGCAATACACTTGGCGAAGAATTCAGCATTTCATTCTAGAACCAAGCATATTGGACTTCGTTATCACTTCATCAGATCTCTATTGGAAGATAATGTGTTAATACTGAAGAAGATTCAAGGAAGCAAAAATCCAGCATATATGTTAACAAAGGTGGTGACTATTGACAAACTGAAGTTGTGCTCAACTTCAGTTGGTCTGCTAGAGTAACAAAGACTAGAAAAACTGCTGCATTGATCGAGGTGTGAAAACAGATTGAAATCAGTCTTCAAGTGAGAGATTGTTGGAGATTGTTATAAAGCTCCTTAATTTAAGGAGCAAATTAAGGAGCAAAACATGGAGCAAAAACAAGGAGTAAAACATGGAGCTTAATTCAAGGAGCAATTCAAGGAACCATTAATTTAAGGAGTAATTCAAGGAGTGAATTTTCCTATAAATAGATGTGTAATTGTAATGAATTAATCATACAAAGTGTTCATTCCAATTGAGAGAAAAGCTTAGAGAGAAAAGCTTTTGTGAGAGAAAATTGAGAGTAATTTTCTTAGGTGCAATTGGGTTGTGAGTTGTGAGTGTTGTAAACACCTTGTGTAATTTCTCCTATTTCAGTAAAAAGATCTGCAGCAGGTCTGGAGACGTAAGCAAGATTGGCCGAACCCCGTTATCAAATTTGTGTGTTATTTTTATTCTTGTTTTCTCATAAATTTGACTTATCGGAAATTTGCGTAATTTTCCAACAGGGTTGACCTCCAGAGTTACAGGAGGAGACTAGAGAGCCAATTAGATGAAAATGATACTTCAGCCTTTTCTGATGGGGTTTGCTGAAAATATATCAAAAGTGGGTGATGAACAAATTTTTGAATTGGGTTAATTATCAATTTGCTTCATAAAAGGTTGGAAAACATATAACCTTCGTTAAGTAATTTTTTTTAAAAGGATTAAAGATAATAATTCTGTTAACTTTAATAAAAATGCAATTTAGATTCTTACCTGTTATTAAATGTGACAACATAAATACATTATGTTTAAAAAATGGTTGTAGAAATTCATAAAGATAATGGACTTAGATTATCTTTTTTTTTTACAAGTAAGATAGTATAATTCTATTATTTTTATAATATGTATTTTTGTTATATTTTATGTAAAGGGAGTAGATAAGTGTTATCCTAATTAATAAATAAAAAAATAAAATATATTTTCTTTGAATGCATCAAACTTTGATGGTAAATTATAAGGAGTCTGAGATGGAGTGGGAATGGGTGTACAAAGGGTATGGCAATAACACATGCCAACAAGACTAAACACATCTTGTTTCTGAATTTAACCAAATTTATTTATTGTAATACTAAAGTATGGTAATAACACATGCCAACAAGACTAAACACATTTTGTTTCTTAATTTAATCAAAATTATTTATTTTAATACAAACCACATGATTCTATTATATATATATTAATCCCCATGTTCTAAGAATCACAAGCCAACTCTGGCTCACTTAGCTGCTTGGTTGTCTCACTATATTCCTTAGATTCACTTCAGTTTCCTTTGTCTTCATCCCCTAATAGCTCTAAACACTAGACAGGAATCTTTAGGGTTCAGACAATACAGATAGATCTCTCAGCGCTATGCATTTGACCAAGTGACTCATCAGTCATCACATACTCTACCACACTTAAACACCACTATATAGAGAAGTTTCAGACATTGTAAACATGCAGGTAGATTACTTTAAACTTATATATACTGATCAAGTAAATTATGAAGTTCACTAATCATATTCTAAGACTTTATTTCTCTCTTGGTAAATTATAGCAGCTTCTTCAATGGCTTCTTAAGATAACACAAGAGAAAACAAGAGAGAATACTTCTACTCCTACCCATCAGAAGGAAACAGTTTTTGGTAAGCCAATTTCCAAAATCCCACATTCAAAACCATTCCTTTTTGGTTTTTGGTTTTTTGATTTTTGATTTTTGATTTTTGTTCAGATCAAGATGATAATGAAACAAATCATATAATTTTGCTTAAGCGTTGTAGAAATCGAAAATCGGGGAGTGTTGGTGGAAGCAAACCATTTATCTTTGTATGCAGAAAGGATATAGCAAAGGATTGTTTCTATACCACCCTGCAATTGAAGAGACCAATTAGTTTTATTAGAAGTCAAGATTGGATCAATTGTATGAAGATGAAGAAAGAAGATATTGCTAAGGGATTAAGAATTAGTAATAATAGTAAGATGGAATTAACTTCTCATGTAGGAAACAAAGTCTTACCAATTACTGAATCTATATTATCAACATCAGCTAGCAAACAGGAGCCATGTAGTACTATGTCAGACAAGAAAGAGAAGCCTAAGGGGGACAAAACCAAAACCTTGTCAAAAATGAAAGAACTCCTGAGATGGGTTGCAGTTGCTAAATCTGAAAAGGGTGGAAAATTCATGGGCCGAAAGGTACACTTTTTCGAATCTTATGTTTTGCTTGTGTTTTTATTAAAAGTTTTTTTTAAGAAGAAATATATCATTTGTACTTCTTGAAAGCACTTTTGGTAGATTTTATTATATTTGATTACAATGACTCAAAAACAAAAAGAAACCTACCCTAGTTATTTTTTAGGTGAACTGAAAGTTTGATATTTAGGATTTAGCATTCTAAAAATCACTTATGTTGATTAGATATCACATAATTTGTAATGAAAAACAAAGTAATTGATGGTCTAAAATATTACAAAGTGTTAAAAAAATTGGATCAAATGTTATAATCACAAATTTTTCCTCCTAAAATCTTCCTTAATAGATTATCAAATAATAGAGAAATATAGAATACACAACACAAGAATTATAGTAGAAATTCCAAATTGGAGAAAAACTACTTTCGTTGTCAAAATACAACCAGAGAAAAAATTCACTATATAAAAAATTGTTACAACTACACTCTCAATGATTTTCTCACACACCTAAAAGACAAGAGCAATTACAAACCCAAGAGAATTTTTCCACAAAATTCTCTCACTCAAAAACTTATCATATAAGTTTTTCTCTATCTTTGGGATGATCAATAATGACGAAATGAAGTCATATTTATAGCCTTCAAGTTCTCATTTCATATGTCAAATATTTCTTCATTCAACAAAATTAAGCTACCTAAATTTCCTATTCTTTATTCAAACAAGATTATACACCTCCATCTTTGACAATATGGTAAGCCAATTTTCATGATTTTTTTTCTAAATTAATCACTTCTTATTTTGACTAACAAACCTAATATTATTTTTAACCGATCATAACACAAAGCAATCAAGTCCACACAATTGAAATGAAATAAACATGAATATTGAGGATATATGTACAAACAGAGTCTCATATTAGTAGTGATTTATGATTTATAAAGACTTGGATTACTCCATTTATTGTGTTCAACTTTTGGGATGTAACGACAAGTTCCTTACAAATGTTTTTAACCTTTTAAGGTTTTCAATTGTTGATAACTCTTGTTATGGAGTTTTAAAATAATGTTTTTCAATTTCAGGTTCTACATTTCAGAAACAGAGGAACTCCAAGAGCAATAGCTAATGAAGATGATCAACTAAGCACTGAATCACCTAAAATTAGCTTTAGATGGGATGTACAAAGTTGTTCCACAGCTACCTCTGCTTATTCACCCATTTCGGTAGCTTCTTCTTTAAGAAATGATCGTATTTTGAACATGTCTTCTCTTAATTCAATTACTAATATTATCGAGGTAGATCATTGTCCTCCTAGGAGAGGAAATTGGATCACTACAGACTCAGAATGTAAGTTAAAATTGTCAATATTTTTATTTTTCATATTTATGAAATGAGAATGTTACCATAAATGTGTTGTATTTAATATAAAATGTTACCGTAAATTTCTTGTATTTAATCTAAAATTGACCTTCGGATTCAGTAATTTATATTATAATAGTTTAATTTTATTGTTATATAAAATTACTAATTTTTAAAGAGTAAATAATTTTTTTTAATTTTATTTTTCAATTATTTATGTTACAACTTATTTTAGCTATAGAATTATATATCTAATCTAATTGAAAGAATAAAAAATAAAATAAATTAATTTTTTATAACAATAAAATTAAATTATTGTAAAAAATAAATACAAGATTTAAATGTCATTTTTATAATAAATAAAATAATTTTACTTATTTTTTTCATATTAAATTTGACAATTCTTTTATTTTAAACTGACTTGATTTTTTTTTTTGTTGGATTTGATTTAACAGTTGTGGTGTTAGAACTATGAAGAGAAATGGACATCTCATCAACTAGTGGGAAATTGCTGTATCACATTGTAATTGGGTTGGGAGGATTTTCATGAGATTCTATCATATTAGAAAATTAATTTTTTTAATAAGCTTATTAATTAACATGTTTTAAATCATATTCAACATTTTTAATAGTATCCTATGTTGTTTTCGTTTTTTCTTTTATTTATTTATTTAGTTTTGTAATTTTATACCCTTGAAATAAGCTTATTCTTCAATCTCCTAATTATTTCATAATTAACCATCCTAATAATATTGTTTAACAATAAAGTTGTTTTATTTAATCAAATTATAATTTTTGTGATTTAACATGCCATTTAAAATAAGATAAAAATAAACGTTTAGAAAATCAATCAGTATTTATCATAAGTTTTTAATCTTGTAGAGTTATGTCATTTCTTTTTACATGTTTGCTCCGTTGATGTCCCAATTTTGGTAATGGGTTTACTGTTGGCATGTGAGTTGTGTGGCAGACAACACTGAATTAAAGTATGACAGATAACAAGCAAATGTGGCAGACAAGAATTATAGTGTAATTTGTTTTTTTTTTTCTGTTTTTTCTTAGTATACAAATACTATACTCGTGTATAGAAAAATTAGAACAGAGAAATACAAAAATACAGAAACAATAAGTTGACATTTACCTCATCCTAGCCTGATCTTGTGTGGGCTGTTTAAGAAATTAGATCTCTTTTTGATGTCTGCGAAGCGTATGTACAAAAAATATTAAAAACAATAAAAATGAATACATAAAGGATACAAGAAAACATGATTCATTAATTTGCATATTTCATATACTAAATCACAAATATATTTATTAATATTATTTCTTAAATATAATATCTTTTCTCCGTTATATTTCAAGAATAATATAATATCTTGAAATAAAATTCAAATTTCTTAAAATAAAGAATATAAAAATACTATATTATTCTTTGTGTTTGTGTTTGAATTCACCTTCACATTTCTCATTTGACTCCTTAGTTGCACATGAGAGTCCATTTAACTTCAACTTCATACTAAGTTATTTATTGTCTAATTAATTTTAATTATATCATGTCTTTTTAGACGTTTTGCTTCACTTGGCATAAAGGTTAGAAAACTTTTGGTATCGTTTTTTTTTTAAGCCAAAACTAGCATTTGTTTCCGTTGAGACTGTGACTGACGTACTAGGAAGTCAAGGATGTGTTACTCGGATTTCAATTTTGGTAGTTAGCTGGTTATCACAGACTTTAAAATATATGATGTTGATGTAAATATTCAAATTTTAATTTTATAATTTTTTTTAAAGATATTATTATTATTAATGAAATTTTTAATTATATTATCGTTATTAATGAAAATTTTAAAATTTTAAAAAAATATATAAAATTTTATTAAAATTATGAAATTTATTTATAAAAATCTATAAAATATTAAAAAATTAATTACTTATATTTTTAAACTAGCTTCTTATTTAATAAATATATTTATAAAAATTATAATATTCAATTTTATCAATAATTTTAATCAAAATATTATAAAATAACTAGTTAAAATATGAAATAATTATTTATATTACAATTTTTAATATTATTATAAATGAATAAAATTTTAAAGTATATAATAAAATTTAAATAGGAAAAAAAACTAGTAAATTAAATATAAAAATGAAGTATAAATAAAAAATATATATGAAAAAAAGTATAAAATAATCTTAACTAAATAATATTTTGATTGAAGATAAAAAAAACTATAAATAAATAAATTTAAAGATAAATTATTTAAAAAATAAAAAATTAATATGAAATGGTATTTTATAGATATTTGTTGCATTTTGTCGGATAATTTCGTGATAATATTTATAATGTCTACAATATTTTGATAAAAAATGATTTTTTCTCCATGTTTACTTAACAACGATATTTTATTAATAATTTTTCTATATTTTCAATATTTTATCATCATTTTTAACTAAGATATATAGAAAAGAGCAAAAAATGATAATATAGACAATATTGTTCACATTTAAATCCTTGATTAGAATCATATTAAATATTTAATATAGAAAGATTATGTATTTTTTTAATTATAAATACTAATAATAAGATTATAATAATCAAATAAATTTAAGATAATTACTATACTTTATCAAAATTTTAAATCACTTTTACTTGTATATATATGTTTTAAGATAAAAATTGAACCACGTGAATTAAGGAAGGATGATTAATTTTATGGTTGTATATTTAAATAAATTATAGCTATTTTAATAATTGATATCATAGATAATGATAATTATTTTTACATAAAATAATAAATTTAGAATTTATAACAATAAAAATAATAGTAGAATAATAATGAACGAATTTAATTAAACTTAATTTAATATTTAACGGATTTAAATGATTAAATTTTAATTTAAAAAAAATTAATTAGATAATATTTAATATAAAATTATAAATAATATTTTTTAATAATAAAAATATATGAATAGTAAACAAAAATATTATTTTTTTACAATAATAAATTTAAATTATTATTTTTAATTGTGCTTAAAGAAAAATTGCACTTCTTATCTAATATCCATTAATTTCATTCTTGATAAATTTATGTTGCCCTCACAAGAATAATATCTTAGCCTTATCTAAAGATGAATCATCGTGGAGTCCAGTTGACCTGAAGAACTTGATTTTTTAGATAAATTTTACTTAAAAATATCAGGTTAGGTATTGGGTGGTTGTTCCAGTTATTTAGTATTAAATGATGAACAGTTTTATTTAAAATGTATTTCTTCTCATCATCTGCTTATTTTATTTTCATTCATGTTTTATTGATTTTTTATTATTTTTACATATAATAATTATAATTGATGTAAAAAAATTTATTAAATACAATTATATAAATTCAACTGTATTTTTTAATAATATTCTAATATATCACACATAACAAATAGAAATTTTGACCACTAGATTTTAATTATCTCTATTCACTCATAATAAAATAAATTGAACATAATATGATCTATTTTTAATTTAATTGTTAAAATGTAATTTTTTATTAATAATTTTAAATCATTGATATAAAATACATAATTAAAATTTAAAAATAATTACGAATAAAATATCATAATCCAAATTAAACTCCTATGATTTATTTAAAAAAAAAATATATAATAGATGACTTTGAAGTCACTGATAATGTTAGTATGTTACATAGCCGAGCCAGGTAGGTCACTTTCTTTTATTTTTTCAAAGAAAAAAGTAAAAAGTTTGGTGAAGAAAAATATGTCACATTTGTAATGTACTCCAAGGCATGAATTTGTCAAACTTTCCATTATAGGGTTCGTTTAAAGTCACGAAGAATGGAGACTAAGAAAGATTTAAAAATATTATCAGATTTATTATGTATTTTGTTGTTTGTTAGTTTTAGTTTAATAATTTAATATATAAAAAATAAAATTTTATATTAATATATGATATTTAAAATTCTTTAATATTTTATAAAAAAAAATGAAATAAAAAATTTGCACCCTATACGTTGGCGTTAACCCAAGTTGTCTAGTAAAGAAGACACATATGGATGTTTTGGTCTTTTGGTACGCATTTTTCATAGAATGTTCAAGTTTTTTTCAGTGAAAGAGAGGAAGAATAATTCCAACACCACTCATTTTTACGAGGGCATTATTTATTGGTGTCAATGATTTAAATTTGAGTTTATAGTGATAAAAATGTAAAATTTTAATATCTTAAATACAAGCATATATCGTAATTATGTAATATCCTTTAATAATTAAAAAATATTATTAATATATATATATATATATAATATAATTTTTATGTAAGTAAATATATTAATATAAAATAATGAATTGATAAATTTTAAACATTATTCATTAACCCGCTTGAATATAGTTGATAGTAAAATTTTCTCGGAGCAGCCGTTGAGTTTAAAGTCAGACAAAACCATAAAGACCGTAAAGCCATCAGAACTTAGAGCATCACAAAAAAAGTCCCACCCACCCCTCTCCTTTTCATGCTCCAACAACCCTGAATTCTCTCTTACACAACAATTTTCTTCCCAAACAAACACTCTTCTTTCTTTTCATTTCTCTTTGTGTGTTTCTCTGAAGTTCTGTCTTCCACCTAACTTCATATCATGAGCGACTTTAGAAACCTTAGCTCGGACCTAACTGAGCTGATCCTCTCTTACCTTCCCATTCCAACCCTTATCCGAGCCTCCACTGTTTGCAAGCTCTGGTACTCTATTATCTCATCCCCAACCTTTTCCTCCATTCCCACACAAACCCATCATCAAAAGCAGCCTTGGTTTTTCCTCTATGGCCTCCACAACACCTCTTCCAAGAATAATCAGTCTTTTGCCTTTGATCCCATTTCCAATCTTTGGTTTATTCTACCCACTTCACCTACCCATCTGGGTCATCTCCGATCTCTCTCTTCTTGTTTCATCGGTGCCGATGGTTTTTTTCTCACAACCGCACCCAATTTCAGCTACTCTCGTATTCTCAAACAAGTTTGGCGCGTCACTTCTCCGCTTCACTTCTCGCGTATTAATCCTCTTCTGGGTGTTTTCGATAATGGTTCTGGCGTGCCCACGTTCATTGTTGTTGGTGGTGTGAGGTTTATTGGCAATCTGGTTGATATCGAGGACCGTTTGGCTGTGGAAGTTTACAATCCCCGATTGGATTCTTGGGAGCTTTGTCCACCTTTGCCTGCAGATTTCAGGTCTGGGAATTCTTCACAGTCTCTGTCTTCGGCTTTGTTCCTGGGAAAATTTTACATATTTGGGATATATTCCTGCTTTATTTCGTACTTTGATTTGCATAAACGTGTCTGGAGTGAGGTCCATACGCTTAGGCCTCCAGGGGTTGTATTTTCGTTCTTGATTGCATGCCAGGACCGTTTAGTCTTGGCTGGCATTTGTAATGCTCCTGTTGGGCCTTCGTTTAATTTGTGGAAGATTGACGAGGAGACAATGGAATTTAGTGAGATTGCTATTATGCCTCAGGACTTGCTTTGTAGCTTGTTTGAGAGTGAGGAGGATGATAAATTTGCTAGCTTGAAATGTGTGGGATTGGGTAATCTCATATATGTATTCAACGAGGAATACCATAAGAAGTACCCAGCTTGCATTTGTGAAATTAACAGCGAGTCTGGCCAGTGTAGCTGGAGGAGGGTGCCTAAATTGCCATCCCCTGTTAATAAGTTTCATAAAGTCATTAGCTTTTGTTCCTCTGTTTCACTTCAGAACATTCTTCGGCACGAGGAGGAAGAACCAAGACCGGTGCAGCACATGCTCGAGTGACATGATGCCTTTTAGGTACACTTCAATCTTTTGAGCTTGCTGAAACATTTGTCAGAATGATCGTATGTAAATTTATTTAGTCTAAGAATTGGAAATTCTAAGTTGCAGGATGTAATTGAGGATGACTATGTTAAACAAAGCATTGCCTGTTTTGAAGATTTAATCTTATGCTTGACGTATTGGTGTAGCATTATTTCCATTATCTGAATCATGTATGAGATAGTAAAACTTATGTATGTTTATGATATCTAAAACTCTCTGTGCTTTATTATGAACTATATACCAGCGCAATTTCCTTTGTAAGGATCTTGTCTTCTCCAAGTAAAAGAGAATAAGTATCATGACTTTGAGACTCATTGAGGCAAAGCCCCTAATTAGGATTCTATTCGATGGTATCTCTTGCCAAACAACTTTCCTCTTTGAAAGACTTGGCTCATTTTGTCATGTATTTTAAACCATAACACCGAAGCCTTTTTTTTTTTTTTGGGTGCAAATTCTTGCTCATACAGCATGTTGATTGCTACTTCTGCCTATATTTGGCACTTAGAAACAATTAAATAGACCAATCTTACAATTGAAACATGTTGTTCTGCTTTGATGGTGTCTCTTATTTCAATAACATAAGATGGTTATAGAGAAACTTCTTACTTGCGACCAATCGTCACTTTGAAATGCAGGAAGATTGTCACTGTGTTCAAAATTAATGGGAAGTAGATGATGCAATTACACTGGAAATGCGGCATAATATTTGACAGCAGTTCTGGTGCAAAGCGTAGAAGGTTCAAATCTATGGTTTGATGGAAAAAAACTGATCTGTAGTTGTGATGTTACTATTGAGTCTTGACCTATATGGCTAAAAAGCTCTCTCCCAACAAAGAAGGATGAAGGGTAAATAATCTCTTATGTGATTCATTTCATTATTAAGATATTCTCTCGGGTGCTTAGGAATGTTACTGGAGACTGGAGCTGATGATATTTTGTTGGCTTGGTCCATGAACAAACCCTTGAAACTTCTACATCTTATCTTAAACAATATTGGAATCTGTACTATTATCATCTTCATTACTAACATCAGCTGATGTGAATTATCTGGTGATTTATAGTACACTTAGGTTGCCATTATGTATTTCCAAACATATACATAGTAATTGTTAACTTTTATTTATTTGTCATATTTTGTTAATAAAGTTGTTTGGTTGATAAGATGATCATTTTCCCACTTCCTACTTCCATGAATTTTGAATATTTTTGTACTTGCTTTTCACTACACTGTTTTTTGATGAGAAACTTTTCATTATACCGGAAAGGAAGAAGATAATTTAAAAACTCTAGAAAAAGAAAAGGAAAAGATTGAAGAAAATATTTACATGGAAAGTCTTTTTAATTTAAGTTGGGTGAGGTTCTACGTCTATAAAATTTAAAGAAATTATTCGTTGTTAATGGTGTAATTATTTAATTTGATATTGAATAATCATTCATTAATATTGATTAACTGACTTGTCATTGAAAACCTAGTTAGTGTTAACATGATCAAGTGATTGTGGATTCGTGGTTAGCAAACCATTGATCACTAAATTAGTGATTTAAGAAGTTGAGTTCACGTAGTTATGTAGACGAATAATATATATTATTATATAAAAAAATATTTTGTCACTTTTTATTGTATTTTGAACAACAACTACAACAACAAAAAAAAAACTTTCCTCATTTTGGAGGTTTTCTTGCAATTTATTCCTACAATAGATTTTTTTCCAAGGTATTCATACAATAGTTGAAAAGAGAAAAAAACAATAGAAAATGGCTAAATAATAATTAGTTTATTTGATAATAGATTAGCAATAAAAAATAAGTTATTTAAATGATTTTACTTTTAACTTTCTTAATAAAAAAATCATACATTCGTTTTTCTTATAACATTAAAAAATGCATATAAATATATATTTTAAAAAGATTAAAAACTCAATGTATATAAAAAAATTATATCATATAATTAAATCAATATAATAACTCATATTTTATCTTCACCTTAATGTAACGTGAATTTATGGATTAGTTTAAAAACATTCTTTTATATTAATTGTTGATTATATAATTTTTATAATATGTTTAAAATGTATTTAATATAATAAAAAATAATTATATATTTTTTATTCCATCTATAAACTTTTCAACTATTTTTATCACGTGTATATATTTTTTTCTAACAAGTTTGAAAAAATCAAAACATAAAGATAATATATCTGTTAAACACGATCTTATTTTTCTTATGATTATTTGCTTATTTTGTTTTCAAAGTTTAAAAAAAAATATAAACAATAAAATATCTTATGAACTAAAAATATAACTGTTTTTTTCTAAAATTTATTGAAAAAATAAAAATAATACTATTAAAATTTATAATTATAAATTAAAAAATAATATTTATTTATATTCAACTCTTGTAATTATTATTAAAAAATACAATTCATTTTATATTAAAAAAATATCAATATAGTTGAAATAAAATAATAATCATTTAAATTTGTTCAATATTAATACTATTTAATTAGACATGTTCAATATTATTAAATGTTATTTTTATTGTTATAAATTTAAAGATATTAATTTATTAATTTTTATAAAAAATTTAAATATGCTTTAAAATAAATAAAATAAAAATAAATATTCAAATATATTATCAAATTATTATATTTATATAGTTTATTCTCTCAAATTAATTTTCATCTCATTTCAAATATAAAATTATAAAAAAATGTATAAAATTTATTATTCAAATTCTTATGCCCTAAATCTTGAACAAAGTAACATCTCATGTAAATTTCTAATTACGTCCTCACAAACGTATCTATCCGAAATCCAAACCTTCTATTTTCTCTCATTTCCTCAATCTTCATCTTCCCACTTGAGACTCAGATCAAAGTCCACTTCAAAGTGAGTGCTTTTACACTTATTTTTATTTCCCATCTATTTTTCTTTAGAACACTACCTAACTCTCTCTCATTGTTTCCATTTTTTTTCCCCTTTTGATTCCCACTTTTATATCTTCATTTTTGTTTCATTTTGTGGATATCGCACTGATTTCTAGTGGGTAATGAAAATCTGAACCTCGATTTTAAATCTTGCTTTTTATTTTTATGGGAAATTTATTCTCTGATTTTGTACCAACAATCTGACTTGTTCACTATACTCGATTTGATGGTTGGATTTCATCATCGTCTTCGTTGTAGGACACGAATTTTTGTAAGAGAGAGGAAAGTCTTGGGAAATGAAAAGACATATTTGTGTTTTGCTTTTGGAGAAATTATCGCTGAAAGGTTATTTTATTTAAGGTTTTGAAGAAAGGTGGTGAATTAATTTCATAGATTTTAAATATAAATAAAATATTTTATATTTTTATAATATAAATAAAATAAAAATTAATTTAATGATACATATAAATATAATAATTTTATAGTATATTTATAGATTTTACGCTAAAATAATTGTACATATATCTATTAAAATAATAAAATGATTTTTTTAATTTATAATTAATAATAACATAATTTATTATAATAAATAGATTTTTTAAAAATAAATATGGATCGAGAGAGTAGAAGCATAATCGATTTTCGTATCCAGAATTCGATAGTGCAGGGCCCAAAAAGCGAAGGCACAAATCATAAGCCAATCCTCACCGTTGGTGAATGTCACGTGCTAATATATTGACCGTACGGATAATAAAATCATAGTGCAATCGCGACTCGCAAGTGAATTATAAAATAACGCGACTGAAAGGTCAGTTTTAGGCCAAATTTCCAATCAACTGTTTCTCTGTCTCTCTCTATCCGCTAGGGTTTTAGGGTTTTCTCAGAACTCAGGAGGTCCATATTTTCTCCTTTTTCTTTTCGTTTCCTCCAAAGAATCTCGAATCTACCAGCCATGGATAGGTATAAGAAGGTCGAGAAGCCTAAGCATGAATCGCCTATCAATGAAAATGAGATCCGAATCACTACGCAAGGTGCAATCAGAAATTACATCAGCTATGCCACTACACTTCTTCAGGTATCCTTCACCTTCTTCTCTCAACCATCGCTATTTTCTTTTAAAAAATTATCATAGTTGTTTCTTAAAATAGTACTTCAGTTGTTCCAGTCTTCTCTATAGTTAATGATTTTTTTTTCTTTTCATTGAAAAGGCTTCTTAGAGATATAATATATATTTAATTCGTGCTTGATATATTTTTAATGGAAATTTATGAGCTCCTTTGGTTTCTTTTAAAATAGTGGTTAACCGTTATTGCTTTATGGTGCTTCTCTAAAATGTTCAATTTATATTTATAAGTTCATCTATGACTTTACTGAAGAGTTTATCTCTATTCATTATTATTATAAGTGGTAAATTCTCGTCTTATATTCAGGGTTTTAGTGCAACGTGCTTATGTTGTGAGCGATTGTCTCCATTTATTTACGATTTTCTGTTTCTACTTTTGGTCTGTAGTGCTTGAATGTACAGGTTCTGTTCACGTTTTCATTTTGTCATTTTAAGTGCCTCACTAATTTTATTGGGCGTGCTTGCCTCCACAAAGTCTGTTGAAATTGGAAAATATAGTTGCCCAGTTGCAATTCATTAATTATTATCAACGACTCAAAGTTGCTGCTAACTTTTAATTATGTAAAACATTGGCCAATTATAGTGAAGGAACTGGCTAGGACTTCTGTTTATAAGCTGTTGACCTTGTCTGGGTTGCCAAAACCAAGCTATATCATGGTATAAGGTGTTGGTGTTAGAGATTAAGAGTAGTTCATGAAGGATGTTGATAATCTTTTATTCTTCCGTGTAGTAAGTTCTACATTTCCAATATCAGGTAGCAACCATTCCTCTGGTGGAATTCTGACATTTCTAGGGATCATCTGGTTGGATTATTTGTTTGAATAGGACTTTTTTTTTGGGTGCCATGACTAAACACATTTTTGTTTTCAATCCTTCATTGTTTTGCAACTTTAGATGTACACTTGGAATTCTCTTGCTGCAACCACACAGGGTCTTGCCCCTTACCCCTTGTGAAGGCTCTGCTCTGACAGAAGTTAACTTTGTTGGCTAACATTTGTCCTTTGTTTTGTCTAGTATACTATTAGTTCCCTATCCTTGGTCACTGCTCTGGACATGAATTTTATCTGGTAGTCCTGTGAATTCAAAGCATCTTACATCGAATATCTTGCTCATAAGATAATGTGTCAAATTTTAATTATTTTCGTGTAATAAATATTAGCAAAATCATTCACTGCATTGGTGCCATTTTTATATGTAGGAAAAATGCGTAAAAGAGATTGTCTTGAAAGCAATGGGACAAGCTATCAGCAAGACAGTGGCCATTGCAGAAATTATAAAGGTTGGTCTCTCTCTCTCTCTCTCTCTCTCTCTTGCGAACACACTACTCATCAGACACATAAATGTGCAGAACTAATGTGCTCTTTGTAACCCTGTCACACAGAAAAGGATTCCTCAGTTACATCAAGACACTGCCATTGGCTCAGAAAGCATAACTGATGTATGGGAACCAATAGAAGAGGGTCTTGTGCCGTATGTACATGGTTTCAACTTTATTATTTGATTTTTTTGCAAGATTGTATGCTGAACTGATTCCTCAGATAATTATTTGCCTGCCATGTGAGATGCACACTCACATGTGTTCGGCATTTTACACAAATACATTGTAATTTATGTCATTAGAGTGTTCATGTTTGTGCTATTGCATATTTGTTGCTTTAGACTATTAACTAAGCATGCTTACATGATGCAGTGTATCGATGACTCGCCATGTATCGATGATTTCAATCACTTTATCAACGAGTGAGCTTAAGAAAGATTCTCCAGGGTATGTCCAGAAAATGTTGAATCTTTTTCTATAAACTCATTTATAGATTGACTTTATGTTTTTCCTGTTGAACTATCTATATATAATAAAGATGAAAGATTTCACTTAAACATGAACCAAAAGTACAAAAGGATATAAAGTTCAGTTTTCCAAATACATCAAAGTTATAATAAACTAGAAGTTTGTTTCCTTCTATTCTTTGCTACTTGAATCCTTTGGTTGTAAATGTTTATAAAATTTTCTACAGGTACGAAGCTCCAAACCTATTGGAAAATTTGAGGCCACAACCAAATTATGAGAATCATCTACAACCTAGACCAGGTCGTGCTGCATACAATGCTGTAAATGAAGGTATCTATTTTTCATAGTTGGAACATATTTCTGAGGTACCTTTCCTTGTCCCTAATACAGCTCTTACTTTTGAATATAGATTCCTATGGTCGAGGACGAGGTCGTGGACGTGGTCAAGGGAGGGGGCAAGGGCGGGGTTGGAGTAGGGGAGGAGGGTATGACAACTATCAAGGTGGTTATCGAAACTATCAAAGTGGATATGGGAACTATAAAGGTATATAATCTTGATTATATTACCCTATTCTGTGTTCCAGTGAGGGTTTCGTTCTTTGAGTGAGGAATCATGAATTTTCTTTTTCCCTTATGCATAATCTGTTTCTGATTCTAAGTTCCTTCTATTAGATGGCAATGGTGGGTATCCAAGTCGTGGCAGAGGTTATGGAAATTATCAAGGTATAGGTTTTTGACTATATTACTCCATTCTGTGTTTCAGTGAGGGTTTTGTTCCCTTATTCATTCTGTGTTTTAGTGAGGGTTTTGTTCCCTTATTCATTCTGTGTTTCAGTGAGGGTTTTGTTCCCTTATTCATTCTGTGAGGGATCATCAATTTTTTTCCCCTTATGACTCATGTTTCTGATCTTCTTGTTCCTTTTATTAGATGACAGTGGTGGATATCCAAATCGTGGCAGAGGTTATAGAAACTATCAAGGTATAGGTTTTTGACTATATTACTCCATTCTGTGTTTCAGTGAGGGTTTTGTTCCCTTATTCATTCTGTGAGGGATCATCAATCTTTTTCCCCTTATGACTCATGTTTCGGATCTTCTTGTTCCTTTTATTAGATGAGAGTGGTGGGTATCCAAGTCGTGGCAGAGGTTATGGAAACTATAAAGGTATCGATTATTGATTATATTACTCCATACATATTGTGTTCCAGACTTTCAGTGAGGGTTTTGTTCTCTTGTTCCTTCAGTGAAGGATCATCATTTGAATTTGTTTTCCTCTTATGACTTGTTTTTGATCTTCATGTTCCTTTTATTAGATGACAATGCTGGGTACCCAAGTCGTGGCAAAGGTTATGGAAACTATCAAGGTATCGATTCCTGATTATATTGCTCCATTCTGTGTTTCAGTTAGGGTTTTGTTCTCTTGTTCTTTCAGTGAGGGATCATAATTTTTCTTCGCCCCTCTCATGACTCATCTGCTCCTGATCTTCATGTTCCTTTCATTAGATGACAGTGGTGGGTATCAAAGCCGTGGCAGAGGTTCTGGAAATTATGAAGGTATCGTTTCTTGATTATGTTACTCCATTATGTGTTTCAGGGAAGGTTTTGTTCTCTTGTTCATTCAGTGAGGGACCATCATTCCTCTTCCCTCCCTCCCTCTCTCTCTTCCTTATGACTCATCAGTCTGTTCTTCATGTTCCTTTTATCAGATGACAATGGTGGGTATCCAAGCCGTGGCAGAGTTTCTGGAAATTATCAGGGTATTGATTCTTGATTATGTTACACCATTATGTGTTTAAGGGAGGGCCCCCCCCTTCCCTTCCTTCCTCCCTCTCTCTCTTCCTTATGACTCATCAGTTTCTGTTCTTCATGTTCCTTTTATTAGATGACAATGGTGGGTATCCAAGTAGTGGCAGAGGTTATGGAAACTATAAAGGTATCATTCTTGATTATGTTACTCCATTCTTTGTTTGAATGAGGGTTTTTTTCTCCTGTTCTTTCAGTGAGGGGTCATCATCCCCACTCATCCATTTCTGATATTTAAGTTCCTTTTATTAGATGACAATGGTGGGTATCCAAGCCGTGGCAGAGGTTATGGAAACTATCAAGGTATAGATTCTAGATTATATTATGAGCCCATTCTGTGCTGGAGTGAGGGTTTTGTTTTCTTCTTTCAGTGAGGGATCATGATCCCCCCCCAAAACAAAAAATAATGACTCATCTTTTTCTGATCCTTAATTTCCTTTTATTAGATGACAATGGTGGGTATCCAAGTCGTGGCAGAGGTTATGGAAACTTTCAAGGTCTAGATTCTTGATTATATTATTAGCCCATTCTCTATTTCAGTGAGGGATCATGATTTGTCTCCCCCCCCCCCCCCCCCCCCCCCTTATGACTCATCTGTTTCTGATCCTTGAGTTTCTGTTATTAGATGACAATGGTGGGTTTCTGAGTCGTGGCAGAGGTGATGGGCATGGTAGAGGTAGAGGTTATCGTGGTAAGTTTGCTACAATAAGGTCTTTCCAATGTAGTTATCGCTCTCTCCCCCTCAGTTATTCCTAACAGGACATGAGCTAGTGGAATGTCCTGTTTCTCCATGTTTTCTAAAATGAATGTTTGGGTTGATAAGGAATTTTGTTTATATTATTAGTCAACTTGGTTGATAGATAATATATAATTATATGGTTGAATAAAAGTTAAATCTAGTGATATTAAGCACTTGTTTATCCCACAGGTACAGGTTATGAAAGAGGTAGAAGTGGAGGGGGAAGAGGTTATGCTTATGCCCGTGGTCAAGGGAGGACTGGTGGTCGCTCAAGTGGACGTGGCAACATGGCATAATCACCATTTTGTTTTTTTGCTATAGCTAAATGCTCGCCTAGGCCCTTGGAGTTGAATTTTATCTGGATATTGTTTTAATAGCGTGAAATGCGAGTTACAGAATTTGGCATTTTTGAGCGATTTCTGTTTCATGTTTTCCTCCGTGGGTGTAAAGGTCATGTTATTGCATATAACAAAATTGCACAGTAGTGGAATTTTGCCTTTTATTTTTGCGAAAAGAATATTGTATTTGTATTTTTGTTATATAAATATCTTTATTCCATTGATACAAAAAACATGTACCTTTTCCTTTATTGATGCCTTGATATTTTTACTAGTCCATATCAACTCTTAGTTAGGGCCTTTCTTCTAAAATGCTATTAAAGGTTTTTAGTTGGAGGTATAAAATGGGTTGTTCGTTCAGTTTCAGCCTAATAATCCAGCCCAAGTCCTGCGTACCTATATAATTTTAAATTAATAGATAAAAACTTGGTACAGTGCTTCAGATTTTTTTAATGCGTGTAAACTGTTTAAAGTTTTGACAACGATGTGATGCAATATTTTGTAGAAGTTGTACTGACGAAATGATTTTGTTCATATCGACCATACAATTGCAATATTTTTGCTAAATATATTTCGATTGTTTAATCCTTGTTTGCGAATGAAGGCATACATATCTGATTATTTGGGCTAATCAACCAGGTACAACAGCCATTTTTATTAGAAAAAATGTTAAACGCTTCATTGTTATTATTATTTATATAATAAAACTGTAGTTGATATGTGATAAGTTTGACGGTTTGATCCATAAGGCTTCTCTTCAATTCGTTTACAAAAAAATAATAATTGTTAATGAAAAGTGGATGGCAACTTCTAAACAACAAAGCAAACAAACTTAGATAAAACTAGAATGAAATGTTCAAAATAAATGTATTAAGAACTACTACTAGATGATGCTGTCAAAATGTATAATGCTATAAACCAATTTAGAATTAACAAAGATTGTTCGGCACAGGAGCAGATGTTGAACCTAGACATTCTCATGGGACAAGAGCGAATGAATAAAAAACTTTCCAGATATTGGGAAGATTCACGTTATATTATTAAAGGATGTATGTTTTTAGAAGTCTACTTTCTTATATGCTCTATCTATCTTTCAATAAAAAATATATGTATATATAGATAGATATATACTCTTTATATAATTTAGAATATTCTCCTCAATTTATGTTGGAAAATACATTTCAAATTGGATAGAGTATCTAAGAAGGTAAGAGGTGAAAAAAAGCTCACTCAACCCAACATAAGCCACTTTAAGATGATCCGTTGGGCTGATGTGTAAAACCAAACCCAACCCAATAAATTGTGAACCAATCCAAGTCTAATAAACTGTTTTAATTTTTTTTCCAACTTTAAGCCCCCAGAACAATAAACTTAATAACCAAGCTAAAAATTTAACACTTGCAAAGTAGAAAGCCATGAGAGAGAGAAAAGAATCTGTTTTTATTATGGTGCTTCACACTTTTCAGTTATTTTTTTATTCAGCGATTTTATGGTTTTAGTGCCCTACGCCCTACCCCTACATAGGCTCATTTCCATTTCCACTGCATAAAAAAATAGCGGTCTTCATGGGCCCAACGTACTGATACACTCCAGCCCAATAAAGCACACAAAAGTTGAAGAGAAGTCTTTCTCAATCAATTATTAAATATTTATTTTTTTAAAAAATAGTTACCCTTATCTTAAATTTTATTAACATAAATTATTACATTATCATGTGTTTAAAAAATAATGAAGAATTATTATTGAGTTAATTATTTAGATGGTATTTGATATTAATGTAATTTTAAAATGTATGAATTCTAATTAAAATTGTGTGTTAGCCTTGCATAATTTCTCCACTGCCTGTCCCGTATGAGTCAGCATGACTAATGGTATGTAATTATGGTACCCTACTTTGTTTGCTTTTTTCTGAGTTAATCTGCTTTTATCATCAAGAATATTATTTATTATAAGATATAGTATTATTATAAATTAAAAAGATGTTTTGTTAATTTAATAAATAATTATCTGGTTATATTATATCATAAATTTATAATATTAAACAAATTCTTTATCATGTTTAAGTAATTTATTAATTTAACTATGTTAAAATTGATAAATTCAAACCTCGAACAAAATAAAATTATTAAGTTAAAAATGAGTTCTCTTTTCAACACATTTGAAATATTGTTCAATTTTTATGTCATTTAACTATTTATATTTGCTTATCAGTCTAGCTAGCTAAGTTTTTTCTCTAACACGATAAAAACTAATAATAGATAAAAAGATTAAAAACAACTGAATGAAAGCAACTATATTCATGGCAATAATTTTGTTTAAACACAAATAAAAACAATATTAAGAGAATGTAAGAAAGTGAGGAAAAAGTTCACTTTTATGAGAAGTAATGTATATATACACAAGTTATTTACACTATAATCTATTACATAATTACAAATTACATAACTACTAAATTGATTAATTAATGGCTTAACATTATCAAGTGGTTGAAGTACTAAGAATTTTCTTATAAGATCAACGAATCTAATTATACTCAAAGGTTTAATTAACAAATTAGCTAACTACTCTTAAGAAAATTTGTACTGCTAAACATTTCCTCAAAAGTTAGTTCTCTTATAAAAATGACAAATAATGTGAATATGTTTGGTTCAATGATATATAATAGGATTCTTACAAAGATACTTACAGCAACATTGTCACAATAAATTAATAGAGATTATTTTAACATCAAACCAAGTTTATATAGAAGAGATTTAATCTATTTAATCTCAGCAACCAAGGATCTATATTCTATCTCTACCGTAGATTTTACCACCACATTCTATTTCTCACAAGACCATGACACTAAGTTGTTCTATAAGAACGAACAATATACACTCACATTGTGCCTATCATTCCTACAATTGGTCCAATTAATATTTGAATGACCAGTGACCTCAATAGTAAGAGAAAGCATGAAAGAAAAACCAAGAGAAAAAGTTGCTTGTAAGTACTTTAGCATACTTTTCATTGCCAACCAATGTGTATCTAAAGGTTTGATAAGAAATTGGCATAATCTATTAACATAAAATGCTAACTCTGGTATTATGATGTCGCATTATGGGAATGCCAATGGCTTTACAACTAGACTTATCTACTCGACTAAAAAGGCTTTTATTATATTTCTATTGATATAGGAACAAACTAAAAGAGAAATGAGAGACTTTTATGCCCAAGAAGTAATGAAGAGAACTTATATTCTTTAGAAAAAATGTGGAATGAAGGCAGTGAGCAAAGCATACTTATTACTAGTTAAGATTATGTTATGAATATAAACTAACAATATGATCACATCTGCACCTAATCTCTTCACAAACAAATGGTATATGTCATGACATTTTGAAAACACCACTTAAAAAGGAGGAATTGAGCTTGTGATACCAAGCTCTAAAAGTCTACTTTAGGCCATAGAGAGACTTCTTTTGAAGATATATATGATTTGGTTTAAAAAGGTAAACAAAACTTAAAAGGGGACATAAATAAACAGTTTCAATTAAGTCTTCATTTAGGAAGATATTTTTGATATCCAACTGATACAAAAGCTATCTGAATGAGAACGTGAGTGACAACACCACTCAAATGGTGGTATCCTTTACCACATGACTAAATGTTTTCTTCTAATCAATGTCATGCGTTTGAAGATACCCTGGTGCTACCAGTTTGGACTTTCTTTTGTCTAATTCACCATTAGTAAGATTTTTAGTCTTATGAACCCATAAGTAGTCAATAATCTTTTGTTGTAATGGTCATGGAACATAAACCCAAGAGTCATTTATGGTGAAAGCATTAAATTTTGAAAAATTATATAAAATAACATTCATAAAACTTATAATAATATTAAATCATGTAAAATTCGACAGAGTTAAACATTGAAATGTTCTAAATAATCATATAGTTTAACTTAAACAATATTTAGTATAAAATAATTGATTTTTTAATAGTAAAATTATATAAATTAAACATAAATAATATTATTTTTGTTATTATAAATTATAAAATATATTATTTTTATTATTTTTTGTACCTTTGTTTTTTTCTCCTTATAAACTTACTTTTTTTTATAGTTATGTGTCCATTGTTACAAATGTACATTAGTTGTAAAGCTAGATAATTCGGAATAAAGTGGGCATATATGGAAGAAGGGAAAACGTGTCCACTTGTTAAAAATTGGTATATATAAGTCGATTACACATTTTATTTTTGAATGAATCTCTTAAGATAATATTTTTCATATTTTTGTAAATCTAAATTATAACATTATTTTAATGATTTTATGTTTATTTACAAATAATAATTATTTGCGGTTAACTTTAACAGTCCTGCTGATTCATCAGAGTATTTGTTAATATATTGAACTTATAAATTAAAAAAATGAAATTTCTCCTCGAACTAAGTGCATCGTCACTATAGTTATTTCAAAGATGCACAAGTGCGTTTTGTCAATTTCACGGATATTGGTAAATAGTAAAACTGATCAAAAGTTAAAATCAAGCTTGATTATAGATTATGTATACAAGCTATTGATACTTGATAGTTTTGTTTCTTCACGCCATAACCAAACCTAACACAAGCAATAATTTCTAAAGAATTGACGTGCGACAAAACAATTTTATATTTTCGGTGGATAATCTTGTAGTTTTTATATAATCATAAGAGAAGTGACGAATCAGAGAAGATATACTATTTCTAATCATCAAGAGGTCAGCATATGAAATCCTAAGGCAAAACTCATATATCCATTACTTACTCATTTTGAGTAAAAAATTAAAATTAAAATTTTCAATTATTATGGTTTCAACCCAATAATTAGTGATTATCAAATAATTTGATCAATACACTTAAATTGAAAAATATGATCCGATTTATTGAATTAAGATCGAATCAGATTTATAAATTTGATAATTGTATCAGATTTAGATGAAAAATTATACAATTATTTAAATTGATAAATAATCATTAAATTATTATTTTAACTTATAAAATAAACATAAATACTTATTATTATTTTCATAATCATATTTTTTATTTTTTTTAATTAAAACTATAAATAATAATATTTTTTTTACAAAAATATTAATTTAAAATTTAAATTTGTGTATGTTTTATTTTGCATTTGATAATAATTCATAAATAAATTTTAATATTAATTTAACCTTATCTAATCTAGAAAAAATATAATATGTTCTGATTTAGATTAATTTGAATTGATTATATCATCGTATAAAATTCGGATGGAAAACATTTAAATTTATTTACATCGAACTATATTTATATGAATCAAAAATAGATATTTTGGATACGATGATCAACACTAATAATAATTAATAACGAGATAAACGCTTAAAAATTAATAAAATATAAAAATATTGATGGAGTCGTTATTTATTAAATATAAGTAGAATTACTCAATCCAAAGAAGACGCGTGTACAAAAGACAAGCTTCATAGCAGCTTATTGGTCTAACATCCGAAGGACGAACATAGACATATATTTGTCCATGTTCATCATGAGAGCTCCTTAAATGTTGAGGGTATATTTTTGGTGTCCTCTTGCTTTATATTTTTTTTTTGTAGAGGGTATAGCTCAGTCTCTGCTCTATTATTTAACTTGTATTTATAATTATAAGAATAGTGTTTAAAGGAATAGAGAGATAATTATTGAATATGGATGGGAGTTCAAAGAAGATGAAGAAAAAAGGAAAAAGCAGGGAAGATATTTACCATGTCATTCACAAGGTTCCTAATGGTGATAGTCCTTATGTTAAGGCCAAACATGCCCAGGTTTGTTCTCTCTCGGGATCCAAATATGTCAAAGTATATATTTATCTATTGATTACAACAATAAATCTTAAAATGCTTTCTCGACTTGCTTAATAACAAATCTTATTATCATACTGTTAGACTTTAAATACATCATCTAGTGTCATTTTATGTATTTTGGTTATAATTAATTGACTAGTACTGCTATTCTTAGTTCGTCGTTTGTTATATTATTATAATTTCATATTAATGGCGGCATGTGTGGGAATTTGGATGAAAATACAGGTAGTTGAAAAGGACCTGGAAGCAGCAATAGTAATGTTTTGGAAAGCCATAAATTCTGGAGATAGAGTAGAAAGTGCCCTAAAAGACATGGCTGTGGTTATGAAACAACTGGACAGAAGTGAAGAAGCTATTGAAGCTGTCAAATCATTCAGATCCCTTTGCTCAAAACAAGCACAAGATTCATTTGATAACATCCTCATCGACTTATACAAGGTATTCGATCTCTTGTGAATAAGATACATAAATAGAAGAGAAGTTAACTAATTTAGAAATTAATTAAAATCTGAATATTAATATTTATAGTACAGAAATGTGGGAAAACTGAGGAGCAAATAGATTTGATAAAGAGGAAGCTGAGATTGATATACCAAGGTCAAACTTTCAATGGAAAGCTCACCAAGACTGCACGTTCCCATGGCAAGAAATTTCAAGTCTCTGTTAAGCAAGAGACCTCCCGATTATTGGTATGTATATCTTTGATCTGAGTATATATATAATGGGGAAAAAATATTTTTGTTAAAACCTAATACATGCATCAATCCATATCTCTCACTTGTTATTCAGTTTATGAATGTACTAACATTACTCTATTTGAAAAAGTTAAATTAACGTCTAAACATTACTATCCTTCCTATTAAAAGTCGGGTTCCACCACCATTATCATATCACATGTTAGATATCTAGAGATAACATTAGACAAAGAATCTCACCAAGTTATTTAAGAGAATATATTTAATTATAATTTTGATATATTTATAAAAAAAGTAAATTTAAAAGATTTTATTTAGAAAGAATAAATAATCTAATCAATCCATTTAAATTAAGAAATCTTATTCGGTTTGTCGGATTCGAATCGAATTAGTTTAAAAAAAATTAATAAATATATATTTTATTTTATAACATGATATATTTAAATATTATATATACCATAATTTAATAATTATACAAACATACTTATTATTCTGGATTTTTTAGTTATAATTATAAATAATAATATTTTTACGAAAATATCAATTTAAAATTTAAATTTATATACGTCGTGTTCATGTATGACAATAATTTATAAATAAATTTTAATATCAATTTGACATTATCTGATTCAAAAAAATCTGATATGTTTGGATTTATATTAATTATATCATGAGACTGAATTTGAATTGAAAATCTTCAAATTCGTTTCGATCATATCAATTTTTGATAGGTTAAAAATAGGATAAGAGAGCAAATAATTTGATCAAATAGTTTAAATTGAGAAATTCGATGTGATCAATCAGATTCAAATTGGATTTGATTGAAAATTTTTGTAACCGAATTAGATTTGGATTGAAGAGTATAAATCTGTTTAAATTCAGATCGGATTCGAATTTACATATTTTATGATCTGTTATATCTGATCTGGACCGAATTACTATAAATTACAAATTTATATTATAATGTGTTATATTTAAATATTTTAAATACTATAATTATATTATATTACTTTTTAAATTTAAAAATAAATATAAATATTTATAATAATTTAATAATTATACATAAATATTTTTAAATATTATATATGTCTTATTTTATATATAACAATAATTTATAAATAAATTTAAATATTTATATAATTTTATCTTATTTGAAAAAATCTAATTTGTTTGGATTTAAATTTGTTTAGATGGATCATATTATCGTACAAATTTGAATTTGAAATCTTCAAATTTAATTCGAATGTAACAAAAAATGACAGTTACAATTTGATAATTCCTAATTTTAATATACTTTTAAAAACTTCTGTTGATTTAAATAGAGTTTAGTGCATTTTATTTTAGGTTGAATGGAGTCACAGTCCTGTAGCTTTTAATGAACATAAAAGTTCAATAAAGTAGTTCAGATAAATTTAACTTGGAATCTTTTGTTGTTGAATTTTTTTAATGAAAATAAGATATGAAAGCCAATAATGAAGCCGTCATAAATGTTCCAAAACTGCCTCCTTCGATTACTATCCATCGCCCTACACGCGTCTCAAGGCCAACGAGATCTTAGCCAAACCTAAGTATGATCATACTATCTAGTAGTATGGATATATTATTCTACCATATTAACATTCTATCTAGTATCTATGGATATTATACAACAAATCAAATATATAACAAGAATAAAACAATTGAAACAAAAGACAAAAATGAAATTACATCCGAATTGCAACTAAAAAATAAGCTTGAAGCCGAAAAGTTATATTGCTTGTGATATGCACGCTTGTTATACCAATAAAGATTATTCAAAACTTTGTATGCTTGTTACAAATTGCACAGGGAAACTTGGGCTGGGCCTATATGCAGAAGTCAAACTTCATGATGGCAGAGGTTGTGTATAGAAAAGCCCAAATAATTGATCCAGATGCGAACAAGGCCTGCAATGTTGGTCTCTGTTTGATAAAACAAGCCCGTTATGAAGAAGCTAGACAAGTTGTTGAGGATGTATTGTATGGTGGACTTCCTGGTTCTGATGATATCAAATCAAGGAATAGAGCAGAGGAATTATTAATGGAGTTGAACTCAACGAGGCCTCAACTTCAGTCCATTGATATATTCGGACTTGATGATGATTTGGTTAAAGGACTCGAGCAACTTATGAATGAACGAGGCCCATTTAGGTCCAAGAGACTTCCTGTTTTTGAACAGATATCTCAATTTAGAGATCAATGGGCTTGTTAAATTAACAATGGTATATACTTGGGCTTGCTTTCTCTTGTAATGTTCAATGTTCAATGTTCTTCATATGGTTATGTGCAATTGGTTGTTGTTTTAATCATAATGTAAGTCAAATAATAGTGTCTATTGTAAACGCATGGGTGTGCTTTAAATGTTAATGGAAGTATTAACTTAAGAGCTTAATAGTTTTTTTTTATTAATAAAAGGTGGAATTATATGTGGAAGAAGTATAGTATCTGCGATTGTTGTAGCACAGTAATTATAAACTTAATGGTAGGCCTTGTTCGGTTTAGATTGTAACATTATTTCAAAAACACTCTAAGAATTTGGATATCAAAAGGCGGTAGATCACTATGCTCGTCATCACTTTTTTTTGTTTCTTCTCTGATATGGAATAACTTGATTCAAAGAAACCTAAGTTTACAAAAAAACAGCAAGTTTTTCAGAGAGTACCAAAAGTTATCTATCTAATTTAATAAATGAAATTGCATAAAATAACACTCCTATAAATTATAATAAAAATAACATCTTAATATTTTTTAATGAGTTGTATGGATCTAAATTTAACTAGGAATTATCAATTTAGATGACATTTAATTTTAAATTTTTGAAATTGTACCTTTTTATTAAAAATATATGAGTAAGAATTGAGACTTGTTATTTTTTATTTTTATAAATAGTGTTAAAAATGCCGTATTTCCGATATAATATTACTAACACATCACTATTAAACTTTAAAATGCTTTTGAAACATAAAAAAAATATAATAAATAGTGAGTTATTTTAAAAAATATTATTGAATTTTGATTTGTTATTTTCATAGTATTAAATTTTATAATTGTTAAAAAAAACAACCATCAAACATTTTACTATTAAACTTAATAAAATGTTACAAAATATCATTAACGTTAATTATTTAACAATAAGTTACACATATATCGATAATATTTTTTTTACATTTTTAAAATTTAATGTTATGGAGGTAACAAATTTTTTTTGATAATATATTTATAAAATTTTAAAATTTAATGGTATAAAAATAATAAATCAAAATTCGATAGTATTTTTATAATAAGATTCAAAATTTAATGGTATAAAAATAATAAATCAAAATTCCATCTTTCACAATTCACACCTTCACCTCTTCAAACAGTCTTATTTATTATGTGATTTTAAAAAAAATTGATAGTTAGATTATTATAATAATATTATTTATTCTCGTGAATTTAATCATTATTTAAAAAAAACCTTAAATCTTTGATCATAACCTATTAAAACATGTGATTATAGTACGTAGAGATGAATATAAGTAAGAATGAGTAGAAACATGTGTAGCAATTTAATTTTTATTAAATAAAATTTTAAATATATTATTTATAAAATTATAAATAAATTATATATATAAAAACGCTCGATATTTTTTTAAGAATTCGATAATTTGAATATATATATTTTTAATTAAAAACAAATATTAAAGGAGAAATAAACATTACTATATATATTTTTATAATGTATACGGTGTATTCTGAAATGTAAATCTTAAATTCATGTAATATAATCTCGGTTTCTACCGGTAATCACGATGATAAATTATATTATAAAATTTATTTAAAAATAAATAAATTTGTTATTAGATAACTGTGACCTATCAAATTTTTATAAACCGAGATGATCGTGTGTTTTTAGTTGATTAATTATTAAAAAAATCAGCAAAGCAAAAGTTATGTGCGTATAAACCTAGATAGCTGGGCACCCCTCCAATCTGAAATCGATTTCAGCACACCCATCACTCCCTCTCAGCCACTTCCAGCGTCGATCTTCGTTTCCGTCCACTTCTTCCAGCCAGTTCGAGCTAGTTCCAGTATAGCTCGTGGTCAGCAACTCTTGGTCTTTCTTGGCCAGCCCTTACCCAACCGTTTGCGACCCGCCCACTTCCAGGTATGTCCTGTTTTTCATATTACAGTTGTTTCTTTCTGGCGCTCTTATTTCCCGTCAGTTCCTTAGCCTATTTCCTGTCGTTTTTGGTGGTTTTGTGATGATTTTGTGATTGTTAATTGAGTCCAATTTCTATTTTATGTATTTTTGGTGTTGTGTATAGTCCAATTTCCTCTAGATTTCAGCGTGGTTTTGCTGTGGATATTGCAACTGTGAGGTTTAAAATTGATGTTTTTGAACTGAGTTTTATTGTTCCTCTTATTTAGATGATGTTATGCATAGTTGCATTATTGCATAGTGGGTTATGGGCTAGCTACATTGTCTGTATCTACCTTTGGTGATTTTATTTTATTTAGGCGTTTTATCAACCATAGGCAAACTAATTTTCATTTGATTTCAAGTTATATCCTGATTCATTTTAATTTTAGTCCTATTTTTTCTTAACTAAAAGTTATCCAAACTCTTAAAAAAATTAGATTTTTTTATTAAATTTTTAAAACTTTACAAATAGATTCTTTAACTTTTAAATCTTATAATTTATTTCTCAAATTTTTCAAATTTTAAACCGATATAATAAAATATATATTTGTAAATAAAAATTTAAATAACTAAGATAAAATAATATATTTTAAAAATTTGAGAACTTAAAAAACATATATATTATATAAAAACTAATATAAAAATATTTTGTAAAGGGGTTAACTATAGCATTAAACTTTTCTTTGGAATATAAAATTAGCCTTTCTTAATAAAGAGCCAAAAAGCATAAAAAAATTATATTCACGGCCAATAATCATTGAGATGCATCTCCAAATTTTATCAAGAAAGTAATTTTTAATTCGGTGTACAAAATTGTACCTAAGGATGTACATAAGTATTGGAAAACCGACTTAATAGATCTGATTGGACATTAACCAGGGATGAATATGAATATTAAAAAACCAACTTAATTGATAGTATTGATTCGGTCTTTTTTTATTTAAACCGAATAAATTGTTTTGGTTTAGGTTTTATATATCGTAATCCAACCTATCCGATTTATTAAAAAATATATATTAATATTAATTATATATAATTTAAAGATTAAATCTTATAATAATATTAATTTTTATATTTTAAATTAATTTAAAATATTTGAATTTGATAATTTTATTTAAATAAAAATATTTAATTTTTTTTAAAATAATAATATGATAATTGATATAAATTCAAATTAAACTAACTGATAAAATATATTATCTTAATAGTTAATTTTGATTCATCAATTTTCCTAACAGATTAGATAAATTCGGTTAGTTTTATGGATAAAAATCGACATGAGCCACCTATGTTCGTGACTAAATGTACAATTCAAAAGTAATACTTGTTCATAAATTTAAGGTTACATGCAAAAGTAATATGATGGCAATAAAATAAAAATCATAGGGTGTTAATTATTAACAAAGCCTCCTCTTCTCCCTCAATTTTTTGCCAGCCCAACATCAAAAACCCTGAACCCTTGTCCAACTTTCTACTCATTGTCTTCCTCGGCCGCTCTCTTCCACTTTGTGTATGTATGTTTGGCTTCTTCCCTACAAACGTAGTCGTTTTTTTATGCAGATTGGTACGTTTAACCATAAGAAACCAGGTTCGCACAATTTCAATCCTCATCTCCTCCCATTTTCATTCTTGCTCCTAACCTCTTATTTGATTTTCTTAATTCCTAAAATTAATTTGCTGACCTCTGAAATTACTTAGCCCTAACCCTAGAAATATCATATTGCTCTTGTTCTATTTCTGATTTCTCTGCTTGGATTCAGGTAATAACATTTGTAATGTTACTTATTCTTCCCAGGTTATCCTTAGTAAGTTACTAAATCGATCATCTTTCTATTGGTTATAATACAGGAGCGGTCATATAAGTCGATTTTTAAGCGGCTGTATACTTATAGAGAAACAATATATATGTATATAGTGAAATAAATTGTGTAGTAAAAAATAAATTTGTAGAGAACCAGAAATGAGGAGGGAGAAACATTTTTGAAGTGAAAATTATTACATCACGTATAAGATAAAAACCCAATAAAAATAAACTTTACAAAGCCGGGCCGGCCCAAAGGGAAAGCCCACTTTTGATTTACGTCAACTCTACTTACATTCATCAAAAACCTATGACTACATACCCTTCCATATAAATCTTTCAATAATTTTAAAATATGAATTTATAGATCTTGAAAGATATATTTAAAATTATAAAATTCTAAACATAGTTATTATTATAACATTTGTACTAATATCTTATATATATTTCATTTTAACTCAAAAATAAATTAAATATTTTATTTAATTATAGAATTGGCCTTAATTTACACAAGGTCACAAGAAGACAACCATCCTCGATCTATATGTAATTCTAGAAAGGTCCATTCTACACCAACCTCACAACTATCACTGTATACATCCCGGACCCATCCCGCGACTATCGGCCAAGACTTTCCACTCGCCGTGGCCGTAGCTGTGGCTGTCTCATTAAGAAGTTGGTGTTGCCGTTTCCGTATGAAACACTATCGACACATCTCGCCGCTGCTTCCCCCACCCACGGCTCGAGTTGGAAAACACGTGTACTGTTCCGTTCTTCCCCTTTGGAAATGTCAAAGGGTAACTAAAAATGCTGTTCTGAAAATAAATGTTTCTCATATGTAATAATAATAATAATAAAATGTATGTCATGTATGTCAAACCCATTATATAACATCTAAAGCATATTGATGTAGTTCATGATGGTACTGAAAAAGGTTGTATTCTTGATAGGCTCCCTTCTCTAAATCTGGTTTGCTTTTCCTTTTACTGTGAAGTAATTAGCAAACTGGAAAAACACAAGTCAATTTTACAGGATTGGCAGGTGCATACACAGAAACATAATTTAGAGAATTGTTTTTTTGAGTGTGCCCTATATCTGCATTTTTCTTCGTTTAGTGTTTACACTTTACAGTAATTCATCTTTCGATTATTTGAAGAAGATAAGTGTGGGATGTATTTGGTAGATTGTAAAACTTATTTTTTATTATATTCTTATTATTTTAAATAACTTCTAAAAAATGATGTGTGATCCCTCCACAATCCATATGTTGCGGGTGAAGAATCCTTGGCAATTGCAGATTGGCTAGGCTCCATTTCTTCCATTCACTAAGCCAATAGTCTCCACAGTACCACTATCGCACTCTCTTTTTATTCTTTCTTATCCAGCAGTCCATCTACTCCTCTAAATATGTAAGATGCCTCTCTCAGTCTAGTTTAAATTAAGGATGGTTTTGATTTAATGGTTTCAATTTTATTCTTTATGTTTAAAATTTTCCGTTCTCGTTATTAGCTAGTATAGTGATCTACTATGATACTTTATGTACCTTTGAATAATTCATAAGTGTTCTCATGAACTTTTCAATTTTTTTTTAATTTTTTTATTTGTTGAATGCTTGAAGTAGTACTTTATGAATTTCTGAAAACTTAAGGTTCACACCTTAATTTCTCTCTCGTTTATTTTTTGAAAAAGTTGATTATTGAAAACATGGAATGATAAATTATAATATTTTCATCATCATAGTGACATTGATACTTTTATATAGTATTTCTACTTATGTAATATGTTTATATGTTTACTTATTATAGGTTTAGACTAGAATAATTTTTCTGCCTATTTTTTAATAAATTTGATATTAATTTTTTGTAATATTTATAATAATTAATCAAGGGCCTCATTTTTAATTGTGGCCTAGGACCTCACACACTCTTGAGCCGCCCCTGAAAGAACCAGAGATTATTACTGAAAAGAACGAGATAAGAAAATGGTCAAGAACCATGAGATCCCAAGGCAAGACCATTGGCCTTGTACCCACAATGGGTTACCTCCATGAGGGTCATATTTCCCTCATCAAAGAAGCCCAAAAGCATGCCCACCTTATAGTAGTTTCAATCTATGTAAACCCAGGTCAGTTTTCTCCTTCTGAGGACCTTTCCACATACCCTTCTGACTTCCACGGTGATATTCAAAAGCTCAAGGCAATTCCTGGCGGTGTTGATATTGTTTTCCACCCACATAATCTATACAACTATGTAACAGACACAATTCAGAGAAATAGTGGTAATGATGAAAATGTTGGTGATATCAAGGTAGGGAAAAAAGGGACGGAAGAGAAAGAAATAGGAATTGTTTCCTGTGTGGAGGATAAAGGGCTGGGGCATGAAACATGGGTTAGAGTTGAGAGATTGGAAAAGGGTTTGTGTGGAAAGAGCAGGCCTGTTTTCTTTAGAGGAGTTGCCACTATTGTCACCAAGTTGTTTAATATTGTGGAGCCTGACGTTGCAGTGTTTGGAAAGAAGGATTATCAACAGTTTTGCATTATCCAGAGGATGGTAACTTCTAATGAAATTCTATTCCTTGTCTTAGAATTCTCACCAAGAGAAAACTCTTTTATAACTGTTCCTTGTTATTTGATTAATAGTAAGCATAAATACTCAGAAATATAATGATCTTGCCGCTGGAGGTAGTGAAAGTTGTTATCTTCTGCTTTGTGATTTCTAGTTATAGGCAAGTATAAGATGTTACATGGTTGCTGATTTATGAGCAATGACAAGTAAAACAATATCTCTGTTTATGTTGGATATGGTTGCTTGTACAACATTATATATGAATAACTACTTTGGAATCAATAGGACTTTGGGATGAAAGTCTGGTTTGATTTTGGAATCAATAGGACTTTATAGTTTGAATTACTTATTGTCCTTTTTCTTCTTAATATTGTAGAACATGTTTACAGCTAGTTGTTTTCTCGAAGAGTGTGCATCCAAAAGTTGGTAACTAGATAGTTGATGTCAGGTAACTTCTGTTACAGCCAGGTGATTTTTCATTTGTTCTGTGGTTGAAATTTTACAGGTCCGGGATCTCGATTTTTCCATAAAGTTAATAGGTTCTGAAATAGTTCGTGAGAACGATGGCCTTGCAATGAGTTCCCGCAATGTACGCCTCTCACCTGAAGAAAGGGAAAAGGTCTTCTCAAAGCTGGTTAACTTAGAACTCACTATTAATAATATTGATGGAAACTAGTATCAATTAGTTTGTTCTTAGATCCCTTTATTTTTTATTGTGAAAAAACCATTTTAATCTGCAGAATCTAAGCAATTTATGCTTTGCTTTTTTCATGGTTCAGTTCCTTGTATATACTAGAAGGCAGTTGATATAATTTTTTCCCTTATCATCTTTAGGCACTATCCATTAACAGATCCTTGTCAGTAGCAAGATTAGCTGCCGAAAAAGGTCAGATTAACTGTAGAGAGTTAAGAAAATTGGTCATGAAAGAGATAGAAGATTCTGGCGGAAGAGTTGATTACGCAGAGGTGAACAGACATTTTTCATTTTTTTCTCAATCTCCTTGTCTCTTTTCATGGTTTGTAATAAGGTGTATAAGCTTCTGCTTAGTATAGTAATTTATCATGTGTTCTAAGTTGGGCATTTGCTTTATTTGTTTGCAGATTGTTGAGCAAGAAACTTTAGAAGCTGTTGAAGAGATAAGAAGTCCTACTGTGTTCTGTGTTGCTGCGTGGTTTGGAAATGTCAGGCTAATAGACAACATGGAGATTAACATATAAAAGCATCAATTTAGATGTTTATCCATTGCTGGAGTTTCAATCTTGCAGATTCGAAGTATGAAGGTTAGGGATCATTTATATAAGATTTACAGTAAGATAAAGGAATTTTAACGTTATATATATATCTTTTGGGTTTGGCATTTAAGATTAAAACAAGTGCTAATGTGCACATTGTAGAACATACTAATTTGTTTATTGAAAAGATAATAAAAAACAATAATGTGGGAAATGTCAACTTCAATGAAGGGCTAGATGATAATAACTTACATATATTATTATTTTTGATCCAATCTCATAATTACATGTTGATTATCAATGGAAAATAAAAGTAGTATGCAATTTTTATTTTCTTTTTTGAAGTTTTTTTTTTAAATCAATGGAAAATAAAAATAGTGTGCTTAAATTTGATTATCATATAATTTTCATCTTTTACATTTACTTAAATCAATAATTCAATATAATCCATTAAAACTATTTAAAAACAAATCATTTTATAATCATGAATGTGTTATCATTATAAATTTTTTATCTTTTGATAATAAATTACTTTTTATCACATCTTTTGATATTAATTTAAATTTAAAAAAGAAATTGATTTGGCAAAGCCTACGTATTTGGCATACTTGTAACCATTATGATTTTTTTTTAACACAGATCCAAAAAAGACACTACAAACTAAGCCAAGTGAATCAAAGTCTTGAACCATCAAACCCACGTAAAATGTCTTTGCTAAGTTTAATGACCATAGATTCTTAGAATGTGACTTCTTTTAGTAATTTATCATGTGTACTGAGTTCTAATGGCATTTCTTTATTTGTTTACACATTGTTGAGCAAAAAACTTTAGAAGTTGTTGAAGTCTTGAAGAGATGAGAAGTCCTACTGTGTTCTCTGTTGCTGCGTGGTTTGGAAATATTAGGCTAATAGACATCCAAATCCTATAATCTTCATATTTAATTTACATTTAATTAAATCAATGATTCAATATAATTAATTATTTTTAAAAAATATATTTTGATAATCATGAATGTGTTGTCATAATTGTTTTTTTTCATATTTTGATATTAAATTATTTTTTATAAGATATTTTGATATTAAATTGAGTTTAAAAAAAAATTCTTTTAGAGAAGTCTATGTATTTGAAGCATTTATCATCATTATGATTTTTTTTTTTAGATAGGATATAAAAAAAGATATTACAAATTAAATTAAGTGAACTAAAATCTATCCAGTTAAACTTGTATAAGTTATAATTATGTTGACCTCAGTTAAGTTAATTTTTTCTCATTTTCTCTCTCAAAATTTAGAATGACTCATAAATTCTTTGAATATGACTTATTTTTAGTAATTTATCATGTATTAAAAAGTTCTAACCATGACGGCATTTTCTTCATTTGTTTAGAGATTATTTAGCAAGAAACTTAAGAAGCTGTTGAAGAGATGAGAAATCTTATTGTGTTGCTGCGTGGTTTGGAAATGTCAGGTTAATAGATAACATGGAGATTAACATATAAAAGCATCAATTTAGATGTTTGCCCCATTCCTCGAGTTTCAATCTTGCAGATTCTAATTTATTTATTTTTTGGATTATTTATGTAATATGTACCAGAGTGTCAGATTAATGAATTTTAAAGATATATATATCTTCTTGTTTTGACATTTAAGATTCTAATGTACGCATTGTACAACATACTAATTTGTTTATTGAAAAGAAAAATTAATTTGCTTTCATAAACTATCATATATGTTATCAAAAAATAATAATACAGGAACTGCCAACTTTAATGGATGGTCCATTCATTATAACTTATATTATTATTAGTGACTTAATATCATAATTATATTAATTATGAATGCAAAATAAAAATAGTAACGTTTGTTTTTTTTAAACCACTCTTGTACACTATTTTTAAAATTTATTTATTTTGATACATAATTAATTTATCATATATTTAAAAATATATCTATTTTAAATAAATATTCATAATTCAAAATTCTTCTCAAAAACTTAATCAAAATGGAGGACTCTTTACATGATTGATAGAATCAACTATCCCGACCATTCACAACCATCATCCTTATGGTCTATGTTCCAAAGTTTTATGTCAATCTCATTGATTTTTTTGAATCTTTTAAAATGAAACTTCCAAAGTTTCGTTAACACATGAGTAATGACATGTATCCTAAAGAATTCTAATTTGAAATTAGAATTACTTTTGGTTAAAGATATTAATTTATCCATTTGTGAGTATTAGAATTACTTTTGGTTAAAGATATTAATTTATCCATTTGTGAGTATTATAGTGGTTTTTTATTGTTAAAATTGTTATAATTATAATAATTTTTACATATAAAAAAAATATTTTTAAATATATGTTCAAAAATAATAAATAAATAAAAAATACAAGGAATAATCTTATGTAATATTTTATATTGAAATTTTAAAGGATATAACGTATTATCTTTAATCTTTATCTCTTACGTTTAATTAAATCAATAATTTAATATAATCTATTTAAATTATTTTGATATTTATACGAGTGTTGTCATAAAAAAATTTACATCTTTTATATTAAATTATTTTTTATTTGGTCTTTTGATATTAAATTGGTTTTAAAAAAATAATTCATTTGAAAAGGCATACGTATCTAGTGCATTTATCATCATTATGTGCTTTTTCAAACATAGGATCCAAAAAAAAAAAAAAAGATATTACAAACAAACCAAGTGATTTAAAGTTTTAAAGTTACATGAAATATGACTTTTTACGAGTTTAATTAAGTTAATTCTTCCTCATCGTCTTTGTTAAAGTTAAAGACGGACTCATAATACGTCTCTCCATAGTCTGTAGCGTACTTAAAGCCACAACGCGTAAACGGCTCTATGTCTCTCAGTGGCTCTAATCCCACGTTTTGCATTTTCCCGCCGACTTTCCCGTAAAATCCCCAACACTTCCATCATCTCTGGTTGGTACTCTTCTTATTTTAATTTCATCTCTCTCTCTCTCTCTCTCTCTCTCTCAATCTTTTTTCTAATTTAACGGTTAAGTTCTTCAACTCTTTGTCTAGGGTTTTGTTTCTGCTTCTTTTGATTCCAAGTATCATTTTTTTTATTTCAGATTCTTTCCTCTCTTCTCAGGATTTTCTCTCCAATTTGGTTGGTTTCCTAACAATTTCTTCTCTTTCGTTGACATTCTCTGTTTCCTTTGGCCTCAACGAACGCCACCGTTTCATTTTCACTCTTTTGACTTGCTGTCAATCGGGTTTTTGTCTTTTGATTTCTTTTTCGTACGATTAACTGAAATGAGTTCTGGTGATTGTACGGTCCAACCAATCAACTCCCAAGATCTCTCCCTGGGTTCTTTTGGGAAATTGGATAAGGTTAGCCTCAGCATTGTTGAAACTAGTAAGGATATTGTTATTAACCCACGAGTTCTATTTATATCTGATGAAGGAACTAATTCTTTGGGGCATGTTAATCCTAATTTGGAAGTAGAGAATGGAGGCCTAACTCCTATTGATTCCAAAACCCAGAAAAATGAAGGTATACCACTTGGTTTTGCTGATGATTTAAGCAGTCCCCATACGCCTGTGGAAGGTGTCTTCGATCCATTTGCCCCTGGCCCAGATAACCTTGGTTTGGCACCCCATTGTCGAAAGTTTTCGAGTAAGTCAATGAGCATTATTGTGCGGCGCCTGGATTTTGATTCTCCCGTTAAGGAATCTGTAGATAACTGTCTACGGAATGATGCATTGTCAGTTTCAGATGAAGACATACTTGAAGCTTTTTACACGAGTCTCTTGGAAACTATTGTCTCAAAGCAAAAGGAGAGCTATATCTCCCGCATTTTGAATCTAAATGAGGACTATGGTGACTGCAAAACACCCCCCTTGTCGCCACGACGAATATGTGGAGCTCTGCAAACTTGTCCAGGTGCTCCTCATAGGTCTTCTGGGAAATCAAGGAACATTGATGTGGATTTATGCAGAAAGCTTCAGTTTTCACCTTGATTGGCTCTGGTGGTTGTTTATACAGGCAGAGGATTCGGCATATTGGTAAACTAATTGTTTGTATTTTCATTATTTGCTAATCATGAAGCCTAACACTCATGCCCTTTAGAGGAAACTCCTTTATAACCTTACAATGTATTTTATCAATGATAAGCGTACATACTTAGAAATATCAAATATCGTGACATACTTTTATCTTCTGCTTGATTCTTGTTCTTTTCAATTTTCAACCCAATTTTATCCGTTGCAATCTTTCTTTTAAGCAATAATGGTCATCCATTCAACTTTCAATTTTTTAGTCAGAGTCCATTCAGCTTTCATTGAAATATCTAAAAATTAAGATGGCTCTAATAGAAGGATGTGTGCTGCTGATTTATGAGCAAAGAAGTAAAGCAGGATCGTATATGGTTGCTTGCTATAAGATTATATATGGTATTCGTCAACTGAAACTTTCATATTGTTTAATACTGGAGTTCAAAGGAGAAAGTCCATGTTTTTAAGCTACAATAGAAGTAATTGAACATCTATTGCAATTTACTTACTTGCAAACTGGAGACTTGGAAGGACCAGGGCGAAAATTCTTGTTTGATAATTAAATTAAAAGATGGAGTTTATGATTTGAGCTATGGACGTATTCAGTCTTGATATGTTCTCTTTCTATTCTTGCTTTCTTTTTTTAATCAAACATGTGGAGTGTGCATTTAAATATCAGAAACTTTGATACAAAAAAATTTATAATACCATTTTTATACATTATAAGTCCTTTTTTACATTCATAATTGACGTGATAGATTTTTATAGAATACAATTATGTGAGAAAAATTTTACTCATTAATAACACTGTCACATTAGTTGTGATAATATCATAACTTGTAGTAAATAGTTTTTTTCAATTTATAAAAGGTCTTAATATGCTGCCTGCTCATTCATAAGTTCAGTGGTTAAACTCATTCACAAGTTCAGTGGTTAAACTTGTATAGGCTTAGGATCTTGATTTTTCCATAAATATAATACTGCCTCACATTTATTTGCGTAATGTGCCAATGTTCTCACGTGTCACCTGAAGAAAGGTAAGATTCTTTTAATACTGCTTAATGCTTTTTCCAGTTTCTGTGGAATTTACTATTTCATAATCTCATTTACGCCTTAAGCCAATATCTGTTGGTTCTGTTGGTTCTTAGATTTCTTTCTTGTTGATCTGGAAAAGCAATTTACTATGGCCGCTTATTGTATATGATTGTTAAATTGTTTTGCTTTCTGTCGTCTTTGGGCACTATTCGATTCATCCATAAACAGGATATTAGGAAAAGCTAAGGTTGCATTAATTGTAGAGCGTAAATATAATCGGTTGGAACTTGGAAGTGTGTAGATGGGAAAATGTAGCAACTTCCCTTGCAATGTAAATATGCCTTCTGTTCGGAACCAGTAAGCAAATACATCAAACAAATGAATATTGTGTCCCACAATGTTCTCACTGTGTGCTTTTTTGTTTTCTAGTAGATTGTTGGCCAAGAAACCTTAAAGCCATTGGAAGAGAACATTCGTGCTACTGTGTTGCGCCACTGCCTGCTGATTGACATGTAAATGGACATATCGAAACATCAATTCAGAAATTTGCCCCATTGTTGGGTTTGAAATTATCTTTGTACAAAATTTTCCATAACTAAAATGATTTGCAGAACCTTACTAGATCCTGTGCCTTGTAATGAAGCTTTCCTTATGAATCCTTAATGAAATATGTATCAGCTTGTACAAAACAGCTCTATAAAGATGATTTACCAAAAACAAATGCATGAGTCGAGGGATTTTAAACCTGTTACACATTTAGCAGGACCATAACGAACAACATTGAGTTAAACAAGACAATTACAAACATTGGAAGACTCGGTATTTGAACAAATCTGAAACAATCACACCGATTTATAAAGAGACATTACATCAACTAAAACAATCACTACAGTATTTAAATGGAAGAATAAGAATTTATAGACATTGCAACAACCAAAACAGTCACTACTGTTGTTCAATTGAAGAAAAGAATCAATCATTCACCACACCTTGAGAGAAGTTATAGTGTCTTACAAATATAGACTAAAGTAGAAAGAGGAATCCGTTAACAAAATAGGTATATAAGTGGACAGGCTACAACGGTAATACTCCAATCCTTGTGATGTCCGTGATGAAGCGTGTGGATCTCATGTACATTTGAAGCCACCACAAATAGATAGAACAATGATGAGAATCAGGGCTATAACGATAGCCAAAACTATTAGCTTTACCTTCATATTCTGTAGCCACATCTTCCTCCTCATCGTGGTTCCTTGCTGCCTGAAGTCTTGTGCCTGCATCATGACACCAAGCACGATTCCATTACACAAGGGAAATCTAAATAACAATGGAATCATTCAATAAATAAAGTCTCGACAAAAAGAACAATAAATGAAAACGAATAGCATATTTTGGGAAAGTTTAAGCACCCAAAAATTAAGGAACAATTAAGGCAACTCTTTCCTCACACACCCCTCAAACATACGCTAAAATTCCATACTTTTTTCACATATTTATATTAACATTTATTTAACTTTTTTTTCTCATTTAGAAGTCAAAAAAGTTCATTTTTATTTTGCTTTATTTATAATTTTATCATTATTTTGATTCCACCACTTCAACAAACATAATAATATTAATATTGTTTATATTGAATTCAATTCATATTATTATTACCATTCACATAACGTTTCCATTCTGTGAAGCAAGACATAAGATCATGTTAGAATGGAAATAAAATAGAAATCTGAGTATTCGCTTGTTTGATTTGGTTATTAACATGGAAAAGAATTCATGTTTGGTTTAACTGTTAATATAGAATGAAATGGAAAACATTCCGCTAGCAGCGTGAAAGCTCCTTCCTCACACACACTTCAAAAATAGGCTAAAATGTCCTACTTTTTTCACATATTTGTATTACCATTTATTTATCTTTTTTTCTCATTTAGAAGTAAAAAAAATCATTGTTAATTTTGCTTTATTTATAATTTTATCATTATTTTGATTCCACCACTTCAACAAACATAGTAATATTATATTGTTTATATTGAATTCAATTCATATTATTATTACCATTCTCGTAACGTTTCCATTCTAAGTATTCGCTTCTTTGGTTTGATTATTAATATAAAATGGAAAAGAATCCATTCCAAAATTAAAGAAAATGTTATTCCATCCTTACCCCAATGGAATCCATTGAAATGCAATATTATCCTTACTTATATTATATTATTCATTTTTTTTTCATCAATTTTTCTTTATTTGGATCATAATGAAGTTTCTTTTCCAACTTTACCCACATTTTAAAATAAGATCCCCCCTTATCTCTCTCTCTCTTTAATTTTACCATTTTTTTTAATTCCATTGTTCAAACCAAACATAGTAATGATAATAAACTTTCAATTCAATTCAATTCGTTTAACATTAACATTGACGTTCCCATAACTTTTCCATTCCAAGATTGACCTAAACGTTTAAAAAAAATTAAGTTATCAAAAATAAACATTCAACATAAACAATGATAATGTTTCTCTGATTATTATATGACGCCAAGTATACTGCATGCTTTTACTGACCTGAGAGCGAAGGTTCTCAGTTTTATCCACAAGAAGTTCAATCTTCTCCCCACGGTCCAGAACCTGTGTAGAAAATTACCAAAGTCAAATGATGTAGTAACACAAAGATCCCATACAATTCCTATCCTCGGACAACAGCTTCCAAGCAGTGGAAGAAATAAGAAAAAAAGAAAATGGAGGTGACCACAGGACAGAAAAAGAAAGGAACGGGTCTTAGCCTGAAAGGGAAAACAGTAGGCAAGGATGATGACTTGCCTTTTCAATATTCTCCATCATAACACCTTTAACTTCTGAGACTTGAGCTTTTACTTTTGCGAGCTTGCTGATCTCCTCTGGATGATCAACGCAATACTGCATATGCTCCTTCAATTTGGGCCTATGCATATAGTTTCAAAAATAGGATACTACTGTTGTTCAAAACTGAAAAATTCACATTCCATTACATGACCTTGAAATGAAAATATTTACCCAAACTCCTTATTCAGGCTATTTGCAGTTGCGGTTGCAGCTTTTCCTCCACCATATCTCTTGGTAAAATCATCCTTGATTCGCTCAAGAAATGCCATAGGAATCTGCCTACCTACAGCCTCAACTGCCACAGCACAGTACGCTGGAACATACAGAAGATGGTCAAGTTCAATTCTTGCCAAAAAAAATGCTTCAAGTTCCAAGAGCAAGTAATGAGCAAACAAAAGTTATAGACAGTATGCACAAAAGTGAATAACAAGTTCAGCAGATATTGCCCTCGTAGTTCAAGTGGCATCCCCTAAGATCAAGTTATTTTGCTCGATATTGTATCTCAGCAAATCAAAATTTCAATAAAATATAAAGGTAACCCTATTGCCATAGCAAATTGCCTATTTTTAGAAAGTTTGAATGTTATTTGACACATTAAATTTGCTCCAGAACAGACTTCATGAATGGGCTTATGGGAGCATCAGGGACCACTGAGCTAATAGCCCATCATGCGGGCGTCCCGTTGGGAGCCCACTATGCCAAAAGTGAGAGAAACCCCATCCCTCTCGTTCCTTTCTTACGTTCCCATGGAGTGAAAAAGAAATTCATTTTGATATGTTCGTACTCATCAAAGAAGATATTGAAGCCAGTTTTCACACAATTGATCCTGAAATCAAATAGCCCAAGGTGAGGGCTAGACAAAATCAAAATTTGGTGATTGATTCCAAAAAGAACTCAGTTAAACAAATCAGCGGTACAAAGCAAAAATAGTTGTGATTTGTGAATTCATAATGAACTGCAACGAAACTGAATTTACCGATATGAAACTGAATCAGCTAAACTAGATCAGTCTTCAACTTTAAATTCCTAAATAGATCACAGAATCCTATAACGCATAACCATTTCTAGGATAAAAAAACATGGCGAAATGTTTAAAAGCAATCACAAATACACATAAACATCAACAGAATGCAAATCGAACAAAAACGGAAATGAAATAACACAATCAAGGCACGGATCGGGAAAAATAAAACCGAGAATAAATCTGAAAACATCAAAGAGAGAAAAGTGAATTTACTGAAGCCGTTATCAACAAGGAAGTTGAAGGTGTGGCCATCGCAGTTGTAGGTGAACCTGTTGTTGGTGGATGAAAGCTTCTGGAGGCACTGCGATGCTATACTTGTGAAGTTTCCAGTAAATTCGGTGTACTCGGCGAGGATCACAGTCCCTCGGGCCACGAAACTGTAGATCAAAGACTGTTGCCCCATCTATTTGCAAATACAAACCCTAAGAGAGATAAAATTGGAAGTCACTACAATAGAGAGGAAGAAAAGGAAAGATAACGAACGGATTTGAGCGTTTTGTTACAAAAAAAAAAAGAGGAAGATGAAGAACAAGAGGAGGAAGATTTTATTCGAAAAGAGTACAGCTTCTTTGTTGTTTTCGCGTAAAGAAGAAGCAAAGAAGAGAGGAGGAGGGTGTATGTTGGACTCTCATCTTATTTTCTCCCTCTTTATTTTTATTTATTTTAAATTTTAGTTATTTACTCCACATTTAATATATATATAATAATTTAAAATTATTAATAAAAATTAATATTTTAATCGTTAAATTAATAATTTATTTGTGTTTGACAAGTAAAATATCCTATTTTTTTTATTGCCTTTTTTGTATAAATACCCTTCATATTTAAAGAAAATAACGGAAATGCCACGCCAATTGGCTGATTAGCTTTGAAAATCTTGGAAGGAACGTTTGAATTCAACAATATGATGCGAGATGAAAAATTCTCTACGCGCCCTCTCTAGAAGTTGAGAAAAACACCTGCAACGGCAAAGTCCTTAAATTATTATTATTGTATTTTTTTCCAGAAAACATTATTATATGTATTTAAAAAAAAAGAAAGTGAAGTCAGAAAAGGGAGGCTTTAGTCTATTTTCATTTAATATTTATGCATCTGATTTTATGTTGGCTTTTATATGAATTGTTTTTCAAAACTCAAAACTACAAGACTGTTTCCGTACTGTATCAGTTCGACATCTCCCTTGGGAGAATCTAAACAAAAATGCTGAGAAAGATTTCTATCAATTATTTTTTTCCTTTTTAAATTATTTTTTATAAATTCAAATATATAACTATCTTTTTAAAAAATAAAAATTTATTAAAAATTAAGAGATATAATATAAATAAAAAATGTTAATTCAAATATAACAACAATAAAAAGTATTAAATTAAAACAAAAAAAATCTTGAACATATTAATTATTAGTCTACATTTTGAGTACAATAATATTATTTTATAACTCTTATTTAGTTACATATTAAAAAGATCTTTGATTCAAAAATCATCTTATAATTATATTTAAATAAATAAAAAACACAATTCGATTATTTATTAAACTTTAAATTCACTTATCAATATATGAATTTTGATTAGAGAAAACTATTTTTTTTCTAAAAAAACAATATTATACAATTCAAACAATTGAGAATTTAACTTCTATTATTAAATTTATACACCTCGAGAGAAATCTTTAATGTCACTGCGTTAAAATAACGCGAGCTTAGTGAAATTAATTGAGAATAAAAAAAAAATCGTGAAAAGAATAATAAAAGAATTAAAAAAATATAGATTATGTCAAAATCAGCTGCATTATAGCAAAAGCATAAATGTGCATTTTTCGTGGGAAAGTATAATACAAACTCACATAATCCCAGCAAATCCTTTAGGTTGAAACTAAACTAAACTAAACAATATAATATATTTACGTTTCTATCACAATCACTACTAAAATTTCTAATTAGTATTTTCTTTTGTATAAGAAAAGGAAATAAAGGAAAGGTTGTTTAACAATTATCAATTAATCTCAAGTTTTTTTTAATATTAATTATTATCAACCTAAATCCAAAAGGAGAGATAAGTACATAGAGTCCTAACTCCTAGATCCAAACATCAATAAAACAGTCATGCTCTTTTTTTTATATATATAAAAGGAAAATATAAAATGTGTAATAAAGAAAAATTATAAAAAATAATATCTTTAAAATTTATAATAATAAAAATAATATCATATATTTTTAATTTGAAATTGAATAATGTTAAAAATAAAATAACATATTGAATTTTTTTAATAACGAAAATGTATGAACTATACATAAAAAATATTATTTTTATAATTACAAGTTTTAATTATGTTATTATTATTATTATTCTTAAATAATATCAATATATTTTTACTACAAAAACATATAATTTAAATTTTTTACATTAAACGTCATCCAATTAAACATATTTCAAATTTAATTTTGATTAATTTTGATCAACTAGATTCATTTAATATTGAATTCAGGTCAATTAAATTCTTTCAAATATTATTAATATTATTTTTATTATTATCCGTTTTAAAATTTTTATATTACTTAATTTAATATTTTTGTAAGTACATTAGAGTTGGTGAACAAATGTGGAGAATAGAAAAAACTAAAGAAAAGCAAAATTGAAAAAGAAAAAAAAAATTCTAATCGGTTGAAAAAAGGAAGAATATATATATATATATATATATATATATATATATATATATATATTAGAATTCTTTAACAAATACTTCATAAAGGTAATATAATATATATATATATATATATTCGGTACACTTTGTGAATTATATATAATTAATATATATTGATTTTCTTAATTAATTTAATTTTTTTGGATTAGATATTTAGATTAAATAATTTTATTAGTAATTATGATTATTTGATTTGAGTATTAAATTTTAAGGAAGTTATTTTTTATTGAATCTGTACTTAATCTTTTTGTTCTAGAATTTTCTAGTTGATTTGATTTAAATGACATATATTTAGAATCATCTAGTTAAGATTATTCATTGTTAAATCCGATCTAGAACACACACGAGCACTTGTGTTTTTTTTGTGCTAACTATTTTACAGTTGATTTATGAACGATCTGATTTGTGGGGAGCTTATTGGAACGTTGGTCTGAAAACCGTTCACGCTAATATTAGAAATTGTGAAAACAGAGCAAAGTCACGTAAGTAAAATACATTGGGGCAATATCCTAGAGAGGGTAACATAAGACCGAGTTTGTATTTGAACATTTGATTTTCATAGTGGAAAGTTAGGTGGTCCGGTGGACCGGTAGTTTTCTTCTTAGGTCATGGTTGTGGCCTAGATTGTTTCCACCTAAAAATATCACGTGTTATTATTTTATTTCTGCACTTTATTCTTACACGTGATTTTATGTCTGGCTGCCTTATTTAGGTTATGAAGTTATAAATTAATAAAAAAATTAAGAATAATCTATCCACCCCTACGTTAATCAGGTCCATATTTTATAAACTTTTATTTTTTTTCTTATAATTAAAACAACTAATATAATTGTTTTCAAAGATTTGATACAAAGTTGATATTTGTTTGACATATGTTAAAATAATTATAAGTATTTGTAATTTAGGTAATGTGATTTCTCATCTCATTGATATAAATTTAAGTTCGAATTTTAACTACTTAATATTTTCTCTATTTAATAAAAAATGTCAATAAAAAATAGAAATATAAGTATTTGTAATACATGCAATATAATTCTCACCCTCTAATAACATGAACTAAGTTCGAATCTCACTTTCAAGTGTAATTTATTTTTGTAGAAAAAAAAGGAAAAATTAATTAACTGCAAATTCATCTCTTAGTAACTAAGCATAACAAACTTCCAATTATTTAGTAACAAATATTTTATTAACTTAAAACATTGCTTTTTTAATATTATGAAACGGTGTGTGATTCCAAAAACTTGAAATAGAGAGGAATAATCGCTATATCATGTAAATCACAACTAAAAACATTTAAAATCTTGTACAATAAAATTCGATCTCTCAATCTCAACCTACTGGTCTCAGCCTAGCCAAAGTACTAAAGCTACTGTGTAGTTATTTCCGCCTGTGTTTCAAACCTTGCTTTGACCTCTAAGAAGCATCCTCTAAATCAGCAGGAATTTCTTTATTCGATGCCTTTTTTACATTTGTGTTTGATTTTTAGAAAACAATAAAAGTAATATTTTTAAAATTTAATTATAAAAATATTATTATTTATATTCAATTAATACATTTTTACTTCGTTTAAATTGAATGAATATTATCTTTAACAATAAATACAATTCAATATATATAGAATACTAATATTATTATTATAAATTTTAAAATGTTATTTTTTTATTATTTTTTTAATTTAGACTTAGTTAATGATTTAGGACGGAACACTTCTACACTTAATAAATAAAATTTTAAATATAATATACAATTTTTATGCATAAAAGAGTATTTTTGAATCTTAACTTTTAGATTTTTACTATTGAATAAATCAATACAAATTCAATAATTTGATAATATTTATACTAAAATGAAATATATGTATATTTTTTATTAAATAAAATAAAACATATTTCATAATTATATTCGTTCTTTATTATTAACTATTAATACTATAATTATTAAATTAAATATTATTAGGATATAGAAAATAATAATATTATTTTACCATTTATAGGGTGTCTTTTATGAGTTAAAGGCTAGATCATGGATGACAGCTTGATCAAACTAGTCAGTATCGTGGATACTCATTTTGTTCGAATCGGTTCAGGTAAATGGATCTAAATAGTAAATAATTCAGTGTATACACCAGGATGCTTGAAAGCGTGAATGACCAGGATGCTATTTCATTTTTGTTCGAATCGGTTCAGGTAAATGGATCTAAATAGTAAATAATTTCATCCATTTTTGTCCCACCAGGATGCTTGAAAGCGTCGCTTGTGTTGTTGCCAAGATCTATAATTTTGCCTAATCTTTGAAAACTAAAATACGTGGATAGAAGGGGAAAAAAATGCAGATTACAAAATGGAGAGCAATTCTCTCTTTTTTGTTATAAGAGAATTATAAAATCTTATATATAAAAAGCCCCTATCATGTCGTTCTCCTCCCAAAGTTTTTTTTATATATACTATTCTTTTATATATATTTCCTTTAAAATAAACTTTAATTTTTTTTTTCTCTTCTGTGCTAATAAATATAAAATATTTTTATAATAAATAATAATTATATAATTTATATTTATATTAACTTTACGTTATAAAACTTAAATTATTATTATAATAAATAATATTTATATAATTTGTATTTAATAATCTGATTTATATTGAATTTTAATTATTATTTTATGAGTAATAATTATCTTGAAATAATTGTTTTTATGTTGAGTTTATATTATATTTAATATTAATAAAAAATAATCAAATTTGTAAAATATATTCATAAAAATATTTATTAAATTTTATCTATTATATTTATATAATCACTTCGCAACAATATTACCATGATTGCCACCATCATATCAACCTTGAAGTTGTAATCATTTTGCTTTATTAGCTTTTTTTTCTTCTCCTTTTCTTCTCTATTAATCTGACAAACACTTATATTTAAATCATGTGATATTGTTATAAATTTTTACAAATTATTTATAACATAATTATTATTATATATATTTAATAAAATAATAATAATTATATTTAATTTTTATTAAAATAACAAATTAATTAATTATTTTTTTAAAACTTGATATAAAGGCAACCTAAACAAAAATTAGATTTAAAGAATTTTATTTTATTTTATTTTCAAATAAATAATTTTAAAGTAATAATTATTATTAGTAATTAATTAATATTAATATATATTTATAAAATTTAAATCACCGTGAACTTTCACTAATCCAAAACTAGTAACCTGTATATATATAAGAGCTAATCTCCCCGGAATCGCGAGACGACTTCGTTTTGAGTATATAAGTTTACGATTTTATCCTTTGATGTTTCTATATTTTTCCATCATATTTCATTTCCTGCTCCGTTCTATTATGCAGTCGAAAACGAACAGACTAAAAAGAGTAGCGCTGTGGTCCAGAATGGCCTTCGTGGTTCGCACTCCGTATCGCCGGCGAAGCAGGCTGTGCGCAAGGCCTCATTTTTGGCATCGATCACCATCATCGCTGGCAAGAGCAGCACTTCTGGTGAGTCCATGGTCTTCTCATCTTTATTACTATCTGGTGAATTTCTCTACATGTTCATCTGACAGTGAAATTCGAGCATAGAACAGAGAGGGAATGATATACCCTACCTTGCTCAAAGATTGATTTCTTATTCTATGAGATAGTAAAAGAAGGGAAAGAACAACAGCTCAATAAACAAAGGAATCTCAACTGTAAAACCCATCCTTGTGATCATCTTGTTCATCACTATTTCAAGTATTACGCATTCTTCTTTATTACCATTCTCCTCGTGTCTGTTTTTTGGATTTGGTTATTGCTGATGAAGAGTCCAAAGCTTTTTTCTACATAATTTTTTTTTTTGGGTTGCCTAATTTTCTGTTAAATTGAGCGAGTAATTAGAGAATAAAATAAATAAGTTGTCCCTTTTGGTTTGATGTAGGGTTGAATAAATGGACTGAATAAGGCCCTCAAATTATCTATCTATATGTATATTAGGTCACGTTATCTCTATATTTTCCTTATATTATTTTTTTCTGTAACAAGTTATTAACTTTATTTTTAATATAATATATTATACTTAAAAAGTTAATCACAGTTCCGATGAGTTCATTATTGGTGATCATTGAAAAAGTGATAGGGTAATATCTTTTTTGTTTTTTGTTTTTTTGTTAAAGTTATTAAATAAAGATAATTTAATATATTTGTTAATTGATTTTATTAAAACTACGAAGTTTGAGTAAAATTATTAAATAAACAATGGATTTAAATGTTCGCTAGTTAGATCATTCCCTGCTTAACGAGTTTGGTGCATTTTTGAATCTGGACTCAGGCCCAGCAAATAACCACTAACATTAAGCCCAGTTATCAAATGTCTTAATCGGATCTTTAAACTCTGAACCGAATTGCCGGCAACTCGGAGATTGGACATTGAATGGTCCTTTCATTAGCAGTTAATTTTGTCTTATATTAAAACTTATTTTTAGTAGACGTGATGCTAATAAGATTACATATAATAATGACCCCTCATTTAATTTTAAATAGTTTTAGATAGAATAAATAAAATTATAAAATCAAAAATATAATTAAATAAATCTAACAAAAATAAATTTAAATAAAACATCAAATAAGACAAGCGATAATCTATTTTACCCCTCTGATGCGTCATTCAACCTTACATATATTTTTTTCTCCCAGTATTTTGTGATTTATTTTTTTCCGTTTGGTTGGCAATAAAATTCGAGAAAGAAAGACGGAGAGGGAGGTAGAAAATCTAGGATACAAATCAAAATGAGAAGTGGGATTTCTGGTTCAGCTACAACAACCCTTTTTTCTTCTTTACCATGTAATCCCAAAACGAGATGTTATTCCAATGCTTCCAGCTTATCCAATCCTCGTACAATGTATTCCTCTGATGTTAAGTTCAAATGCATCAGATTTTATCAACCAAAGATGTCTCCCAGAAGAAAAGTTCTCTGTAGTAGCAGCACGGGACCTGGCGGTTCCGGTTCTGGTAAGAAAAACGCTCTCTCTTTATTTCTTCCTTTTACCTCTTTCTCTACGAGTTAAGTTTGTTAGGTCATGATTAATTAAATTGTGTTCGTTAATTACGAGGTGGTTCATCTCGTTTTATTGAAGAAAATTAAATAAGAATCTATATTCAGGTTTGTTTGTTGGTTGTGGGACGAGCTTATTTGATTGGAAATTTCGACTTTTCTCATCTTTGTGCTGTTTTAATTTCTTTCAGTCTGCCTAATTTTGTTGGTTTAAGCATATATGAATTTTGTGTCTTGTAAAAGTTTGTATGAGAGTTGTTGAAGCACTTGTAGAATTAGTTTTGTCTTTTGGTGATAATCTCTGTTTAAATGGAGTCTTTATTTGAAACTAAATAAACTTTGTATCACATATTCACATGCCCCTTATTTTCGCCTGATGCAAAATAACAAAACTCTTATTAAAATCCACTTAGTTTAAATTGAAACTATTTCTGCATCAGAAGGCTACCTCATTATGTTAAATCATTTAGTGGAAAAGTTTTGAGTCATTTACATCTATATCTTTCTAATATTAGGTCATACCAAATTTATAACAAGTTTGTCATCCACATAATGTTAGAGGAGCTTTCTTTAAAGCTCAATTTTTACCCCTTAATTAGCATTTGCCTTTCCGTGCCTAGTATATGTATTGTAATTGTTGTTTGTGATCTTTCATGAACGTGATGCATGATATATGCAAATACTAGTATATAACTCACTGTGTTGCTTTATGTATTTCGATAGTTTGTTTACGTTGTCTTAATTTTTCTTTCTTTTGCATCACTTCTATTGTTTTTGTAAGCATTTGACTGAACGTGCAGGTGAAAATGAAAGCAAGAGTGTTCTAGATGCATTTTTCTTGGGAAAAGCTCTAGCAGAAGCCTTGAATGAGCGCATCGAGTCTACAGTGGGGGAGCTTTTGAGTACAATTGGTAGGTTGCAATCCGAGCAACAAAAGCAAGTACAAGACTTGCAGGTACTAACTATTTTTCAGTTACCAATTTTCCAATGGATTCATGAAATCTTTTCTTTCCATTGCCCTTTAAGTGAGTTTGGTCTTCATGGGAATTTTGTATTTGGTTGTTTTCTTATTTGTATATTTTTGTCTCATTTTTATTAGCATTTATATAGAGAGGAAGAAACTGTACACAAGTATTGACACTCTCCTTTGTTTCTCCCCTGAATTGCTCTGAAATTGTTTTCAACTATACTCTTTAAAGTTGATGGACTTGGAACTTCATTTTGGATTCTCTTTATCTATAAATGATTGGCTAAATTACAATTATGAGCATGAGATCAATGCATGAAGATCATTGTGAGGATTTTGGGACTTCTGGCATTATAATTTATAACAATTGTTCTTATCTCTCTTATAAAAAATAAAAAAAATTGTTCTTATCTCCAATTCAACCCGCTCTTTATTGGCATCTGTGTCATATTTTTCTTTCAAATTCTGGAAACTGGAATCTATTTCATATTCAAGGCTTTTTCAGCATCAAAATATTGGAGTTCAATTTAAAACTTCACCAGTTCTGCTTGAAATTGCTACATGAGTGTTCCATTGTTAAGTAACTGGAAACTGCAAGTCTGTAACCTTGTTTATAATGAGCATGATGACTTATCTCAAATACATTTTCTGCTTCCTTTATAAAAGACCCACAACTCGCATGATGCTGCATGAGGCATATGATTTAATAATGGTTATATGCAGGAAGAAGTATTGGAAAGAGCCAAAAGAGCCAAAGAGAAAGCAGCTCTAGAGACCATGAAGGCAAAAGGTCTTGTTACCAAGTCCACTACTGTAAAAACCACACCAGTTACTAATCGTGTTGCTTCAGTGAGTTCATCGCAGACCGCAACCTATGTCAGTCCTCCGAATCAACCATCAGTATCTGAACAGAGTCCCTTAACTGACAAAGCAGAATCTGATGCTGCAAATCAAGATCCTCCAATAGGGATGCCAAATGAAAACTGATGTGGCTTTTCCTTTATTTTTTTAGCTATCAGTATACTCTATGCATTCTGATACACCGACAATTATACTTGATGCAACTGTTCTCCTTGAACATCTAGTTATTACATTCGCAGACAGTTCTGCATTAGTTTTTGATAAGTTTGTTGTTTATCAACAGTCTAAAAGCCTCATAGGATTCAAGGCATAAGTAGTTTCTCTATTTCTCCATAAGCAATAAACAAGCAGCCTTCGAGGCATACTCTATTTCTACATAAGCAATAAACAAGCAGCGTCACCAAGATTCATCAGTCTAGAGGTGCCCTTAAAGGTTCCATTTTTCTTGTCAAGGCTATTCTTGTGGTTCATCGAACCCAATGCCAGACATAGGCACCTTAGGAACAATCTAGCCATGATTACCACCATCATATCAATAGTCCATATCATCATCAGTTGTGTTTGCTTTATTAGCTTTTTTCCTCCTTTTCTTCTCTGCTCTTTTCGTCCCTGTGTTGATGCTGCATATAGCTTTTCATTTTGCCTGCTAGTTGCGGTCTTTCCCTTGGTCTTGTCGGCATCATCTCCTTCAATTTGCATGGATTTGTCATCATCCTGCTCACTAACCATATCATCAGAGTGGCATTATGCCACCCTCTAATTAAGCAGCCGAGCACTTATACCCTCACAACCCTTTTAGTGTGCATTTCAAGGCAGCAACTGTCATTTCTTCCCCAAGATAAAAGCCACTTCTCAGCAGCTTCTCGAGGGACAAGATCGGAGATACAAGCATTATTACATTGAGCAGGAATGTACACATTAAAAACCAAAAGATGCATTATGGATTTAACGTATCTTTCCTTGCGCATTTATCAAACCGACGTTTTTGAAGCCAATTACATTTAAGCTTCGAAGACATTGTTTTGAGACCTCAAACTCGAGAATACCTTCAATTTCATTTATCTTGTATTAATCACCATGGTTCATAGGTGTTTTTTTCCCTCCATATTTTTATTGAACTCTAATAAATTAGAGAGACTAATTATTCTTTGAAAACAAAAACATTACAAATAAATATTAACAGGTCATAAAAGTGTCGAAGGATCTATTAGAGCTTCTCAACCTACACATGCCTATATTTTTTTAAGGAAAAGTCAGGATAAAAATGAGTTTTGTAAAATGAAGCTTTTTAAAATCATTTACTCACATATGTAATCATGCTACATATGTGCAACGTGATTATACATATATGTAAATGATTTTAGATGATTGTCGTATTTTTAATGACCGTATATTACTTTTTAGTGTAAAATTAACTTATTTTTTTCATTTGTATATAACTCACCTATTCACATAGTTTTATTTTTAATTTTTTTCTTGGTTAAAGTACATAAATGGTTTCTATAATTTAACTAAAAAGTCTTCAATTTTTTAAAACGTTTGTTCTCATTCTCAAATTTTTAAAACTTTACAAATAGATTCTTAATTTTTTTTAAAATCTTACAATTTGTTTCTCATATTTTTAAAATTTTACATATAAATCATAGCTTGGATACTGGAATATATATTTGTGAATAAAAATTTAAGTAATTAAATTGTTTGATTTAAAAGTTTAAAAATTAAATTGTATGACTTAAAAGTTTAAAAACTAAATTATATGATTTAAAAGTTTAGAATTTAAATACGAAGTTTTTAAAATTTGAAGATTAAATCATATATTTTTAAAATTTAAAAACGTATACTTAAATTTAGTTAAAATTTAATAACAAATTGTGCATTTTAACCTATTTTTTTATGTTATATGAAAAACACATGCATATTACATTTTTAATATATAAAAACTAATATAAGTAGGGTGTTTAAAAATAAAAATATTTTGTAAAGGGGTTAACTATACCATTAAACTTTTCTTTGGAATATAAAATTAATCTTTGTTAATAAAGAGCCAACAAGCCTAAAAAATTTAATAGAGAAAAAAATATATATATACACGGCCAATAATCATTGAGATGCATCTCCAAAATTTCTTAAGAAAGTAATTTTAAATTCGGTGTACAAAATTTTACTTAAGGATGTACATAAGTATTAAAAAACCAACTTAATTGATAGTACTAATTCGGTCTTTTTTATTTATTTTATTTAAACCGAATAAATTGTTTTGATTTAGGTTTTATATATTGTAATCCAACCTATCCGATTTATTAAAAAAAAAATTAATATTAATTATATATAATTTAAAGATTAAATCTTATAATAATATTAATTTTTATATTTAAAATTAATTTAAAATATTTGAATTTAATGATTGTATTTAAATAAATTTTTTTTTTTAAAATAATAGTATAATAATTGATATAAGTTTAAATTAAACTAACTGATCAAATATATTATCTTCCATTTGATTTTGTTAATTTTGATTCATCAATTTTCCTAACAGATTAGATAAATTCGGTTAGTTTTAGGGATAAAAACCGACATACGCCACCTATGTCCGTGACTAATTGTACAATTCAAAAGTATTTTTCGATACTTGTTCATAAATTTAAGTTAAGGTTACATACAAAAGTAATATGATGGCAATAAAATAAAAATCATAGGGTGTTAATTATTAACAAAGCCTCCTCTTCTCCTTCAATTTTTTGCCAGCCCAACATCAAAAACCCTGAACCCTCGTCCAACTTTCTACTCTACTCATTGTCTTCCTCGGCCGCTCTCTTCCACTTTGTGTATGTATGTTTGGCTTCTTCCCTACAAACGTAGTCGTTTTTTTATGCAGATTGGTACGTTTAACCATAAGAAATCAGGTTCGCACAATTTCAATCCTCATCTCCTCCCATTTTCATTCTTGCTCCTAACCTCTTATTTGATTTTCTTAATTCCTAAAATTAATTTGCTGACCTCTGAAATTACTTAGCCCTAACCCTAGAAATATCATATTGCTCTTGTTCTATTTCTGATTTCTCTGCTTGGATTCAGGTAATAACATTTGTAATGTTACTTATTCTTCCCATGTTATCACTAATAAAATTAGTGACAATTTGCCGAAATTTGATCGTCTTTTGATTGTTGTGAATATGTACATCTACGTTATAGATTCTGATGAGGTTGGAAAACTGTTCTTAATTGATTTTAACTGTAAATAGAGCTTGATTGTTCTGCTTCAGCTGGATAGTGTAACAGCTGTGAGCGCCTTTGAATCAAAACGTAGTTGGATTTGAGATTAGTTAATCTGTTTTTTTCCAGTTATTTTATCGTTAGTGCTGCTTAATTTATTGTTTACTGCTTTCTGGTTGTGTTTCTATTTCATCTTTGAAGAAGTTGGAGATTGATTATATTCTCATTCTTATGTAGGTTCAGACATCAAAACAATTATTTTTATTTGATTTCTTGCTCTTCCACTTCAACCCACAGAGCTTAACAACTATTTGTACCGGATTTTCACTCAAGGTTTCAGTTTTTTCTCGTTGCTTTCTATATGGAAACTAGAATGATTGCGAAAGCACTTGTCAGAACCCAACCCAGATGTCGATTTCCTTATCAGATTCTTCATGTTTACTTAAAGTTCTATTCTTCTCATTCTTGCTTGGCTTCTCACAAGGATCTAGAAATCCAATTGCGTTCGTTATGCGAAAGATCAAATTCTAAATATTCTGAGGCAGTTTCGCTTTTCCACCGAGCTGTTGATTCTAATATATTGCCTACTCCTTCAATTTGTAATTTTCTCGTGCACGAACTCACAAAGGCAAAAAGATATGAGTTAGCATTTTTGATTCATAGCAAGATGATCCATCTTCATATTTTTCCTAATTTTGTATCGTTGAGTTGTTTAGTTGCTTGTTTTATTAATGCCAGTAAGCCCCAATTAGCACTTGGGGTAGTAGGGTTGATAATCAAGCGTGGTTATTGGGTTAATACGTTTGTTATGAATCTTATTCTAATGGGTTTCTGCCAAAATAATGAAGTTGAAAAGGCAATAGAGTTGTTAAGCTTAATGGATAGATGTGATCTGTCCCCTGATATTATACCTTGCAACATGCTTGTAAATAAACTTTGCAAGTTAAAAAAGTTGAAGGAAGCAGTAGAGTTTTTAGTTCGTATGGAGTTTATGGGTTGTCAGCCAAATTCTGTAACCTACACTACTCTGATGAATGGTTTTTGTAAGAATGGTCAGGTGAATGAGGCTGTAGGTTTGATGAAGGAGATGAAGGAGATGAATTTGGATCTAGATGTTGTTGCTTACAGTATCCTTATAAATGGTTTTTGTAATGCTGGAGATTTTAATAGTGGAAAACAACTTTTTGATGAGATGTTGGAAAAATGTATTTCTCCTAATGTGATTGTGTATGATAGTTTGTTGCATTGCCTTTGTAAAATGGGGAAGTGGAAAGAGGCTACTGTAATGTTTAATGATATGACAAAATCTGGAATTTTACCTGATGTTATAACCTATACATCTTTACTTGATGGGCTCTGCAAGGGTGGAAAGGCTAGAAAGGCCACTGAGCTATTCAGCTTGATGATAGAAAGGGGTGAACAGCCTAATACTATAACATACAATGTTTTGATTAATGGATTATGCAAGGAAGGGTTGGTTGATGACGCTTTTAAGATTCGGGAAATGATGTTGGAGAAGAGATTGAAACCTGATGCATACACTTATAATACCTTACTTATGGGGCTTTGTTGCAATGGGAAGGTTGATGAGGCAATTAGAGTGTTCAGTACAATATCAGATTATGAGAACCCTGTTGAACCTGATGTCATGACTTTTAACACGGTAATTCTAGGACTCTGCAAGGAAGACCGTCTTGATGAGGCTGTAGAGATTTATCATACAATGGTTCAAAGAGGAATTGTAGGCAGCACAGTGACTTTTAATGCTTTGATAGGGGGATATATGCAAAGAGGAATGGTTGAGAAAGCCCTTGAACTCTGGAAACATATGCTAGGCTGTGGACTTGTTCCAAACTCTATCACATATGGTGTTATGATTAATGGGTTTTGCAAAACACGTATGGTAAACATTGCTAAAGGACTTTTCAGTAAAATGAGGGCTTCTGGGCTTAATCCTACTGTTGTTGACTACAACATCCTATTGGCTTCCTTGTGCAAGGAGAGTAGTTTGGACCAAGCAATAATGTTATTTCAAGAATTGAGAAATTCAAATCATGGACCAAATGTTGTGTCATTCAACACAATTATTGATGAAACTCTCAGAGCAAAGGACGTTGAATCTGCTAAAAAGTTGCTATTGGACATGCAGAAAATGGGACTAGACCCAGATGTTTTGACTTTCTCCACTTTAATTAACAGATTTTCAAAACTTGGTCTATTGGATGAAGCTAAAATGATGCTGGAGAGGATGACTGCTTTTGGTTATACACCAGACGCCTTTGTATTTGATTCTTTACTAAAGGGTTATAGTTCAAAGGGTGAATCAAAAGAAATAATTAATACGTTTCATCAAATTGCTGAGAAGGGAGTTGTTCTCGATCCAGAATTAACTTCTACCATCTTGTCATGTGTATGTCAATTCTCGAAAGACATAGATGTGAAGGAGATTCTCCCAAACTTTTCCCAGAAAACATCAAACGGAACAAGTTTACATGTGATGACCTTTGAAACTCAAAATGTCTCACCCAGTAAAACTATAAGCTCTATAACGTGAATCCCAAAAATGGTTTTGTAAATGTTCAGACACTTGCTCAGATGCTACATGCAAAGTTAAACAAAGATGATATTGTTCTGCTGAATATTAGGAATCGGGCAAGGAAGATCTGTATGTAGATTTGCTTTTCTTTCCTTGTTTTTGTTATATCAGGTAAAATTATTGTTCTCCATATATATATATGATCTATTTATTCACGTGGTTTCATTTTGACTCTTCATAGGGAAAAAAACATGTTTTTTCGTAAAACAACTTATGTTTTTCAAAAAAAAAAAAGTTCCTATAAAAAAAAACATATGTTGTTTTATGTAGTATGAAAAACATATATTTTTTTCCTTGGGAGATTAGAAGTGAAACTTAATGTATAAAGTGAGTTATGTCATGTAATTAAACCAAATTATTATTGATCATTGGATTTTTTTTAATATGTACACGTCTTTTTCTTGATTGTGGCACTTATCTTTAATCATATTTAAGCAGGGATGATTGCTCTTATGACAATAGCCTGTCTTTATCCAATGGAGTTTACATATTGGAAGATTTGGTGATATTGATCTAGCTCATGGAATTTCAAATGTATATCAGGAACTGATTTCTTCAGACAGCAATGAATAGCCTGTCTATTGTGTACGTTGTCAACACGTACTCTTCAAAGGTTACCTAATGAGGTGCATGATCTTCCAAAATTGAAGTATTGGTCTTGGAAGATCAGTATGGCTCATTTACACTTGGATTAAGCAGCCTTTGCGGTGGAAGTGAGATAAAGAATGTACATTTCGTTGAGTTCAAATGCCCCTTTTTGCATAATTTTTTGCTATGGTTTTAGCCATTGAAAGAAATTTAACGTAAATGGTCATATTGTAAAGTTGCTTTTATTTTCAGCCATTGAAACACCTTGTATCCATTTTTTTTAGCAGAATGTGATACTACTCAACAAATAGAAAAAGAAAAGTTCTGAATCAAAATCAATTTGAAGTTGACGTCAGTTTTGATCTATGTTATTAGATCCCATTCCAGATTTACACAATCCGGTATCTATAAGAATAAAGATAGGTTTCCAATTCTTATTTTATTTCATCGCATTTCAAGATAGGTAACAGATTTGTGTTGTTTGTGTAATTTTTGTTATTTTAATTAATTATTATTAAATGGCAGGAACACGAAGCAAAGAAAACGACAGGCACAATGAAGATTTTACTTTTCAAAAACACCATATAAAGCAAAATCACATTCCATGAGGTTTTTATCTTATCCTGCCCTACCTTCTTTACACGACACTCTTTCGCCAAGAAACTTCTTGTTTTACATTAAATCTTTTCACTGTGTCCACACCTCTATATGAATCATGATCCTCCACTTTGAAACTTCTCCTAACCAGATAAAATCTCAGGATACATTGGATGTGGGTTTTGTGAAGGAGAATTTGATTAGTTATTTGAGAAATCTAGTAGCATATTCAAAGATGCAATGACATAGAAGTTGGATTTAATGGACTTGTGAACTACATTTTATATAAAGATCGTGGAGAATACGCAGAAAGTATATATAGAATAATTAGGAGATATATTTACCAACATTGTTACTAAAGATTTATTGGAAAAATAATATCAATGTTACATTAACAATAATCAAAATGTGTAAAAATTCACTAACTTTTGGATTAAGTGTTACAAGTCTACTTACTATTAAAAAGTTGTCAAAAATATTATAACTTTAAAAAAATTAGAAATGATGTAGAGCATTGAACACATGTGTATTTTTTTTTTTTTTTTGAATTTTTCTAAATCAATTGTAATTCAAAAAACATGAATTTAGATAAGTTTAAGCGCATAATAATTGATTTAAGAACATATATTAACTTAAAAAAATATATACATGTATGTTTATATATTTAGAGTTTCCCACTTATGACTTACTTGTAAATAGTTAATGAATTTATATAATTTCATCCAAAAATTAGTAAATTTTTATATACTATAGTAATGTGTATCATTAACACCTTTGATACAAGTTTATTTATATATTTTCATGAACAAGCAAGATGCAATTCTAAATTTGATTTAGTTCCTTTTAGCTCCAAAAATAAAAACTTACCAAAATCATGAAATAACAAACCAAAACTGAATATAGACGCGAAATTCTATTTGAACCAACAATAACTGGGCAGTATTACTCATTGGGAAATTCAATTTGACAAGATGGAAAAAGAGAAGAATACAAAAGTGAATTTTGAAAAGGCATGATTAAAGGGGTTGATGAAGCATCGCTATCCAACCCATTAGTGAAGAGGGTTTACAATTACAGAAATCTCAAGTAGTGTTTAGATTAGATACTATTCATTAGGGTGCTTGAGTTTAGTGAATTTTTGGATATAAATTTTGGTAAAGATATGATAAGTAGACCCATCGGCTAGTTAAAAAGATATTATTGGAGTTTGATTAGACACACAGAAAATTTATCAACATTGGTAAACAAGTCCATATATGATGGTGTTAATTACAAATGCGTGAGGATTTTCCAGACGAGTAAGTATTTAATGCTATAAAAAAGACCTATTTTCTAACAGACACAAAAGAATCATGAATAGTTTTTCGATTTAATAATTATAAAAAAATTGAATGATTCTTAGTATGTCTTGATAATATCAAGAAATTATTAATATATATAGAATGATCACTTTTTATGAACTTGTTAGTGTTTTTTCACCGTGATACAGTAGCTAGTACTTCTTACTCTGTAGGTATGATTGTACAATTATATCATAGAAATATAGTACATTGTTGTTTTAATGTGGACCATATGTCTTTTGTCCGTTTTCAGAAATCTTTATTGCAAGGTTTGCTTGGTGAAAGGAACCTAACACAAGACCAGTCAGGCAAATTGAACTGTTGTGATTTGATGTTGAAAATGTATTTTTTTTTATGGGTTCATGGTTAATCTTCCATGGATTTAGTTGAGCTCATACTTTAATGCTATTTTTTATTGTTCTTTATTTCATAATCATGTTCTTTATCATATGATAATTAGTGATTATATATACAATAACGATCTGTTTGTCTGTGTTAACTTTGTCTATTTTGGCTATTTGGCTATCATCAATATTATTAGTGGCTTTTCATATCAAAAATGGAGAATCCACTAAAGGGAGTTCTGATTAGCTAGGTGATTTCTCTCTCTCTCACTCTCTCTCTTCCAAAAGCTAGATGGGAATTTGAATTCAGAAAAATCTACCTGATCTCAGGGAGAGGTATAACTTAGTCCATTGACAAAAATAACCTTAAGATTAAGCTGCAGTTATACAGCCAAATCGTTGTATTATATTTCTTTAGACAGAAGTCCTACTTTGAAAAGAGTATTGGTTTAAAATTTTAAGTTTTGATAATCCCATAATGCATATTTCTTCTATTATTAATTGGATGTTTCCCAAATTTTACTTCCTCAAATCCTTAGGAATTAGAATAGGACGTGTCTCTTTTAAAAAATAATACTTACACATTCACTTCATTACTTGTATACATATAGGTTTGCATCCATGCTACCTTACCAACATCACAAGTTATTTATTTATTTTTATATATTTTTTTCATGTGATATTTTAATGACGTATATAATTAATTTTTTAAGTTTCTATAAAAAAATCACATATTATATAAAAGTCACATATATTATATATCCTTTGTTAACTATTACTTGATAAGCTGATTTGAGCATGAAAGTCACAAGAGAACCTTTTGTTTTGTTTATTTTATTTTATTTTTTTTTGTGGGGAAGGGGAAACAAATAATTTTCTATTTGATTTGATATGTTGACAAGATGTGAGGCATATATTATTATGTTATAAGATTTGACAATCGTGGTTGTGCAATTAGTTTCCACTTTCCATACTCATGTCAGGCTGTCAGCTACAAGAATAAGAACTGGACCAAAGCTGCCCCCCTGTTGTTATCTTCTGCCTTTTTTTACGTTTGAGTTAATACGTCTGTCGTGTTTGACTAAATGTTAAATATTTTCACATTCCATATTTAAAATTAGTGCTTTGAATTAAAACCAATAATATTACATATATTTTGTCAATAACAAAAGAAAATCAAAATTGGCTGTAACTCTTTCACGAGTTCGTAACCTTTTTAATAAAAAAAATGCTTATATAAATGGATATTTTAAAAGTAGTATAATAATAATTCTTTATTTATTTTAAAGTATATAAATTATTTAATTTTATATTTTAAATTAAATTTCTTTTATCACATATTTGATATTTATGATATAAGTGATTAATAAGTACGTTATTTAACGATTTGGTATCTTAATAGTACCATTATTTAACAAAATATATATAAGTAGGATCATATTTTTATAACAGTATAATAATAGTTTAGATATTTAATTTAAAACACACTAATAGTTTAATATTAATATTTAATTGAAAATTTTATCATATATGGGTAAAAAATTAAAGATAAATTTATCTTTAAAATAATTAAATAATAAAAGAATTATATCAAAACCAAAAGAAATCATGAAAATATTGAAAGAGTTTTGAAAAAAATCTAAAAAAATCGAATTATATTAAAGGTGTTAGTTTTTTCAAAGAACTTAAAAAGGAATGATTTGTATGATTTTGTGATAGGTACTAAACTCAAAGGTATGTTTAAAAATGGTGAATAATTCAAACTAATAAAAAGTCTACATAAATTCTAAGAATTATGAATATTTGTTATTTTTTTTAGCTAAAATGTTTGTTTATAAACTTAAACTTAATAATAGTAGCTAAACATTACTACCAAAAGTTTAAGCTGTCAGTAGGGGCACCAACTATCCTTTATTCAACCCATTACACTTAATCTAGAATTCGAGTTCCACCATGAACCACGCAAGCCAAAGGGGTGGGCCACAACCAAACAAGTGATGTAACACTCTCTCCCTCGTAAGAGAAGTTCATCCTCGAACTTACACTTTTCAGAACTCGAATTCGGGAACAGACTTTGATACCAAACTTAAGAATAATAGCTAATCATTCTTACCAAAAGCTTAAGCTTTTAAACTCGTTATCAAGTTTATCAAAAAACTTAAAAAATATTTAGATTTTAGATAGTCTTAATTTTAATATATCTTTAATAATTATCACACATAATATTATATTTATGTATTTATAATATTTAAAATTATTATTTTGTCTTTTCTTTTAATCTACTTCAATATTTTTACTAAGATGTGTTTCAAAATTAACTTTTATTTTATTATTATTTTTAATAAATTTTGAATAATTAACTTAAAAAAATTAATTTTAATATTATTAGAGTATTATTATTATTATTGTTATGCCGAGAAAAATAAATAAATGAAGGAAGGAAGGAAGGAAGGAAGGAAGGAAGGTATATTGATATATAACAGAGACTACTGACAAAAGGTAATTTTAATTCATGTTATCTAAAGGGCATTATACGTCTTACATGAGAGAAGTCGTTCAACTATTTATTGGATCTGAAAATCTGAGAGCCATTCAACACTACGTTAGTTAATTGATACGGGGTGAGATTTCAATTTAAATTATATTTTCCTCTTTTCTGTGTCTAGATAGAATATTCTTTTGTACTAATAATAAAAAAATTATTTTTTTATGTTATTATTTTTTATTTAATTTATATCATATTTTGATGTTTACTTAGTTTCTTTTTAATTAAATTATCGTATGTATTTAACTAATAATTTTATGTATAATTTTAATATTTGATTTAATTATGAAAATTTAAAATAATATTTTTATTTGAGTTATGTTTAATTTACTTGTTATGGGTTTTTTTAGTTGGTTTAATTTATTCTAAATATATTTTAAATTTTACAGTTAAGATTTATTTGTTATTAAAATCTTTCTAAAACATAAATTTATACTTGTGTTTTTTGTGTTAATCATGTTTAGAAATTGATTTATAAACATATCTGATCGATAATAAGTTAATTAGAATCTATGTTATTCACAATAGTCTTAAAAGAAAGGATAATATAAGATCAAATATGTATTTGTATATTTGATTTACATAGTATAAAAGTTATGGTTGTACCTTAAGTTGTATCCACTTAAAAATCTTATGTATAATTTTTTATTTCGATATTTTATTATTTACACACGATTACATATTTGGTTGTTGTAATTAGGTTACAAATTTATAGTTTAATAAATTAAAAATAACTTAATCATCCCTTCTAAATATAATTGGTTTGTTTTTAAAACTTTTATAAACATATTAATCTAATAATAACGATGCATATAAGTTAATAATCTATATGACATAAAATTTCACATGATAAAACACAACAAACAAAGTATAAGTGAAAGAGAATACAATATTTAAGTAATTAAGCTTGAAAAATACACTTAAATTTTCTTGAGAAGATATTTAAAGTAAAAGATAAAGAATATCACGTAAAATATGAATAAAAAAGAGTATAATACAAACTTAAAAATAATTCAAAACATACTAAATAATAAAGAAAACAACTTAATAAATTAAAGTAGATGCATTTTATATGATATGATATATGAGTGATCTTATTGTAAAAAGAAATATCTTAATACTTTAACATTACACGATGAAATCATGTGATATGAATCTTATGCAAAAAGTTATGAAAAAATGATAGTTTGAAAACTAATAGTTAATTCACTAACAAGATATAACTTTAAAAACAAATTCATCCTTAATATTTTGGCCACGTGTTTTACATATTTAAATTCTTAATTAAACTTTAATTTTAGGTCAATAGTGTAACTGAAATTCAAATGATAACTATTGGTATACTCTTGTAAAAATATTTACCTACATATATCTTTTTTTAAAGTATTCAAACTTTTAAATAATACAGTTATTTTTTATTGAGATATTATATGTGTTAAATATATCTTTTGTTAAAATATTCAAACTTTTAAATAATACAATTATTTTTTATTGAGGTATTATATGTGTTAAATATATGATAAAATATAAAATTATATTTGAAAATAAATAAAGGAATACTAATATTAAAGAATAAAATTTCATATAAGAACTTTTTAATTAAAATGAATACCCCTGTTTGACTAATAGAAAAAAGCTAAATGTATTATTTTAAGTCCATTTAATTTTTTTATAAGATTTTTTTTTTTCAACTCTGAATGTGTTATTTATTAAATTTAAAATATTTTTTTTATTAATTCAAATATTTTTATTTCTATCTCTTATTAAATATTTATTTTAAATATATATATATATATATATATATTAATTTTACATTTTATTATATCAAATATCAAATCATCGAATATTTTAAAAACAAGAACAATTTCTCGTGTTTGTGACGCGATACAGACTATATAAAAAGACAGCTTTATATATTTAGCTTTTTTACTTTTTTCGCTCTGAAACAAAAAATAGGATTGTAATAATAGCCAAATGAACCATGACGTTTTGAAGCCATGAAAGAAAATAAAAAGAAAAAAAATTCTTACGTGCCTAGCTGCACAAGTCCGTCGAGGCTCTGCATTAATAATTAATCAATATTCGTTTGGTGGCAGAAAAAGGGCAAACTAAATGCCTTCACTGCTTTAAAAGTTGAATTGACCAAACACTGTTCAATTATTATTTGAGATCTCATTTAGTTAAAATTAAAAAAAAAATAGAAAAACAAAATAGGATATAATATTTTCTTTATTTTAATTTTATAAATTAAATAAATAAATTATATTTTTTAAAATCTATATACTTTCATCACTTTATAATTATATATTTTAATATTTTAAGTCTTTATTACTAATTTTGATTTTTTTGATTTTTTTGCTAATTTTTTGAAATTGGATTGGAATAAACTTATTAGATGTTAAAGAATAAAATATCTTAAAAATTTAAATAATAAAAAATAAATTATTTAAATTAGTATAAAATGTTAATAAATATAACGATAAAACAACTAAAATGTAATCACTCCTATCTATGGTGATCTTAACAAAATTTACCTAACTCCACTGCTTAGTCTAAGACTCTAGATACATGGACTGATATATAAAACTTCAAAACTTTATCATAAAACTTATTTGATTGATTTGAAATTTGTAATGGCTAGTTGGTATTGTTATGTGTATATTATACGTATGATTGGAAACAGAAAATAAACGAAATTTTTTTAATTACCATTTGTTGAAGCTACCAAGGGGAGATTTGTAGAGAGGAGCACACCTAAGAAATTATTTCTCACTTGAAAATAATTATTTTTGAATTGGGGTAATAATCGGAGAGTTATTAGGACAATAAGATTTATAAAGTGAGAATTAGATCCTTTAAACTATGGATACATAAATTAATATTTATAAGAATATCGACCTATAAGTGTTATTGTTAGAATAGACTAACTTTATGAAAATGAGAAGACAAGTACATCATCCTAAGTTGATCCTAAGTTGAGGTGATGTCTATTGGAAATATTTGTTTTGATCAATTTGTTTCTTAGATAACCTAACACTCTTTTGGTGTAGGTTATGCATCATAATTCGTACCAAGTCACGTAGTGGTTGATTTAAAATAGATTGTAATAATCAATCTAAGATAAGTCATAATGATCAGTTTGAAATAATTTATGTTGATCAATTGATAGAGGTCATTAGCCATGACCGTTAAACAATACACCTTACATCCAAGTTCACACTTGGTGAATATTCGTCCCTACTAGTTCTTAAGTATCAAAATCATTTAAACAATTTAACAAAACATATATTATTTTTAATATTTGTTAATTTGAAATAATTAAAAAGTGTTCATTCTTTACAAGTATCTACCCTTAAAATAGACTTTATTTAATCAAAATATAAGAGAAATATATTAATATTAAAAGAAATTAAATACTTTCTTATAATAGTTTATTTTTATTTTAGGATGAGGTAACATAGCAGATTATGCTAATAATTATAACCATTATGTACCAACTTTGAGTACATTCGGGTAATAACTTTCGATTATGAACGTGTAATAATTTTCTTTTGGTTTAATCACCCTACTTATTTTTTAACATTTATTCAAACATATATTTATTTTAAAAAATTAAATGTTATATAATTTTTACTCTACTACATTACTTAAAATATTGATATTAATTTTTATTTTTTAACTATTTATCACATGTAAAAATAAAAAAAAATTCAATCTATTTATTTTAAATATTTTGTATTTTATTATTAAAAGTGTATTTTTTAATGTAATTATATCTATATATAAAATAATATTAATATATATTCAATTTCGATTAATCATAATTTTAATATTGTAATAATTATTCATTCTCACACCTTATCGGTTATGGTTATTTTAAAAAAAATTATCGATTTTTTGTGGATAACCTCTATTTTAATTACTTACAGTTAAAATGCTCATCGTTATATACAAATTTTTTATATTATGTCATTTATATCGTTTGTGCTCTCTTAGATTAAAAATATTTCATTTAATCACTTAGTACGTAAAAAGGGGCCAATTAAATACAAATTGTATTATTTAAATGATTTTTTATTAAAATATTCTTAGTTTCTTACAATTGATTAAAATATAAGCTTTTGACAAATATAAAATTATAAAAAAAATCAACAATAATAATATTCAACAAAAAATTATTTATATATGTTAGTTTTTAATAAAAACAATAAAACATTAAAATAAAGTAATTGCAATTAGAAAATATTTAAATAATTTTTTGAATTTTTTTTCATATTAATTATTATAATTTTATCATTTTTAAATAATATATTAGTCGTATTTAATCACTTTACTTAAAAATAATAATATTTTAATTAAAAAATTATTAAAATAATATAATTTAATTTTAATTTTTTCATAACTAATAAACTAAATAATACAATTTATAATCTAAATAACTAAATGAACCAAATAACATAATATAATAGATTTGTATGGTATTTTTCTTTCTTTTAATATCAAGATCACGCAGTGCAATTTGTTTGCACATTGCGTCTTCTTTTCCTTATCTGGTTTTCATTTTTTTTTATTAATAAATGGAAATCAGATTAAAAAAAGAAAAAAAATGAAATATGCAAACAAGTAATGGACTAACATCGTAATAATTGTTGGAGAAGAATGCATGAATTAATTAATTCCAAATTATTGTCAAATTAGCATAGAACAACCTCAATATTCTCCAAACTATTCAATATATATCTAAGTGGGAAAAGAATATATATATGAAGAAATTATAACTAGTATGGATCACATAATTATTACATGCTTTTCAAAATGATTCCTTAATCCTTACTTCAAGAAGTTCTCACTTTGAAAATTCTATGCCCTTCTCACCTCAAATTAATTGAGAATATGCATTCCTTTTTCACTAATTTAGTGGGCTAAAATAAAAAGGGAGGTCATGTCATGACTTATAACAAGTATTACAAGAAAAGGGTTTCGAAGTATGAAAACCATACGTTCTAGCAAACCAAATCATGTGAAAGATTTTATCTTCACATTCACTCCAAATCATCAAACATTATTTCATTTTATATATCACTAATAGTTGATGATTATATCCTGTACAAATTTCATATTTTAACTACTGATGTTTACACTTTTATCTATTTATTTATTACATATTGATAATACAAAAATTTAAATATGAGAATTAGATTTCATAGTTAAACTTAAAAATATTATTCTACCTCTAAAAATAAGATAGTTTATTTATTTATTTTCAAAAGTTTTTTTTTCATTCCAAATATATATAGAGTTTGTTGTATTTTACCATATAAGATGACTTCTAAAAAAATAAATTAATGATATTTAAAAGATGGAGATTTAAACTATAAAGTTTCAAGTTTTTACTAAATTAATTACAAACCCACGTAATTAAAAGATGCAGCAAAAAAAATGAGTTTAAAGAGCGTAATAATGTGAAGTTCGGTTAAAAAGAGTGTGCATGACACTAAGGCATGGATAAAATATTTAATTAGAATTGGTAAACAACTTTTACTTGTTATTAAAAATTTTGTTATTTTTTATCGGTATAAAAACAATGTAAAAAGGTATAAATAACACATAAATATGATATAATTAATATAAAAATACGACACAAATATTTTTAACCTACTCAAACAATTGATAACTAACCGTTAAACCTATTATTAACACACAAGTTAGTCATATATCTTTGTGCACCGATTTTGCTTGTACACGTTAATCCCCACAAATTAATATAGAAAAAGATCTAAATACACATGATAGTAGGATGGGGTTGAGAGCTTACCTCAAATTGTTGACACTTTGAGCAACGACAGTGTTTTGGTCTTGAATTTGCTGCTATATATCTTCATGCGCTAGCTATATCATTAATTTATGTTTTTTAGTCTCATATGTTTAATAAATTAATAATGTATTCTTGATTTATTGTTAGAAAAAATCAAAATAAATTTATATCTACAATAATTATAATATGTGTATTGTATGTCAGAATTTTTTTATTTTTAAAATTATTTTATCAATTAATATTTATACTAAATATAAATATGTCTAAATTGAGTAATAAAAAAAATGGTTATATGGGATTAATATTTCTACTTATTCATGCTTGTGGAGCAAATATAGAATTTGACCTAAAGAGAGTTTTTCAGTCCACTTCTTTGACTTTTATACAGATAGACACTTGCACATGGACATCTTGAAGAAAAAGAGACCTAGATATTGTCAGGTTGCTTCTTTTTTTCGTGTTTAATTTCTTATTAATATAATTATATAAATAACAATTTTGTTTTGTTTTATGATGACTCATGGGAGTATTACTAGTGTAAGTTTTCAAATTACATTAATTTTCAAAATGTATATTTTAATTATTTTTTCATAGTTTGATAATATATTAAGGAGAAAAATTAATATAATTTTGTTATTTTTTACAAAAATATAATCTATACTTATTTAATTATTTAATACTTTTATAAAAAATTAACATAAGTTTATTTAAAAAAAAAAACTATCAAACACGCACTACACAAGTGTTATATGTTCGGCTAAAAACGGGTAATACTTGTACATGTTTTAACTTTTTATTATTTTTCATAAAAATTATAAAAATAATTAATTTTTATTATCTCATCAAATAATATAAATTTAAAATATATTTTCGTTAAATATAATTAAATTGTAATATGTTATATTAATTAGGGTGGGTGGAACGTTTTTATCAGGGTTCTCTAGCCGCCTAACAAGTTGTATATTATTAATTAATTTGAATTAATAAAAATAAAAGTAATAATTCTTTTGTCATTCGTGTTAAATGGGATACCCTTTTCACTTAATTATATACAACAAGAAAAGGAAAAAAAAAAATTATTACTGTAGTCGACGGATACTGATAATTTTTGACAATATAATACCAATCTTCTTCTTTTTTTGTATTAATTAACTTTGTTTTAAGAAAATAGAACTTTATTTTATAACAAAAAATCTCTTTTTTGTTTACTAATATATAAAAACAGATTACATAAAACTCTTTTTGTAAAATTGTGTGCTATGTGTTATATTTTTTTTCTATATATATAATATTTAATAGTCTCTTTTTTATTGATATATTTTCAATTTTATTTTATTATATTGAGAATAACTATAATAAAGGTGAGGCCAAATTATATGTGTACAAAAGGGGTTAGGGTAAGAAAATGTAAGTACAAATTTTTGAAATTGAAACAAAATTTAAATTTTAAAAGATTTTTTTTTTCAAGTTTTAAAATTAAGTTAAAAATAAATCAACAAATATACTATCAAATCATCAATGAAATTTTAAATATATCATTTAATTATATTAAGTGATAAAAATAATACTTAATTATAATTAATGATATAAATATATTACTATATTATATATTTTTTTGTGATTAATTTATATTTTTGGTGATAAATTTGTATAACTAACAAAAAATTCCGTGATAAGTTTATGCAAGTGATAAAAAGTTTGATAATAAATTTGTATCATTAATAAAAAATTTAGTAATAAATTTGCACTAATAATAAGTATTTTGGTTGTAGATTTGTCACAATAATGATAATTAATTCGTACTATTAATAATATTTGAATAATATTTTTATCATTAGATAAAATTAGATAATATATTTTCGAAAATATTTGTTAGTTTATTTAAATTAAAAAAATGAAACTTATAATTAATTAAAAAAAATCATCCATTATTTTGGGAAATAAAATGAACCATTACGTTTCAAGTCATACTTCGTGAACAAAAGAAAAAGAAATGAAGTAATAACTCCATATTTCAATTTCAAATACTAAATACATTGCACATACGAGTAATATTTACAGATACAAACTTAAAAAAAAATTATTTTTATAAAATTTGTTTATTTATAACTTGTTTTATAGGAATAAATTATATGATACATAATAATATATTAAAAAAATTAATTCAATTATTTTAACTAATAAATAATTGATATATTAATTATTATAAAAAATTAATAGCAAATAGAAATGCTCTTTCAGAAAAATATATATGTCGATTGGACATATTCATACGTGTCTTTGTTCGCTGTCACTTTTTATTCGTTACATATTACTATATTAATTTATTTAACAATATTAATACATTCAAGAGGAAGAACGAGAATACGATGCTTTGCTCTTTTTTTGTTTAATATCACTGCAATGTGTTAGACCCACTCTTCTTCCACCAGTTGCTCACCCTTATTTTATTTCTTTTTTCTTGCGTATTTTTCTTTATTGTGCAATTGTAATCAAAATTTAATTAGCAAATTAAAGTAAGATTTATTTTTAGAGTTGACAAATCCACTGACTTTATAGAATAAATCACTGTGGTTTATTATTTTTTTAATAACAATTTAATTCATTAATTTAAAAAAAATGATAACATAAATTCAAATAATGTATTTTATGTTTTCCTCCATTTTTTTCCATTTCTAGAATTTTTATATAAAAAAATACTTCAATAAATAATCATATTCAATTTTTTTTAAAAAAGTAATATTTTTTTAAATTTTAAAATTTTACTGTATAGATTAACCGTTAATTTTTTAAAATTATTATTAATAAATTATTAAACTTAAATGTAATAACTATATTAATTAATAGATATACTCGACATTTGTATCTTATTTTTTATATAATTATTAATTAAAGTTTTAAAATTCAACAATAGGTTGCATCTTCCGTATATATATATAAGAATAAGACAGTTGAATGAAAATAACAATCATTGTTTTAAGGTTTTAGTGACTGAATTGTTTTTTTAACTTGTTCATTTAATCTAACGACAGCAAAAACTCAACTTAAAATTTCGTGCATATAAATATCAAATTACTTTACATAAATTTAATAAAATAAAAATAAAAATATATTTTACGAGATACTCATTAATCTATTGAAATTTCAACAATCAATCATGATTGATGATATAACTAGGGTAACATATTATAGATTCACATTTATCTTTTATATTATATATTATATTTACATATATTACACAATTTATAACATATTATATTCACATATATTTTTGTATTTAATATGTTATATTTAGTATATTGTATGTAACATGTTACATCCACTGTATCTTTATATATAACTCATTATGTAATATTTTATATACATTTTTATTTTTACATGTAATATATTAAACTTGAACAGTAATTACCTAAGTTTTGGTGGGATTGTTAAAAATAGGTTTTTTTATATTTTATTATATAATTTAATATAAAATTATAAGTTTTTGATTAAATTGTTGTTAGTCGGAGAAAATTGTTAGATTTATAAAAATAAATAACAATAAAGTTCTTTAGTTTAAAAATCCCCAAATATAGTGTAGAAATAAATACCCTACTATTATATGTATAATTTTATAAGGTAATTGTACAATCAAGCATGAAGTGGCGTATATAAAATAATTATTTTATTCTTGTTATTAACCACGTATAACCATTTTATTTTTATATTTTTATTTTAACACATTTGAGAAAAACTATCATGTACCCAGTTTTTGGCATAGATATTATTTTTACTTGTTCTCTTTTTGTCAACATATATGTATCCCAACAAATAACTTGAATTGTGCAATTATATGCCTATTGTAAAGACGTACGATTGAAAATAAACTAAATATTACGTGAAAATTATGATTTTTTTTTAAAATTATATATATATATATATATAAATCAACAACACTGCCATTTTATATCTTGCGAACCCTCCCTCGTTTGAGGTGGCAAAGATGGTAATGCAAGGTTCTTCATTTGAACTTTGAACGGGAAATATTGAAATCTTCTATCCTATATATATATTTGGACCATTGGAAAAAAAAAGTATAAAGAAAAGGTCAAATTTCATTCTTAAATGAAAAGTAAAAAAATAATTAAATTAATAAAATAAAAATATATTAAATTATTATAAGAGTTAACAAAAATAATTTGTAACATGGGAGGAAACTATTTTTGAGTTTTTTCATTTGCTATTTGAGCTTACCAACAAGGTATGTCTTTACTCGTTAATAACAAGGTATGTCTTTACTCGTTAATAAGTTGATAGATCTAAAAAATTTATATAAAAAAATACTTCAATAAACTTTTTTTTACTACTTGTATTATATTATAATTCTTTTAAGAGATGTTGACTCTTTGATGACTGTTGTTACAAGAAAAAAAAACATAAATAATGAATAGATTGTGTCACTTCTAAAAAAAATATCTGGAGTTGACATTGGACAATCATATATATTGATCAAGTACATATTATAATTATTTGAATTTCAAATGATCGATTTATATGAACAATGTGAGTCATCAATCAGTAAATAAATTTCATTTATATAGATCATATAATGATATTTATATTATCTAATTATTTATATATATTTCTTTTATATATATCATGTTATTATCGATTTCAAGCTAATCACATATCACATTTAACAATATTCTATGATTCATCATTTGTGAATCAATACCAAGAGTATGATGTTAGCATAAAAGCTAAACAATTATGTGATAATGCATTAACGCTTGAGAGAAATCAAAAGTTGATTATCCCTTGCCACTAAAGTTTAAACAAGGTTAAGATCATTGGATGTTGGTAATCTTTGACATATATGGCAATCATATTGGTACTATGACTCAGTTTCCATAAAATTGAATAAAGACACAAAAATAGTTGCTAAAATGTAAGATTTATAACAACGAATCATTTTTCTTTTATTGTTTTTTGTAATATTTAATAAAGAACTAATTGTTTTAAACTTTGATACGGAATAGAAGCCGTAGAATAAGAGTAAGGTCATTGCCCTTACAAAATCCCATAAACTTATACGGGGTAAATTTATGATATATACGAGCGATTATTAATAATTTAATGAATTTTATTATTGAATAATAAAAATATTCGAATTGATAAACAATATACACTTTTTTTGTAGGTTCTACAACAAAATAATAGAGTAATGTGTGATTACTTCGTCAGCGAAATCATCTTAAATATTAACATATCAATAAAAGATGTAGTAATCTCTTAATCTCTTTTACTAATATACGTACTCTTTTAACATATATAAGTTATTTTTTGTAAATTAATGATATTATATTTTTATTTTGAATATAAATATATGTAGTTTTTTGGTTTGACCAAAACAAACTATGATATGTAAATTTTTGATGATTTACTAAAAGAATAGACAAAACACATGTTTTAAATTATAATAACACAAGAAGAATCAGATGATATTTAATAACATAGTTATCTTATAATATTTAGTGATATTTTAATTATATTAAATTTATATAAATTTATAATTTATAAATTATCTTTTGTTATAAATTTAGTTGTTAAATAATTAATTAATATTTAGTTTTTCAATGAATAAAAAATGTAAAACTCTTCTAAACATATTTTGATTTTTTCTGCGGTTATGTGATCGAAAACATACAGTGATGCTAGCATAAAATAACCAAAATATGTTTAAAATTGTTATACCATTTAGGTCGATTCTAGGCTAAAAATGACTTAAAATTTAAAATTGATTCACGGATAAAATCGATTTTAAATTTTAAATTAACTCGATTTAAATCAATTCATCAAACCGAATTAAAATCTCTTTTAAATTAGTTTTATAATAATGGAATTAAAAACCATTCTCGTTATCATAAGAATATATAACTCTTCCTTTTGAATTTAATTCACCTCGTGATTGTAACAATTAGTCTTCTTTGTTTCAAATGAAAGGTTCACTGGCACTAACATTTCATCCAAATAAAATCACTATTATTGATTAATATGTTATTTTGGGTAAGTAAACAAATTTTAAGCAAAATTAAGGCTAAGTTAAATTTCATAAATTATAAATAAATAGATGTAATTATAAGTTATAAAGAAAATTTAAGCGTATATATTTATTAAAGATAAATATTATAGATATATATATTTGTAGTAACATAAGATACAAAGCTAACAAGTGTATAAAATTAAATGACATTTACTTTTTTTATATATCTTAAGTATGTGTTGGGTTTAGGAGCCACGTGGCATATGAGTGAAATAGACACATAAAAAAAATGAAGGTGTTCAATTAAAGAACAAAATCACTAAACAAAATTCTCTTTTAAAGTCAAAGAAAGATTTCTCGTGCAACCGTCCAAAGAAGAAAAAAGCTAGCTACCATATGTCCTTCCACCTTATTCCTTTTCTTTTCTATTAGCATAGTTATTGCAATTGGCTTTACCTTTCAAGATTCTTTCATAATTGATTTTTCTTTACTGCATGGCATCTATTTACTAATAATTAGCAAATTAACACATCCATCCTATATAATTAGACTAAATTACCCTTTAGTTAATATCACATATCCAATTAACTCACGTTTTACTTTACTCAAAGCTCCTAAAAAACAGAGCACTTCTTTGAAGCAATAATCATATTCAAATTCCTGAGAATACAGTAACATTTTATTCTAATTGCTTTTACTTTGTAGAGGAAAAAAAGGGGAAGAAAAAAAAAAGCTCATGCAAAAGAAATGTTTTAGATATTTATACCATGCATATGCATGCTTTTATCATTGGCATATGCATGACTCATCTTATAAAAAATAAAGTAAATTCATAACATATCTTGAAAGTTGAAACAACAATATGTCTCTATGTTTTTGGCTAATTAGGGTTGTATTTGAATTTTGAAACAATGTCTTTGATAAAGAACAAACTCGATCGGAACTCGCAATAATAAGGAAATGATGGTGGTTCTGAATTTACCAAGATTTTCCTTCTCAAATCCTAGCTAATAATTACACTCAAAAATGTCAATGTGCATAAAAAGGTTATTATTGTAAATTCATTAATCCATTCTATAAACTTTTCTTAGGCTCAACTTTTTTTTATTTTCTTTGATTGTACAATTTTTTATATTTTTAAATCTTAATAATTAAGGTATATTAAATGGTGGGGTGAGAAAATTATTTATTAAAGATCAACCTTTATATATAACTATGTAAAAAAAATATTAATTCTATATCCTACTTATAGTGATAAAGTCTATTATTTTTTATAATTTAAGTATAATTAATACTTTATGATTTAAATATGTCACTTATTTTTCATAATAATTACTTCTATTCTAATTTATGGTGAAATGGGTAGAATAATTTTAAATTCATCACTTAAATCGCCTTAATTTTAGGGAAATATTTGACTTAAAATAACTTATTATTATAAATAGCCCAATCATTTCGCACTAAGTTGGTCTTTGGTTTTTTAGAATATAAATGTGAATTGAATTTCAAAACTTCATTTCCATTTCACTTTTGCTGAAGCTGCTACTCTCTCTCTCTCTCGTCCTTTATTTTCCTTTCCCTTTATCTTTCTGTCTTCTTCTATCTTCTAACTCCAGCTTCTTAGCTAGCCTTGGTGCTGGTTCATGGATTTTGAACCCTTGTGGGATCTTGGGGGGTGGTTTCTTTTTCTTCAAAATTGCATGGCAGAATCTAAAACAACTTCAACTTCATCACCATTCATCTCTGAAATCAGTGTCTCAAAATTACAACCTTTTCTTCTTTTTCTAGCCCTTGTTTTCATTTTCCTTCTTCTTGTGATCAATCCTAATTCAAATCCAACAACAACAACTACTACTACTACTACAAACCCATCTATGGCTTCTTTTTCACTTTCTAGAAAAAGGGTTCTCTTGGATTCTTCATCAGATCAGTCTTCTACTACTTTATCTTCCACAGATTTGCACCCAAAGAAAGCTCAAAGGTCTCATATGAGTAGTAGTAATACTACAACCTCTAAAAGCAGTGATCAGTTTGAAGCTGAAGCTCATGAAGTTCCTAGTGGTCCTAATCCCATATCCAATTAGAACAAGCAAAGGTCACGATGAAACTAGAAATTAAAATTTATTTATGTTATTATATGTAATTTAATTTGTCATCATCTTTTTTTCTGGTAATTAGTTACTATTGGCTTTCGTTCAACATTAATACTGCTTTGTCTTCAGTGAAAGGTTTGTTGCCTTTAATATTGTTTTGGTCATCTTCTTGCTAGTATTTATTATTACTTCTTCTTTTCTTTTTTCCCTTTTCCCCCCTTTAGAAATGTATAGCAGGAGACACTATAATTAATTTTCTGTTTTTTTTATTAAATGTATCCATCTATATATATATATATATATATATATAGAAAATAGGAAAGATGATGTAGTACTATGCATGGCTAATACTTTTATATTTTTTTTCTCAATTTTTTTGAATGTTTACGAGAAAAAAAGTTTTCATACACAATAAATAATTAGTTGATAACAAACGTTGTTACGGTGAGCAAGATCGATAAATACATAAGACAGACAATAGTAAGAAGTATAAAACTACATATTTTTCTCTCTTTTATATATACATGCATCTTAGTATTCCACATTTACTGTATTAATTTACTTAAACCGCCACACCAGCTTAATCTATGATCAATCAATAACTAATCTTTCATGTATAAATGGGTTTAATTTGTTTGGTTTACTTAATCATCTTTATGAGATCGATGTCTTTAATTCTGTCTTATATATGCACAAATACACGTAGTAAGCAGAAGAGGTAATTAAACTATTGAGATTTGATTTTAAATAAAGTAAGAAAAAAGAGAGTAAAGGGTTGAGAAAGAGAGATTAGACGAACGGAATCTGAATTTTTTTAAGGTGAAATTATGTGTTATTACTTAGCAGTAAACATTGATTAAAAAAATTATTATAAATTACTTTATAAGAATTATGAAATAATCATTGGCATTGGCTAAATTATAAAACTTATATAATATCATACCTACAAGGGATTACAAAAAATGAAAAAATAACTATTTTAATTAAAATATATTTATTAAATTTATTATCTATTAATTAGGCTAACTAACTTTTAATCTCAATATGATCAAACATTATTATTTTCGCGGTTTTTAGAGGTAAGTAAGTGGTGTCAGATCTGAGACACAGTAATATAAGTATGTAATACTGAAATTGGAGAAAGAAAGGAAGAGGAGCCTTTTGTTTTCTTTTTTGACCTCTTTCTCTCTTTTCAGTATAAATTATTTTTTGGACTTTGCCTTTTTGTCTTCTCAAAACACACCATCCAAGAAAAGCTGAACTGTACATATATGATACCAACTAAACAACCAAAACTCACTCGGCTTCGTACGATCAAATTAATTTATGATTTGATAATTATAACAATATCATTCATTTCTTTCTTGTTTTCGATATGCGTTTTCCAATCATATGCTTTTTGATTGTGCTTTTGTAAAAGAAAAAGATAAGAGTGTACAATAATAACAAATATTTTTTTTTAATAAAGTTAAATCTTCCTGCTATCTTTTTCTTTGATTTTTTTTTTTTATCCAACAAGTTCCCATGTACAAACTGTTCCTTTTAGTGAATTGCCTTGAGCACATAACTCATAACTTCCTCTGTAATTATATTCCAACTTTTATTTTTATTTACATTAACCTTCAAAGTATCTTTTAAAATAATACTTTTATTTGCAACAAGTTGTTGTTTAATGTTACATATATATATTAATTTAAACTTTAAACTTAAATTAAATAAAATTAATTTTATCCATCACATAATTGATATTGAAAGAAAAAAAAATTTAAAAATCCCAACAAATATAATGTCGATTTCTAGGTCCGACTTTCTAGACTTTGCCGCTTAACACAAAAGTTTGATATTTTGATTCGATTTTTCAACGACGCATGCATATGCATTTTGTGTAGGTTATAAAAGATATGGCAGCCTCACAAATGTTTTCTTTATTTTTTTTATATTATACAAATATTTGAATTGTTCTCCGCAATAAATTGAAACATTTTTTTGTTCATTCACGTGAAAAACCAAAGTATATTTGGGTTGGACATTGTTTGCATCAATTTAAAATTATGTGTCTCGAATTTTACTTTATATATATATTCATGTCTTAAATTACAAAAATATTTAAATATCTTATATATTTAATATAAAATACATTTTTCATTTTAATATACCTCATTCAACAATTATAGATTAATTATTATCGATTATAATAATTATAAAAATAATTATTATTATTTTTTGTTTATATATTATTATTATTAAAAGAACTCAATATAATTATTTTATATTTATTATTTTTCGTTTATATATTATTATTATTAAAAGAATTCAATATAATTATTTTATATTAAATATCTTTTAATTTAAAGTAATTTAAATTAAATTAATTATTTATTATATAGTTGTAACATAGAAACTGGAATAATTATTAATTACAAGGCCCAGCCCAAACTTATAATTAAAAGCACGTGATTCTCGAATGGTGTCCTAACATTGGGGAACAGTATTGGCCTCGTCTCGTTACTTCCGTCCCTTCTTCCTGGTAAGTGGTAACGACGCTGCCTCCTTCTCCTCCTTCATGCTTAACTACCGGCGTGTTCTGCTTCATAATAGTCGTTGTCTTCTTCCTGGTGGCGCTTTCGATTCCGATTCTGATGTAACGATGCTCATCCGATACATTTTCCGTACCGGTGTCGGCGTCGGGTTGTGTCAACACAAGTACGGCAACAAAAATGTCGAGTCCTAGTAAATAGTAATATAGCTCCTAGCTTCAGTGTGACAGTCCCTTTCAGGTTTTTCTCAGCAATAGGAGTATCAAAAAAATGTCGAGTCCTAGTAAATAGTAATATAGCTCCTAGCTTCAGTGTGACAGTCCCTTTCAGGTTTTTCTCAAGAGTATCAAAAAAAAATTATGTAAGAAATGGATTTGTTAACGATAAATAAACGAATGTTTACAACTTATTTATACAAAAGAAAAATAAAATTGTAATAATTAAAAATAAACATAATTATTAAAAGACATGTTCTTGTTGGTGGCTGCTTCCAGCTGGTGACCAACACACCAGTTGGATCTAGGGGTGTCCATGGTCCAGTTTGGTTCGATTTTTTCTAAATTTTTTTTAATCAAATTGGATTGTTCATATTACTCGGACCGAACCGGACCGTTTGAAAATGGTTTTAAGAAATAAAAACCGAACCGGACTGTTTGATTTATAAAACGGTTCGATCCGATTTGGTTCCTGATTTAGTCCGATTTTTTTTATAATTTAATGAAAAATAATGTGAAATTTTTAATATATTATTAAATCGGTCCGATCCGGTTCGAACGGTTTAAAATTAGTACAAATCGGACCGAACCGTTTGATTAGTAAAACCATTCGGTTTGGTCCAATCCGAATTGGTTTATGGACACCCCTAGCTGGATCTCATGTTCTTTAACATTCTTCCTCAAGTTAGAATATATGTTAATTATTTCTAACTTGTTAAGTAAGCTTGAGAACTGTGGAAAACTCAAGGATTTGGTAAATATATCTGTTGGTTGCTCTAATGTAGAGATATGATAAGTTTTTTTCATTCCAGCTTGAATCTTTTCCCTTACTAGATGGCAATCGATCTCTATGTGTTTGGTTCGCTCATGAAACACTGGATTTGATGCAATGTGAAGAGTTGCTTGATTGTCACAATATAACTTGGTTGGTTGGGAGTGTTTGATACCCAAATCATCCAAAATATATCGTAACCAGGTTACTTCGCAACATGTTGCTACCATAGAACGGTATTCTACTTCTGCACTTGATCGTGAGACTGTATTTTGTTTCTTAGTCTTCCAAGAAATTAGTGAGTTTCCAAGAAACATACAATATCATATGGTTGATCGTCGTGTATTTGTACATTTTGCCCAATCTGCATCACAAAAAGAATTTAGTTGTAATGAACTAGTTGCTGAGAAAAATAGACCTTGCCCTGGTGTGTTCTTGACATATCGTAGTACTCGTTGAGCTGCTTCCAAATGTGGTTGTCTTGGTTTATCCATATATTGACCGAGAATGTGCACGACATATACTAAGTCGGGCCTTGTGATGGTCAAGTATATTAATCTCCCAACAAGTCTTCGATAGGATGTAGGATTACTGATGAATTCCTCTTCAACCTTGCTGAGGGATAAATTTTGTTCCATAGGTGAATTGGTAGATTTGGCACCAAGATAACCCATGTCCTCCAATATTTCAAGTGCGTACTTGCGTTGTGACAGAACAATTCCCTTCCTGGAACGTGAAACTTCTATGCCCAAAAAATATTTTAATTCACCAAGATCTTTAAGCTTGAATTGTCTCATGAGATGATTCTTAGTTTCTTCAATGTTTTGTATATTGTTTCCTGTTATGATTATATCATCTATATAGACAAGAAGAGTAGAGAAGGAATTACCATGAGCTCGGACGAACAGTGAGTGATCATACTTGGATTGGTTAAAACGAGCTAGCTTAAGTGTTGTTGATAGCTTGATGAGCCACTGTCGTGAGGCTTGTTTGAGTCCATACAAAGATTTATGTAGCTTACATACTCGTGTTTCCCCCTTTTGTCTGAATCCAGGTGGAAGGGACATGTAGACATCGAGTTGTCGAAGATGCCAATTTTGAATAGCAGCAACGGCAAGGAGAAGCCGAACGGTGACAAGTTTGGCTACTGGTGCAAAAGTTTCTTGGTAGTCAAAACCTTCAATCTGATTGTATCCTTTGGCCACTAACCGAGCCTTGTATCGTTCCACAGAGCCATCAGGATTATACTTGATTTTGTAGACCAATTTACAACCAACTGGTTTCTTGTTTGGAGGAAGTTGTTGAAGCGTCCAAGTGCCATTAGTTTCAAGAGCATCCAATTCTTATTTCATGGCAAGCCCTCATTTTAGATCATTGAAAGCTTCAGCAAATGTGGTTGCTTTCTTGAGAATGGAAATAGAAGTAGCAAAAGTACGATGTGCAGGTGATAATTGGTCATAGGTAAGTACATGAGATAAAGAATGAGAAGTACCTTTGTCTTTGGACGATGCTGAGTGAGACGAAAGGAAGGACCAAGAAGGCAAGGAAGCTTCTACATGATATTTTTGAAGGTAGCTAGGAACATTGGTGGATCGACGAAGCCTATATATGACTGGTGTTAGAGGAGTTATGTGTGGTGGAGAAGTTGATGATCATGTTTCTGGAGATGAATTTTGAAGATGAAGAGTGTCTGAGTTTGTTGGAAGGACATATGGTGTATGATCAAGTGATATATTTGGATTGGTTGATTGACGAATGTTGGGTATGTCATTATAAATAGTATCTTATGATGGAGAAAATAGAGTTGGAGTGTTGACAGCGGAAGTGAAATAAGGAAATACATGTTCATTAAAGATAACATCACGAGACACTAAAGTCTTGCTTGTTTCCAGATTGTAGACGCGATAACCTTTGATCCCAGATAGATACCCAATGAATATGCATTTATGTAACCTAGCATCAAACTTGGTGAGTCGATCATGATGTGTAGACACAAAACAAAGGGAACCAAAAACACAAAGATGTTCATACCTAGGAGTTTTGTGAAAAAGGACTTCAAATGGTGTTTTACCCTTGAGAACAGGTGTTGGAGTACAATTTATGAGGTATATGGCTGTAAGAATGGCATCTCCCCAGAATTGTTTAGGAAGATTGGCTTGGAAGAGCAATAAACGAGCGACATTGAGAAGATGACGGTGTCTGTGTTCAACAACACCATTTTGTTGAGGGGTAGAGACACAACTAGTTTGATGAAGGATTCCCTTGGTAGAAAACAATTAGGTCATAGAGAATTCTGGTCCATTGTCACTACGAATGATTTTAACTCTGGATGAAAATTATGTTTCAACAAGATTGATGAAGGTGGTAAGAAATGTGCGTGTATCAGATTTAGTATGTAAGAGATAGACCCATGTGCATCTTGATTAGTCATCAACAATAGTGAGAAAATAACGTGCTCCATTAAGTGCTGGAATGTGATAACCACCCCAAATATCGACATGAATCATTTCAAAAGGTGTTTTGTATTGATGGAACTTAAAGGAAATGGATTACGTGTTTTCTTAGCTAATGGAAAAATAGAACAATCACTAATGGAACAAAAATGTGTGTTGATGGAAAGAGAAATTACACGCAAACTGTTATTAGATAAATGACCAAGTCGTTGATGCCATAGATGAGAGTTGGTGGAAGTAGTGTTTGAAACGGAGAAACATCCAGCCTTTTCAGAAATAGTCAGGTAGTATAGTCCTACTTTCTCAGTTCCCATCCCAATCGTCTTCCCTGAGCATTTGTCCTTAACAAAGCACATACTATTAGTGAAGGTGACATGAAAAAATGAGGTTTGAGTTAGTTTGGCTACTGAAACTAAGTTTAATTTGAAGGAGGGAAGACACAAGACATTATGGAGCGTGAAATTATTTGAGAAATCTACAGTGTCAATATGTGTGACACGGGCAAGAGAATGATCATGTTAATGCACATGCCGATTAGTGACTGGAATGTTGGAGCTCATAAGGTTTTGGGAACAGACCATGTGATCAGTTGCCCCTGTATCAAAAATCCAACGAGTTTGTGAATGGAAAACAGTTGCACATAATGTGTTACCTGAAGAAGTAGTCACTTGACTTTCCATGCTACCTGATTTGGATTGATTGAGAAGTGTAAGGAGCTCTTGATATTGGGCAGATGTAAGGTTATGGGATGGTGTCTTTGTGTCAGAGCTCTTGATATTGGAAGGGAAGCCATAACTTATGTTTCTCTTATCTTGAATTTCTCCTTTCTTCCGACACATGTTGATGCCATGTCCATTCAAATCACAGAAATTACATTTGAGACACTTTCGTTAGTTTTCAAAATTGTGTCCATTGAGACCACAAAAATCACATTTAAGGTGACTTCGACAATTCTCAGAATTATGGCCAATATTGTTGCATCTATTGCACTTGAGATGTGGGTTCCTTGGTTGGCAATTTTTGTAAGGATATTGTGGACGACTATCTCTGGCAACAAGTGTGGTAGCTTCTGGCATCCTTCTAGCATCCTTCATATGCTTTAAGTGGAGACAACTCTTTGTTTTTCATCTTAAATAATAAGTGAATATACCTTATTTACTATAGGTAATGGTTCCATGAGCAAGATTTGTCCACGTGCTGATGTGTAAACCGTGTTAAGGCCCATGAGAAACTTTATGGCTCGCTGCTTTTGTTGATATTCTCTTAATTCCCTTTCGGCATTTCTTCCACAATGTGGAAGAAGACATAGTGCATCACGACTATCCCATAAAATTTTCAATTTGGTATAGTATTCTCCAATGCTTACACCTTCTTGCATGCAATCATGGATCTCTTGCTCAATGTGAAATAGGTGCACGTTGTTGGTGTGCGAAAAACGTTCCTTTAATTCTTCCCATAACTCATATGTAGTATCATTATACATGACACTTTCTGCAATTTTGGGTGATATGGTGTTGAGGATCCATCCTTTGACAAGAATGTTGCAACGAGTTCATTGTTTGATTTCTGCTTCAAGGTTTGTTGATGGTCTTTTGATTGTGCCGTCAATAAATGCTTCTTTGTTTTTGGTTATTAGAGTCATAAGCATTGCATGACTCCAAATGTGATAATTTTCTTGGTTTAAGGATTGAGCTACGAGAACCATGCCTGGTTGGTCTGAGTGGTGTAGATATAATGAATGGCTAGGGTCATCATACCATTTTGGTAAAGTAGGGTTGGTATTGGTAGTTATAGACATTTTTTGTTGAATAAATTTGAAAGAATGGGATAGGTTTAAGTGTGTTTTAGACAATAATGACTATTTATGAAATAAATAATGGACTGAAAGTTTTAGCCGCAGAACCGGTCGGAAAGTGGGTGAACCGGCGTCTGGAGTGGCTGAAACGACGGCTGTAATGGTGAAGCACTGAACCGGATGAAGACCGAACCAGACCGAACCCGATAGAGGACCAAACCGAGTGAATGACGCGTCGTTTGTTTCAGTGACGAGCGAACGACGTGTCATTGGAGTCGTCTTCCTCAGCAGTTGGCGTGTGTGGCTCCGACGAGACGCGTGTAACGCCGATGAGATTAAACAAGGCGCGTGGAGAGGTATTTTGGCTTGATTTTAATTGCAGATTGCTCGGATTCTTCTGAATAATATGATAGGACAAAATTGAAATTATTTTGTGAATCGAAATTGGTTTTGAAAAAAAAAACAGATTGAGGAAAACGGGGAAAATTTTCTATGAGCTGAATTTTCTAGGAATTGTTTCCTAAGCTCTGATACCATGTAAGAAATGGATTTATTGATGATGAATAAACGAATGTTTACAACCTATTTATACAAAAGAAAAACAAAATTGTAATAATTAAAAATAAACACAATTATGAAGAGACATGTTCTTTGACAGTATATCTTTCCCCACCAAGCTGTTGTTGGCTGCTTCCAGCTGGTGTGTTGATTGTCACCAGCTGGATCTTATGTTCTTTAACATTTAATGCTGATCTAGAACTTCTGCCCTTCATTATGAGTACTTTGGATAAACATAAAAGTGTTGAAATCATTTGATAGGGTATGGTTGTCTATTTAAGCTTCTTATCATTAATTTGATGGTTAAAGTAAATTTAACATCGGAGTGATAGTAATCATTTTTTTTCATTTAGAGTATAAGGTGGTTCTGTTCTTATTGATTCTACTATTTTGTGAAGTAAACAGTTAAGTCAATGGATTGTTTCCCTAGCCTCAGAGATCCTTCTAATGGTTATTTGTTTTTGCCAAGTAGGTTCTCATGTTGTCCAGTAATGTAAAAAAAATTTGTGTGTGTGTGCGCAGTGTAGTCATAATTTTGCAAATCTCATTTGCTGGTTAGCTTGTTTTGGTTAAATGCATTCTCCATGCAAACATATGGTGCATTTGAAGGTTCTAAATTAGTTTGGATCACCTTTATTTGTTTGCAATTACTGTGTAATTTGTCCTTCTCCTCTACTGTTTTAACTGGTTTCCTTTGTACTAGACGAGTTGCATTACATTGGCTCTTACTTACTTGTGCAGGTGGAAAATGGGCAATACTACATATTATTTGAAGATTTTAAGAGTCCCGTATATCATCAAGAGATCAACCTGAATTTTGAAGTTCTTTGAAAAGGTATGAATTGTAACTATCCAGAATTATCCATAATTTTTTTCGTAACTACTTGAAGTTGGATAGAGGATGTTGAAGCTAAGTGGAGAGTTCAAAGTCTCTTTGAGCTTTCATTTTTCAAATTTTGTGATCCTTGGATTGCCTTATTGGCTGTCTCCCTGTCTGGAGAGGTTTTTACTGTGTAAGTATGTCTACAAAAATCATTGCATTCAGGAATTGAATGATTTTTGGATCCTTTTTAACTGTCTAGATGCATCTGACTCTTATACAGGTGATAATGTGGAAAAAAAATTGTTGGAATTTTCATATTAGTGATATTGCTTCTTGCATTTTCTTCATTGTATTGTTTTGTTTTAAACTATACTCAAGTTAAATTTACTGAATCCCTGCTGATTTGGCAGTGGCTATGGACTTCATGGAGCACAGGTTGATCATGTCCAATGTTTTTGTTTGCTGCTAGGTAATTTTTTTATGTTAAACAATCATCAGATTAGAATTGGAAGCTGGGGTGGGTCGAGGGGAATTTTACGCTGAATGGAAGATTTCTGGCTTGGAATATGATGGCTGACGCAATGATAATGGGCCTAAAATCTACTGACCTAATCTGCTAAGTGTTAGATTGTTTTTGGGTGGTAAGATTGGGTTTCATGATAATCTTACTTTTGTAAATTGTTTAACTGTAAACTAGTCAATACCCTAATGAAAAATTAATCACCCCTTAGTGTTTCCGTGGTTGAATTTATTTTGGATTTGATAAATGTATGTATTTGTATATACCCTATAAATCTACCCTTGTTGATTGGACATTAGAAATGGATAATTTGGCAATTAGCGAAAAAGAAATTGCTTAATTATAGTAAAGTATTGGTTTTGGAATATGTTATTTTATGGTCATTGCGTCTAGTAAAATTTAAAAATATTAATATATTACCAAAAATACTTTGCATTAGGTCCAACAATGTTGAAACCTATAAACTGTAGTTATTAAGGCTGGAAAAGAAAGCTATACTGGTTTTATCAAGAAGGGATGAGAAATTTTTTGGTCCATGTGAAACAATTTCTAATTGAAGCAGTCTGTGGTTTAGTATTCCTTGCGGAAGCTGGAGCTTTGTCACTTGTGTGACAGGGAAAATTAACATACAATTAAATATAAATATCCCTCAAGATACTGAACTTGTGAAACAATTAGAAGATGGTTGTATTTGGGGCCGAACAAGAGGTGATGCCACATAGGTGTTGGGTGTGGAGGATATATCAGGTTCAACAGAGAAGGTGTTCACTCTCTTTGGAGATTTTGTGTATTTGATGTGTGCAGCCTGCACACCTTTCCATATTTTCTTTGGTTTATCAGCATTTGGTGTGTCCAGGTTGGAGTTGCTCAAAAATGGTACGATGAGCTGGATAATCTTGCCTTTTCAACACCTGAGCTGGAATTAACCATTGAAGAAACTGATACAACCCTAGACAGAAGATCTCATGACGAGAAGGTTAGCATTAACGCTTCGGTCAGTGCAACTCCTGGAACAAGTGAGGTACGAATGTTAGTTTTTATTTTGCCTCTTGTCTCTGTTTCACTGTTTTAATCAGCAGCGCCGGGGATCAGTTGGGTATTTTTAATAAGGTTCTTGACAATGCAACTTTTGAATCAAATATTCCCAAATATTGTGGAATCTCAGAGTATTGCTTCATATGTGTGTACGCGCTAGTTTATAGTGACTACTGACTAACATCTTCATTTCTACTATTGCACAGGTTATTGTTAATTCTGTACTGTATTTAAAACTCGAGAGACTCAGAAAATAACCAAGAGAAAAGTGCAGCAAGGATAGTGGATATTTTGAACTCAGAGAGAAGTGACAAATTTGAAAGAGAAACATGCATCCAGTTCTTGTTAAAGGCGAAGAGACATTTAAGATATTTCAGTTTCATGAAACCAATACATGTGAAGATACAATTGGATTGTCTCAACCTTTCTAAAGCTGCTGATAATTCCAAAGAAATTGCCCTTACAGACTCTTCTATTGAGGTCAACGTGTCACTTTAATTTTACACTTTGAATGCTCCATATTTTTTGCTAAACGAAGCTTAATTGTATTTACAATGTTGTATCAAATAGTAATCATATGAATGAGTCAAATTCTCTTATCTTATTTTTGATGTGACACCGATACGTAGTAAACACATGAATAAAAATAATTGAAAATATGGGTCTTTATTGCATAAAAATAAATTTTGTGTTCATGTATGTTAAAAACTCAAGTCTAATTCAACACAATAAACGCTCATTGAGTTAAGCATTGTCTAGGTTTATAAGTAGTATTGTTGCTGATCACTTAACCGATGTAAGACTTTCTTAACACTCTCCCTCACATCGATAATTCATCGATGGACATGGTGGATTTAAGTTGACATAGGATGAGTTTCAGGATAATGACGACATACTGTCAGGAATCTGTTCTGATACAATGTTAAAAACTCAAGTCTAACTTAATTCAATAAACGCTTATTAAACTAAAGATTGTCCTAATTTTATAAGCAGCATTATTATCAATCACCTAAATGATGTAGGACTTCTTTAACAATGTATTTTATAATCATTATTATCACACAAAATGACATTAATATATGAGGTGAACTTTTGATTTTATTATTTTTATGTTTTTATGTATTTTCTTTTAAGTGCAAAAACACAACTCAAATAATGTTATTGCATAGCATTTAAGGTAATGTGTTCAACTAGTGGCTGTAAGACTTAGTTGTCCCGTTTTGAGTATGGTAACACATCGTGTACAATTTGATGTAAATAATAAATAAAACTAAATCAAGCACGACATACTTTTAAATGTAGTTCATGCTATTTGAATATAGGAACGTTAGTTACTCAACAAAGACTTAGACATGTGCATATTTAATTGTCTGATTACCTTTTCTCTCTCTCATATGTAGTTTCTAATTTTGTCTTAAAATAAAATAAAAATTGACCTTAAATTATTTTCAGATTTTGTTCAACGCCAATAAAAAAACGAACAAACAAAGGTTGATTTGGGTTCCCTCTTTTTATTTTTACCCAAAAAAATTAAATAAAACATCCCTACTTTTTCTCTCCATGCCTTGCGGAACACCAAAAATAATTTAGCCCATTTTTGTTTTTTTGCCAACCTACTCTGTTTTACAAGGTTCACTCCTTTCCCCAAGTTTGTTTCCTTTTAAGTTCCAATTTTTCCAATGGGAAGTTTTGATTTTCAGGGTTTAGTGGGTCTGGCTTTTTAAATCTGTAGATTGTCCTTGAATTCTTGTTTCTACTTACCAAATCTCAAAACCCAACTTTTCATTTCTTTCTTTAACTCTTTGAAATCATTTGAAATATCTTACAACTCTCAAACTTTTGGAGAGGCTCAAACACATTTGAGCTTTTTTTGTGATCACCTCATTGAACAACTCAAATTTTTAGAATATTTGAAAAGGGTTTTGAAACATATATAAAAGAAATGAGTTGCTTTTCTTGTTTTTCATCTCTTGAAAAGAAAGCAGCTAGGAGATCAAATAATTCAAGTAGAGAACAACTGCCTATAACAAATACTCGTAGAGAACCCCTTCTACCACATCCCCGACCTGGTAAGTTCACATTTCTTACATACACTTTGAACAAATTTAATTACAGCACTATTTAGTTACAGTCTATTTTTGGAGACTTATTTTGAAACATCATTGTATTTCTTAGGATTGAATACAATGTCAATCTTATATGATGCTTTTTTATTGTTTAATATACAGAAAATCCCTGGTCAAAGCCACCACCACCACCAACAGAGACCATAAACCAGTATAAGCCTGCAGATACCAATAAAGAAACAGGCAAAAATAATATAGCTGCACAAACTTTCACCTTCCGTGAATTGGCAACAGCAACAAAAAATTTCAGACAAGAATGTCTCATTGGTGAGGGTGGATTTGGAAGAGTTTATAAGGGCAAACTTGAAAAAACTAACCAGGTAAAGAATGACGTTATGTGTGTTTCTAATAAAAGCGGTATTAAGAAGAAGCACATTATATGTGCTTTATATTAGGAAGCACAAAATGTGATTTTTGAGTCCTAAAAGCGCTTATGATAAATTTCTTTCATGTTTGATCTCGAAATGCATTTTTACTATCAAAAGAACTTGGACGCTTAATTAATTAGCTCATATCCAAATATATCAAAAATGATTTGAGCTGTGACAATTCCCTAAACCTTCTTCAGATTGTAGCAGTGAAACAATTAGACAGGAATGGATTGCAAGGAAACAGAGAATTTCTTGTTGAGGTTTTGATGTTAAGTCTCTTACATCACCAAAATTTAGTGAATCTTATTGGATATTGTGCTGATGGTGATCAAAGACTTCTTGTTTATGAATACATGCCATTGGGATCTTTGGAAGATCATTTGCTAGGTATTATATATCCCCTTACCCGTACTTTTTCTTCAAGATATTGCATTGATTGGATTTATCATTTTTTGTATTTTGGTTTATTTCAGATCTTCCACCTAATCAAAAGGCTCTAAATTGGTACAAAAGAATGAAAATAGCATTAGGTGCTGCTAAAGGTGTAGAGTATTTGCATGCTAAAGCCAATCCTCCAGTTATCTATCGTGACTTAAAATCGTCCAACATTTTGCTGGACAAAGAGTATAATGCAAAACTTTCAGATTTCGGGTTAGCCAAGCTAGGACCTGTTGGAGACAAGACTCATGTATCTTCTAGAGTAATGGGAACTTATGGATATTGTGCCCCTGAATATCAAAGAACGGGTCAACTTACAGTTAAGTCAGATGTCTATAGTTTTGGTGTTGTTTTGTTGGAGCTAATTACTGGAAGAAGAGCCATTGACACCATGAAACCATCAGAAGAACAAAACCTTGTTTCTTGGGTAAATTTTCTATCCCCTTATAAAATATATGACAAAGTTATCCTGTATTGTACCAAAGTTTCAAAGGCAATCTCACTATACACATGAGATTTGCAAAAAATTGCGACGTATGTTTTCGAATTTCAGCTAACACCTGTGTAGTCACGTTTGCACACCTATGTTACATAATTATTATTCAAACAGGTGTGTAAACTGAAATTTGAAAAAATTCAAAATATACATTGTGAAATTCAGAAACTCTACATCGTTAATTTTGATAAAACTCATATACATATTAAGTGATTTTCAAAGTTTAATGGGGCTAATTACTTAAAGGGTGAGGGACACATCAAGTCCCAAGTCCATCTGGTCTAATCTTTTTTCTTTCTTATTTTTGGTCATCAGGCATATCCACTATTTAAGGACCCATATAGATACCCAGAACTGGCTGATCCAAATCTAGAAGGAGATTTTCCAGCAAGAGGATTGAATCAAGCAGTTGCAGTAGCAGCAATGTGTATAAATGAAGAACAATCAGCTCGTCCTTTAATGAGTGATGTGGTTACTGCTCTCAGTTTCCTAGGGACAGGACCAGACCAAGGAGGGGCTAATAAAAAAGAAAGCTTAATGGATGAAAGACAAAGCGCTGTTGAAGAAGCTATTGAATGGGGCTCTACTTCATGGCACAATGCTCAACGCATTGGAAGCTGTTCATCATGGTAAAACTTTATCATTGCTCATTCTTTACACTAAATGATATTTATACCTACACAGATTATGTAAACCCTACTGGTTTTTTTAATTCTCTCCCAATTAAGAAGTTCTGATAACTTTGTGACAAAGCATATATGTATTGGAAATTACAAGGGTATATGTTGAATGGTTAGCAAAGTATGGGTTGATCATGTTGAGGATAAACTTATTATGAGATATAAGATTCAGAAAAAAAATGATTTTTATTGTAATTGTTTCTTTAATCTTCTTATTTCATGAACTTAATTCATGAATTGCTTTTGTTTCCATCTTTTATTTGGGGCAACCATAACTTTTATATTTGTATAATTTCAAAAGTAACCATTAATCTAATCCCTTCTTATAATTGGCAAGAAAACCTACACAGTTCGACCTATACTAATTTAACAACTGCGAGAAGGACGAAGCAAAAGTGTCTTAAGTCTCTTCCCTGCATTAAAATTTGATTTATGCTTCGTTTAAAAACAAAAAACAAAAAAATGTATATGATGTGGTTGAACTTTGGGTGTATAAACCCTTAATTCTGTATCAATGTGCTCAATTGAAGTTTAGTGTATGAGGTCAAAATCGTTGTTAGTGTAAAAAATATCCGACAACGATTGCGTATAATGAAACATTAAATGGGACACACTTACGCATAGATATTGTCAAATTTTGAATCAAGTATTTTGATATACTAACCAATAAAATGTATGACAGAATTTTTTCTTTTCTTTTCTTAAGCATGTAAATGAATTCAATTAATTGATATAGCAAAATTAATTAAATGAAATAAATTAATGTAAATTTTTAATATTTTTTACTCTATTTTAATTTTATAATGATAAACAATTGTTATAATGATATGAGACTTTTGATTTTTTTTAAATTGACGCTAAGAAAATTTATAAATTTTAAATATTTATATATTAAATGATAATTATTAAATTCATTATTTATTTAACATATAATTAACTATTATATATGATTCATTTCAACTTATATTTTACTTCCTCCATTAAAATATAATTAATATAAAAAAATTATTTTTTATACTAAAAATAATTTAAAATTTACCAAATATTTAATAATTTTTAAAATTTTCCTTTTAATTTCATAATAATATACAATTATTACAATGTTTATAAGTTTTTTTATTTTTGATTTTTAAATTTTCACCCAAAAATTTTAAATTTTAAATCTATTCACATAAAATTAATTATTTTAAGAATCTCTTGATTTTTCTTTTTAACTTTTTCACTAATAAATAATTAATACATAGAATCAATAATATTTTGTACTAAATATACTGTAGAAAATAATTTAAAATTTATCATATATTTATGATACTTTTATTTTTCTTTTAATTATACAATAATATACAACCATTATAATGATCATGAATATTTTAACTTTTCCTTTTAATATTTATACTAAGAGATAATTTATAAGTTTTAAATATATTCACATAAAATGAATTATTTATGAATCTTTTAATTTTTCCTTTTAATTACGTTATTAAAAGATAATTAATACATAAAATCAATTATTATTTATACTAAATGTAATTTATAAAATAAATTAAAATTTAATACATATTTAAAAAACTTTTTTTAATTTTCTCTTTTAATTTCGTAATAATAAACGTATAATATTCTTGAGTCTTTTGATTATTCCATTTAAAAATTTTACTAAGAAATAATTTATAAATTTTAAATCAATTTACATAAAATTAATTATTTTATGAGCCTTTTAATTTTTTCCATTTAAAGATAATTAATTATTTTTATATATAAAAATACATTAATAATCAGAATATATCTCACCAATTAATTTTTAATACGTAATATTTAAAGTTAAAATAATAATTTTTATATGAAAATATAAATTTATTGTTTTATAATAATTATAAGATAGAACATGTACAGTTCATTCTCATTTTTAATTTTTATTTTTATTTTTTAACATATGTTATTGAGGATTACTTTTAAAATAAATTAAATAAATAAGTTATTAAAAGAAATACTTTTAACGGGGTGGTTATTGAGTATCAAGATGTATTAGCCATTTAGCCACGGACAAATTGGCCTTTTCAAACATCAAAAGATGTCATGATTTTAAGAAGCTTATTTGTTCCTTAGTTCATGATTTTCTTTTTTCCTGATGCAACTTATGGAGTACATGCAATTGTCTTGTGCAATTAATATAGGAAAATATTAATAATATATTTCATGTTTAAATTTTCTTCACAGTTATTTTCAACCTTTTCAAAATATTAAAGATTATATTCGACTTTAAATAAAGTTAAAAATAATATTTATTTAATAATATTTTCGTAATATCTTAAGTATCTATAATTTAATGTAAAGTATTATATAATTAGTGATATTAAATTAATAAAAAAAATGTTACATTTTTATGCAAATATAATAAAACGTAAAATTTAGAAAAATTAAAAAATTTACATAAAATTATACCCATATTTTACCAATTAAAAAGATAAAATTAAAGTACATACAATATTTTTATTTATTTATCCCAAATCAAGTATAATAATTATTTCTAATTTTGATTTTCTCTTAATGGTTTAAGGTCTTTAATTAAATTTAAAGACATATAACCCAAGATTAATTATAAAAATAACATACTATTTTCAATGTAATATTTACAGTGAAATTAATAACAAAATTAAAATAATTTATATTAATATAAAAGTTGAGACTAAATTTTAAGACATTAATGTATATGGATTATTGAATTTGATTAAATTATAATTAACTTATTATTTTAATAAGTTATATAACTACTATATACATATATTTTATTTCTTGAATGTTATAACTTATTTTAAAATTATACTAAGTATAAAAAAAATTAATTTTTTAGTAAGACAATGCAAAATATTTTAATATTTTAATTTAATTAATATTTTATAAATAAAAATCAAAATGAGAAAAAAAATTTAAGAAGATAAAATATATATAAATATTTAAAAAAAATAACTATGAGATGGAGAAAAGGAGAGGAACAAGAACTTTATTTTAATTTTTTTAGAACTATTTTTTAATTTAAATAATTTTTATATTTTATGTATTTTTTTTTACTTAATATAGATTTTTATTTCTTAAACATAACAAACATAATAAATATTTAAATATATTTTTACTTTATTATTATTTTTAAATAATATTTCAATAATTTTACAGAAAAAGAGTACGTAAGAATTAATAAATAATTAACATGGTTACACAAAGGTTGTTATTTGTGATAATATGTTGATCAGATATATTTTTAAATGGGATATTTATATAAAAGTATAATAATTCTTAAATAAATGACTAGTTTTTCGAGGATTAATATATATATATATATAATCATATTTTCACACATTTTGGATACTTGATAGTTGACACCACGAATTCACTTATCAAAATAAGGATAGTAAAAAACAATTTAAAAAAATTGATAAATACTTGTGTACATTTGCATTTATAATAGTTATCGTTAAAATTTCTATTAAATTAAATAATTTATAAATTTTTAATCTTATAATTATAATTAATATAATAAATAATTATTAACTAAAATAATAAAATTTATTTTTTATTAATATATAGTTAACTATCACATAATACCACTAAGTTTTTCTGTTCTGACATATGGTTGACAATTACAAATTGATGTGCTCTTACGGTTCCTCAAAAATAAAAACGAAACGCGTAATATCAAATTCACGATTTCATGATTCATCCAACGACAAGGATCTGACAAAACCAATTTAACTGCATCGAAGCCCAGGAAACTCTTCTCTCTTTCAAGATTCCTTCGTCAATTACACGAACCTGTGAATCCGGGTTGATTCTCTTCCCAGGTACATTCATATCCGTTACTCAATTACGTATGGCCTAAATGTTTATTTCATTTTGATTACTTTACTTTGCTTGATAATGTATTCCCAGCTTTTTGAACGAGATTCTTCTTTTATTGTCTAGGTTTTATTTGTATCTAAATTTGAAAGTGTTTCTTTCATTTTACTGTTTCTGGGCAGATTTTGCTGAACTCTGACATGGGTATTGACATTCTTCTCAGTATAAAGGAGTTAGCTTTTTGGGTATTAAGAAAATTTGAGCCATTAAATTTGGGGGCTTCTTTGGATTGATATTGAGTGGAAGGAGGTTATGGATAGTAAATTGAGAAAGTGGGTTTTGGGTTTGTCTTATTTATTTGCTGTTGCAGCCATTTGGATAACTGCCAGTTTTGTTGTACAGTCTGTTGTAGATGCAGGTGTCTCACCTTTCCTCATAACATATATATGCAATTCACTATTTGTGATATATATTCCCTTGGTTGAAATAGGGCGTTATATAGAGGATACTTATGGAAGTTTATGGTTTTGGCAAAGGGGGAAGAGTAGTTCTCTGCAAGAATTGGCAGAGTCAGAAAATACCATTCTTCTTGGGGAGAGTGATGAACATCGAAAAACTGATCCATATGCTCTTGTAGATGATGGAGACATTGCTCATAATGAAAATTCTATTGGTTTAGAAGCATTGCATGTAGTTGGACAGCCTGACATGCCTTTGCCTGATGAAGAAATTGCCAAGGAAGATACAAAAAAACTAGTTGATGCACAAGGGCGTTGGACACGCACTAGGACAGCTAAAGTTAGCTTATTGATATGTCCGTTTTGGTTTTTGGCACAACTTACTTTTAATTTGTCATTGAAGTATACTACAGTTACAGTAAGCACTTCTTGAACTTTGGTTAATGTAAACTTTTATCCGATCGCCTTAAGTATTTTATCAATTTTTGTGTGATAAGTTTGTTCTTGTTTTGTGTAGTCAAACACCATCTTAAGTAGCTCATCCAGCCTTTTCACGTTTCTGGTAGCTCTAGCATTTTTGGGTGAAAAGTTTACATGGTTGAAGCTTATTAGCGTTCTTCTTTGCGTGGGAGGAACTATAATTGTCAGCCTTGGTGACTCTCAATCTGATTTGAGCGCAGTTGCTTCAAATCCTTTTCTCGGAGACATTCTTGCTTTGCTCTCAGCAGCAATGTATGCTGCCTATATTACCCTGATTCGTAAGAAGTTACCCGATGATGATAAAAAAGGTGGTCGTCCAAGTATGGCACTTTTCTTGGGATTTCTGGGGCTGTTCAACCTTTTTATATTCCTTCCAATTGCCCTTACACTTAACTTCAGCAAGTTGGAACCCTTTTATATGCTTACCTGGAAGCAAGTTGGCCTAATCGTCGGTAAAGGTTGGTACTTGTTACTTTCCTTTTGTTTTTAAATTATTGGCATATCTTTTAATCATCTTGAATGGTGTGATTGAATGTGATGTTGAACTAGACTATGTTTCTATTGATGTTTTCCCTCATTGGTCAATGGCAATATGCTGCAGAACCAAAATAGTTTATTTGTGCATTTTGTATCCACATTCCACATAGGAATTGTTGCTCTGTTGGCATAGTTATTGGAATTGGTTACATGCTTTCCTGAACATCTGTTGGTTCTTCTCATTGATGATGTATCCTAGACTTAATGTCGTAACTGGAGTATTTTCTTTATTTAGATCATTGTACTGTAACGTAGTGATACTTGTTCGAATAACTTTTGCTAAATAGTTCTGTTTGCTGTGTTAAAATCCTATGTTTATCACATAAAATTATAACTTTCATTTGGTACACTAAACATTTTACTTTCAGGTTTGCTAGATAATGTTCTAAGTGACTATTTATGGGCAAAGGCCGTGCTTCTGACGTCTACAACCGTAGCATCAGCAGGTCTTACAATTCAGGTTCCAATGGCAGCAGTTGTTGATTCACTCACTGGCAACGTCCCTCATCTTATGGATTACTTTGGAGCTCTCGCTGTCATGATTGGTTTTGCAGGCATAAATATTCCATCTGAACTTTTTAGCAAAAGAAAAGAAGCCTCTGTTAAATTAGAAAGTGAAATTGCTACTTCATCTGTTCAAGATCACAATTCTGTCAGTTTAACTGCAGTTGCTGTAACGTAGTGTGTGTTTTTTTATAAAAAAAAAAACGTTTAATGTCCATTTGTTTATCAAGTATTTTTATAATCACAACAATATCACAAAAATAATTAACATAATATTTTTTTATTAAATACAATGTAATTATTAATAATACATTTTTACTTATGACTTACTACAAATTAATGGAGTTTTACCATTAGCTTGGGTCAATGCTGAAGCCTTATTACTTGTACGTCGTGCTATATTTTCTAAATTCATTGAATGGTTTGTAACGAGATTAGATAGCATAAGCGATTAAACTTTGATATGAGGATATTAATGTTTTGAAAAAAGGCTTTTTTTTGTTACATATTTTGATGAAGATTCTTTGTTTTTGTCAGTCCATATGTAACTTCACGCTTTCACCCAAACAATGACGCATCAGGTGTTCTTAGCCATAGCTGGATGAAATTGAAAAATGGATTCTCACATTCGATAGTGTAGGAACATCATCAAATTCTATCATTTTCTTCTTCTATCATTTTCTTCTCCTCTTCCAGATAAATATTATTAGGCCTAAAAAAGAAGAAAATTCGCCTGATATCGACAGATATGACATCTTTTTATCCATTTTATGTCCATGAGAAAACAATCATGCAAGTTTTATCAATTGTGCTAATCAAGTATCGAATGGTAATTTGATTTCATGTATACAATTGCTAGGTGAAATTTAAGCTCTCAGATAAATTTAAGTTCCATCGGGTGCACAACTAAATAGATCACCACATTAGGCCAGAACCCATGACAATAAGATTTGCCATATCACGTTCGTTTTAACGTGAGATGGGAACGCCACAAGCTGTCAAGGGGACACCAATTGCTGAACCACACATGCTAAATGTAGAAAAATAAAATATAGGGGCATTAAAAAGAATGTTTCTTAAGAGATCTAACTCTGTGACATTGCGAAGTCCATGTGACCATATTTCTGCATGACTTTTCTGGTTGCAAGTGCTGCAGCTTCACTGGCACGTAAAGTTCCCGATGCCATGATAGCAGCAAATTCAGCAGTGATCTCCTCCTGCACCTTGCTTCGGGCATCTCCAAGAGGGTCCCCAACTCCATTGGAAGTAGACTTGGACCCTGCTTTTACAAGTTTTCGAGAGGACAGGGTCACATTCTCCGAGATGCTCTTCTCCGACTTGGTTGCCTCTTGTCCAGATTTAGCTTTATTGTCAGCTTTGGCATCTACATTTTGATTAGACACATTTAGACTTCCAGCTGAGACACTATTGACATTATTAGGTGTTGGTCGAGCCACTGAGACAGGGTTAAATTGTGGAGCTTGAGGGACAGCACCAGCCTTCAAAGTTGTCTCCAAATTCTGTATCATGGGCACTGCCACGGAAAATTTATATTTATCAACAGCAATCCCAACATTTGGTAGACCAAGGATTAACCAAAACCAACTCCAATACAAGGCACACAGCATCATAAAGTTCAGGATTGCAGTCCAAAGGGAAAATTGTCAAATGCAGTTATCCTTTTGGTTTCATTTGAAATAATTGATTCACATGTATTAAAATAAAGCTAGATGCCAAAAGCCATAAAGCTATGGCCATATCGTAAAGTAAATGTGAATACAAAAGGATGACAGACAAACACATAAAATTCACACTTACATATTAGAGCACCCATTGGACTGCTCAAAACTTCGTTAGGAAGCTGCAGAATATAATCTGGAATGCCAGCACCAACCAAAAACTGAGTGACCTCATTGCTAAAGTTGTTGCAATTGTGAGTAAGCAAGCTATACGTTTCGGCTGTGTACCGGGGGCCAATCTCCGCCAAGTAAATTTCAAATACATCCTTTGGCACATGGGTAACACCTACATCTATCACTCGGATAGGTGTTCCATATGCGGTTGATCCTGCAGGAGCATGTTGTATACCTCCTCCAAAAAAGTACTCGTTACCATAAACGACAACTCCTGTGTGCCTGTCAACAAGATTCAGGAGGACTTCAAGAAACACTTGCAGACACAAAATATGATTACACGTAGAAAATCCTTCAAAAGATAGCATTTTATCACTTTTCATGGTAGAGTAGTGATAACAGCCTTGCCAGGAAAGGAATTACAAATGATATATTGTAAGGATAAATGTTCAATTAAACGAAAGAATAATAGGCAACACTTGACAGTAAATACCAAGAAATAAAACAGATCTATCTATCATTTACAACTATAATTGTAACCTATTCAATCAAAATATATCCAGAAACGGAATCCTCTTATCCCACTGAGAATCACTTAGTTTCACAGATGAAGACTATCTAGTTACACTTACAAGTTCTGCAAATGTGAGCCATCCAAGCTCACTCTCAATATCCACCCAAAAATCTATACAAAAATCATATTAAACCAAGATTCCAGACTCATATATAAATCAAAACAAGTATGAACTACAGCATAAGCATAAACTTAGCTTCATAATTATACATGTACAAGTAGAAAGATCGAAACCTATGTCATTAGTTAGACAGGGACCAAGACAAATAACAGCCAATTAGATTGAAGGAGATCCATAAACTTTTTTTTAATATAAGGGGACTTAAGTAAAGGTGTGTTTCACCCTAATAAAATCTAGTTATAGAAAAATCAACTAATTATTCCAAAAGTATCATTGGATAACGTGACATCAATAAATTTCGAGACGACTTTGTAACTTTCATAAACTGTAAATATTTAGAAGGCACATTTATGAATAGCTTCTTTAAATATTTACATGGTCTCCAAACGAATTAAGTTGGAAGAGCTACGCTAACTCGTACTAGTCAATATGCTACTACTCCGTACTCACCATATGCCCTCAATGGCCTTTCCCAAGAATGTTGTTGAAAGTTGGCGAGCTAATCCTTGGCTTAGGTCGTATACGTTCAAAGTAACTCTGTGTCCCTCCTGTAACATATGCAGTACATTAGCCTCCAACACCTTGTTAGGACCTCATAAACAATGGCCAAACGACTGAATTAAAATTTCAACCCACCTCAGCCATCTCCACACGTATGCAATAATGCTCAGTCCAAAACACGGAATGACGTATGATCTCCAACGAAGTAACAGGATCACCTCTCTAAATCACAACATAATTAACGAACGTCGCCCAATTTATGAGGGTCAGAACCACTCACTCGTATATTCAACTAAAGCTAAAATAGTCAAACTACGCATCAAACAAAGAATATTATATTTAAAAGCAAAAAACTTTGACATAGATGCAATATGTGGAGATTAAATGCTGAACAGAAATTCAGACCGACATTACGAGAATTTGATCAATTGCAAGCACAGATCTAATTCAAAACACCCCACCCCGCAAAAGAAATAACATACTTCCATTGAAGATTATATGAATTCAAAAACGTAAGAAACAAAATTAGACAGCAAAACTAGGGCACAGTTAGATTCAATAGCCCAAATCATAATCCTAAAATTCCAATTAGATCTCAAATTTCTGAGCAACAAAAATAAAAAAAGACGAAAAGAAAAAGGCAGAGCTTCAATTTCAGTCATAAATCCCAATATTGTTCAACAAATAACATGCAAATTTGCGGGGAAATTAAAAAAAAAAATTATAAGAAGTCCGGCATAGACTACGTACATGGCGAAGAATTTCAATATAGGCGACTCAAAACGCACCAAACGCTAAACAATCGTTTTGAACAAGGCGGTAATTAGGACTTGAGATTCCTTATTTTATACTTGGGTCATGTCCCCAAGATTCTCTCACCTCCCGTCACCCAGAGACGCGGGAGTTTGGATTCCACAGCTTTCTATGACCATCTAGAACTTACGTAACGATACGTGTGATGTGTAAGTTATTTATTTGCTGTAAAATTAATAAAATCATTTCGTGACCAATTATTATGATATTTAGCGGCCTAGCGGGGTACTTATTATCACATTTTATTATATTTTCAATATATTTATTATTAATTTCAAAAATTATTGAAAATATTTTTAATAAATTTAAATTAATATAAAATAAATATATTAATGACAAAAAAAATATTTTTAACAATAAATATAATATAAAATAATAAAATAAAATAAAATATGATAATAACTTATTATATATATATTATACTTTTGATTTGATCTTTATTAAATTAGATTGTCTAATCTTAGTTAAAAATTATTATGTATTTATTTTGTTACAAAATTATATTACATTACATATAATAAAAATTATATAAATATATATAAAAAAATTATTTAAAATATGAATCTAAATTATATTAAGTATTTAACTTATTAAAGTCATTTTTATAAAATATTATTTTAAAACTCAACTCGAGTTAAAAAAAAGTTATGAAATTATGACCTTAGGATCTTAAACTAAGACTTATTTTTTTTATTATTTGAGATATACACATTTTTTATTTAAGATTTATATGTGTTAGCTTTTAAGCTTTAAGGTGACTGAAGTTTTAATCTTAAATTATGAATTTTTTAAGTTGTTTTATGAGTTATCAATAAAATTATTATCAATTTCATAATATTAAAAAATATATAAATTAATAAATAAGAAAAATAAAAAGAAGAATATAATAATCTCATGAATAAATATGATTAAGGATACTTATTTAACATTATATGACATTCTTTCACTTATCACGTTTATTTTTCTTTATCTCTAATAATTTCAAATTTTATTATTAATTAAATAGTTGTATTATAAAGTAAGATTATCTTTTTATTTAACTATTTATATTTATAATTTTTTGTTTTAAATTGATATTTAAACAATAAAATTATAACTTATATGATTTATTTTTATGCATTTTATAATTATTTTCATAGTTAATTTATTATATTAATATTTTAATATTATTTAAAAATTAAAGTCTGAATCACTTTGTATGATAGTTATTGTTTATTAGGTTAAAATTATTTTATTAATGTTTTACACTTTTTTTAAGTTAAGATTTTAGGCTTATCTATCAAATCGTTTGTAGACTTAAGTCAATGTTGAATTAAATATAATGTTTTAATATTTGAAATAATATTTTTTAATATTAATTGAAATAATATTTAATTTTAAAATTATATATGAATTTTTTCTTATCTCAAATTAAAAATAACTTTTAAAATTTTAAAATATAAGAAAAATAAAAATAAGTAACTATATTTTAAATACATTGTTTTGATAAAAGTATTTTAAAAAGTAATAAAAAAAATTATAATATTATTTATAAAAAAATATTAAAGTATTTATTTTTATTTTTATTTAATTATATTGTATAAATTAATTATAATGTAATATAATAATATATCATCTATCTAATATATAAATATAACAAGTTAACGACTTTTTTCTACCTACCGCTAAGGACGTCTTGAAGTTGTTTTGAAACTTGGAATGTTCATTTCATCATACGTCATATTTTTTTGGTCAAAATAATTTACGTTTGAATAATTTTACATTTTATTATACAGATTACCAGCTTAGTTGTATGTTATACTTTAAAATAGAAATAATTTTCTCATTGATATTTGATTAAAATTTGAATTGCTTTTCATCTTATATTTGAGAGAAAAATATTTATATAATTTTTTATTTATTATAAAAATAATATTTAAATTTTATATTTATTTTAAAATATTTTAATCATTTTATTTTAAAAAATATTATATACGAATAAAAATATTTTATTTTTTAATTAAATTAAATAAAAACTATTATAATTTAAATCAACTTTAACAAACAAAATTAAAGAAAAAATAAATAACATAAAATATTTATTTATCTTTTTATATTTATTTTTTAATAATAATATGATTAAACTGTTAAAAAAAATAAACACACTATCTAAATATCACTTTTTAAAACAAGTAGAAATTTTTTACAATCAACTTCCCAAATTTAAATCTAATAAAAAAAGTTAGATGACCAAATATATAATCTATAAAAATTAATGATCATTACTTAGCCATGATATATTATTAGAATGATATTTTAATAATAAATAATTATTGTTAATGATATAAATTTACGTGTAAATTTTAATTAAATTAAATAATATAAATTTTAAATAATTGTCAAAAAAAGGAAAACTTATGAACAAAATCAACTTTTGCTTTTTCTATAAAAGTATAAAAAAATATGACATAGTTTTCGTTTTAAAAAATAACCGTCTGATACTATTAAAAAAATAAACTTTAATAAATATGAAAAAAAGGTAAGTTTTAAAATAATAATCAAAGAAATTAATATTTAAAAAAAAATCAATTCTTAATTTTATAAAAAGTATATAATTATCAAATAGTTTTTTTTTTAATAATTATCAAAATCTTGAAGAAAAAAAAATAACATTGAAGGTACACGTGAGAGAGAAAATAAATAAAATTAAATAAAAAAATTATGTATTTATTTGCTCCGTAATGTCTATAATATAATAAATTTTGATTTCTAATATTTCAATTATCATAATTAAATAAGTAGTGCTTTTAATTTCTATCAATTTTATTTAATAGTATTATATATAATTATTATATGATTAAAATATTGAGTATCAAATTACAAAATTTATATTTTAAAATAAGTTGTGAAATAAATAAATTAAAAAATCATGTCATAAATAATTGTAACATAGTTAAATGAATTTGGCATGACATTAAGAAATAAATTAATCAAATGATTAAATTATATGAATTAAAATATCATAGATTAAATTATAATATCTTAAATAAGTTTTATACAAAATGTTGGAGAAAATAAAAGTAAAATATTAATAAAATATAATATTATGATATAGTTTATAATAAATAAGTGAAATTAATTATTTGGAACGAGATGTCCATAATTCTTATAAAATTTTATATGATATTAGAATCTCAATCGATTAATAGGTAAATATATATAAAAATGCAATTTTTCACAAAAGAAAAAAATCTTTTAAAAATAAAAAGATAAGTAATCAATTAAATTAAAATAGGTTAAAAATAAGAATTATTTAGTCAAATAATCCACACTTTGAGAGGGATGAAAATATAAAAAATAAAAAAAATTAATAAAAGATAATATTATGATATAGTTTATAAGAAATAAGAGTTAACTACTCAATCATCAATCTTTTGAAATTTAAAGATTCTCTATTCTTATGAAATTTAGTATAAATAAATTATAATATCTTAAAAAGGTTAGTAAACAAATACTTAAATAAGTTAAATAAAAATATCAAAGAAAAATATTATTGTCAAATAATTATATCAAAGAAGCAATTTATCTATTTTTTATGTCATTTTGTGTGAAGTCATTAAATAATAAATATATGGATAAAAAGTTAGCATTTTATAATGACTCATATTTTTAATCATTTTTATCCACGTATTTGTCATTATTATTGTTATATATAATGAAATACCAAAAATAATATAATATAACTGATACACTTATATCATAGCTAACTTTATTCTTTTACATAAATTATAAATATATAAAAATAAATAACTTTTAAAAATAAATAAAATAAAACAAATTAAAACATCAAATAAACACACTATCACCAACTCCCCTTTATATACATATATAACTGATATAATTAATATTTTTCAATAACAACCTTCATTATTTTTCAAAATGCATTTCTTTTAAAATAGTAAATTCACTTGTATCAATTTTTAAAAAATAATATTACATAATAAGCATTTATTAAAATCGAATTTCTCAATATAAATTTAAGTGCCTACATGCAAAAAGACTTGACCATCCCTGCATTACAACAACACAAGCACGCTAATCATTTCTTCAAAAATAATAAATTCACTTATCTTCGTATAATCCCTTCACGGTGACTTGGTATTTAACATCAAAAATATTTTCATCATTTAGCAAGTTATAAGTCGTTTTTCATATATATATATATATATGTCTATTGACTTAAAAACGACTTATAACTGTAATAAGTTAAAATGAATTATCTAACTATATATATATATATATATATATATATAATTACAAAAATAAATTAAAATTTAAAAGGAACATTGATGAAAGAAATACTAACGTAATTTAATTTTGCATATATTTTATATATATATATTATCATGTATCATAGTTATTTTTAAAAATTAGTGAAATAATTTATCTTTTTAAATAATGTTAATACTTGATAAAATCTAAATAATAGAGATATAAATTTACTTGTCCCTGACATTACTCTAGGTGATATTGCTTATCTCTTTATATATTGTTGAGATTTAAATATAACACATAATATTATAGTTAATACATGCAATTTCTAATAGCTTAAATTTTTAATTTACTTTGTTGCTAACAATCCTAGAATTTGAGCTTTAAATAGCATTTATAATATGTATATAACTGAAATTATCACAAAATAGTATATTAATTATATATAATGTTTAAATATAACATATTTACACGTTATAGATATTTTACAAAGTATACATAAACTAAATATATATATACTTTGTGTACAAGTTACATATTATTTTTATAATCAATTTAATTATTTACAAACTATCATATTATTACAACGCTATAAATCTCAATCTTCTAATATGTTATTATAGCATAAGTTTTTTTATTTAAATAATTTTAAAAATAAAATAAAATTGTTATTTTTTAAAATTAATTATGTTGATATCATAATTGATGTTCATGTAAATATAAGTTTAAATTTATGTGATATCAGTATTACTCGTTTTGTTGTAACTTAACCTCTAGGGTACTTACTAAGTTATCATAAATACCATATAATAACTAACAATGTAATAATATGTAGAGATAATAATTATTTATTTTAAGTTAGATTCAAATTAAATTGATTTGATTTATGAGATAACTTGAACTTAATCATTTGGGTTTATTTGGGTTTGACTTGATATGTAATATCTTATTGTTAAAAAACCTAACTCGTTATACAATTTGTTTGATTTATTTATTTTGTAATTTTTCAAATTCAAAATATAGCATTATATTTTTTTTAATTGAAAATAATTTTAAATAGGGATATATGAATTATATGTAATTGAAAATATAAATGGTATAATTATTTGAAATTCATTTAATAGAAAATATTAATCTTATAACAATTTGAAATGATGCTGGTTAACAAAATTAAATCCTTATGCACAAAAATGATATAGTTATTTAATTAATTTTACTTTAACTTTTAATAAAAAATGTATTTTTATTTTCTTAAAATGTTAAAAAAATATATTCATTTATATTCTAAGAAAAATAGAAAAATGAATATATATTTTTTCTTATGGGTAAAAACAAAACTCCATGTATAAAAAAAATATAATACGATTAAACTAAAATTAAATTAACAATGTTGTTACTAAAATTATAGTGATACATATAAAATAATTTATTTACATTCTTACTAATTATAGTACTACTTTTAATAATATTTTGGGTAAAATGAATATATATATATATATATATATATATATATATTTGTATATGTATTTGGATAAAAAGACCATGGTTCCAAAATTTTAATAGTAAAATTAATAAATTAAAGAGTTTTAATAAAAAAAATTGACTAAATATATATTTGGATAAAAAGACCATGATCCCAAAATTTTAATAGTAAAATTAATAAATTAAAGAGTTTTAATAAAAAAATTGACTAAAAATATTTATAATCAATAATATTTATTATATATTTGAATTATATTAAATATTATTTTAATTATGAAAATAAATGTTAATATATACGTGAATTGTGGATAATCATCTACCACAAAGATAATAAATTACTAAATATTATAATTTTTAAGTAATTAATTTAACATAAAATGATAAAAAAAACAAAAATAAAAAATGGGTATTTAAATTGATTATTTTGACCCAAAATATTTATAATTAAATAAAAAGATTCGATTCGCTTATACCCAAATCCAACCCCCTCCTTTTTCGACTAAAATGGGTTGGGTACCTCACTACTGACTCATCGAGTCAAACTGTGATATCTAGTAACACACTACTAGTGGTGTCCATAAACCGGTCCGGATCGGACCAAACTGTAAAATCGGACCAAATTGAACGGTTTTACTAATCAAACGGTCCGATCTAGTTTGTACTAATTTTAAACCGTTCGAGCCGGACCGGGCCGATTTAATAATATATTAAAATTTTCACATTATTCTTCATTAAATTATAAAAAAATCGGACCAAATCGGAAACCAAACCGGATCGAACCATTTTATAAATCAAACGGTCTGATCCGATTTTTATTTCTTAAAACCATTTCAAACGGTCCGGTCTAAGTAATATGAACGATCCGATTTGGTTAATTTTTTTTAGAAAAAACCGGACCATGGACACCCCTACACGTTACCATAGACTTATCCAAATATATGAGAAACCACTCAATCAACTGGTTTCATATGGTTGGTTCCTTATTACGAAAAATGTGCTAATTAATATTAATTTTTTAGTTATTCATATTCTTAATTTATTATTGTGTATAAAAGTTTTTAAACTATATAATATCATGATTAAACAAGACATGCAAATAAGATAAATTATATATAGTTATTGGAAAAAAAACATTCATAAAAGTCAATGGTAGTTGTGGTGATTATATATCTATAAAAGTGAATAGCACTATCAAATGAATACAACATTCTTATACAATATATTACTCGAATTTTTGGTCAACATTATCAAATAATCAAATTATCCATAAAAAAACAAAATACACATTATTACGAGAATAGACAAAAAAACAAAACATACTTAACAAAGTATTAGCTAGCTCAAATAAACAATTTCACACACGATAACAGTCATGAACATTATCTCCAAGAAAAGACATAGTACCAATTTCACTAATCTCGCGAGACCTTATCAATCTACCTTATCATTGATGGATCTGTAATTCATCTACCAAAATTGCTTAAGAAAGTAGTTTTAATTCTTACTTCTTTAAGATAGACTCAAGATTATGAAATGTTTGCTTAAAACCCTGAGTATCAAGCTTGGGAGAAACAAGATTCATCTATCAAGAATTTGGTCTATTCTCCAATGTCACTTAGATATTTGAAGTATTTATTTAAAAAATAACTGGTGTTGATTATTGGAATGTACTTAGTAAGACATTCAATGATTAATCACAAGCATAACTCATGAAGTTGTGTTGAAAACTTCAATCACTAAGAAAAGTCTCACTCACCATGAATAAGTATATTAGCAAGTGTAAGGACTTAGTTGATTTTCTTCTTATTGTTGGAGAAAATTTGAGTAAAATAGAACAAATATTGTAATAGATGTCGATTACACTTCTCATGTCACTATATAACAAACAAGAAAAAGATCATTGGTTTAGATGGGCTATTTACTTGCATGAAAACATATGAAATATAAATTTAGAAGATGATTTTTCTAGATCTATAGCTTATTCAAGTAAACTACATAAAAATAACCTTGTGACAACCAACAACATCCTATGTTCTTTACTTTTTTTGGATCTTCTAATCAAGATAAGTATAAAACTTTTAATTACTATCAGATGCAATGTTAAATATGTAAAAAAAAACTAGATATAATGAAATCCTTTGTTAATTTAGATATTCATCGTCTAAAAATAATGGTTCACAAAACAACAATAATGACCCATAAAACAACAACTCTAAAAAGAGAGTTAGTGGTTCGAATAAACAACATAAACACATAACTTCAAGACGAAAAAACATTCAATGTCCTGTCAAATATTGTGTTTCTCTGATAATTATCATGTATATTTCATATTATTTCTGTTCTGTTTTTCTATATAAGAGTTTAACTATATGTATACAATGAAAACGAAAATTAAACAATAACCATAATTCCTACACATCCATGTTTTATGGCTCCACTAATATTATTGTCTGCTCCATGTTTTGCTCCACTGAGCATTGGTGCATGCCACTGTTGCAGCATGCACCACAACACACACCAACATTCTCCCTCAAGTTGGTGCATATATGTCTCTTATGCCCAACTTGTCAAGTGAGTTGTAAAAGTTCCTTGCAGACACAGATTTTGTGAGTATATCAACCAATTGATCTTCTGATTTAACAAATGGAAGCTTAATAATCTTTTCTTCAAGATTCTGTTTGATGAAGTTCTGATCCACTTCAATGTGCTTCGTGTGATCATGTTGAACTGGATTGTGAGAGATGGCAATGGCTACTTTGTTATCACAAAATAAGTTCATTTCAGAGTTAGGAGCAACATCAATCTCAGTTAAAAGTTTTTTCAACCAAAGGAGCTCACATATTCCCTTGACCATTCCTCGAAATTCAACTTCAACACTAGATAAGGCAACTACCTTTTGCTTCTTGCTCCTGCATGTAACAAGATTACCCCCCATAAAAGTAAAGTACCCATATGGTATTCACTTGGGCAGTGCATGAACTGACTCACGACACTCACGGCATAAGCAATATCAGGTCGAGTATGAGATAAATATATGAGTTTACCTACTAACCGTTGATATCTCTGTTTATATGTTGGTACTTGGTCCACATATTCTCCGAATTTATGATTTTGAACCATGGGAATATCGACAGGTTTACAATCTAGTAGTCCTGCCTCTGCCAGTAGGTCCATAGTATATTTCCTTTGGGAAAGACATATGCTTTGTTTTGATCTTGTTACCTAAATACCTAAGAAGTATTTGAGCCCTCCCAAATTCTTCATTTCAAACTCATTTGACAGTTGTTCTTGAAGCTTAGAGATTTCTTCTTTATCATCCCTTGTAATGATCATGTCGTCTACATAGACTATAAGGGATGTTATCTTTCCTAATCGATGTTTTAGGAAAATAGTATGATCAGAGTTGCTTTGTTGGAACCCATATTTCTTCATTGCTGAACTCAACCTACCAAACCATGCTCGAGGTGATTATTTTAGTCCATACAATGCTCGTTGTAATCTACATGCAGTTTCTTTTCCTGATATAATAGTATATCTTGGTGGGATATCCATGTAAATCTCTTCTTCAAGATCACCATGAAGGAAGGCATTTTTTACGTCAAGTTAGTGCAATGACCAATCTAAATTTGCCGCAAGAGATAACAAGACTCTAACGGTTTTTAGTTTAGCCACAGGTGAGAAGGTTTCTTGATAATTTATCCCGTGTTTTTGTGTATATCCTTTTGCTACAAGCCTTGCCTTGTATCGATCAACTAACTCATCTGCTTTATACTTAATGGAGAAAATCCACTTGCATCCTACTATCTTCCTCCCTTGAGGCAACTTGCTTAACACCCATGTGTTATTCTTCTGCAATGCCTCAAATTCCTCTTTTATAGCTTGAGTCCATTTTGGATCAGATAAGGCTTCTTCAATGCTACTTGGAATTTGACACGAGGAGAGTGTTTGTGCAAATGCCCTAATAGGTTCTGATAACCTTTGAGTAGATACATAATTTGCTATTGGATACTTGGATTGTCGTTCTTCTCTTTCTGGAAAGTATCGATTTGGAGGTTTGCCTCGATTGTGTCTGAAAGGTAAAACATAACCAACAGATGTATCTATAGCATTAGTTTATAAAGGTGTGATAGGATAGCTTACCTCAGGAGTATTCTCAGCAGGAGGATCATTGGGTACTAGAGAGTGAAGAGGTACATCAACCACTTCATCTTCTGGAGATTCAATTACTACTTCAGCTTCAGTTCTTGGAAGTTCGAGCTCAGGTTTATATACTGGCTCCTCCATATTATTGGCACGATCCGAGTATGTTAGACTAGTGTCTAATATTTCAACATCAAGCCAATTTCATTCTTCACTATAACTCTTCTCCTGAAGAGTGTAATTGGATACCGATGATGGGAAAAAACATTCTGATTCGAGGAAAGTGACATCCATGGTAATATAGGTTCTTTTAGTAATTAGATCATAGCATCGGTAACCCTTTTTTTGTACACCATATCCCAAGAATACACATCGGACAACACATGGATCCAACTTAGTTCGTTGATTTTTATGGAGGTGGACAAAAGCAACACATCCAAAAATTCGGGGCGGAAACATCAAAATAGTAGGCAAGGGAACATAATCAGATAACACCTTTAATGGAGTCTGAAATTGTAAGGTTTTTGTGGGCATACGATTCAGTAGATACACAGTTGTAGTAACAGCATCATTCCAGTATTTATTAGGCATATGTGCACCGATTAGTAAGGCCCGAGTTGTTTCTAAAATATGCCGATTCTTCCTCTCCGTAGTCCCATTCTGTTATGGGGTTTGTGAACACGAGGTTTCATGGAGAATACCATGGTTGTCCAAGTATGTCCGGAATTGTTGATTAACATACTCCCCTCCATTATCAGACCTAAGTATCTTAATTTTTTCAGAAAATTGTGTCTGAACCATGGTGTGAAACAGGTGAAATGTAGAAAATACTTCATCTTTATGTTTGAGAAGGTAAAGCCATGTCATTCGTGTACAATCATCAACAAAAATAACAAACCAACGATGACCCGATGACGTAATAACCGAGGACGGTCCCCAAACATCAGAATGTACCAAAGCAAAAGGAGTTATACTTTTATTCATGCTCATAGGATAAGGCATCCTATGACTTTTTGCTAGGATACAATATCACATTTGAAATCTGAATGTGTGATATTTGAAAATAAACTGGGGAGTAAGTGCTTTAAATACCCGAATGATGGATGCCCAAATCTACGATGACATAGCCAAATTTGTCGTTCCTTGTTACCAACAGTGTGTTGCATGTGATTGGCACTTCCTGAACTGAGGTCATCCATATAATATAGCCCTCATCTCCTAGTACCATGCCCAATGATCTCCTTAGTGAGAATATCATGTAGAAGGAAAAAAGTAGAATATATCAATACTACACAGTTAAGATCTGAAGTGACCTGCCTTACAGACATCAGTCGATTTGAAAGAGAGGGCACAAGTAAAATGAAAGTTTATAAAATATGGACCTGATTAACCTAGATGGGGGTGAATAAGTTATTCTTAATTTTTTATCAAGTTTATAATTTAATAACCTAAACAAAGGGCCAGACATGTAATCGTGTATAAAATAAAGTGCGGAAATAAAATAATAACACACGATATTTTTAGGTGGAAACAACCTAGGCCACAAACATGACCTAAGAGGAAAACCACCGGTCCATCGGACCACTTAACTTTCCACTATGAAAATCAAATGTTCAAGTACAAACTCGGTCTTATGCTACCCTCCCTAGGATACTGCCCCAATGTACTTTACTTAAGAGCCCCTGCTCTGTTTTCACAGTTTCCAATATTAGCGTGAGCGGTTTCTAGACCAACGTTCCAATAAGCTTCCCGCCAATCAGATATGTTCCCAAAGTAACTGCAAAATAGTTAGCACAAAAACACAAGTGCCCGTGTGTGTTCTAGAACGGATTTAACAATGAATAATCCTAACTAGATGATTTAAAACAAATGTCATTTAAACCAAATCAACTAGAATATTCTAGAGCAAAAAGATTAGGCATAAGTTGAACAAAAATTTGCTTCTTTGAAATTTAATCGTCAAATTAAATAATTATGATCACACATGAAATTATTTAATCTAAACATGTAAAAATCTAATTAAGAAGAAACTATGTAAAGATAAAAAAATACCAATCAAATTTATTAATAAATACCTTCAATATGATATCAATTTTATTTAAGTCTTAATTACTTTTGCTTCATAAATAATATCATTCAAATCACAACATTTATATATATATATATTGAAGAAAAACAAAAGCATATCATTCTGCGTTGATTCCTATTGACCATGATTTCATGCATTGAATAACTTTATATATATATATATATATTAAAGAAAAACAAAAGCATACCATTCTGGGTTGATTCCTATTGACCATGATTTCATGCATTGAATAACTTTATATATATATATATATATTAAAGAAAAACAAAAGCATACCATTCTGCGTTGATTCCTATTGACCATGATTTCATGCATTGCATAACTTTATATATATATTACCATTGATTCCTATTGAATAGCTTTATGTATATATATTAGCACTCGACATTCACCTCCGGCATTTTTTTTTTCTTTCTCAATTCGGCAGCTACAGATTTTTCTTTCTTAGTTTTCTAATTTTTTTCCTCCACTCCACTTTACCCTAATATATCTATATATATAGATAATAATAATACCTAGTGATATTATGGTTAAATGTATTTGGGCTTAATTTTTTCAAAGCCTTAATAAAAAGAATATTTAAATTTTTTAAATCACATCTTAAAAAATATTAAGACACATAAAAAATATTTAAGCACCAAAAATAATTTTAGATTTATGAACATGTACTATTAAATGTATAAATGAAATTCTATGTATCGTAATTATAAAAAATATACTTGAAGTACGGATATTTGGAACTTGAACATTTGTTCGGTTGTTCTTGATAAACTTGATAACAGGCCTAAAAACAAATTTACAAGTAAATATTTTGTCTACGAAAATAGCCAACACTCATAGTCCTTACAAACTCCCCCTTTGGCATTTTCGTGTGGCAAAACATCTCACTTACTACATGACACTTATAAAAATAAGATAAAAATACAATGATGTCCCAGACTCCATAGTGGAACTATCCTATGGTCCGGTAGATCCATCTTCGCTGCAACTTGACAAGATTGTAAGTAACTAAAACAACATTGACAAAGTATATGACAACTTGACATGAAAGCCTCATTGTATGTTAGTTCAGTTTACATAGAAATAAACGAAGTGTAAATAATAGTCATGTAGTATGCATTCATATCAATTAAGCTTAATAAAAATATGTTCCCTCCTTTAAAAGCCATAACTACTTCGGGTGTCGTATCTATACTCGTGATCATCACGGTCTGCCGGACTTCTTCCCTACGTATGAATCCATAGGCTTGTTCCACTGTAGGGAATGATTTGATTTGAAGCACATCACTTCGAGTTTTGTCGAGTCTATCATCAAGTCCATCAAGGAAGGTATACACTCGATCTTCCTGTACGATGAAGTTGTATTTTTGTATGTCATTCGCACACTCCATTGGATTAGGACGACGAAAATCAATTTCTCGCCACAACCCTTGAAGGTCGTTGTAGTATTTTTCAATGGATCCACTCGTCTGCTTCATACGAGTAACTCGACGGCGAAGATCATACACTTGAGACGTGTATGTCCCATCATAGTAGGTGGTAGCAGCAGAATCCCAAACTTGTTTCGCAGTTGGGAATCGAATAAAATTTGCAATCAATGAGGGGTCCATTGAATTGATCAACCATCCTTTAACAATGACATTTTCAGTGCGTCATCTCCTGAATGAGGGGTCGATTTCAGTAGGTTGGGGAAACTCCCCATTAATATATCCCAGTTTGTCTTTGCCAGAGATATACATCTCCACCACTTGGGACCACAAGGCATAGTTGGATCCTCCCAACTTGATACTAATGAGGGCAGTCAACGCTTCAGTGAGCGGAGGTTGTGAGACGGTCTGAGCTCTAGTTAGAATTTCTGTCATTTTCGTCGTCAAATCTTTTAATATGAAATTGGTGGTTAATTCTCTAGATTCTGCCATGAAATCTAAAAATTTTTTCCTTCCGTTTTTCCTTTTTTTTTTTTTACAATTCGTACACTATATAAAGAAAAATTTGTAACCCTAAATCATTTTCTTCTCCATCCGCGCAGCCCTCTACGCTTTCTTCACGCTGCCATCTACGTCGCCTCTCTTCTTCTGATGGAAGAACCCTAGCCGACTACAAGCATCCAGCCGGAATCAGCCCTCTACCTGGTCCTCCATCTTTGTGAAGCGGCGCTCTTCTTCTACTTCGTTCCAAGTTTCTCCACGATGGTTGCTAGACTGGTACGTAGAGAGATTGCACCAGCCCCAACGAGTTAGCGACGTTGGCCAACTACGACGACTTCAACGAGCAGATAGACCTGAAACGCAGGTAAGCTGCAATGGCTCCAATGAGTAGCTAGATCAGTATGGCTCCCTGAAGGGTTCTATTGAGGTTGCGACGGTAGAACTGACGCTGAGCAGAAATGGTGACTCTGAATACTAGATGGTCGCAGCACTGGTAAGGCTACACTGTCTACCCATCCCCTCAAGTTTCAACCTCTGTTGTTATGCCTTACAACAATGTTCTTTGTACTTATTCCCTTCTGGAGCACACTGATGTCGTGGTTTTACTTGATGTTATTTTTTTTTCCAGTATTGCAACTGATCGATTTCAGAAATAAGAAATCAGAAACCAGAAACAGCTTCGGGACAAATATAAACCAGAAATCAAAACTTAGCAAAAAACGAAAAACAGCAGCTATAATCAGCAACTACACCAGAAATCAGAAATCAGAAATCAGTAAATCAACAAATCAGAATCAAAAATCAAAAATGGTAGTTCCATCAGAAATCAACAGGTAGTTTCATTAGTCAACAATATCCTACTCTGATACCATGTCAAATATTGTGTTTCTCTGATAATTATCATGTATATTTCATATTATTTATGTTCTATTTTTTTATACAAGAGTTTAACTATATGTATACAATGAAAATGAAAATTAAACAATAACCATAATTCCTGCACATCCATGTTTTATGGCTCCACTAATATTATTGTCTACTCCATGTTTTGCTCCATTGATCATTGGTGTATGCCACTGTTGCAGCATGCACCACAACACACACCAACATGTCCTAGATGAATTTAATGTTGTTATATTCCACAAGATCCTCAATTTTATCAGCCTTTATCAACTCAAACTTTCTTGATATCGGTTACTCATTTCATATTTTTCACTACTTCACGGTATATAGTAGAGATTAGTAAATAATTCAATCAATCTATTTAAATTTAAAAAAATGATTCGATTTATCGGATTCAGATCGGATTGAATTGAAATTTTGTAGTCGAACGTATTCAGATTGGAAAGTATAATCCGTTCAGATTTAGATCGACAGATTTTATAATTCACTGTATCAAATCTAGGTTGAATTACTATTTAATTATAAATAAATATATATTTTATTTTATAATGTGTTATATTTAAATAACATAAATATAAATTATACATAACATAATTATATTAGATTATTATTTTACCTTAAAATAAATATTTATAATAATTCAATAATTGTATTGGTATACTTCTTATGTTTCTTATGTTTCTTAGTTATGACATAAATAAAAAAATTTGTTACAAATATATCAATTTAAAATTTAAATATTGTGTATGTTATATTTCATATATGATAATAATTTAAAATAAATTTTAATATTAATTTGATTTTATTTTATCTAAAAAATTCGATCCGTTTGAATTCAGATTAATTCAAATTGATTATATTATTGTATCATATTAAAATTAAAAATCCTCAAATACAATTCATATCGAATCGGTTTTGAATTAACAAAAAAACAGATAATTTCGATTTGATATCCGCTGCTAGTATATGGATATAGATGCCATACACCATCTTACTTTAAATATGAATCAACTGCACGCTATAAATGGTAGTGCTACAGTTATATTAAGTAATGAAACTTATATATATATATATATACCCTGTGCACTATAACTAGAAAAATCTTATACATAACACTTTGCTAAGATAATATAGCGAGTTTAAGAATTTTTTAGATAAATGCACACTTTAAAAAAAATAGAAATAATTAATGATTTACCAATTTGAATTATTACATAAAGGTCGAAGAGTTTACTCTTCCATAAAATAAATTTTGTTTGCATGGATTTGAAGACTTTTCTTGCTTTATATGTGAATATATTTTCGTGTGTTTTTAAAAGCTTTAAAATAATTTTTATTATAATTTTTTTTCGTTCTAATACTACAAATATCTCACAAATAATATCATATAATAACAAACTTATATTAATTGGAAGAAAATTTAATGTATAGAATAGATCTATTATAAATAGTAAATTTTTATACATTAGAAAAATTTACATCACTTATAATGACACTGGTTAATCATATACAACAAGATAATACCTTATCAGGCTAATAACACAATACCAATATAATATATGATATGAATTTAATTTAATTTTAAATAATAATAAAATTTCATTTTTAAAAGTTTTACTACATAAGATAATTACTAAATTATGTAATTAAATGAACAAAAATAAGTATAAGCAATAATTTGATTAACTAGTATTGTATCAAAAAACTAAGTCAAAATCATAAAATTGCATAACATAAATACATATAACCTTTAGTTTAAATTTTACCCTGTATATTTTCAAAGTTTCTAAGAATTTTCAAAATAAATAAAGCATTATATTCAACATTATTATCAATTCAATAAGTTAAAAATTTTATTATGAAAAACCTTGATTTTAAATTAGATAGTAAAAAATTTAATTACTGTAAAAAAAATTAGTGATCCATTTAAAATGCAAAAAAAAAAAAAGTAAAATAAATTAGTTTATACAACTAAAATTTCGCATAATAATTGTGCACACAATCACATTGATTGATAATTTAAGATAAAAAGGTAAAATAAGAAAATATTAAAAAAATCATGTACCAAAATTGATTGATTGTCGTATTTTTTGCTAGCCAAATTTCTATTCTATTCAATTATTTGTGGAAATAATTGTTTTTCAATAAATCACAAAAAATATATTAAAAAATTAGTAACAATGATTAGTTATACATACAAAAGAGATACGAAAAATGAAAGACATATGTTAAATTAGAGGATATTGAATAATATAGTATGATAAGAGTAACAAGATATTACCATAGAATACAACATCAAAGTTGAAATAGGAAAACTAGAAAGATACGATAATAAAAAATGTGAAAATAGAGAAATTACACAATCTAGAGATAATTATTTACTCATACTCATGTATTAACATCTAGGGAGTTACAAATTACAATAATTTTTTCATTAAATACTATTTATACATTTTTATGATAAACAAATATCATGTATAAATAAATGAATTATTTATCGTGATAGTAGATAAATAACAATTGTTAGTATTTTATATTTAATATAAATTCTACGATAAAAATATATTATATTTCATTTTTATTTTTTACATAGATAAATTTATAAATAATTATTAACATGAAAATCCAAAAGTTTTGAAAATTTACATAAATGTGTAATAAAAATTTAGATATATAAAACTCTATCTAATCTACATATTTAATTTAATTTAACAATAAATATATATTAGATTATTCTAATATTGTTTTAATTTTTCCCTAAATCTTTAAAGATAACCTCCAATTTCAAAATGATAAATAATATAGTAAATTCATTTTGAGATTTAAAGTCAACCGTAACAATACACCCATGAGAGCTTCAGATGGTAATTACTATCATTGTCATGATGTATCTCTTAGTAAGCTCCTATGAAACTCATCAATCAAAAAACTTATTAAGTATTAATGCAAAACAACACCGTACAATTTGTAGGGCAAAAGAAGTGAAGGACAAAGAAATTGTAATTGCCATCAAACTCCATCTTAAATTCCATTTTCTTTTTGAAGTTCCAATGACCAAATACTTATTAAGTATTAATGCAATATTGAAAGTACAAGTTGATTGTTTATTTCATTATTCTATTCTTATTAAATTCATTATTAAAAGCATAAAACAATTTAAATAAATATTTTGAATTATATTTAATGAAAGACTTTTTAGGCATCCATCGTATGATTTAATGAGAGTAGTTACGAAAAGGAACATAATTATGGACTGTAAATTGAATCGATAATTTTAATTTTAATTTTTTAATTGATTAAGGTAAGTACAATTAAAGTGAATGAATAATTTTAAAAAAAAAATTAATGATATGCAAATTCTAAAAGCTACTGCGTACATAAATATTCTTTATGAAATAATTAAAAAAAATTATATTTTAAGTGAATTAAATATTAAAACTCAAAAAATTTATAATTTAAACAAGTCATAAGTAGTTATAGAATACAAAGAATTATTTGTGATGGAATGAATAAATAATTATATATTACATAAATTAACTCAAAATTTTATAATTTAATTAATTTTTATTGTTTTAAGAATTTTAATAGTAAAAATCAAATTAATTTATTGTAATCTTAATTAATATAATTTATTTAAATATAAAATTAAAAACATAAACAACTAAAGTACCCAAATAATCTTACATAGGGTTAATAATGTATATTATAAAAATTTGAGAGTAATGTTATAATATATTTTTTAAAATGTAAACTCTTCTCTTCATAATAATTATAAAATTATAAGATTATAAGAGAATTGAAAAATAACAATGTAATTATTATATATATAAAATATAATTGCAAATAAGTATAATCATATATATATAAAAAAAACATTCAATAGAATAGTTTTACACGCTTATTTATGATTATGACTCCTAAAGTGTGTCATACCTGAAATTACGAAGAAAAACATAATGCTTAACTAATTACTTTGTCTCCAAATTTACTTATAGATTTTTAAATATTTAAAATATGTAATTTGATATATATGGCTACTAAAATATGTTTAAAAATGAAATTTTAACTCATGATTAAATGTCATTTTGATGCATCATTTTCAATTGTACTTAATTGGTGTAAGTGTGCGGTGTTGATTGATTTGAGTTATCTTTTGTGAAGATCTCGAAATTATATATTTATATATTCAAAATGATATTAAGGTAAATGAGAAATTAAGTCTCAAAATTTATGATTGTTTATATTTGTTTTATATGGATAAACTTACCATACATAAAATGTTTTATATAACATTTGACTTTTTATGAGAGGTAAGCTAGTGTGACAAGAATACTCTTAAAAAACATGCAAAGAGGGATTCAAATCCTCGTATGTCCATTTCAAAAATCCAAAATTTCAATCACAAGCTCACATGTCATGCAGATACAAATCTTTTAATTTCAATAGTCTTGCATGGTTAGGTTTTCTTACATGTGATTTTTATCTTCCTCTTAGAATAACTCTTGAGTTTCCTTATGATTATTAGAGAGTTATTTCATATATTACAAAAGCATTTGTTTAAATAGTTTTAATGGCATTTATTGCAACAATTTCAACAATCATTGAGTGTTATTAGCTACATCAATTTTAGTTTTTAATGCCACATTTAAATGTTTACGAAGTGACTCTACAATTGAGAAGAAAAGACATAAAATTCTATTAGATAGATGCAAATTCTCTTATGTTCAACCCAAAAATCCAGAACTACAATAGTGTGCTCGCACATCCTACAAACATGAATGAAATCCAATTTCGATAGGTTTTGTATGGTCTAATTTTTGCTACATATGATTTTTTTTTTCTTATTGTAACTATTGAATTTTCTTATGATTATTATAGAGTTATTTCAAGTAAGCATTTGTTTTAATAATTTCAAAAGAATTTGATGAATTAGTTTTATCAATCATTGAATATTATTAGTTGTATCAGTTTTTGATTTCTAACAGTCATATTTAAAATGTCTATAAATTGGCTCTATGATTGAGATAAAAAGATAAAATTTAACAATCATTTTTCATGAAAATTTCTATTATGAGCAAGGTTCAAATATTATTATTGATCATTTTATCTTATGAAATAGTTTTTATTTGATATCAAACATTTGTATGAATGAAAAATTTATTGAGCATGTATTATACGAGATTAGATATTTTTTTATTTTATTATAAATTTATAGTTTATATTATTATTATAATTTTGATCCATTTCAATTTATATTTAAAATAAAATATTTTTTCTTTGCTATAAATTTTTTTAAAAAATAAATATTTATGAATCAAAATTTTAAGATTTATATATGAATTTTTAAAAAAATTAAAATTTTAAAAACTTAAATATTAAATTTAGGATATATGAAACTATGAAGCTTAGCCAAAACAAAAACATAAAAACATAAGTACATTTAAATTTGGTAATTGTGCTGACTTGTATAAATTTTACTTGTCTCGACACACACATGCAGCATTCATGAGATTTAGTTCGGGACTGACACAATCTGCGTAACATCCAACAACTAGTCAGCCAGTTTGATTTTATTATTTAACAAATTCAATGGCATTTTTGTTATTTGTATCTACCTCATTCAATTTAAAATCATAAAAGAAAGACAGTTGTAAAATTTTTATATTTATTTTAAAAATAATATTTAAATTTTATATTTTTAATAATTTAATTTTATAATTATAAAAATAATTATACAAAAAAAATAACTATTTTTTATATTTATATTTTATTCTTTTAATTTTTTAAGTTATACCAATCTATAACTAATATAATTAAATAATTAAAAAATTTATATTTTTTATGTTAATTTTTTTATAACAATAGGATTAAATTATTATAAAAATAAAAATAAATATTATTTTTATAATAAATAATTTTTTTAGGATTTTTTGTAAATATAAGAAAAAAAAGCATTTCTCGTTTTTGTTCCTCTTGTTTCTAGGCAGAGAAACCTTTTTTCTAAAAGAATTTTTTTTAATAAAATTTGATAATAATATAATTAAATTACTTTTATTATTTATAGATAGTAATATTATACAATTATTTTTATTATTATTATAATAATTATATAAAATGATAATATAGCAATAATATTACATAATTGAATAAAATGTTTCTGTCAGGCCAGCAACAAGTTGGAAGATACGTTACATTTACATTGACCCTACAATTATTATTATTTTTTAATAAAAACAATTAATTATGTTAAAGAAAAGTAACGATCCTTCTCGAGTGGTATTGGAATCGTTTATGTGACGTACGGACAGCTCTCAACTTCACTATAATAGCCGATTCAACTTTAGTATTGAATTAAATGTAATTGATATTATTATGAGATGAAATTATAATATTTAAATTTTAAAAATTGTGTATCTTTATATCTAATAAATAAATAATATTTTTTATGATTAATAATTTTTTAAATTATTGTGATCTAAATAATGTGATATATCTTTTTTAATGAAATTTATTTTGAGAAAAAAACTTTGGTAAATTTTCTCTCACCGTTCAAAAGAAGAGATAAATGTATGAGTGAATTTTTATTAAGACATATTAAAATATTTTAATACATTTATTATTTTTTATAATATTTTTATATTTTTATTATAAAAAAATATAAATAAATAATTTTTTAAAATATTTTATTTTATTAATTTTATAATAATTATTGTTTAATATTAAATAAAATCTATAAAAATGATATCTTAAGAACAATAAAAATATATGATAAATAAATAAAAATAAAATAAAAAATTAATAATTTGTTATTATGCTGTTACTTTTCTAAAACAATAAAAACAAAATGTTAAACTATTATAAAGATAACAAAAAAAATTAAAATATTTATTTTTGATATAACTAAAAGATTTATACTATCACACATCTTAAAAATACAATTTTTTCCCGTACAAAAAAATGCAACTATTTCCGTAGTAGAGTTGTTAAAAACATTTACAATAATTTTCAATTTAAAATTCAAGTTTCCTATTAGATATTTTTTAATTATTATATAATAATTTTATTTTTAACATTTTAAAAATATTTTTATGTTATAAAAATATATTTATATTTTAATAGGAAAAATACATTTATACTATATTTTTTATATTATAAAAAATAATTAAAAGTAAAATTTTAATTATAAAATAGTTTATATTATATAATTAAACATAATAAATATTTCAAGTAACGACAAATTTAGTACACGTCTTATATTTATTCCAACTAAATTTAAGATGAAAGTTTCCATTAGTTTTAATTTTATACATCTTATATTTATTCATGTAATGTGACACGTTATTTCTACTACATCTCTGTAGCTTTTTTTTTCAAAAAAAAAAAAACATTAGTCCACGTCAGCTTTAGAGTCCACGCGTAGCTCCCGTGCACGAACCCCACCATTCACCTCACAGAAACTTGTTCGATCAATAACCACTTCTCGGTGACCATAACCGAACCAGCCATACCGAAGCTGTTAAACATCGATTATATCCAACTTCTAAAGCTTACTCCAAACCGAACCTTGAGCCTAAGAACGAGGGAGATTTTTAATCAGAACCTCAGGTGTGGAATTCCTCATAATAAGCTTCCCTGAAATATCTCAATCTTCACAAGTCGTACACTCGCCTTTTCTCTTTCACCGTTAAAGTTCGTCCTCTTCTACTTCAGTCAGACTCTACAGAAGCTCTCAATAGTCAGTACTCAATGTGGTGGGAAGAGCGAAATTTTCGCTGACAATATTCTTGCTATTTGAGGGAAACAAATAAGTAAGGTTTCAGATCGCTGTGAGTTTTACCGAATTATTTTTTGTTTGGAAGTGTGTTGATCAAATTTTGATTTTGATAAATTTTGTTTAATTTATTGGTTAATGTAGTTTGTTATCGGCTTGTCAGAGGTGAAAATTTTTCTGCATGGTATTTTAGGTGCTCCGATCTAACGCACTGGTAAGATTTGTTTGCTTGCTGAGAAATCCTGGTCAAGTGGAGTAGGGTATTTTGAAGTTTCTTTTTAGTAAGAAAATGTAACATTCAGCGTTTTTCATTAAAATGATTTGAGTTATGGGATATAATCGATATAAAAACGTTGCTATAAACAGATGATTTAGCGTTGAATTTTTACCATTTTTTTCTTCCTCGGAGCATATTGGTATTAGTATTCGCATAGCTCGTCTTTATATATGCTTTTGAGATTGAATTTATTTTGTTAACTGATCTGATGATGCTATGATGATTTGATTGCAGGAAATAACAGTGTTTTTTTTGTGATTATTTTGTTTGCAATTTGTAGATAAAACATGGCACAGAGCAATTGGGAAGCCGATAAGATGTAAGTAGTGCATGAATTATTTTCCTTTAATTCTCTATCTGATAATTGGTATTGTTTGTCATTTGTCGTTCTTCTTTTCTGAGAAGTTATTTGTGCTGTGCAGGCTTGATGTTTATATTCATGATTATTTGCTGAAAAGAAAATTACATGCTTCGGCTAAAGCCTTTATGACCGAGGGAAAGGTTGCCACTGATCCAGTAGGTAATGTTGTTATTAGATACATTTAAAAAAAATCCAGTTTGACTCTGTCAATAACATTTAGTAGGCTTTTAAAACACTTAAGCTGTGATATTTTAGGATGCTTTAGACTTTGTAATTGAATCCCCTCTTCCACTTTCTTTATTTTTACATGGTGTGAGTTCATAAAATCATTTATCTTTCAAGAAAATCATAGGAACTTGCAAGGCTAGGTGGACAGAACTTGAAGAAGTGATAATTGTTTCTCCTTATGTTATTACAAAAAGTAATTGAGTTTCACACTATGAGTAAGCGAGGTACATAACTTTCAGTTTCAATTTGCAGCAATTGATGCACCAGGGGGATTTCTCTTTGAATGGTGGTCTGTTTTCTGGGACATATTCATTGCAAGGACAAATGAAAAGCATTCTGAGTCTGCTGCTGTTTATATTGAGGTCCTTTCTTTGTATCATTTCAGTGGTCGAGGAAATTTTCTGTTAGACAAACATTTTGTTTTGTCTCCTTTCTCTCTTTCTTTACTTTCTTTTCATGTTCTTGTACCTTAATGAAATGCAGGCACAACAAAATAAGGCAAGGGAGCAACAACAACTACAAATGCAGCAACTGCAACTAATGCAGCAGCGCAATGCTCATTTGCAGCGCCGGGATCCTAGTAATCCTGCCCTTGCTGGTTCTATTAATGCTATAAACTCTGAGGGTATGATGGGGCAACCATCAGCCAGTGTATTGGCCATGAAAATGTATGAAGAACAAATGAAACAACCTCACTCTTTGGATTCTGAAACACCTCCAGCAATTATCAATGCAAATAGGATGGCCCTTCTAAAGTCAGCGACCAATCAACAAGGGTATGTTGTACTTTTCTTTATTTACTCCCATTTTGTTTTCGCTTATGTTTTTGAGTTCTACTTTGTCAAATTTTTATATGAATGATTTGTCTTTATGATGGTTCTTGTTATTCATTCAGCCAGTTGGTGCAAGGCAGTTCAAACATTGAAGCTTTTCCACAAATGCAATCACGAACTCCTTTGGCCACCGTAACTCCTCGTACACATAGCTCTGTTCTAGATTTGCCACTTTCAGCACTGGTCTTCTTTTACTTATTTCAGTTGTGCATCTTTTTCTTCATGGCCATTATCAGTAACTTAATATTCGGAATTTGTAGGATGTCAAAAGTGAGGTCAACATTGGTTCAACTCAAAAAAGTATGCCTATGGATCCCGCATCAATTTATGGCCAAGCAATTATGCAGTCAAAGTCTGGACTTAGCAGCGCAGGTAACCTTGTGTAGTCAAGTTGAATTATATTAATAACAATTTAAATCTCTTGTATGTGTGTCATAACTCTTAACCACCTCTACGGTCCTTCTAAACAAATTGCAGAATGTATCCATTTAGGTTGAGTGAAGTTGATTTTTTCTGATTATAAATTGTATGATTAGTTGCTTTCCCTTTTTCAGGATTGACTCAAGGTGTCACTGGGCTTCCTTTGAAGGGTTGGCCACTTACTGTGAGTTACACATGACTTTTTTGATCTTTATGTCTTGCTCTTCATTGTGTAGATGATAATTTGTGCAAAATCCTTATTCTGGAATCTACATAACAGGGGATTGACCAAATAAGACCAAGCTTCAGTGTACAAGTACAGAAGCCTAATTTGCCAACCCAAAATCAGTTCCTTTTGGCATCACAACAACATCAAGTGTTTGCACAGGCACAAAGTAACCTTGGAAATTCTTCCAATTATGGAGACATGGATCCCCGTAGGTTTTCTGGACTGCCAAGAAATAGCTTGAGTACCAAAGATGGTCAGTCTACAAGGAATGATGGTTCAATATGCTCTCCAATGCAGTCAAGCTCACCAAAGGTAACTTCCGTGTTGACATTTAGCATTCATTGAAGGAAAATTTGTGTGCAAACTTCCAATAAAATGTACCTTTATGGTTTTCATCACGTGAAATTTCTCCGTTGATGGTCCTTTATCAATTGAAGAACCAATAGACACATAGATGTGTTTCTCTTGATTCTGGTTGTTTGGTAGCTTCCATATATGCATATAGTATAGGCATGTATATCAATAAAATCATTATTGCTTTCACAAATTGTGTCAAAACAAATACATGTTGGTGAAATGCTCTTGTTAACAGAATTTTATATTTTTCTTTTCTGATGTCATATAAGCTTCTAATTATAAACTTCTAAACAATTAGGAAGAGGATTTGGACCATCTCAAAATTGATTGTCCATGTGTGCAAACTAGTGCCATGTAGGTTGCACACATAGGGAGGTAATTCTACGGGGAAATTTCTAGAGTAGCTAATTTTTTTGATTTGTGTCTATAAGTGCATGACATTTTTGAAATATCTATTTGTGAAATCCTGTTTGTTGATCACAAAATAACTAATTTTGTGACTGAAAAGGTCTAAATTTGCCAATATTATGGTGTTTTCACTGCATGAATTTCATCTTGAACCTCTCATAAAATGCTTGGCTGATTCCTCAGTTGTCACAAACATGAGTCATTTAAAAGGGTTCGCTAATTTAATAGTACCCTAATTTCATTTTTGGTACCTTTTTTTTTACTCTTATTTTTCGGATGGTACCTTAGTGATATCATATTTAAAAAAAAGGTATCAATTTGGTGCAATTTTTCATTTTATTGGGGATTTTTCACACCTAACTACTGCTCCTGGAACATGTAACAGTTTTTCTACAATTTTTGAGTCCTTAAATACATGTTTTAATGCTTTTTGACTCATTTTAACTTCTCTTTAATCTCTTTTTAATTCCTAATCATTTTACACTCTCTTCAACCTCACTTTCTTACTTTTATTTTGTTTTGAAGATGGAAAGAAACTCCACCAGGTCTTGTTTCAACAATGAAATGAATCATTTCCAATTAGCACCACTCTTTCCTTTAATGACATCATATGCTATTGGGATGTGCACCATAATTGGTATCTATACCAATAGCATTAACAGTTTGGGAAAGGATTATGGTGACGTTTCTTTCCATCTTCAAAACAAAATAAAAGTAAGGAAGTGAGGTCGAAAACAATGTAAAATGACTATGAACACGAGAGATTGAAGAGGATGTAAAATGAGTCAAAAAGCATTCAAACATGTATTTAAAGACTAAAAAAATGGCGGAAAAAAAAACTTACAATGTTCCAGGGGCAAGAAGAGATAAAAATACTCCCAATTCTCTTCATTAAAAGTGCATGTGTTGGTTACTGTAAAAATTGCCAATAATATGAAAAAGTGCACACAATTTATATATATTTTTTTAACGTGGGTATCATTAAGGTAACATCTGAAAAATAAGGGTAATAAAAATTGAATTAAAGTACTACTAAGTAGCGACCCCCATTTAAAAGGCTGGTTATAACCTATAAATGCTTAAGATTCTTGTTTTGTGGGTGCTAAACAGATGAAGATGACTCAAATGCAGCAAGCGTCCTCCCAACAACAGGACCAATTGCAACAGGTTGTGCTTTCTATTCTATACTCAGCATGTATTCATTATCAAAAAAATTAGTACTGGTCCTTGGAAGTTGGAACTCAAAGCTGTTCAGGACCTCATTAAAACAAATAAAAGAAGGCAATTTATTTGGCAGAAAAATCTATTTGCAAGGGGGATGCAATTCCTCCTGCCTTGATATGTCATTGCAGTTTAAAAAGTTTGGATTCTTTTAATTGCAGAATTTCCAATCAACCTTTAACTCTTTTTTCTATTCCTTTTAAATTCTACAGAACAACAGAAAAAGGAAACAACATTCTTCTTCTGGCCCTGCTAACAGTACTGGTACAGGAAACACAGTTGGCCCTTCACCTGGCTCTCCGCAATCAACCCACACACCTGGTGATGGAGTAAACCCTGCAAGTAGCATGCAGCATGTTAATAGTGTGCCAAAAAGCTTGATGGTGTATGGTCCAGAGGGAACAGGAGGTCTTGCTTCATCTTCAAATTTGCTGGTATTGTCTAGCATGTTATGGTTTTGAACTTTTCATTACCCCTTTCTTGCTGGCATACAGATTTCAATAACTCAAACTGCCTAAAAGTGCATACTCAATTCATTTCCCTTAGTCTCTGGTATAAATACTGTATATTGTTTATTATTAGTCTTAGTGCGGTAAGAGGTAGTTCATTGTGAATCTGTGATATTTGACAATGATGGATCTGCATCTCTCTTTTGTACTTTGGTTTGCATGTATGCCATTTTATGCTTGCTTCAGATACTGTCAGTGATAAATTAGATAAACTGGAGAGTACCATGCTTATGAGCATACAATTTTGTATTGCAGGATGACATGGATCGATTTGGAGATGTTGGTTCTTTAGAAGATAATGTGGAGTCATTTTTGTCAAATGATGCAGGAGATGGAAGGGAACTATATGGAACAATAAGGCAAAGCCCTGCAGAGACCCGGAAAGAATCATCCAAGGGTAATATTCCATGTTATTGTATCGAGCTCTGCCATGGGTCAAGCCACCATGGTGCTATACAACTTACACAGTAGAAAATAGATAATAGAAATCACTAGATTGTGCATGTGTAAATTTAAAGGACAGGTTTGGATTGCAACTCGAAAACATCTTTTTAAAAACAAAGTTGTATTTGGAAGCTACTTTTTGAAAATGGGTTTCATATTTAAGAAAATATTTTTTAATGCAACTTCTATTCAATAATATTTTTAAATTAAATGTGTGGTTGAAAATGAGTTTCAAATTTATAAAGTATTTGAATAGATGTTTGTTGATATTTTTAATCGATAAACTTGAAATGTTCTTTTTGAAAATAAAAAGCCATGCAAGAATTCGTATTCATTATTTTCAAAAACAAGAAAATTGGTTTTGGATGTAGAACCAAACATAACCTAAAGATTTACTGTTCTTGCATGTATATACTAATTACCATGTCTTCCATTCCAGGTTTTACGTTTGGTGAGGTTGGTTGTATAAGGACCAGAAACAGCAAAGTAACTTGCTGCCACTTTTCTTCAGATGGGAAATTACTGGCTAGTGCTGGACATGACAAAAAGGTATCAGGCCTAATGGGCCGTACTTATGATTACTATAGTTATGTGTATCGGTGGCTACTTGTATGAACATAAGTGTGCTGTCTGAATGTTAGTTTGAAGGCATTAAAACGGCTTTGGCTTCTTATACCTTTTTTTGATATGTGTAGGATAAGTCCCGATGCCAATAACTGAGACGATTTTTTTTTATGATGCCTGCTTTATAGTGTCATAATGAGTGGATAATGTTCGTCTCCTCCTGGAAATTTTTGTAATTCTGTTGTTCAATGCCTGTTTATATATATTAGCAGGTTTTAGTCTAACTAGTTTCCCTTAACTTTTGAAACTCCATCCCATGATCTGTGTATCTCTTTATGAACGGTATCAGAAGTTAAATATCTGTGCATCTTTAAAATAAGTTTAAGAACTTAAAAGGGCAGCAGTAAATACTGATTCAGGAGTCAGTGTAATCACTTTTCTTGTTTTCTATATTAGGTTGTTCTCTGGAATATGGATACCTTGCAAACAGAAAGTACTCTTGAAGAACACAAATCAGTCATTACAGATGTTCGTTTCAGACCAAATTCAACTCAGCTGGTAACAGCTTCATATGATAAGACTGTTCGATTATGGGATGCAGCCAATGTATAAATCTTTCTTCTCATTCTGTGTATTAGGTTGCTTTAGGAATCTATATTCTGAGCTCAAATTACTAATTGTGCTCGAGCTCTAAAAGATCCAGTTGATTATGCTGCATTTTAGTTTCCTAACAATATTAAACATGAGCTTGATAACATAGGATATTGTTTTCTGAGGAAAGTGTTTAGCTGACTTTTTATGCTTTCATGGCAGCCAAGCTATAGCTTGCAAGCATATACAGGGCACAGTTCATACGTAATGTCCCTCGATTTCCACCCAAAGAAGACTGATTTCTTCTGTTTCTGTGATCATGATAATGACATTTGCTACTGGACCATCAATCCGTTCTCCTGTGTCCGTATATCCAAGGTTTCCATTTTATTTTTTTATTAATTTAGTGACTTTTTTTTTTGCAAAAGCCACATTGAGTTACTTTGTAAGCTCTTCTTTGCTCCGAGTAGGGTGGCACTGCACAAGTTAGATTTCAACCAAGAACTGGAAATCTACTGGCAGCAGCATCAGATAGAGTAGTTTCCATCTTTGATGTGGAAAATGACAGGCAAATATACTCACTACAGGTATTTCGCATTTAAACATTGTTCTCAGATCATGCAAACAAGAATAATAATAATAATAATAATAATTAATCTCTGGTTAATTTTGTGAATGAATTGCCGCTGTATGCCTATTGAAGAATTAGGGAAGCATATGACTTGTTTTCTTTTGTTCCTAATTGAAATATACAAAGGGCATGAAGCTCTAAGTCATATGACTAGTCTCTCTATTAAGATCAGTGGTCTTGACCTCCATGGTTACTGTTAGTGAACAACAATTACACCCTTCTGTCATCTGTTCTCTTGATTAGCGTGCAGAGATTAGAGGCAATAGAAAACAAGTTCTGAAGGTTGCCTCTCATTTTGGCTTTGACAATGATTTTGGTATACTTCTGCAAGATTTGTTCATTATTTGTGCTATCGTGTTGCCTCTTATTTTAATGTGGAATTTTGGTATTTGAGTGGCTTTAGTTAATTGGTTGTACATCATTGAGTTTGCATCGTGGATTTCTCCTTCCGATCGCCCATGGATGTTGGCCAAATGTTCAATAACACATCAATTCCTGTGTCTTGCTACCTTCTTATTGCTTTCTTTGTTACCTAAACTCAATTGTATTTGATTGTGTAACCAAATTTGAATCCATATTCTACAGAAATATAACTGTATCAGTGTAATGAATAGGCAATTGATCTAGTTTGTGAGAACTCCGCAGAAGCTGGATTCATATTTGGTTTTGAAAACAAATGCAAAATTGGGTTTAATAAAAGAAAAACAACATAAAAGTAACAGGATGCAGAAGTTTATGTTGTTAGGCCTTTTGGCCTACCTCCACGAGCAATGGCCATGAGGAAACTTAGTACAAAAATTAAAACAATTAATTGGCCAAAAGTCAGTAAAATCCCAAATATCATATTCATCCAAGTGTTCTTCCAGACAGACAGTAGCACAAAAAAAAACACGTAATAGATCTCGCTACGAGCTTCAAAAGTTGCTGCAGTGTAGAAGCACAGGAAGAAAAATACTTCATCAATGGAGGTTGATTATAGCTCTGTATGCACACAAACTGAGAGGAGTAAAGAACACAAATTGCATAAAGGTGTCTGCATCAAATGTTTATGAGAATTAATGTTTTTCTTCCAAGTGGCACTCGATCCTGTTGAGTCGTGCATATAAGTAGTTGGTTCCTAGGTTTTGTGCCATTCTTGGGCTTCATTTACAGATAGGAACACGTAGAAAATGTAAAAATATCACGTGCACCAGTTTAGTTTTTAAGCCAAATGCGCGAATGGTGGCTTTTTGAGACATACATCTAGTTTGGGATTGGACTTCCCAATCTAATCTTTATTTGACTGGTAGTTGGTGACCCGGTGTTCCCTTGTTAGAACTAATAATTTATTTTCATCAATAAATTAATTCATCTTGCTATCAGGGACACTCTGAAATGGTGAATTACATTTGTTGGGAAGCAAATGGAGACTACCTCGCATCTGTTAGCCAGAGCTTGGTAAAGATTTGGTCATTAGCTACAGGAAATTGTATTCAGGAGTTCGGCTCCAATGGGAACCAGTTCCATTCTTGTGTATTTCATCCAAGTTATTCAACGCTCTTGGTGATTGGGGGAATCTCAGTAAGTAATTCTGCTTCTTTATAGGTCAGGTCACATAGTGAAAATTGTTTGCCAGCTCCATTGTATCCCTCTTGCAAACCCTGCTTGACTAACACTGTTATGTCTGAGGTGTTAAGCACATATGAAGCCATAAAACTGTTTATGTGTAGAGACAACTTTGCTTCTTTTATACTATCACTCATCTTGTTGGTATAGCCTATGCACCATTAGTTAGGAAGAGAGATATCATGGAGATTTATGCGTCGATATTGGTGGAAGAGAGGAGATGGTCATAAATTTCTTATTTGTTATCACGATACTCTTTCCCTCTTTAGATCTCGGTTTTATTCTTTAGTTTTTCTCATCTGCTATAGCTTTTTGAATGCTAATTTTCTAGTTGTAGCGTATCATACCAAGATCATTATTTCTGCAAGCTGATAGATTGCCATTTTATTTATTTTATTTTTAATCGTGAGCTGCAGTCCTTGGAGCTTTGGAACATGGCTGAGAATAAGAGCATGACAGTTACAGCTCATGAGAACATAATCTCAGCTTTGGGTCAGTCACCTGTCACAGGAATGGTTGCATCTGCAAGTCATGACAGCTCTGTTAAGTTATGGAAGTAAGTAAAAAACTTTGATGGTAATATCCAACATACAGGAGGTTTTGGCCTTTCTTTTAATATCCAGAGTTCTTAGGAAGCGGCTCAGGGAAATTATGGGATCATCTACAATATTCAAGAGTATAAATTTTATAAAATAATTCAATTATAATATTTTGTTATCAAATATTTCAATTTATGACACAAGGGTTCATATAGTTTTGTCTGGTTGAAGATAAAAGGAAAAGATTGAACACTTGGAGCAGCTTATTGAGTGGAAGTGTGAGAAGGTAGTATTTCCATCTAAGGAGACTAATTTTATTCAGTTCCTCAGCTATTTGCAATCGTTGATTACAATGTTGACCAATTGGGAGTCAAACTGGATTCGGAACTTGAACCGAAACCAAGAATTAAATAAACTATGTCAGTAGTGCAATTAAAAGGAAAGCGACAAGGGCAAGGACAATGACAATGACAATGACAATGACGTTGATCAAAGAGGCTTGGATATGAGATTGCTGTTGTTATTACTTGCAGAAGACAAGTAAGACAGACAGTAATTAGTTGGTAGAAAGTTGGTGCAACTTGCGAGTAATATAGCTCTTCATCCGGAACAAGTATCAATTATTCAATGATGGATCTGCCGGAGGGAGTAATGAGTATGTATTCCAATTATGTTTACTTGAGTGTGTTTCCTGTAGGATGCTCAAGTTTGGCTTCTCTGTCTTTGCGAGTCGGGATTTGTTTTGTGCGCTATGAACCTATTTTAAGCAGAGTGAGTGACTACCCATAGCCATTGTACTCAAGTAAATGGAATTTATTCAGTTTACTTCTTTGTTTGCGTAAGGTAAGACGTGTTGGAACTACAGGATATAATTGTTTGACGTGAGTACTTTAAGTCATCTCTTTTTCCCCCCGTTACTCTAAATCAAATAAGTCTATCTCTTTGCTTTGTGATTGGTTTTTTTTTATTTCAATTTGCTTTTCTATCAAAATATTGCAATGTTTTTTCATCCCCACAGGAACCTTAATTTAACCATCCTTGAACAAACATCAGTTTCTATATTCCAAATTTACAAATGAAGGGTAATAAATGATGAAACCACACATTAATGTTTGATCCAAAAAAGAAATTTATATTCCAAATTGTAAAAAAAAGGAGACCCAAATGACCAATTTTAAGTCCATACTAGTTAATAAGAAAATCATTAACTCAAATTAATCTTAAATCGTTACCATTTCAATCTTATATTAGGTCTTTTTGCTAGACAACTTTTCACCCTTTTTTTTCATTTCAAGATACAAACTCAATGTATTTCTTTAAATGGTTTAATTGGCATGATATTAGAAAATGGTCGTTTTTACATGAAAAACACATTTAAATCTTTTTTAGGGTGGCAAAAAGAAAGACTGAAATGCACAACTTTTTCCTACTTTTTTCATCACTTTCACTTCTAGCATAAAAAGTCATACAAGATGTGATTAGATGAATACATGAAGTTATTATTTCAGTTTGTTTCTCAAAGTAATGAGTAATTTTTATTAAAAAATTACTGAAATTAATACACTTAAAATTTATAATAATAAAAATAACATTCTATTAATTTTAAATGTTGTTTAACATTAAATAACTATAAATGATAATAATTCAATTTAAAATGCATATATTTTTATGACATTGAGTATAAAATGATATTTTAGACTTTTTTTAACATGGCGAGTTGGATATAAGAGGTATTATTTTTATGATTATAAGTTTTAAATATGTTTTTTTTATTTTTTTATTTTTCTTTAAAAATAGTACATACCAAACTATTTTTGTGTCAACATAACATGTAATGCATTGATTGTGTGCAAAATTAAGAACATAATATTATAAAGGGTGAAGAGTTAAAATGTAATTTTACTTGGGTGAAAAATGTCCTTTTGTCTCCTGGGTTATAAAAATGATTTTTAGATATTTTGCTTATGAAAAATAAATACATTTGATATTTTTTAAATATTATTTTATTATTAAAATTTATTGTCAAAATTCCTTAGATAATTTTTAAAAAATGATTAAATTTGTAGAGAACTAAATATCACATTTCATAAAAGCAAAAGAACTCTCGGGACATTTTACCCTACTATAAAATGGTAAGTTTTATATGAAAAACACAGGAAAATATCAATAATATGTTTGGGATTTTTTTTTCTTCACAAATACCCAAATTTTTAAATATATCAAAGATAACCTTCGATTTTAAAGGAAATTAAAATAATGGTTATTTAATAATATATTTTTAATATTTTTAAAATTGAACACATCTTTAATTTTAGGTAAAAATATTATTTAATAATAATAATAAATTAATAAAATAAAAATAAAAATTGAAGTTTTACATTTTTATTTTATTCAAATATTTTAAAGCATAAAACTTCATAACATATATAAATTTACATAAAGTTTAAAAATATATACATATGTTTTACTAGAGAATAAAATTAAAGTATACACAATGAATAATTTTTTATTTATTTATTCTGAATCATACGTAGTAAAGTGGTTCTTTTTTTTATTTTCTATAAATGATCGAGGTCCTAGTTTTAATTAAATTTATTGGGCCAAGATGTAATGATAAAAATAACATAATATTTTCAATTTTATTTAAAGTGAAACTAATAACAAAAGTAACAAATTAAACTAACTTATAAAAATATAAAAATTGAGATTAAATTTTAAGAAATTAATGTTTATGGATTATTGACTTGGACTAAATTATAATTATCTATTTTTAATAAAAAAAATTAATTATTATACACATTTTATTTCTTGAATGTGGTAGTATACTAAAGTTAAATTTTATTTTTATAGGATATTATAGAAATATTTTAATTTTATTTAATTATTTTTATCATAATGTAAAAAATAGAAATATTTTTATAAAATTAACAATGATGGAGGAAGAGACATGACTGGGAACGAAATAAAAAAAATAGATTAATTTTTAGGACAATTTTTTTTATTTAAATTAAACAAGTTTTAATGTTTTTATGCATTTATTTACTTAGTGTAGATTTTTTTATTTAGAATAAACATACTAAATAAATATATATATATATTTTTTACTTTGTTATTATTTTTAAAGGATGTTTTAATAATTTAATAAAACATGAAAAATATGTAAGTGACAATTAATAGAAGAGTTAATGTCATTGTTAATGGGAGAAATTTGTAATAATATATCTCATTTTAGTATTATTAGTGATAATTTTTCAAATATTAAAAATATTTACCAAGAAAATGTAAACTTTAGATATATGAACTGCCAATACATTATTTTTTTGTCCCAAGATAAGAAAGATTGAAATTTCATTATTTTTTCCATCTTTTTCAACCCTTTCACTTCTAGCTTATCAACTATTTTTGGATAATTATATTTTATATAAATAAAAAATAGAAAATATGTGAAATATAATTGTACATAACATGTAATGCGTTGATTGTGAGAAAATTAGGAGGAAAAGTAACTTTTATTATTTATCTTTGACTTGCATTCACTTGATCATAATAGTTGTAAAAAGAGAAACTATGCATTTTTTTATCAAATATTTTATACTTTAATACTAAATATCTTATTATAATTCTGTTATATAATTATATATTTAATTATAAAGTGAGATAATATTATATAAAATAAAAATTACGTGATTTCTTTAAAAAATTAGTATTAGTAATAAATGTGAGTATGAATATATGTTATTTAACTTATTTCAAAATTTAATTCTCAAAATTATGTAATTGATTTTCCTTTCATCATGATTTAAACATATTTAAAAAAATATAAGAAAATATAAAAAAATATTTTTATAATAAAAATATTTTAATTTAATTTAAAATAAAATAAATATTATTTTAAATATAAATTATTATTAAAATATTTATTATTAATTTTATTTGATTATATTATATAAAATCATTATAATATAATTATGCGTTGATTATGAGAAAAAATAAGAAGAAAAAAGTACATTCTTTTATTATTTATCTTTGAAATGGAATGTTAGTTGCATTCATTTTAGCGTAATAGTGTGTACAAAGAGCAATTACAGTTTCTTTTATCAATTAGTTTATATTATAGTATTAAATATTTAATTATATAATTTTTATTCAATTATGTATTTAATTGTAAAGTGGTATCATACTATATATAATAAAATTTTATAATTATATAAAAAAATTAATATCAATAATAAATATATATCTAAATAGTATTTCATATTTTATTTAACTTATTTAAAATTTTAATTATAAAATTATATACAAATATAAAAATAATTAAACCGCCTTTCAAAAAGAAATAAAATTTAACCCGTCGAGCATCCGAGATGTATAAACATAATCAACCACCCACTAAGGTGGACCAAGTATCCTAAAATGCCGAAACGTTTCGAATGAATGTAGTACCTGTTGATGTAAACTTGTAATTACATTAGAAAGTGTATTTCTCACATAATATCCCCAAAACCTCCAAAGTATTATTCACCTCATCGCCTTCAACTCCATTGTTTGTTCAACGTCCTTTCATATTTTCTCTCTCTAGGGCTTCGCCCTTGTCTTACAACTCTGGAATCTCTTCTAATATCTTACTTCACTAAAATCTATCAATGGGAGATCGACAATTGCGAAACGCTGCTTCAGAAGAAAACTCTGATTCTTTCTTATGCTGCGTTTGCTTGTAAGTTTCTAAACCTAGCAAGTCCTTAAATTTTAAGTGAATGTCTATCCATGAAACTGATTTGATGGGAACTAATTTTCCATTTTGTGTGTCGCAGGGATCTTTTTTACAAACCAATTGTGCTATGTAAGACATCATGCCTAGAGTTTATTAAAATTTAAATTTACATAATATTAATTTGCTTAATTCTGTTTGTTTATTATTATTTTGTTGTTGTTATTGCAGCTTGTGGTCATATTTGTTGTTTCTGGTGTGCTCATAAATCTATGGATGGTGCGCGTGAATCGTATTGTCCAATTTGTAGGGATTCATATTATCATTTTCCAACCGTTTGCCTATTGCTTCACTTCTTGCTTCGTAAGATGTATCCTGTAGCTTATAAAGAGAGGGAATTGCAAATTTTGGGTATGTCCAGCTTCCTTCTTCTTCTTTTTTTCAAATCAATAGCGATTTAATATCAAGTGCTCGTCTGTGGAATTGTGTAAGTTTAAATATTGTTGTTTAAGTTTTTATAAGAGATTGTAAATTATTGTCTTGTCTTGCTTGTATTTAACTCGATGTGGGGCCTGTAGGCATTACATTAATGAAATTATGAGCTGATTATGGTAATACTCGTGCTGATAATCTATTTATCTTCAACTTTGTTCATAATATATTGTTAGATTAATTTTACATTTGAAAAAAAACACAAACGTGTAATCGGTGTGTTGAAATATAAAATGAGAAAATTACATATTGACTGTGAATCTCTTTTTATAAGTCATGCCATCCAATGAGTTAGCTTTCGGTGGTGAAACCTCATGCACCTATAGAGTCTGCAAAACTCAATATGGTAATAGAACACATGATATGGGATTAAAATCTATTGGCCCTCAATTAAAAACCCAAGTAGATGGATCTCTTACAAGAAGACAAGAAACCCTTGAGGGAGGAATCCAAGATTTTAGTGTACTGTTCATTTGTACTAAAAACTGTCATGTTTTTTTCTAGTTATCCTTATTGTTAGTTCGATTACTTTCATTTAATGCAGAAGAGGAGGAGAAAAATGGTTACTTCTCACCACAGATCGATGCTGATGAACACGTGAACCAGGATTTGGATGGCTGTCAGCGTGGGAGAGAGAAGCCAAACCTTGATGGAAATTCTAAAGTGACTGGAGTCAAACAGGAGAATTTACTTCAAAATCAACATGATGGGAGTCCCAAGCAGATTACAGTTGCTGATGTGCTATGCATGGCATGCAAGCAACTGCTATTCTGTCCGATTGTTCTTAATTGTGGTCACGGTATAGTGCTTGTCCTGTAGCTACTCATATATTGTTATATTCCTGTTTTCTATTTTAGAAAATAACTATATTTCCAAAATAGTTGTGAATACTGAATCTTACTTTTCTATTTTATGCAGTATATTGTGAAAGTTGTGTCAATAATCTAGAGGATGAGATGCTTAGGTGTCAAGTTTGTCTTAGACCACATCCAAAGGGGTTTTCAAAAGTTTGTTTAGAGCTTAGCAAATTTTTGGAAGAACGGTTTCCGGAAGAATATGTGAGGAGAAAGAATATAGTTCAGCAAGGACAGCCTAAGACCAAACATGCAAGCATGAGTATGTTTGAATATTTGATCAGTAAATTGTATTTTTTAAACATGTCTTGACATTTACTTTTATGAGATATCAAGTGTGAGCTAAGGCCTGGATTGTGGTGAATAGTGATCTCATACCTGTGATTTATTCTTTTCTTTTTTTCATCCTTTTCTTTTTGAATTTGCTTGTCATTTACTTTTTATTTTGATGAAGGTTTTTTTTTTCTTAAGCATAGTCATAGATACAATTGCAAGTGTGAAAATCAGTTAGACCTAACCTAATGGATAACGACAGAACTTTATCAACATTTTTTTAATTGACTTTGATGCTCGAAATCTAGTTTATTTTCCAAACTATTCTCTAGCTAAGGATGCATTGACGTAAATCCAGCATATTTTGGAACCTATCGGTTGTAACTGTATTTTGTGCTCTCAGGTACTACGGAAGGCAGCACCAGTGGAAAAGAAAAGACTTCGCCATTTGGTTCTGTTCCTCTTTCAAATGTTCACACGCTTGCTGGTTGTGATTGGTGTGGGGTAATCTCCTGGATCTTTCTATTCTACTTGTTATTTGCAGTATTGATGTCTTTGAAAATTAGAATCATATTGGGCAAACCTTTTTTTGGGTTCAAAAATGGAGGAAAATGTCATTACAGTAACAGTAAACATTACAACCTAAGAGCAGAAGAAGACTCACTTAACATAACCAAAACGCCCTAAAACAACTATGAATTCCATCTTCTGCAGCATGAACAGCTAGTAGCAAGTGTACAAGAGACGAATTGATGAGCTCACCAGCATTGTTCAGCTTAGGCAAGAGCAAAGAATACCTCCAGGCACACAAACAGAACACACCCAGTAGCCACCACATCAACAAAGCAAACAAGAAGGAAAAACACATCCAAAACAGAACTAAAATTTGACAAGAACAAACACAGAACTTGACATACCTAAGCGCAAATTAAAAGCTGCAAATAGCAATGGAAACCAACGGAACAATATAAAGCAAATGAAAACCAGAATAAAACTAGTTATTTTTCTAAAATATGAAACAAATAAGAACAACACTATACCAATAGAAATACCAACCATAGCACCATTACCCCGTAACAAAGCATGCTAGCTCCCAGCAGTTCATGCTTCATAATAAGGCTCTACTAGATCAAGTCTCTAGCAAGAAGTCAATTCCAAAGGGTAACAGTCCCTCGGAGAAAAATTGACACAGAAACACAAATGAACCAGGAATGAAAAGGAGTTAGCAATACTCCAATCCAAAACTATAGAAATGTTAGTGGTGTGCAGATGATCATATGGTGAGGTGCTGATGTAGATCGAACTTGATTGGATGAAGACCATCATTAAATCTCAAGCCCCAAATCGATAGCATCTCAACTCTTTATTTTGAAACAAAACAAAAAACTAGACGAGAGCATAGGAAGTGGAATTTCAATAGTTATCATATGACAAAAAGAAGCAGCCCCAACTTAATGATACTGCTTCTCTTTATTATGCAAACTAAACCTAACAAGATACAAAACTATGAAATTTGTAGAGATGAACGAGATGGGGTTAAGGTGGAATTCCATGGGATTTGCAGAGGATTTGGTGAATTATGGAAGAAGAAATGTAAAGAGGAAGAAGAAGAGGAATGGCCTAAACCCTAGAATTTGATCGACTCTCATTTCGACTCTTTTTAAGAGAAATCATATTGGGAAATTTTTTTGTTTCATTTGTTATTCGATTCTAGTGGTAAATGTGAATGATTAATTATGCTATATAATTTAGCATTTTATATATTGGTTTTTTAAATTTCTAATGCTAGCTGTGCACTTGAAGCATTGAACCTTTTAATTCAGAATTTTCTGTTTTCCATTCTTGATATTTCTGCTTTGCTAATTATATGAATGCATTTACAGATGTATCCAATCATCGGAGATAGGTATAGATGCAAAGATTGTGTTGAGAAGATTGGATTTGACCTTTGTGGTGATTGCTACAGAACACCTTCGAAGCTTCCAGGTCGATTCAATCAGCAGCATACCCCAGAGCATGAGTTTGAGCATATACAGTCGAGCAGTTATCATAATATTTATCTGAGACTAATACGCCAACAGATTGATGACGGTTCTACTTCTATATTCATAGCCAATGATTTTCCAGAAATTTTGGATGGATCTGCTTTTCCCCTTTTATCTGTAGTACCAGAGGAGAACGAGAACAGTGCATCTAATCCTGCTATTTCTACCAATGACGAGGACACTCAGGATGAGACTCAAAATAGTGGTTGAACTTGCTCCACAAGAATGCATTTTGATATGGGTATTTTGAAGTATCCTTGTACGGAAATCAAATTTTTGCAGCAATAAATCAAACTTGAAAACTATCATATTTTGTAATCCACGATGAGTAGATGAGTTATTGCTAGAATGTATGTGTGTATGGTCTAGGAGCTGTTTTAGTGCATAGAAACTCTTATAACAACCAAGTGTGATATGGTTAAATGCTATGTGTGTAGAAAACGAAATACTGGATCTGTTATCAGATTTTGAACAGCTATATAAAGGTTGCATCGATGTAAAGAAGTAGATTAAGTTGATTCATTGAATAATAAATTTCAGTAACTCTCTTGCTTAATAGGAGAACTTTCATTTTCTCTCTTCATTATTAGTAGTGATTTTGTATGGTATAAGAGCTCTTCGGTCTTAGTAATATGTGAAATGGTTCCCAAAGCTTAGTATAGAGAAGTGTTATTACCTCAGTCTTTTCCGGTTGTTCCACCAAGGAACAATTCAACAATCAGAATTTCTAGAATTGGTGAGCAAGCAACTGGAGTTACAATCAAGACTCGTGAGAGGTTTAGTAGTAGCGTAAAGGCCGTAAGTCGGGGAGAGGGGTCCCTTTACCATTCTGTATAAGAGTGTTGCTTTTACTCTCAAAAGGGAATATCTCTTTTCTCTTTCAAAGCGTGGGGGATATCCCTCACCACCCCCTTATTCCCTTCTAAACGTCGGGTCCACCCGCCCCCAAGCTACAGATCTTAACTCGTCTTCGGAACATATAAAAGTGTTTCTTTTACTCGCTAAATGTTAGATCTCAAGCCGCGAGTTAGCTAAGCTACACCAGCCGCTCAGTTCCCTCTTCCGGAGTTAGAGTTAACTAAACTATCTCTCATAATTCATCTTTATTTCTAATAGTGTGTGTTAATAACTACATCTTGATAATCACAATTATTTGATCTTAAGGGAGCAATTAGGAGGATTCATTATCAAGACCCAATCTATTTCTTGATAGTGAATGTCTGATTCCAAATTCTTTGCTTCTTACTTGGATTCAATTTGTTTATCTTATAACTAGATATACAGCTCGGTTACACAAGGTACAATGCAATCCTATTAGGTTGTACTTTAACAAAGCAATAATGGTTGGCTTTAGAAGAAAGATTCACTAACTCCACTTAATCAAGAGTTACGAAATTACGTGTACAGTTACAAATGTTAAAAAAATGTAGTTTGATTGTTGCTGATTACATGTTAAAAGTCAGGACTTTTTTTTATCATCTTGCATCTAAAGGAGAGTAATTCCTAAAAGAGAACTCATCTTGTATATTCCCAATGGTCTTGGTCCTCATTATATCTCTTTCAAGACAACTTTGAATGACTACTCAGTTTCGTCTTTCAATTGGAACTCTACACAGTTAGTTGGAGAGTTATGAGAGGATGTTACTTGTTGCTGATAGCCTTGATCAAGAAGGTGTTATACAAGTCAATGTGGCTAATTTTTTGAAACATAATCACACTGGAGGTCATAGAAATTAAAAACAATCAAGTGGTTCTCAATCAAGTAGAAATAACAGCACTGAAACTTTTACCAATTCCTTAAGTAACAAAGTGTCAGTTCTCATGTGGAAGGCAGTTCTTGTGACTATCGTCATGATACTGGTTCAAATGGTGGAAATTTTTTCAAAAAGTCCAACACAGATAGGCCCATTTGCCACATATTGACAAAGTTGAACATGTTACTGCTTCTTGTTTCTTGTTTCGAGATGTTCTGCAAGGGAATAAAGCTCTTAGTGCTCAGTTTACACACCACTTCTCAAGTTCCTAACTCCAACCCCTATCTTGGCTCTGAAGTTATCAATGTGTGAAATAATTTTCAAATTCCTATTTCCACTAATAGTTCAGGAGTTTTAAAAACCAAAATTGAGTGTAAAACTTATTTTTGGTTATGAGTGCAAACTCAATAACCAAAAATGAGTGCAAACAGTTTATTGCGTACTCCACGTGATTCATTTTATGTGAAGGATTCAACTTCTAATGATAATATGTTAAACATTAGGATAAAGCAAGTTTCAATAACAAAATTTTATCAAATGAAAAGGATAAAGAAGAAATAAATCTATAATAATAAATTAAAAAATAAATAAATTAGTCAATCCTTTCTTACAATTATAACCACTCATATTATTTTTTAGTTTTTGAGAATTACCAATCATTGATTGGCCGGGCCATCTTTAGTCAAATCTTAACTTCCTCTAATCTATCCACTCCCTTTACTAATTTCTCAAATAAAATTTCCCATTCTATTTAATTTGTGGCCATATTTATCACTTGTATATTTAATTTCTATAAACTTTTGAGTAGCAAAATAAATGATCGACCAATCTATTCATGTTCTGAATATCTCTTTTCAATTAGCTAATTAATGAATTATATATATAACTCAAGATTAATGAATTAATGTAGATTATTCTATCATCGTCATTTTAGTTCAAGACTAAAAAGGATTCATAAATAGCCCTTCCATACCCCAATATATGTTATGCATACGAGCCTGGCTTATAAGACTTGGGCAATGTTGATTCTGATGTTGTCATGCATGACAAGTATTAATTCGTATGCAAAAGGTGAAGAAAAATCAATATTGAAGTGTATTGAAGATTGCCAAAACATATGTATGAAATTGGACGCCGTCACAGCACTTATATGTCACCAAGCTTGCTCCAAGGGATGCCAACAATTACAGGGTAAAGCATCCGTACCCCTTTCTGCACCGATAGATAAATTATCGTAATTATAAAAAAAATTAATTTTATGATAACGTGATATTTTAAGTCAATTTATAGATTCTATTTTTATTTTATTTTTTTGGTTGAAAAGTAGAAAAAATATTATGTTTTCAATAAAACATTTTTAGCTTTTAGGTAATCTGTATCATATGCCCCCAAAGTGTTTAGCAAGAAGTTGAAAGTGAAAATATTAGCAATAACATAATAGTTTGATGTATTTTCAATAACTCAACCGAATTAAAAGCATCCATTAATTCTAACTCTATTATGTCTATGTTACTATTTACAGAATAAAAATTATTTTTAAAAAAATATGATTGTCTTAAACAAAGATTTTTTATTAGAAAATAAAAAACTTAAATTTATTTAAATTAAAGATACAAATAGAATCTACTTATATAATTAATTATAATTTTCAAAAATACTAAAACACAAACACCTTATAGATTATTTCGATTTTAACACTGATTCATTACATATAAATTATATTTTAGAAAAAAATTAATATTCTTTCCTAACATTTATATTGTATGAAATCATAAGTTTAATTATATACCATAGCTCTCTTCAGATTGAGTTTTGTTTTAAATTTATTTACAAATAAAGTTTTCATTTTAACCATTTTTACGCAATATACATATGTTTTTTTAGACAATAAATATAAAAAAAACCATATAAATAACTACATCATATAAAAACCGTAGAGATTTAGAAATAACATTTGAAAACTCAAGTCTAAAGAAAAATTCTCTTAACTACATATACTCAAGAATTTAAATGTCAACGATATCATCGATACTGTCGCAATATTGTTGTTTTTTGACACATCTCGATATTGAAACATAATATTTATATCTTTTGGTTAAAATATTGATAAAATGTGGAGAATATAAATCCTTTATTTATATCGTAGATATAAAACATGACATTGTTGACAAAATATTTTTATCGAGAAAATGTTGAGAAAAAATGATTTTTTTGTCAAAATATCGTAGATACTATAGATATTGTCGCGAATTTATTGACAAAATGTTATCAAATATTGATAAAATATCATTTGATAATAATTTTTTTATAAATAATTTACCTTTAAATTTATTTATTTATATATTTTTTATTTTCAATAAAAATATTATTTATTTAAGACAATATTTTATACTTATTTTCATATATATATATATATATTATTTTTATTTAATTTATCAGTTTTATCTATATAATTTTTTCATAATTTAAATTCTAATATATATTATAATTTTAATCTATTTATAATAATATTAAAAATTATAATATAATAATTACTTTAGATTTTAATTAATTATTCTACAATATTTTGATTAATCAGTTGATTTATTAATTAAATTGGATACCATATTTTTTATAAATATATGTATTAAATAAAAAATTAATTTAAAAATATAAATAATTAATTTTTTTAATGTTTTATAAAGTTTTATGAAATGTATGTAAATTGATTTACAAAGAAGACAGTTTTTATCCAAATTTTGAATTCAAGGATGAGGAGAACTGCACTTACTATCCCTCATTGTCTTTCCTAAATCATCAAATTTAATTACCTCTTACCATCACTGATAATCAAAGTCGTGATTATATGTAAAAAATTATTATTTTTTAAATAAACTTAATTAATTAACATGAGATGATAATAATTATTGTAATATAAAAAATGTGTCAATCATATATTAATATTATATATGTATATATATATATAATTAAATAAAAAATATTAAAACACATAATATTTTGAATAATTAGATAAGTATTATCTATTCTTGTATGCATATATATATATATATATTATTGTAATTAAAAATTATGTGCTAAATTTAATAAATGAAATTTTATGTTAATATTTTAGATAAAGTAGTAAAATAAATATCATGTTAATATCTTAATTTTTTAAAATTAAATTTATTTTTAATACAATTTTAAAAATATAATTAAATCATAGATAATATTGCTCAAATCTATCAAAATATGATACAAAATAATTATGATTATTAGTATAATCCTCTTTGTTGGTTTACAACACATCTCTCCTTAATTAGCATTAGTTTTGTTTTAATGTTAACATATATTAATTTTAAATATTATATTACGTCTTATAAATGTGAAAGTATCATATATTACACGAGGAGGAGAAGGGAAGAATGAAGGAAAGATTTTTGAAGCATTATGAATATTAGTGGTATAACATCAAAATCGATGGTGTTTTAATAAAATCCCAATGATTTTAGCAAAGCATAATATTCCCTGATAAATTAATATTTTTTTGTAAAAAATAAATTTGCCTAACTATTTATGTTTTCTTTTTTAACATGTTAAATGAGAACTTATGAATTTTAATGCAAAACTTGTTCAGCTATTAGAATCATTATTTAAACCAACGTGTAATACAAATCTTTCATATTTGCCCTATTTTTTTAAATAATACTCAATACCCGTAAAATTATACCCATAACTTATAAATTTACAGATTGTAGAATAATTTTGGGAATTAATAAAACAAAATTGAGTAAAAAATATCAAAATAAAATAAATGTTTTATTTCTTAATTTAGTATCTAAATATAAAAATATTCATTTGATAATAATAAGATCTATTATGAAAATAGGACTATGGTTACTCCTAAAAAAATAACTCCAAGTAAAAAAGTTTAATTTTTTTTACTCTCCCTCACATTCAAATTTATTCTGACCTAATTCCAATGTGGTGTACGAGATTAGTACACGATGACGTGGGTTTATGTTATTTTTATTTCCATGAAAGTGAGTTATATATTGCATCATTTTTCACAAATAATTTTTTCTTTTATATTTATTTAAAAAATAAAAGAGAAAAGTTAGGATTAAGTATTTTAAAGATAGATAATTAAAATTATAATTAATTATATAATATTAACGATTTTTTTTAAAATAAATAAGATGTAACCAAACATATATTATATTATTTTTTATAGATATATAATTATATAAAAAATATATACTTTTAATAATAAAACAAATCATATTTGAAATAATTAAATATAATTTTATTTATTTTTATTTTTATATCTTTCATTTTACTTAGAAATATATACTAAATTAATTAAAAATAAAAATTAATGTTAATGTTAAATTTTTTAATAATATAGTTGAATAATATTTAAGTTAAGATTTTATTTTTTAAAATTAAATATATTTTTAAATAAATATTATAAATTTAAAAATATGATTAAATTGTAAAAAAAATTATTAATTATTAATTTATAATTTATAATTATTAATTTATAATTTAAAATTATTATTTAAATATAATATAGAATAGCTACGTATCCAACAGTTTCAATTCCATTCCAACATTGAAATGTTCTTTACTTGTATACCATCATCGCGTGAAAAGTACACTCTATTTTCCACCAATGAAAATGTAACGTGGTTAATACACGAGTAATAAACGAGTGAAGACTGAAGAGAATCTTAGCAACCTGAAAAAGGCGGGAGGACGTGAAAAAACGATTGAAAAGAATTGATAAAATTTAGATAACTGAGTGAGGCTGAGCAGAGCAGAGCAGAGACTGGCAGCCTCGTTATGATTGGCTCTGCTATCTCACACGTTGAAGCCATTCGTACGGCTCATTATTCACACAACCTTTCCCTTGGGAAATTAAAACTATTTTACTTTACTTTTTAATTAGCTCTATGAAATATGAGTCACCTATCTAAACTACACTTGTCTTTGCTTCTTTTAATTTTATTTTAATAACATTTTTCATTTTTGCTTAATCTTAGAGGTCTGAGAAGATTCTTTTCATACTTTTAATATTATTATAATAAAAATATATTAAATATTTATTTCATTTTAATATTATTATTATTATTATTAAATAAATTTCTTTTAATATATTAACTGTTTTAAATTTTAATTTTGCAACAATATTTCACTTTTAATCTTGCATCAAGTTTTCATTTTTAATTTATTAAAAAAATTACATTATAAAAATATACATACAGATTATATTTTTAATATATAAAAAATATATAATTTTTTTTATGTTAGATAGAAAATCAATATTTTTGTAATTTTAAAATAATTCTAATATATAACATAATATAAAAAATATAAGTGTAAAGATGAATATAATTTTAAGTGATATTAGTATTTTTCTTGTTAAAAACTCAAGTAAAATACAAAATTTCATTAAATGAATATTAATATTACATAAATTTATATATTTTTTAAATAGTTTTTTTATATTATGACATGTATTATTATTATTTAATAAAATAATTTACTTTTTAATTTATAATGTGTATAAAAGAAATACAAATTTTATAATATTAGTATTTCTCATTGCTATATTGATGTAGGATAAATTACCAATAGTCACATCACTACTAAAAAACTAATATATGGTCTAGGACATAGGGTTTTGGTCACGATTTAATAAAAATCGAGACTATATGATATGTTTATCGCCTCAATTTTTATTAATAACCATGGCCATAAATTATATTATTATTATTTTCATGTTTTTTTTTCCTTCTCTCTACTTCTCTTTCTTTTTTTCTTTCTTCCTTCTTCATTGTTCTCCTAGATTTGAAATTTCATTTTTTCAGATCTGATTCTTCCTCTCTCGTGATTCTTCCTCCTCTTCTCGTCTCTTCTTCATCTTCATCTTCCTCTTCTTCCCAACTCACTGGTTTAGTGGTCGTTGCTCATTGGTTCGCTGGCCACTGGGTCGTTGTTCGTTGTTCGCTGGTGCTGGTGCTGGTGCTGGTGTTGGTGCTTTTTTCTTCTTGTGCGTCTCTACTAATTGTACTCATGCCTTTTATTTTCTAACATAAGGGTTGTGCTTTTCTTCTCGCTAGGTTTCAATTTCTGTTATATATTCTGCAATTTTAGTCTTCATTTGAGGTTTTCATTATAACCGAATTTGTGGATCAACAAACCACTTGTTTTGACTTGTTTCTACCTATTGATCTACATTATGCTTTCATCCAGAGTAATATTGTACAATAAGGTATGTTCTTTAGGGTTGTGAAATGCTTATACATTGTTATTCAATTTCTGAATGATCTGCGTATGGATAACTTTGTTAGTGATCAATTGTTCAATATTGGACTATGTATTATTGGTGTGACCCTCCCTTGGCTTTTATGTTTGTTTTTAGTTTTTTCCTTGATGTGTAGTGGGTTCTCTATCCCAAATACTTCAATTTTCCTTGACCTTTCCCTCGTTATTTATTGGTAAGCATTAAAACACATGATTGTTGTTGGTACTATTGTTGTTAAATTGATTTAAATCTCCCTGCTATTGGTGATGCGCTATTGGTTCTATTGGCACTGCTGCATTGGTGTTGGTACGCTGCGCTGGTGTGGTGTACTGGTGTGTTGTGCCGGTGCTGGTGCTTATTGCTTCTTGTGTGTCTATGCTAATTGTACTCATGTCTTTTATTTTATAACAAAAGGGTTGTGTTTTTCTTCTTGCTAGGTTTCGGCTTCTGTTATATATTTTGCTATTTTAGTCTTCATTTGAGGTTTTCATTATAACCGCATTTGTGGATCAACAAACCGCTTGTTTTGACTTATTTTTACCTATTGATCTACATTATACTTTCATCCGGAATAATATTGTACAATAAGGTATGTTCTTTGGGGTTGTGAAATGCTTATACACTGTTATTCAATTTCTGAATGATCTGTGTATGGATAACTTTGTTAGTGATCAATTGTTCAATATTGGACTATGTATTATTGGTGTGATCCTCCCTTGGCTTTTATGTTTGTTTTTAATTTTTTCCTTGATGTGCAGTGGGTTCTCTCTCCCAAATACTTCAATTTTCCTTGACCCTTCCCTGGTTATTTATTGGTAAGCATTAAAACACATGCTTATTGTTGGAACAATTGTTGTTAAATGGATTTAAATCTCCCTACTACTGGTGCTGCGCTGTTGCTTCTATTGGCGCTGCTGCGTTGGAGCTAATACGCTACGCTGGTGTGGTGTATTGGTACTGGTGCGCTACGCCGGTGCTGGTGCTCTATCCTAGTGCTGGTGCTTATTGCTTCTTATGCATCCCTGCTAATTGTACTCATGTATTTTATTTTATAACAAAAGAGTTGTGTTTTTCTTCCTGCTAGGTTTCAGCTTCTGTTATATATTCTACTATTTTGGTCTTTGTTTGAGGTTTTCATTATAACCGCATTTGTGGATCAACAAGCCACTTGTTTTGACTTATTTTTACCTATTGATCTACATTATACTTTCATTTGGAGTAATATTGTATAGTAAGATATGTTCTTTGGGGTTGTGAAATGCTTATACATTGTTATTCAATTTCTGAATGATCTGTGTATGGATAACTTTGTTAGTGATCAATTGTTCAATATTGGACTATGTATTATTGGTGTGACCCTCCATTGGCTTTTATGTTTGTTTTTAGTTTTCCCTTGATGTGCAGTGGGTTCTTTATCCCAAATACTTCAACTTTCCTCGACCCTCCCTTGGTTATTTAAATCTCTCTACTACTGGTGCTGCGTTGTTGGTTCTGCTTGTGCTGGCGCTGTTGCTGTTAGTGCTACTGCTGGTGCTGCTGGTGATGTGCACTGGTGTTGCTGATGGCGATGTGCTGGTGTTGGTAAAACTAAGTTTTTTTTGTGTATACTAAATTCTCAAATGTAATTATACTTTTAATTTTAATACAATATGATTTTTAATATTATAATTACTAATTGTATTTTTTTAATTTATGTATATCCTATGAACTCGGTTATTAGAAAACTGAGACCATAGGTACACTTTATGACCTCATTTATATGCTAACCGATGTCATAGATACACCATATTGCTCCGGTCAAAAACTGAGGCCATAGGTCATTACCTATGGTATATCTCACTTAGGCTTCGGTTCTTATAACCGTGACCATAGACCTACAACCACGGTTAAAAATCAAGATCGTATGTATGTTTTTGTAGTAGTGCGTATCAAAAAGTATAAAGCATATAATTGGATAACTATATTCTTAATAATTAACTACAATAGTAAAAATTAGTTAAAGTACGTGTATGATTATAATGCAAACAAGAGTACGTAATTAAATTCTAATAAACTTTTTATCTTTATCAAATAAAAACTCGTAATGAAAAAAACTATTCCTCATGTAATTTTATTTCTTCTCTATTTTAAAACAATAAATTTATTTTAGAATAAAGGTAAATAAAAGTAACGTATTAAAAGAATAATTTTTTTAAAAAAATGTATAAATACTTATTCATTTCTTTTAATAAAAATTATCTTTTATATTAAAATTTTATATCACTTATGAGAGTTCATTTGCTCGTTAAGTTTTGATAAGAGAAAACGATTGAAAGATTGTTAACACATACATGTAGGCCATGTGTGGATCTATTATAGGAGATTGGTTTTGTTTGGTAATTCTAAATAGTCACGTAACCTACCATTACACATTGGTGACATGTCTATTCAAACAGAATGAGTCCAAGTGAACTAAACAAGGAATGAATGAATTCAAAATAACTCTTAAAATGTTAGAGATATGATTGCTACACACCATATAGTGATTTTGGAGTGGGATTAAGGGTTGTGTTAGGAGTGGTATTTAAACCTTTGTCACATTGGCAATATTAAGGTATACCACACATTGAGTTCAAATGAGAGCCTTATGGTTCAATAAAGAGTCATATGTGGCTCGTTTTAGGGAGAGAGTATTGAATAAAGTAAAACATTAGTCACATATTTAAAAAAAAAAAATTGGGTTAAAGTCCTTTATATTAAATAATTTGTGTTGTTTAATAATGAAAATTAAAAATAATGTTATTTAGTCTTTTATAGTTTTGTAAAAATATTCAATTAAGAAAAACTTATATTATTTTAATATTAAAATATTATTATTTTTTGTTAATTAATTAAACGCGATTAAAACACGAGTTTTTAATAATATTAGAGTCATAATTAATATGAAAAAAATTCACAAAAAAATTATTTTTTAATTGTTATTATTTTTATTAATTTTTAATTTTACAAAAAATATATTAATATATATATATATATATTTAAATAACTATTTGTTTGAATTTTATTATTTTTTATTTTTCTTAAACTATTTATTATCGAATTTCACTTTTATTATTGTCAAAAATTTGTATTTTTTATCACGTTTTAATTACTTGATATTAAATAATAATATTTTAAATAAAAAATTATTAAAATAATATAATTTATCTTTAATTAATAATTTTTATAAAACTAAAAGATTAAATGATATTATTTAAAAACTTAACAACTAAATAAAATAAATTATTTAATCTATAAAATATATATAATACATGATTTAATATTATATTCTTAATACTCTATAAATAATAAATAATTTTAGCCAATTTTTTCGAAGTTCTCGAGAAAAAAAAACTATTAATAAAGAAAGAGGTAATTAGTAGCTAAAGTATAAATTAGGGATAACATTAGCGACTTTTGCCCTATTTTTGTAGCTGTTTGGGTACAAAAATGAGTGTGTCTTATGCACCATAATCAATGCTATTACATCAATCTCAATTAATTCCTTAAACCGGCTCTACTCCAAGAGGAATCTTTTTTATGCTCGCAACAAATTTCCCGCCAAAACTTTGTTCCCTCTATTGTCCAATCAAACATAGAGGCAGAATCTATTTAACTGAAAGCAATTATCGGCATATTGTGCGCTTCTTTCAAGTAAAATTGCATTAGATTAGTGTTAATATAATTATAACTAATGTTAGTTAATTTTTAATTAAAATAATTTATTTAAATTTTTTAACTTTATCATTAATTATCATAATATCTATAAGAATATCATAACTTATAATAAATATACATTTTTTTAGATTAAATTATACAATATTAATCTTTATATTATTCTTTGATAAATTGTATCATTTAATTAATTATTAATAATAAATATTTTAATAAAATAATTTATATTTAAATTATTATTTAATTTATAGTTCTCCTATTATCTAAAATGATTTTATTATAAAAATATACTTAAATTAAGAAATATAATTTTATAATTAAAAATTCAAACAAACAAAATTAAATATCAAATATTACTTATATCTATACCCTCTCATTAATTTTTTTTTTTAGGTAATATTTATTTTGTATAACACAATCATACTTTATAATTAAAGTATGATTCTACACAAATTCTACAAGTAAAATATTTAATATTGTGTAAAAAAATGACTTGTAAGTTATTAAAAAATGACATATCATCACAAATTTGTAATTGGTATTAAGTGAGTTGGGAAGGTATTATTATTAATAAATGTAAATTTTTGTTAGTATTTGATCAATAGTATATAATATTACATATATTTTTTATTTTAAAGGTTTACATTTAAAAATTTAATTTTTTTCTATATATTTTACAAATTTAAGCTGTTGATATATGACTGTAAAAAAAAAAAGAGAAAAATTAGGTACATTGATAATGCCCCATTTTTGTTACATCAGTCGACTTTCATATTTTATTATAATAAAATCAACAAAAAAATTGTGACAAATAAATTCAAGCATTATTCTATAAAACCCAATATAAATATGAAAAATATTAGAAATGTATATATTACATATAAAAAGACAAAATAGTTTTAAAACAAGAGCCATGACCCATGTACTTCCCAAGGACTTTTAGAAATAGCCTTTACCATTTAATGGTTGGAGTCAATTATTAAATAGCTATTTTTCATGTTGATGATTCACTTATATCGCAACATATATCAAATAATTAGAAAATTACTCTAGCTGGAATATTACTCTTTAAAGTTTTATATTTTATTATTTTAAGAATAATTATTTTAATTTATTTTTAAAAAATAATAAAATAATAAAATAAAAACAAACTAAGTTATCATAAAACTAATAAAAATCATACGTAGCATGAAAGAAAATTATTTTCGAGTTTTTTTCTTTAATCTGTAATTATATTTGATTCTTTTCATTAATTCTATGTTTTGAACTAAATAAATATTTAAATAAAAAAAATATTTAGATTTAAATTTATAAACAAAATAAGTAAAAATATAACAATACATAACTAAATTTATCTTTAAATATAAATCTAGGTAAAAAAATAACATTAAATCAAAATCTAAATGTAATAAATAAATAAAAGAAGATGTATTGACGAGAACGTTCTTATAATAAACAACTCTCTTTTCGATAAGAAGAAAAAAAAGATGGTTACATTTTTTCAACAAGATAGAAAAAAAAAAGGGTGACAGTGATACGAAATTAAAAGAAATGGATATTTTAATTTAATAAAACATTTTATTAGTGGTTACATTTTTTAAGGATCGTGATATTTTGATATAATATAAATTATTATTTTAATTAAAATATTTTATTAATAATAATAACTTTATCTAATAGTAATGTTATTAATGTATAATTAATACTAATACTAAAATAAAAATTTCATACATTTTTATTGTAAAAATAATAAAAATTATCATAATAACATTATTAATTTTTTTTAAAGTGGTACTTTACTAAAATTGCTCAAACAATTAAAGAATTTAATTATTTGTGAATATATCCATCATATAGATAAAGAGCAAACAATATAACAAACAAATTTATATATATATTTTAAAATTACTTATATCATGATATATTATATAATTATTTTGAAAAATTAAAATAATTTTTTTATAAATAATTTTAACACATTGTACCGTATAAATAATTGGATGCAAAATATTTATAATTTTTTATATGTTTTAGCTTCTAACTCTTAGATGTGTTATATTTTTTTTTATAGAATATAATCTATATTAAATTAAGATATTACTTACTTTATTTATTAAGTATTAAATATTTATATATTTTTTAAAATAATTATATTAATATTATATTTTATTAATTTAAAATATCACATAATCTAAGCAAAGTGCAAAGTTAAAGTTTAGCAATGATTCGGCTGAGCTGCCAAAGAATCTCCAGTTTTGGCCTCTCATCAGTCTAAATTACCCGCTTAACAGTATTACTTATTAGCCTCGAATCACCGTCTATTATAGTCATCTTCAGTTTATACTTTATTGCTCGACCCCAAAAAAAAAAAGGGAAGGTAACACTTTATAGGAATGATAAATACTAAAATAACAAAAAATTACACATAATGTTATATGTATTAAAATATGACACTTAATATTTATTGGATATGAATATCAAATTAAATAAAAAAAATATTAATATCATATAAATTTATATTAATTATTTTTATATTTATATTTTTTAATTATATCATTTCATTTATGTGTTAAAATTATTTTAAAAATTAAAATTGATTATTTTTTTAGATAATACTAATATGTATTACAACATTAATAACGTGAATACAAAACGTGTAAATTTATGTCGTTAATATTACATAAATTTATACTTTTTATTCAAATATCTTATATCATGAAATGTATCAAACTATTGTAAAAATTAAAAAAATGATTAATTATTTTAAATAATAATGATATGTCATAACATAACATGACGATATCAACTTAAAAGTTAATATAAATTTATGTATTTTTAATATTTTGCTTATATAATTAATAATTTTTCTTACTATTTTATGTAACCAAGAAAATATTTAATTAATTTTTTGTTCATTTGCATTAACTTATTTTCAAAATTTTAAGTTTTTCTTTTTTATAATTATACATACAAAATATATTCATAGGTCGAACTCACGCCCTTGCAATGCCTACCAAGAACGCAATACAAGTGAATTGGAAAAATTTCAATTTTTTTAAAACATAAATTTTTCTTTGAGACAGTAAATTTATATTCTATATTATTTCTTTAGAAGTAATTGGATTTAGAATGCTTTGTGTTTAAGAACATGCTAATTTTTAAAACATGATTCTTTCTTCTGTATCCTCTGGACCTTGGTTTTTTCTTCTTTGAAAAACCAAGTTCCTTCTTCTTTAAATGATACTCTTAACAATTTCTATTTATTATGTCCTAATATTTGTAAACAGACTGTGAGTCGGATCTAAATACTTTGTCAGACAGAGACTTCTTCATGATGAATAAAACTTCTTTATTTTGACCCCAAAAAAAAAATTATTTTTTCAAATAAAATATTGTCAATTTCTTTAAAAAAAAAAAGAGTGCTTTCGAAAACTAATAGAACATTGCATGTGTTATGCTCCTACTACAAAACCAATAACACATCAAATATTAAAATAGAAAGTCTTGATATTTATTAATTATCATCTCAAACAAAAATCATAAAAGATTACCATATTTATATTATTTCTTCTATTCTCATGATATTTTTCTAGAAAAAAAGTTACTACTAATTCTATTATTATATGTAAAAATATACTTTAGTTTCATAATTTAAATATTTAATACTTCTAATTCCATTATTTATTAAAATTTGATATTTTAGTATAAAAATAGTTTTTTTTATGAAACTAGAAGTCCAATTTTTTGAATATTTATGAAAATTTAAGTGTTTATTTTTAATAATTATGAGACTAGATATACTTAAGAGTACTTATAATGACTAACCTAAATATCACGAGACTAAAAAATTGAACCATTCAACTATTTTTTTAACTACATGCAAGAGTACAATTACTGTTTCTATTATCTTGACGTATTTATTATGTTCATGCTATCGCATAAAAGGCATAATTATTGTAAAGTTAAATTGGATTCACACTTTTCTTAAAGTTATGGTGTCTAATCTTCCTTTCTATACTTCTTATCGTGCTCATTTATTACTCCGTTTATATAATTTACGTGAACCTCTTTCACAACGATCAATCTTTCAAATTCATGGTTGCCCCGTTAAGTGATAAATTTTGTGAATGTCTAATTCACGATACTTGGATCCTTTGTCATTCACAATCAAAGACTTTTACATAGAAGTTAAAAATATTTTTCTTAGAATTGTCTAACCATAGCAAGGATCATTTTGAAAATAACTTTCTTTTACTCAAATCTTGAGAAATTTAGTTCTTAGAAGTTTGATGAACAATTAGCGTGATGTGATTCTTTATGGCATCATAATTAAAAGGAATTATGAAATAAGGGAGGAGATTGGAATATTAATTCTTTCATGCTTCTACTCTCGTCAGAATAAGACTAAACTTTATTTGTGCGTTATGGTTATTTTTTAAAATTGTATCTTGGAATCGTAATTCAATTGGAAATGAATTTGTTGGAAACTTTGCTAATTGTTTCAAGTCATCCAACCTACATTCTTGTGATTCATTATCTATATTGTTCAATTCATGTGTTTTCGAGGATCAAAATAATTTATTGATATGTTTTCCTTCTCTTTCTGAAATTAAGGAAGCACTATGGGAGACACATTCTCTGAAGGCCCCGATCTTAATGGTTTTAAGTCTTTATTTTATAAACAATATTATCATATAGTTGGTGATGACGTTGTTAAACAAGCGTAGGTTTTCTTTATTTTTGGGCATCTCAAACAAAGTTAAAATTATACTTTTATTTTGCTATTATAAAAAAACGTTTAAGAGAAAGTACACATATTTTCTCTTTCCAAGGTTATTTTATTCCGGGGAGATTGATTGCTAAGAGTACTTTGATTGTTTAAGAGGTAGTTTTCACAATTTTTAATAAAAGTTATAGTAAATGGGGTTTTATATGAATTAAATCGGATTTAAAAAAGGTTTATGATAAAGTAGAATGAAATTTTTTGATTCAAATAATGAGAGTTATGAGTTTTTTTTGAAAAAATTGACACTTTTATTTGACAATGTATTTTCACGGTGAGCTTTTTTATCCTCCTAAATGATCATCTTTTGATAATTTTTTACTATAACGTGATATTCGACAAAGTGATCATCTTTTCTCTTACTTATTTTTGATTGTAGCACAATATCTTTTTAGAATAATATCAAGAACACAAAATTTAAATTTACTTTATGGAGTAAAAATTACCAAAAATGCTCCTCCCATCTTTCACATACTTTATGGAGATGATTTTTGTTATCTTTTTATAAGAAAATTTGTCTAACACCGTGAATGTATTACAAATTTTGAATAGTTATTTCTTATGGTATTAAAAATCTATTAATTTTCTAAAACCTATTATATTCTTTTCCAAAAATGTGTCTAATCCTTTAAAATAATAATTATGTAAAGTTACTGTTACAAAACATTCACATATATTCCATTAGTATCTTTTGTTTACCTATTGGCGTCTATCGTTTTGATGATTGTATCGTAAGAAAGTTTTGATAGACTAGCAATATTAAAAGTAGTATTATTTATCTCTTGTATCTTGGAATACAATTTGTTTTCCTAAAGGATTTGGTGATCTTGGTATAAAACAATTTGGGGATTTTTATATAGCTATGTTAACTAAGCAGCTTTAGATATTCTAATGCAATCTTACAAATTATGTATCCATATTTTTTTATGATAAATGTTTATAGTATTATTCTTTTTTCAATGTATCAACAAAACCATTGAATTCATTTGTTTAGAAATGTCTCTTTTAGGCAAGAGATGCACTAAAAGATGACATTTTCTTGAAAATAAGAAAATGTCCTAATATCAATATTTGTAAGGATCTCTAGCTTCATAGTCTATTGCATCAAACCTTATCTAATTTCTTTCAAAACAATCCAAACTTTTGGTTTAAACAATTGGATGATCTACACTTTTGTCATTCACATTTAAATTGGAAAGTAAATCTTTTGTTTCAGAATTTTAGATTAAACATTTCTTATCTAATTTACCAGCTTCACTACATACTCTAAACTATAGAAATTCTATAGAGGTTTGACACTGGTTTTAGATTTTTTTATATCAAAGTTATATATGAGGTTATAGTGGTTAAGAAAAAAATTTCCAATCAAAAAAGCTTTTGACAATTACTTTGAAAAACTAAGATTCATAAAATACATAAACTATTTCTTTTGAATATAATTCCTAGTGCTTTGTGTACAAAGAAACTTTTGGGTCGTTTTCTTAATTTTGAAAACTTGATGAGAAACTTTTATTTTTTAGATGTGATATTCTCAAATAATGGTAGAAACATGTGAATTGGATTCTTAATTAGCAGTTTATGAAAAGAGTAGACATTCATAGTTACATTCGTCTCATTCTAAAACCTCTAAAGTTTTTTATCCTTCTCAGTATGTCTATGTAACTTTATATCACTGCTATCAAAATGCTTGAAACAATTTGATGATTAATATATAAGATGTTGTTTGATGGTTACATCTTATCTACTCATTCTATCGTCATTGATATTACTCAATGAATTTAAATATCTAGTTTCAAAATGTTCTCATATTCTTAAATTTGAGGATACTCAAAATTTTATTGTTATAACTTCACAATGGTAAAATCCAATCCACCATTAGGTATTATCAAATTCAACTTTGACACCACCTAGTATTATGGAATCTCAAGAATTGATTTTATCATGTTTAGTCATTATAGGAGATTGTGTTTAATAACTAATTTTGTGGAGTTTTTTTTTTAATCTTTTCATCATTTCATATATCATTAAATATAAGCATCTCATTTTACATGGGAGTTATTGATGTTTTTAATAATTTGTCACATGAGTACTTCTCTTTAAAAGTTACGGATATCATATGAATCATCCAATCTTTATTCCATAAGCTATCAATATCTCTATCAGGTAGATTGGACATTAGAATAATGAAGTAGTTAACTTAGTGCATTGGTCTTGTATACATTGATTTACATAGAAAGTCAATGTGAATGAGTTATCAATCAATATTCAGAAATATCACCAAACAAAAGATTGAAACAACCGTCTTATTTTATAACAAATTTTTATTTATTTATTATGATCTATCATGATTTCAATTTTGTAAAATGAATAATGATGGCTCTTCATATTTGTTTCCAAACCATATAACATCTTTGTAATTTATGTTCATTCATCATTTTAACATCGTTAAACTTATATTTTTAAATTTTAAATTTAATATTAAATGGATTCAATCTATATTCGTAGTATTCTACTAATCAAATTGATAAGATTATGGTATTCTTAATCAAATGTTCAATATTTAATTTCTAATTCATACATTTAAAATTAATATTTATCGTTTAAATTAAAAAAAATAATCAATGTTCATCATGTCATGAAGAATAAAATTTTCTTGAACATATCTAAACATTTTTACATGTAGTCATACTAGTTGTGGTTTTACAACTTCTTTTTCGTGCTTCATTGAAAATGAGTTTACTTAATATTATGAATTTATGATCTTCCACGTTTTACCCTGAATGAGTTTAACATATTAGGATTCACATTTTGTGGATGAGCATATATGCACACATCTCCCACGTGTTAAAAAAATGAATAAAAAAATTATATAATATTTTGTTTGTCATTAATACTATCTTCATCGTTTATGAAATTAAACTAATAATAATTAATTATTTATGGAATTAAATTAATATTATTTTTCTCCAATGATTAATTCTAGCACTATCGAACTCGATAATGAATTTATTGAATGCATGTTAACACCGTAACATATGGATAAAAATGTGAAAATTCATAATATAATTTCAACGATATGCACGTTAGTTTTTGAACAAAGTTACACTCTTCTAATTTCATTACACTATTTGAAATGTAATATTTCAAAATAATTACATGTCCGTGGAACCACAATATATTACACATGTTATGATGTGAAATTTCAAAACACTTAATGCAATATAACGCTTGTTTTCTTTTAAGACAAATAACATATTAATACATTAGTTATTGCAATTAGAGTATTTTATGATTATTTTTTTTATTATAGTTTATTTCATCAATTTAAAAAAAATGATAACACCAATTTATTGGCTCATTCGATATGATTTTAAAAATCAATTTTTTTTCTTAATTTTACAAACGTGATTGAAAAATAATGTTTAATATGGATAATTTTTTCCAAAAGGTAAAAAAAAATTATAAAAAATAAGTTAATAGATATATGATGTCATCTTTTTAAAATTAATTATTAACCTATTAAAAGAATAAATACTCTATTTAAAAAGAATGGTGGATATTTACTATGAACTTCTTTTATTTATTTGCCATAATCATTATAGTCTATATATAACGTGCAAAGTACGAAATAGTTGGTGAACACCTTTGTATTCACGATTCTTGGTTATATTGAAGACCAGGTACGAAAGAAAGCGAAAATAAACTAACCAAATTTTAATTCTAAAATTATATATTTATTTTTAAATTTTAAATTAAAAATTAAAAATTAATTTTTCATTTTTAAAATTTTAAAATATAAGTTCAATATTAATTTAAATAATATTTTATAATAAAATTATTTTGATAAATAAATAAATTAAACACTGTTTAAATATAATTTATTTTATTAAAATCACTATTATCAATCTTATAACTATATTCTAGAAGTTATTATAATATATCATACCAAATATTTATAATATAATTTAATAGAATTCATTTCAATATAATTAGATTTAATATATCTAATATAGTATATCAATTCAATATTATTATAGGAAATATTTGGTTCATTTTATTAGATAAATTAAATATAATTGTAATGAATTTAAATGTATTGAATTATATTATGTTTATTTTATAAATTATTCGATAATAAACTATATAGTATAATAAAATAAAATTGATAACAATAATTTTAATTAAACAAATTATATTTATTTTATTTTATTTTATGTAGTTTCTTTGTCCATCAAAATAGTTTCATTATAAATAAATTAGAATTTAATTTTTTTTTATAATTTTTTTACATTTTAAAAATAAAAAAAAATATTTTTAATTTAAGATGAAAGAAAATATTAAGGCATAATTCATAAGGGTAAAAAAGAAAGAAAGTAATTATAACAAGTTAAATTTTACAATAATTTATACTTTTGAACTAACTTTATTAAATTTGGAAGTTAGAAGATAAAATCTTAGAAGGAAAAAAAAATTCAAATTTTCAAACATATGTTTAGTATTGGAATTCGGTAAGTTACGAAGCTTCTTAAAATGAGGATTGATAATAAAACAAGACATAAACCAGTATTTTTGTTAATATAATACAGAACAAAAAGAGTCATCAAAGTTATTAGGTTAGATTATTTGGGTAATTTAATTAATATTTTAAAGAAAATGGTTGATGAAGGAAAAAAAAATCAAAATTTGAATTATTTTTTAAATTAAATTATTTTTAGATTATCTTTATTTAGATTATTAGTATTCACTTCATTCAATTCTAATAGTTATGATGTATCCTACTTTATTAATATCTCCTTTGTAGAGTCATAGGGGTTGTTAACTTTAAGTTACTCTTATTTTTATTTTTTTTATTTTTTAATTATTATTTTTAGAGTATCATTATTTAGATTATTAATATTCACTTCATTCAATTTTAATAGTTATGATGTATGCTAATTTATTGATATCTAATTTGTAGAGTCATAGGGGTTGGTAACTTTAAATTACTCCTATTTTTATTTTAATACTTTTTTTTAATTTTTAACAATTATTTTTAGAGTATCATTATTTAAATTATTAATACTCACTTCATTTAATTTTAATAGTTATGATGGATTCTAATTTATTGATATCTACAAACTTGTAGAGTCATGGTGGTTGGTAACTTTAAGTTACTCTTATTTTTATTTTGATACATTTTTTTTATTTTTAACTATTTTTAGAGTGTCATTATTTAGATTATTAATATTTATTTTAGTTAATTTTAATAGTTATAATTTACTTTAATTCATTGATATTATACTTGAACTCGATCAAATTAATATCAATAATTTAAATAAAAATATTTTAAAATTAATAGTCAAAAATAACAATAAAAATTATCAAAATAATAATAAAGATATTTCAAATGTATAAATTTTTCAAATATGTGTAGAAATAATTGCACGAGAAGAAGTCTTGAAACAGTGCTTTTATTTTGAATCCTTATTTTTTCGACTGGTTAAAAAATACCTTAATTTTTTTTTTCTTTTTCTTTTTCATTCGTTCAAAATTATAAATATCACTCAACCTTCGAGAAGAGAGAGCAACGAAACTATCAAGGAATCTTGTTTAGCTTCTAGACACATTTTAGACTTTGACTCTATTTCTGAACGTATATTCATGTAACTTTTTAATACATAAATTCAAAAGAACGTAGATTTTTTTTAAATTATATTATTTGTATATTTTAGTTTATTAAATTATAATAATTTCTTAATTTTTTTAAAAAAATAAAATTAAAGATAAATTATATTATTTTAATATATTTTTATTAAAATATTACTATTTCTTAAGTGATCAAACACAATTAAAATACAAATATTTTATAACGATAAAATCACAATTGATATAAAAATTCATAAAACTATTTATTATTTGTTACACATTTTATTAGTTTTAAATTTTTATTAAAAATTAAAATATATATTAAAATAATTTTTTATTTCAACTTTATTATTGTTTTTGTTTAAATATTTCATATTAAATTTCACTTTTATCTTTGTTAAAAACTTACATGTCTGAATCACTTAATAAAAAAATAATAATAATAATAATATAATTTATCTTTAATTGATAATTTTTGTGGATATAATATAATAAAATAAATTACATTATTTATAATATAAGCATTAAACGACATCAATAAAGTTTAGCTTCCGCACTGACAGGCTATTGGATCTACGACTAACTTGTGCCTGTAGAAAAAGTTATGAACTATATGGACAATCGGTTTGAACACATATTTTATTAAGATGTAATGCTTTTAAAACTACAAACGGTTGTCGAATCACCAGTGGATCATATATAGTACACTTTTATATTCAAAATATTTGAAAACATATGTAATTCTTTTGTCTTTGGTTTTATCAAAATGAAAACAGTGAACTAGAGGGATAAAAAAATAATAATACTCATACATATTATTTAACACAAAATTTATACACTAATTTATACAAAAAAATAAGAGATAGAAAATTATTCATTTAAATCTAACTATTAGGATAAGAGAATGTAAATAAATTATGCAATATTTTGTAACCACTAACATATTTTTTGTATTAAATTATGTTTAAAAAATTGAGTTAGAAATGAAGTAAAGTTTGTACATGATAAGGTTAAAATTTATTTTAACGTTTTCAAGACAATATTATTTATGATTTAATCAAAATGAGTTATTTATATGTAAATAAATTAAATGAATTAATAAATCAAATTTAAATGTATTTTTTTTAATGTTATCTAATTTATACCTGTTTTATGAAAAAATTATCGAATATAAGAAATTCGTGTATTGATCATTAATTTACAATTTTTTTTTTCTCATTTCTTCCTTTTATGAATTGAAGATTAATTTATAACAAGTTTTTATTTATTTTTATTTTTTTGAATTGAAGATTTTATAACAAGCTGTGAGTTATATATACTATATTGATAAAAGCTGCTTATTCTAATGCTTCGTTACTAAGATTTCTTAAAAGCTTTTTAGAGAACTTTTAACATTTTTTACAAGTTAACATGTAACCCATTTAAAGAACATTTGTAAAAGTATTTCCAAATATACTTTGACCCTATAAACTAAAATGTAACTTTTTTACTTTCACATCAAATGCTTTATATATATTATAATGGTGCACAACTATAGTATTATTTATAATGATACTAATAAGTACAACAATTATAACATTTGACATACATGTTAAAAACATCATTTGTTTATTAATTTATGGTTGTATAAGTTAAAATATATATTCTTCTCCAAAATTTACTAATTTTCTTTTGAGTGAGTCTCGAGGGTTTCCTCAAAATTTTAAAAAAACAATAATAAAACTTTATTATTAAAAGAAAAAAAAGGACTTCAAGTGGTTGGTTTTTAAATGATAACTAAACTGATCATTTCAACCTCACGGGTACATGTGATAATTACCCTTAGAAATCATATTCTAAGAATTTCCAAAAAAAAAAAAAATCTTAGATTCTAGAAAATTTTAATACAGCAATGATTGTATTTTATAGAAAGAAAAAAACGACAATGATATATAGTGTGTTATTCTCGAAATAAAAAAAACAGCAACTAACAATTGCAATTAGTAACCCAAACCTAGAGTTTAAAATCTTATTCTCGTTTTTTATTTAAATTAATTAAAAAATATATATGTAAATTATATTTTTAAATATATGTTAAATATATATCTTTTAAGTTATAGAATATATATATATACATTACATAAAGGGTGATTAAAAATAAAATTACATCTATAAAATAAATTATATAAAGGAATATGCTATTATACTATGTACTTAAAAAAAATCTTATCCTTGTTTACAACTTTGTTCTAAAATCTATTTTTGTACGAATTAGTTGTTTTAAGAATTTTAGTTTTTTGAAAAGTAATTATTGTTTATCGAAAAATATTGTGGGAATCTCAGAAGTTCATTTCATCATCAAAGGTTGACAACATAGTTCGAAACATATAAAACAGTTACTAGTTCTTGACATGTATAAAAAATTGATTTTTTTTATTCCAAAAATAATTTTATAAAATAAAATTTTAAAAATTATAACAATAAAAATAAAATAAAAGACTATATAATTAATAAAAGTTTAATATTTAAGTATTCAATTGAGTGAAGTTTAACTTAAAAAAATCTATTATAAAATTTTAAAAATTGAGTTTTTTTTTAAGTAAAAATTGATTATTTTTATTTATAATTACAAATTTAAGAGGTATTATAAATTGTTATTTTTGATTTTTTTATATATTTATACTATTAAATTATAAATGATTAATTAATTGTTGAGATTTTCTTATTATTAGAGAACAAGATTCATACTTGAAAATTAATAAAAAATATACATGTTAGTAAGATTGATGCATAATAAATACAAATACAAATATTTATTTTTTATCTTTATTTTCTCCCTTTTTTACTTTTTTTACCAATCATACCCTTCTACCTTTTATTATTATAGAATTATATATATTATTAAATATACAATAAGAAAATTACTTATGTTGAAATAAATATCATTAATATGTATTTGAAAATTAAATAAACATGGATCATATTCATAGAGAAATATGATTATACAAAGAGTACCACCAAATTGTCATTTTTTCATCTTGTTAACGTTTGGATAGGTCTGTTAGAATGTATTATTTATTAATGAAACTTTATATTGAATAATATATATTCATTTAATAAAAAATAATTATTATTATAAAATTACATGAAGACATGCCTGTTAGATGAAGGATATAGACTAAGATCTAATAACTTGGAAGAAACTCTAGAGATATATATAAAACATATTAAAAATTTATTTATAGATAATAAAGTAAATTATTATGATCATTAATAATATATTATTTACGAATAAATACTCTTTTAACAGAAAGAGAGTCAAATATAGAAATAAAATAGTAAAAATCTATATAGAGAAAAAAAAATAGTATATAAAAGAGAGAATATCTATCGAAGAGATAACTTTTGATAAAAGGGAGGTTATTACCTGAAGACACCGAGATAAACCAAAGAATTGGACTCATAAAAGAGTAGCTTTTAAAATTAAAAAAAATTATATTTTTTAAATTTAAAATAAATTTTCAATTACTTAGCATAATATGTTATTATTAGTAAATATATATATTAATAAGAAATTATTACGATAATTATAATATATTATAAAAAGATGGAGAGTATGGAAGATAAGTAATATTATAAAACTTCAGATAAATATTTATTTTTGAGATAATATAATATATTTACTATCTTAAAATTTTATTTTTTTTCAATTATTTAACTATTTAGTATTTAAGACTTTTAATTATTTAATAATAACTGTTTAATGATAAGTTTTTAATTACTTAATAATTAACTTTTTGACTTTATAATTTCTATAAGTAAATTTTAGAAAAATAAATAAATTGTATGATGAATGCAATTTTTACTATTTTTAGATAATTATTCATTATTATTAAATATTAAATCAATAGTAATGATTTTATAAATTAATAATATTAGATACATATAAATTTATTATTAAATAATTATATAAATTATTTTAAATAAAATTAATTATGGATAAAATAATAAGATTAGAGTAAATGAAATTAAAAAAAATCATTATTATTTTTGTTACGAGAAAATATACAATCAGAAACGAAGTATCTATCTATCATAGAGATGCTTTATGCCAAGTTGCGAATATAATAAAATACAGAGGGGCTGTTTCCTAAACCCCAACCCTAACTTTTATTCTGACCCCTATTTACTCTTCCTCAGCAAGTTTCTTTACAAACTTTGGTCCTCTCTAATTTCCCTCTCTTTATTACTCTCTCTCTCTCTCTCTCTCTCTCTCTCTCTCTCTCCATATATATCTTCGTATGAAACCTTAAAGAACGAGAGTGATTGTACAGAGATGGGCAAGTACATGAAGAAATCGAAAATCTCAGGTGATATTGCTGTTATGGAGATCTCTATTTCACCTCAGACTACTCTTGGCGTTCGCACCAGAGCCAAAACCCTAGCCCTTCTCAGGCAACAACAGCAACACAAATCACCCTCCAAACCCTTTTCAGAGCCAAACGTTGATGCTTCCCCATTCTCCTACCTCCAGCTCAGAAGCCGCCGTCTTGAGAAGCCTCCGTTGCTTTGCGAATCCAAGAAGCAATATTACCAGAACCATAAGTCAGAGCAGCCTAAAGGGTACTGCGGAGAACTAGTCAGGACTAATGTTTCGGGGTTCAATTCAAGGTTGAGCTTGGACTCCTTAGACCCTTTAGACTCTGGGCTTGTTGGGTCGGTCGAGAAGCAGATAGTGGTCTTCAAGAGAGATGAAACAGAGGAGGGTAATGATTTCGGTATAGAGGTTTCCTTTGGAGACAACGGTTTAGATTTCGAAGCCATAGACAGGTATATGGATTCTTCATCTTCATTTCTGAAATGGGTTTTCTATTTTCTTGATTAAATTGCCTTGTTTTTAATTTATTTTTTTACCATTTCATATCATGCGTCTATACCATGTAGCACCTGATTTTCTCATCTTCTGATTTTGTTTTTGTTTGTGAATAATTTTTTGGTATTTTTCTTTTGCAAACTTTTTTAGAATAGAATCAGAGCAAAGTCTTTGCCTTTTCGAATTTTTTTATGATTTTTGCTCTTTTTTCAATAATTAAAGGCTCCTCCTTTTTAAAATTTGTTTGAAATATATAACTATATAAATTAAGCATTGGGATTTTATGGATTGACAGAAACATTTATTTCCAGTTATAGAGACTTCTATATTTTTAGCGTTCTGACTTTACTTCTAACCTGTGTCACCTTAAGAAGCATCTAAATTTTTAGTACCCCCCCTTCTTTCTCTCTCTCTTACTTTTAGCTTCGCGGTTTTTGAGCTGTCCCTTGTTCGTTGTGGTTTAAAACTCTAACAATTGAACGTTAAATGTTTCTTTCACCTGGGAAGTGTTATAAATCAAGTTACTTTTACTAACTCATTTTATTCATGATTTGATGGTCCCTCTATTATTATTGATTTTTTGGGGGAGGGGATTTTACCTTTTGGCCCTTATTTACACATTTTTTAAAGTCAAATTCATAATCTTTAATAGTCCTGTTAAACTTTGAGTTGCCCCTACTTTTATTTTGTTATATTGTTTTCAAGTTTCAACCCCATCTGCTATTTATTTCTATCATTTATTAATGCATTTATAAGGGATAGTGACATTTGTGAATTCTGAATAGCGAAAAGTTCTTAAATGAACAATTCATCTTCAATGTGTTTGTGACATCAGTAACTCAGCAGAGTTATTAGTGTTGCAAGGCCTTCTTTCCCATAATGAGGATAACTAATTTAATGCTTTTATTCTTTCCAATGCAGTCAATGTCATAGGCATGTATATTGTATGGTTGTGGTTGGTCTATGCGTATTTGTTTTCCAACAAATTTACTGAGCAAATTTAACGTGATTTTCTGGTTATAAATCCATATAATATTTTGCTTGGTTTCATTTTCATTGTCAGACATTATGGTTTTGAACTGCAATGCTATATCTTTTTGGATTTAGATAGGATCAAGTCCTGCTATTGGTCAATTTTGGAGATGTAATATTGTGCTTGGCAACTGATAATATTGTTTATGATGTGTGAAATATTACCTACTTTTATTTATACCAGAAAGTTGAAATACCTTGTCAAAGTTCAATTCATAAAAAAAAACCCATGATTTTACTTTCTTCTTTTAGTTTTAATCCACATTAAAATATTGGATCAATATATAGACATGCCTTTTACCCTTCATAACTCTATTACTAGCAGTATGTCTTTTTTTTTTGAGACTATGCCAGTATATACTTGTTGCTTCTTTTCGAGCTACAATATCTCGTAGTCTTATGTTGTAGCAGCATATGTGGTTAAAATTAAGTTACTGTGCCCAGCCTTTCATGTTAAAGACCATAATACCTCTTCCTCCAATACACACAAAAATAAAATAAAACCTACTCTGTTATAACTGGCCTTTTTTTTAGCATAAAGACCATACAGTAAGCATTTTATGATTTTAGGTCTTACATATGGCCATAGTTTAGAATGTGTTGATAACTTTAGAGGCATTGTGCATTATCCTTACTAGCTCTAGTGTGTTTATGAAGGAGCACGAGGGAAAGTACCCCATGTAGTTTGATAAGGGAAGATAAGACTGTTAGAACCCCGGGTTCGACCACAAGGCAGACAAGTTCTGCAGCAACAAATCGAAGACTTCGGAGTGGCATTCAAAGAAATATACCAACTGCCCGGGAGATGGAAGAGTTTTTTTCCTTTGCTGAACAGCAGCAACAGAGAATCTTTATTGATAAGTATGTTCCAATTTTTTTAGTCTGAAGCTTTTGATATGTTTTGAGTTGTAGTTGACATTTTAATATCGCTGAGCACCTGCTTATTTTTGCATTATGTTTTTCTTCAGGTACAATTTCGATGTTGTGAACGATCTACCCCTTGCTGGAAGTTATGAATGGGTGCAAGTAGTTCCTTGACCATGGAAAGTTTGACTGTGGCTTAATCCTCTGCAACTTCTGAAGGAGGTGACTCGAAAGTGCAGAGTTGGCCCATCACTCTCCAAAGTTAATGCGTTTGAATGCAGGATGCTTATTAACATTACATGGCTTATGAATGACTCTTTGGTGAAGGGTAAAACGAAACTCCTCTCAAGAGATAGACATTAATTGACAATAGATTGAGAAGAGTGTTAGATTAGGATTTTTCATAACTAGTAATTGCAAGTTATATCTAATTTCAAGATTCTCATTCTCCAGTCTCTACCCTTTCCTCATGATTTCTAGCTTTGTCCATATTTAGGCTAGGTAATGATGACCAATGGCCCAGGCTCTTCAGTAATAAATGTAACTGATTTCCTTTTAACATATTCTTGTCTCATCTTCTGTCATGTAACCTGCATTTTATTTTTGACTAGTGAAATGAAACAAGACTACCTTTTAAATTTGTCTTGAATTTGATGATCCTTAGACTGAATTAAAGGCGAGATATTGCGTTCATCTAATTCTTTTTTTAGGTGAGCATAAGGGTATGCTTGTTTGTGATTTTGATTAAATCAAGTGTAGCACATTTGTGCTTCGGAGTTTTGAAAGCATTTATGATAAAACAAAATCGTTTTAATTGAAAATCGTATTTTCTAGTAGAATCACTTTTACATGGTTTTTAGATTTCAGAAATAAAAAGACCCTAATTATTCTTCAACAAACATTGTTGATAAAATCTTGCTTTAAGTCATGACACATGGTCAGAGTGGAATGTGATGTCCTTTTCTTCCATTGCTAAAAACAATGAATTGGGTCCTACCCATTTTGCCTACCCCTCTCTCTTAGAATTTTTCTAATTTGTTATTGTAGTATGTTTTTTCACATGTGTGTGCTTATTTATACACATTACATGTGAGGATATGGCAGTCACTTTTGAAGCAAGTAGCTCGTAGCTAGCCTCTCTCGTACAATTTTGTTTGAAAATAATAGATAGGTGGTGGGGTTGCTCGAGTAGTTTAGGATTCTTATAAATTTGGATTCTTGTTAGCTACTTTGCCTTCAGATACTGACATGGATCTGTTTGGGTGTTTGGGTTTGATTTAATTGTGAGTTATTATTGGTTACTCTTGGGTTACATTATTCATCAAGGACATTGCTTTTTTTTTGTACATCCTATTGAGTATTTGTTTTTATTGCCCAATTTTATTTACCTGAAATACCATATTTTTTCACTATTGAGTATTTGTTTTTACTGTCCAATTTTATTGACGTACCATATTTTTTCACTATTGAGTATTTGTTTTTACTGTCCAATTTTATTGACGTACCATATTTTTTCACTTCCCTTTGTGAATATGCAATAAAAGCTGCAACGGTAGTCAAGTGGGCATTTATTAGATCTACATGAGTGCATGGATAAGCAAGTTGTAGGGGTGATCCAAATTTTGTGTATTCACATGGGACATTGTACGGCCCTGCTTTGTTTACAACATAACTTACGACATTATGTTCAACTTAGATTTGATGATGTCTTCCTTCTGCTTTTCTATCCCTTTTCATTTTGCAGATTTTTTTGTCCACATGTTACGGATGGCTGAAAACTGTACATGAAGGTGGTCAATCCAATTGTATATCATTAATGTAGTAAACAAAATGACTATCACAATAACAAAAGTCTAGCGGTAAGTGTATGGTGTTGCACGTCAAAAGTCAAAGGTTTGAGTCTCCATAATATCGTTAAGTTTTTCATAAATTAAAAACTGAAGCCATAACATAAACATCCTAATATTTTATATAAGTTTTATCTTGTGATAATAAAGAACACTCTATATAACCTTGAAAAGGACAACAACATTGTGAAGTTTACCCTCGTCATATTTTGGACGATCTGGCTTGGCATTTTCATTGTGGTCCAGGTCGAATTTGTCTAAAGTACAAGTAGTGAATTAGGCTCCTCCAAGTTGAGAAGAGTTAGTGTCATGGTCCATTTTTCCGATTCACCAAAGTGGGCTGAAAGCTTGTTTCCTACCTAAAAATGATATCATAGAAAGCTCTAATTCATCAACAAGGTCCCACTTTGCATCTTGTTAGTATAGTATTAAGCCTACCTTAAATGTCTATATGGCGTTTAGAGAAATGGGTTGGTCACCAAAAAATAAAAATAAAAAGCAGTACAGTATCTACTATCAGGAGTAAACGTAATCAAGCTAGATATGGTTTTGAGTGGGGTTCTTGTGATTTTGAGAAAGTACTTTCATGGCTTTCTTATCTTGTAAAAGTATAAGGAATACGGCTTTGGTTTGGAGAGGGATAGTGAATATCACTTTTTGTGGAATAATGACTGGTAAGGCTCAGAGTGTTGTGTGTGGTGTAAAAGGACATTCCTAGCTCATCTATTATTTCACACATTCATAACTACTGGTCAGACTTGGTTTGAATGGTTGGAAACCTTACCTACACTTCAATGTTCAAAGCTTATATTTACGAAATTTAAGAAATCCCTATGGTTGGACGGTTAGATGTGAGTTTTTTTGCCCCCTATTTTGCAGATATGCCTTCTCTAGTTCCGACATTTCTATTAAACCTGCACTAATTTGATGTTCATAATCTACTATTCATAGATCATATTTAATGTGATGTATAATGCTCTAGTTAATCCATTTAAAGCTAAAGTACATATCTAAAACTCTAACTCTGTAACATATTAATTTAGTAAAGTCATTTGTTTAAAAGCTTGTCAAGAGGGGGCAAAAGTACACTAGGAGTGTTTTTTTTAACGAAAATATTGCAACCAGATCCCTTTTATTTTACAAATTAAATATATTGATTAACTTATTTTACATTAGTGCATTTTAATAACATTAATGTTATATTTATAGATAATTTACTCATTTTAAACCAATTGTGATCAATTCGATCACTTGTTTTAAAATTTATGACATTTTTTTCTTCAAATATCTACAGATTTTCTACTATTAAGGTTCTACTTGATGCAACTAAATATTTTCAAAAAAAAAAAAATCCAAAATACTAAACAAGAAAGAAATGACTAAAGTGTAGAAAAAAAAACAATAAAATCACTAATCTTTTCAATTTATGAAAATAAAATTATCAAAATATAGTAATTTCTAACTAAAAATAAATGGTTACAAGTTGTGAAAATTCAATGACATATTAAGATAGATAGTTTAGAATCATTTTTAAAAACAACCTCTAAAAAAACCCACTCAAGAGTTATATAAAAAGAGTATTCTATATTGATTAAAAAAAAGATTAATGTAATATTTATTAGTATAAGACTTATTTTCCTTTAAAAGTTGACCTATTAAGATTGAATGACTTACGTTGTTTATACAATGCACAAAATTTATATAATATTAAAATTTCCATCGAGCAAAAAAAAAAAACACTAATGCACCCATATAAAAAAAAGATAGACCTTAAAAAAAAGATAGACGAGTAACCCAAATAAAATGAAAATATAATACAAATAAATTAAAAATACAAAATACTTCGTTAAACAATACACACTTTTAAGAATGATATTAGTGTATAAAAAGAATATCATATTAATTAATAGAAATGCTAGTAAAGTGTTTATAAGTGTACGACACTTACCTTTCTGTGGAGGTTAGCCTTTTAAGAAGTTAAATTTTTGAGATTAGATGACTTATGTTGCTTATGCATTACATAAAATTTACAATACTCAAGTGAACTTTTAACCCAAAAGGTACCTTTTGAGGCAAATACTCTATTAATCTAGTACAAATCAATTTTTTACTAAATATATGCATAAATATGTTGAGTGCACCTAATACTTGCAGCTTAACATGGGCATTAGCTAATATGGCGCTCAGCATAAGAAACTTCATCTTACTAAAATGTTATAGATTCAGATACCAGTGCATAGTATTTAATGAACAATATATTTAAGGAAATTAAGAAAACACTAAATTAGTCTCAGTGCATCCTAAATATAAAATGATACATAACGGTGACTTCATCTGCAAAACATTCATGAAGCAAATGTAGTTGATACAAGACAGCAGCTGCAGGATCATATTTAACGGCCCTGCATCGCCTTTGGCCAGCATTGATCAAAGTCCAGACTCCAGACAGGGCTGGGACCCCAACTGGTCATCCTATGAGCAAACTCACAATATTGTCTTGAAACAAATAATAATTAAATTCAAAATGTTCATATAAGTCATCCAATCAAAGCCAGCCAATACATGGCCTCCAATGAGAGAGGGAGAAAAAAAATGTTAAGCTAGGGCAATGTAGTAGAGATGCCAGTTTTTCCACCTAAATTAAACTACGATAATGTATAGAGCATAAATTAAGTGGAAATGCCTTGTATCCGTCAAGTGGCAAAGAGTTTGAAGTTTGAACCTGCCTTTATTAAATAAAGAATTAGGAAAAGATATAAATTTATTGTTAATCTGAGAGGAAATTTTCATGACTCTGGTAACTATAGCATCGAGGGACTAGCCAAATAATCTGCCATAAACATATGAAATAGAAGGATCTGAGATTTGATTCCTCTTGAAAAACTAGAAAATGCAATTTTTAGATTTCATCAAGATTCAAAATATAGTTGTATTTGCCTCATACAAGAGTAGAAGAATATTTCCTATATTTTCTCCAACTAGGATTATCCAATAAATAAAATCCCAAAATGAGCAAGTCAAACTAACACGAGCATTTATTTCTACAGAAGAACATATTGCTTGTTAATAGCATCCTACTACCACTGAAAGAATTACGTACTACAATTTGAGTCTATGGACTTGAAGGCAGTAAATCTGCTGAATGTTTTGTCTCTGCCATCTCAACTTCAATAGCACCGGAATCTGTCGATTTCCAGTTTCCCTCTGCCATCTGTTTGAGTTTTGCTAGTCGTATGGCTTGTAATTCATATCTGAACAAGACAAAGAATTAATTGAATGTGAAAGAGAGGGAGAGAGTATCCTCTCCATTCTATGAGCTAAATTTCATCAATAACAATGAGATGCTATTCACCTATTCCTCTATCTCAGCTACATGCTACCAATATATGTTTAAATATCCATCCAATTTTATGAGGTATCTTATTTTAAGTCCCTCACAAATATGCCATCAGTTTGGGATATTTTACAAACCAACTGAAGCCTAGCTCTAGACTATGGGTAGGACACCTATCACTTTTAATCATCCCAAGTTTACCCATCGGGGTTCAAAGGTCCATGGAAGTTCGACCTCAAGTCTATTCATTCATCCAGATGCTTCTTCCTAAACATTGGCACACTGATATTTACCTTTCTGACAAATCAAAGGCTAAGCATATCTTTTGGTGAACTAGGTTCAATACTGTCAACAAGAAAACATAAATCACATTCATCTAAACTATAACTTTTCACTTTCTGATGGTACATATCGAATTGATAAAGGACTCTATAGCATACTCAGCACTTTATTGCTAACCTTTCATCATTAGTTTAAGGTCTCACTCTCGGAGAAGATCGACAAGTCAGTTATACATTTTGTCATTTACCGTCACTATTTACCTTGAACAGCATCTAGGAATGCTAATATTTGCTTCTACAAAGTCAATTAGTATGAAAAACTGTACACATGCATGCGTCCAAAATATTCCCAGAGTCAGATAAACCAGCTTACCAAGCATGAGCTTGATCTCTCTAGATTGACGCTAAACAGATAAGCTAGTGTCCTGAGTCTCTCAGACTCTCCTTTCATTTTTCTGGGTATAGCAATTCAAATTGCCCAATGGTAGAGCATGTTTTATGTATAGCAGGTGGCTGTTTTAGATAACATCATGTGCAAAGAATTGAAAGTTTGTATGACTTACTCGGCTATGTGGCTCTTGACAAGGAAAAAATATATTTTCCAAAACTGATGTTCCTTCAAGTAGCCTGGGCACAGCTTATATCTGAGTTGTGAAATTTCCTGAAAAAAAATTCAAAGTATCCATCATAATGAAAACTGAAAAGCACACAGTTGAAAGATATGAATGGCTACTTTTTGGGATATTAAAGCTGCACGAAATAAGATTATCAGTAATTTACTTCTCATAAATACATGGTTTAGGTTTCCTAGATGATAATTCAAGCAATAATACGAACTGAACATAATAATGTAAATTACTGTGATAAGAAAATTTACAGAATCAAATAACAGTCTGTCAAGAGAAGCTTATTCAAAAGGAAGCAAAAAGCTTCAGTGTTATTAATCTTTGTTTAGCCGAAGAAAAACTTTCAGAGATGATAATATTCAAAACGAGTCCTGGACATATCAATCAATAATTCTCTCTATAATGGGTGAGCTTACGCAAATACAATTACCCACTTTTCGAAAAAAGATCCATACAATCACCTTAGGGTGACCTCAATTAGATAGATTATAGATAGAATGGGCTAAGATTAACATATGGAAAAAGTCATTGAACCTAAGCAGAAAACTAAAGCTTAACCTTCACTTTTGAGAGTACAAGCATGGCATGTCGCGCCTGCCATTCAGAGAGGTCCTTCCTAATATTGCCTGAAGTTATTGCCAAATTATCACCACAAGTGCCTCCGTCATCATCTGTACCTTTATTAGTTTTGTTAACAACTCAGAAAAAATAACTTCTAAAAAAAAAAGCATTCTTCAGAAACCGGGTCCAAATAACATATAATTTGCCGTCTTAATGAAATTACAGTAAGTGCATGCCCAAATTAATTTTCCAATAAATAAAAAGCGATAAATTATAAAATTAACGAAGTAGAAAGAAGACCGATCAAATGCAATGTTCTGAGCTCAAGTTACAATTTTGATATTCCAATTTCTTTTCTCTTTAATACCTTAAGATTCCAGATACCAAAAAGGAACAAATTTTCAGATAGCAAAAGAGTCCCTCCCATCTATATCGCTGCTCAAATTAGACAGAAAAGAAAAATCAACGGGAAAAAGAGTATCAAATCTTGATAAAAAGAAAAAAAGAAAAAAAGAAAAACAATATTGGAAATTCAAAACATATGAATGAGCTATTTCAGAAATCGAAAGAATAGGAAGGTACGAATAAATACCTGAGAGGGAGAAATCCTTGAATGTTTCAAAAGTGAAGGACTTGATATGATCGATCAATTGTTCATTGATCCCAAATAGCTGATCGTCTTCTTCTGAACTTGCTCGCTTTTGATTTTGATGAACGGTTTTGTTGCTTTTAGTAACATTGCTGCTACTGTTTTCAGTGTTCTTTAAAAGGTTGCGTCGAAACCAAGAAGACCAGTCCATCGTTCGGCAATTGGGTCTTCTCTTCTCTCTAAAATGGTGTCTGTAATAAGAAATAAGGTCTATCCGCTATCGAACTGTGTTTGTGTCTTTCGAGCTTATGGGCTAGATAAATCAAAGGCTTGACTTGTTTTACAAACTGTAAAAGGCAAACCTTTGGGCTTTTATTGGGCTAATTTAATACCATTATCATATGAAGCCTCTTATTAGAATAAATACCCACATATAAAGGCATTTTAAGCATAGTTGTTGTTAGGAATGAAAATATATATATATATATATTTGTGGGTTCAATTATCCGTGGTTATTGTTACTGTCGGTTTGATTTTTATTCGATAAATTTCGAAGATGAATATAATTTTGAATAAAAATAAAAAATGAAACAACGGGTACGATTATACTGATAATCATACTCATTTGTACTCAAAATTAATTATATTTATTAAATTAAATTATATATTAATTAATAATTAGTGTTTATTGGCTTTTCGTGTAGATAAATATAAAAATTTTAATTTTTTTAGAAAAATTGTTTTTTCAAGTATTTTTTAATAAGTGTCCTCGAACATTACCCTCAAATAAAAAAACTATTTCCAAATCGTAATGATTTTCAATTATAGATTTTATTATTCGATTTGAAGACAATTATATCAATAATCATTCTTGTTCATACCTGTGCCTATTTCTAGTTGTTGTTTTGCCGTTAAATCGATTAACGACATTGTATTAATCCTATTAAATTACGTTGTTAACCTTCCCTCGTTAACTATCTACTTCATAATCCTTAATAGGTTAAACTAATCTAGCCAAAGCATATTTATCATCTACCCCTTCTTTACCTACCGAATAGAATAATCAATATATTCGTGCTTGCTCAGTCGAATAAAATGGATAGGATTGCTTTATTTTACAGAGGATTAATGTTATTATATTTTCTGATTCAACGACTTAGTTATTCATTACATAAATCATAATTTAAAGCACTAATTCACTGGGTAATCTTGAAATATATTTTTTTATTTAAACTGTTTTTTTTAATTAATAAACCTATTAGTTTTGTAAATTTGTTACATTTAATTGAAAACATTCCCTATATAAATCCCGGATTAAGCCCCACTTTTTATTAAAGGGGTTGTCAATGGGATATTTTGTTTAAGAGTTTTTGAGCAAAACAGATTCATCTATTTCATTTCACGTGTAACTCTATATATTCTTCTATTTTTTCCTTTTTTTATGACAGGGTGTTGAAATGTTTCATGTTAGAAACACAAGCCTAATTCAACCTAATAAGATCTCATTGAGTTAAGGGTTGCTCAAGCTTATAAATAGTATTGTTGTCGAACTCTTAGTCGATGTGTGACTGAAGGAAACTTAACAGCCATGCTCTACACGGACAGAGGTGGTCTCACAAAGCCACAATGAGACTGTTAAGGACAAAGCCCAAGTCACCGATCAAGTTAGGCCCAACTTTGATACCATGTTATAAACTCATGCCTAACTTAACCCAATAAGATCTCATTGAGTTCAAGGTTGCCCAAACTTATAAGCAGCATTGTTGCCAAACTCCTAGCCAATGTGGAACTGAAGAAAACTTAACAACCTCTTCCACACGGACAAATATGATCTCAAAAAGCCACAATGAGATTATCAAGAACAAAGCCCAAGTCACCGATCAAGTCAAACCCACATTTGATATCATGTTAGAAACTGAGGCCTAACTAAACCCAATAAGATCTCATTGAGTTAAGGGTTGTCCAAGCTTATAAGCAACACTGCTGTCAAACTCCTGACCGATGTGGGACTGAAATAAACTTAACAATTCATTAGTTTTGATAAGTTATACACTTTAGTCTTAATTTTAAGTAATACACTACAAATCCATAAAATTTGTAAAGCAATATACCACAAATCCTAATAAACATATGTTATCGTATTTTTAAACCTATTTAGTTAGAGGTTCATTATATTTATAAATTATAATATTAGAGATATTTATGAATTTTTAGTGTCATATTTTTCAAACTTAATTGACTTTTAATACACCGTATAAAAGCAAGTGGATTTAAGTGTTTAATTTAACTAATCTAATGTATTTCTAATATGTTTTTATCTTTTTCTTTATTCTTAAATAGTTTTATTTGTGTTAAATATATCAATTTTCTTTAACTAACAATAATTCATCCTAAAATTTATAACTTTATATCAAATTATTCAATAAAAAGACCAAAAATCACTTATTTGATAATTTTAAAAAGATAAGAGTGAGGTAATTGGTAGTTTCATCTGAGTTTTGATTACTATTGTCGATTATGTCATTGGAGTTTTAATGACCATCAAAGTCGTCGAAATAATGCCTTACATCCTGTTTAAAAATATGTAAGGTCTTGCATCCGATAGCAGTTATCGAAACTCATATGAGATCATTGGATGTAGGTCTTACATTTATACTTAAAATATGTAAAACATCATATACAAACATATATGTAACATATTACACATATTTTTTAAAAATATGTATAGTCTTTACATATAACGTTAAAACTTTGATGAGGTTACCAATGATGTTTACTAGAACTTTATTGATGATAGTTGTCAAAAATCTTGTAAAGTTTGATCTTATTATTATTTAATTAAATTTATATAATAAGAATGTTAAATCAAATCTAAAACAATGAATTTTAAAATAAATTTTGTTAATTTAAGAAAACCGATAAAAAGTATATAATACATTTATATTGTGTAAATATTCTCACGTATTATTAAATTTATATTTAAAATTTATCTTTTCACATTTTAAGATTAAACTTTCTTTCTCTAAATATTTAACATTAAACCATATGATTAATAATATATAAAACTCTATACAATTAAATGAAACATAGTATTTTACAATGATGTATTATTTAATAAGATTTTAGTAAATTTTAATATATTTTGAAAGTTTAAGTGTATTTATTTATATTTTTTAAATAATTTATAAAAATTTGAATGACATTTTAAGGCTTTTTAAATGTTTAAAAATCTATATAAATTTAAGTGTATTCAGTTACTATTTTTTAAAAATTTATAAAAATATTATGGTATTTAAAATGTTAATATCTCTAAAAAAATTCATTTAATAGATTTTAAAGAATTTAAAATATTTTTTTATGTATAAACAAATTCTACAACAAGTAATATCTTTTATAGTGGGATATCAAAAAAAAAATTTAACTTTTTTTCCTTACCTTCTTTTAATTTCATTTTCTCTCTCTTTTTCGTGGCTCTTAATTCCATCTTCTTCTTTTTCTTTTTTTATATTTAAGGACTCTTAATTTCACCTCTTTTTTTATATATATATTCAATGGACTCAACCACTAACCAAAGGTTGGGCAAGTATTCATAAAATATAAATTCATTTATAATTAACTAAATATATTTTTTATAATTTTCACATTCTAATAAGAATAATTTTTTTTAATAGTTATTAGGATAAAAGATTTCATAATGATAATTTTTACCAAACTGACTACATGTAAGATGAGAATTAGATTATTGACAGTCTCATCAGAATTTTATGATTATTGTCTATTGTATCATTAGAATTTTAGTGATTATCATAGAACCATAAAAATCATTGAAAATAATGTCTTCTGGTTTAAAAATATGTAAAGCGTTGCATTCGAAAGTAGTTATCAAAAATCATATGAGATCATTGGATGTAGACCTTACATTCGTACTTAAAATATATAAAACATCATATACAAAAATATATGTAATATATTACACATATTTATTAAAAATATGTATAGTATTTACATATTACGTTAGAACTTTGATAGAGTTACCAACGATGCTTCCAATTTATTGATGATAGTTGTCAAAAATCTTGTAAAATATAATCTTATTGTTATTTAATTAAATTCATGTAATAAGAATACCCACATCAAATATAAAACAATGAATTTTAAAATAAATTTTATTAATTTAAGAGAATCGATAAAAAAAATAGTATGCAAATATTCTCACATATTAATAAATTTATATTTAACATCTCTCTTTTTAGATTTTAATAATAAACTTTCTCTCTCTAAATATTTAACATTTAACTATATGATTAATAGTATATGAAACACATATACTCTTAACAATTAAATGAAACATAGTATTTTACAATGATGTATTGTTTAATAAGATTTTAGTAAATTTTAATATATTTTGAAAGTTTAAATGTATTTATTTAATTTTTTTAAATAATTTATAAAATTTTGAATGACCGTTTAAGCCTTTTAAAATGTTTAAAAATTTATATAAATTTAAATGTATTTAATTACTATTTTTTAAAAATTTATAAAAATATCAGGGTATTTAAAATTTCAATATCTTTAAAATTTTCATTTAATCAAAGATTTTTAAGAATTTAAAATATTTTTTTTATGTATAAATAAATTATACAACAAGTAATATCTTTTATAGTGCGATATAAAGAGATTTTTTTAACTTTTTTTCTTTCTTTTTTTTAATTTCATCTTCATCTTCTTCTTTTTATATTTAATGACTCTTAATTCCACTAACCAAAAGTTGTGTTTTTTTTTAAATAACACAAGTTGTTAAGTATACATAAAATATAAATTCATTTATAATTAATTAAAAAAATTCTTAATTTATTTTTTATAAATTTCACATTCTAATAAGAATAATTTTCTTTTAATAGTTATTAGAATAAAGGATATCTTGATAATAATTTTTACCAAATTGAGTAAATGTAACTTTTTAATTAATATAAGCCTTTCTTTATTTTTATAAAAACAGTGGATATTTTTATAGCTCAAAGAAAAAAAATATAAATTTTATTAAATTTTTAAATAAAATACATAATAATATATTGAGTATTTTTAATAATTATAAAGGATTTATTAAGAATTCATAAAATAATTACTTGTATAGTGAAAAGTATGAATATGATATTTTTTAAAATATATAAAATATTATGAAAAAATCATACAAATCTAATTTAATAAAGTATATATTAACGTTTTTAAAAGTATATTAAATTCTACGAATTTTTTAGAATTTAAAATATTTCTCTAAATCATAATTAAATACATCATTTTTATATAATATTTTTAAAAGTTTAATAAAATATACGTTTAAATCTTTAAAATTTTGATAAAAATATAAGAACTATTTAAAATTTAAAATATACAAGGGTTTATCAAAATCTTAATTTAATACATATTTCTTTTTTTTTAACATCATTGACATCGTTGGTAGTGACTTCCCAAAAACAAATAAAAAAATAAAAAGGGGTTTAAACTTTTTATGGTAATACTAAATTGATGTAGTGTTTTTAAACTTGATAAACTTCATGGGTCATACTTTTAAAAATGTATATTTATTTAAAATTTTGATAAAATTATAAATTTTAATTATTTTTAAGAACTTTTAAACACCTGTAGATTTTGACAATTTTATAGATTGGTTTTGAGAATAGTTAATGAATAATAGATAAAATGAGAAATCTTTGGGTTGAGAAAAGAGTGAATTTGGATTTTCTTACATAAAATTTTAACTAAAAAATTCATAAAAATATAGAATCCTCTTAAATTTGATAGACTTTTGTATCATAACTTTCAGAAGTTAAACCCATGGGATACTAGTGGACTGAAACTTTCAAAATTTTGGCACTATACCCTTGTATTATTTATCTCATTTCAAGCATTAATAAATTTTTAATCTTTTCATTTGTAACATTAATTTACCATAAATCTTAAGAGCCTTACATTCATAATTTCTCTAATCATAATATTTTTGTACTTAACAAGCTCATATTGAGTCGTCTCTTGATCCTTGGCTTGGGTCATGTCACGTCATAGACAAATAGTTGGGTTTTTTTTTTTAAGGTTGATCTATATATTAAACTTATATATGATATGATTTAAAAAAAAAACAAAAAAAAATAGTTGTCATTTTAACCGAAAGATGTTTACCAAAAACATAGTGATTGTTTTTTCATAGGATACCTTTTATCATGTCACGAGTCACTTTATGTGCTTTAGGTTGTGCCTGGGCGTGCTAACATTAATGATTTCCACACACTATATATATATATATATATAATTACCGCTCCACAAACAAATATGTACCTCCAATTAATCTTTATTTTTCCCATCCATAAAGTCTTGATTAATTATTGAATGAAATATCACTTTCCAGCAAATTTACAAATGATTAGTTTCTCGCGAACGTGATATTTCGTGCTTAGATTTTTATTTACAATGTATTTTTATTTTCTAGGTATTGTTAAAATATTATATTAATAATTCTTATACTCATTTTATCTTTTTATTATATATTTTTAACAAGTAAAAAAATTATATAAGAACTTAAAAATAATGAAAAAATCATTAATATTTTAGAAATAGAAAGTGACAAAATAACAAAAATGTTTTTATTTAAACAAGTACGTGAAAATAATGTTGAAACAATATTATTGATAATCTGAAATGAACTGTTTGTGTTGAGTCACAAACTATGTCGTTTTTTTAAAGATATTTTGCGATTCTGTTCAAATTTGTGCAAGCTGTATCGAAACTTTACTGCACTAATAAAGACCGAAATGTTACATCTGTAAATTTTTGTTGCTCGAAAAACTCAAAGTAATTTAGTATCTTCTTCTTTTTCTTTCTGAGAGAATTTTTTTTCTTAGTGAGATAAGTTTGCTGATTGTCGTGTAGAAATTGAGAATTGATGCTCTTTATTTATAGGTTTCAAAAACTGTGTAACCATTATGATAATAACGGTAATATTTAAGGGTGGAGAGCGTAACAGACATTTTTCTGAGTAAAGAAGAGTAACGATCATTTAACGGTCATATTCTGAGTAAAAGAAAATAACGATCGTATTATAAGTAAAAGAAAATAACGACATTTTTTTTCCGAGTAAAGAAAATAATGGTTATTTTTTAAAATTAAAATATAACAAACATTTTTCTGAGTAGAAAAGTATTTTAATAAAAAAAATTCAAAAAAATAAAATGTCACCTCACGCACTCGACTAGGCACGACACAGTCGGTTGATCGATGATGCACACGCACGAGTATGATATCACATTTGACTAGATACTCGCTCTTTCTACAAAAATGGGTGTAATTTAAGGCTCAAACTCAATAACCAACTATATTTTATTTATATATCTTTTAATTGATAAAAAAATAACGTGAAAAAGATAAAAAAAAATTAACTTTATTTGATTTTTTATAAAAAATATTTTTTCTAACGGGTTTTTATTAAAAGTTCATGTAGTACACAAGGTTGTAAAACTCTTAATAAAATAAAAATTATATTAAATTAATATATTTATTTAAATATGTATCATTAAGATATCATATAAAAAATAAAAAATAAGTAAAAAAATATTAAAAATAAAATTAGATTGTTACTATGAAATTAATTCCTAAAACAAGGATTAATTTTTTTCCTCCCAAAGTGAAAGAGGTTATATCCCCTGTTCATTTGAAAATATAACGTAACATATCGTATAAGAGATATTATATTAGAGACCTAATGCACACGTTTTTATAACGTAGGTGATAAGAACGTGGTGTCATTTTTGATCGTATGTAGTTTAGTGATATCAAAATATTATTGTAAGTAATGTATAATTAGGAGTTCAATTCTAAGATGTATAAATTATGAAATATTATTTAAATAAAATAATTACATATTAAAGAAATTAACTAAGTTCATAGATATTATATTTTAAAATATTGATAAATATTTTTAAATATTAATATATATATTTTTAATAAAAATACAATAATTGCTCTAAATATTATGTCACCTGAGGTAGTATGAAAGTATGGAAGATCGTGCTAGAAGTATAGGAAAATCTATATATTTTTTTAAAAAATCATATTTTATATTAGATATTAAAAATTATTAAAAAAAAATTTATTTTATTAAAAAAAATCAAAAATATATTTTATAAATCTATAAGACCGACCGTGCCAACATGCTTACAGATCTGAAGTGATTCATATTTTTTTAATCAAAAGTCAATTGCATATTTTTATATTTATTTTTGGCTTGCTAAACAAGCTATAGTTGATTTAAATTCATAAAAAATAAAATTTTAGCTAGTTTTTTTTTTCTAAAAAAATTAAAGAATTATTTAAATCTATAATTTAAAATATATAAGAGATAAATTTTATCTATTATATGATTAGGTAAACTATAGCTTTTAAAATTAATATTACAATCTTTATATATAATATATATATTTTATATATAATATAGTGAGATTTTATATATGAGCACAAATCCTTAACTTAAGGGTCCTGCCTTCCATGCATACCACACATGGCATGGTATTGTGATTTTGATTTGACCAAAGAACTTATTTTGTTTGTATCTACAAATTAAATAACTGTGGAATTGATAGTGGAAGATATCATATCATATCAGACGTATAATGTATGCGTAATTATATTATAATGGGCCCAATGTGGACCATGTATGCATAATTGATTAAACCCTAAATGACCCACATAGAGGTGGTGGTTATAATCATATATCATAAAATAATCAAAAGTTGGCCCATTTCATCTCTATCTATCCATTGTTTATATTTTTTTTTAATGTCTAATTATGGCTTATTCATGTCTTTTGATTAATATTCTTTAGAGAATTGAAAAATATATAACATTTTATAGATTATTTTAAAAATTATATGACGTATTTATATTATTTAATTTATTAAATTATTAACGTTATTATTTAATTCTTTAATTTTGTAAAAAAAAATTAAATTAATAATAAATGATATTATTTTAATAATTTTTTTATTAATTAATTAAATGAAATTAAAATTTAAATATTTAACGATAATAAAGTTACAATTAATAAGAAAATAAATTCAAAAAATATTTATTAATTGTCAAAATTTTATTAAAAATTAAAAAATATATTTGAATAATTTTTTCTTTGAATTTTATTATTATTTCTTCTTTCTTAAACTATTTTTTATTAAATTTTACTTTTATATTTATTAAAGATTGATATTTTAATCATGTTTTAATTAGTTGACAGAAAATAATAATATTTAAAATAAAAAATTATTAAAATAACATAATTTATTTTTAGTTAAACTTTTTTATAAAATTAAAAAATAAATAATACTGTTTTTAATCTAACATACTAAAAAAAATTAATTTAAAAGATTTTTATAACAACTCGTACTATTCTTCAATCTTTTGAACTTTTATTTGTTTTTTTTTTACTCACGTGCAATGTGAAAATTTTGCTAAAAGCATAAGGATTTATCTTCCTTAAAAAGTATGTACTAATTAACAACTAACCATTTCAACGATTGTGGGATTAGTCGAATTAGTTAGCAAACTTGTTAAGTGTTATCTCCTGAGATATATGGTACAAATTTAGTTATATATCTATATTAAACTTATATAAGTAATTTTTATTAATTTATGATCGATAATTCATATAATTTTTAAAAATTAAAAAAAGATATATTATAAATCCTCATTTTTGATGTGATTTTTTTTAAAAAAGGAAAAAATTCAGGAGGAAAGTATGTAGCAAAATAATAATAATAATTAAGAAAAACAGGAACAAAAAGATGTATGGTTTGAGTTCTTGGAAAGGGAAATAAAAATGTTTGTTTGTTTGTTTGTTTTTTAATTATTTTTATTTCCACATGTGATATCAAATTGCAACTTGTGTACCGTTCTTTTGTCAGTAATATGAAAGTTATATCTTAACTTACTAATTTTGGCTTATTAAGTATGATTAATTTTCCAAAAAAGTAGACAAGTGTGGTATTTTAAGATAATGAATAACGGTGAATTAATACGTCACTAACTCAAAGAGTCATGTAAGAGTAATAAATAGCTGAAAAAAATAATTACTATTTTTTTTTCGTAGAAAAATGGTTAAACTGACCCGTAAATGTCGTAAAGATGATATTATAATTATGATATTTAATATTTGTAGTACTAATACTCACTATTCATTAACCCACATTAAGCATTAATTATAAGTTTTTGATAGTTTTGTTTGATATTTGATTTGTATGTTTTTTTTATTTAATAATAATGGTAGTTAAGTCCCTACAAAGTTACCAATCTAATTAAGATGTCTCAGTGTATTTAATGAACTTTATCACTTATAAAGTTTAATTTTAAAAAAGTTTACTGTTTGAGTTTAACAACGTAGATTAATCCTATAATTAAGGACATGTACATGCAAGAACGACTTCTTAATAAATAATCCCCTAAAGATGTGCCTAAATTTAGGCCTTTTGTTTTACCGTAAACATAATTGATCTAAATTCTAATAAACTATATATAACGAGCTTTCAGCTTATATACATATAATTCAATTACGATATAATTTATTTAAATATTTAAAAATTTAAAAATTCCAATCTTAGTTATAACTTGTGAATATTATAATTATTAAAAAAAGTATTAATTTTATATTATATTCAATATTTAAATAGCAGCTAGCAAAAGACCAAACTTTTTTTTGGGAGAAAGACAACATTAATTTTATAATTTTTAAAAACTATATGTTATAATTTTAAAAGAGTTTACTTTAGAACCAAAATAACTTCTATAGATTTATCCTTTTAAAACTAAATTTATATTAATGTAAATGCTTAAATAGCAGAATGCAATGATAAAATACTACAATTTTTTATTTGGAAAAAAGATGTCGTAATTTTCGTAATTTTGAGAAAATGTATAAATATAATTTTAAAAAAAATACACTTTAGATTCAAAATATTGTATATAAGTTTTCTAAATTTATTATTTTAAGATTAAAAATATATATATATATTTAAAATTATATTACAAAAATATTTTAATTAAAAATAACTGAGCTACCAACTCATTTTATTACTCTGCTCCCCACGCACTTTTTTTCCCCTTTTTAAGAGGACACGGTATTAGAATTTATAAATTTGCCTGGAATCACAATTACAAGCCGTAAGGAGGAAAAGAGAAACACATGACTCAGGTCTCGGAATATATTAGTATAATTAATGACGATATATACCGTTGAGAGGAGACAAAAGTTAAAATATGTCAAAGTTGTCAAACTATTAACTACTTTTATTCCCGCTTCTTCTTTTTTTCCTCTTTCCTTTAAGCTGTTTTTTATTTATAGTTTCTGACTTTTCTGTGAACAAAATTGCAAGTTCCCTCCTTTCTTTGCGCATCTTTTTCTTGCTCATTTTGAAAAGCAAAAAAAAAAAAAAAACATCAATATAAAAAAGATAAAAAACCAAAAATGAGTGAGAAAAATAGTGTTAGAATGATGTACTTGAATAGATTTTGAAAGATTTTCTGTAGTGTGATATTTAAGACCAAAAAGAAAATTGAAAACCATGACCCACCATAGAGGCCCATTGCTTTGGACAATAGCAATCTATGGTTTGAATGCCACCTGTTTGACGAAAATGGCCAAAGAAGTTCACTATCAGAAACATCTCCAACAGGGTCTATGTCCTTTTCCTAAGTTTAGTCCCTCAACCAAACTATCCTTTTCTTCTATACCTCGACTTTCCAATTCTTCTTTCCTCTTGGGATTTTGTTTCTCACCATGGACCGTTCTGACAAGCAGCAGCAGCAGCAACTCTCTTTGTCTAAGAGTTCGAGGCAACAACGTTACAATGAATGGTTTGTTTTACGTTTTATTTCTGTTCTGTTAATGTTGTTTTTCGTTGTAAACAACACTTGTGATCTTTTAACTACACTATTATCGAGTTGTTCGCTGTTGGTGTAATTTTCATGTAGCTTTTCTTTCATTGATGTATTAGTTACTACACATCATATCTCTTAGTTGCCATTTCAAAGGGAATAATGCAACTAATTCTTTGTTTGTGGTTCTCTCTTTCTTTTCTGATGCTGTAGCTTTATCCATGTTACAGCTAAAAAAAAGTAGCTTGTTCTAATATTTGCTCCTTTTGAATTACTATATTGATCTTCTGATCGATGCCTATTCAATAGAGAGAAATACCATGGTTAGTTATGTTTATTTCTAATTGGATTATTATTCTCAGGATTTTTCGGGATGTTCCAAGTGATATCACCATAGAAGTGAATGGAGTAATATTCTCACTGCATAAGGTAACTTGTACCTTAATTTTCAATTGTACAAGGTAACATTTTTCATGTCTGTTTTTTTCTTCTTTCAAAGGTGATGCTTTTTGGTTGGTTGGAACAATTCAATAAATAAACTTTGGGAGGTTAAAGAAAATGTAAATTGTGTTATTCATTCTTTTGGATAAATTTTCATCCTCAAATTTCTGATAGACTAATGATTGTGAGCTAAATTTTTTACTGAAGTTCCCTCTAGTCTCTCGAAGTGGGCGAATTCGAAGGTTAGTTGCAGAACATAGGGATTCTGATATTTCTAAAGTGGAACTTCTTAACCTACCAGGAGGTGCTGAATCATTTGAATTGGCAGCAAAGTTCTGTTATGGCATTAATTTTGAAATTACATCTTCAAATGTTGCACAACTCTTTTGCATCTCCGATTACCTTGAAATGACAGAAGAGTTCTCAAAGGATAATCTGGGTTCCCGGGCTGAAGAATACCTTGAGAGCATAGTTTGCAAGAATCTTGAAATGTGTGTTGAAGTTTTGCAACAATGTGAAAATTTGCTCCCTCTTGCTGATGAGCTAAAAATTGTTAGCCGCTGCATAGATTCTATAGCTTCAAAGACTTGTGCGGAGCAAATTGCTTCAAGCTTTTCGAGGTTGGAGTATAGCAGTTCAGGAAGGCTTCATATGAATAGGCAGGCCAAGTGTGAAGGGGATTGGTGGATAGAGGATCTATCCGTCCTCCGCATTGACTTGTATCAAAGGGTGATAACAGCCATAAAATGCCGTGGAGTCCGCCCTGAGAGTATTGGGGCATCTCTTATGAACTATGCTCAGAAGGAATTGACAAAGAAATCCAGCTCTTGGAACCCGTCTAGCCAGGCAAAAGTTGATTCGCTTTCTGGTTCCAATGGACACGAAAGACTTGTGGTAGAGACAATTGTTAGCCTTTTGCCCGTAGAGAAACTTGCTGTTCCAATCAATTTCCTTTTTGGGATTTTACGAAGTGCTGTAATGCTTGATTGCACAGTTTCTTGCAGACTTGATCTAGAGAGAAGAATAGGATCCCAGTTGGACATTGCTACTCTTGATGATCTTCTTATCCCATCTTTCAAACATGCTGGTGAGACTTTATTTGATGTTGATACAGTACATAGGATTTTGGTGAACTTCTGTCAGCAAGATGACAGTGAAGTTGATTTGGAAGATGGATCTGTTTTTGAATCTGATAGTCCTCATTCACCTTCCCAAACTGCGTTGTTTAAAGTTGGAAAGTTAGTGGACAATTACCTTGCAGAAATTGCTCCTGATGCAAATCTCAAGCTTTCGAAGTTCCTGGTCATTGCAGACATTTTACCAACCCATGCACGCACCCTTCACGATGGATTATATCAAGCCATTGATATTTACCTAAAAGTATGTATTCCTTAACTTCCCTTGCAATTTTGCGCACTCTAAGAATCTTTAGTCTGTAGTTTGTCAAAGATGTACAAAACTGAAACGTTTTTATCATATAATTTTAACAAGTTTTATAGCATATTGCTGATGGTTGTTGTCTCTCTTGTGGGATAAACTCTCCTTTATATATTTAATAATGCACAAGATTCCACATTTTTTAGTTAACAAAAAATTTCTATTTGTTAACTGTGTTTTTACAGAGTTGTTTCATACAACCATCTATTTATTTCATTTGTGACAGACACATCAAGGTTTGTCAGATACAGATAAAAAGAAGCTATGCAAACTGATTGACTTTCAAAAACTCTCCCAAGAAGCTGGTGCACATGCTGCACAAAATGAGCGTCTTCCACTTCAATCAATAGTACAGGTGCTCTATTTTGAGCAAGTAAGGCTCAGAAATAACTTGTCCAGTTCTTATGGAGATGAAGACCCTAAGCCAATGCAGCAGTCATGGAGGATCAGCAGTGGTGCACTAAGTGCCTCAATGTCTCCAAAAGACAACTATGCATCACTTAGGCGAGAAAACCGTGAGTTAAAACTTGAACTAGCTCGGATGCGGATGAGACTTAATGATCTCGAGAGAGAGCATGTTTGTATGAAGAGGGATATGGCAAAATCAAGCTCTCGGAAATTTATGAGTTCATTCTCTAAGAAAATTGGTAAGCTCAGTTTCTTTGCTCATAGCTCTTCAAGGGGATCAACCTCTCCATCAAAGCATTCATATAGAACTGATTCTAAGGTTATTGAGAGAACATGTGCAAGCACAGAGTAGATATCTCATGTTAAAGAAATTTTCTGTACTTTTATTTTTCAACTGCAAGCATGCTCGTTATATTTGGATCTTAACAGTCGTGATCTATTAGCAAGAATGTTTTGTTCCTCATATTTTTTGTTCCTTTCTTTTTCCTTGTTGTCCACCCTGTAAATGAGTTCTGCTGCTCTGATTTAGTAAATAGAATGGAGCCTTTCTTGACATCATGTGATGCTTCCCTGTGATTATACCCAGGTTGTATTGTTTAATATATATTTGATAAAGTATATCCCTTAAAGATGCAGAAATTTTGAATTGCAGCTTCCAATTAGTATCACTTGCAAGGTCACAATACACCTAACATTTTTTGTCTCATACCTGGTTTAGGATAAAGCAGCACATACCCATGCATGTTTACCTGTGGATTTTTTTTTTAAATCCTTACCTTTTCAAAATAATATTTATATTTTTCATATTTCAATAAATGAAACATCTACTAAATTCCTCAAATTATTATGTCTGAAGGTAGAATATTCCCTTCTGAATTCCCCCTCATTTTTTTAAATCTTTCTGATTCTCTGAACAAGTAAAGAATTCTAGAAGTGTCATTAACTGATCAAGTAATAGCTCAACATAACACAATTTGCATAAATCGTCTTTTTCATGATCTGTAGGCCTCACCAATTAACAAGTCTCCTATTTGTGTTCCGACAATCACTGGCTCTGGCTTTGCTTTGTCTCTCCTCATCTATGTTAGACATGACAAAAGTTACCTTAAGATTAATTGACCTTCGAATGCTATCAGGTTTCCTTAAACAGGATTTCAAAATTCTTTCCTTGTTAGAAGAGGTAGAGTCCTCATCATCATCATCTCTAATCCTATCATCAAAATTGTTACTGATACTGCAACAAAAATTGACATCATTAGAAGCAGAGGGACTAATCTCAATATTTGATTCAATCAAAGACTGCCCATTTTCCAATTCTGTTAGTGATTGAAGTTTGAATTCTTCATAAGTGTTTCGAGGCCTAGCAATCACTTCTGGCCAAGCCACAACTTGAGACACTTTTTTAAGTCTCTGCTTCATAATTTGTTTGTGCTGATGTTTTGGTGTATTTCCAGCATTATCTTTACATGGGGAATGATGATTTTGAGCTTGGGAATGAACATGTTCTTTCGGAGATTGGTTTTGGGTTGAAGAGGAAGTTTGGTGAGATTTCTCTTTGTCTTTTCTTAGGCTGTAAATTTTATGGTTAGGAACTATGAAAAAGACTTTGCCAAGAGTTAAAATCGACTCTGGCTTAACCACAATCCATGGATTATCAAAAATATCAGGCCTAGTAATACTATGTCTTGGGTATTTTCTCAAAACTTCAGAAGCACTTATGGGTTCTTTTAGAATCTCAGTATACCTACGGGGATAAACCAATTTCAAAACACATTTCTCCATATCTGTAACTCCCATTTTGAGTTATTTTCTTTGAGGAAATCAAGTAAAGGGGAAATACAAAACTGCCCAGATTTTCTTCTTATAGTGGTTTGTATACTTTGTGGTTCATTAATTGATAAAATGTGTCGATGATTCTTATGTGTTTTGATTGGATAATCCAAGCTTTATAGATAGGTTTGTACGGTACATCTTAAATTAATCGTAGATGCTTTGTTTTTCTTCAAGTGTTTTACATGGGAATGACATGTTAGTCCTTATCTATTAACCTTTTATTAATGGATTTTGTTCTTATGATCTTGTTTTTATTGGCCTGAAGGGAATAATGATTTGAAGAGTTAGCAATCTACAACTCAATAAAGAACAAATGAAATTAAAGAGGATAAAAATATAAATAAATAAAAAAGCATTGAACGTGTAAAGTAAAGGGCTACTTTTTTATTGTATTGTAGTTTTTTTAAGCAGTTTTTATTTTATTATCTTGTTCATTATTTTTTTTTATTTTTTTTAACGCCTAATTAATTTACACCGTAAAATATTACTTATAAAATAGTATTTCAGGATTGCATGGTTTCTAAAATAAAATAAAAAAGCATCAAGTCAAAGTGTCAAACCAAGTTCAACGAGATGGGTATTTGCGGATTTAACAAGTTTGAAGCCTCAAAATTATTCGCAATATTTTTAACAAAAGATTAGCTGTAATGATATATGTTTATGCCCTTGAAAATAACCATGAGTCTTTTTGATGTATATGTTGCTGCTTATCCGATTCAACATCAATCTTGTTTGCTTTGTAAATGATGAATATGCTTAAAATCACCTCAGTTTTCTCTTCATCTATCAAACACGATTTAGTAATTAAATTGATATTTAATTAAGCCGCAAATATTCTTGATATTTAGTATAATTAAGTTAACCTAGGCTTCCTAACCTTGTTAAAGTTGATAATGAGTCGTTAGCTTTTTTAACGTGACAGTTTGGTTTTAATTTTAAACTTTAATCAAATTATATCATTAAGACTTAACAATTTAAACACAAGTCATTAATAATTTAGATATATCAAATGATATAATTTTTTTTTTGGATGTGAACTCGTTATTAAATTTATCTAATATTATGAATATATTATTATTATTTTGGACTAATTTATGAAATATAAGTTTAGTAGATTTTAAATGATAATTTATTAAATCTTATTGTGATGTACATCAGTTTCATAAATTTAACTGGGATAATCTTGAAACTTTAGACAAATAAAGTAGATTAAGGTAAAGTTTGAAGGAATTAAAAGATAGATTAGATTGGATTTAAATCGAAATATAGATTAAATGAATTGAAATTCTCTTATTTGATTGGAAAATTATTATGAAGGAAAAAATAAATAAATATTATATTAAGAAAAATATACATTTTTTAACATCGGAGTTAATTGACCTGTGAAAAGTGGAAACTGATGGGAGTTAACAAGAAGCATGATTGAATTTTCAGATGCAAATTTTTTATCTTGAAGAGACATGGAATGAAACTAAACTAATACAGAGGAAACACACTTGACATGACTTCTCTGAGAAACTTTCAGATACATCATTAATCATATAATTGTGATTGAACTTTAATTTTTAAAAATAAAGAGAAATTAAAGTTCTTGTATATAATTTATGTGTAGATACGAATCATAACTACGAATTATGTGTATTGTAATTATTAAGAAAAAATGTTTTATGATATTATTATTTCTTAAATCAAATTAAAATTCATGTTTTTATTGTCATTATTTTAATTAAGAGTACTACTTAAAAGTTTTAAGGAATTGACTCTAATCATTTAAGTTCGGTTTGATATAGAATTTAAAAACAATTTTTTATTTTATTTCCAATAACAAAAACTAGAAAATATAGTGATTATATGTTTGATAAAAGTATTTTTGAATATAACTTTTAAATAAATCTTAAACCCTGATGTTTTTAGAAAATAAATAAATGTTACTTTTTTATTTTTTTAAAATTCTATCTAAATATAAATTAATAAATGTTTAAAAATAATTTTTAAATTTAATAACAAACACTAACTTAAATTTAATTTTTTTAAATACAACATAAATATTAAATAATTTTTAAATAACATATTTTATTTTAAAATATTATTTTTAAAATCATAAATCAAACAGAACTTTAAAATGTTAAATTATTTTTATTTTTACGAGTTAAAAATAACTCGGATGTAAAGTACAATTGATAAGAAACTCTCTTGTTCTTTTCATGCATTTATTATGGATCTACATTTGCAATTGCAAACAATTCAGAAATGAAATCAATCTATGGATGATTATCTACAGAGAGTGAAGGAGTTTTCAGATCATCTCTTAACAATTAGAGAGGTTGTCACTGATAAGGATTTAATCATGTGTGTTATTACAGGGTTAGATTCAAGGTATAACTATTTCATCAGCTCTTTGTCAATTAATGGAGGTGCATTTACATTTGATGATCTTTATAGCTTTCTTCTTGGACACGAGAGGATATTAGTACATCACGCTAGTAAGGTTGATTTTACAGCTGCTTATTAGGCTTATTTTTCTTTTAAATACTGGTGCATCCACTATGAATGCTTTTGCTACTAAAGCTTCATCGTCCTTAAGTTTATCTTCTTCACAGAGTCTAGTCCTCCTAAATGTCAATGGAACTTCAAGTTTTCCTTCAGAGGAATGACTCTTATTATAACCAGTCTAAGAAGTCTAAGTCTAACAACAGTTACAAAAAAAAAAAAAACATTCAGGTTTTGAAAACACTATCATGTCAAGTATGTGGTAAACTTAGCCATTAAGCTCAAAAATGTTTTCAATTATGTGATATGTTGTCAGGTAAGTTTGGTTCAGCCTCTGCATTTGTTATTGGTTCTTTAGATGCTTCTTTTTCTCTAGAGTCTTTTCAGTGGTTGCTGGACTCTAGTACAACTCATCACTTGACAATTGATGTTGTAAATCTACATACCTTAGTTCCTTATACTGGTTATAAAATTGTGACATTAGATAGTGGCATTTCTTTAACTATTAGTCATTTAGGCTCTAGTGTCATAATTGTTAATTATTATGACCTTAAACTGCACAAAAACTAGCATACTCCAAAAGTTTCTTTCAATCTCTTATATGTGCATCGCTTATGTGCTGGTAACAATGTAAGTGTTGAGTTTAGTACTAGCTATTTTTTTTTTTTGTAAAGAAGACACAAACAAAGAAGATCTTAGCTCATGGTATATTGAGTGAAGGGCTTTATAGGCTGCAAGGTAGTATGCTTCCTCAATGACTCTCTAGTATATATAATTGCTTTCATTCACCTGAGGCTTACTGTAGTAGTGTCACTAATTTTGGGGTGTATATTTTAGGTTAGCTATTTTCACACTTAATAAGCTTCATGGTGTGGTTATGAATTCCAAATCTCCTTATCAACTTCTATATGCTAAGAATTTTAAGTACTTCTTTAAATCCTTTGATTATGAATGTTTTTCTTGTGTGAGAGCATTTAATAAACATAAATGTCTTTCTCTTTCAATGACTTGTGTTTTTCTAGGCTATGCACCTAGTCACATGATCTACCTATGTTATGATCCTATCACAAAGAAACTATATACCATTCGCAGTGTCATTTTCAATGAGAAGTCTTTTCTCTATAAAGTCTTCTCCAGTAGCTCTATGTCCTGTACTCTACAAGAGTCTAGCATTAGCTCTTATTCTCCTTTTGACCATTTGATTCTTCATTGCCACCCTTTGGTACCATTTATTGTACCTAAGTCTCTTGACAACCGTGTTTCTTGATCACCTATTTTGTCTTCTTCCTTTATCTCTGATAAGTCTACATCTCATACCTCCTTAATACCATTTTTACCAGTCACATCTGATATATCCAGTCACCCTCATGTTCTCTATCTTCACTCTATTTTTCCAACAGTTCCATCAGATCATTTACCACCTTTGTCTTCTTTTAGTATTTATTTTACATCAAAGCATTCTTCTCAGTCCTCACCTTCCTCTAACTCACCTTCAGCTACTCTATTAGTTCACAATCTTCATCATATGGTTACTCGAGGAAAGGTTGGTGTGTACAAGCCTAATTCTAAGTATCTTAAGGTTTTTAATGAAATTATCTCTATCACTATTATTCTTCCTAAGCCTTTTTGTTATGAAGAAGTCAGAGGGATTCCTGAGTAGAAAGAAGCTATGAAAAAACGTATGAAGTTCTGATGAGGAATCACATATGAGAACTTATTCCTTTACCTTCTGGAAAAAAGCCATTAGTTCAAGTTGAGTGTATACAGTCAAACAGTTACCTGATTATAGTTTAGACAAGTATAAATCAAGGGATATTGATTATGTTCAAAATATGCTAGCCGTAGTATAGATTAAGGTATTGATTTCCAGAGAGAATAAACTAAAAGGAAAGATGAAAGTATAATAAAGAAATTAAAAATATAAGTAAATAAGAATAAATATTATAAATAAAATAAATAAATGTTCAAAGAAACTAAAACAAAGAGAAATTAACAATAAATGATTAAAGGAATGGAAAATTCAAAACAAGAAAATGCTTTGAGTTTCACTTTTTTATACTATTTTAATTTTACCTAATTTATTTCAAATAATTGAAAAATATGTTCTTAGAAGCACTTGAGAATAGAAAAATATTTATTTAAAAAAAACTTTCAAATAAGATTCAATATAGTTTTTATTACGCAAGTTATCTAAAATTCATCGTTATATCATATAGATAATATTGTAATAAAAGATAAACTCATATAACAAAAATAATTAAAATATTTATTCAAATAATAATAATAATAACATAAAAAGAACATGATTAATTTTATATGGTACTGAAGAACAATAATATCTAAATTCAACTAATGAAATAAAATAAAGAGCTTAACAAATGAAACCTATCATATTGAAAATCATAAATGAATCAAAAATGAAAAAAAGCATCAAAATAACACAATAAGTTTCATTCTGTCCTCGTTCTAAAATTTAGCTTTACTTATTTATCTTTTCATAAAATCTAAAAAAAATGTAAAAATAATTAACAAGATTCTCTGTGAAAATTTGCATAACTTTACTCTATCTTACAATTGGTCTCTAAACAATAGTACCCCATGTCTCCTTTTATAATGGTAGAACTCCTCTAATTTCTCAATTTTACTTCATAATTTTTGGTAAGAAATAATTGAGTGATAATCTAAAATTAAAAATTTGAATTCAAAATCAACAAAAATGAGTTAACATGAGTTTCATCTTTCGATTATTGATTTGAAATGGCATTAATTATTTGTCATAAACATGTTAGAAGAATTAAGCTCTTGAAAAGAAATTTGGACTAGCATATCTAAACTTAGAACTAGCTAACTTTATTAGATGAACCAGCGAAATACCATAAACAAAACATCAACTTTTAAGACATAAATAACATACTAAAAATAAAACAATATTTTAATAATTAATTTATAAAATAATTCAATAAAAATATTATATTAAACCACATTTTTGAAAAATATTATTAACTTATTAACAAAAAAAAAATTTATACACCAATCAAATATCACCAAAAACATGGCATAGACTAGTAAGACCTTTCCCTTAAATTGTCAAACTACAAACGATTAAAGAGGTATTAACCATTGCAATCTCCTTCTCATGGGACATAAAGTCGATAGATGTTAATAATGTCTTCTTCTTGAGGCAGTTTATATGGATTACTCTCGATTTTATGGACACATCAAGATCTAATCTTGTTTGTAAACTCACCAAGGCACTCTATACTTTGAAACAAGCTCCAAAATATTGGTTTCAAAAACTTTCTTACACTCTGGTTAAGTTAGATTTCATTGACTCAAAAGCTGATAGCTCAATGTTCTTTTAATTTCTTTCGCCTCTACTAGAACCACAATATTATTTATATATGTTAATAGCATAATGGTCACAGATAGTGACTTAAAGTATTTAGGTGAACTTATCATTCTACTAAATCATAAGTTTGCTCTTAATGATTTGAAGCAGTTGAGTTATTTTCTTAGTGTAGTGGTGAAGAGAACTGATGAAGGTCTATGCTTATCTCAACATATGTATATCTATATATGACTTGCTTAAAAGGGTAGGTTTGAAGAGTATCAGGCCACTAAAGACACCAATGGCTTCTAGTTTAGTTTTATCAAAGTATTCTGGAATTTCTTTAACTGATCCAACACCATATAGAAGTCTCACAAAAGCCTTGCATTATTATGTTATGACTCGACCTGAAATTGCCTACTCAGTCAACAGATTGTGTCAATTTCTACTTGAGCTAATTGATGAACATATGAAGGCAGCCAAGGGAGTGTGAGGTATTTCAAAGGCCCAACTACACATGATGTATGTTCGTAGAAATCAGATGAGTTGGCTTTAGTAGGATCCTTGTTTAGATTGGGCATGTTGCTATGGTAACAGGAGAAGTACTGGAGGGTATGAAATTTATTTTGCTGATAGTTTTGTTGAAGCAAGTTTATAAAAACAGGGTAGAAACAATATTACCGATAACTTGAAAGTAACTGTTTGGGTTGAGTCGCGGATTAGGTCGTTCTCTTTAAGACGTTTCGCGGCTCTACCCAATTTGTGCAAGCAAACACAACCTCGTCGTCTCTAGGATAAAACAGCCCAGAATTTAAATCTCTGTTTCAGAACTTCTCTGCACTGATGAAGACCGGAATGCTACACCTCGAAATTTGTTGCTCGGAAAACTAAAAAAAAACTTAGAAAGTATAGAGAGAATTGTTTTTCGTAGGGAGATGAGATTGCAGATTGTTGTGTTGAAAATGAGAGTTGAAGCCCTCTTTTTATAGGTTTTAGAAACCATGTGGCAATTATGAATAAAATGGTAATGTTTGGGAATTAAGAGTGTAACGACTATTCTGAGTAATGAAGAGTAACGGTCATTTTCAGATTAAAGACGAATAACAGATATTTTTGTGAGTAAATATGAACAAACGGCCATATTCTTAATAAAAGAAAATAACGGTTATTTTTTTGAATATATATATATAACAACCATTTTTGTAAGTGGAAAATTTTTTCTTAAAAAGAATATTTTACCAAAAAATAAAATACCACGCACTCGGACTCGGCTCGGACGACGACGGCGCGTGTGGTATCACATTTGCCTAGGTCCTCTCCCCTTCCACAAAAGTGGGTATCCCTTTGAGTCCAATCTCAATAGCCAATTCTTCACTATTTATACCTCTTTAAAATAATATAAAAAAACAATGTGGGACAAGACACATTTTTCAACAATCAATTTTTTAATAAATTTCATCTTTTTCCAACAATTTTTGTGTCATGTAATGTAGACAAATAAAAGGCAGTGACAAGGTCTTCAACAAAAGCTGCATATTAAGGCTCTAGCTCTTGCATCCACTAAGGTGTTGTGGATACGGTCACTCTTGACTGAACTAACAGTAATTCTAGCATACACACATGTTCCATTTTATGACAACACAACATTTGACCTCTAATCCCATCATGCATGCTCACAAGAAGCATATAAAATTAGATTTTCATTTCTTGAGACAACAGGTAGTTGTTGGCACACTGGATATCATATACACTCCCTCAGATGATTAATTGGCAAAGATACTTATTAAACCACTGTCTGAGAATAAATTTGTTTCATTGAAGGCTACACTTATGGTATTCCCACTACCATAAGTTTATGTTAAAGTGTATTAGACAATGGGTAGAATTGTAATCCTATGTTTGAGATTAGTGTCAGCATTTCTAGTGTTGTTACTCTTCCCTATTTGGCAGTTAGTTATAACTAACTCTCAGCTCGCTCGCTCACTCGTGTATACATACATGTATCTTCACAATATTCATTCAATCATTTTCTAAACCTTTGTACATAGACTTGTTACAGTTTTCTGCCACTAGTTTATTACAAACAACACATACACAAGACACTGCAGTATATAGCCTTCAATGTCCTTGGTCAATTATCAAGTTTGTGAAAGACCACAGCAAGTATGAGTACCAATGGCAGAGTAAAAGTAAAGTTAGAACTGAGATTTTAGAGGAAAATAACAGCTAACAGAGAAAAACAAGCACATTCTCTTATAGGAAATTAATAAATTATCCAAGCAGTCCTTTATCAGAAGTAGTTTCAAACTCAAAACAACAATACAGTGTCTTTCATATTCAACATTCTCTTATAAGAAATAATAAATTATCCAAACAATCCTTTATCAGAAACAGTTTCAAACTCAAAACAACAATAACGTGTCTTTCATATTCAACATACTATTCTGAATGAATTCAATTTTTATGCCGGGGACTTGCTGTAGAAGCGGAGTCCCACAGCGACGCCCAAAATTAACAGTGGAACAAGAAATTGGAGAAGTCTGATGACAAACTCTGTGGTCTTGTCTTGATTGTAGTGAGGCTGTTTAGGAGCAGTGTACTTCACCTTACTAGGAATGGTTGCTGCGTCGATATCTCCTATGTAGAATTCATCCATCATTGCTTTAGCAGTTGAACTGTGTCCAACATCCTCAAAATCATCTGTTGCATCTTTCCCTAGTAACCCAATCATAATATTAAGACAGCATTAGGCTTAGAAAATCAATTCTGTTATGTACTACTTTTAAGGGTCTTTAGAAATATTTGAAGAGTTAGGCTGACTAGTGACTATTAACCTGTGGATGATATTATAACATCGTCACCACCGGGATGGTCATCCAAGAATTTTGTCACATCGTATACCTGTTACATGAGTTCATGTTTTAAAGTTCAAAGAAATTGAAGTGGGAGAGCATATATCTCATATATAATTTAAGCTAATTTACTAGAATCAACCTCCAGTTTTTCATACACGACCAAATAACTAACTAGCAGGTTAATATATATCTAAAAAAAGACAACATTGGAAAGAAAGAAGTTGAGATAGAGTTAGTTTTGCTGTCAAAATTTCAAGTCTCCTACTATGTGAAACATATGACAGTTTAAAGTCAAAATATCTGTGTGATGATATCACAAAATTCGTTTATGAACAATGAGTAAAGAAGAATCGAATCAAAATGGAGCACAATCTTTGTTTTGGTTGCTTCTAAATTCATAAAAGTCACAGAAATAGATTGCCATTGTCCAAACACCCATATAGGCATACACCAACCATATATTTCAGTAAGTTCTCAAGCTGTGCTACCACTATTTGTGTTAAAGAAAGAAACTAATATTCTATTCACATTTAAGAAGACAAATAACACAAGGTTCTAACAAGAGATTTAAGAGCTGCCTATTTACAAGTAGCACTGATATGGGAGTACAGTGATAAAATCATAATACTATTCCAAGCCTAAAGCAATTGATGGAATCTAGAATGAGGTCTGATACTATGTTAGAATTTAGGAAGGTTCGGATAGCATAATGATATTTGATATAGTTTGTATATAGGTTGGCTCAAGTGATATTAGATAGCTGGGAATATGGGTAATGTGAAGAAGCTTGGAGAATATATTAGAAAATGTAGCCAAATATCATTGCTTGGTATTAATTGTAGCTCTAAGCAAGCGAGCTTAGAAGCTCGATTTTAACGGAAATTCGATGCCAATAAGATTTTAAAAACAAATTGAGAACTTTGACCGTATCAACTCAGCTGAATGGCACTACACACTACAGTGAAGCATGAATGTCACTCTATAGTGAAGCTTTCATAAACAAATACAGAACTTTGACCGGATCAACTCAGCTGAATGACACCATACACTACAGTGAAGCTTGTAATTCACTCTATTGTACGAATATATGATCAGAAACTAAAAAAACCCATCAAGAAAAAAACATAAATTATGATGGAAAATCATCATATTATGTTGAACCCAAATCGAAACACCAAAAAAAAAAATGTAAAATATACCTTGCCATGAACAACAAGCCAGCATTTTTCTCGGCTATTGTACTTAGCGATATCAGCCAAAGTGTAGATTTTGCCCTGACTGCCCATAATTATTAAAGAACTAGATAAAGATAATCAATCTTTTAGTCTCTTCAAGCCCTTTTATCCGTCAGTACACAATGTGAAGAAGCCTCTGAAACAGAGATAAAAACTTTGTGTTGTTTGTTCACACTCCTTGTTGAAATTGAAATAGTAAAATAGAGAAAAGGAGGTGGGTTTGGTGAGGTGAATGAAGGGTTTTAATGGGTATGGTTCGTAGTTGGTAAGAGTGCGATGACTTGTCAGTTGTCACCAACCACCTGTCTGGGATATTTTGGTGATTTTGTTTCACCATTTCATTTCTTGTGAAATTAGGTTTAGTATTTTTTTAATTAAATAATATTATGTAGTGTTAATTTAATTTTTAATTTTTTAATAAAAAATATATATTTTAAATATATGGTTTAAAATTAAAAAAAATTAAGTTCGCGCACTACGAATAATTTGATTTTTTTTTATAATTCATTTGATATTAAGATATAGATATACTCTATTTTCACCCTTAGAGAGATATACTTACCTTATAGTCGTATCATTACCAACATAATTTCATTCCATTTGTTAATATTCAATGTTTAAAAGAAAACTAAATTTATAATAAAAGTTGAATAAATTTGAAAATTAATTATAATTATAATTATGATATATAAAAATATTTAATGATTATAAAAAAAAATATTAATGATCATCTTTTCTCTTTCACTCTTTTTTTTTTCCTTTTTTTCTTTTTTTTTTCTACACTTATTTTTTATTTAAAACAATAATATATTAATTAAATAATTTATTATAAGGAATAATAATCATTTGTTAAGATAAAAAATATTATAAATTAAGTTCTCATTTTTTCTCTTCTAGACTTATTTTTTACTTAAAACAATAATATATTAATTAAAGAATTTATTATAAGTAGTAATAATCATTTGTTAAGATAAAACAATATTATAAATTAAGTTATTAATTTTATTATATAATATGTATTTAATTAAAAAAATAAATCTACATATTAATTTATCAAAACAATAAATATTTAAATATTTTATTTTAAAATTTAGGTAAATACATTACTCTCAAACTTAATTTTATAGTTAGCAAATTAGTGATAGATTTAAGATTTATATTAAAAAGAGACACTATATATATAATAAAAAAAATATTAATTATTTTTTTAATTTAAAATATAAAGTAATGATATTATATGTATCTCAATAATAAGTTATGTTCAAATTGTTTAATTTTTTAAGATATTGAATGTTAATTAAAATTTAAAATTCAAGTCAAACATAATTTATTTTTTATATATAATTTGTTTATAATTTTATAAATATTATATCTAAACTTTTATTTATCAAGAATTGAGTTTAAATAAATGTCATTACTCATCCATCATATGTCTATGATACTGACGAATGTACCATTTTTTAACCTTATTAAATTTCTATCGATGTAGATTTTTAAGAGCATATATCTAACAACCTAACATCTTTAGAATTAATAATATTTTGTTCACATAAAATTTATAAAATATTACCACATATTCTATTTGTTAAAGAATTAAAAAAAATATAAGAAAAATATAAATACAAATAGATACCAAATAATATTAATTTTACATATTTAAGACCACCTTTAAGTGACATATTTAAACAAAAATACTTATCACCATTAGGAGATAACTAAGAAGATTATAAAAGTAATAAGATAAAAATTAACATTCATTTTTATTATACTTAGATTGTATTTTAAATTATTATCATAATTATTTTAACACATCTTAAAAGAAAAATAAACTTATATCATCGTCTTTTTTATCTAAAGTCACGACCATGTGAAAAATTAAGATACTTTGTTAATAAGTGTTTAATTTAAAAAATAAAAACTATAAAATAAAAAATAATTAAATTTGAAATAAAGTTACTTAAAATTCTTAAAGATAAAAACTTAAAATGCAAGAGTTTGAAGATAAAACTTTTTTCTATGAAAATAGAAACGATAATGAGTTTTTTAGATAAAAAAAAAGTAAGGGGAGAAATATAAAAGAGAACATAAAATATGAAGATATTTTTAGTTAATTAGTATATAAGTAATGCAAATTTATAAAAAAAAATGTACATCATTAACAGGTATTTGACGAATATCAATAGAGAAACTACTCTTTGGCGGGAAGATAGAGCAAATGAATATTGATGTAATATCTATGTCAAGCACCTGATTTGATAATAAAAAAAGAGCATAGAAAATAATCTCACTCCCGGATCGATGTTGAGGACTCTCATCAATGTGTGAGTGAAAATCTTAAATATAATATTTATTAGATTATAAATATATTGTTAAATTTATTCATATTTATATTTAAATAACAAATATATAATATTTTTTTAAATATTTATAAAGTATAGCTTTTCAAACAAAATCTTAAATATACTATGTTAAATGATATATATAAATAATTTATTTATTTAATATGATTTTATTTTTAATTTTTTAGTAAAAAATATATGTTTATTTACATTGGGAAAAAATAAACATATATGTTTTAATGAGATTAAAAAATAAAACTTTATATATAAAAAAATCATATAATATAATTAAATAATTAATTTATTAATACACTTTAATATCATGGATTTAATTAAAATTTATACTTTAAATCTATGTTTTTTTTATTTAAAATGTGATGTAATTTAGTAATGTATTTAATACTAAATGCACATTGTTACTAAATTTTAAAGTTAAATTATAGAATATTTTTTTATAATAAATTATTAATTTTATTATTATATATTAAATAAGATAATCGGATATTTTTTTCTTAACTTTTAATTATATATCATATAATATAATATAACTATTTCAAATTAAGAGGTTGTTTGTCCCACTCACACTTTTCTCTAGACCATAATTGTAGTTTTTATTGGTTTATGGGAAAATTTATAAATTGAACAAAACAGGAGGGAAAGATTTCCGCAAACTGGTCGATTCCCAAATCACATTTCAAACCTACTCACCTGCTTTCTTTAATAATTTCATTACCATTACTTCTTAAAATGCCTTGAAGATTTATATTTATAATCTTATTTTATTTTGTGATATTATATCAATAATACCATCGAGATTTAGATTTTTTATTTTTCAAAAAATATCAAAGATGCTATTTGATTTTAGTAAAAATTAAAGATAATAGTTATTCAATAAATTTTTTATAATATCTTTAAAAATGAAACATATCTTTAATTTTAACATAAAATATTAAATTAATAAAATAAAAAATAAAGTTTTAATAATTTTTATTTTATCAAAATATTATAAAGCATAAAAATTAGAAAAATAAAAAAATTAAATAAAGTTTAAAAATAAATACATGTGTTTTATTAATTAAGAAAATAAAATTAAAGTGCATACAATAAATTAATTTTTTATTTATTTATCTCAAATTATGTACAATAAATTATTTACTTTTATTTTTATTTTTTATAAATGATTTAGGGCCAATTTTAATTGAATTCAATAAAATATCATTCAAAATATGATGATAAAAACAACATAATATTTAAAATAAAATTAATAATAAAACTAACACGTTGAAAAAATTATAAAAATATAATATCACCTTGAATTTTTTAAGATTGAGACTAAATTTTAAAAATTAAATATAATTAATTCATTTTTTTAAAATAATTTTTTTAATTATTATATATATTTTATTTATTGAATACGATAATTGATTTTTAATTATATTAAGTATATTAAAAAGTAATTTTTAAATTTTTATAAGATATTGTAAATTTTTTTTCAATTTAATAAATTAGTTTAATTTTTTCTTCAATAAATATCAATAATGAGATAAAGTTTTTGATTGTGTATAAAAACATATTTACAATAAGAAAGAGGAAGAGACGTGAATCAAGAAGCAAATTATTTTAATTTAAATTTGAATAAGTTTTTATATAATTTGATGTATTTATTTATTAAGTGTAAATTTTTATTTTTAATCATAAGAAATATAATAAATAAGTGTAATTTTTACTTTGTTATTATTTTTAATGGATATTTTAATAATTTAAAAAAAACGAAATAATATGTAAGAAACAATTGATGAAAAAGTTAGCACAATTATCAGTGGAAATTATTTACGATAATTTGTCTAACATTAATATCATTAGATACTATTTTTTAAACATTAAGAATAGTTGTAAATAAAAACATAAACCTTAAAAATATAAATTATTTTTTCCCTTTTCTCTTTTACCCTTTAGTATTACTTTTTTAAAAAATTAATTAAAAAATAAATATTTTAACAACAATAAATATTACAAAATGGAGTAATTAAAAAAATACAATTATTTGCTGAAGAAAATATTTTTTTCGTGACACATTTACATAGTCATATATGCGTTTAATAAAAAAACTTATACTTATTAATATTTAATATGAATATATATCATTGTATTATAAAAAATGAATATATATCATTGTATTATTTATATTTAAATTAATATTATTAAAATTATAAAAAAATTTATAATTGAATGATATTAATAAAAATAATAAATCAAAGAAATCTATGTATAATTTTGCATTTGACCAGGATATTAAAATGAAATGAAATAAAGTTTATTCTATTATTAGAATGAAAATTAATTTCTTCTGTCTCACTCTCAAATGACTAACTGGAATGCTGCTTTTTAAATATATTCATATTATTAATTTTCTCTTTCTCTCGTGTAACACAACAATTTTTTTTTAGTACAAATTCGTTCTATTTGAAATGTTCTAAATGGTGTTTCTAATTTTACACATTTTTAATTTTATTATTTAAATAGATATTTAATAGTATTATTGTTTATATTAAACTTAATTTTTACCATTATTTTTGCCTTTAATTCTAAAAAATTATAAGTAAATAATTTTAAATAAAAAATACCAAACATATATTTTTTAATAAAACCTAAAATGTACACTAAATATTTAATGTAATTATTTTAATTAATAAATTTTTTAATTGATAAATATTATATAAAATATAATATAGACAATTAATAGAATGGAAAACACATATTGATATTATATAAATTGTAACTATTTATTTTTTCTTAAAAAAAGTTATTTATCTTATTAAACAAAAGCAATTATCATTTTTCAATAATTATTTTAAGTTTTTAATTAATTAAGTAATAAAGTATTAATAATTAACACGTCTTCACGACTTATAATAAAATATTAATGGTAAGAGTGACATTTGTCACGTTTATTTATGTTTTCTATATAATTCGTTTGCTTTTTTTTTTGTTTTTTGAAAAAAGAAATTTCTAAGGCCTTTATTTGGGCCTGGCCCATCCAGCTACCTAGATGACTTCGGCTTGGGGTCTGGTCCAGTCTGGAAACCTACGTATCATCTTCCTCCGTCAACATATAAACAGAAAAATTGGTACTCGAAGATAGAGGGAGGCGGAGAGCTAGAGCCAAGGTGTGAGCGACCATGGTGTCTGGATCAGGTATATGCACGAAGAGAGTTGTGGTCGACGCAAGGCACCACATGCTCGGTCGATTGGCATCAATCGTAGCTAAGGAATTGCTCAATGGCCAAAAGGTAGTAGTTGTGAGGTGCGAGGAGATGTGTTTGTCTGGTGGGCTTGTTAGGCAGAAGATGAAGTACATGAGGTTCCTTCGCAAACGTATGAACACTAAGCCTTCTCATGGTCCCATTCACTTTCGAGCCCCTGCTAAGATCTTCTGGCGTACTCTTCGAGGGTTAGGCTCTTTGTTCAAATTTTTTTCTCATTCGTTTTCTCTTTGTTTGCGTTCTATTTCGTTTTTATGCTGTAAATCATTTATTATTGTTTTGTTATTTGCAGTATGATTCCCCACAAGACTAAGCGTGGTGCAGCTGCACTTGCCAGATTGAAGGCTTACGAGGGCATTCCTCCTCCTTATGATAAGATTAAGAGGATGGTCATCCCAGATGCTCTCAAGTTAGTGTTTTTCTATATTTAGCTATTGTTTTCGTTGATGGGTTTTTTTTTATGTTTTGATTTATTTGTTTCTATTGTTTTTATTAGTTTTGTAACGTGGATTTTTCATGAAATTATGATGTTAGGGTGTTGAGGCTTCAGAAGGGACACAAATATTGCTTGTTGGGTCGTCTCTCATCAGAGGTTGGATGGAACCATTATGATACCATCAAGGTAAGATGTCTGAATTTGTTTTTGCTGGTATTGACTACTGGAACAGGCGTTTATCTCTACGATTCGCTCTATGTTCATCCTTTACTAACATGAATACTTTAATTCTTTAGAATGTACGTTTTACATGCCATAGTTCATGTTCGTATTTGCTTCTAAACATTTGGTACCTTGTAAAAATGAGATGCGATGTTGCGAATCTTAACAGGTCACTTAATTTATACAACTATCAACTGTTTTATGCATATATCACTATATCCATTTATATGCAATTCAAGACAAAGTGACTGACATTTTGCATTCAGTCAGGAAAAATAATTTTGCTATGAATTTTTTTATGGTGTATTATATTATCATCTTGGTCAATGTTTGTAGTATTGAAATTGTTTTGTTGGAAAAAAATAAAATAATAGGTATTGAAATTGTGATATGATAATTGTCTGTTTCCCTCAGGAACTTGAAAACAAGAGAAAGGAGAGATCTCAGGTGGTATATGAGAGAAAGAAACAGCTTAATAAACTTCGAGTTAAAGCCGAAGAGGATGCCGAAGAAAAGCTTGGTTCTCAGTTAGACATTCTTGTTCCAGTTAAGTACTAAATTTGGAGACTTGGGTAGTTCCTACAATTTTGTTGAGTACTATGTCTTAATGAATTTGTTATCAGGTTTCCTGTTCTGTTTCAAACGTTGGTCTGTTTAGTGTCAATTTTCGAGTGCACATGTTACTATATTTGTTTTTACTGCAGAATGTACTTGCGCAGCGTAATCTCATTTGTGGTAATTCAAATGATATATAGAACTACATATGTTTACTATCTGTATTTTTTTTTAACTTTTTCTTTATGATTTATATCTTTAGTGTACTTGATCTTTGTTTTGTTCTTCGCTTGGTATTTAATTAGTTCCCAATCTGCGTGTTAAGCCTCTCTAAATATGGGGCTGAAAATTCTTAAATAATGGATGGGGGTCCATGTAAGTTAAAAGCACTTTTATTTTTCACGCCAAATGCATAAAAAAGCGTTTTAGTATATAAAAGCGCTTTGAAACAAATCTCACTTAAAAAAAAGTCACTTTTGGCCCTAGAAATAATATTGGCTACCAGAAAATGTGCAATTTGGGCAAGGTTTTGTAGAGTAGCAATAATAGCATCACCAATTGGACAGAGAATAAGATGGGAGATTTGAAGCCCAAATATAATATTTTCATGAATCTTTAAAAAAAAAAGATTTTTGAATTAGATTTTTGATTTTTTTAACATATATTTTTTAGAGATTAAATTAAATTTTACCCACTGTTGTAATAATTAAAAACATAAAGTTTGTATATAATAACAAAAAAAATGTTTATTTTTCGAGTTCTTAAAAAGGAAAGAAAAACATAAAGTATTATTAAATAATTTGTAAGTGATTTTTGATTTTTTTTTATTGAAAATTATTAAGTAAAAATTGTTACCAAGTATATTGGTTGTTATTTTTATAAAAAAAAATTATAAATCACATAACTAATTATTTAATCATAAATTATATATCTTTATAACAAAGATTTAATTATTGTAATTAATGATTTTGAAATCAAAAACTTAAACAACCCAATGGTGAAGAACGAAGATAAATAGAGAGAGATTTGTGTTTTTTGTGATTTTATTTTTTGCAAATGGATTGATATTTGGCAAACCAGGTCCGAACGTGAACTTTTGTTTGGCTGCCGAACATGTACAAATTGTTCGGCTAGTTTGACCAAACATCTTTGCTATGTCCGGAAAGTTTGGTCAAATTCTAGAACCATACACATTCTTTCCTAAGCTACCTCCTCAATAAGCCATATCTATACACAATCTATCCTAAGTTATCATTACTTTTTAAAAGAGGGAAAACAAAATTAATAATAACAAGGAATACATCAACCAAACAAATTGAACAAAAGTGAACTTATCTTATTTTTTTTCTAAGACAAAACTATAATATTACAAATATAGTTTATAAATTTATAATAATTTGATTTATTTGAAGCAAATAAGAGTTGTTAATTCAGATAATGCCTATTGCCACGTTTATTTGTATACAAACGCAATATGCTATACATAACTAAATTTGCTTGGTACTTCCAATAAGTCTCTCTCTTAAATGTTTGAGATGTTGAAGTAAGTTTCCATAATCAGGGAGATTTTCTTTTATAATAGGAGCTTGCTTAAAATTTTGAACCCATGCATGTAAGCGAGGCAAAGTGTTTGGTTCTATCACTTTTACTCCAACTACTTCTTCTGTGCATTCAAACCAATGTGCAATTGATCCATTTGCTATGTCTACCATTCCTATAGTATCTCCCCCAAAAAATTTCTTGTCACCGAGACCTTGTTCTTCCAATACTCTCAGAACTTCATACACCTTATTTGTTGCGCTTTGTCTTCCTTCTTCACTAGCCAGGAAAAATGAGAAAAAGATCTCCCCCTTAAAAACAATGACATTTTATTTAATTGATGTGAATTCTCGAAAAAAAACATTCACATGTATTAGAACTGAAGCTACGGTAGACGCAATACAATAAGTATATGGTATTTTTTTATTTTATGAATTTTGAACCTATATGATAGTCAATTAAAAAATACATGTATTTGTATAAAATAAATTTAATTATTTAAAATAAACAATAGATACGAGTTTTATACAATTTTTAATATAATTTAAGTGGGAGAATCTTGTAATAAAGACTTAAAAAAGTTGTAATTTATGAGCATCAAGTGTGACATATAGATAGAAAAAAAATCAATAAAAAAAAAACTTTAACAATGCATCAAAATATATTGTAAAATATAAATAACTCAAATTAGATAACAAATATTAGTATAATTGGAGACTATTTTGTGAGTTTTTCCTATAATCAAATAGAAATACCTTGTCTACCATATATTGAATCCAGAACCTTGCCAAGGCTCTTTCATAAGCATCTTTAGGCAGCAAAGGGTTTTGAGGCCATGTATCTTCTATATATTCAAGGATAACAAGAGATTCTGAGATGGGTTTGCCACCATGAACAAGTACTGGAACCTTCTTGTAAACTGGGTTATATTGCAATAGCAATTGACTTTTGTTGTTGATAATATCTTCTTCAATATATTCATAGCTTACATTTTTCATCTTCAAGGCCCATATGACTCTGTAACTAAAAGGACTAGGCCAAAACCCAAGTAACTTCACTTCTTCCTCCATTGTTAATATCAGACGAAGTTTGCTTAGTTTGATATATAAGGTTTAGTCAATTTATAATAGAAGAAATATCTGGGTAGTTTCAAACTTTGAAAATTATATGTAGATAGGAAACAGAACTTTAGAGTTGTTTATTAAATATCTTGTTAAATTACAAAAATAAATTCAATTAAAATTTATAACAATAAAATAAATTTTTCGATAATATTTAACATGATTTAATTAAGCCGCTTTTAACATTCAACGAATCTAATTTAATTTAAACGATATTTAAAATAAAATAATTTATCGTACTTTTTTTAAATAATAAAAATATATAAAATAGATATAAGGATTGCTATTTTTACAACTATAAGTTTTAAGCTTTGTTGTTAAAAATTATAAAAAAAATAACATTCATAAAACTTATAATAATAAAAATAATATCTATATAAAAATAAAATGATGATTTTTATAATAAAAATGGATATAAAAAATATTATATTTATGATTATAAATTTTAAAGATTAATTTTGTTTTTCATATATTTTAGGTATTATTAAATGTATGCACTAATACAAACACACTTTCTGACCTGAGAAATTTTGTTGCAACTTCTCAGCAATTTCACACATTCAACTTTTTTATTTTTCTTCCCTGAACCGTCTTTATCAAGGAAAGAAGAAAAGTATTAAGAGACACCCAGCTAGATTAGTATTGGAGCAAAATTAAAAAAATAATAATAAATTAAGGTCAATCACTTTCCTTCACTTTGATTAACCTTATCTTTTGGTTTGAAACTATACATTCTATTTGTATTATTCAAATTGTCAAAGTTCTATAATATATATAATGTTATCTTATAATTATCATATCATTTATTTGGAAAAGAAAGTTAAAAACTGAGTTTCAAGGATTACATTTTAATGGCTTTTATTACTGACATCAGTCATGACCAAAGAAATTGAATTTATGTTATATATCCTATCCTAAACCCCAAAATCAAAGAAAGAAAAATGGTTACCTTAGTAGCAACACTACATCAAAAATTTACAAGTCTGAGTGTCGCTGCGCATTGGAACGATGGCAATGATATGATGTGATGTGGAAATTTAATTTTATTTATTATACTTTTTTTTTTTTCAAATAAGAGTAATGAATAGCCCTGAGGCCTAAATAAATCACTTAATAGCCAATAAAATTTAAACAAAATGAATTACGTGATACTTCTCTTATTAAGATAAAACTATAATATTACAAATACACATAGGCTAGTTGTTACTTATCAGCTAATTAATGCCTAATATGGCACATTTATTTGTATACAAACGCTACATGTTATACATAACTAAATTTGCTAGGTACTTCCAATAAATTTTTCTCTTACATGTTTGATATGGTGAAGCAAGTTTCCATAATCAGGGAGATTCTCCTTTATAACAGGAACTTGTTTAAAATTTTGAACCCATGTATGTAAGCGAGGCAAAGTGTTTGGTTCTATCACTTTTACTCCAAGTGCTTCTTCCATGCATTCAACCCAATGTGCAATTAGTCCATTTGCTATGTCTACCATTCCTATAGTATCTCCCCCAAAAAATTTCTTGTCACCAAGACCTTGTTCTTCCAATACTCTTAGAACTTCATGGAACTTATTTGCTGCGCTTTGTTTTTCTTCTTCACTAGCATGGAAGAATGAGATAAAAACCTCCCACTGTAGAAAACAATGATATTTAATTTATTTGATGTGAATAATCTCGACATCAAATATTTTATCTTGTTCAATAATATATAAATATTTATGTATATTGTAGAACTAACGCTGATCAGTTTAAGGTAGACACGATACAACAAATAGGTGATATTTTTGTGATATTTTTTTTATTTTGAATATTTTGAACACGTATAGTAGGTAATTAAAAAATGCATGTATTTGTATAAAATCAATATAATTGTTTAAAATAAATTCAAATTTTATACTATTTAAGTTGTGGGAATTTCGTAATAAAAACTTGAAAAAATTATGATTTACGAGAATTAAATGAATAGAAAAAATATCAATTATATAAGGTATACAAAATTTAGACCTATATATAATCAAAATTTTACCATTAATTATATGCATATATATAAAAATTTAAAAATTTATCCACTGAGTAACCGAAGATATCTAAATGAAAGAAAGAAAATTTAACAATACATCAAAATATATTATAAAATATGAATAACTAAAATTAGATAATAAATGTTAGTATAATTCGAGACTATTTTGTTAGTTATTCCTATAATGAAATAGAAATACCTTGTCTACCATATATTGAATCCAGAACCTTGCCGAGGCTCTTTCATAAGCATCTTTAGGCAGCAAAGGGTTTTGAGGCCATGTATCTTCTATATATTCAAGGATAACAAGAGATTCTGAGATGGGTTTGCCACCATGAACAAGTACTGGAATCTTCTTGTAAACTGGGTTATATTGCAATAGCAATTGACTTTTGTTGTTGATAATATCTTCTTCAATGTATTCATAGCTTATATTTTTCATCTTCAAGGCCCATATGACTCTGTAACTAAAAGGACTAGGCCAAAACCCAAGTAACTTCACTTCTTCCTCCATTGTTAATATCAGATGAAGTTTGCATAGTGTGATATATAAGGTTTAGTCAATTTATAATAGAAGAAATATCTGGGTAGCTGAATTACAAAAATTAACGAAGCTAAAATTCATTACAACAAAATAACTTTTCAAACAGTATATAATTAAAATTCGTCCAATTAACAAATTTAATTTAATTTAAATAATATTTAAAATAAAATAACGTATATCATACTCTTTTTAAATAATAAAAATATATTAAATAGATATAAGAAAATGTTATTTTTACGGTTAAAATAAAAATTATAAAAAACAACACATATAAAATTTATAATAATAAAAATAACACTCTAAAATATTGAACGGTGTTTAAAATAAAATAATGTATCATATTTTTTTAATAGTAAAAATGTTAAAAAGGTAAATATAAATTATATTATTACAAATTTCGTGTGAGTTAATTTATTAATTTTGCATATGTTTAGGTATTATTAAATGTATCTACTAATACAAACACACTTTCTGACCTGAGAAATTTTGTTGCAACTTCTCAGCAATTTCACACATTCAACTTTTTATTTTTCTTCCCTGAACCGTCTCAGCTAGATTAGTATTGGAACAAAATTAAAAAACCCAATAAATTAAGGCCAATCACTTTCCTTCACTTTGATTAACCTTATCTTTTGGTTTGAAACTATCCATTATATTTGTATTATTCAAATTGTCCAAAGGTCTATAATATATATATATATATATATATATAATGTTATCTTATAATTATTATATCATTTATTTGAAAAAAAAGTTAAAGAATGAGTTCTAAGGATTACATTTTAATGGCTTTTATTACTGACATCATTCGTGACCAAAGAATTTTATTTTATGTTATCCTATCCTAAATCCCAAGATCAAAAAAAGAAAAAACAATTAGAAAACACCACTTGTCTTTTAACAATAATATGATAAATACGTGTTTTTGATAAAAAAAAAATTATTGTTATTTCCCGTTAACTTAAATAAATACTTATCATTTAAATTAATAAGATAATATAAATTAATGGTTATCATTTAAATTAATAAGATAATATAAATGAATGATTATCATTTAAATTAATAAAATAATATAATAAAAGCTTGATAACTCTCCATGAATATTTTGTGCTTCTTGAATACTACATCATATATACAATTTATTTTTACTTGTGAGATCCTATAAAAGTTCTTACTAATAAAATACACTTCGTGAACATAAAAATATTCTTAAGAAGCACTTTACAAATTCAAAAAGTACCCTGTGTGCTTCTTCACATACTTCCTAAAAGGACAAAAGGAGAGAGTAAAAGAGACCACATTTTGGGTTGCAGTTTCTTTTAAAGAAAAAAAGAGGAAAAATTAAGATCGTCGACAGCAGGGATCGAACCTGCGCGGGCGAAGCCCAACAGATTTCAAGTCTGTCTCCTTAACCACTCGGACATATCGACTAGACATTGTATGAAATCTAATATCAATGTAATTATTGTATAAATATAGAAAAAGGTATCTGATTTGGAGTGCGTTATAGTATTATTTATCGAATCTTGAGTTACTGAACATGAGAATTGATATATTTTATTATCTATTTTTTATTTTGATAATTTTTTTTAATTTTTTTTAATTTTTATCCTTATTTTTTATTAAAATACATAAAATATTCCTAATTAAGTTATTGATATTTGATTAATTTTAATAATAATCTCAATAAATTAAAATAGTTTATAAGTCAATATCATTATATTTAAAATTGATCAAAATACAATATAGATATTTTATGTGTCATAATTAAAAATAAATATAAAAAAATTGTACCAAAACAATAATAAGAATAGTCCAAAGTGTTACTGAAATTACTCTCTAAATATCGAAAAAATTCTCCTATTTATGAAGAACACTTTATTTCCCTTTCCCCTACTGGTTAACTGATAAAATGGGACCGATTAGGAAATGTTGGAAAATACCCATGTAGTTCTTTTCCTTCGTTAATAGTCATATAAGTTCATTAGCAGTTAATCATATATGTTACCGTAATTTAGTTGATTTGTAAGATACTGTAGGCGATCAAAAAAAAAAAAAAAGTTTTAACTTTCCTTTATATATAAGTTAATGTTATGAAGTATGAAATTGCAAGCAAAGACAAGAAAGCTAAACAACGTATCATTATTGCTTCGATGCTGGTCCGTTAAGCATCTTTCCACTAATCAGTATTAGGGCTCCTCATTATTTCATAAAACTTTCGTTTAAAGCTTTTGACTTGTGCTGATATTCTCAAGGTTTGTATTGTTTTTATTTTTTTTATATATTTTGAAAAAATGACACAATTAAAAATATATATACTTCTAATCACATTAATTATCATTTCATCAAAAAAATTGTGATAGAATATTATGATCTATACCAATAACTACAAAAGTTAATTTTTAGGTTCAAGAAAAGTACTCTAAATTGTTTAAGTTGAAGTAAAAATTGGTACTCAAATTTATTGAATTTACACTTTGAGAGAGCAATATTTTTAATATTATGTCCATTATTTTACTAAATTTTATCACATTAAGTCCAAAGTTAAATATAAGGAACTATATAGGTTAAAACTAAAAGTTAAACTCTAAATATTTTCTAAAAAAATCAATTATTACGAGAAAAATTCAATATAAATTTTAAATTTGTGCTAAATATGTTAGATTTAGAAGATAATAAACGTGTATTATGAGAAGAAAATAATTAAGGATAAAAAATATAAAAATTGACAATTTGGTATGTAATCAATCTATTTTTATATTAGAGAATGATGGTTCTATAAATTTAAACAAATGAGTGCATTAATCCTTTAATTTTAAATTGAAACACTTTAATTCTATAACAAAAAATGTATACTTTGTACTAAAAAAATGTACATAAGTTCTATATTTTTGAATTTTTATAACTATTTAAATAATAGGAGTAAAATATTCTAATTGAAAATAATTGAAGTACTCATCTTGTAAAGCTATGCGAACTCTCCTACCCGTCACCTTTTTTTTTATTATTTCACAAACTTTGATGACAAAGTCGATATGCCTGTCACACTCAGGTATCTATGTTCTTCGACCAATTTCTTAAACGGAAAGAAGTTTTTGAACCAAAAGTTGGCCATCCCAAATTCTCAATCTTCAGACACTTTTCAAATGCTACAAACCTAAAATTGTGATAGTAGTAAAATACAGTTCCATACAAGTTAAACTAAATTACTAAAAATTATCGCCAACCATAAACAATGATGATCTTGCCACTCTCACCAATTCATCATCACCCTTGCATTATCAGTAAGATACTTTTTTTCCCCTTTTCTTTTTCACTCTTCAGCTTCATGAACTTTCTCTTAAGAACCTACTTGTACTCAATTACTAATCAAACTGTCAGCGCAACCAAAGAAAAAATCATTTTCATATGCAGGTATTTTTTCTCTTTAATTTGTTAGATTTTCACCTTCATTTTCATATGAACACCCTCTTCATATCTTTTATGTCCAACCATTCTACTCATAACATGACTTCATTTTCCACATAGCATTTGGATCAATCTCTTGGATTCCTCTGGTTATTAAAAAATAGTACATTCCATGGACCAAAAGTGTTTATACTTGCGCTTCTTGCTGATCTGTTCCTTCTGGGTAGCTTCTTTGTGTAATCAAGATGGTAAGATTTTCACTTTTGGTTTCAAATTCATTTTTTTAAGCATTGGTTACTTATTCAAATACCATATATACCTGCTAAGCCCTTTTGTTTAAGATACGAAAATCTCAGTTTCTCCGAAGCATTGAGACCCCAAAATCACTAGCAGGCTTTTGGAGTTTAAGGGAAAATGTCCTGACAATGTACAAGATGTATATGATTTATGTACAGCTGCACACAATTACATGACTTTGGGACATTTTTCGACAAATCTCCAAAACCTGTCTATTTAGGCTCGAACTGTCTTTCTAAAGACTCTTCCTTTATAACTTAAAGATATAAGAATATGTTGCTAACTTGCTATATATTGACGTTTTGCAGGCTTCTTGAGTTTATCTTGTGGTGGAACAACAAATTACATAGATTCATCTAACATTTTATGGACTCCAGACAATGCTTACATAAACATTGGCAATACTACTTCTGCAAATTACACTGAATCCACTTCCTCATCAGTTGTCCCAATTCGATATTTCCCAAATTCTCCCAACCGAAAATGTTACAGGCTGACAGTAGATAATTCCTCTTCCTTGGTTCTTGTTAGAGCAAAATTTGTGTACAAGAACTATGATGGGTTTGAGAAACCTCCAGCATTTTTTGTATCACTTGGAACGGCCATTGTTAGCAATGTAGACCTTAGTACAAAAGATCCATGGACAGAAGAGTTTATATGGCCAACGAGTAAAGACACAATTTCTTTTTGTTTGCTTGCTATTCCAAATAAAGGGTCACCTGTAATTTCTTCATTGGAAATTAGACCGCTTCCTGATGGAGCTTATAGAAGTGACATGGAAGATTTCCCAAATAAGTCACTTAGGAAGAGCTACAGAATCAATTGTGGCTACTCCAATGCCTCTCTTAGGTATGAATTAATATACTTATATCTTGATTTTAAAATTTATTCAAGGATGATTTATCATAGTTTGTGTAGATTTGACGCCCAAAATAGCATTGGAGTTGAAGTGAAAAATTGCCCAATAATAAAAGAGTAGATGTTGTACGTTATCAAAACCAACAATTTTGGGACATTTTCACCAACGTACACTCCAAAAACTCATCTATTTAGGGTCCGAACTGGTTTTTATAATTGATTGATCTTATAACAGGTACCCTTTGGATCAATATGACCGGGTATGGGATGCTGATCAAGATTTTGCACCCTTTCATGTGTCAACTGGGTTTAAGGTTCAACATAGTTTCAACAGGTCTAGTATTAAAGAGAGTCCTCCATCTGAAATTCTTCAAACTGCAAGAGTTTTGACTAAAAAGAATGTTTTGACATACAATTTGCCTCTTCAAAGATTGGGGGACTATTATGTCATTCTCTATTTTGCTGGGATTCTTCCTGTTTACCCTTCATTTGATTTATCAATCAATGAGGATATTGTTGAAACAAACTTCACTCTAAGAACCTCAGAAGTTAGTGCTCTATATTTTACAAGGAATGGAATCAAGAACTTGAATATCACATTTAAGAGCAACAACTTCTATCCTCAAGTGAATGCAATTGAGGTTTATGAGATCATTGATATTCCAAAGGAAGCTTCATCAACTACAGGTTCTTACTGATTTTGCATACTTTTTAATCATGATATTGAGGCCAAGGTGTTTTGAGTTTGGTTGAAAATTGCGATTTTTTGCTACGTACAAATTATGGATAGCCTATGTAGACAATGTTTTGGTCATGTAAGGTTGTACATGAATCATATACAAAACAATTTTTTGGTAAAAGCCTACATAGATACTGATTGGAACATTTTTGGCTAAATCTTTAAAAACGCGTTATTTAAGGCTCGGAGTAAAAGTTATGTCACTCCTCTAAGTGAATTGACTTAAACCAACTCTAATAATCTGAAGTATGGTTTTGTTGCAGTTTCGGCTTTGCAGGTTATTCAACAGTCTATTGGTTTGGACCTAGGATGGCAAGATGATCCTTGCTCTCCCACATTTTGGGATCACATTGAATGTGAAGGAATCCTAGTTACATCATTGTGTGTACATTGGATAAACCTTTATTTAATGTTTTTTCATTTTCCTCTGAGAAATTTCCTTGTTTTTTCCATTGACAATTTAATTTTGACTTCAATTCCACCCCCACCCCCCGGGGTTCCTCCTCCTCCTCCTCAGGGAACTCTCCAACATAAATCTAAGATCAATTAGTCCTACATTTGGAGACTTACTTGACCTAAAATCACTGTAAGTTAACTCTGTTAAGCACTTTATCTTCACTATGTTGATGATTGTGCCATTCTTTTTCATGGTCTGATCCACATATTTATATAATTAATGTTGTTTTATGATCAGGGATTTGCATAATACATCACTTGCTGGTGAAATAAAGAATTTGGATAGCTTGCAACATCTTGAGAAATTGTAATGTTTCCTTATTTACAGCCCTTCATTTGAGAAATCATTAAAAGTATAGAGGAGAACGAGAAAAAAAGAAAATACTCATATGGTTTTCAGTTCTAAATATTAGAGAATACAATTCCATATTTATAAATAAGTTACCACAATGAAACTAGACACAAAACTCTAATGAAACACCTAAGCACCCAAGGAAACTAAATATAACTATTTTATTTTTTCGACACCGTCTTTTTATTTTATTTTATGAAATCATGAGTTATATTCCTTATTTTCAGGAATCTGAGTTACAACCAGTTAACATCCTTTGGTTCAGAATTAGAGGACTTGATTAGTCTCCAAGTTCTGTAAGTTACTTTTCTATAGATCCTTTTATCTTTTTATTTTATTTGCATTAAGTTTCTTTGTTTTCATTTTTACCCTGTACTTGAAGGGACTTGAAAAACAATAGCTTAGAAGGAACAGTTCCTGATGGTTTGGGAGAGTTAGTGGACCTTCACTTTCTGTAAGTAAAAACTTTACTTAACTTAAACAACCCAAATTTCACAAAGCTTTGCTTATATGAATGAATTTATGTACCCTCAATTTTTCAGGAATTTGGAAAATAACAAACTTCAAGGAGCTCTTTCTACATCTTTCAACAAAAAAAGTTTGGAACTTAGGTACTTATAATTAAAGAGAAAAATACTTACATGATCCATTACTTATTGTTAAAATAACACTTAAATCTCGTATTTAATTTTTATAACAATTTATTCTTATTGTTATTAAAAATGATCTTATAAGGATAATTAATTAATTTATTTATTCAATTTCAAGGAGCTCTTTCTCCATCTTTCAACCAAGAAAGTTTAGAACTTAGGTACTTATAATTAAAGAGAAAAATATTGACATGATCCCTTACTTATTGTTAAAATAACACTTAGATCTCGTATTTAATTTTTATAACAGTTTATTCTTATTGTTATTAAAAATGATTTTATAAGGATAATTTATTTATTTATTTATTCAATTTCAAAGAGCTCTTTCTCAATCTTTCAACAAAGAAAGTTTGGAACTTAGGTAATTATAATTAAAGAGAAAAATATTGATATGGTCCCTTACTTATTGTTAAAATAACACTTACATCTCATATTTAATTTTTATAACAGTTTATTCTTTTTGTTATTAAAAATGATCTTATAAGGATAATTAATTTATTTATTTTTTCAATTTTTTTTAAAAGCAAGATAGAAGTTGTTTTGACTTGAATAAATATAGTTAAAAAATTGAAAAAATTAAATAAAAATAAAAAATAGTAAAAAACATAAGAAATAATCATTTGTCTTTTTACAATTGCTTTTTTTTAAATAACATGACTAAATTGCAACAAAAATTAAGTAGGAGATCCAAAAGTCACTTTTGAAAGAAGTATGTAACCTATATAGTTACTCTTATGCATAATGCATTAATACGCAGAACATCAGGAAATCTGTGCCTTTCTTTCTCAACAATGACATGTAATAGTGTTCCATCAAACCCTTCAATAGAGACACCACAATACACAATTGTTAACAAAAAGAAGCACTATGGACTCAGTCATTTAACAACCATACTCGGTGCTACTGGTGGTGCCTTGCTACTCGTTTTTTGTATCTCTCTTTCAATATTTTCACTCATGAGGAAAAAGAAAACTGAAGTCACTTATACAGGTAGTAAGTTTCGATTCCATGTAATTTTTTCGATTGTAATCTCATTGGTTTAACTCTAAGAAGTCCATTGTTTCACCATTTTTGTGCAGCTACCGATCTGCGTAATTGGAATGCAGCAAGAGCTTTTACTTATAAAGAAATCAAAGCAGCAACCAACAACTTTAAAGAGGTCATAGGTCGTGGAAGCTTTGGATCTGTTTACCTTGGAAAACTATCTGATGGTAAAATAGTTGCTGTCAAAGTGAGGTTTGATAGAACTCAACTTGGAGCTGATTCTTTTATTAATGAGGTTAGTTATCTGAACTCTACTATCTTATTATGCTTTTTAAGATGGTATGATAAGTTTATCTTAAGAACTGCCTAAAGTACTTTTGAAAATAGAACTTGTGGTCTAGCTATAGAAAAAGATAATCAAACTTTGAAGAAAAGAATTCCCTTAGTATATCTTTTCATGCCTTATTCTATTAGGTGTATCTTTTATCCCGAATTCGACATCAAAATCTTGTGTCTTTGGAAGGATTTTGTCAAGAATCAAAGCAGCAAATCCTAGTTTATGAGTATCTACCTGGAGGATCATTGGCTGACAACATCTATGGTAGGTTGAGTACATTTTGAATCAGTCTAATGGCCCATTTAGATGTACTTTTCTTAGAAGTGGTCTAAAATGAATAGTTTGGTTAAAAGTGGTTTTAAAATAAACATTTAGATATTCGGGATGAAAATGTTAGAAGTTATTTTGAGTGATATTTTGATAATTATTTTGGGATGGGTACATGCATTTATTACTATTACTTTCAAAATTATGTGTTACTTTTCTTAAAAGCATAAATAATACTTCTCAAGCTTTTGAAAAAGTACTTTTTATAGAGATTGTCAAATATCCTTGAAAGTTCTTTAATCCATTTGAAAGCACATTCGACCAAAAAGAGAGACAGATTCAAAAGAATCCTAAGTTTTTCATTACATGCACATTTAGTCCATTAAGGTTAGGGTTTTTCCCTCCTATTATATAACTGATATTGGTACTGTCAGGTCCAAATAGCAAAAGAGTTTCACTGAGTTGGGTTCGGAGATTGAAAATTGTTGTTGATGCTGCAAAAGGTTTGTCTGCATTTCAGCTTATAATATTATTAGCTTTTTGAAAGAAAAAAATTGTATTAGTAAGTACATTTGACCACACAAATTTGTACTTAATGATAAAATGATACATAAGTTGTAATTATCAAAATTTTGTGATATATAGTGATTCTCATGCTCTCTTTTTTTCTTTTTCTTCCTATCTAAGCCAGCTCACTTTCTTCTCTTTTATCCATGAAGGATTGGACTATCTACACAATGGAAGCGAACCGAGAATCATTCACCGTGATGTGAAGTGTAGTAACATACTTTTGGATGCAGAGATGAATGGTAAGGTTTGTGATTTTGGTCTCTCAAAGCAAATAATGCAGGCAGATGCAACTCATGTAACTACTGTGGTCAAGGGTACTGCTGGCTATCTTGATCCTGAGTAAGATTTGCAAATAGTTCAATTTTTTGTTGCTGATATCTTCTTGAGCTTTAGACCTACTATTATTGATCACATTTTAAAATAATGTGTAGGTACTATTCCACTCTACAGTTAACAGAGAAAAGTGACATTTACAGCTTTGGAGTTGTTCTTCTAGAGCTTATTTGTGGGAGAGAACCCTTGAGTCATTGTGGCAGTCCTGATTCGTTCAATTTGGTTTTATGGGTAAATCTTAAAATTCTAGTTCCTTTTGTTACTTTCTTGGTTAACTACCATTTCTTGAAATATGATATTACTGCCCATGAAGTAAATATTTTCAGGGGCTGGATAGATTGAGGTATGTTTGCTTGTACTTCTTGAAATCACTTTCAAGATGCGAAAAAAAAGTGTTTTATGAGCCCTTAAAACATTATTATACAAAAAAGAAAAAGAAAAATAGAAATATTGGTTAAGTTGCACATTTACATGGTCTCAAGAGCACACAAGCAAACAGGCCTTGAGTCTATTGCTTCCTATAATTACAAAATGGAACAATCAGATAACACCACTAAATCCTTAAAGATGTTGCTCAAACAGTATCTGATGAGATGATTTGGAAATGACGAGTACAGGCAAAACCCTACTTACAGGCAGGTGCATTTGAGATAGTGGATGAGAGCTTAAAGGGAACTTTTGATGTGGAAAGCATGAGAAAAGCAGCCCTTGTTGCTATAAAATGTGTAGAAAGAGATGCATCAAAGAGGCCTTCTATTGCAGAGGTTTTGGCTGAGCTTAAAGAAGCCTATAACGTTCAGCTATCATATCTTGCAACTCATGACATGTAATGGTATGCCTATAATAATACAATTTTGAGGAAATATACTTTAAAGAACACTTGATCGTTTCTATCAGAGCTCAGAGAAAAACAAGAAGAAAATGAAAAGAAAGATCTGCACTCTGAGATGGGCATTGGAATGAGTTAGATCTGTATGTCATAATTTAATTGTTTATGCGTGATATTAATATACACCTGAAAATAACCATTACAGGTGCTTTATATGTTGTAAAATGGTTGCTTTAATAATTTCCTCTACTACTTTCACATTTCACTGAGCACTGTTTTCTTGCATTACAAACAACAAAATGCTATAAATATCTATGTTACATGGATTCTTTTAAGACATCAAGTATCCTAAAATTTTGAATACCTATCCAAGTATTAGCCACGCTTATTTTTTCAATTTTCTTTAAATTTTCACCAATTTAAAGTATCAAACACCCATACCCATACCCATACCAATATCTATATTGTGTCCAGCAGACATGGATATTTCAAGAAAAATAAAGTCTTAATTCCAAAAAAAAGAAGTAAATAATACAATATTCATGGTGAAGAGAGGGAATGAAAGAGGTTTAGAATGAAAAATCCATCATGAATATGATTTAGAGTCAGGTAACCTAACACTTCTTTACATTTTTGCTAACCTTTACATTTTTGCGTCACAAAGATGCCAAAAGTAGACCTGTGACTCAAATATTCCAACAAGCTCATGATTTTTTATTTAACCATTGTGGAAGAAATTTCTCCAAAACTATAAGATTACATAAATCAATAGTGAGTTTACACTTTAACAGCCCAATTAGTAACTAATAAGGCTGTGATTTTGCTCAAAGGGTTGACGGGAGATAGTGCATCAAGATGTTTGCAAGGGCGAACTTGACCTCTTCCACAAGGATCCCAGATGAGGGAACCCTAAGAGCGCTACCGACTGCAACTATCGTCCAAGTACCGTAAGATCCATACTAAATTTGACAAACTACTCATCCTACCTCTTTATTCTTGACATCCCATCTTTGTCTCATAGGACAAAGGTTCAAGATTCAAATCTCAATAACCATATCTCACACCCAAAATGTAATTATTCTAAAATTATATAGGTTACAAAATTAAAGTACTTAAGTAAATAGGTACTTCATATGCCATCATTAAACTTCCGTTGTGGACTTGGGGTCTTTTGTTCAGTATCCAGACTTATCTAGTAAAATATTAAATTTTGTAAAGAATGAAACTAAAATCCTGGCAATTGGATGAATGGATGGGAAAACTATTGAAAAGATGAATCATTATCATGCGCTCTCCACTATCCAGAGCTCACAAAGTGTGACAGATTCTGACTAGGTTGAGTACCGCCGGTGAAGGAAAAGAAATAATGCTGTTGAAGCAGCCACAGCATAAGGAAAAATAGTCCAAATTCCCTGAATATTATACAAGTCACACTCACGCTACTAAAGGTGATAAATAACTAGATGATAATATTAAAACGAAGAGAATTGCATACCACGGCTGTTGCAACAGTAGCAACCGCAAAAAGTGGGCGCTCTCTCAACAGGAACCCTATCCCCAGCTGTGCTTAGTAAGTGAGAATAGAAGTGTTAGATGAAGAGTTACTCCTAAGCTATCTAAGTAATTGCTGTTTTTTTTTTCTTTTTCTTTTTCTTTATTTTTTTTCCTTTTTTTGGCTAAAAAAGTCAGCGTTATCTAAGTAATTAGGGGTAGGAACTAATTGATTCCTTGGTTTTGAAATTTCTCTTCCAACAGTTTGTTGAAATGAATGTGAGGATTTTCCCAGACTATACACTAAAAAAAGCAATTTCCATACCTCAAGAATATGAGTTTAATATGTAATAAAAACCAGAGGGCTATTGAACAAAACCAGTGGACCAAACATCCGAACTAACCTGAAGAGGAAGAGTGATCAAGCCACCACAACAAACACCGGCAAAGAAGCAGTCTGCTGATATACCCTACATTCAGATGAAAGTCATGTCATCCCAAATATGACAAAAGCAATCAGTCAGGAGACATGGTTTAGATTCATTTCCAATGCACGTATATCATCACAATGAATAAGGAACACAGAATTTCAAAAATGAAACAAGAAATAATCATGATGATGAATAAATATTTTATTCCTCTAATGCAGAAAAAATATTCACTTTTAATATATGCCTTCTAAGCGTCATAGCTTCAAGATTCCGGTTACAACAATTTCACAAAAACACAATGTTATATCAATGACATCTAAACAGTAACCTATCTGTTCAAACAAAATAATTTTTTTTCTAGATTAGGCATATAGACAAAGTTTAAATACCAAAATTCCTCTCTCTCCACCCATGAGCTTTCGTTCCAACCAATGAGCAAGTGTGCTCAATGCATTACACTTCTCATCCATTGCTTGAAAATGTCATCAAAGAAATCATTTAAGTTGAGCAACACAAGGTTTGAGAAAAAGTTTAAAAAGAGGAGTACCAAAAAAGTGCATGATCAATTTGAAAGAAAAAATGCCCTGAGTTTTCTATAAACCCATGTAATGACACCAAAAACATGATCAAACAAGCCCCAAAGATGACATAAACAGAATGCAAATATGGATTATTTTTATAAAGAGAATCAAAATATAACATTAACCAAACGAGAATTCTCATGTAGGAAGAAATATCACTAACCAGTGCCCCTGCTAGAAAAGCTGTTGGATTTCTCACTCCAAGGGAAAATCTCTCAACTGCAAAATCAAAATGCCAAAAAACGAAAGAAGTTCATTAGAGAGTTCAAGCAAGCGTGGACAATTAAGTGGTCTCTAAGACATGTCAGTTATCATTTCATTTCCTTTTATCTATTTTAGCAAAGCTAGTAACATGATTTAACCACCAAAAAAGATTGAACATGCTGCATCTAAAAGGATTGAACTCCACAAACGTTTAGTAAAGAAGCTGGTAAGTGGAACAACCAAAATAAAAAATAAAAAAATTGAAACACTTCCCCTTTGTGATTTGAATTTCAAAACATCTATGAGTGAAAATACCAAAGTTTTTAGAGCTTACCAAGACCAATTAGATTGCCATACTTTTGCACTGCATCAGTTATGGTCATGGCTCTCTCTTTGTCAATCCCTAACTGGATAAATAATCAGTATTAGAATATGATAAAGCAAACTAACAAAAGTATTGTTACTACAAGTACTTCCAGTTACCCCCCCAAAGGCCGGGCGCAGGGAGTACTTCACAATTGCAGAAAAGATGTTCGCTCATGCATAAAAAAAGTGGATATGCAAAATACATGCATCAGTCAGATATGAGCCTCACCATTGTTAATGTATTAGAACTTGTAAGGAAGCAGTCAGAAGTTAGAACTAACCTTCGAACAAACATCATCTGATGCCCCTGATTGTCTAAAAATCTTTCCGAGATAAAATGGTATTAAGTCACTAATGCATACTCCCCTTAAGAAGAAAGTTTCCTGAGTTAGATTTATGTACTAATACAATAGAATGCAAAAATAGACATATATATAACAGAAAATTCTATGGAGCAATATGCCTGTATCTGAATAGTTCCATCACCCCTACTGATTGTTATATAGGTTTAATTGTAAGAATATGTAAAACAAAATATTAAAATACAGCACTACTAACCAGTATACCCATAAAACTGTTGATAATATGTAAGAAGCATTCCTTGAGAAAGATTCAGCAAAAGACTGCCATGTCCCATCCAAGGTCAGCATCCGTGATAAAGTTATTCCAACCTGTATCATTTTCTAATAGATTATTTAGAAATCCTAAAACACAAAGAGTCCTAAATTTAACAAAATTGAAAATTTCTTGAGCATGTGAAACAGAAGTACCAGAACAGAGGACAGACCCAAATATTTAGCGCCTCTTCACTGATGAAGAGTCCACAGCCAGCAGCCATTAGCAGCCAAAAGTAAATCCACCTGCAATGCAATTTATGGGTACAGACTTCAAAAATCATACAATCCAAGAAAATCACAAACAATTAACAGTTTAATTGATTAATGATTTCTTGCACTTGTATAAAGAAATTTCAAAAAGCAAACTGCTCTTTTAATTAGACTCAAAGATAAGAAATGTTCCTAGGAAAATTTGAAAATGAAAAAAAGTTAAATACTTTCAGCTCAAGTAACAAAATGGGCACATACCCTGGAGCATATTCTGGAAGAATTATTCTATATCCAAAAGCCTTGAAAGCAAAACCAACAGGGTCTGTTGTCATTGCTGAAGACGATGACTTTTCAGCAAACATATGAAACCCAAGTGACGTTCCAGGTTGCTTGATGCCAATAGATATAAGTGTGACTGTTACAGCTATGCCAAGTGCAATTGCTATTTTTGCCAAAAAAGATATTTCCATACCAGTTTTAGTACTTTTCCCATCTTCGTGCACCTTATCAACAATTTTAAATTGTTCACCAACACTATCTTCAGATACGGTACCCATCTGGTTTTCTGAATCCTGACATCTAATCCTGTGTGTACAAAATGAAAATTATGGGATGCTTAAATGTGGCAAATAAACAAACTATCAGTCGGCATATTAAAAAGTGAAATAAGAAAGAGTTAAAATTAATATAAATCCAAAGTCCAAGATCTTACATGATAGTAAATTTTTTTTTATCAGAACATAAAAAATGATTTTCACAATTTAGACTACTTGCTCTCGTCATAGACACATAAAATCATACAGGTTGTAGTCTCTATTTATATTGGTGACATTCACAAGAAAGTACATCCTCCCTCAATCAGCTTTATGGTAATGTGCCTTGTAAACCTAACATTATAGCCTTGTAACCATGACAGCTTTTCAAATCATCAACAGATTTTAGCAGAGAAAACAAAATCAGAGTTTGAATTTACTTTTTCTTATGCATCAGTAGCAATGTGACACAATAAGGCATAGAGCCATAGACCAAATTACAGATTTGGCCCTCACATTTTTTTACTTTGACCGGTTTAGTACTTAATCTTTTAATTAGACAAAATTTGTCTATAACATTTGTAAATTCTGATCAATCTAGTCGAAACCTATAAACTAAACTAATCTAATTCTCAGTCTTTCAATTTTGGACCAAGACCAAATTGGTCAAAAGTAGTTCAAATTTTGAAAAGGCTGTGAACTAAACTGGTTAAATTTATAAAAATCGGAAAATTTTGGTTAAATGTGCATAGATTATGAACTAAATGGATGGATTTAGGACTAAATCGCTCGAGAGTGAAAATGTGAGGAATAAATTGGTACTTTAGTATTTTAGCCTAATCTTGACATTAGCAACACTTCCTTCAATTCTGGCATTTTTAAGCTCGGTTATCCAATGTCACAACCAAAATATTATCACTCCGCAGATTTTTTTATATGACCCAATTATTCACGTAAAAACTCATCTAAAAAATATTTTTTTACGTCAGTAAAGAAAAAAAAATGTTTACCATATTTTTGGACATGAGAAATACATATGTTTTTTTCATGCTATATGAAAAGCAACACATAAGTACCGTGTGGAGGGGATCAAAATGAAGTAATTAAACCAAATATTAATAGTAAACAACAATCAAAATGTTCCATTCATCTCTTTTATTTCAATAGAAGTTCTCAGCTGTCAAACATCCTTTATCTAACTCATTAGCAAGTTAAGAACGAGTATACGAATTTACCTGAAACTTGAGGATCTGGACAAGTGGGCAAACACCTTATGTTTGTTGCCCTCGTTAAATAATCTACACCGAACACTAAAACAGCTCAAATGCCTCATTCGTCGTTGTTGAGAGGCGTTGGGTCTGAAAGAGGGTCGATATACCCAAGACCCATGAGTTAAAATAGACGGTCCGGACATCTTCAAAGCTCTGAGAGAAATGTCAGAACGGCAAAGGGTCAGCTATTGAGGATGATATAGAGTTTGGATGTGGTTGGGCACCAGAGGTAGGGATGAGAAGGCACTAGTTCCATGTGGTTAAGAGCGCAGCTCGGATCGTTAGATGTGATACTGATAATAGAAGGGAATAGGGATATGCCGTAGCAAACACAGTGAGATGCTTGAAAGGGACCTTTCTGGTTTCGTGGCCTATAATTTTGGATTTTTTCTGTTTTTCTTTTCCTTGGGTCAATACAGAAATATGACTATATGGGTTGAGACCTAAGACCATCACATGCCATAAAATTAACGGTGGGTTGCAATAGAATCCTATTATATTCGGTCATTTTTATACTTTAATCTTTTTATTATTTAATTTTATAATTTTATAAAATAATTAATTAAAAATAAATTATATTATTTTAATAATTTTTATTTAAAATATTATTATTATTATTAAGTACTTAAAATGAAAATTTTAACACAATAAAAATTTATTTAAATATATATTTTTAATTTTTAATAAAATATTAAATAAAATAGTGATAATTAATAAATATTGAAAAATAAAAAATTTAAGAAAATTTTATATTAACTATCACTTTATTATTGAAAAAAACTCATTATTTCAATCAAATTTAATCACTTAATAAAAAAATTATTAAAATAATATGATTTGTTATTAATTAATTTATTTTATAAAATTAATAAACAAATAATATTATATTAATTTAAATAATTAAATAACATATATTACCTAACCTAATGAATTTATGTAGTGTTTTTCTTTGAAATTAAAATATGAAAGTATTGATATAAAAAAATAATCAATATTTTTAATACTTTTAAATTAAACATATAGAAAAAATGACATGTAAGTTTATATATTAAATTATTCGTATTAATTAATTTTTAAAATTAAAAAAAATATTATTTATTTACTTAATTTTATAAAAATGATTGATTAAAAATAAATCATATTTTTTCTATAATTTTTTATTTAAAAAAAATTATTCTATAAACTCGAGTTCTAATAATAAAAAAGTCTTAACTAATATGAAATAAAATTCACACAACATTTATTTTTAATATTTATTAGTTTTTACTATTTCATTTTAATATTTTTAATTTTTATTAAAAATTAAAATATATATTTAAATTTTATTGTTATTATTTCTTAAATAATTTTATATTAAATTATATTTTTATTTTTATTAAATGCTCATATTAATTTACATAAAATAATAATAATAATTTAATAAAAAAATATTAAAATAATATAATTTATCTTTAATTAATAATTTTTACAAAATTAAAAGGAATTAATAGCATCGTTACTAATTTAATATATTAAACAATATAAATAACATAATTTTAAAAAAAATTGTGACACGTCATCTTACTTTATAAAAAAATATTTAAAAAATATATATTTTTTCAATATTTTTTATAACATTAAGCTATCGATATATCCTTAAATATCATATTTCAATATTTCAATAATTGAATATAAGTATAGTTAATCATTTCATTATTATTTTTTAACTATTGTTATTGTTAAAGAAAATTACAGACATTCCTTCAGGTTTTAAAAAGTTTATTTTTAAATTTTTAATTATTTATTAGAATTTTTATACTGTTTTTTATATTTTAGAAAGTTTGTACTACTTTTTATTTTTATAAAGTTTGTATTGATTTATATTTTTATAAAGTTTGTAATACTTCATATTTCTAGGAAGTTTAAACTACATTCTATTTAAAAAAATTCAAACTGCTTTCTATTTTTAAAACGTTTGTATTATTATTGTTTTTTTAGAAAGGTTGAACTATATTATATTTTTAAAATGTTTAAATTATTTTAAAGTTTGTATTATTTTTTTGTGAAGTTCGAATTTAAGAAGTTATTATTATTTATATTTTTCAATATTTTGTACTATTTTGTATTATTGGAAAGTTGGAACAATTGTATATTTTTAAAAAAATTGAAATATTTTATATTTTTAAGAAATTTGATTTTTTTTTCTATTTTTAAAAAAATTTAAAAAACCCTCAAATTTTTTGAAAGTTTTAACTTTTATTTTTAAATAAATATATATTTCAATCACTAAATTTTATAGATTGTTACAAAAAGATCATGGAACTTTTATTTTTTTACTTTCTTACTACTAAACTTTACAATCGAATATCTTTAATTTTTATTTTATTTTCATATTATTAAATTTTATAAAATATTATAAAAATATTATCGAATTAACATTAGGTTACATGTATGTCAATATATTTTTATTATATTTTTAAAATTTAATATTATGGAAGTAGTAAAAAAATTGATATTATTTTTATAACATTTGTAAAATTTAATAATATGTAAATAATAAATCAAAGTTCAATTATATTTTTATGATAACCTTAAATTTAAGTGGTTTAAAAAATATATTTAATCCTTTTTTTTTAAAGAAAGTTTGCAATATTTTTTATTTTTAAAAAGTTGGAACAAATTTTTGTTTTTATAAAAATGGTACCATTTTCTATTTTCGTCAAGTTTTAAAAATTTAAATTTTGATCATTTTTATTTTTATTTTTATTTTTAAAAGTATGTACAATTTATTTCTACTTGTAGAAACTATGTACAATTTTATTTCTACTTTTAGAAACTATGTACAATTTTATTTCTATTTTTAAATTTTTGTTTGTTTTATTTTTAGAAATTTTTTACTACTTTATAATTTTAAAAATTTGTATTGTTTTCTATTTTTCTAAAGTTTGTATTTTTTTAGTTTAAAAATATAACAATTTTATAATTTTAAAAAGTTTAACTATTTTTTTTAATTTTAGAAAGTTCCAATAATTTTTTCTTTTTTAAAAGTTTGAACTACTTTCTCATATTGGAAGTTTTGAATAGCTTTCAATTCTTAGAAAGTTTGTATTATTTTTATTTTTAGAAAAAATGTAATATTTGAAAAGTTAAAAAAAAATCTATTTTTATAACGTTTAAACAAATTATTTTTTTAGGATGAATGAATAATATTTTGTTTTTGAAAATTTGATAAATCTTATATGTTTGAAAATTTTGAAATATTTACTTTTAAAAATTTTGAATAATTTTTTCCATTGTAATAAATTACAAGAATTTTTAACGTCTGGCAAAACTCTTGTTTAAAATAGTAAACCATTATAAATTACACGTATAATAAAATTTGAATCATGTAGGCATGAGATACTTATATTTAATAAAGAATTAGTTCTCAAGTATAAGTCAATTTTATATTTAAATTAAATAATTAAAATATAATTTTATTAAAAATAATATTTTGTAATAATGTTATAGTTCGTTATTTGAGTGATACAAACAATTTATTTTAAATATGATATCTTAATAATATTGACATTTAATGAACAATATTTGTGGTATTTTTTTATTATAAAATTAACAATTTATTTTTTTGTTATTTTTGAGTTTTTAATTTTTTTTTAATATTTTTGACTTATTTTAAACTTTCTTCAACATATATTCTTTATCTATCATTTAATAATTCAACAACTTTTTTATATTATTTTTTTACTTATTAATCAGTTTAAATTAATATTTTTTTTTCTTATATTTTTTATGATTTTAAGAATGTTAAAAGTTGATGTCCATTAAAGTTCAAAATAAAGCACTTACTTAATGATTTTTGTGATATATATTAATATTACTTATAATAGGAATAATTGTTTTTAGATAAATTGCAAACTTAATATTATTTTACTATTTTTTATAAATAAAATCCAAAATTTTCATATTTTGTTTATTATAAATTAACAAATACAAATAAATAATATATAATTATAAGCTAATTTTTTAAAATCTCATGTGATATATACGAAGAAGGGAGATTAGAGAATGTAAAGTTAGATAATAAATATTAAAATATGTTTTTAATGACTTAAAATTGAATGATTAAAAAATTATTAATATTACATTTAAGAAAATAATAAAAAATATTACAAATATTCTATATAAATTATATGTTTGAATAAATTAAGAGAAATAGAGAAGTTTTATATTTTCAATAAAATATAAGCCCTTTTTTTAGGTGTAACTAATTTGAAGCAATAAATTGAATTTTTCCGATCAACTCATTTGCGAAAGCATGGGAAATGAGATGAGACGGTTGTTTATTTTTATTTAAATAATTGTTATTCCCATAATTAAATTTCAAACATCAATTTTTTATGTATTTATTAATTTATAATAAACATTAATTAAAATAGGAATAAACATAAATAAGAATCGAAATAAAGAGAATAAATAAATAAAGTTTATTTCATTTTTATATTTATTTAAGAAATTCAATAAATTAGAATAAAAACATCAATTACTTAAATAACTAATAAAAAATAAAATATAGTTTGTAATTATATATTATGAATCTGATAAAGATAATCAATATAAAAAGATAATAGAAAATAATTATTAAGAATGATTTTTATATTTATAGGATCACATTTTATTTTTAACATATTTTTTGAAAATAAACAAGAAAATAAAAATGATTCTTTTTATTTTTATTCCCTGTCAACTTTATATATTTAAATAAAATTTATTAATAAAACAAATAAATAAACTTTATACCATTAAATCATAAGTAGTTTAACCAAAAGAAAAGTTTATATACCATTGGTGTAATAGACAACTTACATTTAACCTTTTATTATTTCTTAAATATTTTTTTCTTCTTAAAGAATACTTAATATATTAATTGAATTAATAAATTTTGTGTAAAATAAATTTATTAAAAAGTATTCCGATTAAATAAAAGAGAAATTAAGTAATATTATTAGAATACTTGATAAACTAGTATTTTAATATAAGGAAATTTAATATTAATATATACATATTTAAATATTTAATATTTAAAAGAGATAAAATATTATAATTACTGTGTAATATTTAGAAGTATTAAATAATAATAAAATGTATTTTATTCTAATTATATTATTTAATATTATTTAAATGTTAAAATTTCATAATTTATTTTACATTTTAATCTTATATTTAAATATGAAAACATTTCTCTTACTATTATATAACATTATCCATGAATAATACCTCCAAATAGGAACAAAAATTTTATTTTAATTATAATACTTAATGCTATTTAAGAGTGAAAATTTTGTAAACTTTTGATGTAAAGAGAGCGTGAGTCTCACTCAGAAAATGCGAGGGTGAGGGATCTGATACTAGGACGATCCTAGCTATAACAAGTTACGAAACCACGTGAAAAACAGTTGGGAGACAGGTTGGATTCAATTGAGGGAAGACGACACTGTTGCGATTGCGGTCAAAGTACTTTCCCACTGCGGAGTTGTCGTTGTCTGACTCTTCAGAAAGTTGCTCCGCGGTTGTTGCATTAGGCAGCCCTTTGCTTCTCTTGCTCATCACTACAAAGTGAGCAGCTTCAGAGATTGTCACGACTCAAGATCTTGCTAAAATCCCAAGTGGGTTTTGAAGTTTAGCTTGTAAAATGCTTTTGTTCCTTCCGTGTACTTCTTCCTTCAGCTTTCTTGTGCAATTTGTTTTTCGTGTTTGTTTTCTTTCTTTTCCCTTTCCTTTTTTAATCTCTCTTATTAGAACTAGATTTTTGAATATTATATGAAGAGCGTGCGTTATGATTACCAGCTACAACTTACAAGTGAATATTGGAGTATATATTTTTTAGGGTTACGGTAATCATGATGTCAATTTTCAGTTGGGAGACTTGCATATACTTTATTTTGCTATTTCTAGACATGATTTCTTGTTGTGTAACTTTTTCTTGGTGTTTTAATTGGAAAGATTAAATAATCTTTGTTGAGTATTGGATTTTCAGCTCTACAATTGTTTATAATTCTCAGCTGGTTCCTATATTATGTAGATATTCTGGGATTTTAATCACCTTTGAGAAGGATGGCTTTTCGAGAAGTTCGTTCATGGACGTTCTTTGGTCTTATAGGAGCCTTTCTTAATCTTGGTCTGGCTTATTTCTTGCTATGCATATCGACTTTTGTGTTCTTTGCAACCAATCTTTTGAATTGTCTTGGGCTTCATTTTCCATGTCCCTGTAATGGAGTTTTCGGGTATAGGAATGGTCACTACTGTTGGCACAACTTTCTTTTCCAAATTCCCATCGAAAAGATCCACGAGGTCCAGATGTCAGCCAAAAGTAGATTCCCTTTTAACTTGGTTTGCTTTAAGGATCCAAACAACTTGAATAATAAACTCATTGAAGATAATAATTGCGAGAAAGAAGCTATTGGATTGGAAGATGGACCGTGTTCTAGTTCCTATTCAAGTCCAAGGATACAAAATATAGTTGATAGAGAAAATGGAAATGATGCTAAAGGAAAGAGGATTATGAATCTTAAGCACAGGTCTGGAATCCGGCCACGAAGGAGAGCTACTCTTCAAAATGGAAAATTCTCTTCTGCTTGTTACAGTGATAGTTTGCAGCCAGTTGTTTGTATTTTCCCTTCTCAATGTGGCGGCAGAGAGAACAAAGATCAAACAAGTCAAAGCTCAGGCACCTTAGCTGGGAGAGAAGATGATTTTCAGGGCAAGTGATAAAACTTGATGTTTACCATATCTATGAATTACATGGTTTTCATTTTTGTGAGTTTGCCAATTTCTATTTGAAGATGTTAATGAATGATTTGATATGAGCTCTTATAGGAATTTTCTTATGTTTCTTTAGAAAGTTGACGGCTCAAAATTCTTTTACATTTCTATTTGTGTTGAATATTGATTGCAAAACTGTACTCTGCTTTGGAGTCACAACTGGATATGCTGGATGTAAATGATTTTATTCCCCTCTTTAAACCAATTATGATTTTTAGGTTGTATTTACTATTCCATAATGGGAAACAATCGAAACGAGAATAAACATGAATTAAAATGGAGAGGAGGAGGTGTAAAACTCATTCCCTTTGTTTATGTTTACTAAATAACCATAAGGAATCACAATAAAAATATTAATTTACTCAAATGTTCTTTCAAAAGTAATAATGAAAAATATATATTAAAATAAATGATAATTTTGTAATTATATCTTGTAAATTTGGGAAAGGGAATCAATACCGGGGGAATAGAGTAACAATCAATGAGAATGACTCCCAAATTTGTTGGTTTCAACTCACGAGCTTAAACATTTAAAGGTTTTTTGTTGGATTAATTCTCAAACTGGTTCTCTATTGATCTGTCATCATCATCCTCCCTTCTAATGTTTCCAATTATTGTCCTCGTAAATTATGAAAGTGTTTGCTGAGCCTGATTCTTGTTATTTTTATTTCAGAATATGAGAATGCATTTACTGGCGGCCAAAACATGCGCAAAAGAACTAACCTTAATTCTGTATTTGGCGGATCATTTATTGGGAGAGAAGAAGATAAGCATTCATTTTCTTTGGGAATGACTGCTAATGATGCTCAAAAAAATAAGTCCATTACAGAGTCTGAATGTGATACAATCAAGATGTTGGAACAAGCTCTTCAGAAAGAAAAAGCTGTTTGTGCTGTTCTTCACCTTGAACTTGAGAAAGAGAGAGCTGCTGCTGCAACTGCAGCAGATGAAGCAATGGCCATGATATCCCGACTGCAAGATGATAAGGCATCAATTGAAACAGAAGCCAGACAGTATCAAAGGATGATAGAAGAAAAATTTGATTATGATGAAGAAGAGATGGACATTCTGAAAGAGATCCTTGTTAGGAAGGAGAGGGAGAATCATCTTTTGGAGAAGAAAATTGAGACATATAGACAGATGAGCTTTAGGAGCAATGGGCTGTCAAAAAGTGAATATATAGATATCATGGATGAATGGGTACGATGTTCGTCATCTTCAATTGAAACAAATACCATTTGTGATGCCTAAAAGGACACTAAATGATGAATTCAATTATGAAAAAATGGGAAGTACTTTGAATCATCTTGAAGCTATGAGACCCCATAGTTGAGGAACAAAGTCACTCAAGTGAACATGGTTTGATTGAAAAAAAAAGTTGTTTTCTTAGGGAAAGAAAAAGAAGACTTTAGCCCCATAAGGGCAATTGAAGCTAACTTGCTTAGAAGCAATTGAGTATCTAACAATGTGAAACCTTGCTCATTGACTTCTTGGACAATTACTTTCCTGCAGTCAGGATTGCATGGTTGTGGATCAATGCTGATATTGAAAGGCATAGAGTAAGGCTATCAATATTGCAGGAAAGGGAAAGGGGAATGTAACTTTTTTTTCAGAACATGGATAAGGTGGAAAAGAGGCTGGATAAATCAGTTGGAGAGATATAATGAGCTGGCTTCATGATGTTCTGCTGCAGACTTTCTCAAAAGGTGACCACAGTTTTCTTTACCTTTATCATTTACTTTCTGATAAGTGATTATTTGTATGCCTTTTCATATTTCTCTGAATGTTTTGCTGTTATTTGTCCACATTTGGTCTATGTTCTATTAAGTAAGGGAGAAAATCTTGCACATAACCGTGGCACAATTTAGCACCACTGAATGATGCTACAAGCCAATAATACACTTCCTTTTGTTTTCCATTTTTATCCAGCTAGCTTACTGATTTTCTATATTTTTTTTCTTCCTTTTTTATGAAATTTTGAATTTTTTTTATTTCAGTTTTCCTGCTCCTCAATTTTACCCTGATACTAGAACATGATAGAGTAAGAGGTTTACCTCACATAAATTTTCTATCAAAAATCTAAATTTAAACGAGCTGAAAAACAGTGTCGATCAATCAAGGTTTCTGATCTAAGACTATTGTTTCTGAAATTAAGGGAGGTTGAAAATACATTTCAATAGTTGAGGGAGGTTGATTGGTTTGGTTGGCCAGTTAGCGAGACAGAAGGAATCAATGATTCAAATATTTGGTTTGGGTTTCAGCAAGTTGTTTATTTGAAATCCATGGAGGTTGTTTCTTATAAATCCATGGAGGTTGAAGAAGGTGATAAATGATAGATTAAAGGTGATTGATAGAAACAAAAAGTTGAATAGCATTGAATGGGGAAGAAAAAGAAGAAGGTAAAAGTAAAAGAAAATTTAAAGGTCACCTGGATAAAAATGGAAGTGTATTATTGGTTTTTGGCACCATTCAGCATCAATTGTGCCCCGGTTATATGTTACATTTTCTCTACAAAAGGAAATAGCAGGATTTGTTCCCATTTTTACAAGTACCAAGATAGTAGTGTCATTCTCTGATACGTCACCCCAAAACAAAATTGCAATACTACAAGACAAAATGGAATGTATGTTGAAGTCCCACATCGACTGAGCGTTAGGTTTCCGTTACACTTATAAATCTATGGCAAACCTTCCTCTTTGAGAGCTCTTTTGGAGGGAGTTAGGCTATAGATTTCTTCATGGTATTAGAGCCAGTTGACTCGGTCGGTACCCGGCCGGTTGTAGGGGATGGACCCTACGCCGGTGTGAGGGGGAGGCGCTCCATATCCCCGGTCGGAAATCGATATGAGGGGGAGTGTTGAAGTCCCACATCGACTGAGCGCTAGGTTTCCGTTACACTTATAAATTTATGGCAAACCTTCCTCTTTAAGAGCTCTTTTGGAGGGAGTTAGGCTATAGATTTCTTCAATGTACAAAAGCAGTGAGAGTCTATCATGCTTTGGGAATGATGTATCTAATTATGTAAGGAGGACAACAAAAGCGTATGCCGTGTTATGGAAGCTGCATATGTCGTGAATAAACTAGCATTCATAGGTGATGTTACAGAAGCTAAATAGAACAAACGGATGACTAGTTGAAGCTTCCTAAAAGAAGTAAAATATATAGATAGGGAAAAGGGGGGATAAAAAAAATTCTAAACAAATTTGAGTATCCTTGTCTATTTTCATTGAGGATCATAGGTTTGGATAAGGTGGTGAAAGGGGTTCTAGGTGTTTTCTTTACCCTTTCTAATATTCTCTTATGTGGCCATGAGAAAAATCTTAAATCAATTACTTGGACTTGCCGGTGGCTTAAAGGACCATGAAGCACTAATCCTTCCATGCATGTTTTTGGTTATCTGCTGCCGATTATATTATAATCTATTTATAGGTGTGGACAATTATGAATTTGCTAAACTATGTATCTTGTGGAGCCCCAGAACAATAGTCTTTCACAAATCTGCTTCAAAAACTTTTGCTTGTTGGAAAGTCCTCTGTATCTTCTTGATGGTTGTTATGAACCTAAATGATATATTACATTGTAAAAAGTTAGCTGGGTCAGTTTAGATTTTGATACGTACTCGGTGCTCTTGTATGTTGTAAAATACAACTCGGTATGTTCATTTTGTTTTCAGTATCGCTTTGAGTTGTTGAGTGATAAGGTGATGTGTGAATGTGAGTATATGACCCACCTGTCTTGCCTCGGTAGACAGAGAATAAGAGAAAAATCCCGTTAATCACTGTCATCCATTCTTCTTTTGTAGATGTCAGGATTCATGTAATTCATGCAATTGTTTCAGCTGTAAAATGTAATAGCTATTAAGAATAATATCATACATTGAATACTTACAATGTTATGGTATATTTTATAAGGATTATATATATTTTCACCCATTAGTTTAATATTTAGGATTTGAAAGCTCGTAATTCTTATGGATTTGGAGTATAGATGTTAAGAATAATGTATAACATTGATTAAGTACAATGTTATAGTAAAATTTATAAGGATTGTAATTGTTAACCTAATGGATTAACTTTATGGGTTTAAAAGTCCTATAATTTTTAGGACTTTTAACAGTAGCTTTATAGCTTAGATCAAAGTTGTTATAGACTCAGTTGCATAATTGCATAATTTTGGTTTTAGGATAAAAGTGTTTTTAAAATAAGCTTATAGCAGCACTAACATATGCGAATATCCAATTGTGATTGTTGAATGATATCAGATCATATTTTGTATTATCAAGGTCCCACTGCAATTTTGGTAAGAAAATCGAGTATCTACAAGTTCACGAGTTTATAACATTTTAGCCAAGAAGGCTTCATGTGGATGTGGTCACGAGAATATAAATCAAATTTATTCGTCATATGACTTTTAACTATTTGACAAGGTTTGGTTGACATCGGTAAATTAAAAACGTTGTATATAATCACGGATAATGTCGTGGTTATATAAATTTATAATTACATTTGCATTCATTTATTATAATTATGATAAGTGGTTAAATATTTTTTAAAATAAAAAAAGTTATTTATTTTTTAAAAAAATTTAGTAACATGTCGTACCATTTATGGTATGAGTATTGTTGCAAATTTAATTGACTTTAACATTTATATAATAAGTGTAAATTTAAATGAAAAAATTTATTCATTTTTTTTAAATAAATTAATAACATGTAATATCATAAATAGTATGAATATAGATGCAAATTTAATTCAATTTTACATTTATTATAATCACATGAGATTATATGATTGTCAATCAGAAAATGATAAAAATAATATCTTTTAATTTTATAATCATAAAATTAGTTTTAAAAATGATAAAATTTATTCATTTTTAATAAAATTTAGTCACACATTATACAAGTGTAGGTGTAAATCTAAGTGATTCTAGCATTCCTTATATAATGATATAAGATTCTATGATTTTCAAGTAGTCAATTTTTTTTTTCAAAGACAATAAAGATAATATTTTTAAATTTTATAATTACAAAAATAAATATTTTATGTTAACTCTTAAAAAAAATTAATTCATCATTTATATTAAACATTGTTGAATTTAATTATAATCATTTAAATTTATTTATGTCAAATTCAATCGGTTTAATATTATTATTTGTTATTTTTTTATTATAAATTTTAGAGGTTTTATTTTATATAATTTTACACTAGTAAAAAAAAGTAAAAAAGAGCTTTATATGTCTTTTAGTTTTTAAAAAGACATATAAAGTCTTAATTTTTTAAAGTGTAGATTGTTAGTCTCTCACTTATTTTAAAGATATATATAAGTTTAATTTAAGGGATATCATTATTATTAAAATATAAAATTATATATATATATGTATATAATGTGAGTTATAATTAAGAGATAAATCAATTATTTCACACCTTTAAAAAAATTGAAAAGAAAATTTATAACAACAATCCGATTATAAAAGAAAAGGTTTTAACATCACGTATCTCATCTCACCTAGTAGTACCCACCTATTTTTTATCTTTGTTTTCAATCCATTCTTCCCACCATCAATCTCTAGACGTGCTAATCAAAATATAAAAAATTAGATTCTTCAACTAAGATGGTAAAGCTAATCCCCGACCTATATATGATAAAAAAGTTCTCCCACTACTTTCTTTCTTTTCTAATTTTATACGTTTGGGTTTTGATACCTGTAAAAAAAAATAGACATGAAAAGGACAAAAATGCTAGGAATATTTTACATGTGGTTCCTTGTATTGGGTTTGTGAAAAGAGGGAAAAAAAATGCCATTCTAGGTGGTGTCATGGGATTTTTAAAATAAAGGCAAATATGTTTCTTGTATGTTTAAAAGCATGAACTTTTGCTTTGAATTTTTTTTTTACTCCACCATTGAGATAAACACCTCAATTTGTACAATGTTTTATTGCAAGTGTGTTTTTTTTTTCCAAAAATGAGAGACAGGATGGGAGAAAAAAATCAAAAATAGTCATGAAAATTTTAATATCCTCAAAAATATTCATGTATTTTTATTAAAAAATGAAGTTTGAGATAACTTAAAAAAATCATTAATATTTAACATGAGTTAAAAACCTTGTGAAAATCAGTTACAAGTCTAATGTCTTTTCTACCCGTGCTTATATAGGTTTTTAAATGTTGATGTTGCAAATATTTATCAAAAATATCCTTGTTGTAATAATTAAATTATCTTTATAAAAAATAACTATATTTCTCAATAAAATGAAATAATTTTTTTTTTCAAAAATATTCCTATTCAATAACATGCTATAAATAATTATTAAAAATACCCCTACTTTTAAGTCCAAAGTACATTATTCAATACATATTACACATTTATATATCATATTAACCTACTCACCAACGTTTGACATTCACATTCCACTTATTACACATTCACATTTCATATTACTTAATAACAATTCACATTCATATTTACAGGACATATTATAATTTAAATTCTTACAATATATAAGAGAAATGGACACCATAAATATGTTTAAATATATAAAAAAACTCCAAAGTTTATGTCATATTCCTCAAAACTTGTTGATTCTCTTATTTTCTAATTCTCGTTGATTGCATCACTATTATCTATCACTTTATTTATGAACAATAAGTTAATTTATTGTATAAAAAATAATGCATAATGAATATGTTATACGTAAAGTACATTACCTGAGTTTGATTAGTTCTTTTGTTTTGTTTTGTTTTTTCTTGACTATCTTCTTTGAAGTTGTTTCCTAAATATAATTTAAAGTTAAATATAACAACCAAATATATTTAATAAATAAATAGTTACAATTTTATCTAAGTTTCATCAATTAGATTTTTTAACTTCTTCTTATATCCTCTGATCATGACCAAATTCATTACAATCCTCACACTTCAATCCCTACGACCTCTTATATTTCTCTGGTTCATTAGCTTATTTATGTCTCTCAATTGGTAGTCTAACTTTTTTGGTTTATAAATTGGTGGAAGTATTTTTTACTCACAAAGCATCTTAACCCACTATTTTTCATATGGAATGAGGTGAATCAAAGAAAAATATGTCTTCAAATACGAAAATTTTGTAAAATATGAATGTACATAGTCCTCAATCTTATACCTTCTATCCATAATACTAGCAACATCATGCTTACAGGATAAACAACTCAATTGTCACCCATAACAACTACATATCTACTTATTCAAATTAACCAACATGTTGGAACCATTCAATACTTGAAATACTACGTCTCCATCATACAATATTTTTATAACTCTTATTTCCTTTTGTCTTTGAAGAATATACTTCATTACATTTGGTAAAAAATGAGTAGTCAACTTCAAAGCTTATTAATTCCTCTTCACTATTAGCCGCATCAATTTTATTCTCACCTCTTCAAATAAATACATAATAGGTCTAGACCTTACTCTTTTCAACCAATTGTTAAAACTTTCAATCATGTTATTAGTCACATGCTAAAGTTTTACATCATCATCAAAAACATGTCTACTTCAATGTAAAGCTTGAATCTTAATTGAAAAGACGTATGACATGAATGATTATTATAATATTAAAACTATGGTAAATCAAAATTGAATATATATTAATATTATTATTTTATATACATATAATTACATAAAAAATATATAGTTTTAATAATAAAACATATAATATTTTATATAATTAGATTAAATTTTATTTATTTTTATATAATATTTTATATAAATAGATTAAATTTTATTTATTCTTACTTTATATTTTTTATTTTACTTAAAAAATATACTAATTAGTTAAAAAAAGAAAATTAATATTAATATTTTAAATAATATGGTAAAATAAGAATTAAGTTAATATTTAATTTTTTAAACTAAATATATTTTTTAATAAATATTAAAAATAAAAAAAACGTAGTTAAATTATGAAAAAATTGATATCAATTCATAATCGATAATTATTAATAAAATATAATTAAAAATAATATAAAATAATTACAATTATTAACTTAGTTGTGCATATCCCTTCCTGATAAACTCATCATTCTCTTTATTACTTGTGTGTAAGGATTTTAAAAAGTCGGATCGAATCGAATTAAATCAAAAAATCAGATTAGATCAGATATGTTTGAATAGTTTTATAAATCAAAATCCAATTTGTATTAACTAAACCAGACCGATTTTAATAATATATTAAAATTTTAATTTAATCGACACATTATATATATAACAAAATTAACTATCTCTATTAGGGGTGTCCATGGTCCGGTCCGGTCCGGTTTTATTCCTGGTTTGGTTCGATTTTTTTATAATTTAATGAAGAATAATGTAAAAAATTTAATATATTATTAAACCGGTCCGGTCCGGTTTGAACGGTTTAAAATTAATATAAATCGGATCGGATCGTTTGATTAGTAAAATCGTTCGGTTTGGTCCAATTCGGTCCAATTTTACGGTTTAATCCGATTCGGTCCGGTTTATGGACACCCTTAATCCCTACATGTAATTTGTTCGCAACCGATTTAATTCTTCAATAAATATGAGATTTGAATGTATTCTATTAAATTATATTATATTTATATATTATTAATAGAACAAAATGATTACAAATTATTTTATTATAATATTTTTAATTTATAAATGTTTCGATCATACCCCTCCAACAAAATATTTTGTCAAACTTCTTCCATTTAAAAAAAAAAAAAAATTGTCAACCTCTTTCCTTGAAAAATGAAAAAGAAAAGAAGAAGAAGCTGTTTTGTCTCCTTGTGTCCTGATTTTCGGGTTCAGTCTCCTAACAATGTGCACCATAAACCATGTTAAGTTATTTTAGGGTGATAACAGGAACTAGCTTAAATTTTTATCAAGTCCTTTCTAGACAAAAGAAAGTACTTAGAAAAAATTATTCATTTTTTAGTATAATTTTCATTAGTTATATTATTTTTTCTATCAATTATTAAATATTTATTTTGTTAAAAAAATTGTATTAATCTTACAGTTAGATTACATCGACCAGCTTTATTTCATTTTATATCACATTGCAATATAAAAAGAGGTGAAGCTCAAAAATTATCCATTTTATTTTATATCATAGTTTATAATAGGTGTTTTCATGTTTATTTATTTATAAAATTTACATAATGAAGTTATTTTATTTGTAAGGTGTAATGCAAATATAAATTTAAATTTTTATCAATATTTTTTAAATATAAAAATATATTTTATACATGTTTATCATAGATATAGATATATATGTAAAAAATTAGTTAAATTTTATAAAAAAAATTCTTTCAAATTTAAACAAAAAATTTATTATTTAATATCCAAAATCACATATTAGATAATGAATTTTTTATTTAAATAAGATAGAAAATAATTTATTAAAATATTTGACAATTTTAATTAAAAATTAAATTATTAAATATATATCTATAAAAAATTATAAATTTATTTGTAATACATGTTAAATTATATTATATTTAATTAAAAATTTAAACCAATTTTTTGTTACACAGTAATAAAAAAATGAAAATAATTTTTTTTTAAATAGCCCCTTATGCCGACACAAAATGATCTACAGTCTTAAAAAATTGTTTTTGAAGACTGGTGCGACGGGGAGGGTAAGCCCTCAAAGCCGCATTGAATATAACGAGTTCAATGCCATTTCCCCCTACTATCACGACGGTTGATTTTTTTTAAGTATTTTTATTTGTAAAAAAATATTTTTAAAATTTTTAAATATAAAAATAATATTATTTGTATCCATCTTATATATTTTTCTATTACAAAAAAATTAAATATATCATTACATTTTTAATGTTATTTAATTATATAAAATTTAAATTAAATTAATTTATTTAAATAAATTAAATATCATTTAATTGAATTGTTATTTTTATTGTTTTAAATTTTATGTATTTTTTTAATTTCTCTCCTTTTTACTTGAATAACGGTAACTAAAAAAATAATTAAAAGAAGAAAAAGAAAAATAATAAAAATAATAAAAGTACAAAATTGACTATGTATTTTTGTACGGTAATAGAAACTAAATTGTAAAGAAACATTAATATTGAAGATTTTTTATATCTAAATTAGCATATCTTGTCACTTTTACCATAAAAATAAAATAAATATAAGACGTACATAGTCACATATTTTAAATACAATTATTTACTCTATCGGAGTAACTGTTAATTATTTTTAGTAAAAAAAATCTCAAAGTCATTAATTATCAATATCATCATTGCTAAATTAAAAGAAATAAAAATACATTTTACGGGATAAAATTTCAAAAGAATATTTATTCTCTTTTCAAGACGTAGAAAGTAGTTTTTTTTTTATAGAAAACAAATAGAGAAACAAACTAGTACTCTTATACCATATAACACAAGTAAATTCAAAATGTTTTAGTTGTATGGTTATAAATGTGGTATAAAATCAATGTAATAAGGAAGAAAGATTAGAAGGTTTTTTTAAAAAAGTATTTTGTATGTATTTTCAATGTGATAGATAAATTCATAATTTTATATTTATTAATATATTTTTGATCATATAATTCTCCTACTTTCATCTATATTTTGCATTTGTTTTTATTTTTATAAAAGAGTATGTACTTTTAAAATTCTAAAAAAATTCTTAATTTAGAAGATTTTTAATATCTAATAATCTTGGGTATTGTTGTGGTGGGATAATTATATTTTTCCTTAAATTTTCATTATTTTGAGCCATTGAAATTAAAACTCTAAGTATAGAGTATTTATGACAATTAAAGTTCTAAAACCCTTTCCTTTCCATTTATGTTCGTGCTCATTGATAAGGTTTACACACAAATAGTATAATTATTTGACAAAAAAGAAAGCTTAAAATTGTAGCCAATAAAATTAGAAGTATATTCTAACAATAAATAAAAATTAAAAATGTATTGTATCAATAAATAAAAATTAGTAAAGTGTCATTATATGTAAAAAATAATAACCTGTTGCCGTAGATAGGGGTGATAGGAGGTGTAAAATGTGTCAACTCATTTATTAAATCGTGTTGATTTAATTTGTTTTTAAATATAGATCATCTTAAATTAGATTTTTATATTATAAATTTTGAATTTTTGTAATAAAAATATATTATTTTTGTTTAAGATAAATCTCTTATAAGATGTTTACGAAATCACAAAGTTTGTAATGTTTATTCATATATTCTTGAAAAACTTAAAGTTTTCAAAACCTAATACTAAAATATCTTGGGTGAGAGAATTACTATCAAGTGAGAAACTTACTTAATTATTAAACTTATTAATTTATTTAGAATAAGTTAATATGTATTTATATATTATTTAATTAATAAAATAATATTAATTTTAAGTTATTAAAATCTTGTTGTATTTTACATATTTAACAAATGATTAAAATGCATTATGTATTTCATATTTGGATTAATATCGTGATAATAAATTATCACCGCTGACAGCAGATGGAAGCGATGAGCTACGCGCACGAGGTAGACATTTTGCTTTATGAAAAGCAAATCAGCATATGGTTCTAGAATCGTATCCATCACTCTTCACAATCCACACAAATCACCGACTCTTTTGTCTTCCAACTCTATATGGCCTACAAAGTTGATGATTACGTGGCGTCAATACCTAACCATACACTTTCTATGCCTTAGCGCACCTGATAATTACCTTCCCCGTTAACAAACGGAACTTAGGAAAAAGAAGAGAACACCTACGAGGCGAAGGAAAAGTACTAAGAAAGAAAGAAAGAAAGACAGACGGAGCAACCAACAAAACATGCAAACAAGTTACAGAGAGTAGTAGAGTACAACAGTTGACGGATCAAAAGCGGCCGTTGTACGCTACGTCTCCTCCTTCCTAACGCTTTTGATAACGACACAAGCCCCTCGATTCCTCTCTGCGTTCCGTTACCTCTCTTCCAACTCACAGTTTGTTTTAGTTTATGAACGTGTGTGTGAGAGAGAGAGGTAGCAATAAAACAATGGCATCTTAATTAGAAAGCAATATAATTAGCTTTCTCTTCCTCTGTGAGTGCTAGAGAGTCAAAGTGGGAGAAAGAGAACGTGTTCTAGCAAAATTCTGAGTCTGACAGAGTTAACTGAGAGAATGCGGTTGGCTGTTTTCCATTTCGTTTGGACCGATGATCGGTTATTGATGAGCTTATGGTATGTATGCAAAATAAGATGCTGATTTTATTCTGAAATAAGATTTTGACATCCATTTTATTGCGGCCTTTTTTGTGCTGGATTTTGTCGTTTATTAAAAAAAAATATTAACTCGGTTTATGGTTTGCATGAATTCTTGGTGGGTTGTTGAAGTTTTCTTGAGCTAATAAGCATTCGAATCGGAATCTTCACAATCCTGCAAGATATTCTAGTTTTTATATTTGTTCGAATTGATGATATTTTTTGTTTGTTATTGCTATTAATCTTCGATGCAGATGTAATTTATGCTCCATTTTTAGCGCATTGGAGAAAATGCCAGGTAGATTTGTTAACGATGTATGTAAGTGGATCTTATTTGTATTTTGTTGGTGTTGTGTTTTCATATGTGATCACTTGGATTTTGCAGGAGAGGTAATTTCGGTCGATGGTGATGAGAAATCCAAAAAATTTAATTTGGAGACCTCCGGGGACGAAAGGAGGAGGCTTCGAGGTAGATCTCTAAGGAAAAAGGCCATCAGCACTCCATTGAAGCTCACAAATACTCTTAGAAAGCGTGGGAAACGTGTTGTTCATTGTAGATATTCGTCCATCTCGATCGAAGATGTTCGGGATGCAAAGGAGGAAGAAGCAGTCTATGTATTTCGTGATGCATTGGTAGCAAAAGATCTGCTTCCAGCTCGCTTTGATGACTATCATACTATGTTGAGGTGAACGAGCTATTGCATTGTGATGTCACCCATTTTATACATATAGCGACGCAATTATGTTTGTAATAAAGTTTATAATGTTAGAAATTTGGTTTCACTAGATTAGTGTTCATCGTTCAAAATGTGAAATATGCAATGGTGTTCGGCACAATTTCAAATGTTGCCCTTGCCGTGAGATTTGTGATAAGAGATTTTTTTTGTTGATAAGTTTGTACGATTCAGATTACCTATGTTGAATCCCTTCCTTCCACTAAGCCTATCTTAAGGCTAGAAATCATTAGCGCCGACACTGAGTTGCTAAATCGATTATGCTACAGTAATTTAGTAGTTTTTTGTTGAGAAATTACGCAAATTTCCGATAAGCCAGATTTATGAAAAAACAAGAATAAAAATAACACACAAATTTGATAACTGAGTTAGGCCAATCTTGCTTACGTCTTCGGACCTGCGGCAGATCTTTTTACTGAAATAGGAGAAATTATACAAGTTGTTTACAACACTCACAACTCACAACCCATAACCCAATTACACCCAAGAAAATTACTCTCAATTTTCTCTCACAAAAGCTTTTCTCTCAATTGGAATGAACACTTTGGATGATTAATTCATTACAATTACACATCTATTTATAGGAAAATTCACTCCTTGAATTACTCCTTAAATTAATGGTTTCTTGAATTGCTCCTTGAATTAAGCTCCATGTTTTGCTCTATGTTTTACTCCATGTTTTGCTCCTTAAATTAAGAAACTTTATAACAATTTCTAACAATCTCCCACTTGAAGACTGATTTCAATCTGTCTTCACACCTCGATCAATACAACAGTTTTTCTAGTCTTTGTTACTCTAGCAGACCAACTGAAGTTGAGCACAACTTCAGTTTGTCAATAATCACCACCTTTGTTAACATATCTGTTGGATTTTTGCTTCCTAGAATCTTCTCCAGTATTAACACATCATCTTCCAATAGAGTTCTGATGAAGTAATAACGAAGTCCAATATGCTTGGTTCTAGAATGAAATGCTGAATTCTTCGCCAAGTGTATTGCACTTTGACTATCACTATGCAGAACATTCTTCTCCTGTTTGAATCCCAGCTCAGTTAACAAACCTTGAAGCCATATCATCTCTTTACTAGCTTCAATTATTGCTACATACTCAGCCTCTGTAGTGGATAGAGTGACGATTTTCTGTACTTGTGACATCCAACTAACAGCTGTAGTTCTAACAGTAAATATATAACCGGTGGTGCTTCTTCGGTGATCAACTTCACCTCCAAAGTCTGCATCTACATACCCTTGTACTTTTAACTATCCTTTACTAAAGTACAAGCACTTTTCTGTGGTGCCTCACAGATACCTTAAAATCCATTTGACTGCTTCCCAATGAGTTTTCCCTGGATTTGACATAAATCTGCTAACAACTCTCACTGCATGGCCAATGTCTGGTCTCGTACAGACCATTGCGTACATCAAACTTCCAATGGCTGAGGCATAAGGAACCTTAGCCATGAATTCTCTCTCTTCCTCTGTCTGAGGGGACTGATCCTTGGATAGACGAAAATGACTGGCCAAAGGTGTGCTAATTGGCTTGGCATCGCCCATGTTGAATCTCTGCAAAACACCATTGATGTACTCTGCTTGAGATAACTACAAGGATCCTTTCTTCTTATTTCTTGTGTTGAGTTCATTGAGATGTTGAGCTACCGATGCACCTTCATTCATCCGCAAATTGAACAAACGCCTCATCAAGTGCACTTTGTTTGAGGCTGATGGTTTCTCATACATATTGGAGAGAACTGCCATAAGACCCGCCGTGGTCTTTTCCTTTGCTATGTTGAAAGCAATATTACGGGATAACGTCAATCGAATAACTCTGAGGGCTTGTCTGTCTAGAAGATTCCAATCTTCTTCCTTCATAGCCTCTTGCTTCTTCCCTGAGAGAGGTTGATATAGATTTCTTTGATACAGATAATCTTTTATCTGCATTTTCCAAAACCCGAAATCAGTGCCATCAAATTTCTCGAGTTTTACCCTTCCTTCATCTGCGGCCATTGCTCTCACTCAAATCTGATTTCCTCCGGATCGTTTCTAACTATTTCTGTAAACCACCGTGTATTAAAACACCTCCGTCAACGAACAAATATCGTCGACAAAATATCACTATTCACGTAAATAGTAACCTTGTAGAAAATTGACAGAAATCACCACCAATAGCTCTGATACCAATTGTTGGGAAATTACGCAAATTCTCGATAAACCAGATTTATGAGAAAACAAGAATAAAAATAACACACAAATTTGATAACGGAGTTCGGCCAATCTTACTTACGTCTCCGGACCTGTTGCAGATCTTTTTACTGAAAGAGGAGGAATTACACAAGGTGTTTACAACACTCATAACTCACAACTCACAACCCACAACCCAATTGCATCCAAGAAAATTACTCTCAATTTTGTCTCACAAAAGCTTTTCTCTCTAAGTTTTTCTCTCAATTGGAATGAACACTTTGGATGATTAATTCATTACAATTACACATCTATTTATAGGAAAATTTACTCCTTAAATTAATGGTCCTTGAATTGTTCCTTGAATTAAGCTCCATGTTTTACTCCTTGTTTTGCTCCTTAATTTGCTCCTTAAATTAAGGAGCTTTATAACAATCTCCAACACTTTTGACATCATAGGTGCTCTATTTCAAAGAAGAGAGAGATTAGACTCAAAGCCGTGCATGGCATTGGAGTGCAGGAAAGAGTCCGGTAGAGCAATTGAACTAATGAAGTTATTTTGCAATCAAGATTTAAGATGTTTGCTTTCATGATAAATCTATATTTTTGGAGAATGGTGAGGTTTAACTGCTTTTTTTGGGTTTTGTATACTTGTAGTGGAGTGTAACAGGCATATGCCATATTGTCATGCTCTGTTCTTCTTGGGCCTGAGCTCTGTTGTATGGTAGACCTTCACTGATTTCATAATATGTAGTGATGTTTTTGCATAACCCACCAGAATGATGCATTCTTGTATCTTGTTTATCTTTTCCTTTGTGCCCTTCTATCAATTCTATCTATCCTATACTTTTTGGCTCCATATCTCTATATTTTGGAAGTTCGATTCTGGCTTTTAGTTCTAATTAAAGTAAATCTTATTCATGTAGATTTTTGAAGGCAAGGAAATTTGACATTGATAAAACTGTCCATATGTGGGCAGAGAAGCTTAACTGGAGGAAAGAATACGGAGTTGATTCTATTGTGAAGGTATAATTTGAAAATGATATCATTGCATGCAAAAATTGCAAGTTGTCTTGGCCGGCCGGCTGGTTTTTGCAAATAATATATTAATTACTATTTTAAATTTCTATAAGATGTTTATTACATTAAACATTTTGCAGGGTTTTGTATATGACGAATATGGGGAAGTTCAAAATTTTTATCCTCATGGTTACCATGGTGTAGACAAGGGGGGAAGGCCCATTTACATTGAAAGACTCGGCAAAGTTGAACCTACCAAGTTAATGAATGTCACCACAGTGGACAGGTTTTTGAAATATCATGTCCAGGGATTTGAGAAGCTTTTTTCTGAGAGGTTCCCTGCATGTTCTATTGCCACAAAAAGGCATATAGATTCTACCATAACCATATTAGATGTCCAGGGGCTGGTAATTTCCACCATTGTATCCATAAAGCTCATCATGTTATTTCTTTCTTATGCAATAACAATGCTTTCAATTATTGCTAATGCAGAACTGGATGAGCTTTGGAAAGGTTGCCAATGATCTTGTTATGCGAATGCAAAAAATTGACGGTGATAACTACCCTGAGGTTTTTTTTTCTTTTTTTAAACTAAAATTACTGGAATAATTATCAGAATTCATTGGTCATTTCTGATGTCAGTTCATTCTCTAGACATTACATCAGATGTTCATAGTAAATGCTGGCAATGGATTCAAACTGCTATGGAACACGACAAAAGGATTTCTTGACCCGAGAACTACTGCAAAGATACATGTATGATAAAGCTTTGATTTTTGTCTTAGATCTGTAATTATGTTTATCTGAAATATTTTGGCAATGACTCAAGGTTTTAGGCAGCAAGTATCAAAACAAGCTGCTGGAGATTATAGACTCAAGGTTGGGCTGCATAATTTGCTCTAGCTTCAAACTGAGGAGTAAATGAGTTCAATTAATCAGACTTCGATACTCTCGACTTTGTATCATATTTATTTTTGGTCGTTTGTTCTCTTCAGTCAACTTCCAGATTTTCTTGGAGGAACCTGCTCATGTACTAATGAAGGAGGGTGCCTTAGATCTAACAAAGGACCCTGGAATGATCCTGATATCATGAAAGTATGATTCAGTTGGAAGACAGCTCCTTTCATTTACAGAATTTGATAACCAATAAGTTTGAGCTTTCTATTTATTTACATTGTATGGGCTTTAAATGCTTGAAGATTGGCATCATTGCCCTTCCTCTCTTGTGTCTGCAGCTGGTAAACGTTGAAGACACAATATATTCGAGGAAAACTAAAGATTCATTTGACAGTGAAAATCTAGGTGTCAAATTGTTGTCTGCTAAGGTGACTTGTTAAAGTTCATCTGCTGTTACTGACTCTATCATCGTCTAGTGATGTCACTTATTCACTGCACTTTGGCTTTTTATTGCAGTTTACAGGCAGTGAAATAATACATACTGCAACCAAATTGGGATCAGAAATAAGGTCAAATGATCATGGATTCACACAAACATCATTTATTTCTGAGAAAGTAAATCTTCTTCTCCCTTCTTCAAACAAAAAAAGAATGCTAACATCACTCTCTCATTGTTGCGAATTACAGATCCAGTTTATCATTTATATATTACATTAAATGGATGTTCATAAAAGACGAGTTGGTTGAAAATCAGCTAGAGGTTTGGAATTTTTTATCCTTTTAGTACTTGCTATGCAACGAGGGAGAAAAGATTTAATAATTGCTAAATTAATGTTTTGCGTGCTCTCTAATATTATTGTGGGTATCAATTGTAGTGCTATTTATATAACAGGGCATGGGCTTTTTCTTTCATGAGCAAGATTTCTTCAGACTCCAGTTCTTTTCAATTAGATTACATTGCATTTATGTTTATGATAATGTATTTTCCTCTTAGATGCCATGCAAACAAAATGGAAATTTTCTATCCTAATTCTCATTTTCTGTATTAAGCAGCTAAAAGCTAGAGCCATACATACGTTACATATTTCTTTTTTTTTTTCTCAGAAAAGGATTAGGGACACTGCACCCATCTGTAGCCTTATTGAACCAGGCAGTGATTTTCCAAGGACTGAAGCCAGTTTCACTTTAACAAGTATGTTATCACTTATTTATTTTGTGTTGCTGTCAAGATTTATGTGAAAGGCAGTAACTTAAGCTGCCCACGTCTTTTAATTTGTGTAGGACATTTTGCTTTTATGTAACAATCACATTCATCAGGAAACATAGGAAACTGCCAGAAATGCCACTTTTGGACCTTCTAAAATGGCAGATTTCGTCGGAAAATTGCACACTAAGTGGGGTTGTTCATATGCAAGCAGATCATGTTTTTAGTCTATATCTTTAGAGAAATATTCATCTTGTATAAAATTATAAGTCGCATGGTTGTTTGTGATTTTGTATTTTTGTATTATTGCATTTCCTCTTAATTCTGTCAAGTATGTGCTTGATTTATGCGAGGGTAATTTTCATATACTTCCTCTTGTGGTGACAGATGATTCCTCCATTGATGTTGCTCCACAGAGGGCACTGAGGAGTTTTGCTTCCCAAGTAGCAATTTTGGTGGTTCGATTTATACTCAAAATATTGATGTGTTTTAATTTTCTGCTCACAATGTTGGGAAGAATTTTCACATTACAGGGTCGAGAGGACCAGTTAAAAAACTCAAATAAACCACAAGTTGCTAATTCAAGTTCTCAGGAACCAAACATGTCACAAAAAGTAGAATTGGATCCCATACTGCAGAGGTTGCACCATCTAGAATCAATGATTACCAATCTCAATAATAAACCCACAAGAATACCACCAGAGAAAGAGAACATGCTTCATGAATCTCTTAGTCGTATCAAATCTATAGAATATGACTTACAAAAGACAAAGAAGGTGAGATAACCTTCTTTCTTGTAATTGTCACTATAAATATATCTATTGTCCTTTTCTTCTTGATTGCTAAAATAACTGAAATTTCACTCTTTTAGGCACTGCTGTCAACTGTATCAAAGCAAGTAGAACTTGCTGATTCGCTGGAAAGGTTAAAGGAGAACACCTTAGCTGTAAGTTCATTTGATCATAAGTGGTTTTATTCCAAATCGATTTTCTTAGAATGAGCAAGTCAGGCATCCTTAAAATACAGGCACAATTTTATCTCTGTAGTTATTAAGATTAATCTTTTTTTATGTTAACTCTAATGTTAAAGATAGTTGGAATTTAGCCTACAATAGAATATTGTGGCTGATGACATCTTTCCTAGACTCAGCAAGTGTTCGATCAAAGTGCTTCTGCTTGCATTAGCTAATTAAAAGTTGGATAATAAGACTCTAAACAGCTTAGAATGAAAGAATTTGCTGGTTTTTGAAAAATTGAGGGATGCATAGTGACCGAGTATTGACACTCTTAATTAATTGGCTTCTTGCATGTGAGACAAGTGAGATTGTAAATGCTTTGATTTTTGGGAAAAGTCTTCTCTGTACTGTATGTGTGCAAGTTGCAGCCTAATGCTTGAATAATATTGAGTCAGGGTTTATTATACTAGGAAAAGACAAGATTGTATAGTTAACGGTACTCATTATGATCAAGCATAGAGCTCCACCATAGGGGTGCTTGCTGGTCAAGTGCTTAGGTTGCTGGCGACTTAATCCTGGTTAAGCATTTTGGTTCCCCACTCCGGCTTGTAGTTGTACTAGATTAGAGTTTAATGCCATGAAAACTTAACCCAAAATTCCCATTTTTGAAATAATTCTTTATAAGATCCAGAAATGGAGCAATATATGAGAATTCAGAGAAAACAGAAAACGAAAGAGAAGAAGATGGACAAATGCAGAGAATAACATTCATATTGAAAATGGTGCTGAAACAAATTACAAAATCCTTACTAATATCGGTGAGCATCACTGCAATATATATACTATTACAAAAATGTAATCATCAAATAAAAAATCCCTCTACACTAACTGCCTTGAGCACTTAACAATCCTAACAAACTTTGATTCCTTTTGATCAGCACTTTATCAGCTACTCGATATTCCATTATATCCAATATACCCAACGTGCAATGCCTTGCCGAATGCCTTGTCAATTCTTTTACTCCATGTCACTAGTTTTGCTAAATCATTGTTCCATGTCATTATCCTTTGATTGCTGCAATTGATTGTCAGTGGCTGACATGGATGATTGTTTATCTTCAATATTTATCCTCAAACTCAATGACATAATCATGATGTTGAGTTTGCTACGATGGAAGATAAATTGTTGAATGGATAGTGGTTTGATAAGGAGGTCTACAAGTTGTTGATAAGATGGAATATGAAGAATAGATAGTTGTTTGGACACTACACATTCTCTTACAAAGTGTAGATCAAACTCTACATGTTTAGTTCTTGCATGACAAGTTGGATTTGTAGCCAAATAGACATTACTCATGTTATCACACCAGATAACTGGTGGAATTGTAATTGGAACCTTGAGTTCTACAAGAAAAGAGCTTATCCAAAGTAACTCAGAGGTGGTATTAGTGAAGACTCAATACTTAGCCTCTGTGCTAGACCTTGTAACTATATGTTGTTTTCGAGAGCTCCACATCACAGGATTAGAGCCATAAAATATCACAATACCACTGGTGGATCTTCTATCATCTAAATAGGAATCCCAATTAGCATCAGAGAAACCATGAAGCTAAAGCTATGAAGAGGGTTTTAACACTATGCTATAGCTTAAAGTACCATGCAAGTACTTGAGAACTCTTTTCACTGTGTGGAACCAAAGGGTTTGTCATATATTGACAAACCTTATTAACACCAAAGGAAAGATCTGACTTGGTGATTGTGATGTATTGCAAGGCTCCTATGATGCTTTCGTAAAAAGAAGGATGATCCATTGGCTCACCATCATGAGCTGATAGGGGATAATTGGTGGACATTGGTGTAGCAATAGGTTTTTCATTGAACTATATTTGCTTTAAGGAGTATTTCTTGAATATATTTGGATTGATTGAGCATAAGATCACCATTGGGAAGCTTAGTAACCTACATCCCCAAAAAGTAACTGAGGAACCCAAGATATTTTAGAACAAACTAATTGTTTAGCACAGAAATCAGTTGTTGACTTTACTCTCTATCCCATGTAATTATAATGTCATCAACGTAGATAAGTAAATAAATGACAGAGGAGGAAGAAGATTTAATGAAAAGTTAAGTGTCTGCTCTAGGCTTTGTAAAATCCATTTGAAGTAGTGCATTGGTAAGAGTCATAAACCAAGCTCTAAGAACTTGCTTTAATCCATAGATCACCTTATGGAGTTTGCAAACATAGTTAGGAAAAATTGGATCTTCAAAACCTTTTGGTTGACTCATATATACCTCCTTTTGTAGCTTTCCATTAAAGAAGGCATTGTTAGTATCAAATTAATGAAGATTCCACTTGTTGAGAGCTATTGTAAGACTACTTTAATTGTAACTTGCTTCATCGATGGGCTAAAGGTTTTTGAAAAATCAAAACCTGGCCTTTAATCATACCCCTTAATAACAACTCTAGATTTTCTTTTATCAAGCTTGCCATTTGAGAGCTTTTTAACTCGAAATATCCATGGGTGTTGGTACCAATGTCCATGTGTTATTTTGAGCTAGAACATTGAACTCAAGTTGCATGAATTCCTTCCAAAAGGGATTAGTAAGTGCTTGTTTAGGAGTAGTTGGTTCATAACAAGAATAGTCAGCTAGAGTTGCTAAATATGTCTTAGGCTTATTGATACCATCTTTAAGTCTTGTTACCATATGATGTATGTTTAAAGGTGAAGAAGCATACATAAATGGAGCGTGTAAAGTATTTGAAGTGGGTAGGGTAGGATTGGAGTTATGGATCGATGTATGAATTGGAACAGGTATTGAAATATCACCAACAATAACCGAAGAAGAGTCTAAAAAAGGAACTATAGGAGCGAATGTTGGGGACTGTGAAAGTGTGATAGGAAATGAGCTAGAGGATGAAGGTGGATTAAAGTTTTGAATAAAAGATTGACATCTCAAAAGAAGAAGAAAAAAGACATCTGATGGTGACAGGTGCATGTGTTGATTGTGGCAGTAGAGGTGCAGAATTAACATTTTTTGTCTAATATATAATAGGTAAAACTGTTCTGGTAGGGACTCTTGATAGAAAAGGTGAGACACTATTTTTAGCTTTAGAAAAAGGAAACTTAGTTTCATCAAAAATTACATTTATGCTTATATATAGACGAACATCAGAGGCCAAATATTTATATCCTTTATATCGTGTGTTGTAACCTAAGAATGTGCAAGAAATTGATCTTGGTTGAAGCTTGTGATTATTGCATGATCTTAATCATGGAAGCACAAGCAACCACAGATTTTTAAAAAGAGAATAGTCAGGCTTTTCAGAGAAAAAAGACTTTAGATGTGATTGGTTTTTGATAGTTAGAACGGGTAGGCGATTTATGAGGTACACACTTGTGTAGAAAGTCTCATCCCAAAGCTGTAAAGGCAATGATGCATGTGCAAGCATAGCCATTCCTAAATCAACAATGTGCATATGTTTGCGTTCGACTAAACCATTTTGTTCATGTGAGTGAGCAAGATGTTTGATGTTTAATTCTAAAGGCAATCAAACTTTGAGTTAACCCTTGAAATTTATCTCTAATCACTTTGAAGGATTTTAATCTTAAAACCAGTTTATAGTTCAACTTCATTTTCAAATTGTAAGAACACGTCTGCAACTATAGCCGTTGACTTCAAAAAATAAATCCAAGTGAATTTGCTGAACTCATCAACATAATGTACATAGTATTGGTAGCCATTTGTTGAAATAACTGGGGAGACTCAAACCTCAAAGTGTATAACCTCTAAAGATACATTAGCATAAGCAACTCTAGGAGAAAAAGGCAACTTGTGACCTCTTGGTGGTTTCACAAGAATTACATAGACTTAAACTAGTATTATTATGAGAGAAAGGTATATTAGACTGAGACAAAATTATGTTGACAACAAATATGAAGTATGAGCAAGTCTTTTGTGTCATAAATCTAAAGTAGATTGTGATATAGTGTCTACAAGAACAATGGGAAGTGAATGTTGTTGTTGATGGATTGTGGAATGTGATGAACTAGGTGCTTCTGATTTGGTGAAGGGCACATCAAAAACTTATAACCCATCACGTAGGCTACCTTTAAGTAAAGTGGTCCTTGTGTCCCGATCCTTGACAAAGCAACATAAGGGATGATATTTAAAATGGATTTTGTAATCAAGAGCAAATTGAGAAACACTCAAATTATTTTTTTACTATATTTAGAACATGAATAATATTAAAAAAAAAAATTCTTATTTGGACAATGAGTTGCAAGAAAAACTTTAGAGCCAATATGAGATATATCAAGATTCTTACCATCTCTAATCGTGACTTTATCAATTCCATTGTATGATTGAGCACTGACAAATTGTTTATGTCATTAGTGACCTGATGAGATGTTCTAGAGTCAAGATACCACTGAGGTTCACAGTAAACTGTGTTGATGGATACTAAGAAAAGGGTTGAGGTGATGGAATGCAGGGTAAGTGATGTTGAGGTGAATAAGGAATGGGAGGATAAGATACTAGTGGTTGTTGTGGTAAGGGAGTTGGGTGTTAACATTATTAGCATAGCCTGTGGATTGTAATTGTCATAGTTTTTGGGCACAAAACCAATGGATGGTGGTGTATAAGAGAAGAATGGCATATGTTATGGTGAAATGCCTTGTGGTCTAGGATTTGAAATATTGGGAGTAAAGTTTTTGTCAAACCTATACCAGCAATTAGAGATGAAATTTCCATTTTCCCATAGAATTGACATTAAGGTTCCTCTATCATAGCCATGACCCTTATGCCTGAAATCTTGTTGGTAATTTCCCTTAGTAACAAATTCATTCATATTTGAAGGATTATATGAAGCATTTGACTTATTTAAGTGCATTTGTCCCAGCTAATTACCAGCATCATGAACCCCAGTGTTGTAAGTTTTGGGATGAACTTTAGGTATGTTAAAGAGTATTTTTACTTAAACTAACTTAGATTGACCGAAGGTAGTGAGGATTGTAGAACAATTTTCCTATGTTCAAGTCTGCATTCATGGCTTATTAATGGTGCTTTTGCATCATCAAGTGTGGCAATTTCACTTAGCACTCGTTCAGTGAGTGTTGCAAAAACATTGTCATAATTTTCATCTAAGCCTCCAACTCATCATTGAGGAGTTTAATTTTGAGCATATAGTTTGAGATTGAGAGATTACCTTTCTTAAAGTTTTGAAGTTCTTCATGAACTTGAATGACTTTAGCATGAGAGCATGTGGCATAGTATTTCACAAGTCTTACTCAGGCATCACGAGCAATGTCAAAACCTGATACTTGCTTAAGAACTTCATAGCTCATGCAGAACATGAGCCAACAATCCCACCTATCACCCTGCCTCTTCTAGTGTTTATAATTGTTAGAAACTCAGGCTTAACTCAACCCAATAAGATCTCATTAAGTTAAGGTTTGTCCAAGTTTATAAGGAACATTGTTGCCTTACACTTGGCCAATGTGATACTTAACATCCCCCTCCACATCGACTAGAGTTCGGATTTACGCATAAGGATCGATGGGGGGTGAAGAAGCCAAGAGCCTAACTCTGATACCATGTTAGAAACTCAGGTCTAACTCAATCTAATAAGATCTCATTAAGTTAAGGGTTGTCAAGTTTATGAGCAACATTGTTGCCTTACTCTTGGCCAATGTGGGATTTAACAGTAAAGTTTTTTTTCTCTATTGATTAACAGATTGAGTGGTGATTCGCTAAGTACATATTCTTCTAATTCGAGCCTCTTGAAGATTTTCAGAATTTGGTGTTTCCAAATTACATAATTACCATTATCTAGTTTTATGAGTATTAGTATATTGTGAAAGGTAATGATTCCTTGATCATTCGAGGTTTCAGTTGTATTTTTCTGAGTGGGTTTTGGTACTAGGTTGTCTATTTCTTCAATTGATGAAAAAAATTGAAGCTTACTTAGCTCAATAGCTTTGATGCCATGAGAATTGAGAGAACAAAAAACGAAAGAGAAGAAGACGGACAAATGCAGACAATGACATTCATATTGAAAATGTTGCTGAAACAAATTACAAAATCCTTACTAATATCAGTGAGCATCACTGCTATATATATACTATTACGAAAACGTAAGCATCAAGTAAAAATCCCCACTACGCCAGCTGCCTTGAGCACTTAACAATCCTAACAAACTTTGATTCCTTTTGATCATCACTTTATCAGCTACTCCATATTCCATTATGTCCAATACACCCAACGTGCAATGCTTTGCCAAATGCATGTCAATTCTTATATTCCATGTCACCAGTTCTGCTAAATCATTGTTCCATGTCATCATCCTTTAATTGCTGCCACTGATTGTCAATGACTGACGTGGATTGTTTATCTTCGATAATATTCACTCATGGAGTTTGTGCTTTTAATTGTCCTATGAGCTAAAATTATCTTTATTAATTAAAGGGATCCTAAACCCCCCCATTAGAATTGGAGGGACTGGTACTATGTGTGCGTATTTGTCTGTGAGTTTAATTACTAATTTGGTTTGGTGGACTGGAATATCTCAATTCAGTTCACCTATTTCCTTATGTTTCGATGTTCAATTATCATTTGATTTGCACGTGTTCATGAACCTGGCCTGAATGTGCGACTCTTGACTTTTCGGAATTCTTGCATTTTTAATTGCCTTCCTTTCACTGGAAGATATGAACGCACTGAATATCATTATTTTCCTATGGCAGGGGACGAGCACATCATGTTGGCGGAAAAGGGTCCCATAACCCAGGAAAATGAGCACAACTATCCTGGGATTGAAGTTCACAATACCTCTCGACCTAACAAAACGCTATGATACCTGATCTGAAATCATTCAACACATCAGTAGCTTTTCGTTCTTGGTGAATTATTCCATTTTTATATTACATAAATGCAAGATTATCCTTGTTATCTCTTACTGCAATTGAGGTATGCTTTCGCTTGCACTTCTCCTCCCTTCAGGTTTTTGTAGTTGGCAGCTGAAAATAATTCCTTACCAATAAGAAGTCCACAGAATTACAACTTATTATAGATATTGGAACCTGAGTGATAAAAGTTGTGTATAAACCTTCAATTTTGTGTACATACAAATAAGTTACGTTTCTTTTCGGGACTGATACAACATAATGCTTGAACCTGCATGTATTTAATTTGGTACCGAGAAAGGTATACATACTGATTTCATATTTAATTTCTAGGTTATTATGTTAATATGTTCCTGGTTGAATTAGTTGTGAACTGAGAGTTCTATTTTTTTACAAGCATGACGTTAAAAAAATTATTGATCCATGCAATCAATACAACCATAGGACTCGCTTTAACCTTCCTAGGGTTCTGTTTGGATTCTGAAGTCTTGCAAGTTGTTAGATTGTCCTGGCCTGCTCAACTTTTCTTGCATATTAAGGCAATCAACTAGCTCACCTTTTCTTGTTAGCTCTCGCTTGTCGACTGGTATAATATTTTTACAAGCAAAAAAATAAATTGAATTTTCAATTTCAAAAATCTTGATGTTATTCTCTAATGTCCTAGGCTCCTATCTTCTACTGTTGCCTCTCAAATTGTATCTCATGGACATCAGTGCCACAAAAAATTAAAAAATATTTGTCCCAAGTTTTATGATGATTTCAAATGAGAAAATACTTGCAGCAACATTGTATCACTCAATCTCTTTATGTATAACTTCAACAGTCCTTACATTTCAATAAAGTCCAATCAATTGTTAGAAGTTAATCACGTAATGGGTATTGCAGCCGAACTATAAAAATTGCTCTTTCGAATGATGTATAATTTTGCGATTGGTTTAACTACTCATCATTTAACTACTTAAACATCCTTTATTCATATCTTCACTTTTTTTTAGCCTTAATATATAGGGAGTTTGCATTTTCTTTAAGTAAATGGACCTTAAAAATGATATATTAAAATTTTATTGGTGATATGTAGTTCAACTGTGAGTGTGTTTTTTCACATTATTTAATTCAATTATCTATGTACTAAATATATTATTATTTTTTTATATTTTCTAAATTTTTCATTAATTATATATTTAATTAGTTATGATGAAATGCATTAAATATAATGAGATGACATAAAAAAAATTGATTTACAATGTCTATTTAATCTATCAACATATTTTCTTATATAATACAATTCCAGTGGTGATATTACCATATTCAAATTTGTTATTGTAACAAATTGTTTATTTTTTATGCCTATATATAATATACTTTTGTATCATGTATATAGATAAAGTTGCCATTTAAGAGTATTACTTTTGATACTAATAATTTTAGTTGTTTTAATATCATAACATTATAATTTAAGTATATATTTATTAAACATATGTAAAATTTTATACTCCTAAGGTCATTATTATTGGTGTGTGACATCATATTAATGATCATTAAGTTATTCAATGTAGGTTATGTTAGCATTTATTTTATGATATTATTCTAACATTTATGGTAATATTTGTTTTTCATATAGTTAATTTTCTTTTATTTTAGTTTTCATACAATATTATTATTCTAACTTAAAAATAACCTTATAGAATTTGCATGTTTGTACAACATTATTTCAGCCCCAACAATGAAATAGTCAAAGTTAAATGGTAAAATATAGCCGCCTAACTCAATATCTATTTTTCCATAATATATTTCTCATTTTATATAAAAAAATTATTTATTATTCTTAAAATATATTTTACATTAATTAAATTATTTAATTTTATAAATAATTATGAAATATCTTTATTTAAAAAAAATTATTATAGTAATCTTACTTCCTATTGATTTAAAATACATAACATATTTTATGAACAATGAACAATCTCTCTTATATAGATATTAAGTAAGTAAGGCTTTTAGGCTTATTTAATTTGGAATACTTTCATCATGAATCAATAACTATCATTTCTTATTTCTCCATAATATCTCTCTCATTATCATAATAATGTTAACTAACATTTTTCTTATGCAAGTTTTTTACATGTTTCAATCATAAATATCTCTTAATTATATATAAGTATTATCTGAATACCTTTATTCTTATTCAAACTATTTACATTATTTAATTGTAAATCAATGTGTCACACTTTAAATAGAAATTTTTCAATAATGAATCAATATAACAAAACAAATCAATAAATTTTGCAGTATAACTACTAAGGGTAATTCAATTTAAAGAAAGAAATTGAAGAGATATTCAAGAATGAGAGTAAATTGACCTAGTTTGATATCATATATATATATATATATATATATATATATATGTATACATAGGACATTACACGTATATGTATCAATTACATAGAGATATATATCATAGTGTGTTAGGGAGTTACACTAATAAATGCATAATTAAACCTAGGGTTGATCACATTGTGAGACTGAGCTAGAGATAGATTTTGATGTCTCATATTTGTAAGGATACACTTAAAATTCAACTTTTAGATGCGAGTTGGAGTCAAGACTCAATCACTATGTATCAAGGTTTAGGCACTACTAGGGTCAGGTTTCAGGTCGTACCTTATGCTTAAATATCAAGTCTTTATACTCTTTTAACTCGATTCTTCAATTGAGGTAAAAGAGTAAAAGGTTCGGCACTTGAAACAACATATTGAATTTGTTAATTGATTGGAAAGAAAAAAAGTTGAACCAAATTCTCTCGAAAAACAATATCGTTACACCTCACATTTTATTGTTTTCTTGCTCAGGTGGTAAGATTTTCAACTCGACATTATAAATTTATGCCCGACTTTTTAAAAAAATTTCTTTGAGCCTAACTAATTCTCATTTCTTTTCAAGTTTGTTCTTAACTTCACTCCTCAACTCTTACTTTTAGAATTCAATTTTAGGTAAATTTTTATCTCCTCGTATCTTATTTTCCTTTGCTTTATCTTTCCTCTTTTTGTAGCAAACATGCAAAGAGAAATATCAAGTAGGTAGAGTATTCCTACCTTCAAACCCACCTGAACTCAAATTCTTAAGAAAACCCCCAATATCCAATTTACTCAAGACAAGAGGAAAATGTAACTTGGGCATAGACATTAAGGAGAGTACATCATTTGAGAATGAATAAATGCCCGAGATTCCTATCATATCAACATCTTGACCTTAATCAACCCCGACCATTAGGTTGAATGTCCCTCTAACACAAATATATACTCTTTGAGACTGGAGAAAGAAATCTCACCAAAGAGGATCCGAGGAATCCATAGGTCAAACTAAAGGTTGGAATACCAAAGTTGAAACCAATGGTTTAACTCTAAGGACGAGGATAAGCTTAGAAAAATATACAACATACCTTCTTCTGTTAACAAAATGATCCCCAGCTCGGGTGTATTGGATAGTGTCGTTAAATAACCTTTCACGAGAAAGGTTCTTTGGCTCAGACTCAACTTTTCCCTATATCTATTTATTAGGAAAATTTCGATAAGGATGTATCTCGCGCCAAAACAAGTGATGCCTAATGGGTGAAGGTTCTTATTTTGCCTAACCCTAATATGTAGATAGCTTGGGATGGAGCTAAAAATGCTCGAGTTCAATGATACATATATGTTGAAACAAAATCTCATTGATACGATGAAGGTTTACATGTCAACCAAACAAGATCGAGGCACAAAATGTAATCCTTCCTGAAAATGAAAAGAATTGTGAACAATATTTTTTCTATATTTCTGGTTAGTAAGAAATGACTAATATTGATGAGAGACTTGTCAATAGGTCTTGGATAGATACAAAGCTCATGATAAAAAATATAGTCTCCTTTATAACCATTTTGAACCTTGAGGCCAAGCAAAGGCTTTCCAATATCCAGAATATCTTCCAGAGCCTACACTTTGGAAAAAAAGCTCACCCACACTATGCATTATAGCTTGTGAAGTAATGAGATTGGGCTTCATTGCTTCTCCAAGCAGAATAATTTGTAAATGTCAAGCACCAGCTTGATGTAGAACTCAACCTACTGACTTTAGGGGTGGATTTGAAGTAATGTCAAATGATAGTGGTTTTATCTATGAGCTTGTATACTGATTACTTCATATCTAGTTAAATTTTTTAAATATTCTAACTCTTTTCTCTTTTTCAGTAATGAAATTCGACAACGATGCTATGTTATCCCGAAGAAAAGCAATTACTAAAGACAGGGGCTTTAAAAAGAGTGTGGACCTTACATAAGGTACAGGCTCCTCGAAGGTCTATACGTGTATTAAAGAACTCACTCTTTCTCTTACTGTTCCTTCCCAAAATTTAGAGGTAGTGATCGAGTTTTCTCTTACTTCTTCAAGCCATCAAGCACCTTTCCCATTCTCCTCAAGCTAACATATACCTTTCACAACTGCACAAGCTTTAGGGAAATAAGTCATCGAGGACTTGACTAAAGTTAGGGTGTGACTCTTTATAAGTATATGGCTCCATAAATAGTGGATCATTATGTAAGTCACCTCTTTTTTATAGTTCATGAGAGAAAGAGCTGGAGGCCATGAATAGGAATATTGATCTTAATATGGAGTGAATAGGTTATTTTTTTAAGTAATTATGTTTTTTTTATTCGAAACTATTAAGAATAAAAAAAATTATTGAATATGTTAGTATCTATCTTTTTTCATCTTGATTTCTAATATTCTTTGAATGTTTTATATGTTTTTCTTATTTTTATAAAGAAGTTTTAGGTTATAAGGACATTGAGGAAGGTAAAAAATTAATGTATAATCTAATGAATTTATTACTATGTTTCAATATGTTTATTTTAAAATTTAAGAAAATTTACGCTTTGAATTATTTAATCTCAAGTAAAATAAAATAAAAAAATTTATTGGTATAATTATTTATGCTTATAAAAAGAAAGCATATACTTTAAATGTCAAACTAATCGTTCTATTTTACAGGTTGGATGATGGCGATTTTAAGAGAAAAAATAATGTCTAGATTAAATGTATATTAATAGGAAGAAGTATACTAACTTTGTTATGGTTACAGTATTACATATTATAAAACCTAGATCATTGCTTTTCAAAATTATAAAATTGATTAAATATCTAGGATTATGTGTTGGGCAAAGATATGTACTATTATTTTTAAATTAAGGGAAAAGAGAAAGATATATGACAAATTATCATTTGCATTATTAAATGTATTCAACAAAATATTACAATTTATTTCAACTTCTAAAATTCGTTAAAAAAGAATTTTAAATATGTAAAATTTATATTTATATTATAAAATTTATAAATTTGATTGAATAATTCAATATAAAATTATTTATATTTCAATAATTCAATAAATCATCTTATAATTAATAATACATTTTAATACTTATTACAAGTGTTCATTTAGTAAGAAAGTAAAAAAATTAATTTATTATTTTAATTAATTAACTGTATTATTAAAATGTCTTTAATCAATTAATTCAATCAAAAATTGGCTAATTTAATTGAAACATTTAAGTCACATATGTTGTACGTGTAAGTTATAATAACATGTCATAAATAAGAAAATAAAATTATAACTTTATATAAAGTGATTTAAATATTTTTCTAAAAAAACTATACAATATTATATATTAACATGAAATGAACTCCAATAATAAGGAGAGAGAGAAAAAAAATAACGAAAGAAACCTGCTATACGTTGCATACAAACTCACTCCCTTCTTTAAATATGAAACATTAACTTTGTTAAATAATTTTAACCAAAACATTTCATAGTATTTATTACATTATTTTTTTCATTAACACTAACTATAAAAGTATTAAATTTTATTGTTTTTTTAAAATAACTATAATAAAAAGTTGTTTAGTTTTAAATTAATATATAATTTAGGTTGATTAAAACTACTAAGTATAAATATTACTTGCTATCTTTACTAGCATATACATAGTTTTAATCTCCTGCGCGACTTAAGCGACTCATGCGCGGCACCACTTAAAAATGCAATCATTATTTGCTTTGGTCTTTTCTAAATAAAGACTTACTATTGTATAACATCATATTGCTGGTATTTCATCGTAGTTTCATCACATCAACTATGTATTTTTGACTTTTTAGCCTTTGGATTTTGTTTAATTAACAATCATATATAATATTAGAAGTGTAATGATGCAAGGTGTACTAACTGAATAAATGTGATACGCTGAAATGACGGTTTGTAATAGCTTTGCCTAAAAGCATTGTTTTTTTAAGTGTTTTTTTTATAAGTTTTGCGCATGATTCGCTTATAATAAATCACATAGGATATATATATATATGACATGAGTGAGTGAAATATTGAAAATGTAAATATTTTAAAGCAATTTTCACAAAAACAACCTCGTGAAATTTGAAGCTTAAAGAGAAAGATCTTGTTTTGATAAATAGTATTAATTTAGAAAAAACAACCTCATGATGTTGCAATCTCATAAAACCATTAGAAGGAAGGAGAGAGAGAGAGAAACTATTCAATCTCACAACCTCTTGAATTTTCCTTGTATGGCTGGAGGTGATCCAATTATGATAATGTATAATAATAAAAAGTCTTATGTTGATGTTTTGTGAAAAAAAATTAGTTTGAAACAAATATTTTTGTGACAATTGCTAACAATTTTTTTAATATATATAATATAATTATCATTTAACATTAAAGTATATTCCTGGTATAGTTATAAATATATTTTTGAGCATATTAGTAATATGAGTGCTTATAAATATACTTTAAAGTATATTATTGTACTATTATATATTTATAATATATTAAAATTTTACTATAATTGTCATAATAATTTATGAATAACAATATTGTCACAATTCAAATTGTTATTGCTACAAGAATATATATATATATGTATGTATAAAGTACTTTGCATTGTTTTTTTTTTGGGGTTGGAATGAGATTTAAAGACATGCATAAACAAATTTATACACATGAGCAGGTAAAGAATCTGATTCCTCTTGAGAAATTTGTTTTGAAAAACTTTATACCCTTCTCTCTTTTTATTTCTTCCTAAATAAGATATAATAAATACAAAAAATTCAAACCTGGGTATTTAAAAAAAATCAAAAAGCAAAGTATAAAGTATCTACCTAATGTAGTTGCGACAATATGACAATCCAAAAGGCATTTTCTATCCATCCAAAACTGTTTTAATCTTATTCTTTTACATCAGAGAAAAAGACCAATCCCTTGTATTGACCTCCTTGAGAATACTATTTAGACCACACTTGTTTTGATTGTACTAGGCAGAAGTTTTGATATACAATTGCAAATAAATTCATGTGTTTAAAAATTAATTCCATAATTATAATTTACAAGACAGGTAACATGCATCACCTGAAAACATATTTGGTTAATCAAAAAGGCTCCACCAAAAAACAACAAAGAATGCAGGTACTTGTTCAGTGGTCGTGGAACTACATAATTCCAACATTGTCGAGATTGTTATAAACTGAGGAAACTAATATACACTGAAATTATATAACACTGACCAATATTAAATTGGACAAACAAAAAAGATGCATTGGCTATCAAGGCTTGTTGCATTAAGAAACTGAGAAATCCATTACAAAATACAAAGTTTCCCCGGGCAAACACGACAGTGATAGGTGGTTGTCCCAATGCCATTAACAAGTGTATACACCAGAAACCTAATATTCACAAAATTTCTGAAGATTTCTGCCCATAAATATGTTTACTACCTCTTAACCTGAAAGGTCAACTAAGACGAGCACTAGCCTAAGAGGATAAGGAAAAAAGGGGGAAAAAAAAAAGATCCCACTGCACAGCAGTAGCAATAGCAGGAAAAGGGAAAAAATGACAAGGAGACCCCTGTACAAATACCTCTATATCAGTCTCCATCTTCCCAACCACTAGACCAGTGAACTTTACATGATCTCCAAATCCAAAAATAGAACGTTTTGTCAATATTAGCTAGAGTAATTCAGTTAAAGTTTCAAAAAAACCAGCAAATAATGATAATCATTTTATATCAGCGCCCTTATGGAATAAACAGCATCATCTGCAAAAAAAAACCCACCCTCTATTAGCTTCTTCCTTTGTAAAGCTACTTTCCCAACAACAACAAAAAGACAACATAAAGATAGACGAGAGCCATAAATCCAATGCATCAGATTCAAACGGCCAACACACAAAATAGAAAATTATTTTTTTTGATCTTACAGTGGAAGTACAGAAAATTAAAGCTTTTCTTCTGCAAGGGGACCAGGGGGAGTATCGACAGGACTATTTCCGCTTGCTATGATGCCATGTAACAAAAAGGAGCTTGTATCATGATCACTGGAAACCCTAAGAATGATTATGATTTCCTATCTGATTAGTAATTGCAAAACATTGAGAATGATTTTTTAATTATAATGGTAGACAATCATATCCAAGGACGTCAACCTTCACTTCTATATGCAGGCAATGGCACATCAAGCAGCAACACTTCCTAGATTCATTATAATCTAAGAAAAGGCATCATGGATGATTATGACAAGGTTGATGTAGCAGAAATGGAAGTTTAATTAAATGAATTACCTGTACACTGCTGCAAAAAGGGCATGCCGACCCATCTGGCATGGCCCACTGCTTTTGGAACTGCTCAATTTCTTTGTTTCTACAATCTGGTTTAGAGCTAGAGGATCTCAAATAGACAAATACAAACTGCCTTGTGCTGCTTGCATTTGCTCTTGAGGTTACTGTTGCTGTTCCAGGTGATGTTGTGGTGACTTATCAGGCTGTTGTTCCTGTTGCGGGCACTGTTGGGTCTGGGATGGCAGTGTCAGAGATTGTTGTGGTGGAAACTGCTGCTTCTGCCACTGTGTCCCAACACTATGTCCACGAGAGGACAGGTTACCAGATAACTGTCTTGGGCCCAGGCCTTGACTAATGGGTGGTAATGGTTCATTCCCAGACAAATTTGTAAGAGGTGGACTACCAACAGAACTCGATTGGATGATTGAATTTGGTGCGCTAGAGTCATATGCAGGTTCTGATGAGTTCCACTCAGCAGCAACAGCAGGTGATACCGACAATACATCACCAGAATCAATAGATGACGGAGGCATTGCCATGCTCACACCCACCTGAGAAGTACTCAAAGGATGCTGATTGGATTGAGCAACATCACTTTGAGGCCTGTTTGGAAGCTCAGAATTCACTTGACGGTTTTGCTGGAGCATCCTCTGAGCACTAGGTTGAGTTTGATTAGCTTGCTTTTGATACAGCTGGGAGTGCTGCTGCACCTGTTGGTGGGTCGAAGCCATGACGGTGGTGGGAGCAGCTTGATGTGTAGTTGCCAACATATGGTTAGAAAGAGCAGTCGGAACCTTTCCTTGAGTGCTATTATCAGTACAAGGAAATTGTTGTTGTTTTGATGGAACCGGGCTTGTATGCAGCATTTGTTGCAGCTGAGAATGATTTGGAGATTGAGGAATTGATGACTTTGATGGATAGACTTGGTTTAGACCAGACCCAGAATATAAACCTTGACCTTGCATCAACGGCATAATTTGTTCCCCATTCTCCAAAGCTTGACTTCCTGGAGGTAGAGAAAGGCCATTCAGATGAGAATGATCCATGGAAAGGTTCTGGTGCACCAAGCCTCTTCCTACTCCCTTCATAAGCTTAGCTTGCTGCTGAGGTTGTGCGTGCTGCCGCTGTTGAGGATGATGCCTACTGGCTTGCTGAAATTGCTGCTGCTGTGGCTGCCGCTGCTGTTGCTTTGCCATCTGATTGGTCAAACCAGTATTCCGGTTGAGCCCTTGAGGTCGCAAGTGATGCTTCTGCTGGTGCTGTGCTGGTAAGGGAGTCATTGCAGAAGGTGTTAGAGGGGAAAGAGATACTGGTTGAGATGATGTTTGTGGTTGAATCTGGGAACTAGTTTGCAGTGTTGATGATATGGGAACATGAGATTGTGGCTGCACATGTGACATCATAGCATTAGACACAGCAAACTGTTGTTGTTGCTGCTGCTGCTGCTGCTGCAGCTGTCTTTCTTTAGCAAGATGAATTGCATAGACTTGCTGTTTGGAACCTGACGTTTGATTAGGGCCTTGAATATGGGGGTGATGAGGGCTTCCGAGTGCATGGGACTGTTGAGGTGACATCTGATGTTGCTGCTGGGAATGGCCTGGATATGACTGAATTGTGGGTGGAATCGTCTGACTAGAAAAGGCAGCACTCATACCATTAAAGGGGGTAATACCTTGGTTGTTCCCTTGCGTGACCTGCATCTGAAGCTCTGGAACCATAATTTGCCTCTGATGCTCTGGATTATGGCCAGGCTATAATAACAATATTATATAGTCAAAATAAACAAAATGACATGAAAAGGATATTCTAGTTTTATCCATCTCTACTCGAACTTCCACTTTAAAAGTATCAGCAAGCAACTATACAAGAACCAGTAATCTCTTTTGTTCCCCGGGAAAAAAAATAAAAGAATCAGCAAGCAGACAGGAGATCATTGAAGTCTTATGCAAGATAAACCTCAAGAAATTACATAAGTACAGAAAGAGATTTAGTTATCCAACATGCAAAAGCAAAGCTACGTACCATATTTATATGGTGGGGTTGCGGTATTAAAAACATGCAATCAACCCACTTAATATTGAATTGACTGAATACAAGGTTCAATAAATTAAAGGACCAAGGGACGTCTAAGTACGTTACCTTTAACGAAAATACACTTTAAACCCATACCTATTAAATAGGACAGCACAAATCTGCTATCTTTACAAAAAGATCACATAAATTTATTTTGTAAAAATAATGATATTGTGTTGCCCCACTTTCGCAAAAAAAAGTAAAGCAGCACAAATCTATTATCTTTACAAAATGGACTTCTGTAACTTTTTTGTAAAGGTAGTGAATTTATGTTATCCTACCTAATAAGTAAGAGACTAAAGTATACTTTCGTTAAAGTCAGCGGATTTAAGCTACCATTTTTCCTAAATTTAATGTCACATGCAAATACTACTTGTTAACTTTGTAAAACTTATGGCTAGAGCCTAGACATTATAATCATAGAAGCTTGGATATGAGTCATTTATAAGCTTTACATGCATGGGACTTAAAACACCACAACCATGGGACTTAAAATTAGAGAACTTTCCTTTGGCCAGAACTAGTCATATCAACACCCCTTTCCTTTCTTGCTTTCTCACTGAGACTAGACACAGGAAACTTTCTTTATATGAACTTCAGTGCCAAATAAATTTTAATTTTGGGGTAGGATTAAGATCTATATAAAAGAACTATGGAAATAGTAATAGGAGTTCCGGAAGTCTCTCCTAAACTAATGAACGTTCAGAAAAATATGTTTCACTATAATTTCAATTAATTTTTAACAGTATTAGCCATTAGAATTTTTTGGCAACTAACAGAATATTCCAGTTGTCAAACTGACAGTCAACTAAAGTTAAAGATTTGCAATAAACAATTTCACTATTTTCAGCACAAAAGTTGTGGATCTTGCCATAATTCAGGGATGAATGCAATGGTTATCTAGAACAATGAAATAAACTCACTCACCCTCATCATATGCAAAGCCTCACGAGGTCTTATCATTGGGTTTCCTTGACTAGAGCCAGCTCCAGAATGCATATTTACAGGGTTTGCCATCCCTGCCATACTTGATGAAAGCATGCTACCTGAATTCAGCATAGGCGATAAAGCCATTCCTTGAAACCCTGGCCTTGAGATTGGCATGTTCCTATTCGTTCCACACATCATTCCCAAACCACTTCCACCAGGTAATACACGAACTCCACGATCAGTTCCTGGAACACCACTAGGAACAGACAAGGTAGACTGCTGAATACCTCTGCTGGATAGCATTTGATGATAATGTTGCATTCTTTGCTGCTCATCGCCCAAGGCAGATGATGTTCTTGGGACACTGTATCTAACATCCCTAAAAACAAAATAAATTACCAAAATAAGGCAAATATGCAGATAATAATGTTATCAGGATGGCAAAAGGCTATAAAAACGACATCACACACCTGAGAGTAGCATTATGTGCAGCAGACGGTGATGATAAGTTGCCTCCAATAACCATACTTGAAGATCCTTGTAATGAGGAGTTTGCCCCAGAAGAAGGAAGGAATGATGCAACAGAACCTTGGTTTGACATTGCTAAACTGCTAGCATGAGAATCTTGATACCCAAGACCGTCAGGGTTGGATGTAGTAGCATCACAGAGATCGAGAGGCCTTTGCCGAACCAATAGAAAACACATTAAATTTTCAGCAAAACAAGTTAGACAAGCAGAATTATCACAACAGCAAAGATAAGACATTTGAGTTCTATAATAGAAGTTAATATATCATTGAAATGAACAAAAGAATCACAACTTACGTTAGGACTCCTCCAGTTAAATTATTTGGGCAAACTTGTGAAAGAACAATAATATGAGAATTGTGGATCGGTACTATTTGCTTTGGATCCTGGTTTTCATTCTTCAAAAAATTCATCACAAAAAATCATGGTCAGAGGATAAATAAAGAAATGAATTCATTAACGGCCACCTTAGTTACTAGAAGCACACAGACTAATAAAAGACATCCTAACTTTGGGTCAAATCCAGCCATGAAACTAAATTGCAAATTAAAAACAACTGTCAGATATGCTAGACTGGGAGTAAGAGCTAACAATCCCAAAATGCTACACCACAAATATATTTTGCCTTTTGGGGGAAGAAAAAAAGGCAATAATGTATGGGATAATCATGAAAATAACGCAGTTCTCGACTTCAATACAGTGAGCTTAGATACAACAAATGTACGCATTTTGATCACAAACCTGACTCCTGCGGTAGTGCTGCTTCTGTCCAATCTTAATGATCTTTTCGAAATGAGATTTGAGAGTATCCTCCTCCATTGGCTCCTGCAAACGCTGAAATAACTGTCTGGCACTGCCCTGCTACCACAGAATGACCAGTCAGCAAAAGAAAGTAAAATTTGCATAACCATGACCAGGGTTATGCAAGCAGCTGACCAGATTGACATTAAACTTTGCTTTTTAGAGAGGATTAATTTCAGTTTCTTGCCTTTGGAATGCCTGGCAATGTAGATGGATAAGGCTGAGAAGACCCCGAATCTTCAGCACTATCACCCCCATCACCAGAGCTTTTATTTATCAGTATTTTGTGACGTTCCTTGCATTCGTTAGGCTTACGAAAGATGCACTGCATAGATTGGAGAAGTCAACAACAGAATGAAAGGTAACCAGAGAATAGAAACCCAAAATAGAGAAACCCCTAAAAAGGAAAGGTAATACTGCAAAGAATGTGATAAAAGTTCAGGCACGCTTTTTATTGCACTGAATGAAGGATGGAAGTAACCAACAGGATATGAAAAATGTGGCAAGATGCTTCAATCTGTATGATTACCTTGAAATGCAGGGTACTGTTGATAGCATCACTTATGAGCTCCCAATTAGGACCCATGTCATGTACAAGAACAACAAGTGCCTATAGATACCATTGCAGTAATTTAGAATTAATTCTAAAACAACCACCAAAAGAATGATGCAGTAGAGTAATGACGGCATACTAACCTGGTCCTCGAAAAGAGACCAGGGATTTCCGGATCCTGACTGTCCTACATGATTCTGCAGAAATGTAAAACTATCGTTACCAGATGATCAAATGAACCATAAGAAAAGAAAACAAGTACAATAATAATGCAAAACAAGAAAAAGTTTAAGATTTCAAAGAGGCTTCCATCAAAGCTTACCTTTGATAATTTGGGTTTTCGGCCCCTATCCCGACCACCAAACAACTTTAAAATTTTATTTGTGTTAGGCATGTTATTTTGTGACACCACTGGAGAAGGAATTGACCCAGTCACTGTATTCATATTATCAAATGTATTCTCAAATGGTTGCTTCAATATCTTGGGCTTCTTGCCACCATGTTGCCAGTACAAGCCTACAGATCAAAGAAGGTGGTTAAATGTACAGAAAACAACACAAGGAAACCTGAACCAATTACACAAATTGTAGAAATGATCTTTACCACTTGTGCCATTAGATTCAAAATAATGACTCTCCAGTCTCTTTTTAGAGTTTTCCCTCTGCACATTGAAAAGCATAATGAAGAGTTACAACTTCAGAACATAAATAACAGGAAAATTCATGCCAAGGAGAACCTTGTTTTAAGCTAGTAAACTGACAGTATGCATTGCATCCTATAAAACATAGTGCTTTATAACCCCTCCTAAAAACTGACATGCAGAAAGATGAGCACAACAACAAATGCACAATTTGGCTTTATCCACTTACCTGTTCATTAAGCATGGCTGAATCCAGCTGCCATCCCTGATCATAATTGGAACCCTGTAACCGCACAAAACTCAAGTGAGATAAAGCAGAGTATAAAATCAACCAAGGACACATGGATAAATTAGTATCACTGTAACAAGAGTTTGTAAGTACCGGGTGCTTTGCCTTCTTTTTCTTTTTAGGTTTCATTGATGTTTCTGCAGACTCATAAGGTAACTGCTTATCAAAGTCCCCAACCGATTCAACCTCTACACTTTTCTGGAACTGAGATCCACCATGCAAAGTGCTCTGGTCATCTTGAAAAGAACTATCTCCACTTGAAGCGTCTGTTTTCATTTGAACCTGTACACTTCCAGTAGCTGAAGTACTAAACGGACTAAGAACCCTCTGCCTGGAAGCAGTTCGCATTCGTTTTGTTGGGATTAGACCAGCATTCAGACTAGCAGGCCTTTTTCCCATCAACATGGCCTGCTGAGTTGCAGTGTTGCAGTGTCCATAAGGCAAATCAGCTCCTGCTTCATATGACCTTGGATTGTATGACTTCATCATCAGGTTCTTCCGTTTTTTATGGGTTGATTTCGAGGACTTACTAGCCTCATAGACTCCATTCAAATAATAGGCACTTGTCTCTCCTTCATCCTCAATGTATGCATTCTCTGAAAGGCCATATTCTGATACTTCAAAAGTTAACTAGCAAAAAGCATTAACATACTAAAAAAGCATCATAGATAAAACAGTTGTAGTTATACCTGCAATAGAATCGTACTGCTCCACTTCCTCCTGCACACCACTGCCAGTTTTCTGAAAAAAATTGACATGCAACAATTTAGCAAGTCTAACCCCAGAAAAGGGGGGGAAATGAAAGTCACTGCAAATAAGCAAATGGATGGGGGGGAAAGTGGTCAAGCAACAAAAAAAAGTAATACTTTTCATATCAACGGTGATGATTTTTCTCTTTTTTCTTCTCTTTCTTTTCAAGTAACTAAATCTTACAATATCCTCTTTAGAAAGGTAGAAACAGGAAGCACATTGAAAAATACACTGGAGAAATTATACCTCACTCTGCATCACATGAGTTTCAATAGATTTTCTATAGACTTCCATTGCACTAGAAGGAACTATATAGAACAAAGTTTCCTGCCATAAGAATAGTTCAAAAAGTAGTGAATAATCAGTAAAAACAATTATATATATACATGAAAGCATCAAATATGAAAACTAAATTTCTCCCTTCAAGGAACCAGCATTTGAAGTTGGAAGTAGTTGCATGCAAAAGCGAGCAAGAGAGAGAAGCAGCCTGCGTCAAACTTATAAGTTACTAAGAAGAAAAGAACTAAGGAAATTTGATCTTGCCTCTGTAAGGTCTGTGAGATTATTATCCCTGGAGTTTTCCGAGATACCAAAATCATATATACTGTCAGGTGTTGCTGGAGCTTCTGCTCGAAGAGGATGACTGAGAGAACTGTTATACTTCAAATATCTCATTGCATAATCCTGCACAGCAACTGCAAGATTCTTTCTAGGATATTGACTCTCTAACTCTTGGCCTGGCTCCTGTCACATATGCATCAATACATGTATAAACAATATAGGATAAGTTACAGATTTTAATATCTATAAGAAGGTTCCTTTTAGCACCTAAATATTTGAACTCATAATTACATTATCAAGAAAATGTAATCTATCTCACGTTAACTAAAAGAAAAATTATGAAGTACTCGAATGAAGACTTCCAATATACATAGCTTTTGACAATAGGCAAGGCAGGGAGCTTATCAGAAAATTCATTTAGATAACTTGCTCCAACTCCAGACCCAATGTGTGTATGCAAACATGTGCAAATAAATTGATCAACAACTTGCCCAACTTATCCAACACTACAAGGGATTCAGTCCAAAGAATCATGCATTGAAGTTTTATATTATATGTATGTTGGCCTTCTACGTCCTTAATATTAATTAAAAGGAAAAACAGCAAGACTGTAGAAACTTGAAGCATCATATATTATTACTATTTCTGCAAATTACAATAATAATTCAATGATCTATCTTGAAGCATAAATTCAACATCTAGATCCAACGAAAAACTATCTTAAAATTACAATAATAACCCAATGATCTATCTAGAAGCATAAACTCTACATCTAGTTCCAACAAAAAACTATCTTATGTAACCCCAAAACCTCCATGTGTTCATACTAAGTGGACTTGCATAAATTGAACTAGAACCAAAAATGCAAGAATCATATGTATAAACAGCGGTTGTATGTGGATTACTGATCCACTTGTACTTTTGTAATTATTACTTTTATTAATATAATATAATGTTTCTTATAAAAAACTAGGTATAAACAGCAGCAATGATCATAAAGTGAACATTTCACCAATGGTCAAGAAGCCATTTCATAACCCAGAGTGCTTTGAGTGACTAGAATGAAGAACATAAAGTAAGTCCAAGTACAAGACCAGTACCATATTAGATCTGTCACTGTTGTGCTTGGAAACATCACTCTTGTCAACCCCGGTGGAAGAAACCAAAGCGTACTCACATTTTTCAGGACAAGCCTTTGGAATTCCATCATTTAAATTCAGCTCAGCTGAATGCCAAAATTGTATTACAGCTTTAGCCATGACATGAGCCTTTTCCCTAAGCTTATGACCCCAATATTGTTGCTCAAATCTCAGCCGAGAACCAAAAGCAACTCGTTTACATATTTGAGAAGCAGCAGCTATCTTCCATAAACGCTCCTATGAACAAATTATAAAGGTAAAAATTAAAAGGAGCACAAAGATCGAGACAGTCGAGGCTATAAAAGAACGGTCTTCTAATGGGGGAAAGAAAGCACAATGAGGTCAAAACATCCATGTTATATACAGCCACAAAGTCAGACCTGAGCAAAATCATTTGCCATCCAAGCCATTTCCTCAAGAACCAAATCCCAACGAGATTTCCATCGATTCTCCAGAGGTAAAGTACGAACAGATAATTCAGCAATCCTCTTACGTTTCACCTGTTTAATAGATTTATTCCATCCACTTAAACCTCAATTTGAAATTTAATTATAAAAAGGGCACCAGCTGGGGTAAATCTGAGCATAAATGTACAAAGCAAATAATTAAGAAAAAACCTCTATAGTTCGAGCCTCTTCCAAAATAGAATCTTCATGTGCTTTGTCTACCACTTTCACACCAGTGCCCGAAGCAGACTGCGGATGAGGAACCTCAATAAGATCTTTAGCAGATAATACGGCCTCATAGAACTCACCCATGGAGATATCTTGAGGGTCCTGAAGTTTATTTGTGCAAATATTTTCCTTCTTGTTGCTAGAATTATCATCCACCGCATCCGTTTTTCTACCAGTTTCTGATAAAGTGTGGTCACTCTGCTGCAACCCCTCAGGGTTGAAATGAGGGTTAACTTCATTAAGCAGTTCGAATCTATTTGGATTAATATCTTCCTCCTCTTTGACAGGATTCTGACAATTTGGTGAATGGCTTTCGTTAATATCACCAGCATCATCAATTAATTTATCAATTTTTTCTTGCACTATTTGGTCACCACCTGGTTCTGGCATCCCTTCAACCTCCAGAGTATGCTCCCGGGTATTTTCATTAGAATCAATATTTCTAGTGACAGGACCCATGTCACTGTCATTATGTACATCTAATCTTAGGCTCGTTTGCGTGCAGGAGGATTCTGAATCTAAACCTTTCAGATCTACAGCTGCACTGCTATTCTGAGCTTCATTTATAATACTCTTCTTCATTCTTTTTAAGTCATTAAACCTGTTAATCTGAAAAGAGGTAATTTCATTTTCAGTGTTTGTGGTAGTTGCACAAGGCTGATATTCTTGACTACCTGATACTGGCCGTTCCTTCTCTATGACATCAGTATACGCAGAAACAGTGTTAATGGGAACTTGCATAGGATCCAGTTGACGTTGTTTATTATGTAGGCTCCTTTTGGGAGCCACGACATCCAACTGGATTTCAGGCAGGGTACCATTAGTTGGTTCAGCCTTCATTTCGAGTTCCTGTGCACCATTCAAGTCCATATCTACCTGCTTATCAGAAGCAGCTTTCAGAATCATATCCCCATTTGAAATTGTAGACTTTACATTAGAAACAGATGATATATGCATGTCCTTTTCGTTATTTGTCTCATATTTCATCCCTTTAGAATCCCTTGGGCCAACACGAATGGGTAAAGAAGATCCTTGGACACCACGAGTCTGAGCATTATCAAAAGAATTCGACCGAGTACCCTCACGACTTGATCTTGACCTGTTCCTTCGAGCATAAGGGCGGACAACAGCTGAGTCTTCTGTTTCCTTAGCATTATGAGTCGCATCCACCTGAGAAGACTGCTCCGATGGAGCGATACTATTTCTTCTTGTAAAACGTAAAGATTTTCTTTCTCCTTCAGGTAAACTATTGTCCCCGTCAAAAAGTGTGAGATTATCAGCACTATTGGGTTCACATGCAGTAGGAGCCCCCAGTTTACCAATACTCTCAACAGAGTCCCCATGTGGGGATGCAGCCAAAGCAGAACTACCTTTTGGTTCACTAACATAATAAATAAATAGGAGAAAAGAAATAAAGAAAAAATGCTCAGCAACTATATTCAATAAATTAAATTTATATAACTCGATGATGCACAATAGAAAAGAAAGAAAAAATCAGGTACCTTGTGACAAAGTGTTCTGGATTCTGATCAGTGAGTGAAGTAGATTGGACACTGACAGACGCTGCATTACCAAATATGAAGTCCAATGGATTGCCGCCCTAATAGTGACAAGCACTTAAATCATCAATAGCAACGTAAAGAAGTTTTAAATAATTATCTGAAAAATCAAGTTCCCATACTTTCTCAAGAAATTCTAGCTCCCTCCTCCTCTCCTCGAGTACATCATACTCTTGTCTGTTATCAATTACATAGTATTTCATTATATAGTTGTCAAAATACAAGAAAATGTTTCCAAAAGTATAACTTAGAAAGGATAAATATAATGGAGACCACCAGACCTAAGCTCTGCTTGAGCCTTCTCAATGGCTGCTCGGTGCAGAGAGGTCTTCAGTCCAATACCATCTCCGCCATCAACTACTCCCCCCATGGAATCAACTTCAGCATTTACTAAGAGAGCAGATCCTGAGCTACACCCATGCATTCCTACCTAATACACTAATGTTTTATTTCCTTCCATCTAATTGGAAGAAAGAAGAACCTCAGAAACTTAATGCAAAATTTCTGGAAAAAAAAAGGAAATAATAAACATACAAGTACTGACTAAGTATAATGGGACACGATAATGCATCAGATACCACATGATATTAAATCTCATCTGACATCGTTAAAAAAAGGAAGGAAATATAACAAATAAATTACACAAATGAGAAATCATGTAGCAGACAGCGATATTCACAGATCATACAAATACGTAGAAATGAGGACCTCAAAACTATAAAACATCTCATGAATAGTTTGCAACATGTCCGAAATATTTTACTTTGCAACAGTAGCCATGATATAGAAAAAATCCTCCCAGAGAAAAAAGAAAAAAAATTAAGCAATCACATAAATAAGGTATCCTCTGTAGCTAAGACTGTTAAAATAGACATAATATTAAATCAACAGGTTCTGTGTTAAATTCCACATGTCTGAAATAATTTACTTTGCAACAGTAGCCAAATGGAAAGATTTCACCCATAGAAAAAAGCAAAAAGAATTTAAGCACTCGCAAGAACAACGCATGCTCTGTAAATAATACTGTTAAAATAGACATAATATTACATCAACGGGTTCAGGTGTTCTGAAGACTCCCCACAATGCAAGCTCACTCTTCATCCTTTCTAGAAAGAGAAAGGGGGGAGAGAGAATATCTTGGTACAATATCCCTATCTTACAGAGAAAGTGTTCTGTTAACTAACATAACAAAAAAAAAATCATTAAAACACATGATCAAACAAATAACTATATTCTTCAACTAATCTAAAAGAAAAAAAGTACAGATTGAAAATGAACACAGAGAATTGTTCGGGTGCACCTAAGCAGCTGAACTGGTGCCTTATACACCTCAGCACAACATCATATTGAAATAGCAAGGTATAACGAGAGTTTAACAGCAGTAACATGAAAAAGAGAGAAACAACGATCAAACAGTCAATCAACGAAAAAGGAAATATAGTCCATCCAAAAATAGAAATACAACAACAATGAGTGAGTAAAATAATAATTTATCTCACTGATATGAGAAAATCTATTCATACTTCATATATTTTAGGTACAATGCTAATAAGTAACAACTGAGTTCAAATACTTGCCGCCAATGTAAAAATTCTAATTTTGCATGGCAAATTCAAACCAAGGCGCTAAAATTCATATACCACTGACACACTACTACAACAGCATACTACTCAATAAACCAACGTGGGCATCGGTAATTAATGCACTAAATCAATATGTCCTTATAACTGACCCGCGCAAAAATGTGCAAGCATTCAATAACAATGCATACCATAAACACAGGACCAAAAATAAAGTGATGCCCCAGCGAATCAAACCCTAATACCATTCAACTTAGAAAAAAATGATCGAGTTCAAAATTCTAGGGTTTCCACAAACCAAAATAATCCCCCCAATATCAATAAAGATACTATAAATCACCTGAAATTGAGAGCAGAATTTCAAATTAGGAGCTAGGGCACGGTACTGAGGCTACTGAGAACTTCAATTTCATCCTAATTCCTGTTACCTAGGGTTTTGAATGATGAATACGTTATTCAATGAAACACTCTTAAATTTGCCCTAGCACACAACATTCCTCCCCAAATCTCAGCTATAAAAGCCTTGTTGAGACACTATGTGAAACCCTGTCAACGTCTATGTACCTTTTATCTCTGTAATTTCTGTGTCTAGGTTTTGGTGTTTTTCGATAGGCTGGTTTCTTCGTAGGGAAGAGGGACTATGCGACCTCTGCGAGTAGTGGGCTGGGCATGGGGAAGAAGAAGCATAAGAGGGCTTTTGAGGAAATGAACTTTCTTTTTGGGCTTTTTTATTATATTTTATTTAAGTTTATTTAAATTTTCAGCTTTATTTGTTTTATATTTGGCTTCCTTTTAACGTCAAAAAGAAGATGGTTGAAATTCTTGACTTTTTGACAAAAAAAAAATGAATTTCTATTATTGTAATTTGTAAATTTAAAAATAATAGTATAAATTAACTCATGTCACGTGACTTAATACAAGAAATGAAACGAATCTAAATCAATTAAATTGTCATTGAATCTATAAATGAACATCATTATCAAGTAAATATTCAATATGATAATTAATCGTTAATTACCTTCTAATTATCCAAGAAAGAGATAATTGTAATAATATAAATATAAATCTATCACAATGAGTAAGACTTATCAACATGTAGCATCTCCTTTATATATTTTCATTCTATATACTTCATAAAATGACACATAATATTTAACAAATATTACATATAAACAATTTCTCCCTAAATCTTTCTTCTTACAAGGATAGACATTAGTAAATTTAACTCAATATCGGAGGGTTAAAAATCATCACACTCATAATAGTCTAAGGTTTTAACGGTGTGTTATTTATTATTAGTTCTACAGTGAGGAGAGGTGCAATCAATAAATAGGAGAGGTGCAATCAATCATTGATGTTGATAAAAATTGGTATAAATACCTAACACATGTGGAAACTATCATGTTCTACAAGTTAAATCAAAAACTACATTAAAAAAAGGACAATTATGGTGTTTCTCGAATCTTGGGCTATATACTCTAAAAAATGACCTTTAAAACCCAAAAAACTTCTCCAAAAGGAAGTTGACACTCTATAAGATCTCTAAGAGACCAACCTTCTATCCATCCGAACTACATGGTCTCTAAAAGGTCAAACTTTTGTCATTTCAAGGTGAATCAATCTCCTAGTGCCAACAACCAAATTTTTATAAGGATTAATAAAGTCTCATATCAATGTCTAACAAGTCATGCAAATGTTTGCCAAAGTCACAAGTCTCAAATCATAAAACGTCCATACATCATCTTCCAATACCTATAGTGCATGAAATCCAAACCCATAATTAGAAAAATTTATATCAAAACATTACCTACCTTGGTGGGACCCAAGCCAACGGGTCGATCAAACATAATCTATCCACATAGTCCATAGCCATATGGCCACAAACACTACTATAAAAAGGGGTATAAAAGTCGGTTCTCTGAACCGACTTTAAATTCAGAGACTTAAATTGTAAAGTCGGTTCACGGCCTGAACCGACTTTACGTGTAGAGTCGGTTCATGCCCTGAACCGACTCTACATTTTATTTGTTTTAATTTTTAATTTTATTTTTCGTATAACAGTATATATAAATAACATAAAAAGACTAAAATATAAATAATAATACAACAAATAATTAACAATATAAATATATTTAATTACTTAATAATTAAATTTATTACAAAAACAAATAATGCATATAAATAACTTCAATTACAAATAAAATAATGTCGTCAAATTATGTCATCGAGTAAGCTTGGTTGGCTTAGAATCTTGATTGGCCTTCACAAGCATTATGGCAAAAAAAAGCTGATTCATATAACAAATATTCTCCTACATACATAAGCACGTAAAACATCCATCAAAAAAGTAGTCTAAACTTCAGACGTACGAATGAAGAAATTAAATCATTATAAATATTACCATAAAAAAGAGATTAGCATGTACAACGACATTCGATGAACTCATATTAGCATTATTAATCATTTGTCTATATATGAAGTTATCTGGAATCTCTACTACTATTTTTTAATGCTATATATAATGAACTCTAAATATGAAATCAATTGCATGTAACTTCGATTTCTTACTTGGTTAAGCTTGTGTGAGTTTTGGTGCCCTTAAACATATGGAACACGTTCATATGCACCAAAACTCATACAAACCAAGAAACAAATCGGACCGACATACACCTGATTTGTACATTTAGAACTCATTATATCATTAAAAATACTAGCAGAGATTCCAGATAAATTCATATTTATAAACAATGCATTCCCCTAAATACATGAGCATATATATGATTAATCATCATCAAACAAGTGATTTCAGACACAAGAATAGATATAGAAGGCCAAATCATTAAAAAATTTACTGTTATGTTGTCATATGTTATTCAAGATCATTAGAATCTTCTCCTGATTCTTCTTGCGATGATATAATTTGAACCATGTGTTCTGCCCATTCCTCTCGTAAATCATCAAAAATTTGCTGGTCGTAACCCGTCTTGTTCCAACCAAAGAACTACATGTATTCAAAATCAAAATAAGAATATGATTTCATTTATTTACAAAAACAAACTCAAATATGTTAAAACTTGTATGTATATGGGTAAAATATATTACCACATCATCAATTGGAATTTTGATATTTGTGATGATTTCGCCCATAAACTTCATGACATAATAACCACACATGACTCCATTATTTTGTTGTGGAACCTACAAAAAAAAGTGCATGTATACATGAATTTTCATATTCGAACATCCTTATTATTTAATTGTAAAATTAATAAAATTATTAATATTGAATTGTACATACCATAACTTTTGTCCATATAAGCTTATGAGATTTTTTAAGGACAATGCCACTAAACTTGTTCCACAACTTCCATGCCCTATCAAGGTATAAAACGATTAGTTTTTATTAAATATTATAAAAAATAATAGAAAAAACTAATATGTAACTAAATATAACTCTTACATTTCAACAACTACTTTTGTATCTTTACTCAAACCTTAATAGCCAAGGGATTATCAACTTTTGATTTCTGCTAAGCGTTAATGCTCTATCACATAATTGTTTAGCTCTGATGCTAACATCCTTCTCTTGATATTGATTGACATATGAAGAATCATAGAACATTGCTAAATGTGATGAGTGATTATGTTGAAGTCGATAATAGCAAGCCCTATATATGTATATATATAATTAGATAATATAAATATAATTATATATGTTCTGCATAAATAAAAGAAAACTAACTAGATTGAGGACTCACCTTGTCCACACTTGAATTATACTTAAATCGATCATTTGATATTCAAATATTTGCAACAAGCACTCGATGTATATATAAGTTTGGTCGATGTCTACACCAGAAATTTCAATAGGAAGTGGCACAGTCCATCCATCATTTATGCTAGATGCCCTCCCAACAATAGTCATTAAAGTGCCAAGTTTTCTACTGAACTGTAACGCATAAGTATGACTATACTTTTTCCAAGGCTTCTTCTTGAATGACTTGGTGCACGATGATTGACCACTAGTCATAGATTTAGCACGAGATACTTGTTTGGTATCTCTTAAATGTGCCGCATTTAAGAGTTCTGGTATAATAGACTTCCAAAAAAGTATCATATATGTATTTTTAGTAACAATAAGATCACATTAAATAATAGTAGTAAACAAGTGTTATTTTTTAAGTTAACAAATAGTACAATGTCAAAATTTAGAACAACTTAAATCGACGGCCAAGCCACATACTGTCCAACCGCCTCTTGGACTGTGGTAGCATCAGAAGGCATAGGTAGTGGACAATCATGAAACAATGATTGATCAATTACTATTCGCCAATGATTAGGCAAATATTGATTATGAATCATCCGATCATCGCTCAATTGTTGTACCGTTCCAATAGCAACATAGTCCGTTGACGAAGGATGTTTCAACAAACATTTCATATTCTGTAAAAGTTTTAAGTGTTATATATAAAAAATAAAACATATAATAAGAATTTAAAAATTAAAATCTTACCACATATGATTCATCAGATAGAGGAGGACTCTCATGTGGGGTAGCTATTGGATGTACATTCTCACCAATATGTTCATCTTGGCTTGATTTATGGTAAGAATGTGCATATTGCATTGGAGAAAATGAACCACTACTTGATTGCATGTGCATTCCTGGCATATAATGAGGACCAATAGGATGGCTATATCCCATACTGGATGTAGTTTGAGCACAATGAGATTGTGTGGATGGCATGCATGGCATGGATGGTGGCATGCTTGGCATGGATTGTGGCATGCCTGGAATGGAAGGTGGTATGCCTAGCATGGATGGTTGCATGCTTGGCCAATATGGCATGCCCTGATTGTAGCATGATGTCATGGCTGACAGTTGTTGTGATTGATGTTCTTTTAGAGTGGCAATCTCACTCATCACAGAGGCCTTAAAGGAGTTGAATTCTTTTTCAATTTTAGTGTATTTCTCCTTACTTACAGTCTGAGGCTTATGTTTTGGAATTTTAAAATACTACATAGCACCATCATATTGGCTACCTCCCCTAACACGACCAGAATGCTCGCGTCCGATTGCATGATATAAAGCATCTCTCCCAGGCTTTTCGATTATTTCACCCCTGTATATTTTTTCTTGAACAGCTATCTACAAATAATAAAGCACACAAACATATCATTCATTATTACATAAATTATTAAGTATCAGTCAGACTTTTTATCAAACGAAATTACTAACCAACTTATTTAATTGTTCTTCTCCTCGTTGACTAATCAGTCTTGCATTCTTCGTTTTGGGAGTCTTTGTTTCTATGTACAATTCCATTCGGGTAACAGGTCTACCCAATTCAGCTTCCTACATAAATTAGGAAAAATTTATTAACAATGACATGAAATTAAATTGAGAAAAATTAATATAAAAATATTTATAAAATTAAGACAAATTAATAATACCATTCGAAATCTAACTTCAGGATTTGAAGACCTCCCAGTACGGTTAGGAAGAATGTTATGCATTTGGACATTCTGATGATCTTCTCTAATAATTTGAAATTCTTCTGAACGTCTATAATCCACAAAGTCTTTCCAAACTTGAGGTGTAATTCAGGGGTGTCCTTCAGGGATTTTGTATATCACATTCTCATCAAGTGTTTCCAAATATGGAAACACATAATTTTTTGTCAATCTAGAATTCTTGTATTCCTTCCACGCCTTATTTTCAATCTTATAACACTTGCCCTGCCAATTGTCATCGACTTTGTAACGATTCTGTAAAAACACAGTACAAAAGATTAGATATAATACACCTAATATAATATATATTGATTATAAAATATAAGAGACTTACATAAATGGTTATCCATATTTTGAATTTTTCTCCATCGGCAACCTCAGACCAATGATTTATATTGATTGGTATACTGGACTTTGCCAGTCGACCAATAGAAGATTTCAATTGTTGACCATTTTCCCCTAGTGGATTACCAGTAGCATCAAATTTAACGGGTATTCTATCATCTGGGTTAAGTGGAGCATCAGGTATATTCGCCCAACCCCTTCTTTTCAAATACCCCAATGGATCATTTGGATCTACAAGCTGAATATCCATGAAATATCTGCAAAAAGTGGAGAAATATAAATTAATTGACAATTTTAGGAACACACATATATACAAGAGTTATTACAACAATATAGAACATACATTATGTTTAATTAGGTTGTTGATCGTATACATATATTCCTTCACAATCACTACGAGTCCATGTCGAAGAATCATCATCATCAATTAGATCATCACGTACATTAGGCAATTTATTTGAGAAATTACTAATATTGGTTCATGTATCAAGCATAGAGTCATCATCTTCTACAACATCACAATGGTAAAACTCTTTTTGTGGAGGCGTTAACACAACAGACCATATTGGATCAATTTGATTGCTTACGTAAAATACTTGCTTTGCATGAAGTGCTAACGTGAAAGGATCATTTGTGTGACTTATCCTAGATAAATTTACAAGGGTAAATCCAAAATCATCTATTTTATATCCAACATTGATAACATCTTCGACCCAATCACACAAGAATACTGTCTCATGGAAGACCTCATAATCCAATTCTCAAATCTCTTGTATTATACCATAATATGTTCTATCAGAAATTACAGGATTAGCATCTTTTGAACTGAAAAATTGCATAGTTTGTGCAACCATCTTCACACCACTATTTTGATTTACTCGGACTTTGTCCCTAGCTTGAGTCGTAAACCTCGATCCATTTATTGTGAAACTATGAAATGATTTGACATCGAATTTTGGGCCATGTGCAAGCCATTGTAAACTTTTTGATATTTTATGATTGGGTTTCTTGAGTTCATCTCGAATCTATGTATACAAAAACACGAAATGTGTTTAGAGCAAAGTTTTAAAACATTGAATATATATAGGAAGATACATGCATGATTTTTTGTTTGTGACACTTACGTGGTTCCGAAACCAATTAATAAGCTCTCGCTTATGTTCATCATACAACCATTTTTCTCCTCTCTTTTTTTATAACGAGGATCGATCTTCAATAAGTTTAAATGCATCCTGTAACGTTATTAAATATATATTAAGTTATATATCATCATTAATAGTTAAATAAAAGATGAAACAATGAACATCACTTACTCTATGTACGATTGTGCCTCGTTATTATTTACCAAAATGATTCGGTGTGCTTTTTCCCATCGAGTGCGATCAATAAATAATTTCTTACTTCCACCAAGCATAGGGTTACCTACTTGGATCATGTGACGTTCTAAGAATAAATTGTGCGTAGGATTCCCAATTTCAATGCAACCACTAAAGTATTCAGAACAAAACTCAATGGCCTCTTCAGCAATGTAGCATTCCACCATGCATCCTTCAGGTCTATATCTATTATTTACATATCCTTTAAGGACTTGCATATATCTCTCAAAAGGATACATTCACCTTAAGTAAGTAGGACCACATAATTGAACCTCTTGAACTAAATGAACACATAAGTGAATCATTATATCGAAGAAAGAAGAATGAAAATATTTTTCAATTAGACACAAAGTTTCTACAATTTCTTTCTGTAAAGAATTTAACTCGCCAATTGATATAGATTTCTTGCATATTGTATTGAAGAATGAACAAAGCCGAATTATTGATATTCGAACATGTTTTGGAAGAATTGATCTAATAGCAACTGGTAATAACTGTTGCATTAAGATATGACAGTCATGTGATTTCAATCCATACAGTCTCTTATCGGTGATAGACACAAAATTTCTTAAGTTGGATGAGTAACCATCAGGAACTTTCACACCTTCCAAACATTTACAAAACACATCCTTCTCTTTTGTTGACATTGTATATGATGTTGGTGGCAAGTATGTTTGATTCTTATCATTTTCCACAATTGGTTCCAATTCAGGTCGTATGCCTAGTTTCTTTAAATCCAATCTTGCTTTAATGCCATCCTTTGTTCCTCATCCCTCTATCCATCCATCTTGTACCACCTAGGCCCTTCCAAATTGACTTACGTGAGCACCTTTATCCAAACAATGCAACCTCAATGTCTAATGGCCATCCTAGGGACAACCGATGTGGACATATACCAACGGTCCTCTGTGCAACCATCTTTTGATTAGTTATCCAACTATAAAAGCTACAACAAAGGCTAAATAAAGGTAAACTCTTAGACCTAGTATTCTTTTCTGAGTCCTTTTTCACACCAAAAGTCGTGGTAGTTTCACACTTAATCAAAATAGCCTATGACGTGCTAGATGAGACAAACTATTACCTTATAAACCACATCATTCCATCCACTATAATGTCTCTTTTTTAGACTACAAATTTATAAGCATCACCTTCCAAGTCACATATTACGGGCCGCGTAGTCCAAGATACTACCTATCAGGTTACACTAGACAAGATAGTGTCACCCAAAAGCTACAGTAGCTCGTACAACACAAATCACGAAGACCAAGCCTTGACCTCCTAGAATATAACCTGTAAATTTTATGAATATTGGCGATATTCGTAAAAAAATCTAAATGTAATTTTAGTTTCTAGGTGAGTCTTTCAAGAATATTTTTCAAGCCAAATAAATCATCGAGCTTCAAAGAAACATCTCAATTATATATCTATTTTTATGCACGTTAGATTTCATATTAGACACATATGAACATTTTGCATATAGATCACTTAATCAATTGAAACATGTATAGATCGTTGAGGTGAATAGATCAATCAAAAAATCAATCTATGTTGATTAAAAGGCCCTTGAATTGATTTTCAATTGAGGTAGATCGACCAAGGTACTAATGTTTGATAAATCAAGCACAAGATCGTTCCAAAATTGAGTAAATTGATTTACCTTTTTTAGAATTTATTTTTTATTATCCAAGATCGATCTACCTTTTTGGCTCGATCCAAACATTTTAATTACTATTTTTACTCGAACCAAATATATCAATTATTATTTTGTCCCTATTATTTACTTCTCTATGAATTGTTTAATAGATAGAATTATAATTGGATTTTAACCTAGCATTCGAGCTTCAATATTTCATATATAAAAAACCTAACACGTTATATTTTAATTTACCACACTTGAATCAACTTTTGCATTATAATCTCTCTCTAAATCTATTTTCTAAAAATCTATGTGTTAGGCTTTTTACATTAGTTAATGTATCAAATATTTTATGTCGTGTTTGATTGATTAATAAGCCTAAAATATTTAAATTGTCATGCTTAAAAATTTCTTCTATTATTGTTAGTGATTTTGATTTATTTGTTATTCTATTAAATCATCTAACTAGGGTTTTTTATTGTCTAATCTACTCTATGACGCATTTTGCACTTGTGTTATTGTGTTAATGTTTCACATGCCAACTAAACAGATTATATTGTTCGTGTGACTCGAGTTTATCGAAACGTTGGTCTGAATCCGAACACCTTACTTGTGAAAATTGTGAAAGAAAACAGAAGTTTGTAAGTAGGTTACTTTGAGATAATATCTTGATGGATAGTTTGAGTTAGCCTTATAATCGAACATATTTTCATAGTGAATAGTTAGATTATTTGATGGATCAGTGGTTTTTCTCTTAAGTCATTAGTGTAGCCTAAGTTATTTCCACCTAAAATATAGTGTATTAATTCTTATTTATTTACACATGATTGCATATCTAACAATTTGTAAAATTTTAATTTAATTAATTACCTATACACCTCTCTAGCTAATTAGATCTGTAACTAAAAAACTTTTAATTTGTATCAGATCGGGTCACTAGATATAATTAATGCTTGACTAGGACCTTATTATGGATCAGAATCCAAGAGAACTAAAACTTATGAATTCCATAGATAAGAAAACTAAACCTATACTAGACTTAAATGTTTTGAATGCAATAAGATTGGTTATATCATAGTTGAGTGTGCTAACAAAAAGAAGAGAATTGGAAAAGCTTTTAATGCTACACTTAATGATTCAGAAATTTACAATGACAATTCTAATGATTTAAAAAATTATGGCACTAATTACCTAGATTTACTGCAAAGATTGGCGGATACTCCAATAAGTCTTATTTTGATTCAAATAACGAGGAAAATAATATTGAATTTTACTCAATAAATTTAATGTAAATAATCTTGATGAATTGATAATTTATTTAGTTAGTAATAAGAGACAAAATGATAGGATACTAGCATAAGTAACCAAATTAAATGATAAACTTAAATTCTATGAAATTAATTTCTTAATCTTAAAAAAAGAAAAATATTGAGTTGTTTAAATGTACTAATGTTTTGAATTCAAGTCTTGTAGTTCTTAAACGAGAAAATAAGAATCTAGTGCAAGAACTTAGAGAATCAAAGAAAATCATAAAACAGGTGATTATTAGAGCTGAAAGGCTAAACAAAGTTCCTGATTATGGAAAACATGTTGGAGATAAGAGAGAATAGGTTATGTAGATAGCACTTTATGCTATCATCTTAAAAAAAACTCAATTTGTAACAACCTCTAACATTTATGCTTCATGTAATACACATGGATTTGGTTATAAGAATTAGAGTTTTACACATTCAACATCAAAAACCACATTTGTAAGGCATTTTAGTTCTACTCCTATAGTTACATATTATGCACAAAGAACCATTACACTTCGGTAGAAGATTTCGTTAAGTTTATGCATGTATATCACCATTGTGGTAGAAAATATAGCATTAGGCCAAGTATAGATTTTATTGATAAACGCTCATAAATTTAATAATTCTTTCCATGATTCTAGTTATAGGATTCATAATTATCATCTATATATGTCCAATAATTATACTAGAAAGTATAAAGTTGTTGGTTCAAATAGGAAAGTAAAATTCAACACATTTAATTCTATGACTAATTATCATCATCTTATCATACATGTTGCATCTTTATTTAAGATGAATGTGAAATCCAAAGGTAAGCACGAGAAAATTCCTATAATGACTAAGGTAGTTAATTTCCAACCCAAAAGAATAAAAAACCAAAATTCAAGAAAATTTGAGTTAAAAAATATTGTTTTTTATCATTTGACCTTCTCCTATTGTTCACTAGAGTACTTTGTTTGAGTGCTTATGTAACCCTAAATGAGCATATATTTTTTGGGATTTGTGTGTTTGTTTTTATATTTATTGATTTTTTTAGTTTAAAAAAATACATATAGATAAAAAATAAAAAAAAGCATACATGTTTTAACATTGACATGAACTTAGGCCAAACATTGCCACCCTTAGGTGATGTTTCATTGGAGGGAATGGAAATGAATTAGAATTGATTCCTTCCATTTGTGTGTTTGGTTCGGCTGAATGAGGGGGACAAAATGAAATCGATTACTAAAGGAGAAGGAATCAGAATTCCTTCTCCCCCTTTAGGAATGATGATTCCATTCCTGATATAAATTTACTTTTCCAATTATTATAATTCCACAACTACCCTTCCTTTATAAACGAAGAAGAAGAATGAATCTGTTTCCCATTTTTCTCACCCACGAAGAGAACCCTACGCGTCGCAATTTCTTCTCCAACTCTGCACTCAGCCGCCGCCTCACCTGGTCCTCCACAGCTGGTGGTTTCCTTGACATTCGAGGTGAGTTCTCTTCCTCATCTGTGTCTTCTCTCTCATCTATCTCGCAACCCTAATTTCTTCATGAGTTTTTCTCTTTTTTGTTTTTTGCTTCTCGCTTTTGAATATATTATTTGTTTCCTGATATTGTGGATTTTTCCTTTGAAATTGTTTTATGTTCTGTAAATATTTATTTCTATTTTGAATTGATTCCTAATTTTGTTCTTTGTTCTAATCACCTTTCATTGTTCGTCTGAGGAATTGTTCTCTATTTTGTTGAAATTTATTTATATTTTGAATCGATTCATATTTTTATTATTTTGTTCTGGTATTCTGGTATGTGATATTCTTTGTTGTTTGCTTTGAATCAATTTGTTGGTCTCATGAACTCAAACACAACTTCGATATGAACATTCCTTCTATGTCCTATGAAGACGATATTGATATTGTTTCGAACAATATCAATATTGGTTATTTGCTAGAGTTTTCTGACTTAATGACATAAACTATCAATTGGTGCTGTTAGGATTGATTTTGATAGTTTCAGTGTAGAAGATAACTCTAATTTTGGTTTAAACTATCCATTGAAGCTGTATAAACTAATTGATATGCTGATGAATTCAAAAACTGTCCATTTAGTGATACCTGCAGAGGTATTGTTGAAGAGAATGCATTACGTAATGAAGAGATTGTTTGATTGAAATTATTTGTAATCTTGTAAAACATTATGCTATTGGTCGTATTCTTATAATTTTAAAATTATTCTCATTGGTTGCTAGGCTTGTCAACTTTAATATGTTTTCTATTTCTATTTTGTTAATAAGTGGTATTTTTTTGTACTTACTTTTTAATTTTAGGATGTCATCTTCACAAAGTTTTACCTCAGGAAATCGAGGCTCTAGACAAAATAAAAGATTTTGGATAGAAACATTAGATGAAAAATTAATTGAGTGTCTTGTAGAGTTACACAATCAGGGTTCATATAGAGCTGATGGTGGTTTCAAACCTGGCTACTTAAATGCTATTGAGAAATTACTACTTCAAAAACTATCAGATTGCACTATGAAAGCTAAACGACATATTGAGTCTCGAATGAAAACATTGAAGACTCAATTTACTACTATACATGACATGCAAACTGGTCAGAATAGTAATGAATTTGGGTGGGATCCAGTGAATAAACATATAGCTATTGAGGTACTTGTTTGAGATGCATATGTAGAGGTAATCTTTTTCTTGTTCTCATTTGTTATGAACAAATACATTATTTATGTTTAGAAATTAATCCATTTGATTATTAATATTTCAATTTGACATATTTTAATACTTTTTAGAGTCACAAAGAAACTACTCATTAATACTTGGCTATTGTATTTGGTAAAGACAGAGACACAAGAAAAGATGCAGAGACTCCAGATGTTTTTGTTTTATAACTTGATATTGAACGGGATCAAGAGACAGTAAATGAAACTGATTCATTACATCAATATGTAGATGCTACCGACCAGAAAAACTCAAATGTTTCATCTAAAAAAAGAAAGAGAACTATTGGAGTTAATGAATGTGGAAATTTTGTTGAGAGGGCAGCTTCGATACTTGTAGAAGAGATGAAGAATGTTGGCAGCCTTTTGAGTTGATCCATCACAAAAGGAGAAGAAAAAAATGAACAAATGAGGTTGTACAATGAATTACAAAGGACCACATCACTTAGCAACGATGAGCTTGATGTTACTACAATTCTTCTTGTTGACAAACCCGCAAGAATGAATGCATTTTTTGGAGTACCTGATGGCAACAAAGATGGTTGGATTAGAAGCCTTCTTAGACGTGAAAGTGCATTTAAGTTATGGATATGTGTTATTACTATATGAATATTCATTTCTAATTGTTATATTAGCCTTGTTTTGGTATCTAACTTAATTTTAATTAGGTTATCTTCAATATTTTGATATAGTGTTTTGAAAACTTGTATTTTGAACACTGCTGAAATATGAACATTTATGCTTGATTGAACAGATGATACGAAAGTAGTAGGATCAACATACATTTGTAATTCTGTTTATATTGATAATTTGTTGTTCTATAAACAATGAATAACATCACTGTACAAAAAAATCCCACAAACGGTTTCAATATATTGAATGTTATCAAAAGCAATCTTAATAACATCATTCGTCTCTATAAAAGTTAATATATAATTAATTTTTATGATATAAAAAAAGAAATATATTTTTTTTACTTAAAAAATTAAAATTGTTATTTAATTTTTCTATCAAAAAAATAGTAATTAAATGACATTATTTGAACTTTACAGAATGTAGGGGTATCATGGTCATTTATAGTTTTTTCATTCCATTCTAGTGGCAAACCAAACACTGTAATCCTGATTACGAGCTTGATTCCAGTAGTCAAACCAAACAGCATTGTTTTCATTCCATTCCATTCCATTCCGATTCCGATTCTAATTTCGATTTCGATTCCAATTTCATTATGCGAACCAAACGCCACCTTATGGTATTCGACTACGATGGGGGAAGTCCAAACAAAAAACAAAAAAAGGATTGAGATGTGGGGACTCCAGGAAGTTCATGCACTAGTATCTATGGAGTCGCACCTCTAGGATCTATACCATATTTTAATAAATGTATACTATTTCTTTATATATTTAAATAAATTTAAACTCAAATTAATCATAAATAATGTATTATATATTTTACATTTTATTTTTAAGTTATGTTTTTATTCTATTAATATATCAAAAAAATTATTTTATAAAAAATATTTAAACTATTTATTTAAATTCTAAAAATCTAAAGTACTATAATTCATACTTAAATTATATTTTGTTCTATTAAAACATCAAAATTTTCATTCATATAAATTATTTAACTTATTTATTTTAATTTTAAAAATCTAAAATCTTATTAGTTTTTATAATTTATTCTTATTATTTGAAACTAGTTTGTAACAAGATTCTATAAATATTATATAGTATAAAAGGATCATGTAGTTATTATTATATATATTTTAATTTTCTCATTTCACGTAAGTATTATTTATTTTTATTATTTATTGGCTCAAAATTTCACTTTTTCTATTATAAAATATTTATTATTGGATTAGTATTTTTTGTAATTTTGCTTTATAATAAAAATAAAAAATTATTAAAAAAATAATATTTAAAATATCACTTATATCGTTGTTTCCCATTAGAATCTAATATATGTCTCTGCAAGGGTTTAAAATAAATATGAGGATAAGTTTTAAATTAGAAACGAGAATCGAGAAATGGGATGAGGTTTTCTCGCCCTGTCTTACCCTGTTGACAACCCTACTAGTAAAAAAATTACTTGCCAAGTATAAAGCCAAAAGCATAGAAAGTGCCAAGACATCTTTGATCTCTAAGACCGATTGAAAGTCACAAAACACACACTTTCGTCTTGTATGTCGCAAAGCACAAAATTTTGCCTCACGAGCCATAAAACCTTGTCCATCATCGTTCTAGGTTGTGTCATAACATATGTCAGACCAAATAAATGACACCTTCTATAATAGACCTCTATGAATCCTCCTTTATCGAGTACCTTTTTAAGGATTCAACTACATATCTAAATTTTGAAAAAAGTTCCGGCACAATTCAACCACATAATTTATTAAATAGATTAGGATATTAGTCTTACAATAACTTAGGGCAATTAGGACATGATCCTCAACTACCTAGGCTCATCAAAAAAGTATATCCCTATATGCATCCAAAACACGTCGCTCTAACGAGGGATAGAATAGATAAGTTAGAAAAACAAATATAACAAAGAAAAGCCTAAGTGTTAAAGAATAGGATATATGTAAGATAAGTATCAAAACTCTCGCACTTACACAATCCTCTTAGAAAAGATAGGTAATGTCATTGATAAATCTTGTTAGGAAATCATAACCATCATCACATATATAAACCAAAAGTATCATATTGCTTAAATGGACCATACTCATCACTTGGATCGGGACCTCTTTATAACTTTGACAACCAAAGGTATGCTAGACGATGACCTACCAAATCTTGTCGAATGAACCATCACTAGACAGAAAGGGTGATGACCATATCATTATTGAATAAAAGGGTGTCAACTAGATCAACATCGAATGGACCATCACCAGATAAAACTATAATAGCCACACCATGGCCACACAACATCCCATCAACTACATCCTTACATACCTTTCATTCAATTTCCATGCCATATAGACCTAATTTTTCTATCCTTGCCATCCTTCTTGTACACTTAGATCCAATCTTGTTCGTCTATCCTTCCATTCTCCATAATTAAGCTTGGTCTATACCACCAATGCATAATAGTGCCCGTACTAATACTACGAGGTCCTAATGGTAAGAAAAATATACAAGTGTAACCTCCCATTTCTAGAAAGTGAAGTGCCACTAAGAAAGAAAGCTTAAAAACTTATGAGGAATCCTATCACTTGAATGTGTTCCGCATAAACTCGAAGAGTTTGGCACCTATTATGACACCTCAAATAGGCATAATTTGTAGTATAGAAAGTGCAAGACACCTTCTAACTTTAAAGTTAACTTTTCATATATTTCCTTCCAAAAATAGGGGAACGTTTGACCTTCAAATGCCAACTTTAGCTTTGATACAACTCCCTAACTAGGAGTTCGATTAGGAATCCAAAAAACCCCTATGATAGGAATTTCTTGTGCATGTTTTGAATATCTGAGTTGAGCAATAAATCTTTCAACTAGACAGGTAAAAATTGTCCAAAAGTGGGCCCAACACTACTAGCATGGCTCAAAAGGTTGCAAACTCCAACAATAACTTAATGAAAAAATAGATCTTCTAACACAAGCATTCATGCTAATAAAGCCTATGGGGATGGTGTTGGGTGTAAATTAACCCATGTCATGTGGTGTGATAAGAGAGGTGCCAATGAGTTATTGACTCATGGACCAACCTAATAAGCGCAAAGTCAATAGATGAGCATCACTATCGGCTAAATATCTACCAAAGTTACCAATTAGTAATTATCTCTTAATTATCATACAAAGAGATAATTATGGTGATATAAGCTTTGACATTAAGATAAGTATATCATAATATGTAAAGGTCATTAATATAACATTGTCCTTATATATATTCACTCGATACACTTCACACAAGAACACCCGATGGTAGACAAATATTATAGCTAACTATTTGAATTTACTTAAGTATCGGAGGACCAAATTTTATCACATCCCGTGGTGGTCGAAGGTTCCAAGTGTGTGTCCTCTATTCTCAGATCCACATCAAGGAGAGGTGATATTGATGCATAAAACCTTGATAATCAAATTTTATAAATTTATAAAAAGCTCAAAAGTACATAAATCACTTATAATAAGCGATAAATATACTCTCATGGTCGATCTAAATAGGAACTATGTAATTTTAAATAATTTGTCAAATTTCTTTAAAAAAAAACCTAAATATTCTATCACAATATTTGAGTTTTGAAAATTCTAAACTAATGGCAAAATAATAAAAGATATGTTTGATTCAAACAAATCAAGACATATATACAATTAACAATTAGTAGAGAATTCATAAAAATAACGAGCTAGTTAACCATGTTTGCTTAAGATTAATTAGGTCAATATATATATATATATAAATTCAAGTTATTAATTTCCTCTTTTATGTGTGAAAATATCTATAAGTGGGTTCAGATTTTTCATTAATCAAATTAATTAATATCTTTTGGCAAAAATCAATAACTCATAAATTAAATTATGTTTTATTTCTAATAAAATAACAAACTATTTAAATCAATATTTTAAGGGGAATCACTAATTTAAATTTTTACTCTATGTGTCAAAATTAGATCTAGATTGAATTTTTGAAACCTAATTCTCATATTTTAAATCTATTATTAAAAATATGTCATCAATATATTAATCAATAATAAATTTTACAAAAATCTTGAATAAAAAAATAACCTCATTTTATTTTATAAAAAGTACACCTAAATTAATCTTCAGAAACATGACAACAAAATTAAATTTCTATAGTTAAAATCAACTAGACATGCTTAAAATTAATAAATGATCGATAGATTAATTTCAATAAAATTAAGAAATGTAAAAGAGTTATGTGAAAAGAAATAAGAATACAAATTACATTTATAAATATCAATTAAAGATATATGACATGTCTTACACCATAATTGTCTTAATCTTCAAAGTAATCTCTAATCTTCAATAATCTTTTGTTATTTATTGATCTTAAAAATCTCCATGTTTATGCCTTTTCATTGTTATGAATCTAGCCTAGAGATAACAATTTGTACCATAGTTATAGAATCAAATACAAATTGAATTAAATTCAAGCGAGTTTATATAGTTCGAAAAAATTTGAGTTGGGTTCAAGTCAATTAGTTAGCCCGAAATTAAATTAAAAATGTTGTGATTTTGTAATATAATTCTAAAATATTATTGATAATATTATGACTTGAAATTAATGAAGTTTAAAATATGTTACAGATTATTTTGAATCATAATTTTTGAATAATGATTTAATAGGATGTTATCAATGTGTTTTTTCATGATTGACTAATTATTATAACATAATTTCCTCCATTTTTATTGTTTCATGTAATAATGTTTGTACCAATGAGTTTAAATATATTTAAAAACATTTCTTGATTTATAAAAAAAATCCAATTAATTAAAAAAATACATAATTTAGGCTAATTTGGGCCAACTCATTTGTGTTTAGTATAGATTTAAATTCTAACTTAAATTAAATTTTATTTAAGTTATAATTATACCAATTTGGGTTAGGTTAATTCATGTTGGCTTAAATTAGTACTGGTTATTACCCCTAATTTTAACATATTTGTAAGAAGATATAAAAACTAAATAAAATAGAAATCAACTATAATGGCTAAAATTCTCGTACAAAATCTAATTTTACACTATATCCAACCTAGAAGGTAACGTGTATTATTTATTGGGAAAGCTGATGTAAAAAGGTTTTAGATTGAATAAATAAAGATGGGTGGCAGCACCATATTTTCTACCTTATGGTATTAGATATGTTGAGTTATGCCAAATGACATCTTGAATAGGTTTGAAGGCCACAGCACACTTATTCCACCTTGCAACATATTATACTCTATGTGCCCAATGAATTTCTACCGAATAGTCTGCATCGCGACATATTTTAATCATTATCACGACACACTTTACTTTCTTTCAATTGTGCCTTGTATTTTACAAACTAATTACTTTACTTTCTTTCAATTGTGCCTTGTATTTTACAAACTAATTACTTTACTTTCCTTCAATTGTGAACTGTGTACTTTACAAACTAATTACTTTACTTTCCTTCGATTGCGTCTTGTGTATATTTTACAAACTAATTACTTTACTTTCCTTCAATTGTGTCTTGTGTGCTTTACAAACTAATTGGTTGTTTGTGTAAAACTCACTTGACTTATTCTTCCAAACTCATAGGGTACAAATTGAATGTTTAAGTGTTTTTCTTCATGTGTCGACAATTAAATATATTTTGAAATTAAAAACACCTGAAATATAATAGAATATATTATGATTCTAAATATATAGATTTGTAACAATTATCACATAAACATATTATAATTAAACTTATTTATTACAATTAAACATGATAAAATTATGAAATATTAGTGATTTTTAAGCACTAATATCAAGGAAGGTTATGAAATATATTACCTGAATAGAGATTAAAAATGAAATATAAAGGAAGGTTATGATACTGAATTAAACCAAAATCCTTTACAGTTGATTCCCTTATCTCGAGCTGAGACCTTAAATGCAAGCAAGACAAGCTTTAAAATGACTATTAAATGCTAATTACGATCCTAATATACATACATACACCAATAATAATAAATTAAAAAATTGATGTGTTATCTACATAAATATTCATAAAAAATCTGGTTTCTCTCTCTCCGAACAAGTCAATTGACCTTCCTCAATGGATTCAAGAAGTTTACGAAGTTGTTTCACATGGCTGGTCATCCCATTAACTGAATATGCTTTAATCATGGTTCTATATGTAACTTTATCAGGTTCACATCCTTTCTGCTCCATCATCTCTAGCACCCCTTTCATTTCTCCCAAGCAACCCAGCCTCCCATAAGCATCCACCAGACAGTTGAAAAAAACAGTATCCAGTGTCACATCCGAGTTCTCGATAAAATGTAAAACACCGTTGATCTTTTCAGGTTTACCTGCTTGACCATAAGCCCTTATGAGGGAGCAAAGTGTGACACAACTTGGCTTGATCCTCTCGGACCGCATGAGTCTGAATAGATACTCCATCTGCTTTATGTCTCCAGCTCTCCCAAATGCATCTATAATCACATTGTAAGTAACTAGTGTCCATGAGTAGTGGTATTTCTGCATGTATTCCATCACCGCACTCATTTTTTCATAATTCCTGGCCTTTCCATAAGAATCCAGGAGTATGTTAAATGTTTTGATATTAGGTTGGATCCCAGCACTTTGAAATTTATCATAACACTTCTCCATTGTTTGAATCTGCCCGCTGCTGCCAAATGCTCTGATTGTGGAATTCATAGTCCAGGCATCAGGCTCACAATCCTCTTCTAGCATTTGCACCAATGTGGATTCCATCTCTGCATATCTAATAAAAAATCAGTCTTTATTGCTTGCCGAGATTATCACAGAAATTCAAAAGACACCATTGAAAGTTAAGAGCAAACATGTTGTGAAAATTGTTTAGCATCATTATGATGAAACAGGCTGCTATTTGTGCATTTTTACCCCAACTCTCTAAACTTTATCCGCTTTCACAATGAGCAAGTGATGGAGAAACTAAGTATGATCTAGCACCTATTATATTCAAGGTAACGAAACAAAGCCTTAACAAATATTGGAAAACATATGTAAGAAGAATTACTTTCTAGCTTTCCCATAGGCATCAATGAGGACATTGTATGTTACAGTGTTCGGTTTGATACCCTGAGTTGCCATGTCAGAAAGCAGAACCTGCACCTTGTCAAATGCAAAAGCATGCAAGCATGATTTAATGAGAATTGTATAAGTATGGATGTCAGGTAAGCAGTCAGGAGTATTCTTCATCTCCTCCAGGAGGTAAAATGCTTTGTCAAAGACACCACTACGACTGTAGGCAGATAAAAGAGCAGTATAAGATTCACTATTAATGCCACAACCTTCATCACTCATAGCTTGAAAGAGTTCATATGCCTTTTTAGGTTGCTTGCATTTTCCAAGCATAACAATTAGCTTGATGTAGACACCAGAGTTTGGCCTATACCATAGTTGCTGACGCAATAGTTCAAAAACCTAGAAACAGAAAAGATTGAATAACAAAATTATAGTACAATTAATTGTCTACTAATAATATCACAAGTGTTAGAAAGAAATCCCAGTTGTATCAATCAGATTTTAGAAACCTACATTTTGGGAAGGAGTGTTAAAATTTTCCATTATTTATTGTTGAAGATTTCAGGAATTATAAACACATTTGTTCTTCCTTTCACAATTCACACATTGAAACGTTTACCCTCAGTTGTTTCTTTTGCTCTTCTACATATTCGTGTTCTTACAGTTCAATATTAATTCCAATTTGCTATTTTCTTTTTACTTTTTTTTTTTAATTTAGTGATCTCATTCTTCATTCATTATGGTTTTCTCAATTCTGAGGTTCTATTGATCATTTACTTGTCCTAAATATGATAGAACGTATTCGAGTTTAAATTCATATTTAGGTAAGACTTTCATCATCTGCAAATGAGTTTTCTAACTTACATGGCACATACAATTTATATATGTTTATGTACTTGTATTTTCAAAACAATATATTGATAATCCTTATATTTAATTTTAGGTACACTAGTGATCAAATTTTAGCATGTTTATGTACTTGTATTTTCAAAGCAATATATTGATAATCCTTATATTTAATTTTAGGTACACTAGTGATCAAATTTTAGCACGTATCCTATACATGAGCAAAAAATGAAAGGTAAATTCATCTTTAAAATTATTTCATGTTATTGAACCACATCTAAGTCTTTAATTTGCCATTTTTAAGAGCATTCAAGCTATTATAAATATTGTTAGGTGTTAATTTGAGATAAAAGCCCTAAGTGCAAAATCTTTCATTCCGTTTCATATATCTCGCAAAATCAACATCTTCAACGAGATTCAATTCCATAAGGATTTTTTTAAGACTCTCTCCGTTTTTCATGATTTCGTTTAGTTGGTTAAACTAAAAAAATTAAGTTAACAATGGTTTATTTAACTTTTTTATTTTTTAATTATTTTAAAAACGGATTTATTTTTCACTATTTGTCTATGTGTATTACAGATGCAAAAATATTCAATTAAATCCTAATTTTGGATACTAATTTTGGATTACTAGTGTATCCAAAATTAAATATAGAAACTATTAATGTTATGCTATGAAAGTATAGCTTCAATTCACATCCTTATCTTTTATTAAATAGAGGTATTTCTAAATTACCAGCTAATCCCCAACAAAAGTATGCATGGAACCGAAGTCCTCGAGTGCCAATACATAAAAATAAAAAACTTGAGACACAAACGCATAATAATTGCATTTGAATGTAAATTCTCTAAAAGGTTCAATTCTTTATAAAGATAGAAACTAATCACAACCGAGAGAGCAAAATCTATAAGATGATTTCATCAAAGGCATCGTAATTAATTCAAAATTAAGATTTCCAGATCGATATGCCTTCATTGCCCAGACATAATTTCAGTATCCTAAATCACAGTCTCTTAATTCCAAACCCAAATTAACAAAAAAAAAACACATGGTAAATGAAACGGAACTACATGCAAAGAGAATACAAATAGCTTGTACAGAATCAAAGAAAATTGTTTTGAGTCAGCTTCATCATCCCTTGAATACTTTTTTCTAAATTATAAGCAATCAAAACGAAAATGATTGGAAAAGAGATTATACAAATGGATAAAAGAACCAAATAGCAAAAAAAAAAAAAAAAATCAAAATGAATAACGCACCTTGAGAGCAGACTCCCAACGCAAAGCAGTGATTCTCTCGTAAAGGGCTTCGAGAACAGTTCTGGGAAGTAGCTTTTTAGAATTATTACCTTTCTTCTTCTCAATAAGGGCTTTGGTAGCTTCTCTTCGCAATATCACCGAAATAGCTTTTCTAGATGCTATTTTCCTATTAGTTTCCTCTTTTCTCTCTTTTGATTCCTCATCCTTTAGTTTCTCTAACTTGAAAATTGTGCCTTGACTTCTCTGCGTTCTTATTGTTAAAGCAGTTGCTTTCTTAGAATCTCCATTTGTGGAAAAAGAAGATGAGGATGGAGAGTTATGCTGGGATTCTGGGTTAGGTGTGGCTTGCGACCGTAAAGCTTGTAACTTGCTAGTCGGTCGTCGATTCACATCCGGCGAGAAAAACTGGGCTGCTGGGCTTGAGAGTGTAGCCATGGAGTTTGACTCTGAAGGCTGGTGGTGTGGATTTTGTTTTTTGGGCAGCTGGTGCTGTGGATTGACGATTTGACGATTTGACGATTTTATGCTCAGCACAAAATGCTAGTTCAAATGGATGGATATCCGCCTAAAATAATGACCTTTTGTTAGCTCACGTGAAAGAAAAAATTGATATAATACATAAACTTTTTAAAATTATTTATTCAAAAACTCGTAACTATGTAACTATAAATATTAAAATATATTTATTATATAATTTAATAAATTAAAAATAAGATTATTTATTACAATATCTTTAAGAGATCAGTAAACATAATTACCATGATTATGAAACATGATTATAACATATTACATCTATATATTATATTTATCATAATTATAACAACTTGTTTAATATAACATGTTATATCTACCTCAATAGTATATTTGTATAGAGGATAAGAAGAACGCGTGTCGTTCTCATTATTTGATAAATATAAATTATAATATCTATAAAATTATAGATAAATTCATGCATAAAATATAATTGTGTCTTGAATTTTAAATTTTAAACTTTTAACATTTAAAAATTATTATAAATTTCATAAACTAAATATATTTATATTCAAATAAGATATATAAAACATATTTATTTATATAAAAAAAAGCAAACAATAACTGATATTATTATTTCTTGACCTTTTCTTCTAAACATGCCCTGATCCACATATATTTATGTATAATATACTACATCTATCTATATTTGAGCTTTAAAGGTTTAAAGGCATTATAGATATAGACATTTGAGCTTTAAAGGATAAAAGACTCTTAAACAAAGGCAAATAGTAAATGGTTTACCATAATTTCAGACTCCTTATTGGTAGGAAAACAACACAGGACCTTGTTTCCAAAAGAAGTATCTAACAAGTTGTAGAGATTCTTCAATTAGTGCATGCAGACATTATATTACTGGATCCATTAGATCCATTTCCAACAGCAATAAAAAGTACCTAATTACTTTCATTGATGATTTTAGTAGAAAGACATGAGTTTGTATTTTAGTAGATAAGTCAGAATTATTTATTGTTTTTAAGAATTTTAAGACTCGTGTTGAGAAAAAAGCTGGTTCTCTTTTGAAAAATCTGCTAACTGATCAAGGAGGTGAGTTTGCATCCCAAAATTTGTAAACTTTTGTGCTATAAATGGAATATGACGATAGTTAACAATTGTATATACTCCAAAACAAAACGGTGTTGCAGAAGTGCAAGAATAGAAGTATCATGGTTCAAAGCATGCTAACAACACAAGACTTTCAGGCTTGAAGTAGTAAATTGAATAGTGTATGTTTTGAATTGTAGTCTAACCTTTGTAGTAAATTGAATAGTGTATGTTTTGAATTGTAGTCTAACCTTTGTAGTTCAAAACAAGACTCCAGGAAAAACTTGGGATAAAGTTAAGCCTTCAGTTGATTATTTTAGAGTTTTTGGATGCATTTTTCTATTTACAGGCCCTAATTCCCAAGGAATGGATTTTTGTGAGTGTTTTTACGAGGAATTGTAGGTTATGGGTCATCAAGGTAGATTTCGAAATTTTTAGAATCAGGTTACGTGAGTTTCATTATTCTGCTTTAAGTTTCTTCTAATTTTTAACAAAAAAATGTATATTATTGAAACTTATATACTTTTGAATTAAATTATATGTTTTAAAAATTTAAAAATAAATTTGTATACAATAATAAAATTCAATTCAATTGTAAATTATAAAATTTGAAAATAGAGGATTTCATCGATGTTATTTATCTTAATAAATTTCATATTTTTTTCATCTTATTTTTCTATTTCATATAATCACATTGATTTTTCAATCATTTTTTTGACACTGTCGAAGAGAGGGGAGGATAATAAATAGAGACTAAGAGAGACTGTTGTCTTTGAGTTTTATTCTAAATAAAAAATATAAATGTACTCTTAATAAATATAATATTTTTTTAACATTTTAATGACAATTTTATCTTTAATCAACAATTTTTTAAAATTAATCAACTAAATCAATTCAACTTAAAAGAAATAAAATCAAAGTATCTAAACAAAAAGTTACATAACTGATAGGACCTTAGAGTTCCAAATTTACATATGATTTACATTATAACATGTTGATAAAGACTTATCTCTTTATTTTAAAATAAAGAAAAAACTATCAATTAATCTCTTAGATTAAGTTTTAATGTGCTTTTAGTCCTTAAGATTTAAAAATATATTTTTATTCTATTAGCTTTAAAAAATTGGACAAATTAAGAAAAAATAATACTATTTTAATAATTTTTCTATCAATAATTAAAATGCAATTAAACTCAATGTTTAATAATGGTAATATATTTATAATATTTTTCACTAAATATTCGTTTTAATATTTGAAGATTATTATTATTTTTATTTTAAGAATTTATTTCTAAAATGTATGTATTTAAATAATTTATGTTATAATATTATTATTATTATTAATTTTTTTAAAAATAATTTCATATTAAATTTCATTTTTTTCTAATTCATGACTTTTGTTTTATTGTATTTTAATTAATTCACATTAAAAAATAATATTATAATAGAAAAATTATTAAAATAATATTATTTATTTTCTCACAAAAATATCTTTTAAAATTTGAGGAAATAAACAAAGTAAATTCATAATGTATTAGGGTCTCCTTAAAGTAAATTACTAACTACATCGAGTATATTTTTATCTTTGAAAAATACCACAAAACAAATGACAAAACCTATCTATACTTTTATAATTTTATGAGCAAATTATATATTTTTTAATCCCGAAGATATGGGAGCGGTTTTAATAATTGAAAATATGTTCCTAATATATTGTTTAATGTACACATATATTATGAAAGTGTGTTTTAAATAAAATTTATTTAATTAACAAAATTTACATCACATATGTTAGGAATTGGTTGACGGTGATGGTTTTTGATATAACTGTCCCCGAACCGAATTATAAAACTTATATATGAAATCGTCAAAAAATCGTTACGATTCGAGGATAGTTTTTTACCCGCAGGTAACGGTTCGAGACGGTTATAAAAAAACCCGATATATATATATATATAATTTAATTTATTAAATATATATAATTAATTTATAATTTAATTTATTAAATATATAAATAAATTAATTAAATATAATTAATTTCGAGTAGGGTAGATACAGTTTTTAGTATAACCATAACCGAACCGTATCCGTTGTTTCATATTCGGTTTTTACCTAAAATCGTCTTCATTTTCAAAATTTATCGATTAAAAACCGAACCATCGATTCGAATAACTACGGATAACCAAAACCATAGTTTTTTTTGCCGTTAATGAATTAAAGTGCATTATCAGAATTAATAAAAATGATGTACGTGCATCACATAACAATGTATTTGAGACATATTTTTAACAATTAAAAGATTGAGTTAGATAAATACAACCATTTCAATAAGTTGGGAAAAAAATAAATTATCATAATTTTACGAGTAATTTATAATTATATGATATAATAATTGATTAAATAGATGTGAATCATGGAACTGTGTTTCAGTTTATTATTCAAAATTATTTCTTTTAATATACAAAATTTTAAAAAGAAAAGAGAGAGAGAGAAATAGTCTTTATATGGATCCTGTAAAACCGCGAGAGTTTCGGGCTTAAATTTGAAAACTCAATTCCTCTCAAAACTAACACCCCCCCCCCCCCCCCCACCCACCCCCACCCAAATGCACAATCGGTTACTGAGAGACCAGAGAGAGACACAAAGATAGAGAGAAAAGGTAAGAACGCCAATACACACACCTCACTCACATAACTACTTACCCTGCTTCTCTTCAACGGTAACTCTCTTCAACGGTAACTCTACCCCCACTAATCTCTCTATTTCTTCTATTATCTTTGCTTCGAATTTAATTTGGATTCCTGTTTCTGTTATAGACGACGATAGAGAGGAGGAGGTGTTCTAGTTTTTGTAAGCATAATTTTCTTTGATTTTTCTAAATTTTTGATAATTTTTAGGTTAATGATGTGTTTGTTCTTTTTGGTGTTGTTTATTTGGAACGTAGAAGAAGATGGATAGGTATCAGAGGGTGGAGAAGCCAAAATTGGAGACAACGCCGATTAAAGAGAATGAAATTCGTATTACTACTCAAGGCCGAATGAGGAACTACATTACTTATGCCATTACTCTTCTCCTGGTTCTTACATCATTTCCTTTTAATTTTCCTCTCAAGTTAGTTTTTTTTTTCTTTTATCGAATTGTTTGTACTTCGGTTCTTATATGGATTTCGTTATCCGGGTTTGGAATGTAAAAGTGGTTATTGCAATTTTATAGATGAAAGGTTTTATTTGATATTAGTTCTTAATTCAAAGAATAAACACAAAGACCTTAATTCAAGGAATAAAACAAGGAGCTTAATTCAAGGAGTAAAACAAGGAATCCTTAATTCAAGGAGTAAAACAAGGAATCCTTAATTTAAGGAGTAAAACAAGGAATGCTTAATTCAAGGAGTAAATCAAGGAATGCTTAATTTAAAGAGTAATTGAAGGAATAAAATTTCCTTATAAATAGCTATACAATTGTAATGAAAAGAAAAAGAAAATAATACAAACTAGAGAACTCTTTTGTGTAGAGTTATTTCTTGTTTTTTCTAAATGGTATCAGAGCAGGTTAATTAACTTGCTTCTGCTTTATTATTATCTTAGCATCTTCAATCTTTGAAATGGCTGAAGACAAGCCGCTAGGATCAGAAGCTGAAAGTTCATCAGTGCTTTCCTTCATGAATATGCATGAGGTGGATGTCAACCCAAATCAAAGATTAAGCTCAGTCTTGTTGAATGAGTTTAATTACTTGCCTTGGTCAAGAGCAGTGTCTCTGGCTCTAGGTGGAAGGTCCAAGTTGGGGTTCATAAATGGAAGCATCGAAGTACCTGATGTTTCCTCACCAACCTATGAATCCTGGCTTAGTAAGGATCAGCTGGTTATGTCATGGCTCCTAAATTCCATGGAACGTAAATTAGCTGAAATATTCAGTTACTCTGAATCTGCATACCAACTATGGGAGACGGTCAAGGAAATGTATGGCAGTCAAAATAATGCTGCACGAGTTTTTCAATTAAAGAAAGACATCTCAAATCTGCAACAAGATGGCAAGCCTTTTGTACAACTCTTAGGAAGCATGAAAAGCATGTGGAATGAGTTGGAAATATATCGTCCTCATACAACCGATGTAGCTCTGCTACGAAAGAGAGCGGAAGAAGATAAGATATTTCAACTTTTGTCCAGTCTGGATTCAACATATGAAGATATACGATGCCATATACTCATGAATACTGAACTTCCTTCCTTCACCAATGTATGTGCGACAATTCAACGTGAAGAAGTAAGAAGGAAAGTCATGAACAAGGATACAATGGCTAGTTCACCTGAGGCAAGAGCCTATCTAACCAACGAGAGGAAGTACAAAGGGAAGCATCCAAACTTGAAGTGTCAACATTGCAACCATACGGGCCATGTTAAGGACACATGTTGGATTCTACATCCAGAATTAAAACCTGATTTTATAAAGGATAAGGGTTTACAGAAAGTGAATCGTACTGGACTCCGTGCTAATCATGCTTTTGCCTCTACCTCTAATGGGTCTGATCCATTCAAGAACTTCACAGCGAATCCAGCTGAACTCATGAATGAGTTTATGTTGTATCTTCAAAGCAAGACAAAAGGAGCTAGAATTGACTGTGTAGATAGCATAGAAGAAGGAAACTCGACAGCATTGCTAGGCAAGTTTGCGGGCTTCTTGGCAGATACAAAACTCATACCACAAGAGGACATGCAAGGTATCATAAAAGCCTTTAAAACTGCTCTTAAAATAAATATGTTGCATGATTTTTGGGTTGTAGATTCAGGTGCCACAGATCATATGACAAACCATGTGTCAAAGTCTCATAAGTTTGAAAAATTAGCAAATCCTTCACAAGTTTCAATTGCAAATGGTGAGAATGTAAAGGTTTTAGGAAAGGAAAAAATAAAATTAATGTCAGATGAAATCGAGTCGGCAGTTTTATATGTACCTTCCTTTCCTTTCCAACTTCTGTCTGTAGGAAAAATCACAAATACCTTGAATTGCTTAGCCATTTTTTCTCCTCACAATGTCATTTTTCAGGATTGTGTCACCAAAAAGACGATTGGTGAAGGGTTTTACTTAGATGGTCTCTATTACATATCCAAGAGCAATCCCAGAGGGTTTCAAGCTAAGTTTAATCCTATCCAAGATAATCAATTGTGGCATCAACGTTTAGCTCACCCTTCTCTACCAATTTTGTCAACTTTATTTCCAAACTTAGGAAATGATGAAATTGCATGTGAAACTTGCCACTTGTCTAAGGCCACTAGATTGCCTTTTAATTCTTCCTTGTCTAGGGCTAGTAAGTGTTTTGAACTAGTTCATTCAGATGTATGGGGACCAATTAATGAATCTTTTGATGGTTATAAGTATTTTGTGATTTTTGTTGATGATTTCTCTCGAGTCACATGGTTATATCTTTTAAAGTCTAAAAATGAAGTTATGGAAGTATTTAAGGACTTTCATAATCTTGTTAAAAATCATTTTTCTTCTAAAATTCAAACCTTAAGGTCTGACAATGGCACCGAATACATGTCCCATATCATGAAACAATATTTGAGCATTCATGGCATTATGCATCAAACAAGTTGTGTTGGCACACCTCAACAAAATGGTGTAGCTGAACGCAAAAATCGGGACTTACTTGAAAAAACTAGAGCATTAATGCTACAAATGAATGTACCAAAGAGATTCTGGTCCCAAGGGGTTATGGCAGCTGCTTACATCATCAATAGATTACCCAGTCGAGTCTTAGATTTCAAGTCTCCTCTAGAGGTCATGAAAGGAAGGAAAATTAACCTTTCACACCTTAGAGTCTTTGGTTGCATCTGTTTTGTACATATTCAATCTCATCATCGAGATAAATTGGATCCTAGAGCTGTTAAATGTATTTTTCTTGGTTATTCATCTACACAAAAGGGATATAAGTGTTATGATCCCCAACTTAGGAGATTAATTGTGTCTAAAGATGTTCGATTTTATGAAACTAACCCTTTTTTTAGCAAGTCACATGAAATCACAAGTCAAGGGGATGACATCTTGGATGTGTTTCCATTACCAAGAATCGAACTTGAGGCTCCACAACAACAAGATCCCAGCCATGTCAACATTGATGCATCTCTCACTGAAAGTAACAATGAAGGGTCTCGTCTTAATGGTACACTGCATGAAGATGGTGATAATCAAGATGATCCTCACAATATGGTACAAGATGTGAACGAGTGTGAGATAACTCCTTCTGCTCCACGACGTAATCCAATGCGTGTTAGGCAACCTCCCACAAGACTTCAAGACTTTGTCACCTACAAACCCACACATCCCATCTCAAATTATGTGTCATATAAGAGAGTGACACCAACCCATGCCGCATTCCTCAGCACTATATCGAGTTACAGTGAGCCTCAAAACTTTCATGAGGCCAACAGCCAAGAGGTGTGGAAGGAAGCCATGCAAGAAGAACTTAAAGCCCTAGATCAACACAACACATGGAGCATCACCAAACTTCCAAAAGGCAAGAAAGTTGTGGGTTGCAAATGGATCTATAAGCTCAAATTCAAGTCAGATGGATCAATTGAGAGGTATAAAGCAAGATTGGTGGCTCGTGGATTCACTCAAACATTCGAGGTGGATTACAAAGAAACATTTGCACCTGTTGCAAAAATGAACACGGTAAGAGTGTTACTGTCTGTGGCTGTAAACAAGGGGTGGTCCATGTACCAAATGGATGTGAAGAATGCATTCTTGCATGGTGATCTCAAAGAAGAAGTCTATATGAAATTGCCACTTGGGCATCCTCAAAGCAATGAACTGGATTTAGTGTGCAAATTGCACAAATCCATTTATGGTTTGAAACAGTCCCCACGAGCTTGGTATGCCAAGCTAAGCTCAGTTCTCACTAGTGTTGGTTTCAAAAGCAGCAATGCCGATTCCTCACTATTTGTTCGCACAGGAACTATGGGCAAATTGGTTGTGCTGATTTATGTAGATGATCTGATAATTACAGGTGATAATGCTGACGAGATTTTCAACCTCAAACAGTCCCTCAAACAAAGGTTTGCAATTAAAGACCTTGGGATATTGAAGTACTTTCTTGGTATAGAAATGGCAACCTCGCACAAGGGACTCTTTCTTAACCAAAGGAAATATATCCTAGATTTGCTTAAGGAAGCTAACATGAGCGATGCTAAACCAGCCATTACCCCTCTTGACAGCAAGCTCAAACCTAGCTTGAAGGGCACGCCACTCAGGGATATAAGTTATTACCAACGACTGGTTGGTAAGTTAATCTACCTAACAATCACCAGACCTGACATCACATATTCTGTAAGTATTGTGAGCCAATTCATGCACTCCCCAACACTTGAGCATTTGACCCTTGTTAAAAGGATCTTACGCTACTTAAAAGGATCAGTGGGTCGTGGTATTATCATGAAGAAGAATGACAACACACAAATCATGGGGTATTGTGATGCTGATTGGGCAGGGAATGCAATTGATCGCAAGTCCACCACTGGCTACTGTACATTTGTCGGTGGAAACTTGGTCACATGGAAGAGTAAGAAGCAAACTGTGATTGCCAGATCAAGTGCCGAAGCAGAGTATCGTGCAATGGCTTCAACTGCGTGTGAGTTGATATGGCTTAAAGGTCTTCTGTGTGATTTAGGTGTTCCTACAACTCTTCCTATGTCCTTATTTTGTGACAATCAGGCAGCTATGCATATAGCATCAAACCCAGTGTTTCACGAGAGGACGAAACACATTGAAGTTGATTGTCATTACGTTCGTGAACAAGTTCAATCACAGGTGATTCAGACACATTATACAAAAAGCTTCGACCAACTGGCTGACATCTTCACCAAGCCCTTGGCTTCTCATCAATTTCAACGACTTTTGTCCAAGCTTGGATCCATAAATCTTCTGGATCCAGCTTGAGGGGGAGTATTGGATATTAGTTCTTAATTCAAAGAATAAACACAAAGACCTTAATTCAAGGAATAAAACAAGGAGCTTAATTCAAGGAGTAAAACAAGGAATCCTTAATTCAAGGAGTAAAACAAGGAATCCTTAATTCAAGGAGTAAAACAAGGAATCCTTAATTCAAGGAGTAAAACAAGGAATGCTTAATTCAAGGAGTAAATCAAGGAATGCTTAATTTAAAGAGTAATTGAAGGAATAAAATTTCCTTATAAATAGCTATACAATTGTAATGAAAAGAAAAAGAAAATAATACAAACTAGAGAACTCTTTTGTGTAGAGTTATTTCTTGTTTTTTCTACAGGTTTGTTTGTGGTTATTAAATGTAAGAGTATAGACATAAATTGGTTCGATGTTAATAACCTAAAGACGTATCTAAGTTTGAGCAGTCCTTTGGAGTCTATGTTATTGGTGTTCTATTTTACTCAATTATATATAATAACTTTTTGTACAATCAGAGTGTATAATATCATATTCTTGCAATTCATGAAAATTGAAGGGTTATACAACAAATTTCTCTTGAATTGTGATTAATCTATTGTGTAAGATTGAACTATTGATAGATAGGATTGGATCTATGTAGGTGTTTTACATGCATAAAATGAAATTGCTTAAATTTTAGGCTTTTACCATTCAAAACACACTATAAACTCAATAATACGAACGTCTTTACAGCCTAAGGAGATACATATAATATCTTTTCTAAATGAGAAACAAGTGATACTATTTTTTATTGTTTGGCACTTATGCCACTGATGGTAGATCTATGCAACTATTTGTTTTAAATGGTAATTTCTGCTTCATATTTTCTGTTTATATTTTCTTCAGGAGAAGGATTTTAATGAAGTAGTTCTCAAGGCAATGGGAAGAGCTATCAATAAGACCGTAACGATTGCTGAACTAATAAAGGTGAGGTTACTACCAATCCGTGTTTTATTATGTACATGTAATGGTATTGCTATATATACTAATTGTTGATTAATTGTTTCTTGATTTAGAGAAGGACTATCGGTCTTCATCAGATTACCTCAACGGGATCAACGGATATAACTGACACATGGGAACCAATAGAAGAAGGCCTGCTTCCGTAAGAAACAATGGAAAAGACTATGCTATTGTCATTTTTTTTGCCTATTACTACTAGTTCAATATTGATATTTAGATGCCAATCACATTGCAGTCTAGAAACCACTCGTCATGTTTCAATGATCACAATTACCTTGTCAAAGAAGGAGCTGGATATGTCCTCCACAGGGTAATTCTTATCCATAAAAGAAAAAAAAATATTTGGGTAAAATCTTATAATTCCCTGTTTTTGTCAAAGGGGCTGGATATATCCTGCATTTGTGGTCGCTATGATTTTTTTAAAATAATATAGTTCTCTGTTTTTGGCTACGAGCCTATGATTTAACTAAAATGATATTCTTTGCTAATAGTGTCCTTAATTTTCTGATTGTCTTCAATCAGATATCAGCCTCCTCTTCCGGCAGATCAAGTAAGACCCCTACATGAATTTGACGACGAAGGTGAAGTGACTATCCTTTTCTGTAAATTAGCATTAGATCAATGCTCCTACTATATCACAAGCTGTATTTATGTGGCATGAATTCATCATCAGAAGGCTCACCAATACAAGTAGGAGGACACATAAGTCAAGTAAGAGGAAGAGGAAGAGGAAGAGGAAGAGGAAGAGGTAGAGGTAGAGGCAGAGATAAAGGCAGAGGTATTGCCCAGTGTCTTAGATAGCTTTTTTAGTCTGTTTGTTTAATCTCTTCTATGCACCGTTTTAAATTAGCTTTTGTTTAATTTCATGAAAATGAGTCAATGATGGGCAATTTTTTCCTTCACATGATAATTAACGTTTTATTAGTAACATATAGCAGACAAGTTTTTGCCATAGGTTTAATTTCATGTTTCTAAATTTTGAATTTCATTTTATTTATTGCATACATAGATGCATCTTTAGGTTCTCAACTACTTTTTTATGTTTGATCTAAAAAAATAAATAAATAATTGGAGAAATAATTTCTGAAGGAACATATTTAAGTTGGTCAGATGGGCTGACCTGATGTCATCTATCATATTCTCTGAAAAATATGGATATTGCTTGCAGAGTTTTGATCTTTGTGATGTTGTATGTCCAGGATATTACAACGGAGCAGGGGAGCATAATGGAGAGAGTTGGGTTGGTGGGCGTGGTACTTGTGACAGAGGTAGAGGACGGGGGTACTGTGTTGAGACAGGTAAGTATTGCTACTATTCTATTCTGTTAATTTTGTTTCAGTAGTGGCTTGGTTTAGATTGAACATTTCTACTTGGAACATTGGTTTATATGGATGTGGAAGTTGAAAATGAGTAATTTAAGCGCCGTGTTCTTGAAAACATATCAACATGTTTCTAAAAGGCAATCCAAAAGACTGATATTTGTTGCTTCATCTTGTCTGGAGGTGGTAAAAATAATTTATTTATTTATTTATTTGTGAGAAGGAAAGCCTTTTATTTCTTATTGCCTCAAATACTTTTTTGTAATTTCTTCTGTGTGTTTTCTTCTAAGCTTCTAGGTCAATATATATTATGGTTTATGAAACATTTGTATTTTGTTTAACACAACCAGTCTTATATTAAAAATAACACTTCACATACGGATTCTATTTATTTACATATTTTTATGATTTTTTAAAGTAATTATACTACTTATCCTTCCACTAAAATTTAAAATACATAAACTACAACTCTACAAAATTTTAATTAAAGAATATGTCACTGTACTACATACTCAGATAACTATTAAACGAAAAAGTTAAATAAGAGATGGTGATATCCAATGAAAGTTTGTTATAATCAAATAGGATTAATGTCTTTACATGTCGAAATACTTATAAAAAAATGTATCATTAATTACACCATCATTGCTATAATTCTTTAAAATTTCTATTCAACTTTAAATCATCATATTAAAAATAAATATTTTAATAGTAGATAATTAAAAATATGATTATTAGTAAAAATTTAATATTTTTTTCTCAAAATTAATTGTTATTGATAGAGTGTGAAACGATGATAGTTATTACAACATCAAAATTGTACTTAATTGAAAATCAACATGTATTAATACTATTATATGTATATATAATTACATAGCAAAAAATATAATTTTAATAATAAAACATATAATATTTTATTTAATTAAATTAAATTTTATTTATTTTTATTTTTATTTTTATTTTTATTTTTTATTTTTTATTTTTTATTTTAGTTAAAAATAAATATTAAATAGTTAAAAATAAAAATTAATGTAAATATTTTAAATAATATAATAAAACAAGAATTAAGTTAATATTTAATTTTTTTAAATTAAATATATTTTTAAATAAATATTAAAAAATAAAAAATACAGTTAAATTGTAAAAAAACTAATAATAATTCATAACTAATACTTATTAAATAAATATATCTAAAAGTAATACAAAATGAGCGTAATTATTTCCTCGTAAAAGAGTAGGCAATAAAAGAGTAGTGCATATATTATTAGAGATGTACAAAAAAAAATGTGTGTTCAATTATCGGTTTGATTTTTATATGATAAATTTAAAGAAGGTATATTGTTTCAAGTATTAATTAAACATCAAATAACGATATCGTTATATTGATAACCGTATAATTAAAATTAATTATATTTATTAATTAAATTATATATTTGTTTTAATTAAGATTTTAGGTTGGATTTTTTTTGCGCAACCAACCCTCTGCTCTCTGTTGTTTTGCGTGTGTCGTCGATTTACCTCTGCGTCTAACGTCCTCACCTTAGAGAATCTGTCGACGCGTTTCTCGAAATTATTATTTTGGTATTTCTTTGAACCCAAACAAAAGCAAAGAGCTATTATCGTGGGCAATCAGAGTTCTTCCTCGTCCAAATGATACCATCATAGCCATTCATGTTCTTGGTTAGTGTATTCATTAATATTTTTGTAACTTTGGGTTACTTTATATATCTGTGAGTTGGTTTGGCAATGTTCTAGCTGACAAATTAGTAATAGAGAGTGTCAACTTCATTTAATTTAATGTCTGTTCTGTACACTCACTTTTGAAGTTTTTTTCTTTTGTTTTTTGTATTCTCAGTTGAAAAGGATAAGAAGAACCGTGAATTAACAATAGAAAATCTGTTACAGCTTCGACAAGCAAAAACCCGTGTTATATTTCTTTGCTCGGAGAATTTGCAATCTAAGCAGGTGAGTTGAAGCGGATAGTTTTGTAAATATAGTTTTAAAAAGAATTTGTATTTTCCGATATTTTTTAATAACTTTTTTCGAATAGTTTTAGACATAGATTTTATAATTAGATTAGAGTAAAATTATATCAAATATATCCCTTACTTATCTGTACCCAATTGCTACGTACTACGGTCTTGTCACTGGTGTAATTAAAATTTTGGTGGTTGAAAGTCGTTGGGAACTTATAGATAGACAGAAATGGACTATTGATAAGTAAAAACTGATTCGTTATTTAATACATGTTTAGATCAATGGCATCATCTAATATTGCATTCTGAATAGGTAGGTAGGTGTTACATATACGAGTCGACCAATGAATTTAACTCATATTTAAATTCTTTTAGAAACATGTATTATATTGGTTTAAAACTATTTTTCAACTATTGATGATTTCAGGAGGCTGGTACTATTTATATAGCAATAATTACTCATTATTGCTATAGTAATTATTAGTTATTATCATTAGAGAATTTTTTAAAAAAAATAGATAATTTATTTTGATAATAATATTTATTGTTTTAAAAATATAATTTATCTTCTAATATTTCACTTCTATATCCAATTATTGAAGGAAATAATAACAAAATTATAAGAAAACTGATATTTTCCTAACATAAAACAATATTATCAAAATAATTAAATAATTAAACTCATAATTTAATATTTTAAAATTTTAAAAAATAAATTTATTATTATAACATTAATAAAATTTACTCTGATAATAATACTATCAAGCTATCTTATAAATAAGAACATTTGCCCAAACTTTAATTATGAAAACTATAAATTTATTCTTGCCTTATAAGTAATTTTTTTTACCTTAATAAATCCCTTTTAAATATAGCAATCTTATCCAATTAATATATATTATTTTATATGCCAGCGTAAGTGCATTAAAGTTAACATAATAATATGATACACTTATAATTTATATATTATCTATTTATTTATATAATCTTTTAACCTATTAAATATATATATATATATATATATATATATATATATATATATATATATATATATATATATATATATATATATTATTTAGGATATGAAAAAAAATATAGCAAATAATATATTATTTTTATGAAATTTTGTTATTTTTTTAGGTTGTAAAAAAGTAACATATATTTTTTTCTTAAATTAAAAATAAAAATTTATATATTATATCATATAATTAAAATAATTTTTAAAATGATGCCTTGAAATTAAAGCAGATTTGTATGATAATACCAAGACACCAACCTATCAATAATAATAACTATTATTTTTGTAAAAAAATGTAAATGGGTACAAATTCCTCAATTTTTAACTAAATATATATATTGATTTATTAAATTAAAAGTCAAAATCAATTTAAAAAACATCTTACATTAAATCAAACTATTTATATCTATTTAATAAATTTGATTTTATATTTTATACGTACTTATTTTTAAATAAATTTAAATTATTTTTACTAAATTAATAAATAATATTTATTTTTTATTAAAAGATATAGTAACATTTGAATTATAATTGTGCATTAATTTTCAAGTAGATAATAACTTTTAAAAATAAACAAATTGTTAAGAATTTATAACAAAAGGTGGTTCAGATTTTTTAGTAGTTAAAGTAATTATTTTTTTAAATGAACATAAATGAAAATAACATGAGTTATTTTACATTTTTAAATAACATAAATTTTTACTAAAATTAAATTATTATAAACATGTATGATATATATACTATAAATATATAAAATTAAAATAAATAAATATATATTAATAACATGTATTTCAGTTAGTAAATTTTAAAATCTTAATTGATTCAAGTCGATTTTGTATTTTTAAAATAAAAAACAATCCATTTAAATTTATAAAATATAAAATTTAGTTCTATTAAATTCATTTCTATCATATAAATTAATTTATTTATTATTACCTTCATCACTAATTAAAATTAAATGGTTTTTTTGTGTATTGATTTTCTAAAAGCTCTACAACTCTTTTTAAAAATCGTGCTAGACACATTCATGCATGTAACCCATGGGTACACCAAGCTATTTTTCATGGCTTAAATCATTTGTTGCATACACCAAAGAAAAAAAATATAGTAGTTTATGCTGACACCAACTATTATATTCTCATTTAAGTCTATTTGAACAAAAATAATGAAACAATCAATTTATTAAAAGTTTAAATTCGTTAATACTCTCTCTACTTACGCTATTTAACAAAACATTAAATTAATTTATTTCGTAAAAGATTGAGAAATTTAATTTAATTTAATTTTGTTATATTTTATTTATTTAAAAATATATGAAAATAATATGTGAAAAATATGAAATGATTACGTGAAGTGAAAACATGCAAATAATATAAAATATCATATAATATAAGGAGGAGAGTGATAGAACAAATATTATATTTATTTTAAATTAATAATTATTTTTTATATTTATTTTTTGTGATAGTTTAATATTATTATTAAATAAAAAATAATTTTATCCTATGTGATTATTTTTTAATAATAATATAATTAAAATATTATAAAAATAAATACATAATTTAATTAATATTTTTACAATAAATATAAAACTTTGATGATAATTTTATTTATAATAAATACAAAAACATGACATAAGTAAAAACAAAATAACAAAAAATTGAAATATGGGCATTTTCATCAATTTTATTACTAAATAAACGATAATTCAGGGATAGATCCACTAGTTTTAAATTTTTACATATTTATTATATCTCAATAATTAATATTTAAATGATTAATTTTTTTATTCATTCTATTATAAACCTTAAAGAGTAAGTTAGAAGAGGATAATTTTTTTTGTTCTAAAAACTTAAAATATTTGATTACATTCTTTGTATGTATTATTAAAAGGAAAGACAAATAAAATATGAGGATAAATTATTACTATTTTTAAAATATACGATGGTGTAATATTTAAGGTCAATTAAATACAAAACTAATGAATTTAAAAAAAATATTCAATAAATAATAGAAAGACAATATAATTATGAGAATTTTATTACTAAAAATAATAAATAATATCTTCAAAATGCATAGTAAAGGGGGTTGGGTAATATGAGTTTGTTAAGTGAAATCATTACATACAGCTAAAGATGTTTGGTTTCTTAAGATGTACAGCAATTAAAAACTCGAACATCACTACATAATGTTGCCGCCAAAAAAAGGAAATGAAAAGGGGTCCTTTATAATTCCACAAGACTTGCTCGGAATGAAAATATTAATTTTATTAAATGTTATTTTAAAAATAACAACAAAAAATATTAAAATAATTGATAATTCTATAATTATATTTTATAAATTTTAAAAAAATCAATCAATAGTATAAAAATAATAAATAGAAATGATTTATAAATTCATGTAACACTTATTTTATTTCCATTATGTTTTAAAAAACAATAAAGGGTACGGAAATGATTATCTTTCTCCTCGTTAATTTTTTTTTGTTACTAAACATTTGATGATATCAATGAGACATATAACTACTAATAACTATCATTTCGTTGCCTATTAGGAATCTACAAATTCGATTTGGTTGGATTTTAAAATAAAATTTTAAACAATTCAATTTAATTAATACTTAAAAATAAAAATTAAATCAAATTAATTAAAGCTATATAATATATCTAAATTAAACCAAATATTTTAATTAAATTTGAATATTATTGATTATTTGTTTTTTTATAGTGTCATGTAAGTTTTATTCATTTAAAATAGATTTCAATTATAAAGTTTAATTTATATTATATAATTGATATCATAATTAATATTATTTAAATGAATTATTTTAAAATTTTTAAGGTAGCTAATTGTGTGAAATATATTATTAATTTAAATATTTTTATTTATATATTATATATACACTTACAAGAAAAATAAATATATAATAATAGAAGATTAAGATGATATGAATTATTAAAAATCCTACTAATTATTTATCTGTTAGTATTTATTGTTATAATATAATTTTAGTTTGAAATTGTCAATTAACATCACAAGAGAGTTGTAATTTTTGGTTTGTTAATCACAAATAAAATCAATCACTTTTATTAAAATTATCAACGGATCAATTTTGTTTAATTTAATTATTACATCTTTAAAATTTAAAGTTGTTAAATTAAATATGTGAACGTATCATTATATTATTTAATAATTATAGATGTTTAATGATACTATTGTAATTAATTGAACAATAAGAAAAGTTACAAAGTCTTAAATGATATAAGATTTTTGGTTTAATGATCTTAGAATCAATCAATTAGGTAAAAACTATCAAGAAATCAATTTATTATTCTTTTAAAATTTAACATTGTTAAATTAAATAAATGATGTATTATTTTATTATTTAACAATTAGATTATTGATAATATCACAATCACTTTAAATGTAATAAAATATAGAACATTATGATTTTTAAATTTAAAGTTAAAGTTACATTTGATTCTAAATTATATACTAATAATAGTAAAATAATTAAATTCACCTTCATCAATTAGATAAAAATTGACTATTAATCACATATTTATCTCGTATTATTTTTGATTTGTGATTTTTATTATTATTTTAACTAATATTATTTTTTATTTTTAAAACAAAACCAAAAATCTTAATTATTTTATTATTGTTTTTATTTTATATTTATATTTTAATTATTATTAATAATATGTAAATAATGAGTGATATTTGTGACTGTTATAATTATAATTAATTATAAAATAAAAGAATAAATTATAATATTTTAATTAATAATTATTTTGCATATATGATTGTAACGAATATATATAAGTTGAAGATTATTTTGGACTCACTAAACAAAACACCATTTCCAAACAAAAAAAAAATTAAAAAATTGAAAGCGATGATTCCCTACCCATCACTCTCACCCACACCCATTTATTTCTTTCATGCATTGTTGTTGAGCTTTTGGTGCGTGCTTTCTCTCTCTCTCTCTCTCTCTCGTCTCTTTAACCTCTTTTGAGTTTTGACCCTCGTCGTCTATCATTTACCTCAACTTCCTTTTCCTTTATCTCAATGGTTTTTTGTTTTTAATTAAAAAAAAAAATTCATCTAAAAATTATTTATTAATTTTAAAATATATGATAAGGTGATATTTTAAATTAATAAAATTTGAAATTGTTATACATATATTTTTAAAATTAAATATTTAATAAAAAATAAAAAAGATAATCTGATTAAAAATAATAATAATGAATAACTAGTTACATAAAGACATAAATATTGGTAAAATAATAATTGTAGGCTAGGAAGATAATCAGTCAGATCTAAAAGGTACCCACAAAACAACTGTCACGGGACGTAAGGTATCCTATGCTTGTTCCTTCATCTTCTTATCTTGCTCCCTTAAATAAATTAATACAAAAACAAACATATAATTTTCCGCAGAATCTTGTTGCATCACTGTTTTGACTAAAAGCAATGGCATGACATTTTGGCAGATTTGAGATGGTCTTAAAGGCCACAACTTTAAATTTCTAATTGAAATAATTTACTTTTTCATCTTTTTATTACCGGCTTCCTTTTGGATTTAACAAAAGTGAGACATTTTTGCCTCGTTCTTTCAACACTAGTATATCAACTATCAGCCTATTACTCTTCTTCATTACAGGTTTTGGATTTAGAAAAATAAAGTTTTGGATCTAACCCATTATTTCTCTTGCATTTCCAAGACAACTCAAATCGATGCTTCCATGGACTAATTATTACTTATGTGTATATTAGAATTACGCATGTTTTTTCTCATGTAAAATTGTTGTGAAAATATCGAGACTTTGGTTTGACATGGAAGGTGAAGGTGGTCCTGATCGCCGAAGAGTTACTCTTCTCGATCAGATGTCGGCAACTATCGACGGGAGAAACTTAGCCGAATTGTCAATTGACGGCATTTTAGGCACACAGAAATTAGGAGCAAGCCTTCAGATTCAAACTCGGTCACCATCATCATCAGCTCACCATCACCACACTAATCGAACTCTCTTAGATATTATCAAAGACGAAGGCTCTCAAAAGGGCCCGATTGGCAACAAAGATAAGAAATCTTGGAAAGTTCTTCGAGATATACTCCGACTCAAAAGTACTGGTGCTCCTTGGACATCTTCAATACCTTTCCCCACCCCCGATATCCTTAACCCGAATAACAACACAATCCAATCCCAAACCCATCGTCAAATTCAATACACCAGTGCTCACCCAAGCAACGCCTCCCGACCTCAATTGGGTCGCCCTGGTTCGACCCAGCTCGGATCCACTCAGTCATTGCGCTCCGACCCGAACGGTCACGAAGATACTTCAGACAATTCACCAAGGTTACTGATGGCCAGTCGGCAATCCCTTCGCTTGGAGCAAGATGCAAGTGACCCGCCGAGGAGTGATTCACGCCGCTTGTCGGTGGCATTAGCCGAGGAGCGATCAATGTCGGCGAGAGAGGCGGTGGCGGCACAGGAGGCAGCGTTAGCGGCGGCAGCTGCAGCTGCTGATTTAGATGAGGAAGAAGATGGTGGGGATGGGAATGGAGCAGAGCCAGTGAGGATGTCATTGATGGACTTGTTAGAAGAGACAGATAGACAAATGGGTTTGAGTGGGTCAAGGTATAGAATGGGGGAAGAGGATGAGGAAGAAGAGTATGAAGAAGAGCGAGTAGAGGAAGTAAAAGAGAGTGGTGTTGCTGAAGTGGAACAGACTTGTTGTGTGTGTATGGTGAGGCATAAAGGTGCGGCTTTTATTCCTTGTGGGCATACATTTTGCAGATTGTGTTCTAGGGAGCTTTGGGTTAGTAGAGGGAATTGTCCTCTCTGCAACAATTTCATCTTGGAGATTCTTGACATCTTCTGAAGAAGAAAAGAAATTTGTTGTTGATCTTGTTCATTTTTTTATGTAGTGCAATTTCTGTTAACAAGTTTCTCTCTTCTCTATTTTTTTGGATCGGAGTTCTGAAGCCATATATGTAATTCTCAGCCTTTGTAGATGGGTAGTGTGGTATGCATTATTGGGTGCTCGAATTTCAAGGTGAATGTATGAGAAACTCAGATATCAATGTCAAGTTTTCAGTTTTTTAGTTTTTGTCTGCACGGTGAATGCGTGAAGATCAGACAGAGCCTTTGAGCATTTGATAAAAAAATTGATTAACTACCCTTGTTTTTTGTACCTCTTATTTTGATGAGATGTTATAAACTTATGATATGTTGAGTTTGATCAAAGAATTATGCTTTATGATTCAATTCGAGAAACCAAGTTTGATTTCAAAACCAAATGTCGAATATTATTTTCCAAGCTTGATGATCATGGTATCACCTTTTCCATTGATAAAATGCTCTGTTTCCCCCAATTTTTTTGTGGCTACGTAAATCGTAATGTTTTTAGATAAATAATATTTAATTTTAAAAATGATAAAACTTTTATTAAATAAAATTTTCATTTAACAAATGACAGTTGCATATTTTATTAATTTAATTTAATGGTACAAATTAATGAGTACAGGTTAACATGGAATACTAGGATGATTAAGGTGTATATTCTTGTTCTTTTGCATTTTTATCAAAACAGCATCTGCCAAGCTGTCGGATCCAGGCTGGATTATCCTTCCAATTGCTATATGTCGAGAAAGAAAATAGAATATATAGTCAAATTAGTTAAAATTAATTATTATATTTTAAAATATATTTATTATAATTTTTTAGTTTTTAATATTATAAACAAATAACTTGACTATAATTAATTTTTTAATATTAAAATATGTAAATTAAAGCTGAAAAATAGAACCACTATACAAACAGCTGCAACACAATTGTTTTATTCAACGGTGCTCTATAATTAACACAAACAAGATGCAGGGGATTGTTTTTAACAAATTTATGCTTTATAATTCAGTTCCAGTGATATATTATGAAAATTGATATTTTTGAAGGAAAAAAAGACTAATATTAATATAAAATTTATGTTCGCAATTTAATGATTAAATGTTTTTAAAATTAACTATTTTGTTTTAACAATGGCAAAAAATAACTCTGATAATAAGATTACCTTATATTATAAAACACAAACACTTAAAAAAACTGAGGTCAAGTTTTTATGTGATATAATTCATTCTGTCATATAATGACTTGCAAGGGAACCATTTTTCAAAGAAAATTGAAGTTTTAGTTTATAATAAGAACAACTAGACACCCTTGATAATATATATATATTATATGGGCAAAGTTTAATCAAAATTTTAAACAACCAAATTGAGCTTCATATATGTATTTCCGAAATAACTACATGTAGATAGATCTTTGCACAAAACCCTCGGGACACAATCATTCGTGATGTTACTATAAAAAAAAAAACTTGTGATGTGATATTCCCTATATTCCATTAGATCTTTAGTTCTGTGATTCTTTTACAAGTACAATTGATAAATACATATACACATAGGATGGCTAGCGACTACTTTAGTGCCCGTAAAATGTGGTTCTTCGTGTCTTTTAGCTTCACGCTGTCACAAAGTTTAGCAACTACAATAATCCCCGCATGGATTAAAATAATTTCGTTAGAAGTTGATTGCAAGTTTCTAATGAAAAGACCACGTAAACCAGTTGATGATTGTTTGATTTGCATCAACCATCATAATATCTTAAATGGAAGAAAACCAACGCTTGGTTATTTTCTTTCCATGAACTGCACAAATATCAGGTTGTCTCACTATGTAAATTTCGTCTCCCATTTCATTATAACTATCCTGATTTCGATACCATTTCCACAGCGCCCAAGTCTCATTCTTCACCTGCAAGTTCATGCACATTGACCCATGTTCAGCATGACACACTAACACATGCCCATCGAACGTGTAAAAAAACCCATCAAATTGATCACAAAAGGAGCCTCTATTCCTAAGTATATTTTCTTCCTTCTTGTAAATAAAATCATGTTTAAATCGATTCCTTTAATTTAACGAGGCAGACACATCTTGATAGGCCTCTAGGTAGCTATTTAGAACTCAATGTTTCTATGTGTTAATATATATCATATCTATTAATAGATATACATGTTATGAGTTTTAGTCACATCTAATTTACTTTACTTCCTATATAAGAACACCATGTATGTTCCTTAAGATACAGAATACAATACAATTATTAAGTATTTCTGACACGGTATTAGAGCTCTACTCCTGGTCTCTATGTGCTTGGACTCTTGGTTTTATCACAGTCTTACCGTGACGTTTATGTCCACCTCTGTCCACCATGTGAAGGGGGTTGTTAAGTATCCTTGTCCCACATGGGCCAGGAGCAAGACAACAAAGCTATTTATAAGTTTGAACAACACTTAACTTAATGAGATCTTATTGAGTTAAGTTAGGTCTGAGTTTCTAACACTATGAGACTATGAATAGTCTTAAGATGCATAATCTTGATGCTAATAGAGTGAAAGTGAAGAAATTTAACCATGATATTCTAGAGATAATCATGATCAACTGCACTTACAAAGTGAGGCCTATCAAGATATGTCTGCCTCGTTACCATGCATACAAATACTTGGAATATAGCATCTTAAGCGGATTCAAAGTCCGTAAATAAAGAGTATATATGTAACATAGGAAGTAACACAACAAAAAATAAATATGATAAGTAGAAGGAAGGATACCTCAAGGATACCATGGCCAAAGCTGCTTTCTCTGAAGGCACTGTAATCAGGTTGCCCTTCCCAACAGAATTTTCCTGCTGCTGGTCCAGACGTAAAGTTTGTTGCACAAAAGCCACCTACGTGATCATAAGCTGTTGATGGCTCTGGGCAATGACCAGGTTCATCAGCATGCTTGATTGCCATCTTCTCTCGGTTACCACCATCTCCAACAGTAATATATAGAGGACCACATGGATCTAGTGTGTAATTGTAAACTCGATTTGATCGCTCATAAGCATGAACCTGGAAATATATCGAAGGTGACAAAAATATTCAATATTCCTACATAATGTTAAAATTAGATGTTTGCGTAGTGTACCATGTTCTATTAACATTAATGAGAATAGAATGCATGTTTTCCCTAGTATGTTGTGTTTAAGCCATACTAAACATCTTTTCTCCACTTCATCACTTATAGCTAAACAAATATTTCTGATTTTGACTTACATGTCCATTGAACACTATGTCAACACCATAGGAGTAGAGCAATTCTTCCATTTCCACCCTCATGCACTCTGCCTCTCTGTAGTGGGCCTCATAAGAGCTGTACCAAGGAGGGTGCCAAGTAGCTACCAGCCATGGAGTTATAGATCTGTCTACATTAGCCAAATCTTGCTCCAACCACTTGTACTGGTCAGCTGCATAAAATAACATAAACAAATAATAAGAAAATTAACGGGGGAGATATAAGTTATTTGTTTGATCGAACTATATGTAACCCCAAGCAATTCAATGCCACCCACAATTTCGTCAGATGCATTGTGATCACATTCAAAAGCAGGATATCCTAACATGTTAGGGATTAAAAAATTTATCATTCAAGATGCCTTTTTACAGATCAACATTAACATTTTTGCTTAAGTACATTGTGCATCTTGTGTTTTTGCCACTCCACTCAAAAGTAGCTCTAATATAAGAATACTCATTCTGGCCAATTCACAGAGCATTTAACAAATATCAACTTGTTTACTTTGATATGACACTTGTCAGCATTAAATTTCAAGAAAATTCCTTAACATCTGAGCATAAAAGTAAAGATGAGTTATGAAGATAAGTTAAAACACCAAGCATATTGCCTTGCCGCTGAAATGAAGTGTGGTAAAAATGGGTTTGTTTTTTAGCCCAACATCCAATTCTAGTAAGTACGAGATGATGGATTGATCTACTGCAGCTAATCGAGTTTAATTGTAATGCTGAACATCTGTAAGTGAACTTTCTTTTTGGGAGGATTTGTTGCTATTTCCATCTATTGACAATCTGCAGTATCTAGCTATACCTATATTTTCACAATGTACAAAAAATACACAAGGGAAAAAGATATTTAGAAAAAAATTGAATAGAGAACTCATTACCTGACTTACTGTAGGCGATGTAAGCCCCAAGCATTATAAAATGAACCCCTCCAGCATTAAAGGAGTAGTAGAAGGTGGATGAAGATCCACTTTCTTCAGATGGGAATGCGAAGCGAGAACTGTAAGCCACAAACGTCTTTTCTCCTGCCTGCTCTTCTATTTCATGGTTTCCTTCAACCACCATCATTGGAACTTTAGCAACTAATTTCTGCATAAACCTGTAAAGAAATATATCCAAAGGTGTCAACTAAGAAAAAAGATATTTGATAAGAAGTACTTCTAAGCAAGCTAATGCACATAATATAAGGAAGAAAAGGTAAAATCAATTTGAAAAATAGTAATATGTTTATTACCTTCCCCAGTAATCCCAACGAGGCTGATAGGTCTCATGTATGGGAGTGTTCTTAAAAGAGCAAGAATAGCAGTCAGATCCTGTTCCATTTGTGAGATACAGGTTTGCATAAGTAACATCACCAACCAAGAGAACAAGATCAGGTTTGTTCCTCATCAAGTGGCTAATGGTGCTAGTTGTATTGTATGTAAGACCAAGATCTCCCACAACTGCTATCCTAGCTGGGTAGCTCTGGGGACCAGAAATTGGCATGGTCTTGAAATGGAAGATACCACTCATGGAATTTATAGAAGGATCTCCACATTGATAGTAGTATACCGTACTTGGCTTCAACCCTGCTCATATAACAGAACAATGGCCCAAAAACTTATTTTATGGTGATAAATTGAGAATAATTCAAGTTATTGGTCTCGGCATGAACGTCATTAGATTGCACCAGTAATGCTATGAGTGGATCGTATAGAAGAAAATAGTACAAAAAATAAGCTTTTTGTAGTCAAAGTCTAACTAATGGCTCTTGTACTAAGTAGAGAAGGACTTCAAAATTAAGCTCCAGATAGATAGAAAGAAAATGAAATAAAAGAACTCAGACCTGTAAGACGAACGTGATGAATGATCCCAGAAGTGTAATTTTGGAGGCCTTCATAAGGATAAAGCTGGCTGTAAACAAGAGAATAGCCAGTTGCTTCATGTGTTAATGAATTTCTTTTCCTCCCAAAACGAACAATACTAGATACACTTTTGGGATCTAATGGCGTTATTCTGTATCCAATTTGATACTCCCCTGCAAAAAAGATTTAATACAAAAGTAAAGGTCAGAATCATTGAAGGACCTACTCAGATACTGGACTTGAAGAAATATTATAACCCATAAGCCAATTAAGTTTTTCTTCTTCCGTTATGTAATGAAATTTGGAAACTCCAATACTTTCCCGGCAACCAAACATGTAATTGATCTATAAGCAGTTGCAAAAACCAATGACATATCCAAACAAAAACGAAAAATTTGAAGGCCTTAGTTATTGACTTATTATACATATATGTTTAAGCATGATTGAAATTCATTACTCGTATATTGAAAGCTATTTGAATGGACCCACATATCTATATTCACCGTATAACTCATTTCTTTTGCCCTTTTTCAACCTAAAATCTGAGACTCAGTCCTTAATTACCTCAAGTTCTTCAAAGTTGGTACCATCTAGACGTCCTTCTAAGAACCTGTCGTGATTAATGACTACGTACCAGTTTTAAGGCTGAGAAATGACAAAATGAATGGATTATATCATAAATATAGATCTATGGACCCACCCAGATATCATTCCAAGTGAATTTCAAACATGTTCCAACAAAGAACTAATAATTTCTATTAATAAATAATAATTAAAACGATGAGAACAAAAACTTAGATAAAAAGAAAAACCTGTAACCCAGGAGATCCAAATAGAATCATAATTGGCAGAAAGGGAAACGGGCAAATCAACGGCGTGGCCACGCAAACGAACGTCGAAAGGCGCAGTGATGGGTTCAAACGGACCGTCCAAAGTAGTCGGAATGTGGCATTGAACGAAGACACAATAGCTCACGAGAGCGAAAAACGATATAGTAACCAACACAGAGGAAGAATCATAGGCCATTGTTAGGGTTCTCATATTTCCAAATCAAAAGAAGCTAAGGGGAATAGATAGAGAGAGTCAGCAGTGGAATATTTCTGAAAAAAAAAGAATATTCGTTTGAACGGTTGAAGATGATATAAATATGACGTAATGTTTATCAGCAATCTAACGTTGACGCTTGACAGTTACCAGCAGTTTGGCGCCGTTGATTCGTTATTTTTTAATTAAACTAGTAACAACATTGGTGGTAAGTTACTACGGACAGCCAAATTCAAACCGGACATACAATTTGGCGGGAAATTTAATCGGAAATAGAATTATAGGTCTAGAGATATAAAGCATATTGTTTTTTGTAATTTCATATCTCATCCGGTGTAACTAATATTATTTTATTATATCTAAATATTATATCATTTTATTTTATTTTATTTATATTATAGTTATAATGTATATAACTTTAAATATATATTATATTATTTTTTTAATTAAACATATATGAAAAATAATCATATTTTAATTAATAATATCTTATGTTATTTAAAATTAAGTAAAATAAAATAAAATAAATTATATAATAGATATAATTAATATTTGTCTCCGTTTACCTTCGTTACGAAAGAGTCGTAATGGCGTTTAACAAGTAAAAAATAGGTTTTATTTAAAAGTTGTAAATTAATAAAAAAAATGTTTATTCCACCCGTCTATCCCTGTAATAAGGCCCGTAACTATGCCTCGTTAGAAGTGAAAATGGCTTATAATAAAGGGTATATCAGAGCTGGTAGATTTTAGAATAGAGAGTATTTTAGAGCTAGTGGATTTTTTCCTTTTCTCGCGGCACGGTGTCGTTTAGGAAGAATGGAATTGATGATTTTACCCTAGCAATTTTTTTTTATTATTCGAGTCAGGATTTCCCCTTTCATTCATGCAAAGTAGTCAAATATCTCTCGCTCACTCATCTATTTCAGTTCTTGCTCTCGCCATTATTATGTCCTATTGCTTCGAATTTTCGCAGATTTTTCATTGCATTTCGTTGATCTTCATTCCATGGTTCGTATATTTCACTGTTTCTATGTTTTTTGTGTGGTTTATTGGATGTTTGTTTGATGCCTGCTCTTACCAGTTTTTCGCGTTCATTTGCTTTGATTTTTCACTGATTTTTCGTTGCATTTCGTTGATCTTCATCCCTTGGTTCGTATATTTCATATTTTTGTGCTTTTTTATGATTTATTTAATGTTTGTTTTCTATTTGTTTTCTTCTTGCTCTAGCCTGTTTCTCTTGTCCATTTCATTTGATTTTTCGATGATTTTTGTTGCATTTCGTTGATTCTTCATTGCGTGGTTCGTGTATTTATATTTTTTTTTTGTGTTATTTGGTGTTTATTTTCATTTCTTGTTATTTTTCTCTTTCTTACGTCTTTTGTTTTATCTTCTATTTATTCATAGATTTTCGAAGCCTTTGGTTCCATTTCGTTGATTCATCCATTACGCATCTGGTATTTTTCAGTTTTCAATTTTTTTGTGCTTAGTAAGGTGTTTCGTTTGTACTTGTATTATTTTCCATCACTTGGATATATGATTTTTTAAAATTTTTGGTTTCATTTCTTTTGATTTGTAGTCAGTATATGTGTTTCATCTATATTATCTGTTTATGAGTTGTTTGATTTGATATTTGTTGATGTTTGTTTTCAGTTTGTGTTCCTTGAAGATTAGTCTCTTCGAGATAAGTTTTATTCTCTGTTTATTTGTGCGGTTATATCAATTCTTTGGTTAAATTTTGTTGTGTTTGAGAATATCAATTCTCAGTTTGTGTTTCTTCTCTATTTATTTATATTTTTTCATGTTTATAGTTTTTTTACTATGAGCATACGTATATTCATAATCATTGCTCACATCTGTTTTCGTTTTTATTGTTCTTCATGTACATTAACTTGATGTTTTGTAAACTTTTTGTTGTTATTTACATCTTGAATTCTTGTTTTGGTCTTTTGATATATGTCTGATATGGTGCTTTACATTGAGTTCATATGTTTTGAATTTGATTTTGTTTCAGGATGTCTAAAAGAAAAGGTTTGTTGTGTACCTTACATTATTTTTTCAATAATTCTTAGGTTTTGTAATATTTTGTATGGTATTTTGATTTGAAACTTGGATATATTTTGAAAGGAGTTGTTACATTGTTTTAGAACCTAAATGTAAAAAAGTTACATTGTTCTTATGTTGCGTCAATTTTATTTGTATTATAAAATATAATTTATATCATTTAGTATGTTATGTACAATTACATTGTTATTTCTTGCATTTTTAAGATTCATAATCTTTTAGTAGGTTTTATCATTTTTGTATTATGTCTTGAATGTAGGAAGTTATATTGTACTTGTTTTTTTGTTCATTTTTACCTGTACTGTAGTTTATTACATATTGTTTAGTATTATATGTATATCTACGTGGTTTTTTCAATCATTTTTAGGTTTCATATCTTGAAGACAACATATTTTTTCCTAACTTATTTGGTATGGATGGTGAATTTAATGTTACACTGCAAATGGTTCTCACCAGTATCAAAAGTGTTTTAAAAGAGGGTCAAAAAACAAGGTTTCAAGAGTCATGTTTTAGGGATTTTTATAATTTGTTAAACTGTCGATTTAGTGAACAACTCATCCATTCTATGTTGTTAATAAAATATCTTCCTTATAAATATGCGAAGGATATATAATTTTGTCTAAATACAAAGGTTTCTCTTACATCGAATTCTGGATTATCACTCGTCTTAAATTTTTGAATGAAGATGAGACTATTGAAATTGATTCAACTTCATTTATTACATAATATTTAGTAAAAAAATTACTATTAAATACCTGAAATTTTTGGTTGATTGCATTATGAGGCCTAATCCTTGGATAGTGACTACTCGTAAGAAGAATAGTGGTATGAAGCCAAAGAATGTTGGTTCAAGTAGTAAGTCTCTTAAGGGAAAACAAGTTGTTGGTGTTAAATTTGATTTTATTGAGGTTGTTAAGGATGATATTGTAATGATTTATCTGATATATTTTTTAAAGTGTAATTTACTTGATAAACTTAAGAATTTGTGTGTTTGTAGAGAATCTCTACCGTAAGCTTTTGATTGGGATAAATTCAATTTTTATCCATGGAGTGACATGTTTTTCAACTTAGTATTTGATAGCTTGAACAAAGACTATGTTCATATGTGCAATATGGCCTTAGGATTGAATTTGAAAAAAAGATAAAAATAAGTAAAAGCAAAAGAAGTATGATAGATTGCATTTTTAAATTTATGGTTTTAGCTTGTCTTTTAGATGTATGATGTAATTTTAGATATTGGAAATAAACTTAGTATATGTTTAAACGAGCAATTTTCAACTATGTTGAAGTGGGTGGCTGTGATCATACATGAACTTGCTCAAGTTAAGACGATTCTTGATAAATCTTATGCGATGTTGATTTATTTTTAGATTGTTGTATTATTATTGGTGTGTTGAAACTAATAAACAACTTCATTGCATTATTTTCTATAAGATGTAACACGGTGATATGCTATGTAAGATATTATATGGTAGGGTTAATTTATGTAACATATTACGATGTATGTTAATATATGATGTAACATGTTACGTTACATGTTACATATAATATAAGATGTTATATAGTATGTATGTATATTATATAATATGTCACATAATATGTCATATATGATCTAACATGTCACATATAATGTAATATATTACATAGTATGTTTCATAGTTTAATTTTTTTTTTGATAATGTTGTTTATTATGTCGGGTTTTTTTGTGAATTCGAGTGAATATAATACTATAACATAAGGATGCCCCTTGTTTTAAATCTCTGTTTTTTCATGTTGAAGTGATGTATTATGATGAAGTGGGATCGTTTCAAAGTCAAGTTATAGGTTCACAATTTGAACCAGTTGATGAAATATTGTTTAGGGAGAAGTTGTTTTAGAATAAGAAGTGTTTGGACAAAGGGTTAAAGTCATTAATTGTTGATTTCGATGATTTTATAAGTTCACTTATAAAAACTTTATTTTGATGAGAAGTTTAAGGAGCATGGAGTTGTCATTAATGGATTTCGTACTGATTTTATCATAATTTTGTCAATCTTTAAGTTATAAATTTATTATTTGATAATATATTGTTAATTTTTTGTTATTTTGATATATGTATTAAAGATACAATATGATTTTTGTTTATTATATTAGTTATATTTTATCATTGATTATTTTTTATTTCTTTTGTTATTGCATTCACAACATTTTTTTAAATCATACAAATTTTCTACCAAGTTTTGTCCTACATCGATTTCGCTTACAAATAGTGACATTGTTGTTAGGATGTATAATGATGAAGAAAAACCTTCATTTGATCTTGGTCTTGATTTAAAAGCTTCACATATAATTTTAGAGACTTCACATTCTATGTCTTTTGATTCTAACTTTGATAGTGATACAATGATACATTTGATCAGTTGAATTAATATGTAATACTATATTATTTTAGATCTAAGATAATTAATTTTTTCATTTAATCTTTTAAATCTATATTTAGTTTTATGTTGGAGATGGACATGAGATCAATTAAACTATCAAGAGTTATTTTTAGTTCATGTATTTATTCTCCTAAGGAAGGATATATGTAGCATCTGTCTTTATCAATCTTTACCCAATGATTGGGTGAAGTGTTTTAACGATTGATTTATGCAAAAATCTATGTATGTATTTTTATATCTTTCTTTTTTATTGTATTTATATGCTTTTTGCATACTTTTTGACATTGTTCTTTTTTTAAATTAGTGATCCAATTAAAATTTAATTGAGATTTTATGAAATAATTATTTATTTTTTAATGATATATAGATTTAATTATAAATTTATATAATTTAAATTTTAAATTTGAATCAATTACCATGTTTTTTAAATTACTATTTATCTTACAATTTTATACTTATTAGAATATTTTAATATAAATTTATATTAAATTTTATCTTATATTTTATTTTCAAAAAAAATAGTTTTTATTCTTTATATTTGTTAATTTAACTAACATTAGTATTTTTATAAACTTTGTAGTAATAGTTAGTATTTGATAAATTTTTCATTTTTTATCTTATTTATTTGTTTTTTAATTTAATATGTTTTTATTAAATAGTTTAGTGAACTACCTGTGAGTTTAAGTAAATTGTTCATTTAAATTGATAAATTAAATAAGTTCAATTTTTTTAATTTATGAATTTAATTGATTGATTTTAAATAAAATGAATGAATAAACTTTAAATTAATTTAATTAAGTAGGTCGTCTTATACCCTGAATCATTCATTAGAAAGAGTATAATTATTAATTTTGGATATACTTAATCTACATGATTTGATAGGGGAATACAACAATCGTACTTTAAGAATTTATCATCTGGAAGACATAAAAGTACTTTTACTTGTATTTGGCAATAAAAATTGAATCATTGGGGGACTAAGCACTTTAATGTGATTTTTTAAGAGTAATCTCCACTTTCGAAAAAAACACTTCCTTTAAAATGAAAAGACGCACATATATTATTAATTATTCTTTACAAAATCCAATGAATTGCTCATTTTTATTAGTTTTAAAACATCATTATAAATAGAAACATGGTAATTATCCCCTTTATAATTCCTTTGTTTTTCCCTTCATTGAGACAATTTGTTTGTCAAACAAATGATAGTTATAATCTACTTTACCATTAAATGGATATCAACTGATTGCAATTTACTCATATTATTGTTGAGTATTTATGGATTAGTTTAATTATATTTTTAGTCTATATTTCTTAAATAATATCAAATATTTTTATCTTGTTATAGTATATTTTAAAATAATTGTATTTTCATATCTATTCCTCTCCATTCTTTAAAAATATGATCAAAATTTTCTCCAACATATTGTAACTTTAACTATAAACAACAATGAATCATGCTTTTTAGATTTTTTTAATTCCTCTCATAAAAAAAAATCAAAACTTTGTTTCTAGGAATTGCCTTTAAAAAGTGATTTTTATAAGTTCAAGTGTAATATTATAATATCTGATTATTTTTCTTTTTATAAATAAGCAAAAATCGTTTGTATATATTCTCAAATCGTTTCTAATACTGATTTCCTGGTTTTCTTTACATGATATATCCATATTTTTTATTCAATTTTTTCTATGGCTCCTGCTTTTTTTTTTGTTTTTTTTTCAATATATAAACTACCCATTTTTAAAATAACCATTCATAATTACATTATTAGGAAAAAAAATCACCCATAAAATAAAAAATTATTTAACTGTTCTAAAATTGTTAATAAGTAAATAAAAACTTTTTCCCCTTCTTTTCTAAATTGACTTCGTTAAAATGCTTTTAAATAATTTTAGTTTTATTTATTGTTCTTTATATTTTCTTTCATTTTCCTAAACCAACTGAATTTCATTCAAAAATAAAAATAAGCACTAACTACAATTTGTGAAGATTAAATTGCTAATAATTTTTTTCAAAATGTTTTGTGCTGAATTTACATTATTATTCAAAACAATAAGATTTATTCTTATAGAAGCAGTTTCAATTGTTTAAATAATTAGTTGTATTTTGATACATAATATAAATGATGAGTATGTCGATAAATGTACAATCAATTTTTAATTATGTCAAATCATGAACAATTTCATTTACTTTCTCAATGCACAAACAAATACACATTTTAACTTAATCTATCATTCCCAATAAAAACATCATAATTATACAAATAATTATCTCTCAATTCTTAATGTTTTTCCATTTTAAAAACTAATATTTTTAACTCCCACAAACTACATCTAATTATTTTAATTAAAAAACCAACTTTTTAATTTTAATTTCCCAAAAATTGTTTTTTGTTAAATCTATTGATTTCTCTAATTACTATAAAATTACATTCAAAATAAAACCACTCCAACAACGTAGTAAAAAATTTCTTCCCAAACTATTTTTATTTTTACTTTTTTTGGTATTATCTTCTAAAATTTTAAACAAACTTCGGAGACTAGCTTTTATTTATTCATAAATAAAAAAAATTAATTTAATTCCTCAATTATTTAATCAAAAGTTCAAAACTTTTTGTATTCAAAATTAATCTTTAACAATTTTTTGTTAGTCACATGAGTAAATATTTATTCTCTTTTTTATCTTAGTGTAATTTTTTTATTAATATTGACAATTTTACTAGCTAGTATATATAATTTTCCTTGTCATGCAATCTATGAGTTCTAATTAATATGTACGGATGAATTCAAAACTCTAAGAATATCTCTCATAAAATTTTGCAATTTTATTACTCAATTTAAGGAGAGGTTTGTTGGATTATTTCTTTAAAGTATTCAATGAGTACTCACTAACTCAATGACTCTATCAATGTTATTCAATTAAATCTATATATGTCTCGTAAATTATAAATTTTGTTTTTATTTATATATGTTTATGTTATTTTTATATAGTTTTTACATTGTACTTATATTAGGTCAATGAAAGTATTTCTTTATTGTAATAAAAAATAAATATAATAAGATGACTATTTTAGTTATTATAACAAATAAAATTTTATATATTATTGCCTAAAAAATTTACGTGGTGCTTTTAATAATAATATTTTTATTAATGCATAGCTACTTTATGAAACATCTTAATTGAAAATCACTTCAATTAGTTTTTCTAGTAGAATATCCAAACACGGTCTATGTCTGTTTATGAAGGCCCTGTAAAGGACTTTTAAACCAAAATACATGGGTAGATATAATCAAATTACCATACCATGGGAGTAGCCCGTCAAAGCAGGGACCAACTACCACAAATTATGATATCAGCTCTCACGCATCTGGTGAGACAAGCACCCTTCAAAGTGCAATTGAGAACACAACCCAAGTCATGGGTCTTTGTTGGAACAAATATGTGAAAAACTATGTAAGAACAATATTACCGATAACCTGAAATGAACTTCTTGGGTTGAGTCGCGGACTAGGTCGCTCTCTTTAAGACGTTTCGCGGCTCTGCCTAAATTTGTGCAAGCAAACACAGCCCCGTCGTCCCCAGGATAAAACAGTCTAGAATCATTTTCTGTCTCGGAACTTTATTGCATTGATGAAGTCCGAAATACTACACCTTTTAAATATTTATGTTGCTCGGAAATTTGAGAAAATAATTCTGAATTTTCTTTTCTTGATTTTGCTATGAAAACCGTAGAACTGTTTTTGAGTTGTTAAGTTATATTCTAAACTAAGGGTTATTACCCTTTTTTATAGTGGAAAAAATATGTGTAACGGTTATATAATTATGAAAATAACGGTCATAAAAGTAACGGTCGCATAATTATGAGAATAACGGTCATAAAATTAATAGCCACATAATTATGAAAATAACGGTTATAAAAGTAACGGTCACATAATTATGAAAATAACGGTCATAAAAATAATGACCATATAATTATGAAAATGACAGTTACATAATTTATGAAATAATGGTCATAAAATAATAAAAAATATTTTTTTTATTTAAATTCATTTCCAACAATCCCCCACTTGAATTTTAAATAAAAATAATTTCATCGAGCAATCGATCAATTAAAAGTATAAGATTGTGCATAAGCAAAAGGTGTCTATCGACTTTAACCTTTGCATAGTACTGATACTTTAGAATATACTAGAGTAACTCATAGTTTTGAACTCTATCTCTAACAACATCACACACATAACCTTTCCAAGGTGTAGTTCGAAAAGCCCGTGCTTTACGGACATGCACGTGTATCCCAGTATAGTGAATGCTCTAGTAAATTTTGCTCAAAATTTTCATAGGAAGCGGCCATACTTCCACATTCACATATGTGAGTTTATCAAGAGTACTCCTGTAGCTACGTATTCCACTCCACATAGAGTATAGAACTCATTAAGAGTTTAATAATTAACTCATCCTTTCTTTCGCTTCAGGACGTCATGCTTCTAACAATATAGAATGTGACTTCATAATAGCATGATTCATCTCATATCACTTCATGACTTGTTATTACCCATTGAACTTATTTCTTGGGATCTCCAGTCTATAAGTTGGGTTACCATCATGAGTGACTCTTCATTCTAATGACATCAGTCACATTTCTTTCGAGGTTTTTGAAAACATTATCTCTTGTTAATCCTTTCGTCAAAGGATTAGTCAAATTTTCATCAGTACATATATGATCCATTCTTACAGCTCTTGTAGAGAGTAATTCTCTAACAGTACTGTGTATCTGTCGTCTCTTGCCGTTGTAATAACGGTTCTAAATCTTTGCAATAGCCGCGATACTATCGCAGTGGATCATGACAGCTGGTATCGATCTTTCCCATAAAGGGATCTAAGCTAACAAACTTCTTAACTAGCCTACTTCTTCACTAGCAGTAGCTAGTGCTATCATTTCAAATTCCATCGTAAATTGAGCCAATATTGTCTATTACTTAGATTTCCAAGAAACAGCTCCACCAACTATGTTAAATATATAGCTGCTAGTTGATTTGGAGTCTTCTAATAAAATGTTCCAATCTGCATCGTTGTATCCTTCTAGAACAGCGGGAAACTTTTTATAATGTAATCCAAGGTATATAGTTCTCTTAAGGTATCTCATAACCCTTTCAATAGCATTCCAATGCTCTACACTAGGTCTACTGGTAAATCTACATAGTAGTCCCACAACATAAGCTATGTTTGGTCTAGTGCAATCAGTAGCATAACGTAAGCTACCAATGATGTTCGCATATTCAGTTTGTCTAACACCGTCTCCGGTGTTCTTGAACAACTTTACACTAGGATCATATGGAGTACATGCAGGTTTACAGTTAAAGCAATTATATTTCTTTAAGATTTTCTCAATGTAATGAGATTGATCTAAAGAAATTCCCTTTTCAGACCTAGTAATCTTTATACCAAGGATTACACTTGCTTCTCTGAGATCTTTCATATCAAAGTTAACACTTAATAAAGTTTTTCACATTATTCACAACATGAATATTTGATCCAAAAATAAGCATGTCATCCACATATAAACATATAATAGTGCAAATGTTATCTTATAATTTATAATAAATGCTTTTGTCACTTTCATTCCTTTTGAATTCATGTGGGTTAACTATATTATCAAATTTCTCATGCCATTGCTTAGGTGCTTATTTTAGACCATACAAAGATTTATCTAGTTTACAAACTTTATTTTCTTGACCGGGGATAAAAAAACCTTTAGATTGATCCATATAAATTTCTTCTTCTAAATCACCATTTAAGAAAGCAGTTTTAACATCCATTTGATGTACTACTAAATCATGGATAGCAGCGAGAGAGAAAAGTACATGTATGGAAGTTATTCGTGTAACTGGTGAAAAGGTATCAAAGAAATCTACATTTTCCCTTTGCCTATATCCTTTAACTACAAGACAAGCTTTGTATTTTTCAATAGTACCATCGGGTTTTAATTTCTTCTTTTGTATCCATTTACATCCTATGGTTTTACAACCATAAGGTAATTCAACTAAATGCCAAGTTTTATTATGCTCATGAGAGTCCATTTCATCATTTATGGCTTCTTCTCATAAGTTGGCATCTAAAGAAGAGAATGATTCTTTACGAGTTTGGAGATCTTTCTCTAAGGTATAAGCATAAAAATTTGACCCAAAATCCTTAAGGGTTCGAGCTCGTTTACTTCTTCTAATTTCAGTGTTTAATTCTTCATTTTGTTCAATAGTTCTAGTTATGGGTAAACAACTAGAAGATGAGCCCACACTATTTTTCAATTTAAATGGAAACCTATGTTCATAGTAGTCAACATCATTTGATTCTATAACTATGATCATTTAAGTCATAGAACTTATAAGCTTTACTATTCACAGCATATGCTATGAATACACATTCGTATGTTCTACTAGTAAATTTTATTTCTTTTAAGGATCGGGGATCCTAACATAGACTAAACAACCCCAAGTTTTAAAATAAGTTAAGTTTCTTATTTTTCAAAAATTCATATGGTAAAATTTTACTAGTAGATTTAGGCACTCTATTTAGCACATAGCAAACAATTAATAAAATTTCTTCCCATCAATGGAAAGCAGTACTAGAGTTTAATAAAATTGTAATAAATGATTTAGTAAAAGTTCTATTTTTTTCTTTCAGCTTTGCCATTCATTTCAGGAGAATAAGGTGCAGTTTTTTTCATGAATGATTCCATGAGTTTTATAAAAATAATTGAAGATATTGGAATCATATTCAATGTCTCTATCACTTCGAAACCTTTTTATTTTTCTGTTAAGTTGATTCTCAATCTCAATCATAAATATTTTAAAAATGTCAAATTCTTCACTTTTATTTTTCATTAGATATACGTAAGTGTAATCTGAACAGTCATCTATAAAAGTTATAAAATAGTGTTTCCCATTTCTTGTTAAATTTTCATCAAGTTCACGTATGTCATAATATATTAATTCTAAAGGTTCAGATTCTCTAACTATTAACTTATGTGAAGTTTTTGTTTCCAAAATCATTCAAAGATAGTTTAGGAATTAGTTCTAAGCTACTCATGTTCTTGATTATGCATTTATTAACATGACAAAGTCTAGTATGCCAAATATTAAAGGAACTCAACATTCAATTTAAACATGCCATTAGTGGCATACCCTTTCCTAACAAAAAAATATTATTTTTAGTAATTGTATATAAATCTGCCTCTATAGTTTGAGTAAACCCAGTTTTGTAAAGAAGATATCCCGAAACTAAGTTCTATCTCATCTCTGGAGTATGCAAGACATCTTTCAAAATGATAGTCTTTCCAAAGGTAAACTTCAATTCCATCTCACTAGTACCAACAACTTTAGTGGAGTGAGAGTCACCCAACAACACTTTCTTATCCTCAGGCTTAGAGTAGGACTTGAACATGTCTCGATTATAGCGAACATAACGAGAAGCACCAGTGTCCACCCACCATCCTTTGGATCCACCAACAAAATTGACTTCAGATATCATAGCAATAAGTTGATCTTCGGTAAGGTTTGCCTGTGGGGCAAGACGATTTCTATTCCGGCAGTTCCTGGCCAAGTGGCCAGGTCTGTTACAACTATAACACATGAATGTGTTATTCCTTAATGGGATTAAGGTCCATTCTGTAAAGGATAGTTTTTGTTTCTATTTTGGTGGTTGCGGTTTTGGTTATTATTGTGATTCTGAGTTTTCATATTTCTATCTTTAGGTTTCAAAATTGTAGATGAGGGTTTTTTATTGGTACTATTGTTTGAGACAACGAATACTTCATCTCTTTGGTCTTATTTTCAGGCTTCTTCTTTTATTCTTAAACGGGTTATAAGACTTTCTAAAGAAAATTTCTTAGTTTTATGTCTAAGTGTATTCTTAAAATCTTTTTAAGCATGGGGTAATTTATCTATAATAACAGCTACTTGAAATTGTTCATCTAAAGTCATAACTTCAGAAGTTATTTCACATGCTATCTTCTGCAGTTCGTGTGATTGAGCTTTCACAGAATTGTCATCAATCATTTGATACTTCATGTATCTACTGACATCATACTTCTTAGTTCTAGCTTCCTCAGTGTCATACTTCTTTTGAAGTGCATTCCAAATTTCCTTAGCAAAATTATCAAAATTATAATAGTCATACAAGTCATTAGCTAATCCATTAAGAATAAATTTTTTTTTGCATAGAAAATGATTTTCTATCCAGATGTTTAAATCCTTTATTGTAATTTCAGTATGAGAATTATGCAGTATTGGTTTTTCAATAATAAGAACAAAAACGACAGTTTACATGGTTAAGAAGAATAACATTTTTTTGTCTCCATTTTTAAGGTGTAGTTCTTCAAAACGAAATGGTTTGTTGATATCAGCAATTAACATTTCAGTAGACATGTCAGATAGAAATCGTCTTAAAATTGTTGGAACAAATATGTGAAAAATTATGTAAGAACAATATTACCGATAACCTGAAATGAACTTCTTGGGTTGAGTCGCGGACTAGGTCGCTCTCTTTAAGACGTTTCGCGGCTCTGCCCAAATTTGTGCAAGCAAACATAGCCCCGTCGTCCCCAGGATAAAACAGCCCAGAATCATTTTCTGTCTCGGAACTTCATTGCACTGATGAAGTCCGGAATACTACATCTTTTAAATATTTATGTTGCTCGGAAATCTGAGAAAATAATTCTGAATTTTCTTTTCTTGATTTTGCTATGAAAACCGTAGAACTGTTTTTGAGTTGTTAAGTTATATTCTAAAGTGAGGGCTATTACCATTTTTTATAGTGGAAAAAATGTGTAACGGTCATATAATTATGAAAATAACGGACACATAATTATGAAAATAACGGTCACATAATTATAAGAATAACGGTCATAAAATTAATGGTCACATAATTATGAAAATAACGGTTATAAAAGTAACGGTCACATAATTATGAAAATAACAGTTACATAATTATAAAAATAACGATCATAAAAATAATTACCATATAATTATGAAAATAACAGTTACATAATTTATGAAATAACGGTCATAAAATAATAAAAAATATTTTTTTATTTAAATTCATTTCCAACTGTCTTCTTGATCACCCGTTTACCCCATCCAGGAAAGTAGAGAAGAGGTGCGCGTGCAACACGGTAATTTTCCAATCCGTCAAAATATTTTTTTAAAATATATTACAAAATGGATATTCGAACCAGAGAACTTCATTAAAAAAAATGTCAATTCTTTATCAACTGTACTGGAGATACAACCTCGGTAGAAATGGAGATTCGAGATTAAGGATTATTTGCCAAGTAAAAAATAAAGATCTTGGTCCACTTGTTTATATTAAGTACAAACATAAGCTTCTCCCGCCAAGATATGGAAAGCAATACCCATGAGAGCTTCACATAAAACAAGGCTTGCATGCCTCACTCCCTATCTTTTGCTTTTCCTTAAAGATCACCAGAAGCCAGCTTGCTGCAACCTTGTTCACAACGAGAACACTTCTGATGCAAGAACGCTAAGGGACATAATAAGATATGTGAAAAATATTAAGAAAAATTTATGCCAACAAGAATATGTTGGCTAATAACATGCTCTATTTCATATATTGCAGATCCTAGAAAGTGTACGTGGAGAGGTTTTGGGACAAAAGATCCATATACAAGCAATCAAAATCAGATAATGTTGTAAGATGGTGCTTAATAAAAAATATTCTCAGCTCTTATTCACAGTCACCATGTGTACTACAAGAATCTAATTGACAGCACAACTTGGAAACACAAACACTTTAATGTGATTTATTATTTCCAAGAGCTACTCCATAAGTTATATGAACTAATAATTGGCAACCAAGGAATTCTACCCAGAAGTTAATGGGGTGAACAAAAGGCCACAAAACAAATCAAGTACTTTTATCTAGTTATCCTTTGGTTCTCATGATTGTGATGCTACCATTACCACCATCTGTGCGAATTTTAGTTTTCCCAACAACAGGTTTCCCAGAAAAGGCCGAGGTGGGGTAAGAAGCACGTGAATCTGCAGCAGTTTTCTTCGACTTCGAAGGTGGTGGAGTCTGGATCTTCTGATTTATGTCCTTTAGAGTTACATCTCCATGGGCACCAGAAGGCTTAATAAAAGCAAAAGGATAGACCACAGAAGAAGCCATCTTCATAGGAGCCCGAACGTATGACTTCATACCTGGGCACAAGAAATGAAATTGTTGGAATCTGTTCATATTTGTTTCAGAAATAATCTAAAATATTTGAGCACATAATCTTGCCATCATAGTTACTGAGCGGTCATATATTTTTAATTTCCTCAATCCATAACTAGGTTGGTTTAAAAAGTACTTTCTTGTGCCCATATGAACTCAATCAGAAGTTGCCACATTACTGTGAGATAACAATTAGAAGTGCAATGGTGGTAGGTTATTTAAATACAGTGTACAGATAAAAACAATTTTCCGTTAAAAACAACATCAAGAACCAGGAAATACCTTTAAAAACAATTTTCCGTGGAGTTTGAGTAACCTGCTGCTTAGCCATATTATTTTCGTTCTCGGGCATAGTTCCATTGAACTCTACATCAGCAAAATAATTATACTCAGTGATAAAGAATAAAGCTGAACGAGAATTAAAAGCAAAATTACAAATGGAACTACAAATATGGTATCATCTACCTCTAAAATTAGCTTGAACATCAGATGCACCAGAGATATTCCTGAGATCCAGACAGTAAGTCGGTCAGATTATTTTGAATTGATTATCAAACCAAAAAATAAAGACTTCAGATAAGCATACAAATCTTCAGGGCTGCAGAGGAGATCATCAGGGTTACATCGCATTTCAGCATCATTAAAGCATTCTGCAATCCACCCATCAGCTGAATGATCCAGTATCTCATAACCAGAGGCAGAAATATTTCCTGAAACATGTTGCACAATAATATCAAGACAGCTAAATCGACTAAATACATAAACATGTCAGGTTAATGGTTTTACAAGATCTAGACCTGGAAACTCAGGTGCCCAATATGACACTGAAGGTAAGGTGTCCTGGAATGAATCATCTGTTTCCTAAACAATGAACAAAGATAATAAACGCAGGAAGTAAATACATAGCATATATTAAACAAATTAATATGCAACAGTAAATCCCATATAACAATTAAAAATTAAGACAAGTATCAGTCACTCAAATTCTTGAAACTCCCATGTCAAATGGAAGAAGCTCTAGAATGGTACCATATAATAAATAAAACCAAAATAATGGTTTAAACAAGTTAAGGTTCTTGAGCACAAACATTTGATAGTAGGAATGTAGAAGACGTCTCCTCACAGCAAAGGGAAGAATCTACAGCTTGAGTGTTGAATTGTAGCACCCTACGCCTTTTTAGTACGGAAGAGGATTCTCTACATTCATCAGCTTCCTTGCTCAAATTATCTGAAATCCAATCTACCATATTAAGAAAGAGAATTAATGAAATGCCGTATTTAGGTTGCAGAAAAGAACCCCCCCCCCCCTCTTTTTTCTCCCCGAGGGGAGAGAAAACGAAGAAGCAAACCTACCACCATGGCCAACATGGTATGCCAATTCCCCACAGGCCTTAACTGGGGTTGTTTCATCATCCACCATACAGGAAAGATCTTCTTCATTTTGAGTCATGCCATTCCAAAGGCATTGAGGTATTTCTGATTAAAACAACAAAGACCAACTCAGATACAGCTAACTTCAGACTTAATTGACATTTACTGAGTTGAGAAGCACCAAAACAAAATCATACCGTTACTGGGATCTTTCTGGACACAGTAATCCTCCTTATGCCAATCCCATTCCACGCTACTACTATTTCATGACACAATATGCAAAAGCAACATCCAGTCAGAAATGAGCGCTCATCGACAACTAATGAAAAATAAGGTAACTTCTTCTCAGGCCACGGCCAGCAGAACAGAAAAACAAGTGGCATAGGATAAACATTGGTCACAAATCACACAATGGTTGGAGTGGCTAAAAATAAGTTTTGTTAATCCACAACACACATATAGCACATTCAATCAAATCTGCTAATACACGTTTGGCTCTAAGCTTATTTTCAACAGGAGAATTCCATAAGGGAACATTTGACTCATAGTTAAAATTCATCGTAGATTAGGAACAGTGAAGACACCAGCAGAATTATAATTCCAATTTCTTTGCCTGTCAATGACATATACATATAGCAAATGTGGGAGTGATAGCTCGGTTCATAATAGAAGTTCGAGAAAATAGCTTAAATGATCTTATAACTATTGAAAAAATGCAACTTAATAACTCAATGATTGACTCAAGCCAAATTGGTACAATAATTTTATTAAAGCTCCAATAAGTTCAAGGAAAAAAAAACCCAAAATAACATAATTTGCTCAAGCACATGAATTATTGGAGGGCAAAATTGGAATATAAAAGAAAATCTAAAAAATCCTTAGATTATACTGAACGCCTTAACCTCTATCTGAACTCATTTCTTTTCAACCTCATTCTGTTCAAACCCTAATCTCACCAAACACATGGTCCAAGTATGACATTTTGAGCCATTTTGGACTTATTTGGTATTTTTATTAAATTCGTTTCTTATATTGCTTAACTGTAGACTTTTCTGAGAATCTGATTTATCAGTGTTGAATAGGCTGTATTATTAAGTGTAAAACAAGCTGTAATTATTGTGCTGTAATTATTGTTGATACCAACTGTTATATTCCTACTTTAGTGACCACTAATCTGAGTTTTTTTTATTCTTATTTATAATGTTGTATATACATTAAAGAAAATAAGAGAATGAAGTGAAAGATACATACTCCATCATATCTCCATCATATCTCTCATAATATAATCTTCATGGTATCAAAACATTTTTGAAATCCAATTTTGTTTTCTCACCAATTCTATCCGAGGAAGAATTTTTTTTTTCCCGAAATAAGTAGTTCTCGGGAAACAGTGAGATTTTTTTTCTCATTGCTGAAAACCATATTGATTTCTGGAAATACGTTTGATTTCTGTCATCATTGCCACCATCATCCATCTATTCATCGTCATCGCCGATGATATAATCAGACCAATCATCATCGCCACTATTAGCCATCTGGTCATCGTCATCACCGACCATCGTTTCATCGTCTACTTTAGTCCTGAAAATCAGTAAGTCCCACGTTTGCATTCTATTTTTTGTTTCCAATACCCGTAAGCTACATTTTTGTAATATAACTCGACCCGACCCGGCACAACCATACTCGAACCGACTTGGTACAACACTACCCGATCCAACAAATTATCTATAAAAAAAAACCCACAAATTTCAGTCCACATATAATCTACAATTGAAATAACACCAATAACCACGAGAAAACCTACAATTACTGGTTCCACAGAAAACAGTCTTATACCCATCACTAGTCACAAATTAAATGGGCATAATTACTTTCAGTGGTCCCAATCCGTCATGATATTTATATGCGTCAAAATGAAAGATGATTACCTTACTGGCGATGCAGCCGCTCCGAACAAGGACAGACGATCTACAATACAGAACATGGAAATCTGAAAATAATATGGTGATGTCTTCGTTGATCAATTCCATGACAAACGAAATTGGAGAGAACTTTATTCTCTACAAAACTGCCAAAGGAATATGGGATGCCGCTAGAGACACTTATTCTAGTTATGATAATATGTCTGAACTATTTGAGATCGAAAGCATCCTCTATGATCTTCGTCAAGGAGAGTTGTCGGTTACACAATACTTTAACTCTCTCACTCGATGTTGGTAGCAATTAGACCTCTTTGAGGTTCACGAATGAACATGTCCAGTAGACAACATCTTGTACAAACATATTATTGACAGGAAACAAGTTTTCAAATTTTTAGTGGGGCTCCATAAAGATCTTGATGATGTGCGCGGCATAATTCTTGAAACAAAACCCTTGCCTAACATTCGTGAAGCCTTCTCAAAAGTCTGTCAAGAGGAGAGTTGGAAGAAAGTAATGATGGGTCCTCAATCTACCATTTCCGTGACTGGAGAACGATCTACACTTACTATTCGAGACCACCAGCACTCATACTACAAACAACCGTCCTCGTCGTGAAAGACCTTGGTGTGATCATTGTCGTAAACCTGGTCACACTAAGAAAACCTGTTGGAAAATTCATGGCAAGCCAACTGATTGGAAACCACCATTTGCACAACACATAAACAAAGAAAGTTATGGAAAAATTGTCTCCAAATCTCAAGGCACTGAGTCACCTAAATCTGCTCTGTTTAGTAAGGAACAAATTGATCTCCTCCAAAAACTATTTGGACAATCCTTGACTACATCATCTACCACTATAGCTCAATCAGGTAACACCCTCAATGTTCTTAGTGTGAAACAGGTTATGAGACCATTGATTGCTGATTCAGGAGTTTCAGACCACATGACGGGTGATGCTTCTCTTCTCATGAATCTTAAAACCTACCAGAATGGACACACAGTCCGAATTGTCGATGGTTCAATATCCAAAGTAACAGGAATTGGTTCGGCCAAAATTTCAAACTCCTTTATTCTAGATTCTGTCCTTCTTGTTCCCACACTTGCTTGTAATCTTGTATCAATTACTAAACTCATCCGTGATAAAAATTGTATGACTAAATTTGTTCATAACCTATGTGAATTTCAGGACTTGGATTCGGGGAATATGATTGGTAGTGCTAAAGAATGTCCGGGACTCTATCTCTTCAGCAGTGAAGAACCTTCAACAAGACAAGCCCACCAAGTTATATCCAAAGTTTCTTATCAGAATACAACTTTGTTAAATCTTAAGTCCAATAATGATGGTGAAATCATGTTGAATAACTATCGTTTAGGTCATCCTAATTTCCAGTATTTACAGAAAAAATTTCCTTCATACTTTAAAAATAAAAATTCAGAAGATTTTCAGGGTGAAGTATGTCAATTTTCAAAACATGTTAGAACTTCATATCCTCATCTTCCACATAAAAAATCACATCATTTCTCATTAATTCACACTGATATATGGGGACCTTCTCGTATCAAAAACATCACAGGGACATGTTGGTTCATTTCATTTGTGGATGATCATACTCGAATCACTTGGTTATTCTTAATTAAAGAAAAATCTAAAGCATGTCAAATTTTAAAAAATTTCAATACCATGATTCAAACCTAATTTTAAACAAAAATCCAAGTATTGAAATCTGACAATGCTAAAGAATACTTCGCTTCCACCCTTACTGATTATCTGTTAAGTCAAGGGATTGTCCATCTAAGCTCATGTTCACAACTCATGTCCCTCAACATTTCTGGGGAGATGATGTTCTTACAGCTACCTATCTTATCAATAGGATGTCATCTCGTGTCCTCCTATTTAAAACACCTATCAATACTCTACTTGAGTCATACCAATACACCAAAATCGTGTCCCATGTTCCCTTTAAAATTTTCGGATGTTATGTTTATGTCCATGTACATCATAGTGGCAAACTTGATCCTCGAGCCATCAAATGCATATTCCTAGGGTATTCATCATACCAGAAAAGATACAAATGTTTTTCTCCTATCACAAAACGATTCTATAATACAATGGACGTCACATTCTTTGAACAATATCCGTACTATTCCAAACCTGTCATTCAGGGGGAGAACATAGACAATGAATACCAGCTTTCGAATATCATAAGCACCCAGTCTCCCACAAATCCTATCCCGTAACTTCCAAAGAGTGAATCAATATCTCAAATAAATACTCTTACTAATCCCAATGAACCCTCAACTTCTCTACCAATAGATCCAAACTTTCTTGTCCCGAACAATGATCTTCTTGTCTACTCTAGAAGGAAAACAACTCAAGAAAGAGCAGAGAATTTAGCATATCTTGAGCTAATCTAGGAATCTAACCCGAGTACAGACCACTCCGAAAATTCACAAGGTAACATCACTAAACCTCATATTATTGAATTACCTCCTAATGATTTGAATTTGCCAATTGCTATAAGGAAAGGTGTAAGATCATGCACAAACCACCTCATCTACAACTTTGTTTCCTATAAAAATCTCTCATCAGGATATAAGGTATTTATCAGCAACCTTGATCAAATAGAGGTTCCAAATTCTGTTCATAAAGCATTTCAGATACCTGAATGGAAGACAGTTATTCGTGAAGAACTCAGTGCCTTGGAGAAAAAAAAGACTTGGGAGATCACAGAACTACCATCAGGAAAACAAACTGTTGGGTGTAAATGGATTTTTACAATCAAACACAAAGCAGACGTCAGTGTAGAAAGACTCAAAGCTCGCCTTGTGGCTAGGGGATTCACTCAGACATATGGGCTTGATTATCAGGAGACTTTTGCACCTGTAGCAAAACTTAACACTATTTGTGTTCTTTTCTCCTTAGCATCTAACTTGGATTGGCCTCTTTACCAATTAGATGTCAAGAATGCATTCCTTAATGGTGATCTCGAAGAAGAAGTCTACATGGATATTCCTACTGGAATTGAATCTTCTGTTCTAACCAATAGAGTCTGCAGACTTAAAAAATCCTTATATGGATTGAAACAGTCTCCACGTGCCTGGTTTGATAGGTTCTCCAAAGTTTTGAAGAGAGATGGGTACACTCAATGTCAATTAGATCACACATTATTCGTCAAACACTTCTCTAATAATAGAATAGTTATCCTAATTGTATACGTAGATGATATTGTTCTAACAGGTAATTCTATAATTGAGATGAATAAACTCAAGGAATTTGAGATCAAAGATCTGGGAAATCTCAAATATTTCCTAGGAATGGAAGTAGCACGAACAAAAAAAGGCATATCTATATCTCAAAGAAACTGGAATGATCGGGTGTAAACCGATAGAAACGTCGATGGACTCTACATTAAAACTCGGAATCAAAGAAAATAGTACACCTGTGGACAAAGGCCGTTACCAAAGATTAGTGGGAAAACTCATTTACCTATCCCACACTAGACTAGTTATTGGTTTTTCAGTAAGTATTGTAAGTCAATTTATGAACAGTCTCGCTAAAAAACACATGGAAGCAGTCTATCATATACTCAAGTATCTCAAGATGATACCAGGAAAAAGATTATACTTCAGTAAGAATCCCACTAGAAAAATTGAAGTCTTTACAGATACTGACTGGGCAGGTTCTATAGTGGATCGCAGATCTACCACTGGGTATTATACATTCGTATGGGAAAATCTTGTAACTTGACGAAGTAAGAAACAGTCAGTAGTCACTCGAAGTAGTGCAGAAACTGAATTTAGAGCTATGGCTCATGAGATTTGTGAAGGAATGTGGTTAAGAAGACTACTCAATGAACTGGACTTCGCAACTCCTGAACCAATCAACATGCATTGTGACAATCAAGCTGCAATAAGAATTGCGAAAAATCCAATTCATCATGACCAAACCAAACATGTAGAAATAGATCGTCATTTCATTAAAGAAAAGTTAGATGGAAAAATCGTGGACCTACTATATACATCTACACATCATCAAATTGTAGATATCCTTACCAAAGCATTATCTCGAACAATCTTCGAAGAATTGAGTTGCAAGTTAGGAATGATTAATATTTATTACCCAACTTGAGAGGGAGTGTAGACTTTTCTGAAAATCTACTTATCAGTGTTAAACATGCTGTAGTATTAAGTGTAAAACAAGCTGTAATTGTTGTTGATATCATCTGTTATATTTTTAGCTTAGTGGCCACTAATCAAAGTTTTTTTTTATTCCTATTTATAGTGTTGTATATACATTAAAGAAAATCAGAGAATGAAGTGAAAGATACATACTTCATATTATCTCCATCATATCTCTCATAATATAATCTTCATTAACCAAAAAGTCCTTATACTAAATTGTACCTTTTTTAAAGTTATAGGATATATTCTGCATCAATCCATAGAAGTTCATTGTAGATTAGGAGTAACAAAGACCAATCACATCGTTTTCTTTGTTTGACATGAAACCATATCAAACGAAAAAGTGGAATAAATACTGTTAGAAATTTCACCTATACCTTTTTAGGAAACCTTTAAAGGCAGTAGGATTGTTTGAAAAGAGTATTTATCATAGTACAGGAAGGGAATAGCAAATCATGCCATTTAGGTTAGAAATCGGAAGTTCCAGTATTTCTCTAGTTTAGGTATATGTTATTTCCCAAGAATAAGTTGTTCTCCATAATCAAAAGTACAACAAGAACTATGAACTAAAGTAGGATAAAACTAAGAATTAACCAAATAGATATTCCATTCTTTAGTTCAATTCTAGTCCCCTAAATGGTGAAATCACATTGCCAAAGCACTTAGCAGTACAGTAACTGCTTAACTAGTCAAAGTAGTAGCCAGTCAAGTAGTTAAAAATTAGTGAGTCAGTAGTGAGGTTAGTAACCACAAGTCCACAATTACAGAAAGAAAAACAGAAAACTAGAAAAGTAACATAAGAACATTCAGTCCACTTCTAGTATTCTAAAAAATGAAAAACCACCACTAAGGAATAAAGGGAACCTGTAGTAATGTAGATCTGAATAGTTAATAAGTGATTAAAATCATAGGTGATCCGCTTTTTATGATACCATAATCCCACGATGAACAAACTCAAAGCAAATTAAAAACCAAAGCTGATGACCCACCAAATAAACCATATAGTTCCCATCCTCATTTTCCTTCCTATAATTAACTAAAAATCTCTAGATACTCAAAATTACATGAATAAAAAGAGCCAACAAATACTTAATCATAACCAATTGACTTAACATAACCAACATTAGTCCCAAACAATAAATAGAATAAAAAAGCAAAAAACTTATTCCTAAAACTCAAAGAAACTTGGATTTAAAATCGCAAACTGAAAAAATAAAAATCAAATCACAGTGCAAACAAGAAAACCCCAAAAGTAAATAATAAAAAAATGAAAGATCGCATGAGAAATACATTATCAAACAAACCCAGTAATGGAAACCGACCATTAAACACAAACATAGGGAGAGAGAAAGAGAAAGAGAGGGATTTACTTGTCATCATTATAATTCATCTGGAAAGTAGCAACTAGACCTTCCTCACAAAATCACAGTTCTCTCCCGCTATTCACTCCTCTTTACCCACCAAAACTAGCCGTTGCGAAATGACCGATTCACCCACTATTCACTAACTCTATTTATATAGCATTTCCGTACTCTCTGCTCTCGCGTATCTACGAAGATAGTAAAGAAAGAAATAAGAGGAAGAAGAATGAAAAGGACCGAGTAAAAACGCATTTCTCTGTTTGTGTTTTATTTTTATTTTTAATCTTTATTTTCCATATTTTCCCGTAAAATCTCAAATTTCCTATAATCTAAGATGGATACTCGTTCATAATTTACATGATATTTATTTATTAATGTATTTCATTAAAACATACGTACATTTGTTTCAAATTAAGGGGAAAAAAATGAAATGAAATCAAAATAATGGAGAAAATATTATAAAAATTTAGAAATAACATCATCCGCTAACACTATCTCCAAATACAGACCGCCAGATCCACGACCATGACTTTTGACACAGAAAACTTTTATTTATAGACCCACTTTTATATTATTTTAATTGTAGTATGGTTAATATCTCTATTTAAAAACTAAGAATTTTTGAATTTATTTTTATATTAAAATTAGATATTAATTATTTAAATATGTATTAAAAATATATCAATTATTTAAATATAAATAATTTAAAGATATCAATAATAATTAAATATGAGTATTAATAATAATCAATCTAAAAATATAAATAATGAAGAGTAACTTGTTTTTAATTGGGATATCAAAGTGTACCGAACTCCATTTTACTTATAACTACACTTTAGTACTTTACTTAATAATTTGATTATTGATTATAGATATATGTTAATATATATATATATACAGTATTTTTTGAAAAGTATATCATTGTGTTAAAAATATATAAAGATTTATTAATTTTTGAGTGGGAAAAATATATAAAGATTTATTAATTTTTGAGTGGGATGCAGGTATATTTACATCTTTTATTTTTTTAAAGATAAAAAATTAGAAATAAAATATGTTAATAAGTATTTTTTTTGAGTTATTATAATTAATTATTTAATGTCTGTGTTTTAAAATTACACCAATTTATTCATTTATTTCTCTAAAAGATTTAACCATATTTATTTATTAAATAATTTTATAACTAATACTTTTATAAGTAAAAAAACTAAAATTTTGAAAAGGGTAAAATGTGTAATATTATTAAAATATAAGAATATTTTTTTCTAAAATTATTTAAATTTTTACATCTAATATATATATATATAATATTTATTTTAATTAATTATTCTATAAATAAAAAATAAAATAAAATCATATATTTGACCTTATCTATGATTCTTCTATAATATTACTCTTATGGTCTTATTTTATATCTTTATTTTTCTTTCTTGTTTAATTAAATGTATAATTATCTTAATAAGAATTCATATATTTTTTATCATGTCATTAAATATAATACTTTTACTTACAATAACTCATTAAACAAGAGTAATTTAAATATTATGATAAGTAATTATTTTTTTTCTAAATGAAATTGATATTTTTTATTTATATACAAACTTTCATCTTTTTGTTTTACGATTTTTATTTTTATTTTCTTTCTCCTTAAATGCATTTTATTTGAATAAGACTTTCAAAAATACTATAATTCTTATTATTTTAATATTCTGTCTAATTTATTTTAGTATGTTTTAATAAGTTGATCATAATTTTATTAATTTATTAATAATTAAGTGTTTTAATTTGTGATTTTAATTTATATAATTAAAATAATGTGAAAATTAATCATTAATCTAATTTTTAATAAAAATATTATTTTTCTCTCATATTACACATATAACACATTTGCATTTTATTATTGCAGATAGAGTGACTATATGCCTCTTAGCTAATAACTTACATGAATTTGTCATTAATGTATTTTCGAAGTTGCATGATCGAGTCACACTAAAAATGCATGTATGTAACCTTTATCCAGTTTTAAAAAGCAAATAGTGAAGAAAAAAATATTTTTTAGATAGTGATATATGTACAAGTCGGTTACACATGACGAAATTTGTTTTGATTATATTTAAATTCAATTTATTGTTTGTAAATTATGTAATGATTATAATCTTCTAATTGATTTCATTTATAAATGTAGTTGATAGTTTTTTTTTTCTACATAAATAGTTGTGATAGTGAAAGTAAGTTTTCTTTTTCAACAATTTATGTTTTAAAATTAAAAGTTTTATTAAATTAAGATAATCTTAACTATGAGTCAAACAATTAAGAAAAAATAAAAACAAATAATGATCGGTATAATAAAAAAATAATATTTTTTATAATCTATGTTATCGTGATCTCTTGAAATTAATATAATTTTATAATATATATCTATTAGAGTTTCTAAACTTTTTTTTCTTAATATGCTTTTTAATGTTTATTTTATTTTGATTAATATTTATTAATATTAAACATTAACCTTCGGCACTTCATTTATTTCAGTTTATTTATATGAATATAAATTTTATTTTTATTAAATTATAAATAATAATAAAATTAAGTATACTTTAATATAAAAATATATTTGTTTTATTTATTTCGTAAAAGTTGATGTGTGAAAATATTTGTGTTTATTATTTTTATATTATTATTTATAAAATTTTATCATATGTGTTTATTCATTTATTTTTGTTTAGAGAGAATTTCAACTTTCGAATTTTAGTAATTTTTTGTGAGAAATAAAAAATAGAACACTCGAATTGAATCATGTATTTGTCTCATTTAAAGGGTATATATACATATATATTACATATCACTCACATAGAATGTTACATATAAACGACGTGAAAATACTGTCTATACACTACTACAAAAAAGAGCATTAAAGTCGGGTTTTAACCGACTTTAAACTAATTTAAAGTGTAAAGTTGGTTCAAGGTGTGAACCGACTTTACGTTTAAAGTCAGTTCACGGGATGAACCGACTTTATGTTTAAAGTCGGTTCACGTGGTGAACCGACTTTAACTTCTTCTTTTTTAAATTTATTCATTTTCAACCTGTATTCGAGTAGAAAAAAAAACCAAAATCAGTTTAACAAACAGTTCAAATAATACAAATATTTGAAAAATAAAATATTAATTAATAACAGAAAATTTACCATGTTTTTGTTCTATTTTATTCAAGATTGTCATATTCTTCTCCTTATGTTATAATAGAAATCTACATATATAATACAACAATCTATACACATAAATAATAACACATAATAACAGGAAAAAAATATGAATAATAGGGGATCTAAAAGATTAGTTAGAGAGGAAGAAAACTCACTAACCGATGATGGAAATGGTAGTCGTAGGTGGCCGGAAAATGAGAAAGAGTGGAGGAGAAGTGGAGGAGGAGGTTTTCGATTTTTTAGAGTTCTGCAACGCTGAAAATAGTTTCTGTCTGGGAAGAAAGGAAGAAAAAATATTTATCCACGTGTGTAGCGTCGGTTGACGTGTCGAACCGACGCTATGCTACGTGGATAGCGTCGGTTCACCACGTCAACCGACGCTACGTCCAGGTGTAGCGTCGGTTCGCCACGTAGCGTAGCGTCGGTTTACACCTAGAACCGACGCTACGTCCTACGTGGATAACGTCGGTTCTATATCGAACCGACTTTAAACCAATTTAAATACCCATTTTTGTAGTAGTGATATATAATAAAACAATATACAAACTAATAACATTAAAAAAAATATCAATGTTTTACATCATAACATCATGTCATTTTATGCGTATAAGGGAGATCGTTACATATGAATATTTTTAAGTTCCTAAACAACTTTTTTCAGGTTGTCATAATAAGATTAGCATGTCAGATCTTGAAGTCTAAGACCTCACTTGAATAATGAGATATTCTGTCGACGGGATAATGTGTTTTACCAAATCTCTTGGATTCAAGTCATTGTTAAACTAATCATATTATCTCGTTATATCATAACGGGTTACGTACACATCTAAAATCGTATGTATATTACTCATTTAATGTCAAATAATTTTTAATTAATAATTTATTTTAAAAGAATTAATATGTTAATTTCAAAATTAAGTGAACGTGATCTCTAATATAGTTTCGTATAATTAAAGTAAAAATTATAATAAACTTTATAATATAACAAGTACACGTATTATATATATATATTATTAAATAGTAACGCGATGTGCTTTCCAAGCGATGTGTCTTAGTCGTGGGCCTAAAGCAGGGACCACCGTCTTGGGTGTCCATGTGCAGTTATGTGGGCCGTCTAATCAATTGAAACAGAAATTTGTCTTATTTAACTTTTACCTTGAAATATTACGTATAAAATGAAAAGCTTCTTCATTTATTAATGATAGTATACCTGATAGATAATTTTGATAATAGTTTAGTTATTAATTTAATTTTAACCGAATTATACATGACAGATTTAGTATCATTAATTTTGTATATATTTATACATCCATGTTTTAAAATTCTATTATGTGACATTACTGTTTTAAACATTATAGAAATTATTTAATTTTTTTTGGATAACATTCATAGAAATTATTTAATTTTTTAGATAATATTTATATGGATAAAATTAAAATAAAATGGATATAAAAATGAGTATAAATTCATAAAACTTTAACCTTTCTCGTGTATATACTGGGATTGGATAATGAACTTAGTTTTTTATCAAAAAATAAAAAACATTTATCTTATTTATATAATATTAATACGTGATAAAATTTAAGTAAAATTTATGTAAATTTATAGAATCTTAACCTTTCTCTAGTATACACTATACAGTGAGTTTGAACAATGAACATGGTCTTTTACACAATTTTTAATTGATTTTTTAATTAATTATATTCGATAATGATTTTTTATTTTTTTAATGCATTGTTACTAAAATATAGTGTTATTCATAAATATTTAAAAATAATATTTTAGAATTAGATTTATAATTTATTATTTTTTTATTTTTATCATGATTAATTTAAAAAAATTATAAATCATAAAATTAATTATTTAATTATAAATTATAAATAATTAATTAAAATGTTATAAGATAAATGAGAATAAAGAATTATTAAAAAAAAAGAATAAACATATTTATATTGATATGTTATTTTCGGACATTATTTTAATTAAAATAAAAATAAGACGTTTGAAGAATTGTCAAGAACAAACACTCGGATTTACATTGCTTTAATCAATTCGACCTACCTATACTCTCCCGGATTCAACAACCAAAATTCATCTTAAAGTGAAAAATTAAAATCATTCTGATACGAAAACTCAAAAGAACGTAAATAATCACCTACTCTAACCATAACTCGTAACCAATAAAATCTGAGATATGAATGGTTATTATATTATACAAAATATAATTAATCGAAATCATACATGTAATAATACTAATATATATATATATACATATATAATTATATTAAAAAAATTAATAATAAAACATAATACTTAAAATAATTATTTTAATTTTTAATTTTTTTTATTTTATCTAAAAATATGTGTTAAATAATTAAAAAAATAAAAATTAATGTTAATATTTTAAATAATATAATAGAATAAAAATGATGTAAATATTTAATTTTTTATATTAAATATTAAAAAAATAAAAAATTAGTTGAAATTATAAAAAAACTCTTATCAATTTATTATTTAAAATTAATACGTAATGATTATCATTATCAAAGTAAACATACTCAACCAAACATGAAGAACCAAAAAAAATCATATTAATTATATATATACCACAAAATTCTTCATTTTTTAATATAAGGCAAATCATTCATATGAGATTCTCTTTAAAGATTTTAAATCAAGAATTACTAGATTGACTTTTATCTGTTATGAGGATGGTTCTTCCATTGGAATCACAATGTTGTCTCAAAGATATAGGAAATTTTCAAACACCTTTCACTAATATTGGAACCATTTGTAATCCAAAAACTGAAAAATCTAACAACTTAATCATTAAACAGAGCACCCAAAATATGACTCTCACGTTGGCTTCTGTCGAAACTTCTGTCATTTCAAAGAAACTAGAGTTAAAATAGCCAAAACTGACTTGATTAAAATGAAAAATCATATTTTTATTTTAAAAAATATAGATTTTGTATAAGTATATAAAAACATTATTTATCATTCTTTAAATAATTTAACTTTTTAAAATAGTTTATTTTAAATATATTTTTATGTGGTAATAAGGTTGGAAATCTAGTATTAAAATTCTTATAACTATAATTATTGATTTGTAAATATTTGATTTATATAATACTTAAAGTTAATATTAAATGTATAAATAAATTATTAATCATTTTTTTAATAATTTAAAATTTTAAGAGAATTTATTTTTTAATAATTCTTAACCATTTTTCACGGAGAGATACAAAAGACTTAAGAGGGAGAGGCTTTGAACACATGTGACGGACAACTGAACCAAAGACAGTTATCGAATATTTTTCACATTTATAATAGGTGGAATGTAATATCCATAGTTTTATTTATATAAAATGTGTTATTTAATTTTTTAATTTTAAAAATATGATATTTAATTAATTTATTTATAAAAATAATATCAAAAAATATATTTAATAATTTTAAATTTATTTAAAAATAAATAAAAATTATCAGGATATTTTCGTTATAGATTCATTGGTTATGTTTATAATATTTTTTATTTGATAGTATGTGAGTAAATAATGAAAATATCTTCACTCATATTTATTTAAAATATTTTTATTAATAATTTTTTTTATGTTTTTTTATAAGTAAAATGATTAATGAATATCTTTTTAATAAATAAAAGTACTAATAAACATCTTTTTATAATTAAAAGGTAAAAAATAATTTTACTAAAAAGAATGAATCTTAGTAACATTTGCCTTTAAAATACGTGTGATAAAATTCTCAATTATTTTCAATGTCATAAAAAATTTAACTTAAAAATATTGATGAAAACAAATTTTATTAATAAAAAAAAGTAATAAAGTGAAATTACTCCATGAATAAATCTATACTATATCATATAAATGAAAGTTGAGTTTTATTTTTATTTTTTTTGTTTGAAGTTATTTATTTGACAATCTAATTTATGATATTTTTTAATTTGCAAAAACAAAAACAAAGATGACGAGATAAATGAGATTGTAATATAAGGAAGGAGGTTTTTACTTTATTGTCTTAAAAATTATATGTTTTTTTAAGAAAATAAACATTTCTTATTCAGTACTCTTATCATGTTAAAAAAAATTCATTTTAGTAAAAATAGAAACGTCGATTTTATTTTACTTTAATTTTATTTAAGGGTTTATTTTCTCTAAATACAAAGCTTTTTCTTCCTTGCATGCATTTATTTGAAAAAAATAATAAAAATAATATTCTTTATGCCAAATTTATATATATATATATATATATATATATATATTTACTATTAAAAAAATCTAATAAATAATTTCACATTGAACACCATTTAATTAGTACCGTTGAAATTAAATTATAATCATTTTGATATTTTAATATTGAAAAAAAATCAATTAAATCTCTTTCAATATTATTTGAGTGTTTATAAATTTAAGAGTTTTATTTTTTATAGTTTTTTAATTTATTTTCTCAAGCCTTATGTTTTTTTCCATTTTCTTTTTTTAATAAAACATAAAAAATTATTATTTGATAGAATATATACATTAACAAAACACTTTTTTTTTAAATAAAAAAGAAAACAATATTTTATTTCACATGAATTTCGTTTTAGGTTTTATTTTCCTTTAATATAAAGATTTTTTTCTACATCAATATAAAACTATTTAAATGATATTATATAATTATATATAGTTTTATTTAAACTTTGGATAATTAAGGTATGAATTTGAAATTAATTTTTTCCCATTACATTTTCTATATATTATAGATTTAAGCTTTGGATCATTTTTATGTCCTATTTGAGTATAGGAATGGTTACAGGGATGGGTGAAGACGGTTTTTGATATAATCGTCTCTGAACTGAATTATAAAATCTATACGATTCAGAGATGATTTTTTACCCGCGGGTAACGGTTTGGGACGATTATAAAAATAAATAAAAAACTTAAAAATAATAATTTATTTATTGAATATATATAATTAATTTTTAATTTAATTTATTAAATATAATTAATTTTGGGTACGGACAGGTACAATTTTTAGTATGATCGTAACCAAATCGTACCTATTGTTTCATGTTCGATTTTTATCTAAAATCATCCCCGTCTTCGAAAATTATCAATTAAAAACTGAATCGTCGGTTTAGATAACTGCGGATAATCGAACACGCAATTTTTTCCCTCTCTAAGCATATATATATATATATATATATATATATGTGGCCAGAATAAAAATAATTTAAATTACTTACATATCAAAATTTAATTAATTGAAACTCATAAAGTGAAATAGGTATTAGAAACTTGACTTTTAGTTTAATAATTTAGTTATTTATATGTTATATACACTGTTATTAAGAAAATTATTATTATTTGGAAATATGAAACCAAAATATTGATTTTGCAGTAAGTAAATGATTTCACCTTAAACATTAGAAAATTCATGATTTTTTTTTTCTTTTAAGTTAAATTTCCTAAACTTTATTCCATTTCGTTTTAACTTTTTTCTAATAATGACAAAAATATTTTTAATTGAACATGAAAATTTACTATCCAAGCTAAAAATATATGTGATCATATTATTTGGGCTCCAAAACAATCATTTTCATATAATTTTGATAATAGGTATCACACTAATCAATTAGCTAGTTTATTATTTTTTATTTGATGATACTTGTGAGTTCGTGTAACTCAATTTATTATATCAATTGAAAAAACTATATGGAATTATACTTAGAGGAGTCTTCCATCAAACCTCAAAAAACCATAATTTTTGATTCATTTTATTTTATTTCCTATATCATACAAATTAAACAAATTATAAAGATAATTTGATAAATTTTCAATTGTTTAATTCATGAGACACCACAAGATTGTCTGCAGGTCCTATGATAAAGAGCATGATACCTTTTGTCATTATTTCATTGTATTGCCACGTTTATTCTTGGCTCTCATTGTAAATGAGAAGTTCACCTTTATCGATGTACGTTAGAATATTACTTTTTTTAGTATTCTAATATGTTTTGCTTGACATTTCTAAGGATGGTTTTACTTGACATATATGTGCATCTTTTGGAACATTGAATCAGAACTTAAAAAGAAGCCTACATGCTAGTTCAAAATGACTGTAAAATTTTCAAGCTCGTACTATGTTGTCTTGTGTTTAGTTGACATAATTTATTATCTCTTTTTAAATTTTACTAGTTTTTGTAAAGTTTGAAAATCTATATGCCTAATTATTAGTTTTATTATAGAACATATAAAACATTATAAATTCTCAACTGTAACTACCGTTACTTTATTGAGTCACGAAATGTTCATTGTATAAGTAAGATTCTCTCGTTCAATATATGTTGATTTTTCGTTTATTATTTTACACTTTTCTGTTAATATTATTTGTATCCGTCTTAAGGGTCAAGATTAGTGTTTGAAATCGAAACAGAGCGAAAGAAATATGTGTCAGATTATTATCATATTACTGTAAACATAAATTGATACAGAGTATCAATTCTAGAACTTTGAAACCGACGTGAATATCTCGGATAACTTCTGTCCAAAAAGAAATGATCTTGAATTCATTCAGATCTTCTTATGCTGTGTAAACTAATACTTCAATATTTGTATGTATTATATTTATGTTGTTCGAGACTTCGATGTAGCTAAGGTTTCCTGCTTATGTAGTTAATTACTCCTTTATGTTCAGTATAGAATACGAGATAGGAACTATCTTTTTGCTCGCTACTAATCAATTGTTGTTACAGTCCTTGTCAATTAACTTTTACTTTGAAGGTGGGAACGTGTCTTTTAGCTTGAGCCTTTACCATTCTGAGACTCTAAACGCCTCTTCCTCTGGAACTACGGTTTCTGAAGAATGTGCTATTTGGTAACCCCATGTGCTTGTTTTTATGGTTGTGGAATTAAATGACTAATTGCTAATTTAGCTTAACCTGGCTCTGCACTACTTAGTAGTCTTCGTACCACTTAAATAATTGCAGCTAATTATGCTAATATATGTTGAGAAGTAAAAATAAATAATCCTCACGTTGATAAAATAAAAATAAAAACATGGTTTTATAAGTACATTAGTAAATCTTATCTAATGGGTTAAACTTTTGGTAAGAGAGTTTATTATCTTATGAAAACTCATAATCATAGAAATTATTGGGTCTATCAAATGATATCAAAACTAGTGATTTTTATTTTTTAAATTAATCGACGAAATGTAGACTTTAAATAATAATTTTTTAAAAAAATCTTATTATAATGTACACACATTTTAGAAATAAAAAAGGATATTGAACATAGAGGATCTTAAAAGCTTAGAAAAATCCTAAAACTTTAAATAAATAAAGTGAATTAAGGTCAAAGCTTAAGAGAAACTAATAATGTCAGATCCAGATGATTTGACTTGAATTAAAGTATGATTCTATAAAGTTAAATGATCTTTTTTAAGAAGGAAATTGTCCAGAAGTAAAAGCAAACAAACATTACATTGATAAAATATAAGAAAACATGATTTAATTTAATTTTATGTGTTAACCTTTTAGAATGTGAGATTATTGTTTATTGGAAACTTGTGAGATTTATTGGACCTATCAAATGATATCAGAGTTTATGATTGTTATCTTTGATTAATGGGTGAAATGTGGGTTTGAAATATTAACTTTTTAAAAAAATCTTATAATAATATGGACTCATTTCAAAAAGAAAAGGAAACATTGAACTTGAAGGATCTTGAGAGGATCCTAAAACTTTGGACAAATAAGATGTGTTAAGATAAAAATTCAAGAGGGATTAATCATATAAGAGGATTGGTTTGAATCGGAATAAGGGAGTTAGTCTTGTTTGAGGGGTGAATTGTTTAGAAATAAAAGCAAAAGTCTTTGGTTGTTGCAGCTTGGATTTCTAGGCTTTGTTCAAATATTGCTATATGGTGACTTCTATTACTATTTCCGCAGGTGACTAGTCTACACTAGATGTACTTAAAATTTGTTTTGGTGAATTTAGCTTACTCGGTGTTCTGTATTCATACTCTGTTGCAGTTGGAAGAACAACCAAAAGCTCCAGTTGCCAGCTTGAATTAATCCCTCTTTTATCTTGTTGCTTTGGATTGTTTACAGTGGAAGTTCATGCAAATAATTCTTTGCAACGCTTGAGACACCTCTACTGTTGAAACTGCAACAACATGACTGTTATTTCTTATACCTTTTTGCTTGCTACCTTTTGCCTACTTTTACAAGGCCTCTCAAAGTAGATACACTTATCAGAGATTTAGTGTACATTTTAGATTTTCAAGTCTAAATTTTGCTTAGATTTAAAATTTGTTTTACTAGGACTGCCTAAATGGATTTATCCATTCATCCTAATCCCATCACTAAGCTGGAAGAATGAAATCTTCTTCTAAACTATCAAAACTCATAAAATTGTATTTATTTTTTACAAATAATTTAATCTTATTGTTATTAAAAAATTATCACAAAGATAATTTTTATTTTTTTTATTTTTTCAATTAAAATATATAAAAAATGTTATAATTTAAATAAATTATAACTTAAATAATGGAATAAAAAATAATTATTTATCTTTGCATGATCATTTTTAAATAACAATATGATTAAAACATTATAAAAAATAGATACAAGACTTGAAAATCACTTTTAAAATAAGTATAAATCACTCTTCATTTTGAATCAAAGATAGGAGAATTTATAAGTTTCTTCAAAAATTTAATAATATTTCAAAATGAAATTGTAATATCATAATTTTTATTGAACCAATGAATAATCCAAAAATGACAACCTAGAGAATTCAAATACACAAAAAAATTCACAATTATGAATTAATTGAGTTTGTATCACAACTTTGTTAATATTTACATGTAGCTTCAAATGTTATTATGAGCACATTTTTCATGCAAATACTTAGTAATAACACCAAATCTTATCCAGAATTACAATCATAATGAGTGCACAATATTTGATGCACCTAAACTTATTATACAATTAAACAGATAAATCGCAATAGTAGACCACCACTTACTTAGATGAATATTTTCAATTGAAAAAAAAAGCATTCCACATAAAAGTCCAAACAAATACATGGAGCAATGCGTTTGCTTCACCGGACAAAATGTAATGCTCAACACGCATGTTGGCCAACCAACCAACATAAAAGGATTTAACATTACTAGAGAGGAGATCAACACGCACGTTGGCCAACCAAACAACACAAAAGGATTTAACATTACTATAGAGGAGAATTCCCTGGTAGTATAGTATAGAGAGAACGATAAGAAACGACAAATTTACACAAACTTTCGCATTAAAAATCACTAATTAAGACATGTGATGGAATTATTTTAGAAAGGGAAAAAAAATTCAAATAATTATACCATGACATGATATATAAATAATTTAGGTGAAAAGATGTGAATATGCCTTCATATAAAAACGTGTGAATATTGCGTATGACCAGACAAAAAGGAAGAAGTAAAGATTTAAATAAGATTCGTCCTTTAGATAAGATAGATGGAACCAACCATTTTAAAATTCACAACAATAACTAGCAGTAAAATCTCCATAAGCACATGTTTTCATTTACATTAACTCTGATATATTAAGCAAGTTTTGAAAATTAGGTAGTCTATGTCCACTATGTATCTGCGGAGTCCAATCTGAGAACATAGCATTTATGCGCTCCCTCCAGTTTGGTGCAGCATTGCATCAATCTCATCACCGTCCTCCATCTCAAGCTAAAGCACCAATTCATGATACAATCAAATTCAAACAAAATTAATCGTTAAAGACAGTTGGTAAATAGATTTAAAATAAAAGAAGCATTGGAAACTACATCCTCTATAATGGATAAAAAACTTAAGAAGTCACAACAGTTACCAAAGAAAATACCAAAACGATAAATTTTGGTCTAATATGGCAGGGAAATATTCACCTACTCAAAATTTGAAAAGAAAAACTTGCTGAGATTATATCTTATCCATGGAGACTGGAGAGTTATTTGTTTCTGTTTCAATATTTACATGTAACTGTGTAATAGTTAGCGATATTTATCAGGATTCTGACTTCTCAGTAACCATTGAGAAAGTCAAAGACTTTACTCTAATTATTTTTTAACATAGTTTTCGTGTATAACTGACAGGAAATTTTTATCTTTTACTAGCAAAGTTCACAATGGACAATTGAGACATAATCCAAAAGATTGGACCTATAAATTATAAAAAGCTTCAATATTGTCAAATAGTGAGCTTAATAATTCGAATAACCTGAAAATTTACCTCATCGGGAGTCTGCTCAGGTCGGAGTCTACGACCATCAAATAAAAATGCAATTGCATTCAGATCAACAGACTGTCGATCACAATACGCAGTCATGAGCTTGCGTAGCTGGGTGCTTCTTTTGATTCTGAAAAACACCTCATTACCATCCTGTAATTTAACAGGACTAACAAATTAAAAATACCATAAAAGAAGGGAACAAAAGCCAAGTATTTCTTAATAGGGCAACAGTATGTAAAACACCATATATAACTGCTATAAGAGCCAAACCCAATCATAATTAAAGTATCAGTCATCCATTCAATAGTACATATTACTTACACTGAAATAAATATGGAGTTTCCGTTTTTATACATGATAGAGCAGAATTCACCAAATCGCTGATAATAATGATCTATTTACAGAATTGTTGTTTATCAATCTCATTCTCTTTTAATTCCACACCAAAGTAAGAACCCACATATTTCCTTCCATTTCTGGAAAATATCAATTATCACCATCATACTATTTAGTAATTACAAAGTAGTAGATTATGAAAACTCGAACTTAAGAGGCCAGTCCGAGAAAATGTTCTGACTTTCTACCAACCATTTCAGCAGCCTAACAACATTACCTTGCATAGTCATAAAAACATAGGGGTCCCATTGGAATTGCTTCTCCTTCAGGTTGAAAGTGTTTTGAAATTAGGAATATTTGGCAATATTGGTGAAAAATTAATTTTGAAATGCATGCACTAGTTCTTTAACATATAACTAGTAAGGAATTCTCCCACTGAAAACCATTTTTCATGACAAGTGCCTACATGCTTCTTTTAAAAGCCACTTTTAACGACAAACGCCTAAAACCTTATTTTAAAGCCCATTTCTAATGACAAACGCCCAAAAGCTTCTTTCAAAACCCATTTTTAATGACAAACGTCTAAAAGATGCTTTCAAAATTGAATCAAACCACTTAATCCTTTCTACCTAGTGCCTAGTATAACATCAATGAACTTTGAACCATCTTAAATTCAGTACATTAGTTACGTGACATGGGAGCCAAAGAAAAAGCTTCAAACAAATGCTTCCAACAAAACAGCCACACTTAATTTTTCCAACAAAGATTTAACCCATACCTTCTACTTTCAACACCCACTCGTTTTATTCAACACTGACACTCTCTCAGAAGCTAAATAGTGATTAGAGAATCTTTAATCTCATGCGGCATTAAAAATCATATAGCAAACTCAAAAATAAACCAAAGACAAAAAAAACACAGAATCATTATGACCAATAAGAAAAAAAAATAACTACACAAATCCAAATAAACAGACAAAAAGTATTCCAATCAACCAACCAAAACGGAAAGAAGTAAGCAAATATATGAAAAGGAACAACAACGAACCTGACCCTTGACTTTGAGATTAATATGAGCCGCCGACTGATCCATTGGCTTCTTATCCTCCTCTTGAACGCTGCCGCCAGTCGCAGACATGTTTCACTGCCAATATAAGAGTATCTCTTCTCTGTATTTAGGGTTTTCTCGGTCTATAAAATCAGAACACAATGAATTGAGAGAGAGAGACAGATACAATGTTTAAAAAACGATTTATCAGTCTCTTTTGAGCGTCTAATTTACGCTGTATCAAATTTTATACATGTGTTTTTTTCAGGTGCATTTACGTAATAATACCCATTAAATTACGTTACTACCCCCTATATCCAACGTGTCCACTTATCTAAGCGAGTTTTTAATTTGTATACTCGTGGAAAACTAAAAGCATAATTGGATTGGGAATTTTTTTGCGGGAAAAAAACTGAATTTGATAAGCGTTTGGATTCCGCGGAGAAAATGGGAATAAGAACATATGCTGTGATATGCAATACTACACAGATTCAATTAATAAATTTTAGGGTGAATTAGATTTGAATCGAAAATTATATTATTTATTTTAATTTAGATAAATTTAAATTTAATAATTTAATAATTATTATTATTAAATTATAAATAAATATATATTATATTTAATTATTATTTATATCATAATTATATTATATTATTACATTACATTAAAAAATAAATAAAATATTTATAATAATTTAATAATTATATATATATATATTATTCTTTTAACATTTTTAATTATAATTATAAAAAATAATATTTGTTATAAAAATATTAATTTATTTATGTTGTGTTTTATATATGATAATAATATATAAATAAATTTTAATATTAATATTAATATCTGAAAAAAATAAATTTATTTCATTGACTCGAATTTATTATATTATCAGATGATTAAAAAAAATAAAATCATTCTTATTTTATAAGATTAATTAAAAACGAACCATTTTTATCAAGTAGTCACCCTAATACAAAGAAAGAAGAAACGAATTCGACTTGTGTGAGATTTGACGGTAGAAATTGATTGGACAGTGGAGATTGTACGGATGAGATGAAAGTATGATAATTGGTGGTGAGAAATCAGCGATGAGATCAAATGGACGGCTCGATTTTTATTTTGCTTTCTGGAAGAATGGAAAATTCTCATTGGATGTTGGGTTCTTCCTTATCCAGTGAGACTGTGAAAGTAGTATATGCGTTAAAAGTTTACCAGATCTAACCTATTAAGTACTCGTTTATAATATGAAACAACCTAACTAGATCGTCCCCTTTTTTCTAGTGAATTGGTTTTAAATTTTTGAAAATGGTATAATTAGTATTTAAATTATATATATATATTATTAAATTTTTAAATCTTACAATTTAATACACAAATTTTTAAATTTTCATACATATTATTTAACTTTACTATTAAAATATATATAGGTGAATAAAAATTTAAAATTTATATTAAAAGTTTTAAAAATTACATACATAATATCTAACTTTATTATTAAAATATATATATATGAATAAAAATTTAAAATTTATAGACTCATGTGTGAAATCTTTTTAAAAGTTTATTAACCTATATCTAAATTTATTTAAAGTTTCAAAATTAATTATGAAATTTAACCTTTTAAAATTAATTCAATATGTTTTGAATTTATTCTTAATGATAAATTTTTTAAAGATATCATCTCATCTAATATATATATATATATTACTTAATAATTTTATTGAATAAAAATTTAAAATATTAAAATATTAAAATATTAATATTTTCTCGTTTAATTATTTTATTTCCACCTGTAAACAACTCATTGGATTTGATTTTTATTTATCATATAAACAAAAGTATATCATATTAATACTAATTTAATGTAATGAATGTTATTTGAATAAATAGAAAAATAAAAAAATAATATTTCTAAAATTTATAATCCTAAAAATAAAATTTTTAAATTTAATTTAAAATATTTTTTTATTGTCATAAAAATTTAACTCATAATATTAAACTTTGTTCAATTTGAATTACATTTATTTAAATTCGTTTAGTTTAAATTTTTTTAATTAAAAATTGTTTAATATTACAAATATGATATTTTTATTGTTATAAATTTTAAAATATTGTATTATGTAATTTTCGATAAAGTACTTATTTCTGCTTAATAAGTAATTAAAATATACAATTTGATACAAGAATTATTTAGTTATTTTTATTAATAAAAATAAATAAATAAATTGTACGTTGGGAAAAAAATCTTACCACTCGTGTAGTTTGTTCGGAAAAATCAAAATAGTAATAAGAGAAACGGTCCAACAGATGAACAAAGATTAAAATCTTAAGAAAAAAATAATACGGTCCAGAGGCATGTGTGGTGATTTCACTCAAAAATTATTTTTAAATTTCAAATTATAACTTAAAAACAACTTCTTATAATTTTTAAAAACAATGAATTGTTTGATCATTATTTTAAAAAATTACTTAAAAAAAACATGATAGTACATATTATTTGGCCAAAATATTTTTAAAAACTTGTTTTAATTGTATACTTTTTAATGTCATTTTTAATATATTTATAATAATTTGAGTATCATAATTAAATTAGATAGTTTAAAACTTTACATGATTAATATAATTGAAATGAAATGTCAAATTTAAATACAATTTAATAATAATATTCGATTATATAAACAATTATTTAATGTCTAAAATTACTTTCCCCTCACATTTGATGAGAAATGCAATCTCGATAACTTATCATTATTTTGAAGGAGGAAGCATCTGACTGATAGTGCATACTTCCTTTGATTTAACATGTCTCTTATTCAGTAGTTAGTAAAATCAATTTGATAAATTATCTTTACCTTCACATAACTTTTTCATATCTCTTCCTCAACAATCACAGTGTTGATTTCTGTATTCCAACCAAACCCCGTTTAGTTTAACATACTTCCGCTTAATTTGATTAATTGAATAAATTTTTTTTTTTCCCTAAACCTTAAACTCTCCAAGAATCTTGCTCCAAATTTTGGGCCCAAAACGACTTTCAGAGAAAGAACTTCAGCAATAATATCAATAAAAAAGTATTTCAGAGAAAGAACTATAAAATATATAACAATAATTATCTACACAATCATTCAGATTTTTAATTAATTCAAAGCTTTTCGGCATAAATAAGAGCAAATTCGTACATTATATTGATGATTTTGAACAAAGAGGAAATGAGAAAGTTATCAAAACAAAGACTAGCCAAACAAAAACATCAAAGGAGAGCACAACTCTCTCTGTTCTCTGCTATATCCCCTTCATGTCCAAAAAAAATATCGGAGTAGTTATATGAAATTTCATGAGCCTCATGAAAAGTTCTAAACTAATTAGAATACTCGTGACATTGCCTAGTCCGGACGATATTTATCCATTGATGTCATTTCTCTTCAGCTCACACTTGTTGCCACTTGCTTCTGTCTAAAAAGCAATCTAACATGACATCAAAATAGAGTAACAGCCCATTAATCATAATTCAACAAATCTTGGTCCTACAGCCAAAGGGCCATTTTCTAATACTAATCTTCTACTACCCAATTTTAGATTTGTTTTCAACCAAAATGTGCATCTGAGTCGGACTATTTATATCAGCCCCATCAGGTAATGGCACCAGCAGCAGCAAACTACTTCGCCAAGACTTGTTTTTTCAAAAGCAGTTTCTACCACAGATGCGTATACTACCTATGGAAAATAATGGCTTCAATGGAAATAAAGGGCTTTCACTGTTTCAGATGAGTATATTATCTAAGGAAAACAAAGGCTTCAATGGAAGCAGTTTCTACTACAGGTGAGTATTGGGGCTTTGTATGGAGGTTGGGTATTGTGTAATTTGTTGCCAATGTTAATTAAATGTAACATCTTTCTGGAAAGAAAAAAAAAGAGAAAGCTAAAAGAACAACATGAGTTTAAGTCTTTAAGACAACAAAGAATTCCAATCCAACTAACTACACAAAAATAATTTAATAAATAAACGTACTAAAACCAATTCAAAATAAGAAATTTACTAAAAAAAAAGGGAAGAAATAAGCAACAGGCACGTGGATTTTTCAAAGCTGATTACAAAGAAGGGAAAAAAAAACATCCAAATGATAAAAGATTAAAAGCAATAAAATCATAAGAAAATTAATATAAAATCTAAAGGTAGAAAGAAAACCTGGTTAGGTCTTATCAGCTGCTTAGTCCCTTCGTCGAGCTGGAGTGCCGCAACAGTTGAGGGAGGAATCAGGATGATATAGATTCGTAAGCATAAATTATAGATTCGTAAATCAGTGAAGAAATTAAGAGAAGCAGGGAAAAATAGAAAAGAAAAAATGAGAAGCTTACCCGAACCGTCGTGGATTAGCATCGTCGCCGGCGAAAGGGAAGCGGCCAAAAGCTTGCTAATCTTAACAAGAGTGTGAATCGTAAATTCGTGATCGTGAGCCAGAGTTTTGTTTATGTTCAGACTTCAGAGAAAAAAAAAATGAAATTACAAAATAGCCCTAATCTATTGTTATTTATTTCGTAGCCCAACTAACTCCTATTTTCCCGTTCTCCGTGTTTTTATTAATTTTTAAAAACACTAAAACCAGCTCCAACCTATTTTATTTTTGTAAGTTCGTTTGCCGAACAAATCCTTAATTTTAATTACATATTAATAACATTATTAATTAATATAATCATTATTAATGATTTATTATTATTATTGGGACAATAACGAGTAATAATTTTCATAAATTTTTATTTTTATTTTTAATTTTAATTATATATGAATGATATTATTAATTAATAGAATTATTAATAAATTATTATTTCAACCATTACAATATACGTAATTGCAATATGTAACCCTAAAATAAAAAGATTAACAAAATTTATTATTTTTAATTTTAATAATAATATAATAAATCATAAAAAATTATCATATTCATATATATTAATATATTTATGGTTTAGAAAAGTAGTATTAATAAGTCATACGTAACTTTTTGATAAAATCATTTAAAAATATAGATTTTAATAAACATAAAAATTTATATTAATCGGTAATTTTTAAAATCAAACAAAATATTTGAAGTAAAATATCTAAAATAACATCTTAAAACTCATAATAATAAAAATAACACCACTACATTGAATCAAGAAATATATAAATTAGTATTAGGGGATATTATTTTTATTGTTATCTATTTTAATGGTGTTAATTTTTTAATTTTTTAATATTTAATTACAACTATAAATACACATACAATTAGACTGTGTTTATTCAAAAGTTGAGATCATTTGATAAAATTATTTATTGTGAACAGTCACACAGATATAATAAAATTTAAAAATTTATAACAATAAAATAAACAATTATATAATATTAAATAATATTTAAATTGATCAAAGATTGGTATTAAATGGTCTATTTTTTGAATGTGTTTTTATTTATAGTAAAAATATATGAATTATTTTATAGCATGATGTGTGAAAATAGTCTTATTATTTTTAAAAATGAGTAATTTATTCTCATTATTTTAAAATATGATCCAATTAGTCCCAAATTTTACAAAAATAACTAAATAAATCAAAATCATAATTTTTCTTTAAATAAAATATATAATGAGAGATATATAACATTTTTCTTTTAGTGTATTCAATAGATTTCAATAATTTTGACATCAAATAAAATTATAATATTCTTACATTTATTCATTTTAAAATTAAAGTTTTATTTTCCTTATACCACCAAAAATAGATATTTAATTTTTTTTATTACATATTAATCTTTTTTTCTAAATTTTATATTTATTATAATTTAAAATTAATAAATTAATCTTACTTAATTAAATACGTTATAAATGTATATTTCTTTCCATATAATATATAATTTTAATAATATTATATTAATTATTTTAACTTAATTATTTTTATACTTTCGACACATAAATGACTTAATTATTTAATATAATTTTACTTTTAATCATTCTTAGTAAAAAATATATGTTTATTTTTATAAAACGTTAAAAAATATACATTCATGTATGTTGTAAAAAAAATAAACATATATTTTGTTCTAAAAAATTAAAAATAAAATTCTATATATAAATTTTTTATCAAATAATTAAACCTTATTTCTATAGTAAAATCTAATCAACTTTGTTTAATAATTTATAAAATTGAATTACACATTTTATAATAATTACAATAACAAACTGATTTTTTTTCCTATTTTATGTGGTTTGAGTCGAAAAAAAAAAACTCAAACGTGTTAATAAAATTAAATAGAATTGGCATTTCATATTTTTTCCTCTTTGAAAACTCTTGGGATATGTACGGATTTGCATTGCGAAAAATGGTGAATAAAATATAAAGGGTTGAAAATAAGAGAAAGTTTTTTAAAAAAAAATTCTTTATAAATCTTTCCTTTCGAATAAAATATTCCTCGTATGTACCTCACATTTTTTTTTCGTAAAAAATCTAAGATATAGATATAAGGATTTTGTATCTTAATAATATATTATTATATTTATTAAATAAAAAATATATATTTTTATTCATATTTTAGATTTAATATACTAATAATTTTTCTATTTAATAAAAAATACAACTATAATTTAATTTTAAAAAAAATATATAGAAGGTTAATTTTATATTTATAAAAATATTTATTATTTTATGTATTATCTTTTTCTGTTCATTTCAATAATAAAAACATCTGATACCACTATGACAATTACGATTAAATTCCATCATTTTCTACTTCTTACTTTTGATATTGTTTTATTCTTTTATCGACTAACTAGTTTTTATTATTTATTATAAAATAATCAAAATTTATATTTTTCACTTAATAGTAGTTAGACTAATAATACTTATTTTTATCCTTGATTTTCATTATCATTAGTTGACTTCCTTTTATCTCAATGACCCGTTTATTATTTTTGACGATTTGATTAAACTTATAATAAAAAATATTTTTAATCAAACACAAAATGATTTAAAAATGATAAGGTAGTAAAAAAAATTGGAAGAAATAAACTAACGATGTTCGTAATAATTGACAAAAATAATGTTTCAAATAAATTAATATTTTATTAACTTTAATTTCGATAAAAATTATATTTTTGAATTCTTTTTGAAATTCGAATATTGTTATAACTTTTGTTAAATATAAAATTATTAATATAATAATTTAATAATATAAGGTTAAATATTTACATTTTGTTAATGTATCACTAAATTAACATACCCCAAATATAGCTTTAGAGATCCAATGTCATCATTTCCTTCTCGTTAGCTGAACAATCATTCAACAAAAAGTTAATTATTTTAATTTTATTCTTCGATCAAGCAAAGGTTATTGGTAATTAATCTAACAAATTATGTACTTATTTTCGTTTGAGAAATTAGACAAGTGTTTGAAAGTAATACCCTCTAATTGTTTTGGTTTTTCGGGGGATTCATTTTGATTTTTATGCAGTGATTCGTGATATTATGTACTAGACAGGCATGGAATTGGATTCTCTTCCTGATCTTTACCCTTTGACAAGTTTACAAATTGGGTAAGATTTATTTTCATTTTTTCTTAGATTGTGATTTCCAACTCGTTCAGTCGTTCTATTATTTTGAAACTTTGTGAAGAGTTCCTATTATTTTGGTTTATGGAACTAATTACACATCTTTCAGAGAAGAAAAAAACATTGGTTTCTGTAAAAATTATTTGTTTTGATTGATAATTGGACTTTCCATACTAGTATATGAAAGTAAAAGTTTGTTTAGATGCCAAGGTCCTGTCATTCTTGTCAAATTTAAGCATGGTTACTTCATATTAATATTTGACACATATATCACATATTATTAATTGCTTACAGTGCATGAAGATCACCATTTAGAAACACTAGAGCATCGCTGAAGACTCCAAGCTTCTGCTCAACATTTAGCGATGAAAAGAGTTTGCTCAAGGGGGTCCCCCTCATTAATTCATTTTGCTGGCAAGCTATAGAAGGCTCCATTCTCTATGATGAATTTATACAAGACGTTGCATATGGCTGTTTCGTTTTTGAAGTTTTTTGGAAAGATGTTCCAGGTATCAACTTCTTGAATGAACTTAGTGTATGCATGATTGATTATATGACTATCTTCTTATTCAAAAATTCTAATAATAATTTTTCATCCTCTTTATTTATATATATATATAACATGAAACATCACCTTAAAAGTTTAATCTCCAAAGTAAATTAAGTCTCGTAATACTGATATTATATATTTTTTAATCTTTTACATACATCTTATATTATATTTTCTTTTATTTTATTTAATTTAATCTTTTACTTACATCTTTTTTTTAAGAGTTACATTATAAGTTTTTTAGGAGAGGTATAAAGTGTTTTTTTTTTTGTCTAATAGATTGAAATTCTATACCATGTTAGAAGTTATTACAAAACAATTTTTTTAAAATTTAAATTATTGAGAAAAGAACCAACATTATTTTTATATATTTGTTATAAATTTTTACAAATTATGTTAAACCTGCTACTAAAGATAGCAACAGATGTTTGAAAATGAGATATTTGGACTCGATCAATTACCAAATATGTAATCTCTTTTGAATAGTATGTGTTGGCTGCATGGCTTTAGAAGTGAGATCTCTAATAAAATGGGAATTCAGAAGCAGTGAGCTGTTTTTCATCATGGTTCTCTGGCACTCTGTCTGAAACACTTAAATTTACAAAGCAATTTAATTCATTTGCACAACAAATTAAGTTCCTTCTTGTTACTCTCAAGGAATTATCGTTGCTTCTAAAGAATTGCTGCTATATATATATATACACATATATATGATGCATCACAAGCCACTGCTATCTGCTACAAAAAAGAGTTATAAAAGTTGGTTAACACTCTGAACCAACTTTATTTTTATTTTTTTACAAAATTTACTCATTTTTTATTATATTTAAATTAAAACTTATATTTGATTATTACATAATAGCATAAAAAACCAAAATCAATTTAATAAATAGTTTAAATAATATAAATATTTGAAAAATAAACTATTAATTAATAGTTAATAGCACAAAAATTACGATGATAATATTCTATGTTATTCAAGATCATTATATTCTTCTCTTTATATTATATATAATACAAAAATTATACACATAAATAATAACACATAATAACATAAAAAAAATATGAATAATAAGTGCGTAAAATTAATAGAAATACATACAAAATTAAATAAAGTAACAAAATGAAAAAAATGAAGAAAAAATTGTCTTTTGTAAGTGAAAAATGGGTATAAAAAATTTGAGTATTTTTCTCAAAAAAATAGAGGAATTAGAAGATTAGTTAAAGAGGAAGAAAACCCACTAACCGACGTTGGAATTGGTAGTCGTAGGTGACCGAAAAATGAGAAAGAGTGGAAGAGAAGTAGAGAAGGTTGTGAGTTTTTGAGAGTTATGCAGCGTTTAGAATAGTTTCTGTCTGGAGAAGAAAGAAGAGAAAATAATTTATCTACGTGTGTAGCGTCGGTCTTAAGTGTTAACACACGCTACACTACATAGATAGCGTCGATTCCAGGTGTCAACTTATGTTACGTGGATAACGTCAATTCACCACGTCAACTGACGTTACGTCCACGTATAGCGTCGATTTGACACATCAACTAATGTTACGTCATATATGGATATGGAATTAGATAGTGATTTTGGGCATATGGATTACAAAGATGCTCTTTTGCTATTCATGTTCAATGATAGAGATCTTCCAAAAGTGTGTTAGTTTGCAGCATGCTTCTTGACTGCATTGAGATGTTATTATCACCATTGGTGGATTTCTATCCATACATGTCTAGTTTAGGTATACACACATTTCCTTAATTTATTTTCACCACAAAAATGGTAATAGAATATATCGTGTCATTGATATGATCGTCTGTTACTGCTTTTTCGCCCATAAATTATATCATGCATGGTATGAACAGGCTATATTATTTTTCTGTCCAAGTAAAGTTGCTCCACCAATAGCTTTTTCTTTGCTTGAAAATAAGTTCAAGAGTATACAAATTGGAAAGGTGGCTTGTTCTGTTTGTTTTACAAAAAGCTAGATGGATATAATCTTAGACATATTGAACTCGCCGTGAATATGGGTTCTTGAATCGAATCACTTATGCCATACAATATTAGAGAGCCTTACCAACTTTTTGGTAGGTAAAGCCGGCGTTTCTGAACCGGCCATGAATGTGGGTCATTAAAGTGAGTCAATGGAGCACTTTATCATCTTTTCATAGGCATGTGAAGCCTTTTTAGAGCCCACCATAAATGTGGCTCGGACAGAGTCAATTCTGCTCTAAAATTTGGAGCACTTGATCATATTTTTAGGTTTGGAAGCCTTTCTTAATACTAGATCTTGTAGTATGGGAAATCTCTATTATTCAGAACCTTTGGTTTTTCTTTTCTTTTCTCTGTGTGCTCTTTATTTAGCTTTGATTTGTTCTGCTCCATGTTTCCTTGAAGATATTTAAAGATGAGTCATCTCACGTTTATAATGCACTAGGATTTGTTTGTTTTTTATTTTATTATTTTTTCCTCTACAGTTACTTTATGTTAGGGGGATTTTTATTAGGTATGCGTGGAGAAGCAAAGAAGTTTTAAATGTAACAATTTGATTGATTATCCGTTAATTTTCAACTTATAATCAATATATAGTCTATATGTGATTTAAATAAATCTTATAATATATTTTAAAAATGTTATTCATAAATACCTTATTTATTTAATATTATGAAAATATAATTATATTTTCTTTCATAATTATATGCACATCGTTCTATAAATATGTTTGATATCACACTATTTTAAATATGTTTTTTATTCTTTTAATGAAATTAAGTTTTATATATGAATTATAAAAAATTTAATTTAACACAAATTGTTTCTTTATCTCTTATTATGCAAAGAAAAAAAATTAACTTCAATATCTAACCATGTTTATAGAAAAAAACAACTCAGAAACAATATTTATAGGGTTTTTCGTCAGTCTCTTTCCTAAGAAGTTATTTGATTCGAAAACAACAATATCATATGCCTGGAAGATATTAAATAAAATCTAGCTACAAGTTAATCTAGTAAGGAAAATTACGAAGAAACACAACTGACACCGGAGTAAGATTAGAAATAGAAAGAAGGAAAAGCCTAGTATAGAACCTGTACGATATGTTGGGGAGATTTTTGTCAATTACGTCATAATGACTGGTTAGTAGTCAATGATCAGCGTAAAATCATAGCAAAGTCTGTATATAATTTAAATTAAATATTCAAGAAATATTTTATTACTATGATAAATATCTTATTTGTTTAATATTATGAAAATAGATTATCAGAATATCATTCAAATATTTTAGAAGGAGAAAATATAGGATTATTTTGATATTTTTAATATATGTATATATATATTTTTTAAGTATACGTTTTAATTAATAAAATTATAATTTTTATCATTTTTATTGTTAAATATAATTTATAATGTGTTGCTACCTTATTAGTATTAGGATTCTACTTTTGTTATCATTCTACTTTTAATACTATATTTTATCCATATTTTTTAGTCAAGTGGTATCTTAATTTAAAAAATATATTAAATTAATATAATTTATTATTTAATTGGAATTTTTTTTAAAAATAATTTTGAATAATCAATTAATTAAACGATATTTCGAATATATTTTTAAATAATTAATTAACTATTTTATATATATATAAATATTTAATTAAATGATTAATTATATTAAATTTATGTATTTTTTAAATAAAAATATATCATCTTAGAATACAAATAAAAAATATTAAAAATAAAATCATCATATTAATATAGTAACGAATATAATTCTAATTATGTTAGATGTTTTATTTTCAGTTGACGAGTGGGAGCAAGATAGGCCCAAGTCCAGGAATTGCTTTATCAATCCCATTAGATTCAGGCTTCACGTATTTTTTAAGATGGGTGGGCAAAGGCATGTATCCAATTCGTATTATATTTGAACTAGTTGTTTTTTTAATGGGTTATCTAATAAAAGATATAATGATATATTATATAAAAGAAAAAAGAACATTTTTTAATTTTTTTTTATTAATATATTAAATAAAGAGCTTTGGAAGAAAGCAAAATGTGGTTGGACATTTTTTGAATTTTTATAGGAGAATTTAAAATAATAAATAAAATTATTAATGGTAAAAAATAAAAATAAAATGTTATCCTTGCTTTATAGATGTGTGCAAGTCACATAATAAATAATAAAATTTTAATTTTAATTAAATTTAATAAAAAAATTAATATTTAGACGGATTATATTCTAATTTTAATACTTTAAAAACTAAGATGAATATAACATTTATAGAGGGATCAAAATAGATGGAGGATGATAATATAAGAACTAAAATTAATATAATATTTGTATATGTGCAAAAGTTTATAGAAAATGATAATATAAAAATAATTCGATGCATTTAATCATATATTTTTTAATAATGTAGTTTAAAAAATGCAACATTATAAAAACAAAGTAGTATGCTTAATGTCACGATCTTATTTTTTCAAGTAGCGATCGTGTGGCACTTAGCACCGTCTGTTGCACTAAGCCTGCCTTTGAACCCGAATGAAACTCTAAAGAGACTAGAAAGAGAGTTTGCAAAGAATGATTTGTATTGTTTTAGAGAGAATTTATTTTACAAGATGCTAAGAATTCCCAAGATTTCCCAAGATGAATACAAATGAATACCAATGAGTCTATTTATAGTGTGGTTCTAAGCTTAAGAGCATGTCATCACTTTCTAGAGTATTCCTAGTCTAGAATGTACAAGAGAGTTCTAGATTTATGTACAATATGCCACAATGGTCTAGGAACTTCTAGCCAACTCTAGAGTCTTCTAGGTTTGTCTAGTTCCTTCATGCATCTTCCTGGATGTTCCGTAAGCTTCCAGCGGCTTCTACATCCTTCATGAACTATCCGGCATGTTCTAGAATATTCCAACCCATTCTAGCACTCTCCTAGCTTGAGTTGAGTCCATACAACTCTAGCTCTTTCTAGATATTTTTAGACAATTCTAAAACTTTCCATATAGAATAGTCTAGATCTTTTAGGCAACCATCATTTGTTTGGATTTTTAGGGACAATTTGAGTGGGACGTGACATTAAGCTTACTAATTATTATTTTGTATATTTTCTTCCATTTTTTAATTAGAACATGAATAATTACAACTGAAAAAAGATTCAGTAAAAATTAATAAGCTTATAATTGGAATCATAATTTACAAAAAAAAAAAGTGATTATAATTGATTTAATTAGTTAAAAACTATCATATCCATTATTATACAGTAAGTTGACAATCTAATTAGTTAAAAACTATCACATCTTTGTTGTTGTTATTATTATTATTATTATTATTATTATTATTATTATATATGGTAAGTTGACAATAATGGACACTTCCGAGAACAAAAATACTAAAATTGTTAAATTATATATATCACATTCACCTATTAGTTACACGTATCTAATTAGTAATTATATATAAGTGGGTATGGTAATAACTATTTTATGGTAATTAATTTTTTTAAAGTGAGGAGTAAGGCTGTTTAAAAATGAATGGATGTGATCCAATCCAAACTTAAGTTATAAGTTTTTTTTTTCATTTTGATTGTATTAGTTTGTATTTAAAAATGATAGAATTGATCTATCTTAAATTATATCAGTTTTTTAAGTTAATATTTCACAATAACCAATCAAATTCACACTTATATTATATTATATATATTTTTATTTTTTTATTTTAATATAAAAATTTATTTAATAAAAAGGTAAAAAGTTCAAATGAAACTAATAATTTTCCAAACCCATTTTGTATTAATTCACTTCATATTTTCAAATTTTAATTAATTATTCCTTACTTTATTACTTCTTTACTTCCTTACTCTAGCCAATAATCCTATCTAATTTTTCAATTTTAAGTTTTTAATGTAAAGTTTATTATTTAAATTAAACGTTTGTTTATACATATAATTTATTTTTAAAATAATATAAAATTAAATAATAAATATTTATATAAATAGTATTTTTTGTATTGTTTGAAATTTAAAATTGAATATATGATATTTGTTTATTTATTATTTAAAAAAAATAAAAAAAATAAAGTCTAAATTTTATTCAATTATTAAAACATAAAAATTAATGTAATAGTTATTTAGTTATTAAAAATAAATATTTTTAAAAATTTATCAATAATAAAAAACAAAAAATACAAAATTTGATAAATTTAATTCAAATAAACTTAATCCTTGATTTAGATTTATTTTATATATTTTATTAGATTAGATTGATTATTACTTTTTAAAAATTATCATTATTGATTTGAATTTAATTCTATCTAAAATTTGAATCAACTAATATATACATCCTCAGTAAGTTGCCGCAAAGTCCGCGATACTTGAAAATGCTTTTTTATTGCGCAAAAGCTTGTTGTTATTTTGATATCAATATAATTATTTTTCATCGATATTTAATAAATTTATTTAATAATAATAATATTATTAAACTATAATTATAAATAAAAATAAAATAATTAATTTATACATTATTAACTTAACAAAATAGAGTATGACGTTACCATTACCACCGTCTTAAAAAAAGTATTAATACTTATGCAAACACGCTGGATCATCTTTTCCTTTAATGATTTTTTTTAGCTGAGAATATGTTGACGCCTGACTCTATTTATTTTGAAAGTGAATAATTTAGTATCATTAATAAATATAATTTATATGATATATTTTTTATTAGATACAGTTATGTAAATTCGGATTAACATTTTAAGCTGATTACTAAAAAAAATTATAACTAATCATTTTAGATTAGTGTCGAACTTAATATACATACGTAGTATTTTCCATAATTTCTTACCATACATGTATCTAAAAGTAACAAATCTACTGAAAATAATAATATGCGTCTTGAAGCTTCCAGCAAATAGTTTGGACGAATAGTACCTAATAGGCCAATATAGTTGGGTTCTTCGGACGAGAAGCTTGACTACAAAAGAGTACAACTCATGCATTGGTGCATGGAATGTCTTTCTTGCACTTCTTTGCTTTTTAAAATTTCTTCCGTATTTAACTCTATATGTTTGGCATTTTATATCAATTATATCATTAATTTATTTATATATTATACAAAATTTATATATCAATACTACCAAAAAAATTAAGAAACATTTAAAAAAAATACTTGACATTGTATATATCAAGAAAAAAAATATAAACAACTCAAATAGAATAAAAATATAATAAAAGAGTTTCATATTTATTAAAAAAATACTAATTTGATATTTATAAGTATTATTATAATTGATGTGTTAGTTAATTATTGGTTAAAAAAATAAATTATATTGTTTTAGTTTATAATTTTATGTTATACGGTATAAAAAGATGTTTTATTCAATACTTATATATTATTATTGATGTGATATTTTAAATCCATAAATTATAAAATAAATGCAACACTTTTTTTTAAATATAACTATTCACTACTTTTGAAAAAAATAACTAATTAAGTATTAAATCATTTATTTAAAATATATTAAATAATATGTAAGAAGTATTTAGTTTTTTTATTAAATTATCATTTAAATATGGGAAAATTCATCCTAGTTGACTAAATGAATAAAATAAAATAAAAAAGAACATTTTTTCACCTTGAGAAATAATATTCAATTTTTGAATATGATTTTTTAAAAGATAATATTACTTTTTTTTAATAAAAATAAGCCACCTTTACATGTAAATAAGTGGGGGGGGGGGGGGGGGGGGGGGGGGGGGGAATGAGTGTAAGAGAGGTTCTTCCTATCACCTATTAAACCAGCCTCTTGTAAAATTTTATCTTCCAATATATATTCCTCTCCTCCAAATAAAGGATGTAAATGGTGAGTATGAAAATATGCATGTATGTTGTTATTTGATTAAAAATATAATTTTATAAGTAAAATTTTATAATTTTTATAAAAAATTGATTAAATTTAATATGTACCTCTCTTAACTTTATGTGTAAGTACAATTTATACTTATAAATGTGATTAATTTTTAATTATATGATCCTATAATATGATCCTAATGTCCTATATATACGATGATAATATGAAATATACACAATTTTACCAACAATGATTATTGATCATATATATACATAAGAGGAGTAGAGAAACAATCATGGAGAATGACTTCTAAATTTATGGGGTTCTCCTTTTTCCACCGTATGTTTAGGAAGTAAACATGTGAACGAGAATTACTCAATTTTTCCTTATTCTCTTTCCTTATTGGTATAAATAACTTTATTTTTAGTAGTTTGAAATAACTGTGAGATTGTATATATGTAATGTGATATCATATTTATCTCAAATACAAGTAAAATTAAAAGATTAATAGAAAAATAAAACATGATTAATTATAATAATCATAAACACAATAAAAACAACTTTGAAAATTATGGGATAAGATAAAATGATTTTTAAAAGAAATAAAACAATTTTAATCTATAAAATTTATTAAAAACATCTAGTATTTTAGATGTAGGGTATTACATAAATTCTCACCTCTGCATTAATGATGAAAGTCACACACTATGTCAATGCCACAATATATGTAACGACCTATGCGGATATCGGATATATACACCCATCCCAACAAATAGTATGGACGAATAGCAGCCGCCACTAATAAAAAGATTCTGTATATATATAACTGTTTTGTTATCAATGCAATTATTTTTAATTAGGAGGTTGTGTTTATTAGGAGAAATCTTGTAAAAAAATTCGTTGAATTGATACACTAATTTTGACATGCTATACATTTTATTATATTAATTTTCAAGTAATAACCTAAAAATTCACTAAGTTTGCTATCCACCACTCATGAAACAATTCCAATATATAGCTGTTTTACTAATCAATGCAATTATTTTTAATTAGGAATTATGTTGAATTTGTTGGGAAATTACGCAAATTTCCGATAAGTCAGATGTTTGAGAAAGCAATAATAGAAAAATAACACACAAATTTGATAACGGAGTTCGGCCAATCTAGTTTACGTCTTCGGATCTGCTGCAGATCTTTTTACTGAAAGAGGAGAAATTACATAAGGTGTTTACAACACTCACAACTCACAACCCAATTACATCCAAGAAAATTATTCTTAATTTTCTCTCACAAAAGTTTTTTTCTCAATTGGAATGAACACTTTGGATGATGAATTCATTACAATTACACATCTATTTATAGAAAAATTCACTCATTGAATTACTCCTTAAATTAATGGTTACTTAAATTGCTCATTGAATTAAGCTCCATGTTTTGCTCCTTAATTTCCTCCTTAAATTAAGGAGTTTTATAACAATCTCCCACTTGAAAACTAATTTCAATCTTTCTTTACACATCGATCAATGCAGCAGCTTTTCTAGTCTTAGTTACTCTAGCATACCAATTGAAGTTGAGCACAACTTCAGTTTGTCAATAGTCACCACCTTTGTTAACATATCTGCTGGATTTTTGCTACCTCGAATCTTCTCCAGTATTAACACATCATCTTCCAATAGAGATCTGATGAAGTGATAACGAAATCCAATAAGCTTGGTTCTAGAATGAAATGCTGAATTCTTTGCCAAGTGTATTACACTTTGACTATCACTATGCAGAACATTCTTCTCCTGTTTGAATCCCAAATCAGTTAACAAACCTTGAAGTCATATCATCTCTTTACTAGCTTCAGTTACTCCTACATACTCAGCCTCTGTAGTGGATAGAGTGACAATTTTCTGTATTTGTAACATCTAACTAACAACTGTAGTTCCAACAGTAAATATATATCCGGTGGTGCTTCTTCGGTGATCAACTTCACCTCCAAAGTATACATCTACATAGCCTTGTACTTTTAATTCTCCTTTACTAAAGTATAAGCACTTTTCTGTGGTGCCTCGTAGATACCTCAAAATTTGTTTCCTAGTGAGTTTTTCCTGGGTTTGACATAAATCTGCTAACAACCCCACTACATGGCCAATGTTTGGTCTCGTATAGACCATTGCATACATCAAACTTCCAATGGCCGAGGCATAAGGAACCTTAGCCATGAATTCTCTCTCTTCCTCTATCTGAGGGGACTGATCCTTGGATAGGCGAAAATGACTGGCCAAGGGTGTGCTAACTGGCTTAATGTCGCCCATGTTGAATCTCTGCAAAACACGATTGATGTACTCTGCCTGAGATAACTGCAAGGATCCTTTCTTCTTATTTCTTGTGATTTGCATTCCAAGAATCTTCTTTGCTGGACCCAAGTCTTTCATGTCAAACTCCTTTGACAATTGTTGCATCAACCTTTTAATATCATCCATATTTGAACCTGCTACTAACATATCATCAACATAAAGTAGTAAAATGATATAACTAGACTTATATCTCTTGAAGTAGCAACAATGGTCAACATTGCACTTCTGGAAACCTTCCTTGTGCATGAAGCTATCAAACTTTCTATACCATTGTCTCGGGGCTTTTTTCAGGTCATACAAACTTTTCTTAAGTCTGCACACCATGTTCTTCTTCCCTCTTTCTGAGAAACCTTCTAGTTGGTACATGTATATCTCTTCATCTAAATCTCCATGAAGGAATGCAGTCTTCACATCCAACTATTCAAGATGAAGATCTTCAATGGGTACAATACTCAACACTGATCTGATAGTATTGAGCTTCACAACGGGAGTGAAAATGTCAGTGTAGTCAACTCCTTCCTTTTGTTGAAACTCTTTGACAACTAGGCGTGCTTTGTATCTCTTGGAACCATCATGCTCCTCTTTGACCCGGTTCACCCATTTGTTGTGAAGTGTCTTCTTTCCCATAGGTAACTCAGTTAGTCCCCATGTCTGGTTGGAGATGAAAGATTTCATTTCTTCTTTCATAGCAAGCTCCCACTTGCTGGAATCTCGAGTCTGACAAGCTTCATCATAGAATTCGGGCTCCTCTCCATCAGTCAGCAACATATAGTTCATGTATCTCCTGTTAGGCACATGAGGTCGAGAAGACCTTCTCAATACATGAGCTGGAGTAAGAGGTTGTGGTATGTCGGAATGTTGTGTACTGCTCTGTCCAACAAGTCCCTCTAGTTGAGGACTTGTTACAATTGATTTTGTTGCGGAACTATCTGGGACATCATCTGCATCTGCATCTGCAAATATTGACTCATTCTGCTCTGAGTCATTGGCGTCTATTTTATGCATGTCCTTATACATCACCCTTTCGTTGAAAATCACATCTCTGCTACGGATAACTTTCTTGTTTTCGTCATCCCAAATACGGTAGCCAAACTCATCCTCACCATAGCCGATGAATGTGCATTTCTTGGATTTGGGATCAAGCTTATTCCTACCTTGATCACTAATATGCACAAATACTACACAACCAAAAACTTTTAGATGTGATAGTTTCACCTCTTTTCCCCTTCATACCTCCTCAGGTATTATATGCTCCAATGGAACAGATGGGCCTCGGTTGATCAAGTAAGCTGCCGTGTTAACTACTTCTGCCCAGAATTGCTTCTGCCTAGAATTGCTTCGGTAGACCTGACTGTATACGAATACTTCTGGCTCTTTCTGTCAACGTTCGGTTCATACGCTCAACTACATCATTGTGTTGAGGCGTGCCTGACACAGTTCTTTCCATTCTGATCCCGTGCTCATAACAATTTTTTTTGAATATGGTGTCTTCATATTCACCACCATTATCGGTTCTGAGCTTTTTGATCTTCAAACCTGTCTCATTTTCTACCATATCTTTCCATCTTCTGAAAGCTTTAAATACTTCAGACTTATGCTTTAGAAAGTAAACCCATACCTTCTGAGAGTGACCATCGATGAAAGTCACGAAGTATTGTTTCCCACCAATCAATGAGACGATTGTTGGTCCCCAAACATCAGAGTGAATAAGCTCTAGCCTTTCCTTCTTTGGGGTTCTGCCAATTGTCTGAAAGCTGACTCTCTTTTGCTTTCTAAGTATGCAATCTTCGCACATGTCCATCTCTACAGACTGTAGACCTGGAAGTTTTCTTTTTGAGTACATAATCTTCATCCCCTTCTCACTCATGTGGCCTAGTCTCTGGTGCCACAAATTTGGTGTTTCATTGCCTACTGCAATTGTGATTGAACAACGTGCCTCCGCTTTCATATAAAGAGTGTCACTTTTCTTGCCTCGAGCAACTGTCATTTCACCCTTTGAAATTTTCCAATCATCACCATGGAAGATCATAGTGTAGCCTTCACTGGCCAACTGCCCTACTGAGATTAAGTTCCTTCTGAGGTCGGGAATATGTATGACATCCTTCAACTCCCAAACAGACCCGTTCAACTTAATCTTTACTACACCTTTTGCCAATAATAGCACATGATTGATCATCACCAAGATATACCTTTCCAAGGTTTCTGGGGACATATTTCTCGAAGAATTCTTTCTATGAAGTAGCATGGAACGATGCTCCAGAGTCTAGCACCCAAGATTCTTCCTTGCTCTCCAAAGAGCATATCAATGCATCATCTCCTCCTGAGGTGGAAGTTATATTTGCCTCTGCCTTCACTTGTTTTTCCTTCGGTGTACTCTTGCACTGATTTCTGTAGTGCCCGGTTCTTCCACAATTCCAACACTTGATAGTCTTTGAGCTATGGGAATTATTAGGATTCTTGGATTTGGATCTCCTGTCATTTGATCTACCTTGGTAGTCTGTTCTGTCACGTCCATTCCTTTTGGTTGAATTTCTTCCTCTTGAATCTGTATGCAAAACTGAAGAAGTTGATGATTCACCTGACTCTCTACGTCGGATCTCTTCATTGAGAACCAGATCACGAACATCATCAAATTTCAACTTATTGCTTCCTTACGAGCTACTTACAACCGCGACAGTAGCATTCTAGCTTTCTGGTAAAGAAGACAAAAGTATCAATGCTTGTACTTCTTCATCGAATTCAATTTCCACTAAACTCAAATGGGTTGTGACTGTGTTGAGTTCATTGAGATGTTGAGCTACCAATGCGCCTTCCGTCATCCGCAAATTGAACAAACGCCTCATCAAGTGAACTTTGTTTAAGGCTGATGGCTTCTCATACATATTGGATAGAGCTGCCATAAGACCCGCTGTGGTCTTTTCCTTTGCTATGTTAAAAGCAACATTACGGGATAGCGATAATCGAATAACTCTGAGGGCTTGCCTGTCTAGAAGATTCCAATCTTCTTCCTTCATAGCCTCTGGCTTCTTCCGTGAGAGAGGTTGATATAGATTTCTTTGATACAGATAATCCTCTATCTGCGTTCTCTAAAACCCGAAATTTGTACCATCGCATTTTTCAAGTTTCACCTTTCTTTCATTTGCAGTTATTGCTCCCACTCAAATCTGACTTTCTCCGGATCGTTTCTAACTATTTATGCAAACCACCCTGTATTAGAACACATCCGTCAACGAACAAAAATCGTCGACAAAATTTCACTATTCACTATTCACGTAAATAGTAACCTTGTAGAAAATTGACAGAAATCACCACCAGTAGCTCTGATACCAGTTGTTGGGAAATTACACAAATTCCCGATAAGTTAGATTTTTGAGAAAGCAAAAATAGAAAAATAACACACAAATTTGATAAAAGAGTTCAACCAATCTAGCTTACGTCTCCGAACCTACTGCAGATCTTTTTACTGAAATGAGAGAAATTACATAAGGTGTTTACAACACTCACAACTCACAACCCAATTACACCCAAGAAAATTACTCTCAATTTTCTCTCACAAAAGTTTTTCTCTCAATTGGAATGAACACTTTGGATGATGAATTCATTACAATTACATATCTATTTATAGGAAAATTCACTCCTTGAATTACTCCTTAATTTAATGGTTCCTTAAATTGCTCCTTGAATTAAGCTACATGTTTTGCTTCATGTTTTGCTCATTGTTTTGCTCCTTATTTTGCTCCATGTTTTACTCCATGTTTTACTCCTTAATTTCCTCCTTAAATTAAGGAACTTTATAACAATCTCTAACAGAATTCATCCATAGTTTTGATAAGTTATATATTTTAGCATATTAGTTTTGAGTGTTACTTTAGAAGTTAAGTTATAGGTTTTTATTGTACTAGATATTTGTTAATTTTGAAAAATGGAATAACAAATATCTATTAAGTTTGAAAAATCATTTAAAACTTTTAATATTTTACTTTTTAAATTTAGTATACTTTTAATGTAATATGTAAAAATTAGTAGATTTAAATGTCAATTTATAGGGTATTTTCTCTTTTAATTAGTTAAGATAGTTTACCTGGCCATATTCCTATTGAAGTTCGTTGTTTTCAAGTTAACAAATATCACTTTTGGTGGTCAATAAGGGGTTTCTACGATACACATTTTTTTGAATTTAATATTCAACTATTATTTGAATTATTTGATAACATCATATAAATGAAATGTTTCCAATTATCTTTTTGGAATAATTTAAATGAAGACGATGACCATTTACCTCCCAGATTGGGACCTTTTAGTTGTAATCTTCATATTTACAGTGTTTAATTAGCTTTCAACAATCCAATCCCATATGAGAAATTTCACTTGATTAATATGATATGTAAAATTCTAACTATGTAATTAAGTTACTTTCAGAATCATAATTCCTAACCATGCCTGCATCATGGACCATGTGCTCAAAAATTGAAAAGCTGGCTATCAAATTAATGGTAGAAAAATTATAATTTGTACTTTATATTATATTCTTAGTATTAATTGTTAAATTTTTTTGGTAAACTAATTTTTCCAAAAGTTTTTATCGAAAGAAATGTTAATAATAATTTTATATATTTAACATTCCTATCAAGTATTAATTGATTTTTTTATCATGTATTTTAAATATTTTTAATTTAATAATTAAGATTATTGGGTATTGAATACAAAATATATAACTCTCATATCATGTTAAAAGTTATTTAAAAATAAATTCTATCAAATATTTAACTAAAAATAATAATTTTATATATTGAACATTAATAAATACCTTTAATTTGATATATATATATATATATAGCTACTTCATCAAAACTCTTATAAGAAAAAAAATTCTCTAATTTAGTCTCTTTTTTTTTTTTATTATATTGTGAGGAGGTATTTTTTAGTTTTAGTTATGGCATGAAGAGTCAATAGCGTGTGGGCAAAAGATTGGTGAAGAACAGATGGTTCACACGTTTCTGATTCTATTTTCTTATGATCTTATATATTACTGGTGACGTCCAAATCATTGTTCCAATTCAACCCATAAATGATCCAACCCGTCGTCAGAATAATAATCCGAATTTATCTTATCCATTTTGTTTGTTAGGTTCACAATAGGAACATGCAAATAAACTTTGACCATTTATTAATGGTGATTTTATTACTTTTTAAGATATAATATAAATATTTTGAAATATTTATCCGATTATTTATCCAACCTTAATATTTCAATCCGATCCGTTTTGTTACGGATAAATCAAAAATCCAATCATTTTATCTGATCTGATTTGGCAAATCCTATTCTTAAAAAAAAAAAATGACGTCCAAATCATTTATATATATCTCACTACGGAGCTCTAAGCCTTTCATGTTAGCTTAATTAACTAGCTAGTACGTTGCCCAATATCATATCATATACACATTCAAATGGCTTTTGCAAAGCTAAGATTAATAATAGTTTTCCTGTTAGGGTTTCATGTTTTAGGTGGTAATTGGGTACTTGCAATAAGGAATGACGACGGAGTTAACTTTGATCTTAATTATAATGTTACTTGGGGATATGATCATGTCTCGCTCTTCAATGATGGCAAGGAACTTCAGCTCTCCATGGACAAATCTTCTGGTTATTTTCGTCTTCATGTTTTCTTTCTCTCCCCCACTCTCTCTATATATTATTTTCATTTTCTTACGTATTTTCAAACAAGTTAACTTATGATTCGCTCAATGATCTGAAAATAATATTCATATATTTTTCGTTTAAAATTATAGATTAGAATAAAAAAAATATGATTTGGTAAAAAAAAAAGAACTTATACTTTAATAACCACATGCAATAATTATTATTTTGAAGTATTGTTTTGATGTGGCATTTTAATTTATTTATTTTTATTATTCTAATACAAATATTTTCTTGAAAAATTTAATTACTTATTATAAAACTAGAAAACAATTGTATTATTAGTTGAGATTGTTGTACCGGCTTAATTAGCAAGTAAATAATTTATCATAGTAATTGTACGCATAATATATAAGATGTTAAAATTTACATGCGCATTAATTAAATTTAAATATATGTAAAATTTTATGGGAAAAACAATAAAAATAGTATTTTTAAAATTTGTTATAACAAAAATAACATTAATTATGTTCATTTTATACATTTTCATTATTAAAAAATCAAAATTTATCATATTAGTTTGAATACGGTACAAATAGATGTTGTTTAAATTAAAATATGATTATTTAGAAACGTTTAATTAAATATCGTTCAATATTGAAATTGTGTTATTTTTATTGTTATAAGTTTTAAATATGTTATTTTTATAATTTTTCAATTTTATTTTTTATTAATCACCTTTTAATAAAATTAGAAAAAAAATTACATTTTTTTTTGGGAATTCGATGATAGAATCCCCTATCCCGCAATATGTTAAAATAAGAAAAAAAAAGTTACTATATTTATAAATTGGTTTTCGAATGTAGTTAATGTGGTTGTTTAAGGAAATGAAGACATGATGTTATTAATTTGTCTTGTCTTAATTAGAATATGCACAAAGAATTAATTAATGGTTATGTGCTATGACCAATATTGAAATTCCCTTTATATCATTACTATTCATTTATTAGTGTAAAAATTATTGATAAATTACTATTCTAATTTTTTCTTAAAAGTACTTAAGTTTTTGGTATATTTTGATCAGGATCGGGGTTCGTATCAAAGCTAAGTTATAGCTCAGGATTCTTTCACATGAGAATCAAACTACCAGCCAGAAATTCTGCCGGAGTTGTCACAGCTTTTTATGTAAATATCATTCTTAATACATATATATATATATAAAGAGTATAATAAATTTGATATTTTTAACAAAATTACACTTTAATTAATCTCATGTTTATTAAAATGAGACAACTCAAATTTAAAAAAATATCAAAAATTTATTATTTTTAAAAAAAGTTGAGCAGCATAAATTTATATTATTTTACAGAATATATTTCTAGGATCTTTTTGTAAAAATAGTAGACTTGTGTATTCTTATCTAATAGATACAAGTATAAAATGTATTTTTATTAAAAATAACGAAAATAAGAACATCTTTGATCATTATTATTTTACAGTTAATTAAAAATTAAATTTTATAATTTATAATCTATATATAAATAATATTTAAATGTGCATGTATGTAGCTAACTTCACAAGGTGAAAATCATGATGAAGTGGACTTTGAGTTCTTAGGAAACCTTGAAGGAAGGCCAATCACTTTGCAAACTAATGTCTATGCAAATGGAGAAGGCAATAGAGAGCAAAGAATTTTTCTTTGGTTTGATCCTACTGCTGATTTTCATGACTATAGACTTCTATGGAACCATCACCAAATTGTGTAAGCCTAGCTTTTATATATATATATATATCTTCTCCATCTCCTCTTAAAAAATATAGGAAATTAGTATACATATCTCTTACATTAAGTTAAATGAGTTATTTAGCCTCTAAAAAAAATGATATTTGATACTTTGTTTTTATAAAAAAGACAAAAAAATGATAAAGATTAATTTTTTATTAAAATCTTAAATAAAATAATATTATTCTATTAAAATGTTAAGTAAATAGTTAAATTTTTATGATAAAATTATTAAAATATTTAGTTAACATTGAACACACAAATCTATTAATGTAATGAATCTTTATGACAACTCACTCTAAAAGAAATATAATAAAAAAAATACTAACATATATGTATTTGTCATATTTACAGGTTTTACGTCGATGATGTTCCGATTAGGGTTTTTAAGAACAACAAAAAGATCGGAGTAAGTTACGTAACACATCCAATGCAAATAGTAGTAAGCTTATGGGATGGGCAGGATTGGGCAACCGATGGAGGAAAAACAAAGACTGATTGGAGCTATGCTCCTTTTAAAGCTCAATTTCAAGGGTTTGATATAAACGGTTGCAGCTCTGATTCGAGCAATATTAAAAAGTGTTATTCATTGGGATATTGGTGGAACTCGAAACAGTATTGGACACTAGATCCAATATCACAACATGCATATGAGAACGTGAAAAAGAATTATATGTATTATGATTATTGTGCCGATACCGATAGACACCCTAAGCAACCACCTGAATGCCTGGTCAATGCCAATTAAGATTTATATGAATAGCTATATATTTGCTAATCTTGTTGTTCTGTATATATTTCCATGTTTAAATAAACAAGCGATGAGCTTGTAATATATATGGTTGACATTTATAATTTGAGTTTATAAAAATAATGTGATTTTTAATTCCAAAGAGTTGAAAAAAATGAATGAAGATACGGTTAATTAGTATATTTCATTTAGTTAGTGTTTAGCTGTCATTTAATCCGTTTGTTTCAAACAATTAATTGTCATTTAATAATTTTAAATGTATAAATTATACTGATTAAGGATAAATTAAGATATTTTATATTAAAGTAATTTAAATTTAAATCTAAGCAACTTTTCAAGGTTATTTGTGAAAAAACTCAGATTAAAAAAAGGAGAGTTAGAGAGAGAGAGAGATAATGGGTGGAAAAAGCAGGGTGTACAAAAGCGACATCGGTGGAGAGTAAGATGGAGATGCCGAGTGAAAAACAAATATTTACTCTGCATTTTCTGAGAAAAAATAATTTTTTTTTCTTTTTAGTGATAGAAGAAAACGATGCTACCAAATGAAAGAGAAGAGTTAGGTTTTTTTTAATTAAAAACGGAGAGTTAGGTCTGTTATTAAAGAGGACTGATGGAGAGAATTAATACATTAAAATAATTAAAATATTTTTATAAATAAATTTAAAAAATCATTTATTCTTATAAATTATTAAAATAGTAAATTTTTTAAATTTTTTGTACAATTAATAAATTTTTACAACCAAAAGGATAAATTGAAACCAAATTTAAAAGTAAGTGATTAAAACAACACCTCACCCTAATATATAAATACACAGTAATTCGTATTAAATTTTGAAAAATTACAAAAATAAATCTTTACCCGTAGCCAAAAAAAAAAATTTATTTAACGTTTAAATTTCCATTTAAAAATTATGTGTTATTAGATTTAAATTATGTATACATTTATCTTAAGTAGCTAAATGTTAAATGAGTTAAAACCTGAGTACATTATAATCTATTTAGCAAAGAGTTTGAGAAAAGTCAATCTATTATATAATACATTGTATCTTTTCAAATATTTTTTTAATAAAAATATGTATATGTAATTAATCTTTAATGATTAAATTATAAATATGTCACTATGTTTTTTTATTAACCATCAATTATGAAGTCATGTTTAATTGATAGTATCTAATAATAATGACAATAATAATAATTTAGAGTATTTTTATATTTGATTTTATTATTAATCTATAATAGAATATAAAATATTTTAACAGTAATAAAAAATCCTCATTGCTCGCACAACTCTCCTTGAATCCTCTATTTTTCTCACATTTATATAATTATTTGTTATTTTCTTTATCATTTTTTCATTTAAAAATCAATTTTTTTAATTTTAGTTTATTTGTAATTTTTTTAATATTTCATTATTTTAATTACACTACTTAAATAAACACATAATAATAATATTTTGTTAGATTCAATTCTTATTATTATTCATAATTACTTTAAGTTTTCATTTTAAAAATTAACCAACTATAATTTTAATAACGCGATTAAAATAATTAATATTTAAAAAAAGAAATATTTTTGAATTTTGAGGTAGAATAAAAAATAACAAGAGAGATGATTGATAGTTTACCATAATAATAATTTTATATTATTTTTAAATAATTATTTTTATATAATTTAAATATGTAACCGGTAACATAAGAGAAAAAAAATATCATTTTATGTGAGATGATTTTTTCTTTAATTTTTAAATTTGTTATTTGATAATAAAAAATTACTATTCATCGGTTTCATTTTTGAATTTCAACTATAAATACGTATCAAATATCTAGTAGAAAAAAATACATTTTTAATACAATAACATTCACATTTTCAAATATTTTTCAATATATTTGCCGCGCATATAATAAAACACCAAAAAGGAGGTGTGGCGGTATCCTATACCCTTTAGACCTTTACAATTTTTTTTAATTACCCTTTAAATGCTTTAGAAAATAAAATAAAAAAGGAGAAGGTTTAGTAGGGCTGGACGTCATGAAAGCCCAAGTTTCATGTATGACTCTAAAGCCCAACCCAGCCCATCATATATTATTATCGAGAGCTGCCTTGTTCTATAATAGCAGTGTTACTACAAACTACTCTCTTTCTGTACTCACAGTCTTCGCTGAGACGCTGACCAATTTCCAGCTCTGCACTCATGGCGGTGCCTGAGTGCCCCACCTCATAGCTATAGCTCAATCACTAACTGAACCCCAATTCCATCGCATCCCATGTCTCAGATTTTATTCAGACCTGTTCTCTTTATTTTTCTCACACTTTCTTCCTCAATATTTTGGGCCTATGTCGCCGTTGGATCTACTGTTGAGGGAGAAGAATTCTTCGAGGAGTTGCTTTTGAGACCCTTACCGGATCGTAAAGTGCTCGCTCATTTTCATTTCCATAGCAGAGCTCCTCCGACCAGCTCCAATGGTCGCCACCACCACCTTTTCCCCAAAGCTATCTCTCAGTTGGTATGCGCTTGCTCGTTTCTTCTTCTTCTTCCCGTTTTTTTTTTTTTTTTAGTTTTCCTTTTATTGGAAAAAATTGGGGATTATAAGCAAATTTGTCTTAGATCTTGGAATTTGTGGGGATTTCTATTAATGTTGTTAAATTTTAATAATAAAAAAAGGGAGGGGATATTGACACAGTCATATTTGATGGGAGAAATTATTTTGTGATCAAGTATGTTATGACGTGTTATTCTGAGTAAATAAAATTTAAGATTAGTAAATTTCAATAGGAGATGTAGAGAGAAAACTGATTGGTGAATAATATGAGTAATTAATAACACCTCTATTTGATGGTTTCTCATCACATTAATCGACAATTTTAAAATGTGATAGAAATACCCTTATTTATGTAAAAAAAATTGCCATTTCTTTGTTTTGGCTCTTCACATTCCTTATAAGGATATCTTAATTGATGTGTTGTGGAACCATCAAATATGATGGTGGTAATATCACCTTCTTAAAAAGGGAAGTATATTGAGTTTTTTTTTTTTGGGGGTCGTTCATGTGTTTATATGAGTTATGTAAGTCATAATTGTTTAAGATTTGATTTGATACTCAAGAGAATCGTGGTTTAATTTTTATAAGGAACATATGTTTATCGATGTTATAAGAAAATTGATATATATATTTTTTCTTCCTGAGTGGGTTAAAAGTGGAAACATTCGAATAATTGTATCATTTATGTATAGGAGTGGAGAATCTTTCTTGTATTTTGAATATACTAATTAAGTAGTAGAATAGCGTTGCTTGAACAGGTTCAAAAATTTCGTCTGAAGGAACTGGAGTTATCTTTCACACAAGGTCGCTGGAACTATGATCGCTGGGGTGGTATCGATCCCATACCCAGCAATAATGCCAAGCCTCCTGGAGTTGAGCTGTGGGCTGTTTTTGACGTTCCTCAATATGAGGTTGATGCTTCATGGAAGAATTTGACACATGCTCTTTCTGGTCTATTTTGTGCTTCAATCAACTTTCTAGATTCTTCTACCATGTATTCTGCTCCTAATTTGGCCTTCCGCTCAGCTTCGGGCAGTCTGAGGTATGGTACATTGCCCCGTGAAGCTGTTTGCACAGAAAATCTGACTCCATGGCTCAAGCTCCTCCCTTGTCGAGACAAAGCTGGTATTTCAACATTAATGGATAGGCCATCTATCTACAGGGGTTTTTATCATTCACAGCGATTGCATTTGACCTCAATAGAATTGGATTTGGAAGGTGTAAACTCAGGCATACTGCTGGAACAAACACTTACAGTTGTTCTTCAACCTTATGATAAGAGGGCTTTGTTGACTTTTCATGAAACTAAGCTACACCCAAACTGGTCCTTAAATTCAATATTTGGGAGGAAACTTTATGGAAGGTGTGCTCTTGCTAAGTCAAGTAATGTATATGTTCAACTTGATAGGGATCTTGTTGCTGAGCTGGATAATATGCAGAAACAAAATGAGATATCCGTTGCTGAAAACTCAGCGTATGAAGGTTTCAGGAGTTATTATGGGTTTGAATTGTCTATTAAACCTGACAGGATACTTGAGGAAATGAATAGTTCTCATTGGAAAAACCCATCTATTCTGTATAAATTTGCTATTCACAAGTATAATGACACAGAACCTTTTGATTTAGGCTTGACCTGGAATATTCCTGTAGTTTGGTCGTGCCAGCAAGCACCTTTCCATGCAACTAGGTTCCTGATGGGAAGTGGAAATGAAAGGGGTGCTATAGCTATATCCTTGAAATCCACAAAATTGAGTGAGGGGTTATTGCATCAAAATATGACCGAGAATGGTTGCAAGTTGCAAGTTAACGTGTTCCAAGTTGTGCCTTGGTATATTAAGGTGTATTATCATACAATACAGGTTTTTGTTGATGGAAAATCGCAAAAGGTTATGGATGTTGTTGAGAAAATGAGTGTTTCACCTTCTGAAGACAAAGTGTCACCTGGACTTATGGAAATGGTCCTGAAATTTCCTTGTAGCATGAAGTCAGCTGCTATAACTTTAGAATTTGATAAGGTATGCTTTGGTGTTTCTTCCCTTACCCTACCTTAGCTTGGTTTGAAATGATTACATGTAAACATTGAAACTATCATTATAGTAGGTAATATACTGACATATTAAGACTCCTATGCTTTTAAGATCCTCAATGTCTTCGATGAAAACATAGACCAATTTAATAGCATAATGCATACACAAACAATATTGACATGTTTAGCTCTGTATTGGTTCAAACATTTGCCAAATCTATACCTCAGGGGGCTTTTTAAAGCAGAGGAAATAATTTTGGCTATACGTTTGAGAAGGGTTCTCGTAAGTGATGATCTCTGTGATTCTCATCTGTTAGATCAGGCACCTAGCAAGTTCTCTTGCTTGAGTTTAGACATCCATCACCACAGTTGAAATATTCTGAAGAGGAAATGATTCCCAACATGGGTTTTGACCATGCTCTAATGACATTTCATAATATTTTTAAGATGGAATAGTTAGAAGGTCCCTAAGTTTAGGAGATTTGATTCAATGGTGTGTCTCCCATGGGAGTTACAATAGAGGAAAGATGAAGGAACAAATCATATTACCTTTATTCTCTCCAAGGGTGGCTATTTCTACCAAATGACAAAGAGGAATTGATGAAGAAAATTCCGTAGGGTGTTCAAATATTGGTTATAATCAATGTTAAATATCTCTCTCTCTCTCTCTCTTTCTTTCTTTTTGACATATCCAATTTGACTTACAGGCTACTTTTATATATTTGTAGGGTTTTTTGCATATTGATGAATACCCCCCAGATGCTAATCAGGGATTTGACATTCCATCAGCTGTTATAAGCTACCCTGATTTCCATGTGCGCATACGATTCCTAGGAGATAAATCAATGGACGAGTCACCTATTGTGGCTAAGTTTCAGGTATGAACAAACTTTTCCATCCTTGGTCATAGTTGTGTCCTTTTTTTGGATGGTTTATGAGTGTTTACTTTGCTGTTTTTTTTCTTTTTTTCCTTGTAGGAAAAAAGTTCTGTTCTGTCTTACACAGAAGTATTACTTGTGCCATTGACAACTCCTGATTTTAGCATGCCTTACAATGTCATCACCATTACATGCACCGTATGTGCATTATACTTTGGATCTTTGCTCAACGTACTTCGACGTCGTGTTGGTGAGGAGGAAAGATTGTTGAAGAGCAAAGGTAATTTCCCTCCTTAATCAGGCATTATGTGTTAGTTCCTAATGTTCATTATGAAATGATAACAGTCTAGAAGTTTCAAGTTATAGATCTCTGCATCCATCGCATTGAAGTTATTATTTATTGAGTAGTTCCTTTTGTATAAAACTCGAGATTGGCTCATTTGTAACTCTCAGAGCTTTTTAAACACACACACACCAACCTCTCCCTATCAAAACACCCTTCATATCATCTCATAAAGCGTCTTGGAAAACATGATGCATTGCATTTGTCAATTTTCAAAATGTCATATGTTTAGATATAATAATAATTTCCAGTCTCATTATCAGCTACCCAGTCAATCGGGCTGAACAGTGTGTATTCTTTTTTTGTCGATCAATGAATTTATATTAAACAACAACCTTATTAATCTTTCAGTTCTATTTGTCATTTTTTCCCTCATCCTCTTTTAGTTTGCTTCGCATAAAAACATCTAGACGTAGTTTGTCCATTATTTTCTGTATACTTACTGCTTTACAGTTACAGCTTCTGATGTTTTCTTGCAGCTGCCAGTAGAACTCTTGGACTTCGTTATCACTTATCAAAGTTGTGGGCTAAGCTAAGAGGCAGACCTTTAGAAACACCTGACTCAACATCAACATTAACATCATCTTCATTTTCCATTTCGAGATTACTGTTTGTTATAGTAGTGGCTGGCACGGCTGTTGTGTGGCAACTATTTCTAAATTGACGTAACTAGTGATCTCTGTACCATGTAGTGCCAGTTAGGTGTGTTTAGTGTACAAGACGCATCCCCCGCCTCAAAGTCCAGAGCTCCAATTTTCTGAGTAGGGCACGATTCAAATGCCAAAATCATCTGGGAAGAATTCGTGTATATTTCCATTTATACCAACTTGTCTTGTATTGTGAGTTCTGACATTCTTCAAAATGGAATTTCCAAACTTACGGTTTTTTGTTAAGACTCCATTATTGTCCTTCATTCGTTTATATGAAGCCTGATCTCAACGGAGAATTATCTGGGCAGAGACCATCTTCCAAGCCTGATGTCAAAATGAACTTATACAATGTAACTCTACAACATCTGGAGTTCTGTTTACATCAAACCGTATTTAGTGTTTAATACAAACATGTGGTTTGAGGAGATGGAAAGACCTGTTCAACAAATCATAAAGCTAACTACATAACATTGGAGTTCACGCAAAATGCATACGTAAACAAAACATTTTCCACCGATCTTGAATTGCCTTGATGAAAATTCGGACTTGAGAACTTGTATCTCTCCACTCTAAGCACACAAAGATAATTAATGGTAACAATATGTTATAACTTACAACAATCTACAAACTTTTGAACTTTGGGATCTCATGATAAGCTCTTCTCATTTACAGATTGGCCAAAATGATCTTAATCCTTGAACCAATGATACGACGTTTAGTGAAGGAAGTGTTGAACAAAAAGCCTCATCTATTCTTTTTACAAGGAGCTGCCACAATTGCCTCATCTTCTCTCATCCGTTTCATCTTTCCACTCAATAACTTGCATCTAAATTGGGTACTGCTTGAAATGCTTTTAGAAATATCTTCACTCCTCTGTCTAACATCTGATAAGAGGTTCATGATTATACACACCATAAACAAACCGTGAAAATCTGACAAAAAGTGCACTTCAATTAACATACCTGTGCTGGTTTCTTTAATCTTTAATTTTTTGAACGAACTTAAGTCTTCCCATAATTGCTTTCTCTTGAAGCCAAGGCTATCATTTATAGACGGACGACCCGTGTCATTTCCACTTCCACAACCTAGAAAAAGGATGTTAGTGGATCAATTCTGATAAAACTATTTGATATATGTAAAAACATTGGGCATGTAAACTCCATTTTGCACCATCTTTTATGTTGTGTCACGTGTCAATATTGTTAGAAGATGTTGGGAAACCAAAAAACTTTTAACGGTCATGTGTTTAAGGCACAATAACCTTAATTGTTGAATAGCAAGTGTTAAGTCTATATGATAGATACATAAAGATAACACTTGTTGGAGAGTAATAGATATATAAAAATATTGTTGGTTTTTCTCCCATCAGTTTAAGTTTTTTCAGAGAGTTGATGACCAACAATTTTTAGCAAGTATTATCTACAAAAATAAATAATTTTTTCAAATTTTAAAATAATTTTAACACATGACACGATATAAAAGTTAGAAAAGAGTGAAGTAAAGAGTAGAAAAAATATCTCAATTGTAATTTAGCTCACTTGTTCCAATATAACTGCCAAGTCTAATAGGAAACCTATACACAAACTAATCTAGTTAGTAGCTATAACAACCTATGGTAAACTATACAATGTGATAAAGTACACAATAGACCTATACACCTTAGTAAAATGGGTGCAAATTTGGGGTCAAGTATCACAGTGCCGCCACCTAAGTTTAAGTAACTAGTATCCCTTTTCATCTATGTTATTGAGAAGTTTCAATTTAATACTTACATTCGTTAAATGGTTCTAATTTAATACTCTAATTTATTAAATAGTTTGAATTAGTACCTTAATTCATAAAATAGTTCTAATTTATTATCCTAGTTCATAAATTTAGTTTCCTATTTTTTGTTCACAATTATTAGTTTTAAAACCATTTGATTAAGAAGAGTATTAAATTAGAACTCTTCAATGACATTGGTAAAAAATGATTTAAACTTGGGTAACTCTGAGATATAGGATACGCAAATTTGGGTCAAAACATCATTTGCATATCCTTAGGCGATTTATTTTTATCATTGGACTTCAAATCCCATGTACAATTTTGGTGTTACCTTAAATAATACCTATAGCTGAGAAAAGCACAGGGAAAAAATATACTTTTTATAAAACTTTGTGGAAAACAAATCACTACTTCATTGATATCACTTTCGTATTACAAATCTAAAAATTCTTTAAATTTTAATGAAATTTAATGAATGATTATGATCATATCCAGTTAGCTGATTTTGGTGTACAATATATACAATATAGAATTACTCGTTACTTTTGAGGCAAATGGCCAAAAAACATTTGTCCAAAATTGTATTTTTGTTCAATCTGTACCAAAGTAAAGAAGACTGAAGAGACAACACATAGAATACAGCTAATATATATATATATATATCACCACAAAAGTTTAAATTTTTACCTAAATTGTTTTCTTTGATCCTTTGACTCTTGAGCAAATTGGTATCTTCCAAAAATGGCCTTCTACTATCAGCACCAATACTATCTCGAGGTGCTTTAGTAACAAAACGAATCTCATTCAAAGCTTCCCGGGGATCATATGCTCCTGAAAAATCCACAAATCCACAAATTCATCAAGCGAGACTCAAATTATTTATATCAAAACGAGTAATTACACTTAATACTCACTCTTGAAGCCAACTTTGGAGAGCTTTCCATCGACGATCAGGGCGTCGCCTTCGTCTTTACCAGTGGAGAGTCCTTTATCGGAGAAGAATGAGAGAAGGGATTCCCATGTAACAGAGGAGGAGATAAAGTCCACTCCTCTGCTAATGAAGTGACCGTTAAGCTTTAAAGTCCATGGGTCAAGCCCAAAGGATCTTGCTATGGAACCAAGGTCTAGGTTTTGCTCTTCCCATGCCACCCACTCTACAGTCTTTAACAGTGTTGGACAATACATGTTTATCTTTCTCTCTCTAATTTTCTCCATTGCTCTGTTTAAAAAGCTCGAGCTATCTCTCTGTATTGAGGCAGTGTTGGTGACTCGGTGTTTTTGGTTACAAGTTCCAACTGTCTCTCGAAGTGTCTAAACCTTTCTCTGTCTTTTTTTATTTTTATTTTTAATATTACTAGGTTTGGCCCAATTATATAATGAGCTTGACCCAATTTTATGTTGGGCTAAAATGGCCCATTTTGGTATTCGCTTCTTCGAGCCCAGGAACCTGGAATGTATAAATAAGAAGAATCGAATATAATCGTCGCAGGGAAGGTGGGATATAGAAGTCCAGAAGGATGTTGCTTCGATCAGCTAAAGAATTTTCGAATGGCGGTTCGGTTTCTACATTGTTGGAATCTAGAATTTTTCAGGACTCCCTAGGGCATTTCCATTTCATAAATTCTGATTCTGCTTCACCATTTTCAGGAGAGGATTCGTGTAGGCAAGGAGCTTCTTGAAGCTAAGCGAATTGCAGAAGAAAGTGAAAAAAAGCGGTCTGTATCAATAATTTTATGCAGCTGAGTTCAATTTTAATTCGGCCTCTTAATATTTTAGAATTTTCTACTTCTGAGTTCTGAGTGAAAGGTTGTTTATCAGTATTTGAGCCATGCGGAAAGCAGAGAAAGAGGAGGAAAAAAAGAGCAAAGAGAAATTTCGCGGGAAACTAGAAGAAGATAAGGTGCTTGTTGAATCGTTATCTCCTTTATACATTTTTCTACTATAACTTAAATCTCTGCATATTGTTAAAATATGCTGTGTTGAGTTACTTTGTGCATCATCTTTCACAAAATATACTGAAGATAAACTAATATAGCAACTTTATACATAACTGTTTAAGTAACCTTCTCCTTTGTCTCCTGAGCCTTAGACAGGAATTTTATGCAAGATGACAACATTAGGGCACGTCATAAAGGGGATACTATTTTAGGAAATTGATAGCATAATAAGTTATTGGCTATTCTGATTGTTTTTACATACTTGATTCAGTTTGTTTACTAGTTATGGTTTTGAGTTCTAAGAGTACCCACAAATTGGTTACTTGTATTTACAGTTTTTTTTTCCTTTCTTTATAATTATTTGTTTGTTTTTCTTGTGAATTGCATGTATTTACATTTGGAAAGAAGCAATCTACCTGGAATGCCACAAAACAAAACTGTGGCATTGAAATTTTATAATTCCAACCCTTTGTTGCAGGAACAAAAGGAATTGATATTTTTCAAATGATATGTGTTACTTCAATGAATCCTCCTTCTCACTGAGCGCAATCACTTATTTCTTGACTTGCCGAATATTACACATTTACTTTCTTTTGCTCTTCTTTGAGTTGCAGGACTCGCTGCATGTTAGGTCAGTCACATAGGCAGATCTCTTGAGAAAGTGTTTAAATCACTTCTTTGTCTGTGTTTCCCAAGTTCTGGATGTGTGTTTCTTCTTGTAGCTTGTCGACAACACTACAGATGTGGTAATTTTATGTTTCCTTCAAGGGATATCTCTCTCAAAAATTTATGCCGTTAAGAACTCTAAGGGCATATAATATTGGAAGTTTGTTGTATGTTTTTCTGTACCAAAATGCAGTGCTATCTGATGACTGCATGATAGTATGATTTTTCAGAGTGGGTTAATTTACCTTGTTTAAAGTGGCTTCATGCTTGTAATGCAGTCTAGTTTTCTGACTTGTATAATGTTACAACATTGCCCATTCGTTTTTTTTTTCTTTTTTTCTTTTAATTGACGTGTATAGACGCCAGAGTAAGGAGGGCTTTCCAGGCTTTGTTGATTTATGTTGGAAATGTTGCAAGGTATCCTGATGCATAAAATTTTAGGAAGATCAGATCAAGTAACCTATTGTTCCAGGTGAGGTGCTTTGTTGATGCATCTGTTCTCCATTGTCCATATTTTCTTTGTGAGAGTATGAGAGTCAAGTCCTGTGAACCATCTAATAACCTTTATCTTAGAAGTTGACTGTGTCAAGGGTATTCTTTCAGCTGAACCAAGAGTTGGTCCTCTTGATTTCTTAATCATTACATTCACTGAGCTTGCCTTCTTATTTTTTGAGCATTGCTGTTGAAACAATATCAAGTTTGCCAGTTTTTCATAACTCCGTATTTTCTATCTCTTCTAATAACTTGCTATCAATTTAAAATACAAAATCAGGTTCTATGTCCATGACTCAATTTTTTTACATTTTTTTGGTGTTTAATAAGCATGATTGTTCTAATTCCTCGAACATGATATAGTTGGTAGTATGAAAAGAGGTGTTGAGTTTCTCGAGCTTTGTGGGTTTAAGAATTGTGAGAACCAAAGGGGGACAGTTTTTGTATCTTCCTTCTGATGAAGTTGGCATGACATTATTAACCTCAGCTGGATCTGAATTGAAGTCTGCAACTACAAATCCCTTCTTTGGACTTTATCACGAGAAAGAGAAGATTCACATTGATATGGATTCAGTAACCCGAGCTTAATAATACAAGGAAAGTTAACCGAAATATGAACGATGAATTTCCAAACAAGGACTGTGTTTTTGTGTAAAGTATAAACTTGAGTTCTTCATAGATAATTAATCGAATGTGTCTCTTCTTCAGCATCGTGTATTTGATTTATATTCTGGGAATTGTCTGGTGTTAATATTGTACAAATCTTGTTAGTATAAGTAAAAGATGTAGCTTTCTTGAAAAAATTATATTTTGTAAATTGTATGATCTAGTGAGAATACCAATCTAAGAAACGATTCTATTTGATCCTCAGGGAGTTCTAGGCAAATGTTAAGGCCTCCCTCTTCTGTTGGTCCAGGCAATAACATCACAATATTAGGCTTGATTACAATGGAAGTGCTGCACTTGATTCTTCCCCATGAGAAATCTTGCTCAAGTCCCAGCTTCCACCATGCGACCACTGAAAAACTATCTTCTCTGCAAGGAACCCCTCTATTGACCTCTAACCAATCTATCCCAGACCTCACGTACTCGTCATCTAGTCTCTCCAAACCTTCATGAACTTTCTTCACAAGAAAACTATCCCCTGCTTCCTTGAGCTCCTTCACTGGAGCCCTTGCAAAGCTGGGAACCAATGCATTTCCAGCAAATCCACTTAGGGCTTGTGGAACCATCTTTTTCGAATGTTCACCGGAAACAACATCGTGGAATGCTTTTCCTTTTGTATCTTAGTAGCAATGCTTCTTGCCTTCCATATCTTTGCTGCCACAATTTCAAAAGTGGTGCAATTCATCAACTTTCGATCATTGAGGACCGTCTTCCTTAGGCTAGCTATGTATTGTGGAGACAAATAGATATTGTGGCTTTGGTCATATGCTGCAGGATTAGTAGTATTGAGGTCAATAACACTCATGCCTCACACACTAAACACATTATTTGCATCGTTGGCTCTTGAGTACTCATAATGTGGATGGCTTATTTCAGATGGGTTTTGAGCTTTAAACAGCGTCCTATCTGCATAAGGCATGTTAACAAGGTTATCACCACGAGTCAGAGCAGCCAAATTTGCCTGAAAGTCACTGATTGCTATTCCATCTAATGTGCAATGATTGAGCCTACCACCAAGAGCTAGGCCTCCACATCCAAGCTGTGTCAACTGTGACAATTTAGATCAAAGTCAAAAACTCAATACACCGAACCATGAATAAGACTGATCACAAACACACAAGAGGAAAAAATAAAAAATAAAACCTGTAAAGATAGAAGAGTTTGATCTTTCATATCCATTTTCTCCTCATTATCTCTTTTCCTGCAAGAAAGCAACAAATTCTCTGAAATCAGATTTGGGGGCTAAAAGCTCACCAAGTTCACTAAGTTTGGTATCCATAGTAGCTCAATAACACCTGCATCATTACAATCAATTTCAAGAAGATTACTGTCTTTCAAGCTCTGCACAAGTTTGCCAGCCAAAAAATCATATGTCACAAGCAAGGTACTAAGTGCACAACATAAACTATGATAAGCTTCTAAGAAACTCATTTTATTGTTTGGGGGATCAAAAAAGGATACCGAGTCTTGGTACGCGACAAGAGTTAAGTCGATGTTTGACAAAAAAAGTTGTTGTCTTTGTGATGACTTATTAGGCTTAATTATAACTTTCTCTACTAATTTCACGTTCTCCATTATAATATTATGGCCTATCCCACTATGGAATTGTTTGTTTGACATAGGGGGATTCATAAGGGATTTAGGAAGATAGATTCATAAGTTGATATTGTGTCGTGTAGCCTTTTGAGTTTTGATTGCGTTATAATAGAATTTAATTTGAAAGTGGTTTCAAGTGCTTCAATAAAGTAAAATGCTGTTACTAATTTGACAAAACTATATGGCTTAATACTTTATGTAATCTACAGCTTTAAGAAATGGAATGGTATAATTTTTTGTTAAAAAAGGCAAGTTGAACTGTTCAGTGAGAGAGATGACAAACAGTATTAAACTAAAACTTAGCTTATATGAGATTCGATTGGATCATTATATTCCATTACACCCATTTTTTTCAAAACCAAGGTCCACGATGGTCCTTATGCACCAAGTGACTTTGGAGAAGTAATGATAGCAACTCTTGCCACACTTGGTTGACTTTGCTTACTGTTGGTAGTGCCCTCCCTAGCTTGTCTTCATCAACCACTATAGAACATACCATACAAAATCAGCTTGCAAAAAGAAGGTGCTCAAATGATTATTAATTTACTTACTCATCTCATATTAAGCAATGCGGACTCAACTGTAACGTTATAGTTGGTTCTTAGCTTTGCAAATAGAAATTAGAAGGTTCCGCCCAGTTTCAAAGCAATAAACAATATTTAAATGCTGATACAATGCAGTCAATGCTAAATGGAAGTTTTCTTCTTTTTTTCCCCTTTGGTTTTTTATTCGATTTCCTTCGGAGAATTCTTCTTACATACCTCAATATACTTCTTCAATTTTGTGAAAGGTCAATATTAGAATTAATCTAATTGCGCGTACTAAAATTTCACACATTAAATAGCTTTGACTAGTTAATGGCAAAAAACAAAAAAATGGTTTGGCTAGTTTGAAAGTTTCAAATACAGCATGCTTTTGGTTAGGCATAATAACTATCGATATACTTTTCAAGCATTAATTAAAATACAAGTCAAAAAAAATTACGTGCCTTTCTTGCTTACACGTAACTTAAATAGAAAACGAACTTATATAATGAATAAGAATAGGAAGCTCAAGTTTCGATAACTCTTCAAGCATCAATGGCCACAAAAAACTCAAAGAAATCATTGTTTGTCTACATTTTCTCATGTTTATGCTTATCATGGCTTTGTATTTGTTATGCACAAAATGATACAATCAAGCCAGGCCAAGTACTAGAGAAGTCTGACAAATTGCTTGTTTCAACTGATGGAAGATTTCAATTGGGCTTCTTCAGCCTTGGCACCAATCCATCTTATGTTTATCTAGGAATTTGGTACGCTAAATACACCTTTAAAGTATGGGTTGCTAACCGAGACCGACCAATTTTCGGAGATAAATTAAACTTCACAATGGATTCAAATGGCCTGCTGAAGATTCAACAAAGTGTAAGTAACCCAATAGAGTTGAATTCTGATCAAACAACTCCAAGTTCTTCAGCAACTTTAGAAAATTCGGGTAATTTTGTGGTTAAGGAACTGAATTCGGATGGAACTACTAAAAGGGTTTTGTGGGAAAGTTTTGATAATCCTACAGACACACTCTTACCTGGTATGAAACTAGGTACTAACTTTAAAACTGGGAAAATATCCATACTTACGTCAGGAATGAGTGATGATATTCTTTCCCCTGGACCATTTTCTCTTGAATATAATCATGAAGAACATGGTTTCGGAGAATTGGTCATGAAACGCCGAGGAGATATGTATTGGACAAGTGGAATTGTAACCAATAAGACAATGGAGAATGTTATATGGACACTTGCTCAAAATTTTGAGTACAACTTTAATTATGTTTCTAATGAGAATGAGAGCTACTTCTTTTACACTAATGCTACAGAGGGTCTTACTTCAAGGTGGATATTGACTTTCGAAGGTAAACTTTTTGATCCTTATAGTACTCTTAGTCCTATAATGGTGAGAACTGATCAATGTTATGGATTTTATTCTGAAAGTGGATGTGTTCAGCAAAAGTCTTCACCTGAGTGCAGGAGTAGCAAAGATTTGTTTGAGAAGCGCCAAGGTAGTTTTATAGGAACCATATCTTCTACACTATCCTATTGGAACTACAACTCTAGCCTTAGTCTTACTGATTGTTGGGACCAATGTTGGAAGAACTGTTCTTGTGTTGGCTATTACACAATCTATAGTAATGGAACTGGATGCAGATTGTGGAATGAGGGGTCCAATTTCGATCAAGATTACTCTGGAAAATATGCAGGAAACTTTGTTTATGTTCTGAATTCAACTTTTCCTACAAATTCAACCAGTAAAAACAAGTCAGGTAGTGGATATGAAGTTTGTCTCAGTTCTATCTCATGAAAAATGTTTTTTTTTTTTCAATCTCATATTGCTAATTTTTGGTCAGCAGAAAAATGGTGGATATGGGTTATAATTGCTGTTGTAGCCGTTCTGGCTATGCTTGTCTTGAGCTTCTTATGGTATATGAGAAGTAAAAGAACTCAGGGTAAATATATTTTTTATTTATTTTTAGTAATTAGATCCAATGTTGTATTTGTTACTCATTGATAATTTTGAATCTTTCACGTAACAGAGGACAATGAGGAAGAGTTAATACTAAACGAGTTAACGGCGTCAGGAAGATTCAAATCAGAAGAAGAAATTGGCAATGGTGGGAAGAAAGGTCATGATTTGAGACTATTTACTTTTGCTTCTGTTGAGGCTGCTACAGATAACTTCTCTATTGAAAATAAACTAGGTCAAGGAGGATTTGGTCCTGTATTTAAGGTAACTTTTTGAGCTTTCTATCAATTATGGAGTAAATTCTAAAATAAGTAACTTTTAGGGCATTCTTAATCTTTTCAAATAACTGAAACTCAGGGTATACTACCTGAAGGCAAAGAAATAGCAGTAAAAAGGCTTTCAATGAGTTCTGGACAAGGACTTATAGAGTTCAAGAATGAGCTTATACTAATTGCTAAGCTCCAACACATGAATTTGGTTAGACTTTTGGGCTGTTGTGTCAAAGGGAATGAAAAAATGCTTATCTATGAATATTTGCCCAACAAAAGCTTGGATTTCTTCCTTTTTGGTATGCAAATAATGTTCTGTTTGGGTTCAAATTCTTATCTAGCTTTAGTTACAATTGATTAAGAATTATATATAATTAACTATTATATGTATAGATGCAAGGAAGAGAGAGTTGTTGGATTGGAATAAACGTCTCAACATTATTGAGGGCACAGCTCAAGGGCTTCTTTATCTCCACAAATATTCCAGATTGAGAATTATTCACAGGGATCTCAAAGCAAGTAATATCTTGCTTGATAATGAAATGAATCCCAAAATTTCAGATTTTGGAATGGCTAGAATTTTTGGACGAAATGAATCTGAAGCTAATACAAACAGAGTTGTTGGAACATAGTAAGTAATCTAATTAAATTCATGTCTTATATTTTCTTCACAAAAGCTTAAATTTTTTTTTCCTAATAGATTATTTCTTCTTGAAGTGGATACATGTCACCAGAGTATGCTATGGAGGGTAATTTTTCCGAGAAGTCAGACGTGTATAGTTTTGGAGTGTTGTTATTGGAGATAATTACTGGTCGAAGGAACAACAGTTTCTATCATCCAGACGTTCCATTAAATTTAGTTACACATGTAAGTTATTGTATGTGATTCTATACGTATAATTGTACTCATTAATAATACTGCATCCTATCATTTGTAATAAACAGACTTTTCTTTGAACACCTCCATCTCTTATACGTAGTTTTATTCTATGCAGGCATGGGAACTGTGGAAAGAAGGCAAAAACATGGAGGAGCTGATAGATTCGACATTGATTGATTCTACACGCAGGCCACAAATGTTGAGATGTATACAAGTGGGTCTGTTGTGCGTACAAGATAACGCAGTAGATAGGCCAAGTATGTCAGATGTAATATCAATGATTGCTAATGAAAATATGCCTCTCCCTACTCCAAAACAAGTAGCAATTCTTCCTCCTCGGCATAAACTGGGAGAATTAGCACATGAAATAGGCAATCAAGGACAAAGTTGTTCCACAAGTGTAACTATTTCTGCTTTAGAACCAAGATGATATATAAATTCAGTTGCAAACAATCACTGGGGATTAAAACTGAGTTTTGCCTTTAGTAGATGCTAAGTGGTACAACTCTGAGTGTCTTATTGGCTTGATTATTAAAAAATTAAAAAAATCTCAAATTGATTATTCATATTGTGGGGCCTATAAGTTGTATATTTAAAGTGGCAATGAGTAAATAATACAAAATATTTCTTTGTGGATTGCATATATTTTTCTTCGTTCATGCAAAAATATAAAATCACTTAATAAGAGTTAGTTTTAATTATAGTATATTTTAAAAAGTTGATAAAAATTATATTTATTTTTTACCTGCCTAGATAAATTGAAGATGATAATACAAATTTTAAATTTTTTACCATGTTGACAAAAAAATTTAACAAATAATAATAAGTGTATGTCTCCTAATCCTTGAACTACTAACTTTATTCTATAATTTGTGAAATGAAAATATCATAAATTGAATGTCATGCCACATCATTTAGATAAATCTCACCTTTTATTTGGATGAAGTTCATCTTGATGTGAAAAAAAAAATAAAACACATTGAAAAACCTCCATTTATTTTATGTTACTATTAATTATTTTCCACAATAAACAAACATAATATACTGAAAAAATCAAGGGAAATTAAAGTAATTTTTATTTTTAGAAAAATCAATATTTGTCCGACTAAAAAAAAAATTACTAAACAAAAGCGCGCATCACCAGATTGGCTGCTAAGACGCTCTCATCATACGGTGCGTTTTATCTCCGCGAAACACCACCTCTCCCACTCCCCTCGCAGCCACCGCAATTTCAGAGGGAACGAAAAATCGGTAACCCGAAAAACAGACCGAAGCCTAGACTTCGGCCTCTTTGGATTTCGATTTCGCAGAGTTTATCTTCTTCCGAAGAATTTGAGAGTTAGGGTTTTCACTTAACCTCTCTTTCGAGATTCACATATTCCTCAAGACATCGGAATTTTTCTCTGTGCATTCGGAACCCCAATTAGTCCTAGATTATTTTTTTTCGTTTTATTATTGAAGATGTATTCAGATCGAGTTGAAACTGAAAGCCGGAGATCGATTAAAGACCGCCTTAATGGCAACATTAAAGACGATTCCTTTCGCCGCCAACAAGTCACTGGCAAGAGGTTTGCTTTCTTCTTCTAGTTTCCCCAGAGAATATTTTTTTGGAAACTTATTTTTATATCATGTTAGAAGCTAATAAAATTGACTTTAGTGGACTGCGGACTATGCCGAGTTTGAATGTGCTTTGTTATACGATTCTGTTCTCCTTCAATTTCTTAGCAGCTAGCTGGAATTGACATTTTTCTTCTCAAATCTGTTAGATTAACTATTGAAACTATTAAGGTCTAAAGCTTAATGAATGCTGACTCATTGGCAAGTCTTGATGCTGGAAATGTTGTTAAAATGACTCGATGCCTTCTTATTATGTATCAATGCCCTAAACTTGGTGGTTTGGTTCTTTACTAAGGCAATATAGGGTGTGACAAGTAAAAATCTTCAGTGCCATTAGGTACTGTGGCCGAAAAACTGTACAATTTAGTAGATTCTGTATTCTTTGCAGGCAGAGGCAAGATGACAAGTGGGAACATGACCTTTTTGAGGATGATCAACCTCAAATGTCAAGTATGGATTATTATATTATTGCATGCAGTTGACAGTTCTCTGGTATTTTGGGTGTAGGATGCTTCCTATCATCTTTGTTTTGACTGTGTGCTAATATGCTTTTAAAGATCGGAACTTTGATGCTCGAGATCTTCGTTTGAAGCTTCAAAGCAAAAGTCTACAACAAGCATCAGTGAGTGGAAGAGGTTCAAATTCAGGTGTAAGGGATCTACGTGAAAAACTATCTGGTACAATGCATCCACAACCCTTTAATACTGAACCACCAAGGCCAAAAGTTGATGCTGTCAAATTAGCTAGGAAAAGTGTTGTTGAAGCCCCTGCAGCAGAGACTAAAAAAGCTTCATATTCAGTAAAAAAGAAGTCTACGCAGGCATAAACAAATCTTTTTATTGATATCTTCTGCAAATTGCTTGTGGTTTAATTTCTGTTGTGAGGTGTCACTACCTTTCAGTAGATGGATTAGTTATTTTGATGCAAAATCACATGTTTTAATGGATTAAATGCAGCCAGCAGTTCTTGAAAATTCTAATTCCTGCATTTTTAATGCAGGCCAGTACATCTGTTGATGGGTTTCTGCAGTCCTTAGGTCTTGAAAAATATTCCATTACATTTCAAGCAGAGGAAGTATGTCAATTTTATCTCTATATTTTATTTTTTTTGTTATCTCCCTTCAAAGTAATCTTAATTTTGCTATTTAAAATTTCTCTTTTTTTTCTTTTTCAGATTGATATGACAGCTCTTTTACACATGACTGATGATGACCTAAAGGCTATAGGAATACCAATGGTATGTACCCCGGAGATCTTAGCTTCAACATACTTTTTATTTCTTGTTTAATTCAATATATCTATGGTTTTTACTCTTTCGTCTTGTAATAGATTTCATGCTGCTTGCTAGATGCATATATGATATAAACTAAAAGTGGCGTACAGATTTGAGCTTTCCATCCCCACGAGGCCATGACCATCAAGTCATCCTTTTATTCCGTATCCAAGATCAAGGAACCCATATTTGAGATCTAAATAATGTCTTTACTTTCCAAATGCTTGAGCATTTGCTCTCAAATATTTTGTTCAGCCGATCAAAATTTGGCTTGTGTGAAGAAAACTTGGAAAATATACTAATATTAAGGCCTTTTGTGAAGTGTTAAACATGAATTTTAGGTTGAGGGGTTTGAGAGTATTTCAATTTTGCCTTGCGAGACACCCTATTAGGTTGCCGACCTGCAACTTTAGATTCTACAGAATGCAGATTAGCTTTTTACAGTTCGTTTTAATATTCCCCCCCCCCCCCCCCCCCCCCTGAGATTCTAAAGCTGTTATATTTTCCTTGTGGAAACAGGGACCAAGAAAGAAGATACTTCTTGCAGTGGAATCAAGATCCTGAACTTGGGGGTGTCAAACAAATGCTTGACCGGTCTCTTCATGTATTAGTTACTACTTGCAAGGTAGCACGCATATGCTTTTATGTGAATCGGCAAGTAGGATGAGATATCATGTAGGATATCTATGAATATTGTAATTACATCTTATCTTGTTACACATTTTTTTATGAATTAAGATGGTAATAAGATTATATAAATAATAGGATATTTCATTTGTGTAAATGGGATTAAATGAGAAAATTATAAAAACAATAAAAAAACAAACATGATTATTTATAATAATAATAAACGTACTAAAAACGACTTTAACAGAGTTGAAATGAGATTTAAATGGATAATAGAACTACTTTAATTCATAAACTTATAAAAAACATTAAATGTAATAAAAAATACGATGAAATGACTCATTTTATATCTTTAATTTGAATTTAAACACTTAAGTTGATGCTATTAGAAGTTATTTGAAAACTAACTCTACAAAAAAAAAAAAGCTAAGAACAATCATTTTTTATGTAGCAGTTGTCACCAAACTGTGGTCACTCAACTAAACTAGAGGACCATGGCTTCTTCTATCTGTAATCAGCCTAAGCACTAAAATTGAAAAGAATATTATATACATGATAGAATAGAATCATCTTTGACTCTTTATTTTTATAAAAAAAAAAAAAAAGATGTTACAAGTAGAGGCGATATCAACAATTGATTAATAAAGGACATAACATGTTACGTACGATTTTCTCGAAAAATTGAGTAGCTGCGGGAATGAACTTGTACTGTTTGTTTCCAGAAACAAGAAAAATCACTTTATAAGCAAAATTTCCTCGTACGCCTATTTTCTCTAAAACTAAGATCACAACATGTATTCAAATGTGAGAATCTATAATTATGCGGCTACAAGTTCATCATCATTAGTAACTGACATCAAGTAGAAACAAACACATGTAAGAGGATGAAAAATGAATTCAGGTTCTTTAGACTTGTTGCTCAGTGTCTTGTTGCGTTGTCATGCAAAGTAGGCCCCAAAACTCCCTTGTTTGTTGAATAGCTTTGCAAAGATCTGTTAGCCTTCTTATCTTGATAGCAAAGAATCACTACAGCCAAGTGTAGTAGGTTTTTCTATGCTGTCTTTACTTTGCTTTTCCATGCCAAGTATTTCCTGTTTTCTTGCTTGTATCTTCTCCATTCTCTTAAAGCTGCTAGAACAATATGCATGGATACAGGAAGAAAGAAAGGCTGCGCAGATAGCAGAATAATATATGAGAACTCCAAATGTTATCATTTAGCCTTATTAAGAAGATTATTGTGGTTACTACGTCTCTGGTGGGCCAACATTTCTATTATATCACATATTTTGTTTTACCTCGTTTAACAAACCTAAAGTTAGAAATTCAACTTTTGATCACTTCGTACTTGTGTTGGTAGATTACTAACCAAGTAGACAGCAAAACAATGCTCGAATAAGTAGTAGCTCATGGACATAATTGATGGATGAAAAAAAACATCCTCAGCTAGAGATCTTGCTTGACGAGAGGATGCTGTCAAAAGAGAGCAACTGTTTCTCAGAATTCCATTATGAAGGGAAATATTAAGTAGAAAACTTAAGACTTCATAGGAAACAAGTTAAAAATAAGGCTCGAGCATACCAGCTGAGGCATCATATACTCCAACAGAGGCATTGATTTAAGCCAATTCTGCAGCTTCTAGAGAATATTTAACCTGTTAAGGAAGATAATCGAGACATAAGACTCCAATTTTGTTTTTATGCCAAAAGGAAACAAGTGACCCAAAGCATGTTAAAAACAAACTGGCAATGCGAAAAGACTGATAAATGAGACTTGAGGATAAAGCATATAAACTCCAGATCCAAGCATCTTAAGTGAGAGGGGAAAAAAATCAAACTAAATGTACAATTTATTCCTGAAAAAACAGTCTGATCTCTTAAGTGCAATATAATAAGGGTCTTTCCACAATAGCAGCACAATAAAATGCTGCTCCCGATAAGTTAACTGCTTCCCAATCTCATCCATGATTATCATCCTAGGAAGTGATTGAACCTGCATGAAGAAATCAGTTAATTCTTGTAATCTGATTGCATTGTAAACATTAATTGAACAAAAACTAATTTTTTCGAATACAACTAGAGAAAGGGTATACCAGTTTGAAAAGAGATCCAAGGGTAGTAGCATATGAATGAACATTAAGCCATGTATGCTGTCGGGATAAGACATCCAATTCCCTAGGACAAGTAATCAATAAGATAACAGAACATGTAATATGTGGCTGACTTGACTCCAACAAAGACATTTTACTTACGACACTGTGAAGCCTCTTTCACTTGCTAGAAGGTTGTATGTGCCTGAAGAACCACTATGGAGGACATCAGAACTAAGACCAAACAGTTGTTGCAACTGCCCCAAGAAAACTTCATAAACCCCCACAAGATCCTGTTTCGGATTTTTTACCACATCAACCTTGAGAAAACTAGCTGGAGCCTGGAAGCCTTATTAGTAGATACTTTTATAAATTACGTATTCTGCTTCATACTAACAATTTGTGGGTCTTAAAAAAGGAAGAAAACGTTGATCTACAAAGAAATTAGAATATATCAGAACAAAATTAATTTAAACTAGTACCAGCATTACTGGCGTTTCTCACTTCAATAATTTCATCTATGAAATCTAGCAATTAGCAAACAAGGAGTTTCAATAACCTTATTTACTGTGCTTAATGAAATAATCAGGTGTTTTGCAAGATGGTCATTGAGTTTAACATCTCATGTCCTGCAAACTTAACATGAACCATTTCCTAAGGATGTGCACTGCACGCATTATGATGCGCGTGGTTATTAATTTATATTACCTACATCATACCATTATTAGATATTAAAATATTGGTTAAGCATATTCTAATATCCTCCTGATATATGTCTTACGCATAAATTTTTAAGTCCAAAAAACCTCAATCCATGATTAAGGATGGAGCTTTAGAGGCACCGTGTGAACGTAGATAGTAAAAATGGATGATTTCCTCAATCAAATTATTGCAAAATATATCTTTCCAATTAATTCATGGAAGGGGACCGTAAAGGTTACAATTGTTTGCAAATTGCGATGCTTTTGAACATTGGCCCACTAATGCTGCATGCTTAAATGTGTTTTTTTTTAGCTAATTTAAATATAAAAATTTAAATGTGTCAATAAACTTAAATAACATACTTTAATATTTATAAAAAAAATAAAAGTAAGCTAAAGGAGTTAAATAATATAAACTTATACTAAACACAAAAAAATCTCATTATGCTAAAGAAAAAAATTGAGACTTGAGAGTATAATTAACAAGAAAAGTATAAATTGTAGGTGAGAAAAATTTGTATGAGATTTTTTTTATCTTAGGGGAGAGGAAATTGAACCAAGGAAATTCTTGTGGAGATGTCAGGCTTGTACCATTCTATTAGAAGACAATTACAAAAATTGTATGAAATTAGAGCAAAAGAAACAAGTATAAGAAAATGTTAAATGAGTACGTTGTGCCACAAAAGAAAAAAAACAAAGTTTATATGAGTTAAAGGCGGCAATGTGACGTAATTTGGTACCAAGGAAATTCTTGTGAAGATGCCAAACATTTACCGTTCTAATATAACACAATTGACAAAATGGTATAAGATTAGAACAAAAGGAATAAAAACGTTAAATGAGTACCTAGCATAAAAAAAAGGAAAGAAAAAAGTGCAAATATAAAATTGAGGGGACACTACATGTTTTTGTAAAACACGTAGACATATTTGTAAATACATGGAAATTTTTTGCGTAAATTTGTGGAGGGCACGTGCCTCCGCCCTTGTCCATAATAGGGCAATTTAAAGTAGAACTAGAAAATTTTAATTTCAATGTTTCCATAAGCAAAGCTAATATATGAACAAGCTTATATGCAATTTCATATCCACCATGAGATGAACATCCATTTCCAGAAATAGGTGAGAAGACCCTCATAATCCAAATATGGGCAACTTACTTGATGTGAAATAGTATGCCTGGCAGGATGCCTACTTTCTGAATTTTTTCTACATCCTTGAGAGTTCCAAACAATTACGCCTCCCCACGTCTTTAAAACATCAAAATTGTAGTTTCATTAGATAGGCAAGGAGAGAAAATGGAAGACTTGATATAAAGATGATGAAAGCAAGATAACTTACGGGAGATATAAAGCCATTTGTCTTAGAAACCTCTCCATTGGGTAGTTGTAGTAGAAGCGGGCACTCTCTTGCTGATGGTATATATCTGACAAGTCCAGGGGAAAAATTATGAATTCTGAATACGTCTATCAGCTTTAAGTATGTAACAAATTTAGCATTTTTTTGTAATTAAAGTAAGAAAATAATGAAAGAGGTTTAAAGACGATGACATATAAACACAAAGTTTTAATGAAGGCATAAATGCTAATGCGTGCTTGTATCGACAAGTAGCAGAAAATATGTACCATATACACCACAAAGTGCAATATCTTCGACCTCCCACCACCTGCAATGGAAGTATCCAAGTGCCACTCATTGAATTGACCTACCAAAAAAAAAATCAAATACAATTCATGGAACTTGGATAAGTTCAGACTAACACTTGCCTAGTACAAAAATCGAACTTACACTTGCTTGGTATAGAAGTCGACTGAACATGACCCAAGAGTCTACATCCTCGCATATGGCATCAAGTTGTCTCACGTGTATCATGTAGGGGAGTACGTCCACGTAGTAGTCCAACTTCTCCGATGTCATACCCTTTTACAGGGTCATTCTCTCAACGTTTGTAGTGAGGTTATTGATGACGCCTTTTTCCCTCCTCGAGTTCCTCATAGGAGGGCTAGGTGTTTATTGACCCGAGGTGACGAGTGTGGAGGTGTGTTGACCCAGGGATGCCGGTAAAGGCTCGATGATATTCAAAGGTGTAGGCCTAAGCACGGGCTTATCAATGGTCATTCTTTTCTTCTTTTTTGACAGGGTTAGGGTATCCTCCTATCCAGAGGACTTGCTCCTCTTCTTTCCTTTGGAGGAGCTCGTTCCTAGGAAGAGAGATGTAGCTTTTTGAGAGCTTGTTCCCTATTTAACAACCCTACTCTGAAGCCATGTCAACAGCTCAACGGCACTAAACTCCATGCTATCTGCAAAGACAAGGAAAAAGGGTGCTAGTCCTAAAAGGATCGGACTGAATAAAAAAAAGATATTTGTGATCTCAGGGTTAGTTCACCATCATCAGGAAGCACCTTGAGAGGGCTCTACTGGGCCACACCTTATCAACACACACGCAGCAAAACGCAGAGTGTTTCGTAATTGTCTCCATTGAGTCTTCTTGGACAAATAGTTTTGGATATCAGCCAATCGTTGCTTGACCCCATGGCTCAAGGTCGTGATAAAGGACTACATATTCCTTATCACAACCTTGATGTCAGCCCAGTTACAACCTTGATATCAGCCCAACTGCTCCTTATCAGCCTGGCATCGCTATGCGTCTCCCACCTACCAGATACATAGTATATTTATGCCTCGGTCTTGTTTCACAACCATCCTCGTGTCTGTGATATTCTACTTCGGTACATATGCCTCATTCAACTCGAGCATCTCTAACTCGACCCCAAACTCTCTGCATATTAGTGAGAAGCAGAGCAGGTACCTTCACCCAAGAAGGCTTACTGTGTTTTGAATGAAGACAGTGGGAATTGGAATCTACAACTACAGAGACAGTGTAGTCGGAGCTACATGTGCGGCTCTGTGGGGTCCGGGAGGTCAATTGGGTCATTCGATCGAGAATGGACGATTCTAAATCGTTGGTCGAAGTTTTGGAGTTGAAACCGACGAAGATTGCTTGAAAATGACAGGAGAATAGCAATGGACTTGAATCGAGCTGAGCTGAGAGGGAATCGATTTCTCGGAATGGGAGAGGTGCTCGATAAATTTCCACGGATTTCCATAGGAATGGGAAACCTGCATTCAAATCCAAGTTAGAAATACGTAAATACAAAGACTATAGGGATAGATATACATAAAAAGGGAGAGAAAAAATTACCTAGAATGAAGGAGAATAGGACTGAAAGCGTGAGTAGAAGGCGTTTGAGTCCAGAGTTAGTTTTTCTCATAGTTTTGGGATCAAACACTGATGCTGTTTCTTGCATTTCGTATTCTTCAGGATTTAGAAGCTCTGCAACCTCTTCCACCATTGTTGAAACTTCTCAGAATCTCAATTCGTCTCCCAACTCCCCAATCCAGTCTTTTGCTCTTTTTAGTGAAGTCCCTAGTCTAGAACCCTGCAAAATCACAATAAGTTGTTTAAATCATTAATAATAAATTACATATAGTTAAAATTTTCATAAAGCCGTCTTAGCTCAGCTGGTAGAGCGCATGGCTTTTAACCATGTGGTCGTGGGTTCGATTCCCACAGACGGCGATATTTTGGAGTGTCCATCTCATCTTCACTTTTTAAATATTTTTGTCTTCACCCAAGACCAGACTCTTCACGAAGTATATCTAACCATAGGAGATGACTAAGATAATACTCATTTAGATAATTTAAATTACAATCTTTAAAAAATTTATACTTTTAAATAAAATTAAAAAAAAAGTGCAACTATTCTTTTACCGATGAGAATTAATACTTATTTCCTTGTTTTCTTGGAAAACAGCGTTCTACGGCCTAAAAAATGGATAAATATCTCTAAAAACATTTAAATTTTGATTATTTTTAATAAAGATATTTGAATTTTTTGACATAAAAGTATTCAAATTTTAGTTTATTTTATATAAAAATATTTAAACTCTATTTTTTTATCATATATACGAAGGGATAAAGTTAGTGATTATATATCTCAACATTGAAGAAATATCAAACAAAATAAGAAAAGAAGGATAAAACACGGGATCATTGACCTGAATTTTTGTATCTATGCACCGTTAATAGGGCACATGAAAACACTCCTTATATAAATTGAAAACCAACGTATAATGCATTAGTCCAAGAAATTGAAAAATGTTGGTAAGATTAAAAATTAATATTATAGGTTTCACACGGGTTTAGGGCATTAAATTAACGAGTGTTAAGATTTGAAGTATGAAATTGAACACCTTATCAAGATAGGACAATTAAGAGAGTTTTTTTAAATGGAAGACCATAACTCCAAGGCAGCGAGAACACGCTCCTACACAAGAAGTATGAAAGGTTTGAGTCTTCATGAGTAGTCCTTAAGAAGGGACTCTAATAATAATCGTACGACACATATCAAGGTCGGCTACCAATAAACCTTCCACATCATTTCTATACATGGCCTAAATAAAAATCCCAAGCTGATAGGCTCAAAAATAACATTTTTAGAAAAGCAAGCTCGTAGGCTACTTCATCTTCATACTGATGCATTGGTAGTCACTCTCCAAGTGAAAAATATGAACCTGCGCAAAAATTCTAATTGACATTGGCAACTCAGTAGACATCATGTTCTCTCAAGCATGGAAAGTTATGAAGCTCACTCATCTATTGAGCCTATGTACTCATCCTCAAGACAAATAAAGGCTCATAATTTAGCTTTCTCTCTCTTGGTTTAAAGAGATATCTCGAGTTACTAATGTCGCCAATGAAGTCGCATAAGCATGTTACGCTACATATGTTGCATCTTGAACTTTTCCTAACTCTAACTCTAACTCTACCTCACGATGGGTAGTCTCAGTGACATCTCAAGCCTCAATTGCCCAACAAATCATCTCTTCTATGATTGCCAAACGACTATTTGAATCAACCTGAACCTTAACAAATAGGTCCAAACCTAAGGAAAGTGTCTGGCCTATAGTATAAAGGCTCTATAAATCTAAACCCTCAACTTTTGTAGATTCTAGAAAGCTAAAAAAATGTGGGACGTGTGTGAGTTCATAGAAGGGACATCCAAGTCAACAGGTTATGAACTTGTACCACTTGCAACTAACATCGATAGGACATTGATTGGTATTGACGAGGATCATGTCTTCCTAAAAGGTGCTTGAAAGACAATCATTCCAAAAGTGATAACTCTTTTCGTTTTTGATCCATCCGAGTTGTAAACCACTTTGGTCTATAAAGTAGCCTTTCCTTTACTTGACTCCTTGTGAAATCTAAAGGCTATCATGCTCCTGTTTTTTATACCAGTTAGAAGATTAGAGGTTATACCTAAAAATGACACAGTTATCAAGTAAATTTCAAAATAAAACAATGAAAGTAAAAAAGAAAAGGCCAATAATCATTGTTAGGATACAATGGATCGCCACTCTCGGGCTCAACTATAGTAGGGTCCAAACCCTAGTAAGTGATTTGTTCTAGAAATATAAGTCTATCACTATGTCACTCCTCAAAAGGTATGTCGTAGAGATAAGTGATAAACTCCAATTGCTTCTTGAAAGGACAATCTTGCAACCAACAAACTGTAAATAAAAAGTAAATATGTTAGAAGCAAATAAAGGATGCCACAATGAAGATAAATCTCAAAGTGTCCTACCATTCCTTTCATATTTGGTGAGCATGGGAAGGACCTAGGGAGATTTAAGTCAAAATCTCCTTCGACCATGAAAAGTGAGTCTTGTCACCTTTTATTGGTCAAAACTTAGTTAAATAAGGTATGAGATAAAACCAACTAGAATAAAATCTAAGTCTTCATCATTGAAAAAGTCAATCTATGGTGAATGAGCATCCAAATGATCCCTATAAATAGAATCACATCGTCTGAATAATCCAAAAACATCACCCAACTCGACGTGCACTTAACCACCACTATGTGGACTCAAGCCATCCACACCATAATTGGACACATCATGGGTAACCAAACCATGGATAGACACTCCAAGAGTGGCTGACCCATGACCAAACACACCAAGGGTGGTCGGACTATAGCTTAACCTCTCATAACTAGACATACCAAGGTCAATCGAACATGGGTCCCTTATTCCTTCATTGGTACTCCATTTAGCGACCACCTCACGTGACCCTTCTCAATCCATACTCACTCATGCCTACAATGGCCAAGTCTGATCTCGTCCACCAATAATCTCATCCCTATGATGGCCTACGTAGGAAATGATAAATGTAAGTGTCATGGGGTGCGAAGTGTTTGGATAACAAGAAAATAAAAATCTTATAGTTTCTATAAAGTGCTAAAACATAAATAAATGAAAAGGTTATAAAAAAAATAAAGTTTTATCGGACCTCAATGCCAAACTTTCACACCTTTTCTCTATATCAAAATTAAGCTTTGAAGGTTAGAATTAAAATGTGAGAGGGGGAGCTCTCTTTATATAATGGATGAGAAAAATCTCATCTGTTCATCAAGGAACCCAACTAAGGGTTTTAGGCTATTGAGTAACCCATAGGCTTAAAAGTCCACACATTTGGATCCATATCTTCCATCCAAAAATGGAAAAGTGAACCCAATAAGTAATGGTTATGATGCTTATATAACTCCCTAATGATGAGTGTGATTCATAATCTATAAAATTCGTCGACAATAAGATATTGTCTTAGACATTTTAAGTGCTCAGAAAAAATAAGAAATTCATCATACTAGCAAGTAATGACTACAAAATAATGGACTTGACACGACTAGTAAGGTTCAAAAAATTGTAAACCTAGGTGATGATAGAATGGAAAAATAAACCGCTTAGCACATGTATCCAAGTCTAGGTGTTGATGTTAGGTATAAACTAATTCATGTCATGTGACGTGATATAAGTGGTCTTAGTTAGCAAGTAAATCGTAGGTCAACCCAATCAATATTGAGTCAATAAATAAGCATCAATATCATATAAATATCAAACAAGATAAATAGTGCACACAAATTTAGTAGTCATATCATTGCATTACAAGATAATAAGCACGGATGAAATAAAGAAGTGATTGAGATGAGTCATAGCTATCTTCTTGTTTCGATAAATTTTTACTATTATATGTATATAATTTTATAATTTTAAATATTTTATATTAATAAAATAGACATTTAATCTGTATATGTAATAAAATTATTCATCTTTATATAAAATCAATGAAAATATAACAATTTTTTATCATTTTGAGAACACTTTTTAATTTTTTAAACTTTATTACTATTTTTTAGCTACATAATTTAATGTTTCATATGCAATTAATATCACATATTTTATTTATATTATATCACTCCCAATTTAGTAAAAAAAATTAGAGTGGCCATGTTAACACAACTAAAATTATTAATACCACAATTACTTTTCATCAATAACAATTCTATAAAGTATCAATAATATGTAATTAATTATTATAATATAATAATAAATTTGCACATTTTTATTATGGTAATAACAAAAATAATTGTGGTAATATCATTACTCAAAAAAATATTATTCTCCATTTACATCCAATAAAATTATAACATTAAGAAATTTAATTATAGTTATACTTTAATAAAAAAACGAGCACCTTGGAAAAATTATAAAATAGAAAAATTTATCTACTCGACTCTCTTTATAAAAATATTCTAGTTTCAACCCTGATAATAAGTGTGTAATTTTAAAAAAATAGTCTCATAAGTTCATTACATTTAATTAAATTATACTTTAAACATATATTTATTAGGTATGGTTAGACAAATCTAATACATTTATAAAAAAAATTATAAAAATTTATTTTATAAAAATAATAGATTTTTCTGTCCTACTTTTTGTAAATATAAGATAATGAACTTTTATTATCATTTTTGTACTAATAAGAAAATAAAGTATACTCTTGTTGTACTTACATATGAGACTTGTGTTATCATTTTTCTTAAAAATATATGCAAACAACTTTGACGTAATAAATATATATATATATATTGGGTTTGTAATTTTGGATCAAATAATGACCATGTTTACAAATTATGTGCTAAATTCTAATGATAATTTTTTTTGTTTTCCATTTTAGACATAATAAAAATATTTTGCTATAATTTATCTAAATTGACATGGAATTAAAATTTGATGAACAAAAAGTGTAGGGAGTGCCTGTGTAACTGGACCTCTTCATACAAGTCCAATAAAACTAAAAGCCCAATGTTATATCTTTGATTCAAAGGAAAGTGATAGTCTTAAACGCATTCAGGGTTGAAGAATAGGAGTTTGATGGGAAAGTAATTATCACCAATTGAGAAAGTGGGAGATCGTTTTAAGTAATTTATGATGACTTGATGATATTGTTTTTTCTTTTAAAAGAAAAACGATCAGGCACTTTTTTTTTTTAATTTGTGAGAAGAGAGGGATGGAAAATAAATAAACTTTGTCCTATTTCAAACATAAGGCTAGGTTAAGAGGAAAGAAAGAAATAAGAGATTTTAAGTCACCAATCAAAAACTATCCGCAAAATTTTCTTAATCTATCTTATTTTCTGGATTTAATTATATAACATAATCTATTTTTATAAATAAAATTTTATTTTTTAATTTCTTTAACGTATACTATTTTTCATATAATATAGAAAATATATTTTTTTCTTATGTCTCAAAAGACAATACATATATTTTTTAATATATCATAAAAATATATATATTCATTTTGATGAAGTTAAAAAATATTTCAATAATTATTTCATATAAAAATTAAAAATGATTGTTTTTCATCCTATGTAATATTTATATCCTAAAAGGATAAAGTTTGGGATTAAAGTCTTGCCTTTATATTATATTTTAACATATAAATTTTAAATTTAAAGTTTGTTATTAAAGTATAACTATCATGTCAAACTTAGACATACAAATTTATTAGTTTTTATTATATAAGTATAATAAACATAACACATTTAATAATTTTATGGAGAAAATATTAAATTCTTAAGTTTGAGGACTTTTTTATTAATGAATGTATGGTTTGAGTATCATTAATTTTTTTTTAAGGTATTTTTATTTTTTTAAATTATTACATTGACAAATCAGAACTATTTTGTGCGTGTCCAAATTTATATTTTAATTTATAAGTGAAATAAATTCAAAACCTATCCCAAGAAGAAGATTTGATCTTCTGATGATAAAAGGTGTCGGCAACTTGCCCTACAGCTTCATTTTTCGTGCCAAACCTGGGATTCAAATGTTACACAGATGCAATGAAATTATCGCATTAATTGTATGGTTTCTTTTTCTTTTTTAATATATGAAGCTGAAATTTAAACTTAAAAGGCATAATATATACAAATGGCACAAAGCTCTCAGCATGTGAACTAGATATAAAGGCAAATTTGTCTGGTCAATTGATAACTATTATACACCACAAATTCATTACAATAATATACTATCGATGAAATTAATAATTAAGGTAACTATTACAATAATTAAAATAATTCGAGGAGGAAAAAAATAATATATAACCCAAAAAAAAGAGCTTGGGTGGTTCACAAAAAATGTGTTGAATAAAAATTTCAAGAATTAAATATATTATAGCTTGATTTAATATAAAAATGAGTGAAAAAGAATACCACATATCTCTCACATATTCTTATTTTTTAGAATTTAAATGAAAATTCATGATTTAAATTTATTTAATTTTTTTAAAAAATTATGTGACAAATTAAATCTACTTAAAAATAATAAATTAAACTGCTGAAATTTATGCATTTAACATAATAAATGGCTACAACTATACAACTCTAAAAACAAGTTAATAACTCAACTATTAGTTTCACGGTTTAACTTTGTTGGCATAGGAGCTTTGTTAACGGAGTTAAAAAGGTAATTTTTATTCTTAAAATATAAATAAATAAGGCCATATTAGTTAAAAAAAATTACTTACACTTTAATATATAAATTTTATAAAAATTAGTATAGCCGAAATTATTCTAACAATAACGTTACTTAAAAAATTAAAAAACAGTATTTATAATACATTTTAAATTTTATAAACACAAAAATAACACTAATTAGATTTAATTTATATATTTTTACTAGTTTAAAAAGTTTACATGTTTAATTCATTTGATTAATTATACTTATTTAATATTAATCTTCGATTAATTAAATTATATATTTAATATTTTTTAGATATTTTTTTTATTATAAATTTTATAACGTTATTTTTTAAAAATATTTAGGAAAAAAGATAGGAAAGCGAGATTGTGTTTTAGTTTTGACTCTACGTTGTTTTATAATTTAAAAATTTGTCCTCCCTTTTTATAGAAAGAGAAAATATATAATATTTTAAAAACAACATGGAATTAGCATTACGTAAACTGAGAGTGTAAGCATGTATAGGTAATACCGTCGTGGGCAATTGGGCATATAATATATTGTTTATTAATTAATCGAAATTAAAAATATATAAAATAAAAAACATATATACATACTTAAATATAATAAATAAATATATTTAAATATAAAAATTCTTCAAGATTATTGTGATGTTAGCTTTACTAATATTCGTCGTAGGATTAATTCGAGATTCAAGAACAACGAGTTTAAATTTTGTCATTCATATTCATTTATTTATTTCCCATATGCCTTTTTTTTTCCTAAACAATTTGCCATTTGGAAGTGATCCAAATGGAAGAAGCATATGCCCTTGCCTCTTGACTTTAAAAAGATTTTTTTTCTAGGTTATATTAATTACATAATATTACTAGAAAAATGGAAATAATATTGGATAAGAAGGGTTATTATTAACAAGTGAATATCAAATTATAAAAAATATTGCAATTGTATTAAGAAAATAAAAAAAAATACAAATTCATAAAATGTAGTTGAGCATTTATTGAAACCTAACTAGCTAATAAATAAGCATCATTATCCTTTCATTTGATATTCATTGAAACAACTAGAAGTTAGGTTAATTGTCACCACTTTCCTTTCATAAAAGGAAAAGTATTTATTTATTATATAAGTGATAAAAAAAAAATTATTAACAAATATAATTAAATTTAAATAATTCTATCCAATGAAATATCTATTGTAAATATGATATGATGTATAAAATTATACTCTTTAGATAATTTGTTTAGGTTTAGGCATCATATTATATGGCTCGTATGATTCATAGACAAGTTACATAACATAATTATTTTGACTCTTTATTTTTATAAAAAAATATATTAAAAATAAAAATTAGATAAATGATTGATATTAATAGATGATATATAATATATTACATATAAGATTTATTAGTAAATATGGATTGTGTTATACTGTTAGTTGGTGTTTGATGAATTAATCTCAAAATTAATATATTTTTTTGGAATCCATGTTATTTATAGAATTAATATTTTTAAAGTATTAATTCTTTTTGTTAGTTTAAATTCTTTACTTTTAGAATTAAAAAAAACATAAATCATGTCATTATAATAATGATTATTTCTTTAAAAATATTACTAGTTCTTTATTAATTATAAGTGTCTGGCAGATTAGGTGTGCTTTTTTATTCACGTACCCACCACGCAAAAGTCTACTAAATAATATTGTTATTAATTAACAAATTGAAAATTAATGTGATTAAGTCAGAAGCATTTGTCTTCTTGACGTTATTGGATTAGTTAGCACTAGCCTCAAATTTCAATCAGTATGGCATTTGGTATCATTTCCCAATTTTATACATGGAAGATAACTACGACAAATAATCAAAGTATTGCAATTTCATTAGGGGAACAGAATTCGGTATCTTATGGTTACTTAAGTTAATAGATTAGTAAGGATTTGCGATATATTATATTATTAAAAAATTCATTTTAATATTTATATATTTTTAGTAATTTTAAAAAATATATTTGTTAATTTATCAAAGTTGGTTACATGTATTATACATATCAAATTCGACAAAGATATTAACTCGTGGAAATTTAAAAAAAATAAAAAATAATAATATAATAATTAAATTAAGGTATTAAAATAAAACATTTTAATAACGTAGGGTATAAAAAAATGAATATATTAACTAAGATATCGAAATTCATACAACAATAACTATAATAATTTAAATTTAATGTTCTTTTTTGTGTATAAATACATCATTATTATCATTAATAATTCGAGGTTATAAAATTTAATAAAATACCATCAAAATTTAGAATAAAAAAATATATCATTAATTTTTTATCTTGCAAAAATATAATAGTAATTCTTTTCTCTATTGTCTTTTTTTTTCATAAATTTTCAAAAATAGCCTAATTCAATTTTCCATGTTGCATATATGTGCTAATTTTGATTAAAAAGGGAAAAATAGTATTCAAAATAGCTATAAGGAATACCATAGTTAAATTAGGATATTAAAACATAATTTTTGAATAATATAAAACATAAAAGTATCATACATTAAATGGAATTCAAATCCTTCAAATTTAAACTTTATTTTTAATACATATTATTTTTTTAATTATTTTTCTATATAAAATGTAAACTCTTTTCTAAACCTAAGTCTCCGAGACACCAATAATAACACCAACGTCAATACCTTCAACTTCTTTTCCATCCAATTATCTTGTCGTCAATTGTGTGTCTAAATAATAGTCTCATCGTTGATTTCTTTTTTAGTCAATAATATCACCCTCGACATATCGACTATGCCTCCAACGTTGTCTTATCCTCTAATGTTTTCTTCTCTCTTAACGCTATATTATCCTTTAACGTCGTCCTTTGTCGAATATTGTAAGCTTATTTTATTTTTTTTTAAAATTTTGTAAGATTAATTAAGTATTAGTTTATGTATAAAATCATATCATTCTTTTTATATAATCTTTTGATTAAATTTATATGGAATTTTCTATATTTTTTATTAGTTTTTATTTGGATGGTGACAAATTCTCTTCTTTTATTTCAATATGATTTGTTTTTTAAACAAAACATTTTCTGTTTATTTGTTTATAGAGTTATGTTCAGTTAAACATGTCTTATGATTATATGTAAAAAATCTTCAAGTTAAACTCCCTCAAATGATTTTATAAATGGATTTAAAGATAATATCGATTTATAAAATAATTAAAAAATCAACCAATTAAATGTACTCTATGTATACTTTTAATATCAAAAGCGTTTGATATATAAAATAAATAAATAAACATTTATGGGAGAAAATGATAATTTAAATCATGCTGTTGTTTCTCGATAGGAGAGAGGAGATAGGAGTCTTTGGAACAAGTCGTCTAATACTTAGGGTGAAATATCTGCAGGTAAGAGACATACCATGAGACTATAAATAAAGAACTAACAGTACCATTCACTCTAATACTGTTTAATTTTTATTTTTTTTTCTCCTTAGTATACGTTGCGTTTGGGTTTAATAGCATGTATAGGTTATATGTCACCGTTTATATTATAAATGATTTAAATAGATATTTTTATCAAATAAATAGTTATATTATAAATAATTTAAATAGATATTTTATTAAATAATTTCAATTTTTAAATAAATATAATCTTATAATATATATATTTTATTTTAAAAACCACACATTAATATAAATTTCTATATTTATTAATATCTATAATTTAAATAGTTTTATTCCAAAATAATTATGAATTATCAATATTTTTTATTTTTTTTATTTTTTTTATTTAAATCATGTTTCATCCCAACGTGCATTTATGATTGAATTTAATTAAATTGATTATAAAATAATATATTAATTATATTATATGCAAATATTGTAATTAATGTACATAATATATTTATATATTATATATAATTAATATAATGTTTTATAATCAATTTAATTATATATAAAATGGATTGTGATTCAATTAGTATACGTTTTGAGATGTGCCAGCTAACTTCCATTAACTTGCAGCGGAAGTACCAGTTGTCAAATATAAACCGGTGTGAACTGCATTATAGTGTCTAGCACGTTTTTGGGAAATAATATACAATTGATATATCGTACGTCAAACGGCAACATTTTTTTAATAAAATAATGAAATTTTTTATTAAACATAAAAATAACATATAATAAATATCAATTCTTATTTTTAGATACAGTAAGATATTAAATTTAAAATTTAATATAATTAATAATAAGATATTCGATAAATATATGAAAAAATACTTTATAACCCTCAATATTTGCTCCCTATTCTTCGTAACTTTAATAAAACGCTCCAATTGAAAGCTATTAGATCTCTTGCCCTAAAAACTACTATTAAATATATATTTAAATAAGTTTTATGTTTAAATACACATTTAATTTTGAATGTAAATTGACTATAAATTAAAAAATAATTAGTATATATGCGTAAATTATTTTTTAAAGCACTTAGTTTACTTTTTTTATTAAATAAAGAAAATATTATAAGGATGATATTATTTATGATGATAGGAAAGAAGAGTCATACCACTTAACCCATGATTTAATTTCAAAGGTTAAAACGGTTTTACCAATGAACTGTGATGGTAAGAATTCTCTTACCATGCAAGAGTAATTTATTTATTTTAACACAATAAGAAAATATTTTTAATATATTAAGAAGATATATTTATAAATTAATAATTTATTGATTTAATTATATAATATAATCTCTTTTATGCATAGAGTTTTATTTTTAACTCTCTTGGATAAAAATATATTAATTTTTTTTATAACATAAAACATATATTTTTGGTGAAAAATATATGATGTTTTAAGTAATAAGATATATATATATTGTTAACAGGGGATTAATAATGAAAACATGTACATAGAATAGCTAATCTGTTCTTTGTTAAGTTGTTTGAAGTAGATAATTTTTTTTTGTTATTTATCGTCTATTGAACTAATACAACATATCTGGTGCGACGTATAAATCTTGGGGGAAAAAAATTGTTCCATACTCTTAATTTGCACAAGTTATTTAGGGGGAGTATTTAATTAAGGTTTTTAAAGATTTTAAATTAGTTTTAAAAATAAATATATTAATTAAGATTTTTAAAGATTATAAAAAATAGGTGTATTGATTAAGATTTTATATAAATATTTAAAAAGACATGAATTTTTCAAGATTTTAAAACTCATCATTTTTTATGAATTTTAATAAATCTTAAATTAAAAATACAATTGATAAAATATTTACTTTTTTTTTCTCATCTCATAAGATTTCTACGGATCATTAAAAAAAAGGGAAAAAAAAAGAAAAAGAAGAAGAAGGATCCTTGTGAATTTTACTTTTTTTTTTCTCTTTATCCCTCTTATACCGTAAGATTTGTCAAAGTTTATGAAACATACTCTTTGAAAATCCATCTGCAACATTTTTTTAATTAAATCCATTGACATCTACCATTGTTTAAAAATCTATTAAATATTATAATTAAATACACATTGCTTAAAATATTCAAAACATCAAGTTAGACACTGGTTATTTAATTAAATAATTATTAATTTTATAAGAAAATATTTAATGATAATTATATTTTTAAATAAGCTGCAGCTTCTTTATTTATTTTAAATAAAAAATTTATTAGACATAACTTTGTATTATAAGTTAATTTTTTAGGTACTAATCTCATGCTACTCGTTATTGATACTAAGAGATTTGGACTTTGTAAAAAAATTTATATGTTATTTAAGACTCAAATCTCAAATCTCAATCACTATTCACACGTAATTTAATTTATCAAATATTTCATCGTTCTATAGATAAAAAATAAGTTTAAGTTATCTTCTGTAATATTTTTAAAATTTATAACTTCGAAACAATTATTAAAATTAAGAGAATAATTTGAAAAACTTTAAAACTATTTGATAAATATAATTTTTTTTATAAATTTTTATAATTATTTAATTAATTTATATGTTGTAATTTGAAACGTCAACAATATACAGTTTTTAAAAATATACTAGTTTTAATATAATATTTTTTTAATAACTACTACACTACTTATACATGATAATTTTATTGTTAGAATAAATTTTACTTCTATCAAAATAATATCTTTATTTTAAAAATCTTAAAGCATTAAATTATAAGATAAAATATTTAATTATTATGATATTAATTAATATTTTTTACTTTAAAATTATTAATTCTTCTTATATATCTCTAACTAATTTAAACTTAAATATTTTGTTTCTGAAAATTATATATGATTAAGTCAAAAAAATTTGTTGACAATAAATTATAAATATTTAAAACTAAAAATATAAAAGGCCTAATGATTTATAGATAAAAAAATGCTATATAGTATCCACATTATTATGCCTATTAATTATTTTTTTTCATAATTATAACAGAATAATAATATAAGCTTAACTCTAAAATCATGTTCTAGCATTACTCCAAGCGGAAACTTAACGCAGGGCATAAACGTTTCCACAAAAGCAGACAAAGGGCGTTCCCTACACATAGAAGACGACAAAAGCAGCTTTAGGAACATGATCATGTTTTTTTATTATAACAAAAATATATAAAATATTTATTTTAATTTTAATATTAATTATATATTAATATTATTATAAAAATAAATTTATGATAATAAATTATTTTTATAAAAAATTGATAATCATATACATATCACTCATATATATTTTCAAAATTAAAAATATATATTATTACATGTATAAAAAAATCCATGTTATATATATGTGTGTAAAAATTTAAATTACATGACATAAATTTTTAAACAATATTTTTTGAAATAATAATGATTATTATTATTTTAATTCATTTTAATTTTTTATTTATTTTAATAAATAAATAAATTATTAATATTTAAAATATTAATAATTATATTAAAAACTATATAAAATACTATTAAATTCTCAAATTTTTAATAATAATAATAACATTATAGTCCTAATTAAAAAAATTTAATATTAATAATTTTAATCTTTTAATAAATTATACATAATGCTTAATAATATGAAAATATATGTTTTTAAAAATTAAAAATAAAATTAATTAAATATATGAGTAGTATAAAATATGATTGAATTTTGACAAAATATCTAAAATACTATTCATAAAACTCAACACACCACAATAAAAATAACTCTTATCTTAAATTATTAAGATGAGTGTAAGTTTGTTGATTTTTTTTTGTGGCTAGCGATATTTTATGTAAATTTTATTATTATAAAATTAATTAATTAATAATAATTTTATTTAATAACTAATTATTTTAAGTAATTTTATTGTGTTGTAGTAATTCGATGAATTTGGATTCCAGCCGCCTCTAACGGCGTTATCACAAAACCTCAATAGCCAACTACCAACGATCACCATCACATCCTTCGACAGAAATTAAATAATTGAGAAAAAAATTAATAACTTTTTTTTTTTTTTGACAGATTACTCAACTTTAAAACCGTACCTGGAATTTTCGTTTTACACAAAGAGAGAAAAATTGCCGAAAAAATAATAAGAAAATACGAACATGAAGCTCAGAAAACCAAGACTTTTACAGAGAAGCAATAGAATAGAATAGTCAAACACGACCTTGGCTCCAGTCAATGGTTGATAACCCTCTCTCTTATAGTCTTAATCCAAATTCTCTCTCTCTCTCTCTCTCTCTCTTTATGTTCCCCTCTCTCAAATTATTTTGTTCCTTCCGGTGGGTCTTCGAAGGGCGTTTTGGTGGTGCTTACGCAGAGAGAAGAGTTTCTGAATTCTGATAATCGGTGTTGGGTTTTGATTCTCGAAACTGATTCGGGTACAAGATACAGCTTTTAGCAGTATTTGGGTTTTATTCTGAGTTTGGTTGAAGAAAAATGGCAGTGAGTTTCACCTCCGTTCCTTCTTTATCTTTAAATTCGCTCTTAATTGTTTTTTCTTTGCTATGTCCTTCTTTGGTTAAATGTAACAAACTAAAAATTCAAGGAAATTGTTGTTTTCGACCTCATGTTACTGATTTTTGAACTTTTTTTTAAGTTAAAACGATAAGCATCCATTTTGTGATGATGTTGGTGTTGGGAATTGAGTCTGTCACCACGTACTTACCGAATTGCCTATCAAGGCGTAGTCATTTTTAAACTTTACTGACTTCATAATAATATTGGATTTGGTAAAGAATGTATTATCTGTCGGCTTCTTTTCATATTAGATATCATATAGAAATGAATTTCTTCGATCTATGACTGCATATCCAAGGTCTAGTACTGGATTCATGTTATGATAGCCATTCTTCTGGTTGGTTAGTTATCCACTCATTCTGGTATGTTATATGAAGGATAACTAACCAGCAAGATTTACAGAATCTTATTGATTCTCATATTATATTTCACCTTGTTATATGATGACCATTATTGTTTTTCAAAGAACTAGCCTTTTATTTTATTTTATTTATTTATTTTGCATTACAAAGAACTTTTGCATTTCACTCATGGTTTATTAAGAAAAATCTCCCAATGTGTTCTGGAAAGCTTTTGGTGCTGATTTCATTTTGTAGAATTTTTTTATTCTTTTATTTGTGATTTAGGAATAGGTGAGTATTGGGGTTTGTCTGTTGGAATTTAGAATCGTCTCCTTTTGTTATGTTAATGAAGATAAGTTTATTGTAGATGAATGGCTTTGTTCCATACTATCAATAAAGAGTAAAACTATAATGTTAACTTAGAATAAAGACATGATGCTTGTAAATACTGTTATGTTGTTTGGCTTAAGAGTAGGCCTTTAATCAAATTGGTTAATTTTTTTTATATGAACATTTATTCGAAGCACTTAACACACATCTTTAAGCCTTAATTTTCTCATTATTTGATGGTCTATGAAAATTATCAAAACTCAAATGCGAGAATGACCAAGTTCTATATGTTTAGATGGAAGTGTTTGACATTAGGAAAATTTATATCTGCCTATTATTGAATTTCTTATTCAATCTTGAATAGTTTTGAAATGCAATGGCTGGATAATGAAATTTCTTTATCAATGGAACATAATACTTAACAAGTCTTTAATCCTGCAGAATCGTTCATATGTACCAAAATTTGGCAATTGGGAAACTGAAGAGAATGTTCCATATACAGCCTATTTTGATAAGGCCCGTGAGGTTCGAGGTGGAAAGATGATTAATCCAAATGATCCTGAAGAAAACTCAGATATCCTTTCTGTTTACTCATCTTCATCTGATGCTCCTCCATCCAAATCCAGAGCTGAACAACAGAAACCAATAGGGAATGCTGCTGTAAGACCAATGCATGACCGGCAAAGAAGCAAGGAGGATGATGGCTTTAGGCAGTTAGCAAACTCTCCAGCACGTCAGGATAATGGTGGTCGAAATGCTGGCAATGAATCGAGACCGCAACGCAGATCAGGATTAGGTTCTGTTGAAACCCATAGAAGAACTGCAAGATTGAGCACTGGCTCTGAACAAAGTGTAGAGCGTTCACCTCTTCATCGGCATGCCAAAGTCTCTGGGAGAGATTCACCATCATGGGAAGGGAAGAGTTCTTATGAAGGTAACCACGGTACTCCTGGAAGATCTCGATTGAAACCTCGCGGCGATGAAACTGTAAACTTTCTTCTTCTTCTTATACTCCCATTTTATGACTATGAATAGCTTATTTATTATGTTCAGTCTTGTCTATATACATACACGTGTGGCCATTGACATTTTGTAAGCATTCTATGCTTATAAAAGTTGATTCCCCATCGAACATAAATGTTTTCCTATTTACAAACTCTGTTCCAAAATAGCAGTCAAATTAACTTGTTTATCAAATTGACTTGTTAAGCACTTTTTGATGCATATGCAATCATAAGTTCTGATAGTGTTGAATTAAAGTTAAGAGGCATTCTTTTTTAGGCAATTATTCTTGTCGTGACTAGGAAAGCATTTTGAAACAGTTTTCCCAAATGAATTTGAGTCTCTTGATGAGACTGGCTAATATTGCAGCCTGATCATGGTGCTGCTGTTCCAAAATTCGGAGGATGGGAAGATAATCCTGAATCAGCAGATGGGTACACTCACATATTTAACAAAGTTAAAGAAGAAAGGCAAATTGAAGCAGGAAAAGTACCAGGAACACCCGAGCGATCTTATCCTACTATGCGCAAACCAGCTTCAAAAGGAAGTGCTAAGGTTTGTTCCTAGCCATAATTTCTCAATAAGTGAGACTTTTGATTTCTTGTTTTCTAATGATTTTCTTAAATCTTCAGAGTTGTTGTTTTCCATGGGGCAGGAAATGATTGTTGAAGTTTTTATCCAAAATGGTAAGATATATCTATCTGAAGGGCTGAAAGCTCTTTCTATCTCCATGGCCAGTTACTTCTTGGAAGTTCATTCATTTTCTCCATGTGTATTATTTTTGTATTTATAAATATTATGATTTTGAATGGAGACATATATTTTCCTTCCTTCTTCGATCTTTACCTAGTTTTGATGTTAACTGCTGCTTTTCACTTTTCAGTTTTGATGTTTGATAATTATATTTTGGATGGAGAAATCAGATACAGTTTCTTTTGTTCTATTCCACATATATTGATGAGCTTGCATATTTTTTTTTGAATTTCTCTTCTGTGTAAGTTATAAATCTAATTCTCAGTTTGCACATTGAATGGAGAAGCCAAGTGTAGTTGGCTTTGTGATCCACAGGTGGTTAAAACTTTCACTTCCCCTACTGTTTGAATCACATACTGACATACCTATTGTTTGACCTGAAAAAAAAAATGGAGAAACAAGTTATATTAAGCTTGTCTATGGTTCTTCGGGGTTGAAAATGTTTTTAAATAGATCAAACATTTTGAGATGTTTGCCAATCTCCGTTATAAGTGCTTTAAAAAAATTAGAATCATTATTAGTGTTTTATTAGAAGTAATTCTTTTTGAAGAGTAGTTTTCAATGCATGATACTTTTCTAAAATAATTACTAACAAATCAAGCCATAGACCTAAGTACTTCTATTGAAATCACTTTTAACTAATTTACTTTCCAAACCATTTTTTTTTCCTATGAATTTTATTTAAAAACTTACGTTGGTAGGCTATTACTTCTGCATGTTATTCTTGCCAAAAACTTGATATAAAGCATTTGTTGTCGTTGAACTGAGATTTGTTTGCTCATTGGAGCACATAGCAAATGTTGTTGCCTAAATAGTTAGGTGGGTCGGTTCAGCTGAACTTTAATTTGTTATAATTCTCACCTGAGACTTTGGTATAACTACAAAACCGTTACTTTTTTCTTAATTTTTCTAATTTTTATAGTAATGTAATAACTATAATTTATTATTTCATAAAATTAGCTTTATTCACGTTACATATTTAAATTTAAAAAATATGAATAACGAATTGAATATATAAGTGAGATGACTTAATTTTTTTAATAATTTAATTTTGCATTAAAATTCTAAACCTAACAAATGCTATTAGAGTCAAGTCCGCACGTTATCATTTAATTTTTTTTATTAAACGCATTTAGAAAGAAAAAAAAGAGTTAAAATTTCGTTCAATTCGTGAAACCGTAAAACTCTAAACTCTCGCGCCACTAGCTACACACCATCCTCTCTACCGTCAACGATCGCCAATAAATATTTTGGAAATTTCGTCTAAGTCACTATATTTCCAGTAATGCCCAATAGAAACGACGTGATATTACAATTGTGATAAATATGATAAATCTTGAAATTGGATGTAATTAATCTAGTAAAGGAAAGTTGTTCTATTTTATGGGTTTTTAGGTACCGAATCATTTATGAGAGCAAATGTTGTTGACGAACTTCGGCAGTTGCAGCCAGATGATGATACTAAACAAAAAATGCTAGACATAATAAAAAGTTTTCATTCAGAAAAAGAAATCGTTGAAAAAAAATGATTTTTTTATAAAAACAAGAGAAATCAATTATTTTTCTTGTATTAGAAGATTTATAAATAATAAAAAATTGACTAGGCCACAATTGGTACCCATTTTTGTAGAAGGGAAGATAACTTAAGTAAATGTGATACCACATATGAGTCGTCGTAGTCCGATTGGCCGTGCCAAGTCCGAGTCCGAGTCTGAAAAATATTTTTACACTCAGAAAAATGATTATTACATTTTTACTCAGAAAAAAAAACCGTTATTTTATTTTACTCATAAAATGATTATTATAAATTAGCACTTGTGGAAACAAATATCGGGTCTAATTTTGGTTGCACAAATATATAATAATGGGTAACAACAAAATAATAACTAGTAAGAAAATAAATGACACATAATAATTTAAGTGGTTCAACTTTTCACCGACGATAACATACCGAGAAAAATCCACTAATAACCAAATGGAGATACAAACTTCAATTTTCAGAGAGCTTCACAAAATATATCAAATCCAAAATATATCCAGAAAATATCTCTCTTTAAATTACTGGTAATATGTAACAAGATAATTTAACAAACTTGTTATTAAATTAAATATTACCGTACAAACAGAACAATTGTTTACTGCATATTTTCAACCCTCTAAACTGCCAAACAAATAGCAGCTCCGCCGTTGATGGATGGTGAAAATTGTACTGCTTGGCTGGACGGGAATGGAGTTAGAAGTGGCTCTGTTTTCAGTTTCCAATTTGATTTTTCTGTTCTTCTCTGTATCTACTGTTGCTCTTTTTTTCTGCAGTTGTAGTTTCAATTTTTTCTCTCTGATAGCTTCTGGTCTTCACGCAGAGTAGCTCTCTCACGCAACTGCTGATCGTTTTCCTCTTTGTTGATTCTTACGACTGTTGCAAATAGAAAACAAAGACTCAAGGCTACAAACTACTGAAAAATGCAAAGAATGGTAGAGTAGGGAAATATTGGAAACGCCAAAAAGAAAAGGGCAAGCTGGAACAAATTAGTTTATGCTATTTCTTCTTTATTCTCTCTGTTCTCACTACCATAACTTTTCTTATTTTCCCAGCTCTCAAATTCTTCTCCAGCGACTACTCATTTTCACGCATAGAACTAATATATATATATATATATATATAAGAAGAGAGCTAAGGGTTTAAGAGAAAATGGGTTTTGGGCTTTGGGTTGGAAAAAAAATTGTTTTGGGCCAATAATAAATAACAAATCTTCACATTGGCTCAAAAAAAGAAAATAAGTTCTTCAAATGAAATTCCTCAGATTACTAAATAACCGTCGTCCAAAGCCTCGAAGGGTGATCATCTTCTACAAACACCAATCAAGTCCAAACAATGCTTGAATTTATTAAATGGAACTGATTTGGTTAACATATCAACTGGATTCTTTGTAGTGACTATCTTATTGACAACAATAGCACCTTTACAGACAATGTCACGAACAAAGTAATATCTGACATTAATGTGTTTGGTTCTTTCATGATACATAGTATTCTTAGTCAGGTGTATCGCACTCTCACTATCACAAAATACAACAGAAGTATCCTGGTGTAAACCCAAATCACAAACCAAACCTCTAAGCCAAATGACTTTTTTCACTGCTTCTGCTACTGCCATATATTCTGTCTCTGTCATTGACAAAACAACTGTAGATTGTAAAGTAGCCTTCTAACTAATGGCATAATGAGAAAGAGTGAAGACATAACCTGTCAGATATCTTCTTCTATCCAAATAACTAGCATAATCGGAGTCCATATAACCAATAACACTGCAACTAGTATTAGAACTTCCATCATATACCAAACCAAAATTAGATGTACCTCTTAAATACCGAAGTATCCATTTCATTACTTGCCAATGACCCTTACCGTGATTACCCACATATCTTATGACAACACTAATTATATGTGAAATGTCTGGACGAGTACAAACCATAGCGTATATCAAACTACCAATGACACTAGCATATGGAAGCTGAGACATGTACTGCTCTTCTTCTTCTGACTGTGGTGACAAAATCAAAGAAAACCAAAAATGCACAGCTAACGGCGTACTCACAGGTTTAGATTCTTTCATACCAAAGCGTTCAAGAACTTTTTCAACATAGCTTTTCTGAGTCAAATAAAACTTGTCCGCTTGTCTATCCCTGTAAAATTCTATGCCCAAAATTTTCTTCGTTGCACCCAAGTCTTTCATCTCAAATTCACCACTAAGTTGAGACTTTAATTTATGAATCTTAGACTTATTCTTAGAAGCAATAAGCATGTCATCAACATAAAGCAACAAATAGACAAATGAACCATCATGTAATCTTTTATGATAAACACAACTATCATAATCACTCATAGAGTAACCATGATCAATCATAAAAGAATCAAACCGTTTATACCACAATCTAGGGGATTGTTTCAACCCATATAAAGAATTTTTCAATAAACAAACATGATCTTCCTTATCTGGAACAACAAACCCCTCTGGTTGATGCATATATATTTGTTCTTCAAGCTCACCATGTAAGAAAGATGTCTTGACATCAAGTTGTTCTAATTCCATGTCAAACAATGCAACCATAGCAAGCAACACAAATATATAGCCATGTTTCACAATAGGTGAAGATAGTTCATTGAAGTCAATACCTTTATTCTGACAATAACCATTTGCAACAACACGTGTCTTGAACCTAGCTGCTTAAACCTCAGGTATACCTTCCTTTTTCTTAAAGACCCATTATTTCCAACAATCTTCTGGCCCTTAGGCGGTTTCACCAATTCTCAAGTATGATTCTTATGAAGTGATTCAATCTCTTCATTCATAGCAACCAGGCACTGAATAGACTCATCACAAGTGACAACTTCATGATAACTAGAAGGTTTATGTACTTCAATAGACTCTGCCACAGACAATGCAAAAGAAACTAAGTCTGCATCTGCGTACCTCTGAGGGTGTCAAATCTTTCTTATTCCTTTACCCTTAGCGATACTATATGGTTACTTATGTTGCTTTTCTGTTACATCATGAGCATAATCATCTATCTTATCCACATATGGCTGATCTGAAGTGCCCCCTTGCACTTGATTAGGAGCTCCACTCTCAAACTCCACCTGCTCACTAACACCATGGTCTTTATCTGCAACAATAGATTTTTTTTCTTTTGCAACATGGAAAACTCATCAAACTTAACATCTCTGCTAATCAAAAATTTAGGTGACTTGGGTTCAACACACCATAATCTATAACCCTGGGCTCAAGTTTACCATCATTAACATGAGCATAAGCAAGACAACCAAAAAATTTCAAATCAGAATAATTAGCAGGAGTACCAAAGAATACCTCAAATGGAGTCTCCAACTCAATTGCAGTTGATGGAGACCAATTCACCAAATAACAGACATGGTTACAAGCTTTAACCCAAAATGATTTATCTAAGTCAGCTTGAAAGAGCATACAACGAGCTCTTTCTAAGAGAGTCCTATTAATAGGTTCTGCTACTCCATTTTGTTGTGGTGTGTGACGCACAATGTGATGTCTCACTATGCCATTTCTTTCATAGAACTTATTAAACCGATTGTCACAAAATTCCAAATCATTATCAGTTCTCAAATGCTTGATTTTCTTATTTATATGATTTTCTATACAAGCCTTGAATTTCATAAATTTTGAGAACATGCCATTCTTGTTCTTTAGAAAATACACCCAAATATGAAGAAAGAAGTCATCAATAAAAGTAAACATATACTGGGCACCACCTTTAAACACAACACGAGAAGGACCCCAAAGATCCAAATGAATATAATCAATAATACCTTTCATTTTATGGATGGTTATACTGAACTTGACCTTACGATGCTTTCCATAAACACAATGCTCAGAAAATCAAGCTTTCCAATTTTCTGACCACAAAGCAAATCCCATTTGCTCAAAATAGACATCCCTACTTTACTCATATGCCCAAGCCGCATATGCCATAATCGAGTAGTGTCTAAATCTTGATCCGAGGAGGATGAAAATGATACACTACCAATAACAGTGCTACCCTGAAGCATATAAAAACCACACAACAAATGCCCTTTAATAACAACAAAAACACCCTTACTAACTCTTAAAACTCCACCTTCAGCTACATACTTGTAGCCTTGTGAATCAAGAGTACCCAAAGATATCAAGTTCTTTTTCAAATCTAGAACATGGCGACCATATTTTAAAGTTCTAACAATACCATCATGCATCTTAATTCGGACAGTACCAATACCAACAACCTTGCAGGACATATTGTTTCTTATCAAGACAACACCCCTATCAATAGACTGATAAGAAGTAAACCAATCTCTATTGAGGCACATATGGTAAGTGCGACTCGAATAAATAATCCAAACATCTCCGGGAGAACCAATAAATACTGATAGAACATTTTCACCATCGGAACCACTACTATCTACAACACCAGCAACATCATTAGTACCAGAAGACGTTGTGGCAGATTTTCCTTTACCTTTGAGTTTCAGACAATTTACTTTCCAATCCCCTTCTTGACAACAATAGTTACATTTATCTTTTCGTTTTTCTAGATTTGGATCTAGACTTGCCTTTATTATTGCATGTGCCTTATTCTTGATTTTTACCTCTGATAAATAAATCACTGCTATTATCATTATTATTTGTAGACACCTTTTTCTTCAACTCTTTGGAATTCAAAGCTATTTTGACATCTTTCAAAGAAATAGTGTCTCGCTCATATAGCATGGTATCAACAAAAATGTTCAAATTAATGAGGTAAAAAACATAATAGAACTAATGCATGATCCTTATCATCAATCTTAACACCACTATTTTTCAGATCATGAATAATTTTAGTAAATACATCAAGGCGATCGTGTAAAGGTGTACCTTATGACATTCTGAATGTATATAAGAGATGCTTCAAATATAACTGATTTGTCAAAGACTTGGTCATATACAAATTATCCAATTTAAGCCATAACTCAGTAGGAGATTCCTCATCACCAACCTCGCGTAATACCTCATCAGACAAAGATAACTGAATTGAACTGAGAGCATTTTCTATCAATGCATCTTTTTCTTCATCAGTTAATTTTTTTGGCAATTTATCCTTGTCTTCAAGTATCTTAACGAGCCCTTCTTTAACTAATACGACTCGCATCTTTATATGCCATAAACTGAAATCATTTCTACCATTGAATTTCTGAATTTCGTATTTTTGGCGCCATGACATAAAACCCAATACTAAATAAACAGAAGCACAACCCATAAAATATAAAACCAATAAGATAACCAGAAGCTCAAAATAAATCTAAAAGAACAAACTTGATTAGTTTTAATAAATAGCAGAATAACCCAATATTCTGATACCAATTTGTTATAAATTAGCACTTGCGGAAGCAAAAATTGGGTCCAATTTTGGTTGCACAAATATATAATAATGGGTAATAGTAAAATAATAACCAGTAAGAAAAAATGAAATACGATAATTTAAGTGGTTCAACTTTTCAATGTGAAAAGTCTACTACACTAAAGACGACACACATAAGAAAATCCACTAACAACCAAATAGAGATACAAACACTAATTTTCAGAGAGCTTAACGAAATATATCCAGAAAATATTCTACTCTAATTTACTGTTAATATATAAGAAGATAAATTAATAAACTTGTTATTAAATCAAATGTTACCGTACAAAGAGAACAACCGCTTACTGCATATTTTCAACCCTTTAAACTACCAAACAAATAGCAGCTCCGGTGTTGATGGATGATGAAAATTGAACTGCTTGGCTGGACGGAAATGGAGCTAGAAGTGGCTCTGTTTTCAGCTTCCAATTTGACTTTTCTGTTCTTCTCTACAACTAATGTTGCTCTCTTTTTCTACAGTTGCAATTTCCATTTTTTTTCTTTGGCAGCTTCTGTTATTCACGCAGAGTAGCTCTCTCACACAACTGTTGGCTATTTTCCTCTTTGTTGATTCTTGCGACTGTTGCAAAGAGAAAACAAAGACTCAAGGTTACAAATTGCTGAAAATGCAAAGAATGGCTGAGTAAGGAAATATTGGAAACACCAAAAAGAAAAGGGCAAGCTGGAACAATCAGTTTCTGCTATTTCTTCTTTATTCTCTCTGTTCTCATTGCCGTAACTTTTCTTATTTTTTTAGCTCTCAAATTTTTCTCCAACGATTGCTCATTTTCACGTAGAAAACTAATATATATATATAAGAAGAGAGCTAATGGTTTAAGAGGAAATGAGTTTTGGGCTTTGGGTTGGAAAAAAGAATGTTTTTAGGCCAATAATCAATAACAATGAGTGTTATTTTGATTTGGTGATTCTCTCACAGATATCACTAAGATATTTTGATTTAGTGATTCTTTCAAAAATATCAATGAGATTTTTTGGTATGAAAAATTAAGTTTGAATTGAAATGACAATATTTATGAAATAGATAATTAAATACTTAGTTTTTTAATTTTTGGATTTGAAAATAAAGTTGATATATTATCTTTAATTTTTATTATATATATTTTTAATGAAATTGTCTCTTTTTTGGAAAAGAAATTATTAGGAGAAAAAAAGAAGAAAAAAAATTGAATTTTAGGTATTAGCCAATAGCCATAGACATTTGACGTGTTTTACCTTTATTAGATATTTGCTAGGATACAATGATCGTAATAGATCGAAGTCACATAGAAATCGAATTCCATTACGTGCTTATTATTATTCCTTTCAATTTCAATTAGACAGTGGTTGATCATGGACCTTCCTATGTTTTTTTCTCAATATTTTTGTATTTATCCTTTATTTTTACTTAAAATTTATGTAAGAGTATATTTAGTATTTTCGGATGAGCACCTAAATAAACAAGGAGGAGGAGATTTAAATGATATTTTTAATATTATTTTTAATTTTTAATTTTTTAAAAAATTAAATTAATAAAGAATAATTTATAACGATAAGAATTTTTTTAATTAATTAATAAATAAAAAATAATATTTGTATAAAATGGAGAAAAATAATATATATGTAAAAGTAAATATTTTTTTATAATAAAAAACATTGATCAAATCTTATTATAAATTAATTTAAAATAATGAAAATAAATTATAAAATAACTATATAATTTTATATTTTTAAAATTTAAATAAATAACTTAAATAAATTTTATAGAAAATAAATTATTAATGTTTAAAAAAAATATAAAACATAACTTAAATACCAAATATAAAGAGGGACTCTATTACTAAAGTTATTTTTATTAATGTCAAAGTAAAGTTTTTATATTTAAAAATACTTAAGCACTCGATTATAATAATAAAATTTAAAATGCTCTCACATTCGTATTTATTGTTTTAAAAATATCAATTTTAAATATAAAATATATAATACAATATTTATAAGTAGTTTGAATTTAAATATAATTAAATTTATAAAAAATAAAATAAATAATCTTTTATATTTATTAAAATATAAAATATTATTTAAAAAAATAATACAAAAAATATAATATCGATCATCTGTATCTTATATTATAAATTATAGATTTTAGTTTCTCAATTTTCAATTTATTATTCTATTACTGACTCCGATAGAATGAATAATTTACACGAGGATTTGTTCCAAGAAAAAATTGACAACCTAATAGTTGACTCCTTGCTGGTCGTCTGAAAAGTCTATCTAATATCATCAACTTTCATTGGTCAATCGTGACCGTTCATTAGGATTAATATACCGTAGAATTAAATTCCACCATGGGACATTCCGTATCTTAGTTCTCTATCCACCACCCTCCATTTCCCTTTCTAGCGCGAAAATATCGCGGCTCATCAAAAAATTCAAAATTTTGATTTACAAACTGAAGTTTGATGAATCTCAAAACTAAAATTATCAAATTTTAAAACTCTCTATCTATGCTATCACTCCTTTTTATCTCAGATCCAAATAGCTTTAGCTATAGTGAACTCATCGTTTTCTTTCATTTTAACTCCAATAATTTCTTACAAATCTCAGGTAATTCAATTTAAACTCCAAACCTTCTCGGTCTTCTTTCTTTCCACCCCCGAATAAGAACGTTAAATTCGATTACGTTTCTTCTGTAGTTTGAATATGCAAGTGTTCAACTATGAGAGAATAGCTTTGAAGATAATACTCAGTTAGTGAGCAGTGGATTCTTGTGTGTAAAGCTTTGGTTTTTGCCGATTACATCACATGCCCAGTTAAGGAATCATGGTGAGAGAGAAAAATGTTAATTCATTCTACACTAGGCTTCGCGAATCTGCAACGGCGTCGGCTCACTCTCCTCTACTAGTATTTCCATCAACCTCAGATGTAGATTCACTTTGTGCCCTCAAAATCATTTTCCATGTTCTTGAATCAGATTCAGTTCGATACGCGTGTTATCCCGTCTCGTCCTTTCAAGAAATTCACAAATACGCAGGTTCTGATTTATCTTCGTCGTCTGATAACCCAATTTCGATACTTCTGATTAATTGGGGATGTCACCGAGATTTGAGAAAGGTCTTAAGTTTAGGTCCGGCGGCGCGGGTTTTCGTAGTCGATAGTCACCGTCCTATTCATTTACATAATTTGAGCGAACAGAATGATCAGGTGATTGTGCTTTATTCTTTGGACGATGAGCGTCAAACCGACTTGGCTTATGATTTTGATGTTTCAGCGTTGGCTAATGCAAGCGAACTGCAAAGTGATGACGAAGTTGGTGAAGATTCAGTAAGTGAGGATGATAGCGATAGTGAAAGTGAGGAGGAAGAAGATAGGGGTGGTTCCAGGAAGCGGAGGAAGGTTTCTGACGGAAACGAAGAAGATCCTGTTAAGCTTTTTCGGAAATTGAAGAAAGAGTATTACCTTATGGGCACCTATCACGGTAAGCCGTCTGGATTTTTGATGTATGAGTTGTGCCATTCTTTGAGAAAAAACACAAATGAGTTGCTATGGTTAGCCTGTGTTTCTTTAACGGATCAGTTTGTTCATGAGAGATTAAAGGATGAGAGATACGAATCTGGTGTTGCAGAGCTTGAAGAGTATATTAATAGCTCGGGGAATTTAGATGCTGTAACTTCTGTGACTCTTAAAGATGGAACAAAAATTAGAGCACCCAATCCGACCCGAATAGCATATGAGGATGAACCTAGGCTAATGTTGTTACAGGAATGGAATTTGTTCGATTCCATGTTGTGTTCTTCTTATATTGCCACTAAATTGAAGACTTGGAGTGAGAACGGAATGAAAAAGCTCAAGCTGCTTCTAGCCAGGATGGGGTTTGCACTCGCAGATTGCCAACAGAAGTTCCAGTACATGAATATTGAAGTGAAAAGGAAGATGAAAGATGAATTTGAGCGGTTTTTACCTGAATATGGTCTCAATGATTTATACTACAGGAGTTTCTTGAGGCTACATGGGTATAGTTCAAAGGTTTCTGCTGCAGATGTTGTGTATGGAGTTACTGCCCTGCTTGAATCCTATGTGAAATCAGATGGATCTTGTGCTTCAAAGCAATTTGGGGTGGCTTATGATGCATTGTCTTTGAACAATCTTGATAAGCTGAAAGGAGGAATGCAACAAGCAATCAAGATACAAAGAGCAATTCTTAGGCAAGGTAGCACAGCAATTACTAAAAGTGGTTGCATAAGAAGTGGTAGGAAATTCAGGTGGGTGAAGCTCGAAGATTTGATCGATACAAAGCTATTAGGGTATCCACAGGCGCTGTCCAAGTTTTGTTATTTTCTGATGGATGCTTTGAGAGAGAAGGGTGCTAGAATGAAGCCTATGCTTTGTGCGTGCTTAACACAAGAGTCTAACAAGGTATTGATAGTAGGCGTCTGTGGGAAACCTCGAATTGGAGCAGTTAAAGGAAATGCATTTGGAATTGCATTTAGAAATGCTGCTCAAGAGATTGGAGCAGAATTCTTCCATGAGCTGTTTGAGTCTTCCTGGATTGTTTTGGATGCAATTGCTGTTAATTCTTTTATGGTAAGGTTGACTGAGAAACTTTGATGTTGAACTTTGCTAACTCAAGTGTTCAGCCACTTGGAACAGGTGTCTACTCTTTCTCTCTCTTCCCCCCCCCTAAGGTAAAATTGTATCATCCCTTAGATTAAAAATTGATATGCTACAATTGATTTGTATGAAAAAGGGCAATTGCTTTTCCATTTCATTTTTTTCCCTTTAGAATTCGTCTTTGTTGTATCATGTTCTTTCAAAATTAGCAAATGAACTTTACTGTCATTAAATTTCTACTTTATTCCTTTAACACCTATTATGTTTGTCCTTTATGCATATCTGTTGTATCCGTGGTGTCCAATATCAAATAATTCTTACATTTTTTGGCAAAGAATCATTGCTTTAGGATTTAACAGCATCTCTATATATCCAAATTCGTCCTTGTATTTTCTAAGGAGCATAGTATTGTTTCTTAAATTTATGTGCTCGGTTTTATGTCCTGTCTTTCATCTCTGTGGACATCAGTGTTTTCTTTTCCGTACGTATTTTGGATACTATCACTCTATTTGTAAATGTGAGACTGACATAATATGCGCGGGTGATATTAGGTATTATTCATTAATCTTGTAATATATTCTCTTTCAATCACATTGTTTATTCTTTTTATTAAGTATTTGGTATTTCTTTATTAAAAAATTAGTTACACTAATATTAATTTTTATTGATATTAAGTATTACATCATTACTTATTTTAGAACGAAAGATAAATTTCTTCCATATATGATTGTAGTCTTATAAATGTGCTTATCTGCCGGTGGTTGATGATTGATTGTTCTTACCGAGAAAGATTTAACTGACATGGCAGACATTTTTAATGTGGCTTGTCAATTGAAGTCATATTTGTTATTAGACTTTTCCTTGTCACTTTCAAAGATGCCTCTTTACATAATACATGGCATGCACTTTGTGCATTTGGATTAGATTCTTAGTTCTTACTCAACTCAGTGGCAAATTGTCTCAACTTGAGATAAATAGAGCTGCCCTTGTGTACTTACGTTACAGATTTCTTATGCTAGTTTTAATCTCATCCTTCAACGTTAAATTCAACATTTATGAACTTTTTCGTCAAACTTGCTTGGTTTTGCTCTAAAATCAGTCCTATAATTCTTTTTAAGCCTGCTATATGTTGTGGGATTTTACCTGGTTATAACAGTAGACTTGAGTAGGGCTTATAACAAGTCCTGGTTTGCAAAGGTTCTGTTTTTGCTGTAGCAAGACATGTCTGTTCATTGAAATGGTAAATATACTTGCGTATGTATATGGATTCAACTCGGGCACATAGATTGAGGGAGTTGAAGAAAGAGATAAAGCAGCAAGACATGTCTGCTCATTGAAACATACTTGCATATATATATGAATGCTGAAGCAGTTTTATGCCTGGTTTACTCTCGCATTGATAACAAGAGCAAAATCACTAAGAAACTCAAAAAGATTTTGGCTCTCTCTGCAGTCTTAAGCCTTTTGATTATAATTATTCCCATTCTAACGCTACGCAGCAAATTACATAAATAAATGCCTCAAGTCAGCTTGAAACTACAACTTCAAGTTTCTGAGCATTCCTTTTACAAGACTACTGATTACTGGATAATGGCATCTGCATGGTCTTTCCTGTAAGGTATGCAATTGATATTTCTAATTCACATTTTCACACACGCTCTCAAATTAAACCCCTCACCTGCCTTGTGTAAAAGGGGAAGAACAAGATAAGCGAACGGGAAAAAAGGCCAAATACAGCTGTTTAGATGAAAGGATGAAAGAAATAAAATATGGTTTAATTGCATACAAAGTTCCAATTTTAACTCTTTTTAAGTAGTGTACAAATGTTGTTTTTTCCTATTACATAAAAAAATACATATTTTTTTTATGATAAAAAATGTAATACACATGTGTTTTTTTTATATAACTTAAAAACATATCTTTTAGAGAGGGATAAAAGTAAAATTAGGTGAATAAGTTGATCATATAAAAATGGTAGAGAATATTTATATGTTTTTACTAAGAAATATTGAAAATATTTTTTGAAAACTATATAAAATAATATCTTAAAATTTATAATAAAAATAACATTTAATAATATTGAATATGTCAAATTAAGTATAATTTAAAGTTAAAAAACTTTTTAAATTTTAATTTAAAGATTGTCTAATTGAAGGATGTTTAATGTAAAATATTTGATTTTTTTAATAAAAATAAATAAATTAGAGGGTTTTGTTTTTATAGTTATAAGTTTTGAGGGTGTTTTATCTTTCTCTTTCAAACAGTTTTTTTAAAATGTTATTTTTTTAATATTTTTTAAAAAATAACAAATTCATTATTTTACATTGAATATCTTATAATAAGATGTTTTCATGTTTAAATGTGATCAATTTGTTTCATTTAATATTAAACTTTATCAAACCGCACACTTTCAATATTATCGAATTTTTATTATAAATTTTGTTGGTGATATTTTACATAATTTTTCTATTACCTTTTACAAGAATAATGATTTTTTAATACAAAAATATATATTACAATTTATTTATATAGACCGAATATTATTTATGAGTGAATATAAGAAATCAAATTAAGTTTTTTGAAAAAGCTAAAAATAAAATAAATGCATATTACTATTTATGTTTGGCTCATTACATAATTTAATTAATTTTTTTTTAAATTGAAAAATATGGTCCGATCTTTCGGATTGAATTTAGATAAAAGAATATTTTACAATTTATTCGAATTTAGTTCGAAATCAATTGATATAATCTATAATCTATTACCATTCGATTTAGATCGAATTATTATTAAAATTATAAATAAATATATATTTTATTTTATATTATATATAATATAATTTTAATTTAAATGATAAAATATCTCATTAATAATTTAATAATTCTCACACCATATTTATTATGTTAAAAATTGAATACTATAATAAAAAATTGATTAACAACATAAGAATATCATAAGAAAAATCAAAATAAATATAAACACAAAAATCAAAGATTAAATGAATAAATATCATTGAAGTTAATTTATGTTTTTATATTTTTTTGTCATGTCAATCTTGCAAGTTGATAGCAAACAAACATTAGAAACACAACAAGGTTGGGTGTCATATCTATTCGATGTTTAAATTAGTATTCAAATGTGTTTATTGAGATTAAAGATTTAAACAGAACATAAAAGTCTAAAAAATATCGATTACATAGGTGCAATAGTAAAAGAGATATGAAGTTGATAGTGGTCATTTAAGTTCTGTTTCCTCTTATCTTATTTCATTGTATGACTTGTAAAATGGGTAAACAAATAAATTTGTCTTTCCTTGTTAGTAGTTCTATTCTTATTTCTTTGCTCATTCGAACTTTTAAGCATTATACAAACTTTTATGAAATGGTTCTGGACATAGAGTAAGTCACATTGCATAAATGTTTTGGTTCATCAAGAAATTGTAAGTTGTAGTAAGAATTAATATATTAAAATTTTATTTTTTAACTTTTAATATTTAACATGTTTAGTTTAATATTTTTAAATTTAAATTTAAATTAACAAATTTAAAAAATAAGTGAAAGAAAAAATTATACATTTTTTATTAAGTGACTAAAGTATTAAAAGTAAATAGATTTTTTATCACCTAATTTTGAAAGTTGTTACAAAAATATTATTAAATTTTGATTTGTTATTTTTATACCATTAAATTTTAAAATTATTACAAAAATATCATTAAACTTACAAAAATACCATTAAATTATTTTAAATATTAAAAAAATATGGTCAACATTAATTAGTTAATGAAATTTAATAATAAGTTATACTTATATTAATGATATTTTGTTATATTTATGAAATTTAATCGTATGGAATTAATAAAAAAATTTAATGATATTTTTGTAATTTTTTTAAAATTTAATGATATAAAAATAAAAAAATAATTGTATTTTTATAATTAATTTTAAAATTTTGTGATTAAAAAATATATTTAATCAGGTCTTAATTGTGATAAAGTGAGTATAAAAAAATAAATTCTCCCTTTTACTTATGAAAAGATAAAAGCGAAAAATAAAAACAAAAGATTAAAAAAGGGGGAAAAACAATCGATGGGTAGAATCCGAGCCTATCAATGGATTATGAGGTTATATAATGCTATTAAACCTCACGAAAGAAACTCTGAAATCTCTTGGAAACCTGCCCACGAGAAATTAGATTTTTTTCATTCAATTGTATCCTCTTTTGTGATATATTTATTGGGAAAGGTTTTCAGAAATTGCATCTAATTTTATATTTTCAATTCGGGAGATTAATCGTTGTAAAGGTACTTTTTTTTTCCGATATCTGATCATCTCTCCCTATCGTCTTTTCTCATTCAGGCAATTAATCGGTTGTTCCCGTCCATTTTTGTTTAGGGTTTGTCAACGGTGCTTTGTGTTTTTGAATTTTTTTTTCTTTTATCCATTATTTTATATTTATGGATTTTGTATATTAGAAAATTATTTTTCAGTTTCCATTTTTTTTGTGTGAATTTTAACTTTCATTTACCCTTTTATCACTTGTTTCGGGGCCAATTTTAAGCGCATGACTCTTTGAATGTTTAAGTAAGTATTCTAAGTTTCTGTATAGATATGATCTTTATGTGTAAAGAATCAAAATGAGATCGTTAGCTTATATTAGAGTCGGTTCTGCAAATTGAACTTTTAGTGAAAAATACGACTATATTGAATAAGTTCTCGCTTTTGATGACCGTCCTGCTGAAGGCTTTTATTTCATGTGTTGCTTGTTAGTTTCATAGACTGAAGAATAATAATAATTATTTATTTATTTGCCTTCAAAATTATTCTAGAATTTTAGTTATATATTTGCTCCAAAAAGTTTTCTTCTGGCTTAGATTCATAAGAAAAATTGTGTAAAGCACTAAATAAAAGTCAATTCTTTAGCTATGAAAGTGTTGATGCTTATACACATACACGTCGTTTAATTTCATAATTAGTTGCAACTGAATTCTATGATTCTTTTTTAGGTTTTTCACTCTTCATCTTAGGCAGGAAATTCCAATTACTAGTATGAGTACTCGAGGAGTTCGGGTGTGTGGTGTTGTAAGAGGCTATTGTCGAAGAAAAAACATCGTGGACTTAGACCTCAATCGTACACCACCACCGAGTGACAATCTGGATCAGGTGGGAACTTCAAGGCAGTTGGGGAATCAAGATGCACAGGCTAGCCAACAAGGTCAGGAACAAAGAAGTCAACAGGGGCAGGCTGTGCTGCCCTCTATGATAGATGTGGAAGCCATTGATGATGATGTTGTTGTGTCTTCACCAAGAGCGTTTGCTGAAGTATGCGTTGTTCTGTCTTGCTACTCATCTTCTTTGTATTTATCTTATGATGTTTATTTTGGTTTAACTCCTGAGTTATAATTTTAACTGCTTTTATATTTATGTTAGGCTAAAAACAATTCCAGAAGGAATCGTGGAAGGACTGTTGTTGATGTTGATTTAGGTAACTTTGTTCATTATGTGTTCTGGATTATGTCACAAGATTAAGCTGTGGAGATTCACTTCCTTTGGGAGTCATTTTAATTGCGTATTACCTGCATTGATAAAACTTTTATTTTCTATCAAATATGAAATGAAACTAAGTTTTATTTGTGTTTATCGAATTTTCTTCTGCAAAGTATGGCATGTCTTCTCCTTATAATATTTTGGTTCTTTCAATCGTACAAACACACTTCATTAGTTATGGTCATTTTGTTACGCGATTAAGATGTAAGAGAGATTTATCTTTGGCTTTTGTTTCACACGAGTTTTGCTGCATTTTTATTGGGGGTCTATTGAAACATGTACATTAATAAACTGTTAGATCATGCAGACAGGAGAATACTTTTGTAATTCCACCTTTTTAGATGAAAAAGAAGGTTGTATTATAACTTCCTGAACCTCCAGAGTTGCCAACTTGCCTTAGATAATTTTGCACTAGTTAGGTAGCCTTATTACTAAGTGTTCTTTTGATTTATTTTTCTTCTTTTTATGATTTTTTGCAATTAATTTTCATATTTTAGGGTTGGGGGAGGGGCTTTAATAATATGATAATCTCTGGGGAGGATAGAGCATGTCGGTTGCTAGTCTCAGTTTTCTTTTATGTTTATGCCTATGCTGCTGAGCATATTTTTGGAGAAACAAAAACTGGCGTTTTCTTCCTTTCTTGGTTGTCATTTAATCCAAGATCCAAGCTTTAGTTATTTTTATACCCTAAATGAAAACAAAATTGACTTTGTTGTTAAGCTGACACCCTCCCATTGTTTCAGTAGAACAAAATGGTGCTACTCACAATAACAAGCGCAGGAGAATTCCACCAAACCAACCCATTATTAACTGCGATCTTTACATAAATTTAGAAGGCAGCAGCAATTCCAAGGTAATTGTAGTACTTATGTTATTATTTCAGATTCATTTTGCTTGGTCAATTGAAACTTATGTGGCTTTTGAGATTACAGAAATATATATCTTTGTAAAGTGCATTTAGACATAGTTTTGTTTTAGCCTCAGTTAAATACCTGTATTTGCAGATAGAATATACGAAGCCGCCGCCACTGCCTCCACCACCAAAGGAACCAACGTTTACCTGTCCAATTTGCATGGGGTCACTAGTTGAGGAAATGTCAACGAAGTGTGGTCATATTTTCTGTAAGGCATGTATCAAGGCTGCAATTGGTGTGCAGAATAAATGTCCTACCTGTAGGAAAAGAGTTACTGTGAAAGAACTAATTAGGGTCTTCCTTCCATCAGCCAGTTGACTACAACTCTAAATGTTCAAACTGATTAAGTGTAAGTTGTTGATTGCTCTGTTGCCTTGTTACAATAATACACATTGTATCCTCAAAAATGCCTTTGTAGTGTCATATGAATGCCTTTATGCTTATTCATATAGCAGCATATAGTCCTTGAAAGAAACTGATGGTAAAGGATACTTTATTTTTGTCTTAATTATAGATTGGAGGTAGCTTTGTGTATTAAAATTCAATTGAAGGCATCAAATTTAAACTCATTGAATGTGATGGATAAACTTTTTTCTTTTATTATTCGCCACACTAGTTTGAAGGGAAAGAAACAAAAGTTTGTGTGCACCAAGTCATTTGTCGGATCTATTAGCAGTGGTTTCAAGATAGTCAACATTAGCTTTTGATAGATTGTTCTGTTTTTCCTACTACAGATTTTATATACATAATGCCGATGTGAGGGGAAGGAAGAACTATATTTGTGTATGCATGCAAGGATTGATTTTTGGCGCTTACGTATAAATTAAATTAATTTTGCTATTAGTTTTGACATCTAACGAATTTCAGGTAGATAAGCACTTCTTTTTCTTTAATCTGTTGGGATGCTTATACATCTGATAGTTGATATTTCATTTTAGATAAGGTGTTATGAGGCATGTGATAGAACAAAGTCCATTGAAGGCTCCTATAGTTGACAATATATAGAAGTGTTCTCTACTTCTAAATAGAGGGAGGGAGAGAGAAGAGAGAACAAAAGTAGATTTATTTAGGCATTTTATTTCATAGTACTAGAGGGTAAGCATGTGACAGAACAAAGACCATTTAAGGCTCATTATTTTAGACATACAACACATGCTTCTATATAATGAAACAAGCACAACTTTGAAACTATGGAGATTTGGTCTTAGCAGCGTCATCACTAACTTTAGGGCTGTCTGCGACCTCTGCATTGTTTTTGGCATCTTTGAGCATAGCATTAGGGAGTTCACTACCAAGCAAAGCAAGGCTTGTGCCTTTGCCTGTGCTTGATCCTGGACCTGAGCCTCCTACATATGGTCCAATCAAAGCTCTTAGGAAAGGGGCAACCAAGTTAAGGCCTAAACCTAATATTCCTCCTCCTCCTCCTCCTCCTCCCGCACCCATACCTCCCGGACCCCCTAAGCCAAATCCTCCCGGACCCCCTAAGCCAAATCCTCCCGGACCCCCTAAGCCTAATCCTCCCGGACCCCCTAAGCCTAATCCTCCCGGACCCCCTAAGCCTAATCCTCCTATACCCCACAGATGTTGGGGTTTGGAGATTTCTTCATTACTGGTGGGCACTTCTCTTCCTCCTTCAATAGTCTGCAAAAATGCGGCTAAAACCATGGTCAGAATCATTAGGGCCTTTGTTTTTTTCTCCATTGGAAATCTCTCTCTTTGTTTTCTTTTTGGATGGATGTAAGGGATTCAAGATGCCCCAATTTATAATGGAAGTTAGGAAGTGAGAGCATTTTCTTAATACCATATATGGGGATGATAGTAATTGGTTTATGCATGAAGAGTTTTCTGTGTACAGATAGTAGATGAGAGTTCCTATTCAAACTTGCTTAGTGGATGATATTGGTTAACATGTTGATGTTTGTGTAGCAGAATTAGTAACTAGATTGATTACCTTAATGGCCCATGGATTTATTGAGTCCATATTTAGTCGATTATAGAACTTCTTTCACTATCTTAGTTAAATAATATCATATTATGTATTAATGGAGGATATCGTGGGTGCTCTTAGCAGGATTAACAACCAGAAAGGTACTTGGTTTTATAAAAAGTGCAGTTTAGTCTACTTATAACTCAAGCAGTTTTAATCCACTTCCTTTTCAAAAGTCTTATTCAAGAACAATTTTGCAAAGAATGATTTTTGTTATGGGTAAAATTGAAATTTAATTAAAATTAAGAATTTTTTTAATTAAAACCAATTTACCAAAATACCCATTCCAACCGGTGATCATCGAATATGACTGAGGGGTGAGGAATGTCTTCTTCAGGTGTGTGTTTCTGTGGCTGGTGATGATGATGGTTTGGTTCTTGACTAATGCTGAAGGTGGCAAGGGGATGATACCGTGGTTTTAGTCATTTGTGATGATGGCAGCTAGTCTAGTTGAGGATGATTTTTTGAAAATGGTCCGTTGGTGGTGGTGGTTTGTGAGGGAGAGAGAAGAAAAATTATTTAGTTTATAATTTATTTAATTTTAATTTTATCCTTGAAAGAGTATTTTTTTGAAAAGTAAGAAGATTAAAGCTATTTATTGCACCTATTACAGCACCAACTCTCTTTTAGTATGTATCAAATTGAAACAAACTAAATTAAAATACAGAATTTAAATATTACAATATTTGGTACAACTTCTCCTTAAGTTGAATACATTTAAATGATGGATTAGAAGAGGGAAAAAAAGAAAGATAAAATATAGTGAATTAAATTTTGTAATGAGATTGACTTTTTAAAATAAATGGCACTCTCTCTCTTATAATGCTAAGAACACTCTTATCTTTAATTCTTATTTCTTTACTCACATGAAATTTAATATTTTTAGGGTGTAGTGATCATGGTTCCTTTGTTTAGGTGAAAGATATTGTCAATACCTTAGCTTAAAAATATATTTTTAAGTTCATATATTTGTAAAAAAGTGACATTAAATCTATTTATTTGTAAAAAAATGGAGATAAAAGAAAATATTAATTTTATTTATTCAATTTTTCTTTAAATATAATAGAATAACACATATATAACATGTATGTTTATATTTTTCGATAGATATATACGTATAAAGTTAATATTTAATTAAAATATTACTCAAATTTTTTTATAGAAAATTTTCTTTCAAATTTTAACAATTTTTGATATAACTTAAAACAAAGTTCTAATTATCTAGTATAATTTGTTAAAAAATTTGAGTTATTTTTTAATTAAAAATTACATATGTATCGAAAAAATAAAGTATTATATATGTTATATCGTTATTTTTAATAAAAAAATAAAAATTTATTTTATCATTTGATAATTTTTTATTAATAAATAGAATTAAACACATCATCTAAATCAGTGTACTGACCGTGCTTGAATAAATAAACCTGCAAAATAGAGATTAGATAAACATTAAATAAATAGATTATTGAATAAAACAAAGAAAGCTAAGTGCCACCTGTTATTGCATTAATGGTTAGAGTTCAAATGAGAGTATCTTTAGCATCTCTTCTTTTTAAAGGGTTTGGTTACTAAATTTTAGGAGATTTAATAATTTGGTTCTTTAATTTTTTTAATATTAAGTTAATTATTTTTTAAAATTTATCACATTTAATTTAAATTTAAAAATTATATTAAATATACTGCAACAATTAAAAATAACTTATAATTTTTTTTATTTAATCTTTTAACTTTAAAGTTTAATGTATTTAGTAAGGGATTAAAATGTTAAATCTAAGAATGAAATATAATAAAAAAATATTATTATTATTATTATGTTTGTTGAAAAATAGAATTAAAATAATAATAAATATTAAAATAATTTTTTTAAAATTATAAATGAAGTAAAATTAAAAAAATAAATTTTTATTTTTAACTGAGATTAAAAAAATAATTATAAAGATGTGTGATAAAAATAAAACATTTAAGTATATTCTTGAAGGGTTTGGTCTTTCTTAATTTTTATTTTAAATGGATTCTACGGTGAAATAAAAAAATAATACATATATATCTAGAAAAAAATCATTTAAAATGAATATTTTTATTTAGAATTATTTATATTTTATTTTAGATTAATAATCTAATCAAGTTTAAAAATATTTTAAATCATTTATATTAATATTAGTAAATATAAAAATATCATAAATCATGTAACGTGGTATGTTAATGAATTTTTTAACAAAGGATATATTATTATTATTATTGTTTTATGACAAACGGCACAAACCCAATCTCACCAACCTCATGTTAGGGTTTTGGCCTTGTTATGGTAGATATCCCTGTTATCTTATTTCAAGTTACAAGCTTGAAGGACACTTGATCATTTTTTTCTTCCCTCTCTACAAGTGGATATGACTTTCCGTCGGGACAATATTGAAATTCTGTCTACTCCAAAGTCTAATCTAACAATGAAGGGACAAAGAAGCCCCTATTCTTCTCATTAGACAGGAAAATAGAGATTAATTTGCACAGTCGGACAATATTCAAATAACACAACTAGTCCCTATATATCTCATAATTATTTATTATATCTAGATAATCAAACAGAGGATTTCTAAAACATTTCGAAATTCAGAAGAATTGTAAAAGGGGCCTGTAATATTTGGAAAAAGGCCCAAGTCCATCAATACTTTGAAATATAACGAGAAAAAATAAATTAAATTTATAATACCTTGAAACAATTAAAAAATTATAAAAATGAAACCATTTATTTTGAATAACAAAGAGCAATTATTCAAGTTCCACAAAGTATTTTATAACTCGGCTTATTTTCAAAAGATCAATGCATCTAAACTCTAAACTTTTTTTTTTCTTTCAAAAGATAAACAATTTCATTAAAACATTGCAACAAAGTTACACTTAAAAATATCAAGAAATAATATACCACCTCTTAAACAAAACACATTTCATATGGCGTAAGATGATTGTAATCTCCACGTTACGAAAATGTCATCACTTACCACTAAATTGATCAAGGAAATAAAAAACAATCCTAAGATAAAATTAAAATAAATGAAAAAAAACTTCAAATTGAAAAAAACAGTGCTGCTATCCCTCAATATATAATCACAAGAGATCATCATCTCCATCCTCCTCCAGGGCATACTCCTCAAAGAAACCGAAACTAACAGAAGTCCACAGGAAGAGTAGCTCTAAAGAGGAAAAAAACCACTCGAGGAATTTATAACAAATAGTGGTTGGGTGGAGATGAAGAAATCCAACAGACAGAGTGGTGGTGGATTTGGGCTGCAGAAGTGGGCAGCAGATGTGGACCCGAGCGGCAGGGTGGCTAATGGTGGTCAGGAGATGTGGGTGAAGGTGGAGGGTTGATAGAGATTGAGGATGTGGAGATAGAGGTTGAAGGAAAGGGGATTTGGGTGGTTTTTAGAGAGAAGTAATAGCTTCTCACCCTAAAAGCTCAAGCATTCTCTATGAAGTTGAAGAGAAATTGAGAAGTAAAATCCAAAACCAAAACAACGGTTTGGAAGTTCTCTGCATGATTATGAACAATGGCCAACTGTATATGAGAGGTTTTTGCAATATCTGGACGTATAATGAAAATAGAAACTGGTAATCGAGAACAAATAATAATATATCCCTTTTTCTTTTAATGCAGAATAAACATGTAATTGGCGTATCAAACATCACACTTAAAAAGTACATACATCTTGTTTCGGTCTAGTCTAAGACTAGAAATTCCTAACTACCTGGGGATAAATGACAGTTCGAAACGAAATCCATAGGGTGCTCAACAGAATGGGTAGGATATAAATTAAGTCCATCTATAGAGATACTGAAACAAATAAATTACAACATACAATATTATTACTTCAATGGGCAGATTTCTTTCGCCATTCAGTTCGCCCTCGGTTTATTTCGAGCCCATCACCTGACAACCTCAGTAAATGCATAAACTGCTGCAAGTCTTTTTTGTTATCTGTTGCTGCAAGAGAACCATTTGTTCCTAGAATCTCCGGAACGGCTTCGTTTCCCTCAATTGGTTCCACACTTGTAAGAGAATCAACGACATCATCCTGTTGGCACTCTCGTCTGTAATCTAAGGTAATGGTCTGCAGTTCATAGTTGTCAATGATTTCTTGGGGCATGCTCTGCCATGGAGGAATATTTGAAATTGTTACATAATATTGTCAAACAGTTTGAGAAAGTTTATGCAAGAAATGGACAGAAATAATCTCAATTATTTGCAATTTACTAACCTCCAGAACCCATCCAATATAGGTTACATTATTGACATGATGATTCATGTCGAGATCAGCTCTTCTGGGCTGCCAGATTCAAAATTATGCTTAAATAAATAAACAGGAAAACATTTAAAGAGTAGAAGAACAAGTCAAAAAACTGATCTTACCACAAGTCCCAGCCTGGAGTACTCTGTAGGATCTTCTAGTTTTGGTATCTTCTTTAAGCTCTTGTTGTTCTCCTCCGGGAATGACAACCTGACAACACGAAGTGAATAAACAATATATATGGTGCTCTGGAGATAAGCAGGGTTAATTGTGACTTTATGCTGTATAAATTATTTTGGTATTCAGAACTTCAGATAGAGAAGTTTCGTGTGAAAGAATAAACAGTTTGGTCCCTATATCACACATTTTTTGGAGATTTGGCTGAAAATGTTCAAAAATGCAGATACAAGTTTGTGCATAACTTATATATTGCATGCGCATAAGTACTTTACAACCTTAAATAACTAATTAACAACCTTACATAACTTATGTACAGCTTGTACGCAGTAAAAACCTGCAATGTTGGGCCTTTTCTCTCAAACTAAAAAAACTTGTGAGTTTTGGCCTAAATCCAGGAATAAAACTATCACAAAGCTATCCACTCCACATAAAGGGGTAATTAAAACTTTCATAGTAAACATTGAAGCTTCCAATAAAACCCTCAAACAATTTTTGAACAAATAGTCAATAAAATCCTCTATCACTTAATGCTATACTAAACTTCCCAAAAACAGTCCATATGATAAAATTGGTAGAATCATAGAACAATGATTTCTAGAGCTCAAATGACATTAGAGACACGGATAGATAAAAATGGTGCTTAAGGAATCAAAACAATACCATCTGTATACCACAGCAACAACAAAACATATTGCCTGTTGTAATATATCATCAAGGTAAATGAAAACATCTATAACAAGTCAATCCTAAGTGAGTATAAGAAGTTGGAACCTGGGTTCTTTTGGACAAAAGATCAAGTACTCATCCCGAACATCATCACTGACTTTTTGAAACCTTCTTGTATCTTGATTCATCATCACCCATTTACTAAAACCACAATGATCAGTAATTCAACTTTTAGAATAGATCACAAAAAAAGAATGTGGCATATGTTAAAAGAATCAAACTACTAGTCAATTGAATTTCACAAAATGCCCAAGCAGCTTCTTCAAAGTTAATATTTCTAAATTAGAAAGAGGTAAATTCTTGAAACATTGGTACATTTCTCATTCATGCAATATTGGTACATTTCTCATTCATGCAACATACAGAGCATATGCTAGGAGCTTCACCATTCTCTAAACAAGAACCAATAAGGGATCAAAGATTGCTCAACTAAATCACCAAACTTTTTGCGAATTGGGATGATAAGATTGGATCAAGATCAAACGTTATGCACCTTGTAGCTCTTCCAATGACTTCACCAGTAGCATAGTCTTTGATTATCCAATCACGTCTAGTTCCAATTCTTCCTTCACCTTGGCACCATGTTTCTATTTCAACCACATCACTCCTGTCTTACAACAAGCCCATGTATTAGAGAGAGTAAATCTGAAATTAAAATGAATGCATACTTTGAAGATGAGATAAATCACCAAGCAGGGTATCTATAGATTTCGATGTGCATGCGAGCAGTAACCCATATGAGATGCAACTTCCTCATAGTGGGCGTTGTTGCAAAACCATCAGTTGAAAATCCAACACCCTGAGCATGATTGCCCCCAACCTCCTGCATAACAAATTTTCCAGTAAAGCATTACATAAATTGCTTAAGAAACCAACCCTCGATATTCTAGATTTTATAAATAAATAATGGATTTTCTCTTCTGTGCATTAACTATAAGCAGGGTGAACTTGACTACTGTAAAATGGAACATGAATTAGACTTATCACAGTAGTATCGACATCAAGCATATGAAATAGGGATTTGAAACCATTAATCTTAACTTAAGAAGATGAATTTAATCGCCAGAGTCTGCAATGTCTATAATTATAATCTGGAATTGCAGCAACTGATATCTAACTAAAAACAAAAAGCTTTTAGTATTGATAGCAGCAAGCACATTATCTCTCAAGTCATTTGACATGCAAATGCATGTTACAAGTAATAGATAATACCACCAAGAAAACCCAAATATCTAAATTTCACAAACTTCCCACAAAAATGCTAAAAACAAAGAACCCATAAACAAATTTAAGCTAATTAATATTTAACAAGCAAATCAAACCTGTAAAAGATTAGCAATTGTCTCAACAGTAGCAGTCTTATTAATCCCAACTTCATAGCACCTAACTACAAACTTCTCCTTGTACGACAAACCATCCTCCGTCAAACTCCCAAGCCTCAAGCGGTCGGCCAATCTCCCCAAACCGGTATGGATCTTACTTGTCGACACACCTTCGGATGCAACACCGCCACTCGGGTCGGACACAATAGCCAACGCCGGGATTTTAATCGACGGAGCACAAAAATCGGTTCCGTCTTTCCGGCAAGTGAAAAATTGAGCGGGCTTGGACTTGGGTCGGCCCAGGATATGACATTGAGCTAGGGCTTGAATGTGGTCCGTCGCATTGCAGGAGAGCTTCAACATCTTTTGTCTAATCTCCTGGCTTTGGCTCCCTTTTCTCAAAAACTTGATCTTTACGATTTTATTTTCTCTCTTATGCAGGTTTCCTCGGTATGACCGAGGAAGAGGAAGAGGAAGAGAGGGTTTGAAAATGTACAAATTTGGGACGAAATTACGAAATTACCATTACGAGCGGCCAAGTGCATTCAATAAAAAGTCGATTTTACTTCTATTCTTATTAATTATTATGATTTATAAAAAAAAAGTTAATTATTATGAGTTAATTGAAAATTTTGAATACGTATTATTTATTATAAGTATAAAAATATACATAAATACATATACAAATTCAAGTATTAGCATTTTCTTAAAAGGTTAATGATAGCCGACTAAGCCGAGTGGCATTAAAAAAAGTCATAGTTTAATAGTTTTATTTTAAATATTCTTTTAACGCAGATAATATTTTTTTATAAAATAAAAAGTATATATATATTTTAAAATTAAAAAATAATAATTGATTATATAGAAAAGGAGTCGGTTACGAAAACAATTTTGTGTATCAAAGGATTTGAATTTTTTCTTTTTTCTTTTTAATTTGTAATTATTTTTAAATATTAGTTATCTATTTTACCTTTAATATATGTGTTAGCTTAAATTTATTAATAAATAATAATATTTTAATTTTTAAATTAAAATTGTATGATTTATATTTAATAAATAATAATAATAAATACAGGAGTATATTATGATTGTATAACTTTTTATATAATTATATGTTTAAATATAAAGTAAAATCATACTATACAAAATAAAAATTATATAATTATATAAAAATTTAATATAAATATATATATTTAAATCATACTATATATTTTACTTGCGTTATCATTAAATTTTAATTTTAAAATTATAATTATGTATCATAATTTTTTAAATATGAAATATAAAATAATTTTAAAAATATAAAATAAATTAATATTGATTTAAATAAATTTTTATGATTAAATTATTTCAATAATTAAAAAATTACTTAAAATAAATTAAATATTATTTTAATATAAAATATTTTATTAAAATATTTATTATTAATTTTATTTGATTATATATAATTTATAATTTAATAATTATAATATTATTGTTGATGACAAAATGTTTATTTTATATGGTGCGGTGACGTAGTGACGGCCACCACCAATAAATGCCATCATTGGTGTAGGTGAGTAGTGATTTCAATTTTTTTCTTTCTAAGATAAATATCCAAAAACCTTATTTATTTTATGCATTATTTATTTCTTAAAATTATACAATTATTTTATAAATTATAAAATGTATCGTACATGTGATTACAAGTGCATTCTTTATATAATTTACAGATAAAAGTGTTCATGTTTAAAAAAAATTATTAAAATACAATTTTGATAAAAAAAAAAGATTATTATGATACTTTTTTATTATATTACTTATGAGTTAAATAATTGTTAAATATAACATACTATTTGCTAAAAAATATTACAATAAATATGTAATTAATAAGTGTTAAAATAATTAAATTAATATTTGATTAATTTTTTTGCCAAGGACTTAATTAAATTGGATGCTTTATTACTAAATATCTTATAGATGTGTTTTTTTTCTTTATAGATTAAAATAAAATAAGAGAATTCATTTGATTATGTTGTATTCATATATTTTTTATTGTATAATGAACTAATTCTTTTCGAATAATGTTTAAACGATTTAAGGATTAATGTATGAAAGTTTTTATTAATTTTATGTGTTTTATTTTTATTTGAGTATAAGATGTGACTTGAAGTCTAATTCTCAAAATGTTGGGGCATTTACTTTGGTTAAGTCTCGAGTAAAGCTTATCGTTGAGATTAGTCTGATTTTCAGAGAATGAACTTATGTCATGTTTGGTTGGATAGAATATAATGAAATTAGAATTCATTCTTTTTATTTTTATGTTTGGTTGAGTTGAAAAATAAGAATAAAATATAATCGATTCCCAAAACCTTAAATCTCAACACCTAAAATCTTAAATCTCAAATCACAAATCCCTAAATCCTATTTAAAAAATAATAATTTTAATCTAAAATCAAAATCCCAAAACCCAAAACCATATTTAGAAAGATAATAATTTTAATCATAAATCTTAACCCACAAATATAACCCTAAATCCTAAACCCCAAATCCCTAAACCCCAAATCTTAAATCCTAAAACTCTAAATCCTATTTAGAAAAATAATAATTTTAACCCTAAACCTTAAATCCCAAATCTCAAATCTTGAAACCTTAAACCTTATTTAGAAAAATAATAATTTTAACCCTAAACCTTAACCCACAAATATAACTCTAAACCCCAAATCTCAAATCCTTAAACCCTAAATCACTAAATCTCAAATCTTGAAACCCTAAACCTTATTTAGAAAAATAATAATTTTAACCCTAAACCTCAGATCCTAAATCTCAAATCCTTAAACCCTAAATCCCTAAATCCCAAATCCCAAATCTCAAACCTCAAAATCCTAAACCTTATTTAGAAAAATAACGATTTCAATAATATATTTTGTTTGACGAAAAAATAATAATTAAATGATATTATTTAAACTTTACTGAATATATGAGTATTAAGGTAATATACAGTGTTTTTCATTTCATTTCAGTTGTAAACCAAATACTGTAATATTGATTCTTTCTTTGATTCCAGTGGTCAAACCAAACAAAATTATTGTCTTTCTATTCCATCTCATTCACATGATGATTCCATTATGTGAACCAAACGCCACCTTAGAGAGAAGTCAGAGTAATTGGTTGAATACATGGATTCTTTAAGATGTCCATCTATTTATAAAACCTTATTCTTATAGATGTCTTTCCAAATAATGTTAGATGAGTCTGGCTCTTGGTCGGTCCATATGTCCAAACATCCAGTCCCTATACTCTCTTGATTGAGATGGAAGAGTAATTCTCGAGCAGTGGATATAAACTGTTTGGCTCCTATAATAAATGTATGTTAGTTGATTGGAGAGATAAAATATAGGTCTTTATATTATAAGGTGCCTGGGCTGAGCCATTTTCACTATTTCCTATGCATCAGACAAAAAGTTAGAGAGAAAATGCTATGTTGTCTCAGTTTGAGCTATAGAAAAATTTTCAGTTCGGTGGTAAGAAAGAAGCTTGGCACATAGCTTATTTGCTTAAGTTTTAAGAGTGAAACACTCAGAGTCTAACCCTTTTATGCTTTCTTTTTAGGTTAGTTTTAAAGAATAATTTTCCTTTCTTTTGAAACTCGACCCTTGGTAATCTCTTCTTCTTGCATCTTACCCCTTCTTTCATGTTTTGTAATATTTTGTAGCGACTATGCACAAAGAAGAGATCTCGTGCTCGGAATCTTAGAAGAAAACCATTTTTTAAGGGAAGTCTCTTCATAAGTATGCAAACAATGATGGTACATGAAATTGTTAAATTAAGATACATTAGAAGTAACATTTCTTCAAGTGTATGACATTCCAGCTGGTTTCATCCTCAACTCCATCAATATTTCTCAACAAGTAGGCCCCTCTTAATTTTGTTTCAATTATTTGATAAGGTCATTCCCATTTTGCAACCATTTTACTAACCATTAATTCCTTCTTGTTAGGGAAAACCTTTCTGAGAACCTAATCACCCATGGAAAACTCTTTAAAACGCACGACCTTGTTGTAATAATCTGATACTCTTCTTTTCTGCTCAATCATCCTCCTCAAAGCTTCATCTCTTTTCTTATTGATGAGGGTCAGCGCGATTTCTCTACTACCTTGTTATGTTCTTCTATTAGGGTCGACCTGGCAGTAGGTATTGTAACTTCAGCTCGTATTACTACTTCATTCCCATAAATAAGGGAAAATAGGGTCTCATTAGTGCTTCCTCAAGAGCTAGTCTTGACTGTCTATAATGTGAGACCGATCTTCAACCCATCTTCCCTTTGCACTCTCCAACCTTTCCTTTGGTAAGTTGATAATTAATTTATTGAAAGATTTTGCTTGACTATTGGCCTGGGGATAATATAGTATTGAGTGGCACATCTTGATGTTGTGCTTGAGGGCGAACTCTTTAATGTTAAGACGTATAAATTGCCTCCAATTATCAACGGAGAGCTCCTTGGGTAGACTAAACAGAAAAAATATAGACTTTCATATAAATCGAATTACATCTTCTTCCTGTATTCTTCTTAGGGGTTCCGTCTCAATCCATTTTGAAAAATAATCAGTGCCCACTAGTAGAAACTTCATTTAACCATTAGGTGGGGGTAGGGGTTCTACTATGCCAAGCCCCCACTTATAGAAGGGCCAAAAACTCACCACTCATGTCATGGTGTTTGAAAGCATACGTAATAATGGGGGCAAATCTTTGACACTTATTGCATTCTTGGGTGTATTTTGTACAACCTGTCAGCATAATGGGCCCATAATAACTTTATCTCATATGCTCCTGAATGAGAGTCACACTCCTCGTCATATGCTCCTAACATCAATCCTTTAGCTACTTCTTTGGCAATGCATATGAGCTTAGGTTTTAATGCAGTTCTTCTGTATAACCTACATGCTTCGATCTGTATTAATCTGTCTTGGACTTGATTTCCTTTTTATAGATTAGGGTGAACCATGGGTTGATATAAGCATCCATACACTCGATTATTCTTTTGGCATCTTCTAAGCTTGTTTTTGTCAGAATCATTACCGACACTACTCGATTGTCGTTGGCCTCTTACACCGACGTTAAAGTAGCCAAAGCATTAACATAATCATTATCATTTCGAGCAATTTACTTGATCTCAAACTTGAAAAATTTTAAACACTCCTACTTTAATCTCTCTATATATTCTTTCATATTTTTATCCCTAGTTTAACATGTTTCCAAGAATTGGTTGATCACCAATCTAGAATCATTACACAACATGATTTTATTTGTTTCAAGCTTTTTCAAATTTATGGCTGAAATATTCATTATACATATATAACTTAAAAAGGAAGATAAATATAAGAATATATTATCAATTATTTAATTTTTCGGAATATAACATCAAACTAAAAACGTTACGAATGCATTATCTTACTCTTAAAAAAATTTCAAATTACTATTACGTTAGACTCCGTTCGGAGGACTTTAGTAACAGTATATCTGTTGGAGATTATCATAAAGCTCCTTAAATTAAGGAGCAAAACATGGAGTAAAACATTGAGCGAAAACAAGGAGCAATTCATGGAGCAAAACAAGGAGCTTAATTCAAGGAGCAATTTAAGGAACCATTAATTTAATGAGTAATTCAAGGAGTGAATTTTTCTATAAATAGATGTGTAATTGTAATGAATTAATCATCAAAAGTGTTCATTCCAATTGAGAGAAAAGCTTTTGTGAGATAAAATTGAGAGTAATTTTCTTGGGTGTAATTGGGTTGTGAGTTGTGAGTGTTGTAAACACCTTGTGTAATTTCTTCCCTTTCAGTAAAAAGATCTGCAGCAGGTCCGGAGACGTAAGCAAGATTGGCCGAACTCCGTTATCAAATTTGTGTGTTATTTTTCTATTCTTGCTTTCTCATAAATCTGGCTTATCGGAAATTTGCGTAATTTCCCAACAACTGGTATCAGAGCTATTGGTGGTGATTTCTGTCAATTTTCTGCAAGGTTACTATTTACGTGAATAGTGAATTACGTGAATAGTGACATTTTGTCGACGATATTTGTTCGTTAACGTAGGTGTTCTAATACACGGTGGTTTACAGAAATAGTCAGAAACGATCCAGAGGAAGTCAGATTTTAGTGGGAGCAATGGCCGCAGATGAAGGAAGGGTGAAACTCGAGAAATTCGATGGCACAGATTTTGAGTTTTGGAAAATGCAGATAGAGGATTATCTGTATCAAAGAAATCTATATCAACCTCTCTCAGGGAAGAAACCAGAAGCTATGAAGGAAGAAGATTGGAATCTTCTAGACAGACAAGCCCTCGGAGTTATTCGATTGACGCTATCCCGTAATGTTGCATTCAACATAGCAAAGGAAAAGACCACGGCGGGTCTTATGGCAGCTCTCTCCAATATGTATGAGAAGCCATCAGCCTCAAACAAAGTGCACTTGATGAGGCGTTTGTTCAATTTGCGGATGAATGAAGGTGCATCGGTAGCTCAACATCTCAATGAACTCAACACAGTCACAACCCAGTTGAGTTCAGTGGAAATTGAATTCGATGAAGAAGTACGAGCATTGATACTTTTGTCTTCTTTACCAAGAAGTTGGAATGCTACTGTCACGGCTGTGAGTAGCTCGTCAGGAAGCAATAAGTTAAAATTTGACGATGTTCGTGATCTGATTCTCAGTGAAGAGATCCGACGTAGAGAGGTAGGTGAATCGTCAACTTCTTCAGTTTTGCATACAGAGTCAAGAGGAAGAAATTCAACCAAAGGGAATGGACGTGGCAGAACAGACTACCGAGGTAGATCAAAGGACAGGAGGTCCAAATCCAGGAATCCTAATAATTCCCATAGCTCGAAGACCATCGAGTGTTGGAATTGTGGAAGAACCGGGCACTACAAAAATCAGTGCAAAAGTGCACCGAAGGACAAACAAGTGAAGGCAGAGGCAAATGTTACTTCCACCTCAGGAGAAGACGATGCATTGATATGCTCTTTGGAGAGCAAGGAAGAATCTTGGGTGTTAGACTCTCGAGCATCGTTCCATGCTACTTCACAAAAAGAATTCTTCGAGAAATATGTCCACGGAAACCTTGGAAAGGTATATCTTGGTGATGATCAACCATGTGCTATTATTGGCAAAGGTGTAGTGAAGATTAAGTTGAACGGATCTATTTGGGAGCTGAAGGATGTCAGGCATATTCCCGATCTCAGAAGGAACTTAATCTCAGTCGGGCAGTTGGCCAGTGAAGGCTACACTACGATCTTCCATGGTGATGATTGGAAGATTTCAAAGGGTGCAATGACAGTTGCTCGAGGCAAGAAAAGTGGCACTCTTTACATGACAACAGAGGCACGTTGTTCAATTACAGTTGCAGTAGGCAATGAAACACCAAACCTGTGGCACCAGAGACTAGGCCATATGAGTGAAAAAGGGATGAAGATTATGCATTCAAAGGGAAAACTTCCAGGTCTACAGTCTACGGAGATAGACATGTGCGAAGATTGCATACTTGGAAAGCAAAAGAGAGTCAGCTTTCAGACAAGTTGCAGAATCCCAAAGAAGGAAAGGCTAGAGCTTATTCACTCTGATGTTTGGGGACCAACGACCGTCTCATCTATTGGTGGGAAATGCTACTTCGTGACTTTCATCGATGATCACTCTCGGAAGGTATGGGTTTACTTTCTAAAGCATAAGTCTGAAGTATTTGAGGCTTTCAGAAGATGGAAAGCTATGGTGGAAAATGAGACGGGTTTAAAGATCAAAAAGCTCAGAACCAATAATGGTGGTGAATATGAAGACACCATATTCAAAAACTTCTGCTATGAGCACGGGATCAGAATGGAAAGAACTGTTCCAGGCACGCCTCAACACAATGGTGTAGCTGAGCGTATGAACCGAACATTGATAGAAAGAGCTAGAAGCATTCGTATACAGTCAGGTCTACCGAAGCAGTTCTGGGCAGAAGCAGTCAACACGGCAGCTTACTTGATCAACCGAGGCCCATATGTTCCATTGGAGCATAGAATACCAGAGGAGGTATGGAGCGGAAAAGAGGTGAAACTATCACATCTAAAAGTTTTCGGTTGTGTAGCATTTGTGCATATCAGTGATCAAGGCAGGAATAAGCTTGATCCCAAATCCAAGAAATGCACATTCATTGGCTATGGTGAGGATGAGTTTGGCTACCGCATTTGGGATGACGAAAAGAAGAAAGTTATCCGTAGCAGAGATGTGATTTTCAACGAAATGGTGATGTATAAGGACATGCATAAAATAGACACCAATGACTCAGAGCAGAATGAGTCAGTATTTGCAGATGCAGATGATGTCCCAGATACTTCCGCAACAGAACCAATTATAACAAGTCCTCAGCCAGAGGAACTTGTTGGACAAAACAGTACACAACATTCCGACACACCACAACTTCTTACTCCAGCTCCTGTATTGAGAAGGTCTTCTCGACCTCATGTGCCTAACAGGAGATACATGAACTATATGTTGGTGACTGATGGAGGGGAGCCTAAATGCTATGATGAAGCTTGTCAGACTCGAGATTCCAACAAGTGGGAGCTTGCTATGAAAGAAGAAATGAAATCTCTCATCTCCAACCAGACATGGGAACTAGCTGAGTTACATATGGGAAAGAAGGCACTTCACAACAAATGGGTGTACCGGGTGAAAGAGGAGCATGATGGTTCCAAAAGATACAAAGCCCGCCTAGTTGTCAAAGGGTTTCAACAGAAGGAAGGAGTTGACTACACTGACATTTTCGCTCCTGTTGTGAAGCTTAATACTATCAGACCAGTATTGAGTATTGTAGCCATTGAAGATCTTCATCTTGAACAGTTGGATGTGAAGACTGCATTCCTTCATGGAGATTTAGATGAAGAGATATACATGTACTAGCCAGAAGGTTTCTCAGAAAGGGGGAAGAAGAACATGGTGTGCAGACTTAAGAAGAGTTTGTATGGCCTGAAACAAGCCCCGAGACAATGGTACAGAAAGTTTGACAGCTTCATGCACAAGAAATGTTTCCAGAAGTGCAATGCTGATCATTGTTGCTACTTCAAGAGATATAGGTCCAGTTATATCATTTTACTACTTTATGTTGATGATATGTTAGTAGCAGGTTCAGATATGGATGATATTAAAAGGTTGAAGCAGCAATTGTCAAAGGAATTTGACATGAAAGACTTGGGTCCAGCAAAGAAGATTCTTGGAATGCAAATCACAAGAAATAAGAAGAAAGGATCCTTGCAGTTATCTCAGGCAGAGTACATCAATCGTGTTTTGCAAAGATTCAACATGGGCGATGCCAAGCCAGTTAGCACACCCTTGGCCAGTCATTTTCGCCTATCCAAGGATCAGTCCCCTCAGACAGAGGAAGAGAGAGAATTCATGGTTAAGGTTCCTTATGCCTCAGCCATTGGAAGTTTGATGTACGCAATGGTCTGTACGAGACCAGACATTGGCCATGCAGTGGGAGTTGTTAGCAGATTTATGTCAAATCCAGGGAAAACTCATTGGGAAGCAGTAAAGTGGATTTTGAGGTATCTGCGAGGCACCACAGAAAAGTGCTTGTACTTTAGTAAAGGAGAGTTAAAAGTACAAGGGTACGTAGACGCAGACTTTGGAGGTGAAGTTGATCACCGAAGAAGCACCACTGGTTATATATTTACTGTTGGAACTACAGCTGTTAGTTGGATGTCACAAATACAGAAAATTGTCACTCTATCCACTACAGAGGCTGAGTATGTAGCAGTAACTGAAGCTAGTAAAGAGATGATATGGCTTCAAGGTTTGTTAATTGAGCTGGGATTCAAACAAGAGAAGAATGTTCTGCATAGTGATAGTCAAAGTGTAATACACTTGGCGAAGAATTCAACATTTCATTCTAGAACAAAGCATATTGGACTTCGTTATCACTTCATCAGATCTCTATTTGAAGATGATGTGTTAATACTGGAGAAGATTCAAGGAAGCAAAAATCCAGCAGATATGTTAACAAAGGTGGTGACTATTGACAAACTGAAGTTGTGCTCAACTGCAGTTGGTCTGCTAGAGTAATAAAGACTAGAAAAGCTGCTGCATTGATCGAGGTGTGAAGACAGATTGAAATCAGTCTTCAAGTGGGAGATTGTTGGAGATTATCATAAAGCTCCTTAAATTAAGGAGCAAAACATGGAGCAAAACAAGGAGCAATTCATGGAGCAAAACAAGGAGCTTAATTCAAAGAGCAATTTAAGGAACCATTAATTTAATGGGTAATTCAAGGAGTGAATTTTTCTATAAATAGATGTATAATTGTAATGAATTAATTATCAAAAGTGTTCATTCCAATTGAGAGAAAAGCTTAGAGAGAAAAGCTTTTGTGAGATAAAATTGAGAGTAATTTTCTTGGGTGTAATTGGGTTGTGAGTTGTGAGTGTTGTAAACACCTTGTATAATTTCTTCCCTTTCAGTAAAAAGATCTGCAGCAGGTCCGGAGACGTAAGCAAGATTGGCCGAACTCCGTTATCAAATTTGTGTGTTATTTTTCTATTCTTGCTTTCTCATAAATCTAGCTTATCAAAAATTTGTGTAATTTTCCAACAATATCATATGGTCAAAACTTAGAACCATCAGTTTCCATTACAACCTACCAAAGCCACCGCGGGGTCGACAGGTACTTTCCAACCTAATATCGCTGTAGTTGTCAGGCAGATATAGCGCCGATATCATCGCACCTTTCAAGCCGTCGGTGCCACCTGCTCACCCACATATAAGCTGTCAATGTCTGAATCGTCCGTTAAGTACCTATCGTTAGTTACGTCGTCGTTAGCCACTACCTTCGTCTCTTCGTCACCATAGCGATTCATGGGTCATGTTGCATCAGTCGCTTTAATGGATATGATTGCCAGACATCCTTTTTCCTTGATTACATTTTTCAGCGCCTTTGAAAGCCCAGATAAGTTATCCAACAATGCGACAATGTTGACCTCCTTTCCTGCGTTTTCCGTCGTATGCAACTCCGGTCACCTTCAATCGCGTTACTGTGATAGGCCTTCATATCGTTCCTTTTTGCTGTTACGCCGCTATTTTCATTTTAACTTGGTGAATCTTAGCTTTAACTCAACATTAATTAAAAACACGCTTACAATATGAGTTTTGGTTAGATTTATAAGATAACTCTTATCATAAAGTTTCATGAAACATGTTACTTATTAAAAAAACTTAACACTATTATTTTCTTATATGATTTAGTTTGAATCATATAATTAATTATAATAAATATTTAATCATTTATAAGTTAGTTAAAAAATTTCGAACCGAACGGAGAAAATTAAAAATACGAGATATCGGTAAAAAAAATTCCAAATCTAATTTTTTTTATAAAAATAAATAAAAAAAATAAGTGAACTAAGTATAAAATATATAAAAGTTTATAATGAAAAGCCAAATCTTTTTTGTTTATATTAAAATCGATCCCTTCTCTGTTCACCTTTTCTTGCTGAGACATTCTTTTCTTTCTGTAGCAATAACAATGAAGAGCTTAAACCCCTCATCTGCCTCTGCACTCTTTATTATATTTCAAATGATTTTATTTACTCCGTCCATTTACATTCCTAGTGAGTTAATAGATAAATTAGTTTTATTTTTAATCATTTAAAAAAATATTTTTTATATTATAAAATAAAATATATGTATTATATATATGTATATTTTAATTTATAAAAAAATACAATGTGCATAGGGAGGTTAAAATATTTATATTTTATGCCAATTTTCAGAATGTTGTAGCCACCATTAATCATTGTCACTTTCTTTAGTTTTTTTTAATCTAGGTTAATTATTTAAATGATTAATTTATTTAGGTCAAATTTATTGTTTAATTATTTTGTATTTTTTTTTTAAAGAAATCAGTCTTTAAGCTTATCTAAAACCTTTTCCACATATACGTACATTTATTGTAAGTTTGCAATAACCTATATCTTGGACATTGATGGTACCCTGAAGGAAGCTCCTTTTGACACTTCATTCCCTTTTACTGTATACCAAATTTACTCAATCTTCTGAGTATCTTCTATGTTCTTCTTTCATTACTCCATTCTCTGGATTGTTACTTAGCTATGTCTATCAACCCTGAGCCTAAAGTGAGAATATAGTCATGATGAAAATATCTTTAATATGTTTGATAATATCTCAAACATATCTATATTTTAAATATGTTGATATTAATTTATATTATTTATTATTAAAAATATAGATATTAGTATAACATTATAGATATTATTAATAAAATATTATATAATATTATAAAATATTTTTATGATTAATTTTATTAATTATTTATTTCATAATTTTTCAATCAAAATAAATATAAAAATATTTATATATATATATATATATATATGTAATAAATAAGATAATTAATTAATTATTTTGATAATTTTAAAAGTTTATTAAAGTCTTCGCAATTCTATCTGTCTATATAACTTTTGTGAATTTGTTTTCCAATACTTTCATGGACAAAGAAAATATTTTTGACATTAATTATAAAACTTCGTAAGAGGTGAGCTTTGTGTTTAATAACAATTTTTTTTATAAAAAAAATTAACACTTGATATGATCACTATTAGAAAACTAAAGGGTCGTTTCAAAAGCTGTAGTTTTCCCCCTAATTGGAACAGGTGTGCGAGAGAGAAGTCATGAGCTTTTGTTTTGTTCTTTTTGTCTGTTAAGAACAAAATATTGGTGGGTTACTTTCCAATTTAGGAGGCCTTTCTTTGGTTTCACTTGTATTCACTGTTTGATTGAACTTTTTTGTTATTCAAGTATTTTTCTTTTGCAGATTGATTGCCATTTTAGTAAGCTTCTTTTGAACACCAATTTTCTTGGAAAACAAAACAATGGAAGATAAAGACCCAGTTTTGTCTTCCCATAAATTTCCATCTACTTCTCAGGTAAATCCATGAAAATCAAATAACAAACTTTCTAACTCCTATTTCCCCCCAATTAATTTATTGTCAGTACTCTGATATGAATTTACAGATCGTAGAAGAGCTTAAAGAACTATGGAACATGGCCTTGCCAATAACAGCAATGAACTTCCTGGTCTTTGTTAGAGCAATGGTCTCAGTTTTATTCTTGGGCAGACTTGGGAGCCTAGAGTTAGCCGGAGGTGCACTATCTCTGGGCTTCACTAACATAACTGGCTATTCCATTCTAATGGGTCTTGCTTCTGGGCTTGAACCAGTTTGTAGCCAAGCCTATGGTAGCAAAAACTGGGACTTACTTATTCTCTCCCTTCACCGTATGATCCTAATCCTCTTTATTGCTATTATACCCATTAGTCTTTCATGGCTAAAACTTGAGAAAATCATGCTGTTTGTGGGTCAAGACAGAGGTATTACAGAGATGGCAGCAATATATTGCTTCTATTCATTACCAGATCTTTTGGTGAGCACATTATTGCAACCTTTGAGAGTTTTTTTGAGGTCACAGCAAGTGGTCAAGCCCATGATGTACTGTACAATGGTGGCTGTGGCCTTCCACGTGCCTCTGAATTTGGTATTAGTGTTGGTTATGGGTTTGGGAGTCCCAGGTGTTGCTATGGCTTCTGTGCTAACCAACCTTAACATGGTGGTGTTGATGACAGGGTACGTTTGGTGGGGATACAGAAAAGAGGAAATGAAATGGACGGTTGGGATTGGAGAAGTTTGTGGTGGGTTGGGCCCACTTCTGAAATTAGCCGTCCCCAGCTGTTTGGGGATTTGTTTGGAGTGGTGGTGGTATGAAATTGTGACGGTGATGGCTGGTTATTTGCCAAATCCAACTCTGGCTGTGGCGGCCACTGGGATTGTAATACAGACCACTACCATGATGTACACTGTTCCTTTGGCTCTCTCTGGCTGTGTCTCTACTAGGGTAAAGTTTCTTGCTTTATTTGTCTCTAATTTTGCCTTCTTTTATATCTTTTCTATTGTTCGTTTAGTTTCTTTTTCTTTTTTACTTTCCAATAAAGGTACTGATGGGTTCTGTTTCTTGAACCTTTATTCATAAGATATGAAAAGCTGAGTGAGGTTACAAATGATGAAAAATGAGAAAATGTTCTTAATGGATGATTTAATTTGCAATATGTTATGACTTATGAGATATTCAGGGTGTGTTTGTTTGAAGTCTTTTTAGTAGTAAATGATCTAAGGAAGAAGCATATTGTGCTGCAAAAAAAAAAAAAGTACTTTATTAATCTTGAAAATACCTGTTGTAACTAAGCCTCAAATTTTGATGCCAAAAAAGCTTTTATTTGAAACTATCACCCTTAATCCTTTTATGCTAAGCAAAAGTTTATTAAGGGAAAATTTGCTGTAATTGTAGCGTGGACATCTCAATTTAGGGAATATTAGGTACAGAAATCTCCATTAAAGATTATTTTAGACTGACAACTATTTGTTGGTTAAAAGTTTGGTTTTTTTAGGCAAAGCTCCTTTATTTGTAAACATATGAAAGAAAGAAAAAAGATGCATCAGACAAATTTAAAAAGAAAAAGTTCCATTTGAAAGGGTTTTGATTACCCAGGTAGGTCACACATGTAATGTGAATGTGATAGGATAAAGAAGTATCTATTCGCTTTGTTCTTAAAGTAAAAGCTCCAATTTCATGAGCTTGTGAGTTGTGACTCATCTGCCCAACCAGGAGAAGTGAATCAAAAATAGCATTTCACACAAAGCATTCAATTCATCTTAAGCTAATAAAGAAGCTGGGGTCCCCAACTCCCAAGATTCATGAGTAGGGTATTTTTCCCACATTCTTAAAATCTTCAATGCACTACTTACATTAAAGGAATCATCTAAGTATTATTTAACTTAAATAATGTTCCTAGTATCATGTGAAATTACATTCAAGTATTTAAAATAGTATCAAATGAGACCATGTTGTGTCATTTGTGTTTGTGTGTGTATATATATATATATAAGTGTTCATCATCAAATTGTCTACCGATTTACATTTGCAGGTGGGAAATGAGCTTGGAGCTGAAAAACCATACAAAGCCAAACTAGCAGCTTTAGTTGCATTAGGATGTGCATTACTTATTGGGTTTATTAATGTGACTTGGACAGTGATCCTTAGAGAAAGATGGGCAGGGCTATTTACAAAGGACGATCTTCTCAAAGCTTTGGTTACATCAGTGTTGCCTATTATTGGGCTTTGTGAGCTTGGCAATTGTCCACAAACAACAGGGTGTGGTGTATTAAGAGGCACAGCTAGGCCTGCTATTGCTGCCAGAGTCAATTTGTGCTCTTTCTATTTTATAGGCACTCCTATTGCTGTTGTTTTAGCCTTTTGGCTTAAGCTAGGCTTTAGTGGGTTATGGTATGGTCTTCTATCTGCTCAAGTAGCTTGTGCTGTGTCTGTTCTTTATGTTGTTTTGGTTAGAACAGATTGGGATGTTGAGGCTTTCAAGGCTAAGAAATTGACTTGCTTGGAAATGAGTGAAAGTGGTGAGGTGAGAAATAAACAGTGTGAGGAAGATGAAAGCAAAAAACTTCTGCAAAATAGTAAATCAGATGAGAGCTTTTGGGAAATTTGAGATTTTCAAAACAGTGGCTTTTTGTGAAAAGAGTTGACTCATGCTTAGAATAGTGTTTAGGGAAATGGGATGCAAGAAATTTTGTCTTGGAGCTGTTTTTGACTTTAGAGAAAGTGGCAAATTGTTGAGACAAGTGTGACATACACATTTAAAGAAGATAATGTGGCCTACATTTTGATGCTGCTTGTTCAAAAGTGGCTTCGTTTTTTGGGATATCACAATTCAAGAGCCTTGGAAGTTCCATTTAAGTGGTGTATGCTAAAGAGCTAAGCTTAGAGCGACTAGTCAAGTCTACTAGGTATGAAGTATGAATTAATGAGTTTAGTAATGTTGTTCATTTCAATATAATGTCTAATCTTTCTTTTAAAAATATCACTATGATATTATGTATATATCTTTCGAGTTTCTATTTTCACATTTTATCACATAGCCAAATTCTCATGCTGGTTTTTCAAGTCACAGTGGTACTATGGTTATACTCTTCAAAAAAACAACATAAAAAAAGTCAGCTTTAGCGAGTTACCTATTTAAAAGAGATCTCAAATTGTTATGGTTGAGAAGGCAACATTTCGTATGGTTGGAAGGACGGAGGTAAGGCTATGATTAAGATGGCAGTGAAAGTTTAGATGAGTTTGATGAAGTTCACTGCTTTGAAGTAGCGTCCATTTCGTCATTACTTATAGAACATGATATGTCTTTTTTAGGACAAATGTGATGGGTTGGATTAATGTGATAGATTTGGGTCAAAATGTGGGTTAACTATAATATAATATGATAAATACATGTTCAAACAGTTATGAAACTCAAATAGTGTGTAAAAATGTGGATGATACTCTTGAGGTCCAACAAAGATAAAAACCCTAACTTTCATCCATTTAACTTCAAAAGGATAATTTCTAAGAAAATTTTAGAATAAAAGTACGTTGGTTCACTTCGCTCATCGTAACTTCAACGTGCATTTCATGATATTAAACAAGTTTCATTAATATGTTTATTTCTTATTTATTCTGATTTTAAAAAATAATTAATTTACTGTATCAAAAATATCTTTACAAGTAATTTAATTGGTATAAAATAGTATTATTAATAAAAAAAATTATCTATTTAAAATATGTGAAAATAAAAAAAATTGTTACAATAATCCAGCATTTTTAATTTTATTTGTTTAATTATGTTTTATATTTATAAGATATGAATAATTTATAAAAATATCAAAAGTATTTATTTTATTATAATTATTCACATATATATATATATATATAATAACGATTAATACACATATAATAAATAATATACATAATTATATCATTACATATACATTAATAATATAATTATAATTTTAAAAATATTTAAATATATTTTCAATCTAATTATAAAATAAATATTTTGATTTTAATTCATCTACATTTTTCTTCCAAATAACATAGCAGTGTTGTACTGTTGTACTACATTACTCTCTCCGCCGTTTTTCTTCAATCCCTATTATTGGCTAAATCGGATCCCCACAACCCGCGGTTGATCTGCCGTATCAACTATCGAGCTCCTTTCCTATTCATCTACGATCTATCATTTATCTAAATCATTCAACGAGTTGACCAGATCGAATCAAACTCTCACGATTTTTCGTCAATTTCCGGCAACGATTTCTTTTAATTCGAAATCATCTCTTCAGGTCATATATGCCTTCTGCTGCACAATAGACAATTGCATTATAATTTTCATGAAATATAAAGTCAATGGGTTTCTGAGACTTGTATTCCTTTTGCTATGATTTAATTGATATTTTCTTTCACCAATATTTTGTTCCCTTCTTATGGATGAATATTGATGGATTGATGTGATTCAATTGAATTATGAACCTGTCTTCTGCTCAGAACAGTTTTGAGCTAAATCAGTTGCGTTCCTCTAAAATTATGTGTGAATTTGACCCATTTATTTATTTTTCGCATTATAATTTTTTGTAACTGTTGCACAGAACTAAGCAATGTAGTTAATTTGATTTTATTTAGGCCATGATTCATTTTTCACTCCTTTCCAACTATTTCGTTTTCGAGCCTACATGTATAAATTTATATCAATGGGCACAGTGTTTTGTATATTGTTTTTGGGCAGGGAGTACTTAGAAAATGAAATACAATTGTCAAGGGGTCATTTGCCGTGCTTTTTTAATCATTATTTAAGGAATTCTTTTTACTAATATTGAGGAAAAATTATCAGAAAATAATTTTTTTTTAATGAAATGTATCCAATGTTTTCTTTCTCAAGCTTATAAACAGAAGCCTTCAATGCGTTTCTTGTGCTTAAGTTTCACAGTTTCCTTTTCTGTTGTTTTGTATTAACTAGAAATGTTTTTTTTTTTTGGATATTCAGTCTTACTTGTTTTCAGAGAGAATGATTTTACATTGAGTCTCCTGCCAAAAAATTGACATTAAGTGAAATGTGGTCACCTATTGCGAATTAGTAATGGTAGGAATTTTTACGAGTCATGTTTTGCTCATGGTCTGCTGGTTTGGGAATCTACTTTTGCTCTGTAGTTTATTTTATGTTTTATGCTTCTGTAATCTTAGCATTGAAATAGATTTGTTAGTAGAAAGTTTCAATTCCATATTATTACCCTGTTATGCATATTTCAATTACTATCCAAGTTTTCAGGCATGTCCAGGAAACAAATTGAACAAAGGAGTAGATTTGGTTGAACTGCAATAGAGTATTATGTTAGATGCTGATGGCCTAGTAGGTTTACGATTGATGGATTGGATTGTCTTTATCTTGGTATTTCAGGATTTTTTTCTAGAGTCATGGATGGAGAAATGCCTAATATAAAGAGATGGATTGTAATATATCCAGTTTATATCAATTCAAAGAAAACTGTAGCTGAAGGAAGGCGAATTTGTTTGAGCAAAGCATGTGAAAATCCTACCTGCGCTGAGATCGGTGATTGTTGCAGCCATCTCAAACTTCCTTTTGTTATTGAGGTCTCATATGAAACCCTTGTATGCCAATTGATTCTCACCATTAGCTGTCAAATGTGGCTATATGTGAGTAGGTAAACTAAGAAATATATTTCACTGTTGCAGATAGATAAAGCTTATCCACGTGATTTCATGCAAAGAGGGAGAGTTAGGGTTTTGCTTAAGAAGGAGGATGGAACTCTCTGTAATCCGGCCATCACTTCTAGTAAGGACCATTTGTCATTTATGGGTTATATGCTTTGTAAATGTTTAGCTTATTTCTTTCCTTTATGGTGACCATTTTCTTGCATCCTTATGATTTACCTTCTAAATTTTTCATTGATGTCAAGTTGTGGTTGCATAATATTTATTTTTATTTTTATTTTTATTCTTTATGCTAAAATTCAGGTTTAGTACCTTTTAGCATTAAGTTAATCTGCTTTTTGCTGCTGACTTAGCAAACAGAATTTCTGCTAGGTATTCATCCACTCTCTGTATTTGTCTGGAGATGTAAAGCTTATGATTGAGCAATAGTCTACGGGTTTTGAGTCCATTTGGTGATGTAACTTTACTTAATTGACACATTAGTTCTATTACTATTAAAATAGGTCTATTTAGTCCTGTAATTTCATGTTTGGATTAAATTAGTCTATTCTTTTAAAAATAGATTTTTCTTTTTTAATTAAAAAAAAAAGACTACCTGTCATAAGTTTACCAGAGAAGAATGAGCTCCACTTCTTCGTGTTCTTCCCCAATGATGACTTTTTTATAGGAAAACATTGGATCCCCAAGATGCAGAAAACTTTCCCAAAAGATTTGATAATTTTACTGTGTCTTGGAGCAAACCTCTAACTCAGTGATATTATATCAATGATTTTATCTAATGTGATAATTTCTGGTATTAACTTAAGTTTGATTATGAGAGTATGATGAGAAATATTAGTAAAAAGAGATGAAAAGATATTTATTTAATAAAATATAGAGTCAGAGTGGGGAGGGGGAGAGATAAAGTTTTCTTTTTAATTATAAAAGAAAAATCCAATTTTATCCCTATAAAAATATCATTTTTAAAAGAATTGAACTAATTTGATCCATATATAAAATTACACGATTGACTGAACCTACTTTAATAATTACAAGACTTATTTGTTAATTGAATAAGATTACAAGACTAAATGTACCCAAAACTCAATAGTCTGCAGCATTCATTATGCACCGTTCACCTGTTATTCTAGATTTTATAATTTCCACCTTTGTTTTCTGTGTGCTGTCAACTTTTGCAAAATTTAATGTCGAGGATATGTTATACAGTCATTTCCTAGGATCCAGCACCACTACAGTTTACAGAATCTGGCTTTGTTTGATTCATGCTTGAAATTTTATGAGCTCCATTAAAATTGATGGTTGGTAGGTTTACGGTATCTTTTTTTTTTTTACCGCCATTTGTGAACATTGCTCCATCCTGTGTTTTTTCCCCCATAAATCATAGGGAAGCAGTCTTCCTCCATATATGTTACCATGCAGCAAAAAATTTCTTCTCCATGCTCCTCGTTCTCTTAACATATTAGCATTGTCACTTTTAGAAAGAGAAGGCCAATAAGAATTTTTGGTCTGGCAATGGGACAGGTTTAATGCATTATACGACTGGGAAGTGGAGGTTAATTCTTAAAACTTGTTTAGGTCTGCATATTATTGTCATGTTATTTGAGAGGAAGTTACCATGCTATTCGACTAGTGCTCCAGTATGATTTGTGTGTTCCTCTTTTAGTAGCCTAGTTTTATGCGTCCTTAATTATTATTTAATTGCTTATTCATTGATAAATGGTAAGTTTTTTTTTTTAATGTTTTAGGAAAACAGCTTATGTTTAAGTTGGCTGAGTTAGTGCCTAAACATCCTGGAAGGACAAAGAAGCAAGAACCTGTGTCCACTTCAACTGCTGGAACTTCTAAATCTGGCAAGGGGGGGAAAAAGAAGAGATAGTCTCAGTGCTATATATGCATCACAATACTTTTTCTACATCAAACGTTCCTGTGGTGTGTGGACTTGTCATTTTAAATGATTGTTAGTTGAAACATATACTAGGTTGAATTACTTTCTAAACACAATAAGTCCACCTTAAAAGGAGTACTCAACCTCCCAAGGCTCACACATGGACCTATAACTTTATTAGCTTAGTTTCAGTTTTAGATTCTTGCCATCTCAATACTGATATCATTTTCCATTTAAGTTAGAACAATGTTATTTTCCATAAATTGTGACTAGTAAAAAAAGACTTCAAAGCTTTTTAATTTTTTTTTATATATTTATTTTTGGGTTAGAAAGGATAGGGATGTTATCTCAATTTACACCTATATAAAGTGAGTTATTTCATCTTATTTCATGTCTGATGTAGTGTCTCTAATGAATTTGTGGTATAATATTGTCTTATTTTATTTAAAAATCATTTCATCACATTTAAATTGTAATCTTAATGTGTTTAACTTTAAATATATGATATTATTTTTTTTATTAAACTTATGTTATAAATAGTCATTATCATATTTTTTATTTATTTTTTGTTCTAATTAAGTCTGTTAGAGACAAATGAGACATCTTAATTAATATTGACGGATTACTATCCCATTTAATTAAAAATTAAGTAAGAGAGAATGAGATATGCTTGAAAAATTAATAGATTATATTATAAATTTTATTTACATATTATCTCAATTTATAACTCTAGATCAAGCATAAGTGTTGTGTGAGTGTTAGATTAACTGTAAGGTGAAATGTTGAAGTAAATGTAGGTTTACAATAGTTTACCTTAAGCATTATGTTTTTTATACATTTTTTTCTTAATCGAAACAAAGCATTATTTTATTTTTCAGATAAAAAACAAAGCATTATGTTGCTTACCCGAAAACATGGATATCTTTGTTGCCCTGAAAGCTAAAGTCTAGTACAGTTGTTCTATTATTTTCATTCTCTCTTCAACCTACTATGCTAGCCAGTGTTCATATGGCTACATCTATCTTCTACCTTGCATAAATTGATTGACAACGATTTAATTATTTCTGATTCAAGTTACATGTTTCAACTATATCAAATATCATTTAATTAAAAAAACTGAATAAATAATTTGTCTGGATATTTTATCCTTCTGTATGATAATATAGTCTATATAAAAGAGTATAAACAGTGATTTTTAATGCCAAAGACTTGCTCAACTTTAATAGGTTTTTTTGTGGTCAAGTACAACTTGGCAAGAGGGAAAAGTTTTTGGGATTCAGACGTGTGATAGAGGAGAATGCCGTGTCTGGTCAAACGATATTTTGAGTTTCTTATTTCGAGCTTTTGAAGAGGACGGTGGCCACATCCCACATTCCCTAAACAAGAGGGGTGGGTACCTTTCACTTTCAAGTTAAATTTTAGAAGTAAAAAAGCACATGCTTTGTTTTTAGGATTTTACAGTCCAAATTCTGAGTTGGAATATCCCTTCCCATTACTATCAAAATTACATTAATCTCTGTTAACATGCAAAACTAGTCGAAATTCAATTCATGAAAGAAAGTTAGCCCATGTAATTTAGTCGAAATTTAAAGCTTTCATCCAAATCATGTCTATTATATATCTAGCATACAAACAAATTCATCATAAGTTAATTATAGGTATAATTTATATATAAGGTAACATTAGCCAGAGCACATGGAACATGGATGAGTGGGGTCATTTCTTACACACAACATGATACTACAATTAAATTTTTGAATAAAATTTTCTCAGTATTGACCAAACAAAACTTCTTATTAAACAAATAATTTGTTATTTAGCTCAGAAAAAAGATGTACAAGTCAATACTGTCAGTTCCTTTTTTTCAGCAAATGGTAGGTGAGCTGCGATATTTACATTAGTTCCTTGAGAGGAATAGTTTAACTAATTAAAGTAATACAGAGATAAAAACTCAGTTTGAAATTGAAGTTCAAGTATGCAATAGAAATATATATATGTATTTTTTTTTCTTTTACATTAACACAACATGAATACTAGTAATATGTCAAACATAATTTGCTTAAAAAATATCAATGCATAATAATAGATCAAATGCGAGTGATATACACGAGTGAACATTTTGCTCAAAATAATTTTTTTTTTTTTTTTAGTTGATGGCTTGTTAACCAAACACAATATAACACCAACATTATAAATATAACCAACTTATAAATAAATTAACACCCATTTAGTAAATGATTCCATGCTCCCAACACAAATACAACGACTACATTTATTCATTAGTTAGTTATAGTTATTAGTTGAAGAAAATAATTAAAATAAAAACACTTTGATCGGTTAGTCCTCCAATTTCTAAATGAAACTCACGCAAGCAAAAATGATCCAGATTCTCTATAAACTGTTAATTTTGTGGTTTGCATAAAACATTTTTTTAAAAGAAAAGCATTAAATTGAAATTATAAAAAAAGTTATATAGATCAAATATAAAAAAATAGTTAATAAATAAAAATGAACGTTGTCATGCAATTTATTTTTTATAAATATGTATTTTTTTTATAAAAACTAGTTAAACACGCATACATAAAATTGTTTTACTTTTAATTTTTTTGTTTGATTAATTTCTTCAATATATTTATAATAGAAAACAAAATTAAATGTGTTAAATTTTTAAGTTAAATGTTAAAGTAATTTCATTAAGCTCAATGGTGAGATGCTGATATTTATGACAAGATCACTTACAAATTACAAGGATTTTGATGACTACACTCGAGACACATTAAACACGTGGGCTCATGGTTTTAAAGCTACAAAATGACAATTTCGAAAGCTTAATCTTGACATAACTCTTTCCACCATAGTTTTTTTAGATTTAGATGAGAGAGCCTTCTAGCATAGTGTGATCACTTCTAACTAAAAGGAGGAGTATCAAAATGGATCCGACAATGATAGTCCAAGGGCAACTGAGGAGGAAGTTAGTATAAAAGTGTTTGGTTTTTTCCTCTTATTTGGAAGAGCCCAAGTAAAATTCATGTGGCTTAAAAATCCATGGAGTAAGAAGGGGTAATTGTGTCATTTTATTGCTTCATTAATAAACCCATTTAGGGTTTTCTATGAGTGAAATTCAATAGAGAGAAAAACGAGAGCAACAAAGCAGCAGCTGTAGTAGAAAAACCGAGAGCAGTTTTTCAGTTTCTCCTTCTCAAGCAAGCTTTTATCAAGTGCTTTGATTGAAGATCATTTGTGGTCCGATTGAGCTGAAATTTTGCAAGCAGGTTCACGACTCAAGATTCTGGTCCGTGAACAGTGACTACGAATTGGGTTAGATCTCTCCATTTTTCTTGAAATAATTATTAGTTTTCAAGAAGTGTATTCTTGATGATGTTGTTGATTGTTTGCCTATAGTTTTATCTAGAGATAACTTTTGTACAATTGTTTCTTGATAGTGAAAGTTTTGGAGAGGAGTGTTGTGGTTGTTTTTTTCCTACATCGGGAAGGTTTTTTCACGTAAATTATTTGTGTTGATTTTGTACAGGTTTTTTATTTTAAGCTCTATTTATTTGTTTCCTAAAAGATTCATACAAAGAAGGAGAATAAGTTTAATTATGTTGTTTACAACTTGATTAAGTTTGAATTGTTATTATGATTCTCCTAACAAAGTGGTATCAGAGCTGTGGTTATTATTGTTGAATTTCTTGTGTTGAATAATGGAAGCAAATTTGAGTAGAATGATTACTTTGAATGGTTCTAATTATCACACTTGGAAAGGGAAAATGTAAGATCTCTTTTATGTCAAACAATTTTATTTATCAGTGTTTTCCTGTGAGAAGCCAGAAAAGTTATTTGAAGAAGAATGAACTTTGTTACATTGACAAGTCTGTGGGTATATAAGGTAGTGGATAGATGATAATGTTTTGAATCATATTAGTGGAGAAATTTATGCACGATCACGATGGAATAAACTTTAAGAGTTGTATGCTCGAAAAACAAGAAATGATAAAATATTTCTTATAAAGCAGTTGATGCCTTTAAGGTACCAAGATGGAACTCTGTTGACAGATCACTTGAATACGTTCCAAGGAATAATCAATCAATTAGCTGGAATGGGTATCAAGTTTGATTATGAGATTCAAGGGTTATGTTTATTGGGTATGTTGCCAAACTCTTGGGAAACATTTAGAATGTCATTAAGTAACTCAACTTCAAATGGTGTAATTAACATGGATATGGCTAAGAGTAATGTTTTGAATGAAGAAATGAGAAGAAAATCACATGGGTCTTCTCAGCAGTAAAAGATTTTGGTTATAGAAAGAAGATGGAGGAGTAAAAGCAGAGGTTTCAAGAGCAAAGAAAAAGGAAGAAGCAAGTCCAACAGGTTTTCTAATGTTGAGTGTCATCACTGTGGCATGAAAGGACACATCAAGAAATATTGTAGACAGTTGAAGCAAGATAACAAGAAGAAAGACAAAGAACAAGAAGGTGATATTGGCAAGGAAAATGATCGAGTTGCCACCACTAGTTCAGAAGACTTTCTCGTTGTTTATGATGAAGATGTTGTCAATGTTGCATGTCACGAGATTAGTTGGGTTATTGATAGTGGAGCCTTCATTCATACTACATCTCGAGAGGACTTCTTTACATCCTATACAATAGGTGACTTTGGGACAGTGAAATTAGGTAATGATGGCTTGGTTAAAGTCATTGGTATTGGAGATGTGTGTTTGGGGATGAATAATGGCACGGGGCTACTTCTTAAAGGGGTAAAGAATATTCCTAAAATTCGTTTGAACTTGATCTCTGCAGGTAAACTTAATGATGAAGGATATTGCAATACTTTTAGTAATGGTCAATGGAGACTTACTAAAGGTGCTATGGTTATTGCTTGTGGGAACAAGCATTTCAGTTTGTATATACTGTAGGCAAGACTCTTCAAATACGTTATTAATGTTTACAGTAGAATTGTGGCATAAGAGACTTGTTCACATGAGTGAGAAAAGCTTGGCAATATTGACTAAAAAGAACCTTCTTTTCTGGAATGAATGATGTTTATTTAAGAAGATGTACTCATCGTTTGGCAGGGAAGTAAAATAGAGTTTCTTTCAAGAGTTCCCTTCCTTCAAGAAAACAATACATACTTGATTTGGTACATTCAGATGTATGTGGTCCTATGAAGACAAAAACTTTGGGTGGTGCCAGTTATTTTGTAACCTTCATAGATGGTTATTCAAGAAAGTTATAAGTATACACTTTGAAAAGCAAAGATCAAGTATTAGATGTGTTTAAACAGTTTCAAGCCTTAATGGAGAGACAAACTGGGAAGAAATTGCGGTGCATCAGAACATATAATGAGGGATAGTATTCAGGTCCTTTTGATGAGTATTGTAGGAATCAGGGCATTCGACATCAAAAGACACCTCCCAAGACTCCTCAGTTAAATGAGTTGGTTGAGAGAATGAACAGGACATTGGTTGAAAGAGTAAAATGTCTTCTTTCGCAAGCTCAGTTGCCAAGATCTTTCTAGGGTGAGGCTTTGAATACAGTTGTACGTGTTCTTAATCTCACACCATGTGTACCTCTTCAGTTTGATGTACCAAATAGAGTTTGGATTGGCAAAGATGTTTCTTATGATCATCTTCATGTTTTTGGTTGCAAGGCATTTGTGCATATACCAAAATATGAGAGATCTAAGCTCAATGTGAAGACACGATAATGTATCTTTGTTGGTTATGGTCTGGATGAATTTGGCTACAGATTTTATGATCTAGTTGAGAAGAAAATGGTAAGGAGTCATGGTGTTGTGTTTATAAAAGATCAAATTATACAAGATGTTGAGAAGATAGAAAAAGAAGTCCATCAATATAACGATGATTTGATTGACCTAGATCTGGTTTCTTTATCAGTACAGATGGAACAAAATGTTCAAGATGACCAACAAGGTTCAGATGATGCATATATGCAAGTTGAAACATATCACCAGATTATTGATTAGTTGCTAGAACCAAAAATTACACCTAATAGGTTTATTAGAGACTGACGTCCTTTCACACGATATGATATAAATGAGTATGTGTTATTGACAGATGATGAAGTACCTTAATGTTATGTAGAAGCGATGGAAGATGGAAACAGAGCATACTGGGTCGGTGCTATGGAAGATGAGATGCAGTCAATGTATGACAATCACACATTTGAGTTGGTAAAGTTGCCTAATGGTAAGAGAGCTTTGAAGAACAAGTGGGTCTATAGGGTGAAGCAATAAGAACACAATTCACAGCCACAATACAAAGCTAAACTATTGTTAAGGGATTCAATTAGAGAAAAGGTATTGATTTTGATGATATTTTCTCTCCTGTTGTGAAGATGTCTTCCATACGTGTTGTTCTAGGTCTAGCAGCAAGCTTGGATTTAGAAATTGAGAAAATGGATGTAAAAACTATCTTTCTCTCATGGTGAGTTGGAGGAAGAGATTTATATGGAACAACTAGAGGATTTTGAGATTAAAGGAAAAAAAGATTATGTATGTCGGTTAAAGAAAGGCCTCTACGGGTTGAAGCAAGCACCTAGACAATGGTATAAGAAGTTTGAGTCAGTTATGAGGGAGCATGGTTACAAGAAGGCTACTTATAATCATTGTATTTTGTGCAAAAATTCTTTGATGTTGACTTTATCATTTTATTGCTCTATGTTGATGACATGTTGATTGCTGGCAGAAATTCTTCAAGGATTGATAATTTGAAGAAGCAGTTGAGTAAGTCTTTTATCATGAAGGACTTGGGACCAGCAAAAAAAATATTGGTATTCGAATTTGTCGAGACAAGAAAAGAAAGAAGTTGTACATGTCACAGGAACTGTACATCAATAAGGTACTTGAAAAGTTTCATATGGATAAAACTAAAGTGGTTTCTTCTCCTTTATCTAACCATTTTAAGTTGAGATCGAGTCAAGGTCCTTCAATAGATAAAGAGAAGGAAGACATGGAAAAATTTCCATATGCCTCAGCAGTAGTAAGCCTAATGTATGCAATGGTGTGTACGAGGCCAAACATAGCTCATGCAGTTGGAGTTGTTAGTCATTTTCTTTCGAATCCAAGAAGAGAACATTAGTATGCAATAAAATGGATTATGAGATATTTTCGAGGTACTTCCAAGTTAACACTTAGCTTTGGAAGTGGAAAACCAATGTTAGTTGGATACACTGATTCAGATTTAACAGGAGATGAAGATTCTCATAAGTCTACTTCAGGTTATCTAATTACTTTCTCTGGTAGAGCAGTTTCTTGGTAGTCAAGATTGTAAAAGTGTGTTGCACTTTCTACAGTAGAGATAGAGTTTATTACAGCAACGAAAGCCTGTAAGGAATTGTTGTGGATGCAACAGTTCTTGAGAGAACTTGGTTTCAAGGAGCAGAAATATGTGTTGTTCTGCGATAATCAGAATTCTATTCACCTAGCGAAGAACTCGGTGTTTCACTCAAGATCAAAGCATATTGATGTGAGGTATCATTGGATAAGGGATGCTCTTAACAATAAGTTGCTTGAACTTGAGAAAATCCATACTGATGAGAATGGATCTGATATGTTGACAAAAGTAGTGTCAAGAGAAAAATTTGAAGTTTGTTGTTCAACTACCGGGATGGCGAATCCCTCCATCTAATCGAAAAAGTGGGAGATTTGTTGGGTTTTTTCCTCTTATTTGGAGGAGCCCAAGTGGCTTAAAAACCCATAGAGTAATAAAGGGAAATTTTGTAATTTCATTGCTTCATTAATAAACCCATTTAGGGTTTGGTGTGAGTGAAATTCAAAAGAGAGAAAAACGAGAGCAGCAAAGCAGCAGCTGTAGTAGAAAAATTGAGAGCAGTTTTTTAATTTCTCCTTCTCTAGCAAGCTTTCATCAAGTACTCCAATGGAAGGTCATGCATGGTCCGATTGAGCTGAAATTTTGCAGGTAGGTTCACGACTCAAGACTCTTTAATCTGTACGGTGGGATTTGGATTTGACTTGCCAGTTTATGAAATTATGGTCTGTGAATAGTGACTACGAAATTGGGTTAGATCTCTCAAATTTTCTTGAAATAATTGTTAGTTTTCAGGAAGTGTATTCTTGATGATGTTGTTGATTGTTTGACTTATAGAGAACTATTGTACAATTGTTTCTTGATAGTAGAAGTTTTGGAGAGGAATGCCATAGTTGTTTCCTTCCTACACTAGGAAGATTTTTCTACGTAAATTACTTGTGTTGATTTTGTGCAGGTTTTTCATTTTGAGTTCTATTTATTTGTTTCCTAAAAGATTCACATAAAGAAGGAGAATATGTTTAATTCTGCCGTTTAGAACTTGATTAAGTTTGAATTTTTATTGTGATTCTACTAACAAGAAGATGGTCGTAGAGATCGATAGGTTACTACTTTATGTTATTTTGACTCTTCATGCTTTGTTGGGGATGGATCTTGGTTTTGATTACCAGAATAAGTGGTTGCATGATAGTAGGTGAGACCTTATCGAGTGAACTTCTTTTAGAGCAATTTTCTTTTGAATTTTCTCAAGGTCTTTTTTCAAGGACCACCTAGTTTAAAATGTTGGAAGACACTATAAATCTTTCTCTTTAGTTGTGATTCAACAAGTAAACACATTCATTTCTACGGACGTTGCTAGACGTTAATCCTATTTTTTTGTCAACATCAATGATTAGTGCACCTTTCGCTTCCTGTATAACCGAGAATAATATTTCAATATGTGTGATTGAAAGAATTAGTAGTTATGTATAGAAAATGATTGTATATTTAATGGTAAGTAATAGTCAATATTTATAGGGAATTAATACATATTGATAGCTCTTTTCCTATAGAGACAAACTTATATTCAAATATTAAAACTTTTATTTTATTGTTGGATAATTAAGAGATTAAATATCAATCATTTATACGTTAAATATTTGATTGATACATAAACTTATTTACTAACTTAGCATTGATTAAACTAGCTTATGAGTTGTATTGCTCACTATAATCTTTTATATTACGCCACATGATGTAAATTATTTTACACCAATAATTAGTATAAGAAATAAAGAGAAAAATAAGTATTCCTTCAACTTAAATTCTTAAAATGGTATTAAATGGAGTTGAAACGAAAGAAAGATAAATAATGATCGAAATATTTTTTATTCGTTATTGTTCAAAAAATACTAAATTTAAACTTTTTTAATATTATGGACGTTAAATATAAATATTTTTCATAATATAAATATTAAATAAGATAATTTTTAAAACAAAACTTTTATCTTAATAAAATTATTTACTCGATAAGTGAATCCTAATTAAAGTTAAAAAAATAAATTAATTTTTTCACTTCATGTAATAAGCAAATCATATTTTTAAATTTTCACCTAAAATAATATTTTTATTTTTAATGTCACACATATACGAAAAACTAATAAAATAATATGTTTATAATTTTTTAATAATTCAATGTTATTTTATAAAGAAAAAAAGTTTAGTACGACATTCATTTATTCTGCTTTTCATATAACGAAAATATTTTGAGCTATAAAATGGAGTAATCATATGTTCATGAAAATTAGGAAGAGTAACTGAGGGTAGTAAACTGGTAAAAAGGTTTGGGGTTACTTTGTGAGGAGGACTTGACCATTGCATTTCTCTATCCACTGCACTCCCGAAGAACGCAAGAGACAGTGCCAACCAGGCCACCAGTCTGCAAGCTTCAGAGAGAGAGAGAGAGAGAATGCGTCTCTAATACTGACTTACTGACTCCTGGAGGTAGGTGGGTTTGGACTTTGGAGTCTTTGCTCTGTTCGGTTCTGTACATGCACTTTTCACTGTATGTAACTATCTGCTTCTAGTCTTTTGCTATCTAAATATTCCCCTCTATTTATTACTACATTCATAACCATCACATCATCATCGTAATCATCATTCTTTGTTCGTTATGGGGAGAGAAGTATTACTGACCTAAATCTGTTCTATCTTCTGCTCACAGATCCAAGTCATGTTCTCTGATGTAGCTGGTAAGCGACCCCATATGGGCTACGCTTTGTTGATTTTCTCTGTACTGATTACTTCTTGGTCCCATTTATTTATCCATCTATCTTATCAACGTGCGCTAAAAAATGAAAACTCTCTAATTTTGCATTTGCGGTTTTCGTTAACTGGGTTTTGTTGCTCTCTTAACAAACATTTGATTTTGTGTTTGCGTTTGTTAGATTTCAATCTCTGACTCAAGGCTTATGTTGCTACTTTGATTCCAGGTCATTGACCCCAAAGTTGATGGAGCTGTGATTCAGTAGTGATCATAATTGGTATCGGGGTATATTTAGGAGAACATGGACTTCAATATTAACTAATTAATTCATGGCTTTAGAGTGGATTAGTCTTGTGATAAACCTATTAAGAAGCTTCTGATTTTGTCACCTTGGTGAGAGTTTCTCTCTGATAGGAGAAGAGTTGCTTATACCTATAATCTATGCAAGATGTTTAAAGTTCTAGATTTTGTATTGAAATTGTGAAGAGTAAGCGAAATATCGACTTTAGCGACTGTAAAGATGGGTGGGAGATGCTCTAAAACGAAGAGGTTATCTGTAGACGGTATCATTAAAAGTCATGCTCCTAGTGGCAGCTACCCTCATAATCCCAATGGTCATGTTGGTAACGGGTCTGAACAACTGCCTGCAAAAGTAAGCAATTCTACTCCATCCCCAGTTGGTGAAAGCATTTATATGCCGTTAAGAGATCCGTTTACATTTGAAGAGGTGAATACAATTCCAAATGGAATAAGCTCAGATGATATGAATGGCGGGATTCCTCGCTTGCCTAGAGCCTTATCAAAGAAGTCTAGATCTATGAAGTCAAAGCAGGCTGCTGTTGCAAAGGTATGTCTGAACTTGATATGTTCATCATTTATGTGCTCCTGAATTCTGATGCATTTGATGCTCTTTAGCGTCATTTTTATTGTACTCCATGATAATTATTCTTCCCTTGGAAGTTAGTTTTAGCGTTACGATATATTTGAGAATTAAAAGCGAGGATGGCTGATGATTTCATTTCTATCACGTTTTTCCTCTGGGCGGATGCTTAATCTTGGTATGCAAAATTTTAAAATATTGACTATTGCTGCCGTGAATCTTTACCCTGGAATTTGAAGACTTTGACTACACTCTTGTTTTTCCTATTGGTGGGATTATTTGATGTAACTGGAAGTGACCAAATAGACATGAAATAATCTAAATGGGCAAAACAATGGGAAGGGGTAAATGCTACTGGTGTATGAAGTTAGTTCTATGTGAACCAAGAGGGGTAAACCTCTGACTGGGAGAACAAAGAATTGGTCAGAACACAGAAGTGACCGGGTTTTCCTTCTCCCTGTTTATCTAATTTATTGTAGGATACCTCCTATGATCATTTAAGATGTCAATCTTCTCATTGAAAGTTACTTGACCTATGCTTATATTTGACTCTTTGGTTTGTTTGACTATCTTGCTTCAGACTTACCTCTTTTACTGTTATAGTTAATCCATTTCTGAAGATGTCTAAATTGAGGTTAACATCCTTCATAGTCATTAAGTCAACCTACATGCTGTATCTGATTCTAAGTTGCAAACATAATTTGCTAATGTATCATAGTATAATTTTCTTCTGATGGTTTCTACAATTATATTATGACCTGATCATTAAATGGAAATGCAAATGTTTTTGTAATACAAGATTGAGATCGTTTTAACAATTAACTTGAATTTACTATTTTTCTTATAGGTATCAGAAGTGAGCTCACTTTTAGGTAGGGCTGGTAATGTTGGCCTTGGGAAGGCAGTAGAAGTTCTGGACACACTTGGTAGTAGTATGACAAATTTAAACCTCAATAGTGGTTTCACATCAGGGGTAGCAACAAAGGGGAATAAAATTACAATATTGGCCTTTGAAGTTGCAAATACAATTGTGAAGGGTGCCAATCTAATGCAATCCCTTTCAATGGATTGTATCCGTCACTTAAAGGAGATTGTTCTTCCATCAGAAGGGGTGCAAAACTTAATATCACAAAACATGGATGAACTTCTGAGAATTGCTGCATCGGACAAGAGGTTGGTAATTATATACCTTTGCCTTTGTATTTCTGTAAATCTAGAGTGTGCTACATTACTTTGGGAGTAGATTTTTTCTTTGGCATTAGCTTTGAGAAGGTAATAACGTGTTATAAAATTCTGTCAGAGAAGAATTGAGAGTTTTTTCTGGAGAAGTGGTACGATTTGGAAATCGTTGCAAAGACCCTCAGTGGCACAACTTGGATCGCTATTTTGAGAAGTAATACTTATTGAATCTTTCTTATTTACCTTATCTGTATTTTTAAAAAGATTTTTAAGTTCACAAATTATTTGCTTATAGATTGGGTTCAGATCTCACACCACAAAAGCAGTTAAAGGAAGATGCAGCGACTTTCATGCAGCAGCTGATGACTTTGGTTCAATATACAGCTGTGAGTATCTGTATCATCTTAAGAGGCAGTGTGGCTGTTCACCGTTTGTGTGTTGGAAAATGTATTTTCCAAAAAGCCTCTGTTATTTTTTTTTCAATGAGTACGACATTATTCAATGTGTGAAGCATAAGCTTTTATGTAGGTCCAGATGGTTTCTGGAAAATTTTGAGGAGTTCGTAACTGGAACTTGAGCAAATTCAATTTCTGTGCAAAGTACTTAGAAAGGGGTCTTTTGTAAGATATGAGATCCTAAGAGTGCTAGTTCATTTTTGTCTGGACTCTAGAGAGGGGAAGTCCACGTTAGCCATTGATTAGCCTGTCATATTTTGTTTTCTTGATTTTTTTTATGGTGGTGTTGGAAATAGGCAGTCTATTCTGTGGCTGATGAGCTACTTGTTTTATATTTTCTGACCTTTTTAATTCTTGTCTGTTTTGGGCTTCATATTGACTTTTGGATTAATATTTTAGGGATTTGTTTCTTGCATTAGACCTGAGGGCTCAGGATCTGGCTTTGATATAGCTAATTGCTCTAGATTTGGACCATTTAATAAAACCTAGTATTCCAAAGAAAAAAGAGAGCCGAATCATGGTCGCTCAGTTTCTTTTTGGCAAGATTCTCAAAATCTAGTTTTCACTATTCAGCGTCAGAGTGTGTGCATGCACCTGAGAGGTCCATGATAGTTAATTGTTTTCTGATGCTAAAAGACCATACTGGTCTTTTCCTCAAGGTCCTCTATATAGTTTGTCTCTTCATTTTCCCTTTTATATTCTTGAGCTGTACTCGAGTCCAGTCATCTAATTCTCATTCTTTTGAAAGGCCCTTGTATCCTTTTACACAGTAAGCACCATATAGAACTCGGCAATTTTGGGGTATAGCTTTATTCCGATGTTTCAGGGATGACACCCTTCCCTAAGGAACATTTCCCTGACTGTCCTAATCATTACCTGTTTAATTTTAGAAATATTATTGACCAAGTACCAGAATGCCCTTACAATTTAACAACCCATGCAGTGCCTTAATACTTTCAGACATGCATTATACAAAATCATTCTTTTACTTAATGTGATGTGTATTTTAACATCATAGACTGCTAGACTTTTCCCACTATAAATATATGCTTTACCATAAAACAATAGTTGGTGATTAGCTAAATCTATAACCTCTACTCATGCTTTTAACTGAAAATTAAAATATATCGGTCTCCATAATTTTTACTAAAGTAATTAATTTTTCCAATTCTTTCCTTTTTCTGGTTTCAGGAGTTATATCATGAGCTGCATGCCTTGGACAGATTTGAACAAGATTATCGACGTAAACAGCAGGAAGATGATAACTCAAGTGTTACTCAAAGAGGTGACTTGCATTTTTTTTTCTTTTTTAAATTTCAGTGTTATATTGTTTTTTCCTATATATGCCTTAATAATCTATAGAAAGTGTTACAACTCATCTTCATGCAATCTGGATTAAAGCAACAATCAATGACTGAGTGCATTTTTGCTGCTTTTTTTATATGAACAAAATTAATTATATGGCTTGGCCTTTTGCGTATATTATAACTTTGAATTCCCAAGTACCACTTTAGGCATGGCTATTCGTGGCTAATGAGGTTTTGGTATTTCAAGATTTTGTTATATGAAACAGTTAGCGGATATTGATGTATATTGCATTTTCTTTAAAATTCTCTTTCTTTGTATCCTTGTCTTGTTTGACTTGGGAGTTCGTAGGCAGCATTCATGTAACTATGAATTATGGGTGTTTTCCAGTAACTATGATTTGATTTATCTTTATATATTCTTTGGCATTTAGGAGACAGCATTGCAATTTTAAGAGCTGAGTTGAAGAGTCAAAGAAAGCATGTCCGTAGCATGAAGAAAAAGTCACTCTGGTCAAGGATCTTGGAAGAGGTATTTTATCAATCTTGTTTTTAGTGCGGCTTTTCTAAGTGCATCATACAAATTCTTTTTTCCATCGATAGTGGAATGTAGTACTTAAAGTAGGGTTATTCAATATTTATTTAATTTTTGATACGATGCAATATGGTACTTATTTTTATGTATCAGACACATAAAGCTTATGGCCATAATTTATTTACAGGTAATGGAGAAGCTTGTAGACATTGTGCATTTCTTACACTTGGAGATCCATGAAGCTTTTGGTAGTGCAGGTGTGCATTCAAAAGATTGGATTATATTTCTGATTATCTTAATCCAAATATATTCCACTTTGCTCTCCCCCCCCTCCCTCTCTTGCTGAAAATGTTGTCTATTTTCAAGAAGTATGCAGTAAGACAAAAAAGTTTGTGCATACTCTTTCATGTGGTTCAGTTACTCGAAATTTATTTCGCATTCCTTCCTCTGTTACATGTAGATGATGACAAACCGGTTAAAGGTCCTCAAACCAACCACGAAAAGTTGGGCTCTGCCGGTCTGGCTTTGCATTATGCTAATATTATTACACAAATTGATACACTCGTAAGTTCATGTACTTTCACTTTTGAAAATAGACCTTTAATATTATGTTTCATTTCTCATTTTGAGCATCATTGTTTGTAAAAGAGGAGGAAAAGAGAGAAAGAGGGGGGAGGGGGGAGGGGGGGAAGAAATATAAAACAATGCTGTCTTTATTTTTGAATTGAAATATTAGGAAGGGAATCCTGCGGCTGAAAGACCAACATATTATGTACTAAAAACTGGACTATTACATCTTCAAAATCTGTATTTCATTTTCAGAATATAATCAATGTCTAGCCTCTCTGTGTCTGCTATGTACTTAAAACGGAGTATGCATCCAATATTACTTTAATGAGTCTCAAATTTATAGATCTTTTGGCAGCCATTCCAGGTCCTAATTTCAATTCAGAAACCAGATCATGAGAGCAGCATTTAGATTCTTTTTTATGAGAAATAGAACGCAAAATAATATTTTTACATCCCAAGGCATGTCCAGGAAAAAGAGAAGTGATGCTTTTTATCCAAATATTTAACTAACATCTATATTAAATTAGGTGTCGCGGACAAGCTCTATGCCTGCGAATACTAGAGATGCTTTGTATGAGGGGCTTCCACCGAGTATAAAGTCAGCATTACGCTCAAAGTTACAATCATTTCAACTCAAGGAAGAGGTATTCTATTACTTAGATCGTGCCTAGCATTGTTGCAATTTGTTGAAAGTTTGAAGGTTCCAAGAATCCTATTATTGCCAACCAGGCTCATTATTTCTATAAGATAAAAAGAGAAAAAACAGACAGCTCTTTGTCATCTTTCCCTTCTATGTACTCATTGTGATGATTTTCCGTAAATGTTGTTCTTGCAGTTCACTGTCCCTCAAATTAAATCCGAAATGGAGAAAAATTTGCAGTGGCTTGTTCCTTTTGCTGCTAACACAACCAGGTAAACCTTCGATATCCCTTCCTTTAAAGCTATCTTTTGGTTGGTGACTTGGTTCTGCCCATGTCTAGTTTTTCTAAGCCTTTTGCTCTCAATTTGTTTCAGTGTTTAACTGTTCGTTTCTTCTCTTATCTTTTTTCAATTTTAAAATTGATTCTCCTAGAGCTCATCATGGATTTGGTTGGGTCGGAGAGTGGGCTAATACTGGGTAAGTTATAAAGTACTAGTGCTTTCAATCCCACTTTTTTGTTATTGCATGTTCACCAAAGTTTTCTGATGCAAACACTTCAGGTCTGAGTTCAACCGAAAACCTACTGGTCAGACAGATTTGTTGAGAATTGAGACACTGCACCATGCTGATAAGGAGAAAACCGAAACTTATATTTTAGATTTGGTAGTTTGGCTTCACCATCTTGTCAGCCAAACAAGGGCTGTCAATGGTGGAATTAGGTCTCCTGTTAAGTCTCCGAGTCGCTCTCCCAACCAAATTTCAATTCAATTTTCTACAGGTAAACCCAACTGTGCGTCCCCGATGTTGACTGTTGAAGATCAAAAAATGCTTAGTAGTGTAACTAAAAGAAAACCAACTCCTGGAATAAGCAAGAGTCAAGAATTTGACACTGCCAAGACTAGGCTAAGCAAGAACCATAGGCTGACCAAGAGCAGTAGTCATTCCCCAACAAATGAATCTAAGAGAGAACTATTTTCCATTAGAAGACCATCCTCTGTTCCTTTAATTGACTTCAACATTGACAGGATGAAAGCTTTGGATGTCATGGATCGAGTAGACACAATTCGAAGCATTGCTTTGCATTAGGTTGCACGGGTACATAGTTTGAACTTGATCATCTACTACATTCGTCTCCGATGGTCCTCTAATGGATTGTGGTTTTGATACTTTCCCGTAGACTGGTTAGCTACAGAGGTTACAGAAGTCATTTAAGTTTTTTTGGATGCAGAGATTGTAGGAAATTTATAGGCACATATTGCATGTGTTTGAAGAAAATTCAATGTTGTGTAGAGATGGTTTTTCTTAGATATATTATGTACAGAGCATATGATTAATAATCAAATTTTAATTTGCTTTTATATACATTTGCAAGTGTAGACCCAAATTTAAAGTCTACATGTTAAATATTTCGTCTTTAGCATGAATGTATTATAGGTGTCAAGTTAGCTGTTTAGCTCAGCTCAACAATGAAAAACCCATACCCTATAAGACATCATCATTTAATTACGGTAGTAGTTGACTATGGATAAACTTACAAAAATATCATTAAATTATTATATTTGTTTAATTTATATTATTGAATTATTTTTCATCTCGTTTATACTATTTAATTATTATATTTGTTCTATTTATATAATTTCATTTATATTCGTTTAATAGTGTTACAAGTTAGTGATAGATTTAGAATAATTTATATATTTAAATGGTAAATTTAGAACAAATTAAATACTTAAATAGTATATTTGGAATAAAAATATTAGTTGTTTCAAATCTATTATTTATGTATCATGTGTAATATTGTTATATGGAGGCTAATAGAATGGTATAAATGGAATAAATGTAATAATTTAGTGGTATAAATTAGAAGAAAAATAATTCAATAATATGAACAAAATAAAATAAATAATTTGGTAGTATTTTGGTGGGTTAACAGGTATATACGTAGTAAGAAAGATCGACTACTAATAATTTTTCCTCTGCAAACAGTTATAGCATAGCTTCTTAAACATATTGACTTCAACTTGAATTCCTTTATGACATGTTTATTGATTCAAAATAAAAATAAATCTAAATTAGAAAATTAAATCGATTTTCTCTAGTTGAGATGGTTTATGTATGCTTTGAGTTAGACAGCAATCTAGATGCTTCAAACCCATTACTCATAGTTGTTTTACACAGGCCTATAATGTGCCCCCCCCCCCCCCTCTCCAAAATTGCTGCTGGCTTTCACACTGAAATTAAGCTTGTATGAGTTATATTGATTCGATATGTGAAAATTGAACTTCACACACATGTATTTAATTTAGTACATGCTATGTTTTTAGTGGATGTATAGCATCATATAAAATTAGTCTATGATTCAGCAAGAAAATTTTAAGAGAATAGATTTTCAGATTGAAATGAAAAGTCTGAAAATCATTAACGATCAAGAAAAATAATTGAAGGGTCAATCAAGTACATGTATATGCATAGCATTCAATATTTCGTTAATGGACAAAGATGATTATGCTAATAATTTTATCTACTCATATTTATATAGGATAATTTATGAGAATAAATACCAACAATAAGTGTTAAAAAGTTGATATCATTAACATAATATTTTATCTACTAAATTAACAATGATTTTATAATATTAACATTATTTTTTATTCTTTTTATCATATGTATTCTAGTTTTAATAAAAAAAAATACATGTGTTAAAACGTAGAAAAACTCTTTCAAATTAATAAAACTTTTATGTTTTTAATGCTAAATATTAAGACATATTCAGCTTTCGTTTCATAGTGATTTTGAATTTGCAATATAAGCATCTCAACACAAAATTAATGAAGGTTATATAATTTTTGAAAAAAATAATGAATTTTGTGTATAAACTATAGTTCCCGTTATCTTCCCATCCATATATTCCGTTACATGATTGTTAATATATATATGTAACTCATCTACCCGATGTTAGGTATCCAATAAAACATATCAGTAGTAAGCTAGTTCTTTCTAACTTGAAAAACCTTGGCAACAACTGTTTGTGAATAAACTGTCTTGTTTGACATGACTGAATTCTATATTCTCTTGTTTTTTGATTTTGATATAAATTACAAAGAATAATGTTACACTAGGGGTATATAATATTTGAAAACGTTTTTAATATAACTTATATATGCATAAATTCATATGATATAATATAATAGGTTTTATTTTAATAAGTAATCTCACAATTATTTTAATTTTTTATTATTCATATTCAACTATTAAACAAAAAATGAGTTTTTGTTTATAACTATAAGCTAAATCGCTTTTATAAAGTGGACCACTTTTTGTATTCAGCCTACTTAGCTTCTTATGTGAAAGACAACTAACAAGTGAATTTTTGTTTTGAGCCCACTACTCTCTTGTTTTTTGTTTTCTCTTGTTTTAGTTTGTTTTCTTCTCCTCTTTGTTTCTTATATTTTAATTATTTTTTTAGGGTTGTCATGAGCCCACATGACTCAAATACAATTCAACTTTAGTATGCTTACAAAACAAACGGGTTAGATAAACTCCAAAATTGTTAAAATTCTCTATTAAAATAATAAAATATTGAAATATCATATTGAGATGGAGAGAGCAATGAAAGCGATTGAGATTAGTCAAGATTGTGAAACTTTTGATACCTTTTGTTTGGAAAACACTACACTTCTACCATTAATTTCTAGAAATAAGTTTAACTTGATGTGACATAGAAACACTTTATACCATTTACCTAATATGCTTCTTTTTTATTTTTTAAAATGAGCTTTTTATATTTTTGTGGGGGTGATATGTTTTGTGTTTTTTCCTTCCTATTCAGGGATCTGAATTTCTTTGTGAAGTGGGGATTATGTTTTAGAAACTTTGAAATTAACATCAATGATGTTATACCAATATGCTAAAATAGAAAAAAATAAAAATAAAGAAAGAAGAAGGTATGTTATTACTATTCTAGCAGTAAATTCTAATTTTTTTTTATGAGAATCTGATCTATAGTTGAAAATTACACTAAGAGAGTTATCAGAATGTTAATGATCTTTTTTTAATAAGAGTGATAATAGTGTCATGTTAGTAGTGTGTATCTCATGTTTGTGTTGTGTATATGTATAAGTATTAATTTAATTGTGTTTATAAAAAAAATTATCAATGTCGTGTTATCTTATTGTGTGAGACATTTACATTCATATCTTATTTTATCGTATCAAATAATATGAATTTGTGATTTTAGGTGAAAATACGAAATATTATTACTTAAAAATCAGGCCTAATTTTGAACCCAAAAACTAGCTTATGAGTTAGAGGGTTGTCCAGACTTATAAACAGTATTGTTGTCTTATTTTTAACCAATGTGGGATTTAACATCCCCTCCATATCGATTAGAGTTTGGATTTATGGCACGAGAACCGATGTGAGTACAAAGAAGCCAAGAGCGTAGCTCTGATAACAACTTAAAAATTCAGACCCAATTCTAAACTCAAAAGTTAACTTATGAGTTAAAAAATTACCCAAACTTATAAACAACATTATTGATTTATTCTAAGACAATGTGATACTTAACATTATTAATCATATTTTCTTACATTAAATTATTTTTATAAAGAGTACATCGAGAACAAAAATGCATTGATATCAAATGCAAAATTAAAGCACATCATCTAGTGTCCGTTTCTCATCTTTTTGGACGTGAGTTTAAGTCTCGTCTATATAAATTAAAATGATTAGTAAATGAGTGTATCTCAAAATGAAATATATATTTTAAACAAAAATATTATCCAAAAACACGTTATATGTATATCCATCCAAGTAAAAAACACAAAATTAAAAAAACATGCCCTTGCTGAAAAGTAACCAAATTAGTCAAAATATTACATTTGATTAAGATTTAGGTGAATATAATTCACCTTAGAATTTAAAATTAAGTGAAAATTACTTACTATTTACTAACTGTTTTTTTTAATGATAATAATCATAAAAACTAAAAAGTAAAGCTGTGGACATAAATTGATTATTTTTAGACATGCACTCCAAAAATTCGGTTCATTTTTCTAAAATGTTATGTTATTCATTGTTAATTAAAATATATTATTTATTATTTTTCAAAAATAAATTGTATTAATCTTAAAGTATAACATATTTTATAAATAATGTATAATTTATCTATCTTTCTTTAAAATAACTAATATCTTAATAAATTGATAAAAAAAATTAAAAAAATATATATTATTATCATATTTTTTTATTAAATAAATGACAATGTGATTCGAACTGATGGGATAAAATTATATTACCTAAATCACAAGTCCCATCAATTAATTGATTAAGTTTAAGAGGAAGCAAAATGAAAAGTTGTTATAAGTAATTTTCACTGGTTTCTAGTCATAAACATTAAGATAAATAGGACTCTAGATCTAAGTTTTGTTGGGGTTTGATTATGATTCTCTAACTATTTAGCTTCACAATTGTTTTACCTAATTAAAAATCAATTTAAAATGATCACAGAATTTACTCTAAAAGTTGGAAGCTAACTATTAAGTACTTCTCCTTCTTTTTACTAAAGTAATTGTTTGTCCTTTTGAAAAGCAGATTCATGATCGAAACTTGGAAGCATTATTTCCGTGAACTTTATCCTAAATATATATTCATTAACATGCATCACTTTTTCCCATGTTCATTTATCCACTAGCATGAGAAGTATAATAGCATGTTTCCCGGATAACAATATCTTCATAATATAATTTGTTATGTATTAAAATAATTTATAAATAATAATTTTATTTATTTAATAATAATGATATTAAAATGTAATTAATATTAAGATAAATAGAAATTTCATAATTTTTTAATGCGAGAATAACAAAATTTATTTTAACAATATTAATATTTATTTCGAGGAGATGTATAAAAAAATTTAAAAAATAAAATAAAATAACACAATTAAATTTTAGGTAACAAAATAGATAGAGTTAATATTGAATAACTTAAATGGTTCAATAAACAGTAATACAAATACGTTTTTAGGTTTTTCAGAATGAATTTTTTATAGTTATTTTTATGTTTTATGTTTTATATGTTATATTTAATGTCTGTGATTAAATTTAAATGGTTCATTGTTTATAAATATGATATAATAAAATGTCGTTATACTTGAGAAATATTAAATAGGTACAATATTTCTATAAAATAAATTGATATGATTTTTATATTAAGGATGTTAGATAGAAAATATATTATTTGTAAATACAAACTTAAATGTTAAAATTAAATTTTAATGTTTAATTATCTCATCTGATTTAAAATAATATCTTTTTATTTGTTGGTATAATCGCTTTATAATTTGAGTAAAACGTTATTTTAAAAGTTAATATAAGAACTATTATAATAATATATTTTCATTAAAAGTTTTAAACATGAAAATTAATACTCGAATAATTCAACATGAAATAATATATTAATTTTTTTAATTAAAAATATATATAAATTAATCATAAAATACTACTTGATTGTAAAGCTTATAGGTTGATATTTGTACTGTTTCTTAAAAATAAAACTTCGCTTTATAACTTGTTCTAAAAACAAGCCCCACTGTTCCGAACCTCCAACATTAGCTTCTTATTTTTTTTGTCTTTCGAATATAAAGTAGAAAAATGCACTCCCTCAATCTCAAGAACATTTCACTTAAACAAAGTAGGAAATACGCAATTTACCTTAAAAGGTCTTTAATTGATTCTAAAGAAAAAGCCATCACTATATACATCAAATTCAAACCTCATACCCAAAAAAAAAAAACAAAAAAAACATAACATGCTTACGCATGATAATAGGTCATTATGATGCCATTAAAACAAAATGGCATTAACTGTAGCGTTTTAAGATAGTAACAAAAACCTAGGAAAACAGTAACAGTACGTACTCAAACTCAACGAACACACAAGGAGATGAAACTAAAAAAAAATGTAAGAAGAAAAAGAAAGAAGGAGAACTATAAATTAATAGAAAATATAGGTAAATATTTATAAAATCCAAAATATACATAATATTATAAGGCAAATCAATGAAAGCCAACAGGTATATCTTTAGAATTTGCAAGTTCTGGAGGTGGAGATGGTAAAAGTGTTAGTGCTAATATTCCACTTATTGCAGCTGCCACACCTCCTACTACAAATGCTGGCAAATTTCCTCCTCCAAATAACGCATCCCATGGTCCACTTAGAACTGATACTATCATCTGCATTTTTAATTTAATTAATTCTCAAATCATATATACATTTTAATACCATGTTTCTATGTCTGAATTAAATGAGATATATCATGCCAACATATCAAAATCCATTAAATGAAGAAAAATGCTAGACATATAGAAAATACATAAACTTAAATGCTTAAATATCATATGTCAGAGTTGGAAGAAATTAAAATTGGCTTTTTTTTTTTTTAATAGCATAACTAGATATGGTGTATATGGCAAGGAAAATATATACATACACCTACACATTGTAATGACACATCTCGACTAAGGTGATAGAATAAGATTAGTATAAATCAAATTCATATGAATACATGGCAATTATTCTTAATTAATAAAGAAAGTGTAATTAATACCTGTGGTATACAAATTGAAATGTTCAAAACTCCCAATGAAAGACCTGTAAAGATTTAAAAGTATAAAATTGAAGTTAATTAAGTATTGATTTTGGAAGATGGAATATTTAATTGATTTATTTATCCAAAATTATTACTACCTTGGCCTGCACCGGAATTGCTAGAAAATATGGATGCTAGAGCAAATGGAATACTGTAAGTCACCTGCAAAAGCAAACCGAATTTAATTTTATTTCCCTGTTTTTAGTTAATTTCTCTTATATATTTCTAATTTTTTGGGGGAATTTATGTTATATAAAAATATAATTGTTGTGACAGAATTAAATAAATAAATAAAATTAAATATTAAATATTAAATAGACCTGCATGCACATTTAATAGTAGTAATAGTCTTACATAGATTTCCGTGATGGTATTTATCCATTCCTATCTATTTATCGTAAAATAATTTATCCTTGCTTGTAATCTTGGAATTTTATTACGTGGAAAGTAATTTAGAATTTCAACGAAGATAAGAAAAAAATCAAATGTTTGATTTTATTTTATTTTTGACATGTTTCACTAAAAAGCTATTAAGTAGGTAATCTAAAGCTTACGTTTTATAAAGATACTAAAAAAAAAAAAGCAATAAAATTTATAATCAACATCCTTAAAATCAATTTAAATATTTTTATTATCAAAAAATCTAATATATTCTATTACATAAAAGAACATTTATTAAAAATCATATAAATTAAACTATGATTATTTAAATATATTTAATATGAAATATCATTAAATTTAATTTAATTTGATATTTATTATAAATTTTAAGGAAAAATAATAAAATAAACGATCAAAAGTTGAATTTTAAATATTATCCAAATAGCATTTATTAACAAATTAGTACCAAAACAGTTAAAAAGGTCAAAATTTTGCTCCCCTTTTTCAAAGCGAAAGCGAAAAGGAAAAGGAAATAACTGCCTTCTTTCTATACCTCCTATTGTAAGATTTTTACTTAAAAAAATAAATAAATAATAATAAATAAGTGTATATAACCCTTCTTCCTTTCTTTATCCCTAAGCAAATCACATCTGCTCTCCCTTTCTTGGCAATAAATTACACACAACTTCTTATTTTCCTAGAAACTTCGTGAACTTTGTATTTTTATTAATCACAATACTTTAAAATTTCAAGATTAAAAAAAAAAAAACTATCCATCGTTTCACAAGTATAATAAAGGTTATATAAATTTTGGTTTTATAAAAAAAAAATTATTTATAATAATAAAATATTAACTTTATTTTCTATTAAAAGATATTAACTAAATATTTCAAAAGAAAAAATGTAATCTTCCACAATATTCTTTCCATAATGAAATGACTTTAAATTTCACAAACATGTCTAAAATCAAACCAGAACTTCCGCGCTAAAAATGGAAAAGGTATTCCTTAAATAACAAAAAAAATCCAAATATGGTTCTATCACTTAAAAATTAATTAACCAAAAAAAAAAACTTGCAGTTCAAGATAATTATTAATTGAGTAATAATACTTTTTCTATATTAAATATTAATAAGAAATTTTGCAGTTGATTTGTACTCAAATAAATTATAGTAAATCACAAGGCATAATAATTTTAAAAATGATGTATTTATTTATTTATTTAATAAACTTCATATATATGAATAAATATAATTGCTGTATAAATCTGAGTAAATTTAATATTTCTCATCTTAATTAATTATCCAAAAGAAAACGAGTGAAAAAAAATTAAAAACTTACTGCAAGAGGAATTCCCAAAACCGAAAACAGAGCCAAAGCACCGGCCTTGACTCCGGCAGGTGGTGGCTGGTTCAAACCGGGATGGTCGTGACGGGAAGACTGAGCCAACTTAGTAACCAAAACAGTGAAACACATACAAATTGCCAACAAAATATTTCCAATACCCCAAAGACGTTTAACACCACCAAGTCTCCGAGCCAAGAAAGCAATACCCAGAGAACAAATTCCCAAAACGACAGAGTTTAACATCAACCCAAGTGCCCCAGCACGGACCCCCCTATCATACAAAGGCCCATCTCCAACTTTACCTCCATAAACCTCCTTTCCCATCCAATCTGTGTCAAATAACAAGAATGGAAACCAAGCAATCCAGTTCAAACAAGTAACCAATAGCAAAATCCACATGGGTCTTTTTAGTTCTTTGAAAGCACCCAAAATTTCTCCAAAAAATGGTAATTTTTTTGAGTCCACCCCATCTTGATTTTCACCATTTTCTTTGGCTAATTCCATTTGGGTTTTTTCTTTTACGGATGCTAAGCCTATAGTGGTGAGTGTCAATAACAGAGAAATGGAAAGAAAGAAACAACTCTTGAGATTTGCACAATATATATCGCATGCTTTGGTTTTGGTAAAAGGAAACATTTTATAAAGATGAGTATACGACCCAGCAGCATAACCCAAAACATTACCAATTGCCATAAAAAATGAGAAAAAAGCATTAGCTGTTCTCATTTTCTTCTGATTATTAGCCGATAGATCAGCCAGAAGTGCTCGACATGGTCCTTGAAGCATATTATTTGCAACATCAAGGATCCAAAAACCCACGACAAAGACAGCAACGGCTCTTGGCTTAGTTTTTTTCTCTAAAGAGTCACCAAAAGCATGACCCATATCGGCAGCAAAACCAATAAGAAAAACAGCCGTAGCAACAAGAGCAGCACCGGCCACTATAAATGGCCGGCGGCGACCGAAGCGAGAAGTGCATCGATCGCTGTGATAACCCACGATGGGCTGTACCAACATACCAGAAATTGGTCCACATAGCCAAATAAAGGCTGCCCATGTGTGTGGGACACCCAAAAGTTGTACGTACGGTGTTAACAGAGAAAGCTGCAGAGCCCAACCGAATTGGATACCTGCAGCTATTGAAGCTACAAAGATCAGTTTTGTTAAAGGTGATTCAGTTGGTGATGGTAGTGGTTGTGCATTTTTGTTTGGTGTTTGAATCTCCATAGCTATAATAATAATCAGTAAATAATAAAGCACTTTTTTCACTCAATTTTTTTCTTTAGAAGAAATCGCTTAATGGGTAATGAAGAAGTGTATTGAGGGAAATGAAGAGGGTTTGCATGTGAATTTATAAGGTTAAGACTTGAGAGTTACTACACCGGTTTTTTATTTTTTTAGAGGGATCTGAGCTGGAAATGAGCAATGGACATATGTAGGGTGTTATTACTGCACATCTATTTTTTTTTCTGTTTAATGCTAATTTAAATATTTTAAAGATATTTTTTATAATTTTTAAAATTTAAAATAAATATGAGTTAATGATATATTATATTTATTAATAATAATACTAAAATATAATTAATAGTATCAATAACAAAAATTATTGGTAATCTTATCATTTGAGCTATTTTTACTATTATCAAAACAAAATTTTGTATTTTTAAAAATATTTATCAATAAATTATAAATATAAATGATAAATTATTTTAATATTAACTTTATTATTTTAAAATTATTTGGATAATATCGTAATTAATTTTGCTTTCTTTATTTGGAGTAATTACGGCACTTTTTGTCACGGTTTCCGGTGAGTTTTTATGGATTTGTATAAAATCTTTGTAGGCTCCACATAACAGTTATACATTACCTAATAAGCTAACATGCGCCATGCTATTATTTTATATAATATCTTTTTTTAGACCAAGTCTACAATAAATTTAGCAGTTAATTAGAGATTAATATTTGCTATATTTAACCGATGATTATTTATTATAATAATAATTATTATTATTATTATATCATCATTTATAAAATAAAAAAATACTCCAATTTTTATGTCTATTTTTTTTATATCTCAACTGCAAATTTCTTTGTATGAAATTACATGATTATTTTGAGTAATTAAAGTGACTTTTTTTAATGAATTTTATTTATTTTTAAATTTTAATTAAATTTACACATAAATTTTTAAAATTAAAAAAAAAACTACAAATTATGTAAAGAGGGATTCAAACGAAAATAACCTTAGAAATGTAAAATTTGATGTGCCCACCTGGTGGTACAACTCAAAAATATATAGATTGATTTAAAAGTATAAACAATAACCACACATTTTACATATGAAATGTAAAATTCAATTTTGTATATTAATTTGGAAAGAATATCATATTCTTACTAATTATACCAGGAATTATTAAAAAGCATAATCAGTGAAAAATCATGATTTTTTAAAAATATTATTACACAATTTATAAAATCTCAAAATTGAAATCTTAATTTTCTTTTATGCAAAAAAATACGTTGGTCCCACTATACTACAACCAAGAAAGCAACAAAATATTATTTATTTTGAAATTTTGAAAAGCTAAAGTAACAGGCGGGAAACATTTGAAAAATTAATGGCAAAGATCAGTTGAATAGAATTCGGTTTAATAACAATATATATATGTGTGTGCGCGCGCGCGCGAGATTACTATTTTATTTTTAATTCTATTTACTTATTAATAATTGAATTTAATTATTTTCAATTCTATTTTTATAAATATGATAATAATATTCTTATGTTTCAGAAGTTGACTAAGTTATAGTAATGTCCAAATATGTTTACAACTCCATCTACTAAAAAAAATAAAAAAAACATTTATAATAATATTTTTTAAAATTTATAATTACAAATAATAATTCTTATATTTATCTCATATTTTTATTGTAAAAAATTCTAATTTATAAATTTTATATTGAAGGCATTTAAATTTAAATCTGGTAATTAAACTTGCTAGATATTGAATTAATTCCTATGATATAACTCATTTTATTTATTTGAAGCCCTTCTTTTAAAATATATTTTCAAATTTAACGCTCCAACCACAATGATTTTTCTATATATTTTGTGCTGTAGATTAATTTTGAAGTGAGTAATTGACGTGAAACTTACAAATATTACAGATATTTTTTACTTATGGAAAATATTTATGGATGATTTTTATTTTTTTTGGGTCATTTAACATGTAAGATTCATAGAATAATCTTTATAAACAGACTATATTCGGGTAAAAAAGAGAGAGAGAGAGAGAGTCAATTTAGTAGTAAATGTATGAATACAAATTTGGAAAAAAATTAAAAAAAAAATTAGTAGTAAAATATATTGTTTTCTTTTTCTGACCCAAGAAAACATTCTTGGGTTATGATTAAGTAATTACGAATCTTCTCCCTTAATTACCAAGTTCTCAAGCCCTGTTTGTTGGTTTATTTTATTTTTAAAAAAACAACGTAATAAAGGATAAATACATAAAATCGCAAATCATGTCCATGAATTAATAATAAACTCGAAAATAAGAACTTGTGTTACATATAAATAAATTTAATTTAAATTATTACAATTAATTATAATATAGTACAATTAATTTAAATGATGTATAAAAGTTTAATCTAAAAATGCATAGAGTTTAATAGATAGTTATTTAGTTTTTTTATTGTCTTTGATTTGTTAGACTTTATATATATATATATATATATATCAATTTTGTGATATTATTAACTCAAAAAATTAAAAATATATAAAACAAAGAATTTAAAATCAAAATTAAAATAGTGAGTTAAAAATAAAGTAAAGTAATAATATATATAATAGACTCAACCTATATAATATTTTTATTTAATAAAAAGGGGATCTTTTATAAAAATAAAATAAAAATAACATAATACAAAAATATATACAATATTAATCTCGTTTATTTCTTCTATAAATATCACCAAAATCATATTCATTTTGGTTTAAAAGAAATTCGAAATGTTTTTTCTTTATTTTGGTTTTACTTTCTATTATAATTTTATTGGACAAATTTTGGGATTTCTGACATCATTTATCAAATCGTTATATTGAATATATTTTGTAGTTTCTTTTCTTCAAATCTTAAATGTTAAAAGTTGTTAATTATATGTATATCTTTTTTATTTTTTTATTCATTAAGCTAAAATAGAATAACATCTCGTTAATTGAATAAAATTTCCTAGTAAAAAAAATATAAGCTCTTTTTTAAAGTGGATTGTTTCGTGAGTGGGATGATTATTTTAATTTTACCTTAATTTATTTTAAAGGTGCCTTACATGTACCACTAAAACTAATATTAAGTAATATACTAATTATTAATGTTTCTTCGAAAAAAATGTTAGTTATTAATAGATATAAAAAGGGTTATGATTGAAAACTTTAAAATAAAAAATAAAAAACTGTAACTTCCTTTGAAGATGAGGGGGAATTCGCATGCGATTCCTTATTAATATGAAAATATATAGAATATGAACCTTTTAAATGGACCCCATATCTCGTACTATTTGATTTTGAAGAAAAATATTAATATTTAATAAATAAATATATAATTATTATAACTATTATTATTTTTATATTAAATATAATTAAAATCTAATAAATATTTTTGAAAATTTAAGTTTTTCTTTTAATTTCGTAATAATAGATAATTATTATAATGATTATAAATTTTTAAATTTTTTTTAAAAATTTTACTTAAAAGAGAAATTTATTCACATATAATTAATTATTTTATGATTTTTACTTTTATTTTTTCACTAAAAAATAATTAATACATATAATTAATTATTTTTTAACGTAAATATAATTTTAAAAAATAAATAATAATCAATTTATATTATTTAAGAAATTAAAATTATACTTACCATAAATATTTATTATAATATTTATGAGTCTTTTAATTATTTTAATTATCAATTTCATTAACTCTCTTATACATAATTATATGTTTTATAAAAAATCAAATATCTTATCATTATTTTGATTTTATTTTTATTATTTTATTAAAATATAATTATTAATACTTATAATTTATTATTTTTACATTAAATAAAATTTAGATAAAAAAATTAAATTTAATATATATTTATGAAGCTTTTAGTTTTTCCTTTGCAATAATGGGTTATTATTATTATTATTATTATTATTATTATATTTACAATGATTTTTGTATTAAACCTTAAATTAATAAATAATTCATAAAATTAAAGAAAATATTTAGTTATGACTAAAAATATATATTCTGTGTTTATTTAAAAGTTAAAGTTATTTAATAAAAATATTTATTTAAATCATATATATATAAGAAAATGCTTGAAGAAGAGCTTAACTACATTCAAGATATAATATTATGTTTCTTATTATTTATTTTGCTTCTCATATAACACATTACATAATTTATAAGTGGTATTAATAGAAACAGATAACAGACACGAATGATATATTATATTCTCATAGGCTATATTTATTTATATTGAAAGTTATAAATATATAAAATAAGGATAAAAATATTATCATAATTATTTTGATTATAATAAAATATATAAAATATTTATTTTATCATTATAATTAATTATATTTTATATCATTATTAACATATAAAATTATTATTAATGAAAATAATTATAACAATGTAATTTTAATTATGATTCTGTAGTTATTTTAGACAATTATCAATTCTTTTATCAAATTATTTAAAATTTTGGAATGATTTGTTTTCCAACTAATTTATAACAAGATAAATATTAAATTACACATAATATATAATATATATTTATTTATATACAAGATATATATAATATATATATATATGCGCTAATGTTCCAGATAATAAAGAAAATACGAGTTAAGTTGTTTTTTATTAATAATTATTTACTACATATAAAAAGAGTAGTATTCTATATTATCCATTTTCAATAATTGCTTTATTTTTTATATAACCATTATAGAAATATTAGATGTGCACAAAAATGCATATACATCTATATTTACAGTTATATGATATAGACTTTTATTGAAAAGTGGATTAATATTTTGACACGTTTTAATTATTATTATTATTATATATATATAAATAAAATTACAAATTACTATAAAATGACAAAAAATATTAAAATATTAAATACACATAAATTTATATTTACATAAATTATATTGTGATATTTAATAAAAAATAAAAAAATAAAAAAAATCATTTTTTAGCTATTTTATTACATGACATATAATTAATATGAATCTAAATTTATTTTATTATCATTCTTGAAAAGAAAATGCTCTCAACTTATCTACGATTACTAGATATTCATTAAGTAATTTTAGATTATATTTACACTAATCACATTATTTTACTAGATATAAGTATTTTTAAAAATAAATAATCAATAAAATTTATTTTCATAAGATTTATCTATTTATAATAATTATAATCATATAATATACTTAATTATTTCAAACATTTTAACTAATTATTCTACAATATTTAAAAAAACAATATATATATATATATATATGTAATTATAATATTTTAATTAATTAAATTATTGATCAATATAAATATTTTATGTATTTAAAAATACATGTATTAAATTAAAAACTAATTTAAAATATAATTAATTATTTATTTCGATATTTTATAAAAATTTATAACAAATTCATATTTTTGATTAAGTTTTTTTTTTTTTAATTTATGTTAACAGAAAATATCTTTAATATTTTTATAAAAATTATATCTAAATATTTCAAACACTAGTCAGCCGGGGAAACATTGTATAGTCAAATATTTATCTGACCAAAACAACCACGGCATCAATTTTCACGCAATTAAGTTCGTGTCTAATAAATTGAAGCTTATAAATGCATATATGTTTGATTTTTAGCATCTAGTTATTATTTATTATTATTTTATTAAATAATAAATATTTATTTTTAAATAATATTAAATATTAAATTTTATTTACGTGAGTATTAAGTTATAATATATTTGTTAACCGACTTAAAAATCAGTTGAATTGATGTCCGGATCAGTTCTTAACACAACACAGATGAGGAAGAAAAAAGGAAAATGCATGGTTCGACATCCTTATCCAAATGTTATGAGCTACTATTATTGTAAACTTGCGCAATCCAAAGACTTTTCAGATCCGCCCAAAAAGCATTTAAAACTGAAAAACATATTGACAGAAAATCTCTTACTCTCATGCATTGACTTGAGAGTGTAAATATTTAGGATATGGCTTAGATGATATTGAACGCCACTTGCTACCTATTTACTAGCCCTTATTGGATTAACGTTACTTTGAAATAAGTGCTTCCTTCCTCTTCTTCAACTTCACTTCTGCACTGCTTTTAAATTTTATATTAAAATATTATTAATTTGTATTCCCTTCATTTTATTTTCATTATAGGCACCGCTTACTGCAGTACTGCTGGTTCCTGGTCCCATCCTTTTTTCTACAAAAAGTCCTACTATCTCCGTTTTCAGTATACTGTAACCTTAGTCACAAATAAGGAAAAATGTTTTGTAACATTAATTTAGAATCATATTGGGACATGATATTTTAACAATTAAATTTGTAATTATTATAATAATTTTTTTATTAATTATATATTTTTATAATAATAATGACATTAAAATATAATTAATAATAGTGATATAATAAATATATATTTTTATTATGGTAATAATAAAAACTATTCTATAAATTGCATTACTTTAAATAAATTATTGATTATTTTTAGAGTATAGAAATCGTCATATTTGAATCTAATTATATGATTGTTTAGTGTAAAAGTTTTTTTAGGACATGTTTGATTGTATAAGTTAAATATAGTTATATTAGATTCAATTGTATTATAATTATTCAATATAATATAGTTGGATATAATTAATTATAAATATTTTAATAAAATAATTTTTATTTTATTTTATGTAGTTTTGTTACATATTAAAATAATTTCATCATAAAGAATTATTTAAATCAATATTGAATCTATTTTTATATTTTTCATAAATTTTAAAAATTAGAAGAAAAAATTATTTTTAATTAGAGATAAAAAATCAAAACACAATTTTAAAATTTAAATTTTTATTATGTACAATACAATCTTATTTTATAATGAAACACAAAATGCTATAAAAATTATATAATTAGTATCTTTAGTACTATATAATAAACATTTTCTATAACATTAAAAAAAATATTAATATAGTTGTTGTACGTTGAGTAACACATCATCCATACTTAAAAATCAATCAATAATTCTTAAATAGTTATATTTACCTTTAATCATATATTTATTTTATTTTATCTGTAATCATTTAAATGAATAAATTAAAATTATAACACGATTCTAAAATTTGTAGCAATACCTAAGTGAGTAACAACATACACTATAAAATATGATTGATTAAAAGATATATGAAGTAATAAATATGTCATAAGCTTCATGATATATATGTCTAAACATTATATACCACATAAATAGTAATAGTCATATTCAATTTGGTAGTGTTATATATCATTTTGGATTATTGAACTTTGCACAAATAAATATAAAGAAAAAAATTCCTCATAAATATGAAACGAAAAAGAATGAAAAGGCAATTTTATCTTTAATTTATAAATAGCTCGTGACTATGTCAAAAGAGTAGCTCAAGCTTTCCCTAGTTATAAAATAAATGAGTAACTCGTGTATTTTTATTTTCAAAAAGGCTTAAGTTTGTGCTATTTGTTTTGTAAGTCATGTGCATCATGGGTTCCCTTGTTATTATAAAGCTGCATATAAGTTTAATATCTAATATATTTTTTATTGTGTGTATATGACGTGATATTAAAGTGTATATATATATATCGCTTGTATTATAAAGATGCAGATAAGTTTAATATATAATAAAAAAATTGTCTGTATATGACGTGATACTAAAGTCAATTTTATTATAGAAAATAATAAATAAAAAACTTCACACAAGATAAATGGTACCTTTTCTATTTGGTATATAGTCATAGATTTTATAGCTTCATTTTCAATTTTTATTTTCATTTTTTTAACAAATTATTTAATAGTTCAAACGTTTTATTTTCATTTTTTTAACAGATCATTTAATAGTTCAAACGTTTTTGTTATTGAAAAGCTTGTCGGGTGTTATGATCCTTAAACTCAATACATAATTTCAGTGCAATACACCATCCAATTTGAGTACTATTGAGAGCTTAGAAGTTCCAAATACAGAGAACACTTCAATTTTGATCATTTTTGGAACTTGAAGAACAATTCAATGTTTGGAGATAAAATCTTTACTCTACTTGTTTTTGATCCCTTTAGTTTGTTTACTCTTCATTTGGATTGATTAATTTATGCTTACATTTGATATTAGAGTCATATTATCTCTGTCTTGATTAATTTAAAATTATATCTATTTTATCGAATACCTTGAAATTGGTTTTTTTAAAAGGTTCATTTTGTATGCATATGACAATTATAAATAATTTCATTATTGATATTCTAATAATTTTATGAATTAAAATGTGCAAAAACATGAAGAAAAATAGTGATGTTGACATTCTATTTCATCCATCTTTTCATATCCTATAAACCTTAATTAAACACTTCGTAAGTACTTTATCTATGTTAACTTTGTGTTATTCTACACAATATGGATAAGTTGTGGCCAGATGACAATTGTCTAAGATGGATGTGTTACTCTAAGGCTTACTATGTCTAAATTTCAGATGCTCAAAAGAGAGATGTAGTTCATGAGATTTAAGTGGTTGTGTAGATGTGATTAGGATAGTAGAAATTAGTTGTTCTTTTCTGTTTGTGACCAGTACTAACATTAGCACCAGCACTAACACACCAAGCATTAGCACCAATACCAGTTGTAGTATGAATTGTCTTTCTATTTGACAATTTTAGTATATTCAAGTTTTTTTTTTCATATATTTAATAATCATTAACTATCTTTTTGATGAAAATTTTGTAATTTAATTCTTAATTTTAATATAAAGATATTTAATTTTTTCAATTTATTAATTTATATTAAAAAATAAAGTTAAATAATATGTCTATAACCTTATTTATTTAAAGAACAAGTTATAGAATATATCTATAATCTCTGTTTTTAAATAATCAGGGTTATAGATAAACAATCTATGATTTATCTCATTTAAACTTCGATTTTTATAACTATGGTCATAAACCTATAAACACAACTTAAAATCGAAGTCATAGGTAACTTTTGTTACAGTGTGTAACACCACTCAAATTTGTCCAAGCAAATATATTGATGTACGTGGCTTGCTTGTAAATTGAAATAATTTAGGAAGATATTTTTAACACGTATTTATACAGTGATATTCAAACAATTTAAGTCTATTTTAATCTCCATTATTATTTTTAGTTAATGTTTTATAGTTGTATATTCTTTTCAAAATATTGTAATTTGATATACAAAAATATTAATAATATTCATATTACATGTTTTTTATTTCTTTTGTTACTAATTTTTTTTTTCGGATTTCTGTAATTTTATTTACAGAAATATTAATAATATTCATATACCACATCATATGCATTTTTACAACTACATTATTGCTTAGATTTATACATTTGTATTGTATATAGTAATTTTTTGAAGGAAAAGAAAAGTTCTTCTATTGATTTTGAAAAACCACAGCAAGTTGGCACTAAAACAAAATTACATGATATTAAATGTGAGACGTTTTGAAAAATGACAATGACGAGTTTCCAAAAAAAAAAAAAGGCAAAAGAAAACCAAATACCTAGAAGGTGCATATTAATTAGTTAGAATTGTTAAAGAAAATAATTTACAACAAAACGGGTAGACCTAAGATTATATATATATATAATTTTTAACTAATGTAATTTAAGATTGATATAATATTTTTTTAATAAAACAAATATACAAGAGAAGGTAAAAAGAAAAATATAATTGATTAAGAATATATTTTAATAATAATAAATAATACCTCGCATATATATATATATATATATAAATTATATTTATCATAAGTTATGGTATTGCATTACAATTGATATATTAATTAATTATAAATTAAAAAATAAATTGTATTATTTTAAGTTTTTTTTATAACGATTATGATTTATAATTTATAATTAATATTTAGTTTTATAATTTATGATTTTTTTTTAAAAATAATCAACAATATATTTGGTAACAATTTTTAATCAGTGATTTTCAATAAAGAAATAAAAAATAATTTACAAGTTTTTTGATAATAGTGTATATTTTTTTTATATTTTTGAAAACTTAAAAAATAAAGAATTTTTTTTATTATTATTTACAAATTTTATGTTTTTAATTATTTTTATCAAATATTTTTAAATATAAAAGTTATAAGATTTTATTTATTCTTTAAAAAAATGTTTAGTAAAAAAAAATTAAAATCAAAACTCAAATTCAGAAATTTTATTTTTAAAAATTTATAAATGACTCCATATTCTGATAATGATTTCTTTAAAAAAATGAAAATAAAAATAAAAATCGTTACTAAGCATACCTAATTTAAAAATTAAAAACTTTTTCAAATAAATTTTTAACCAATCACTATTATCACGTTAATTATACTTATATATATATATAATAAAGTGGATATGCTATATAGTGTGAATATTGTAGATGACTTTTTGGCGATGGAAACAAATGTTAGTCTTTTTTTAAAAAAACATAGCTATACTACTCAAAAATACAATAAAAATTAAAATTCAGAGCTAGAAGTTTCTAAACTCTTTAATTAAAAAAACACGTCATCAAGAGCTCGTTTTCTTACTTCATATTTTTTTTTTGTACATTTGAAACTATTTTTTTTATTTTTTAATTCATTTAAAACAAAAACAAAAACTCATTTGATGTTTTGTTTTCTAGTTTCATTATAGCTTATGTAAATATAAAATTAATTAATGAAAAGAAAAATAAATTTAAAATATAGTTTTTAAAAACTTTTTTAGTTCCAAAAATAATAAAAGATATATTTATAATACAATTGAATTGTAACTTATTTTTAACTTAAAAATAAGATAAATTATAAAATAATACTTATCTTAAAACTTAAATTCAAAAACCCAAACTTAATAAGCAGAATTTGTTACAAAAGGTACCTTAACCTACTCATGCCTTGAAAAAATGTTAATATTGAGAGGATTATGTAAGTAGTAATGGGTACGGGAAGAAACACTGACAAAACGATTATTGATATAATTGTTTTTGAATTAAGTTTTAAAATCTGTATTCAAAATCGTCCAAACATCATTACAATTTAAGAACAGTTTTTTATTCATGGATAACAGTTTGAGATAATTATTAAAAAATATACGAAAAAAATTATTTTCTATATAAAAAAATTAATTTAATTAAACAAAAAATCAATAAATCATAATTATTAATTAATATTAGTTACGGTTATTAATATAACTATATCTAAATTGTACATGTTGTTTAATGTTTAGTTTTTATCCCAAATCGTTACTGTTTTTAAAATTTATTAGATAAAAACAAATCAATAATGCAAATAACCGATTTTTTTTCTCATTCTACATGTAAACCATTTTGGAGACAGATTGATTATGGATTAACACGCGAATATTAATAGTAATTATAACATAATATAAAAAAACCAAGTCTGGTTCTTTGTTATTTAAAAAAGAAAAAAAATAGTATTCGTGTAAATATGTCCCATTCCCAAATTAGAATAAATGAAATCATATTCTATATTCTTTCGAAAAGAGGATTAATAGAAAAGAAAAAAGAAAAAAGTCGGCCTCTGTCCCCACAGTTATCTAATCTAATTAGTGTGTGAATATATTCTTGAGAAGACTACCATCCATAGTCCAATCTCTAAATCTTGAGGTGTTTCTCTGATTAGATAAGTTGTTTCTTGGATCATATTGTACAACTTGAGTCACTATAAAATTATACAATATATAGAAAAAAGATGTGTGGGTTATTTTTGCATATTTTTTTTATCGTATCTACTTTATATTTAATATAAATTTTAAAAATTAATGAAAATAATTTAATTAGCGTAAAAAAACACTAAAAGGTGTTTTTCTTAATTTTTTAAGTTTATATTAAATATAATATAAACACAACAAAAAAAAATAGTTAAACAATTATCCACTCAAAAGATTGATGAACACTGAAAAGCCTTTAAATGTGAAATAATCGAATTTCAAAAGGCCTAAAGTTAAGCCATTTAGCAAAAAGTTACAAAGATAAAGTGATAACTGTTTTATATAATATTGATACTCTTTTTAATCACTTAAATTTTTGAATAGATGATTTTATTAACTTATCATAAATAACTCAAGTGATACCTCTTGTTTTTTCTTTTTTTATTCTGTGGACAAATAATTTATTACCGATAAGAGGGATTGTTTCAACCATTCTATTATTTCGAGTTAATATCAATTCTAAAATTGATCGATCCCAAATAAAAAAATTTCAATCTAAAAATGATAAAATTTAAGGATAATTTAACTTTATTTTACTATAAATAGTTTAAATCCATCAAATAGCAATAAAGATGAATATCACATGTATTTTTATGTTCTATTTAAATAAAAAATCACAATTTGGATTTTTATGATTTTTTTTAAATAATTGAAATTAATTAGACCCAATTCAAAAATAAATTTATCAAATTGATCATTTTTTAAAATAATGAGACCAATTCGATCCTTTATCCTATAAATATGAGTATATTTATTCGTTTATTCTTTTTTTTTTAAAGTAATAAAGATTTATTGTTAGTTTTAATCTAAATCAAAATTTATATGTCAATTTTGTAAGTTCTTACCTTAAGGTACTTAAAAGATTAATTTTTAGATTTGAGAATTGTAGAGTGAAAAGAATACTTAAACAAATTTTAGGAGTCTTGTTTTCGAACTCAAAACTTAATCCTTAAGTATCTTGTGGTACGAGAAATGCTAACAATTAAGATAAGTTAATTTTGATCGATAAATATTTCTAAAAATTAATCAAATTAATAGGTTTTGGTTTTTAATATAAAAATATATAAAATTAAATTAAACTGAAATATTTAAAATAATATAATTTTATATATTTATAAATAATAAGATATAAGTTTTATTTTTATTGATTATATTTTATATCATGTGATGATGGTTTATCTATATGAATTTTAAAATTATTGCATGATTTTGATTTTATTCGATTTAAAATGTATAGTTTAAAAAGAAAATAAGAATAACTGTCACTCCACCGACCAACTACTAGTCAAGTCCCACTTCCAAAGTACCATATCGATCTTCGTATATCTGTATTTGCTTGCTTTTTATCCAATCAGCATATTATTGTTATTAGGGTCTTTCTAACTTACATTTAATCTCATTATTTAAATCCTCCGGTGCAAAACTGAAGAAGGCGTCGATAATAAGCTATTTAAAAAACTTTAAAAATAATGGGCAATCTGTTGTTATTATCATGCAAGTTAGAATTTTCATTATAATCTCTCTCTCTCTCTTTTAATTCTCAATTTTTTTCATAATTTTTTTAAATGAATAATATACTGAAATATTTTTTAAAAAATAATTAATACCTTACAATAATTACAACTCTCTAGTTAAAAAAATATGACATTAAGTTATACACAAAGTATTAATGTTCATTTTTTTTAAAAGTTATAAGAAATATATATAGGCCTACAAATCTTTAAAAAAAGTGGTTTTTTTAATTCTTTTTTCTTAATTATCACTAATATTTCTGAGGTATATCTTTGACAAATGAAAGCATTTAATTTGTATTTTAAACTATTTTTTTTCTTTTCTTTTCGAAGGCTCTTTTTTTTTGTGTGGGGAGGCACACATTTTTTTCCCAATGAAATACTGAAATTTTAATAAACGTTATGTTATTTAATTTTAAAAGATTAACCATATTTATTGGCTCATGATTGTTATAAAATACATATTTTTTTAAAAAAGTAACCACTAATTTTATTTTACACAGCTAATTTTTAAATTTTTTTTCTTTTATAAAGAGGACCTTTCTAAACCATTTTAATTAGAATCTAACCAGTAGTTAGTTGTGTTACTTGTGTTGAAATGATACGAACATGAACATGAACACAAACGAGTTATTATATATGGATTAAAATATGGATATTCAAAATGTTAATTTTATAAAATATCTATAAATAAAAAATAAAAAATTATAAACATTATCACAAAAATTACCAATGTGTAGTTCAGTGACATGTTCTCCACGTAAAAAAGTTGTAAGAGATATAGATATCATGACGTCTCAAATCTAAAAAAAGTATACATTAATTCTGGTTAATTTTTAATATAAACGAATAAGGTGCATGTATAGTGTGTTTAAAAAATAATATTCTGAAAAATTAAATATTTAAAGATATTTATATCACGAGTATATTTATGGAAGACATTTTATTATTACTTCTTAATTACTTATTTTTGTATCAATACTTGTAAGTAAAAATATGAGCAAAGAGTACTCATGTTGAGCCTTAGGGGCAATTGTTCCTTATGATAGAGGTGAATTATTAGATTTACCGACATGTAGTAATAAATAAATTAATTAAAATTTAAAATGACTTAAATAAGAGAGATAAGTTTTAACCCAATTATACTATTTAAACCATATCTAATTAAAAATATTAATTAAATAGATATGTTAATTATTACTAAAATCATAATGATACTTATAAAATAATTCATTGATATTCTTACCTTATAACTAATTTTCAATAATCTTTTAAGTAAAATTTTAAAATATTCTCTACAAATTTGCTCAGAAAAAAAAAACACATCATCACCCAAAGATTTTAATAAAAAAATTAATAAATTTTAATAAAAAAATCTAAAAATATTTGTAACTAACAATATATATTATAAATTAAATCACATCAAATACTATTTTACCTATAAAAAAATTAAAATTATGAATATGTACTAAATGATTGTTAATAACTTATATATTAAATAACTTTGAAAATAAATACTAACATGTATATAGATTTTAGAGTTTAACCATAAAAAGTTACTAAATATTATAATTGATTAAATAATTAACCTAATAAAATGAACTAATATTAGTAAAAAACAAAAAAATAAGTGAAGAGATGACATAAATGGACCCACTTTTAATCCAAATTGTTTATGCTATGAACCATTTATAATAAAATGAATAATATTACACAATTTATCTCATTCTGATATGATCCGAGCAAATCAAGTAGTATTCACTGAACCCGACCCATTGAGCCAAATTGCGATCTCTACAATGAAGGCACTTTCCCGTATAAATGAAGGAACTGAAATTACGTAATATTTTTGTCCTTGATTCAGTGAGTGATTGATGTATTTGCTTATGAGATCCAACATTGTTTGTTTGTTTGTTTGTTTAGGAGAATGTTATTCCACTTCCAAAACTCCAATAACAACTGAATCAGACTCTTATTCAGTCCTACCTTACATATATTAATTATATTTTAATATTATTATTATTAATAATAAATTATTTTTATATAATAATAATTTATATTATGATAATATTATTATTAAAAATAAAAAATATATAAGCTAAGTAAAATTGGATTGAAAGACTAAAATGCCTTTTCTAGTTCCTTCCACGAGTGCAAATTTTCTGTCTTAGGTGTCGTAGCAAGAACCATTTAAAATCGACAAAGACGTGTTATAGTAAACTATAAAATATTGGTAAAAATGAAACAGAATTTATATATCTGTCATATTTTAATAGGTCGTATTAAAATATATATATATATATATATATATATATATATATATATCACTAATACTAATGAACTAGATTTTTGCGTATTGTTAGTGCTGGGGATTTAACTACTTGACTTATTGTTACTCTTTCATCATTGTGGGTTCTTAAGTCGGACAAAAATGACATAAAAAGCTACCAAAGTTATTATTTTTCTTACAGATAATACGATCTTTATTTTATAAAGGCGCAATTTTATAACAACTCATTTAGATGTAATTAACTTTTGAGGAATACAATTTCATTTTGACTCAACTAAATAAAAGTTACTTTCATCTTTATTTAACTATATAAATGTGAGATATTAAAGAATTATCCTACATTAAGTTATTTATGCTATTTATTAAACTAGTTATAAGATAAAAAAAATTATGTTATTTAGTTTCTTATCTTTGTAAAAAAAAAATTGATGATAAATTAAAATAATTTTCATTTAAAATATTATTATTTTTTATGAATTAATTAAAAACTGATTAAAATATGAATCTTTAACAAGAATAAAAGTAAAATTTGATATAAAATAACTTAAGAAAAAATAAATAATAATAAAGTTAAAACAAAAAATTATTTAAATTTAAATTTTAATTTTAATAAAAATTAAAAAAATATTAAAATAAAATAATGGTAACTAACAAGTATTAAAAAACAAATATATTATGATTTTTTTTATATTTATTGTAACTTTATTATTATTATTAAAGATTCATATTTTAATCAATTGATAAAAAAAATATTCTGATAAAAAAAATATTAGAATAATATAATTTTTCTTTATATCACTTTTTTATTCTTTTCTTGAAATCTTCGTTTTTATATCTCATTGCTTTTAATTCATTTGACCCGAGCTTCTTATTTATACGCTGATTTGAAGACAAATTGAAACGAAAGAACATAGAAAAACAAGAAAAAGTAGAAAAAAATTATTTAATATTAAAATTAATATTAATTGATCATTATATCATTAGAGATATTTTTTTCAAAATTTTCAAATATCCACAATAAATTAAAAAATTATCATAAGAATATCGTGTAACATAAAGAATTCAGTTACTTATGTACTCAAATTCTATCTTATGTTATTTAGATTTTATATTTATAATTAATATATATTTATATTTATACAATTTTGATTTAAAATGAAATAATTTTTATTTTTAATATGTTTGTCCTTACTATATTTCCTATTTATTTTTTACTTAATTAAATGGGATTCATTTTATTTATAGGTAAAATATATAGTTAGTTTTTAAATTTTAATTAAATTTACTCATAGGTTATCAAAATCTTTAAAACGTATTTGGTCCTTAAATTTTTTAAAAAATTATATATATGTTTTTAAATTTTTATATCATAAAATTTAGTTTCAAATTTTTAAAATTTCATACATATATCGTAAATTTTGTATATATATATTATTATCTGAATTAAGAATTATACTTAAAATTTTAAAAATTTAGAGATTAAATTAACTAGCTTAGTTGATCCTTAATTGGTTTTTTATTTTTTAAAATAAAATCTAACTCGTTGATAAAAAGAAACTAAAAAGTTTCCCAAAGCAATGAACATAATTTAAGAAGCAAATCCGCTCAAAAGAACAAAAATAAATAAATAGTAAGTCCAAATCAGGCAAACAGAAAACAAAAAAAAAAGGACAACAAAAATTAAACATAACCTAAAATAGTAGAAATTAAAATATGTAAAATCATCAAAGAAGAAGAAAAATTACAAACTGCAAGTAAATTATGAAACTTCGAAAAGTGGGCAATATTGAAACAAAACAAAAAAGATCTAACGATTTGCAAAAAGATAGAAACTTAAAACAACTCAAATCAACAACAACACTAGAAATAATACAAATTAGAAACGAAATAGAACTCACAAACCTAAATAACAATGGAAAAACAATCAATAGAAATTATGTTTTTATAACTCTGAATGATCCAAGAACAACAAAACTTCAAACATTAATTAAGTTTAAAAACAAAAACAAAACCAAACAACAATCAAACACAACCAGAATTTGAAGCTAATTAAAATATTAACAATTAGTTGAGTGAGACAATCTTTACGCAACAAACAATATTAATTAGTTGCTTAAAAAACTGCTTTTTATAAGTGGAATTAGTGAGCCAGTGAGCTACGAACTGTTATGAAAATGAAAAGGTCAAAGGAATCCTTGGACATACTACTTTCAATTTTTTCTCACCTGCTAAGAAAATTTAAATCTTTTACTAAATAATAAAAACCCGATGGAAGAATATATTTTTCTAGAGTGTACGTATTAGGGCATTTCCCATTCCATTAAATCATCCAAATCAAATTTTATATAATTTATTATATATTTATTTTAAAAAATAAAATATTAACGGTCATTAAAATAAATAATTTGATTAAATTTATAATTTTATATTATGTCTAATATATAGTTTTATTAGTGAGAAATATATACACTTATAAATTCTTCAAAATTATGGTGGTAAATATCAACCTTGCTCACACATATAATTAATATGGGAGTGGAAATCTCGAACCTACCTCGTGTCGTCCCAATCGACAAAAGGAAGGGCAAAACAGAGAAAGAAAGTTTGGACAACTAATACACGCTCCTATTAAACGTGAGGGATACGTGGCTGGGAAATCAGTTAAACGGTGACGATGGGTGTCGGCGAATTAGGGGGATAGAATTACAAGTAGACCCCACAAAGTCCCGCAATTTTGCACCGACTTGATTGACCATCATTTGAACTCCCACATGTGAGACTAGCTTTCGGTTAGATGGTAGTTATTTGATGGACCAATTCACTATTGGTTTAGGCTTCTTTAAGCGTTTAGTTTCTTTCTCCAACGCGTTTTCTACAGCAAACAAAAAGAAAGACTAATATATTTGCCGTTTGCCGTTTGCCGTTTGCCGTTTGATAATTAATAAAATATATTTGGAGATTATTAACGTATTAAATTATTTTTGCCTATTTATTTTGGGTCCCAAAAATGATTATATTCTCACCACTTATTTTATTAATATCACAATTAATTTTAGAAGGAGTGATAATATAAATTATTTAATTATATCTACAAGAGTGATTTAATCTTTTTTTTTTAACATTTTAGTTATTTTATTTTAAAAAATTAATAATAAAATTATAAATGATTAATTTTTTTATTCTTATTTTTTTAATATTTTTTTGCTATTGTTGAGATATTAATTTTATAAATTATCTTTAATAATTAACAATAATTATTATAAAATTGATATGAAAAAATAAAAAAGTTTTAAAATTTGATTAATTTTTCTTGTGTTGCCACTTTTTATAACAAAACAACTAAAATCTAATAAAAATAACAAATGGATTAAATTGTTTAAGTGACATAACTAAAAGACATTGGATGAATTTTTTTTAATTTAATAACAATTTTATTAAAATAACAATGTTGTCATTTGAATATATTAGGGTGTGTTTATTAACTCCAGAATCAACTTTAATAAATATGAATAGTAATGAAAAAAAAGGAGTGTAAAATTTATTCTATGTCTTTGTGTTTACAAATAAATGTAACAAATTGGAATAAAAATATAGTAATTTATTTAAATTTTATTTTAAAAGCAATAATGAAACATATATATTAAAAAAAATTATATTTTTTATAATTAAATATTGTAAATTTGAAAAAGATAATCAACATTAAGACAGTGTAAGGAAACAATTAATGAAAATGATTCTTAAATTTAGGAAGTTTGTATTCCTTTGTTACCATTTTTATTAAATAATACTTGTGAATTTTATCTATTTCTTAGTAACCACACTATCGAAATGTTTGCATTTACAATAATTAATATTAAACGAGTTATAAAAAAACCCATAAAATTAATTATAACATTAAAAAATTGGTATAACTTTAACAAAAATACGTTTATCATACTTTACATATTGAACCTTTTAATTAATAAAAAATATATAAACCTATAAAAAAAATACCTCGCTTACTTCCTCTCAAATAAGAAGGAAGCACAATTGTATCACACCTACCCGATCTCCTTCCTACCTTCATAATTTTTCATACGAGACAATTTATCTAATTATTTAATAATAAATTCATTATTGTTCAATGTTATCAATCTTTTCTATTGCCCGTATATCATTTTTTATTTTAAGTAATTTTATACTTGATAATTTTTATTTAAGATAATTCTATCTAATTTTCTAATAAAATACATTATTATCCAATATTATTTATCTTTTGAAAACTTATTGAAATTTAGTTTATTAATCAATTATTATTAATTTAATATTTAACAATAAAAAATAATTATCTAAAGATATTAAAAATTATGTTCACTATAAGGATTTTTTTTCATAATATTCATTTATAAAAAATATTGTGACAAAAAATATATTAAGTAATAATTATTTTATTATTATATATATTTGTGTATGGGAAAAAAGTGTTGATTAATCTTGATATTATGTTTAAAATGTACTTAAATCATAAAATTATAACCTTAAACACTAAAAATCACATTATTTTTATTAATGGTTCAAATTAGTGATGTTAACACGTTAGCTAATATCATTAATAATAACAATGATTCGATATATGATTAAAATGTAAAATAACTAAAATATTTTTATTTCTTTTTAACTCTCTAAAGTTAGCAATTTTTTTGTCAACCCCGCCTAACAAATTAAAAAAAGAAGAAGAAAAACTACTAAACCTAACATAATCTTATCTCATCAATCTCTCTCGCATCTACCCATTTTCTCTAATTTCTTCTCTCACGTACCCACTTTCTCTATCACTCCCACTCCCACTCTCACTCTTGTGTCAAACAATCCACGAAATCTTTTCGAGCCTCCATGTATTGCAATTAGTCCTCGAAATCTTTTGTATGGCTTGTTTTACACAAAAGAGACTAGGCATCTTTAACGGTGATTCCATTGTTTCTCTTGGAGTTGCAATAATATTTTTATGAAGTTTTAGGAAATTTTTAGAATAAATATTGCTAGAAAAAAAGGGTGTTACGGGTGGTCTTATAAGAGTCTAAAACTAGAGGCAAAATTGTTGAAAAAACATTTATAGCGCAGGAAATTTATTTTATGTTGTATATACACGTGAGAAGAAGATTATAAGATTATAACATGAGCTTTTTTAGTAATTTTTAAATAGAAATTAAAAAATATAATTAAGTTAACATTCTCTTATAAACTATGGAGCTTGAGTTACCTAACACACAAATTTCATAATCAAATTCATAGTTTTAGATAATTAAATTTCATAATCAAATTCATAGTTTTAGATAATTATTAGAGCGTGTATAGTTATTCTAATCCTGTAACTATATTATTTATACAATTTAGTTATTTAACTCTTTAGATGAACTTTATTACTCAAGTACAATAAATTAAATTAAAATTTATAAATTATGATTTTTTAAGAAATAAAATAAAATTATATATTTTATTAATAAAAAGTATTAAAAAACTATCGATAATTTCTCTATCTTTTTTTCTTTCTTTTTTCTCCCTTCCACTCTTTCCTTGTCTTGTTATTTCTCTCTATTCTATTCTCTCATCATTATTTTATTAACAAAAAAATAAAAAAAAGAGAAGTGACATAACAAAAGAATGGGTGGGAGAGAAAAAGGAGAAAGAATATAAGAAGAGATTTAGGAAGAGATAAGAGGTGGGGTTGATTTTTTTGGAATGTTTTTATTAATAAAATATATAATTATTTTATATTTGGAAAAATATAATTTTAATTTTTTTTAACTTAATTGATTATATTTTTAAATTATAGAATTAGTGAAAAAAATTAAAAAATTAAAAAATTAAAATATATTGTTATAAACTCAGACCTAACTTAACCCAATAAGATCTCTTAAGTTAAAGGTTCTCCAAGCTTATAAGTAACACTACTGTCAAATTCTTGACCGATGTAGGACTAAAGAAAACTTAACAGCTCTCATCCACGCGAACAGAGGTGGTCTCACAAAGTCACGGTGAGATTGTTAAGGACAAAACTCAAGTCACCAATCAAGTCAGGCTCAACTCTGATGCCAAGTTAGAAACTCAGACCTAACTTAATCCAATAAGATCTCTTAAGTTAAGGGTTACCTAAACTTATAAGCAACATTACTGATGAACTCTTGGCCGATGTAGGACTGAAGGAAACTTAACAGCCCTCATCCAAACACCGCCGTGAATCTTACCCCTGACGACCTTTCTGTAGATACCACTATGATCGCCTCGATCAGATCTACACAACCATGTACTTATCGCAATCATCGGCCACCATACGCGCCCACAAGCACCGCCAACAGAATAGAATACAATCATTAAGTATTTCTAACATGATATCAGAGCCACTACTCTTATCTTTCTAGTAATCTTGTCTTTTCTAGTGTTACTCAACCCTTATAACTTCCATTGTCACAACAACCGCTATAACCATTCACCATTGAACATCTTGCATCTTTCAGTCATTGTCCTTAGGTTTTGAGCCTACAGTCGTCGTTGTTAAGGAGTCCCGCACCACATAGACCACTACAATCACCGTCATCATCGTGCATCTTACTCCGATAATCTTTCTATAGATACCACTATGATCAGATCGACTAGATCTACACAACTGTGGAAGTATTGAAATCATCAGACTATGCACGCTCCCTCATGCACCACTCAAAGGATCTACACATCTTTTCACGTGTCGTCATTGAAACCAAAGACCGCCGTGAATCTTGCCTCGACGACATTTCTACAAATACCACTGTGATCGCCTCGTTCAGATTTACACAACCGTGTACATATTGCAATCATCAACCACCACACGTACCCGTACGCACCGCCAACATAATAGAATACATTCATTAAGTATTTCTAACATATATAAATCACGTAACTATACTACCTATATGACTCAATACCCTATAATAACATGTATCCTTTTGTCTATCTGTCATTTTCTATTTTGAATAATTTTATGCTTAATATTTTTTATTTGATATAATTTTATCCAATTAACCAATAACTTTATTACTATATATATTTTTCTATATATTATATTTTGGATAATTTTATTCTTATTTTTTATTGAAGATAATTCTATTCAATTATTTAATAATAAATCTATTATTATAAAATATTATCAATTTTTTATGTATTTGTCTATACTCACTTTTCATTTAGACAATTCTATCGTTGATAATTTTTATTTGAGATAATTTTAATTACTTGTTTAATAGAATTTTTTTATTATCTAATATTATCAATATTTTTAAAATTTGTTAAGTTTTACTTTAAAAAATCATTATTATTAATTTAATATTTAATAACAATCAATCATTAACTAAAAATGGTAAAAATTAAGTCATCGTTCTCTATATAAATAGATGTAATAAATAAAATAGATCAATCTTCTTACCAATAGAATAATTGAAATTAATAGTATAAATATTATTGTAACTTAAAATTTAAAATTAATTAATAAATTTTTAAAGTACCGAAAAACAACTAATATAAAATGCACACATTTACTGGTAGATGAGTTTATTAAATAGTTAAAAATGATTTTTTTTGATTTTTTTTTTTTGCATAGTTTATTTAAGAGCGCTAACCGCTTAATAAAAATAATAAATAATATAATCGATTGAAAGTATAATTTAAAAATAACGATAACAACTCACATTACTTAATCATAATTTAAAACTGGTTTAGCCATTATCTCCGTTAATGATTTACTTTTCCTACGCCAAATTATTTGTATAACAAAAGAAATAAATTTTTTTGTTAATGCGCCATTTAACTCATTGGATTTTGGAACCAATATACCTACCAAATGGGATATATATATATATAGGTTATCATGATTTATTATATCATTATATTTTTTAAGATTAAAAATATTAATTTTATCTATATTATTTCTTATAAATATTAAGGATTAAAATATGATGTTGTAAGAAATTTATAATAAATTATTATCATTGATCCTCCAATATAATGTAAGAATATTGCATACATGTATTAAGTGATAGTATTTAGCAAATAATTTGATTAATAGGACTAAATTCAATCTTCTAAATACAAATAGATAGATTTTGATAATTGCAGCATATTCCCATATGAAATTATATAATTTATTCATGGATAAAATTTAAATTAATAAATTTTATAATCTAATGAAATTCGATTGAAATAGAATTAATATTAAAATTATAAATAAATATATATTTTATATAAATTTTGTTAAGAATGTACGATATAAAATTTAAATATTAAATGTTATATATATCTTTAAATTTAATTTAGATGGAATTAGATTTACAAAGATAATTTTAATTTACTAGTCACCCATATCAAGTTATAATTATGAAATTTATTACATGTGAATTAATATATCACTCGTATGTAAAAGTTCATTTTCATAAAAAGTTAAAAGTACTTATAACTCCCACATCACACAAGCTAGATTTATAAGCTAAACTGATCTAGTGTTTCTTCAACAATGCACACTATACAAAAATTCCTCCAACTGCAGGTTTAAAATTCTTATTTATTTTCTAAAAGAGAACGGGAGAAAGAATAACATTACATAAATTTGCACGCATACCTCGTATCATAATATTGATGCAAATTTATGTATCATTTTAAAATAATACTCATATAATAAAAAATATTGATGCAAATTTAGGTATCATTAAAAAGCCATAATTAGGTGAAAAAATATATACAGCTTATCACCTTTCTTTAAATTTTTAGCTTAGTTGCAGCCTGTAGAACTTAGGTGATCTTAGTTATAAAGATGACGAGTTCTTTGAGATGAAATACGTGGCTTGACTTTATATATAAATAATAATAATAAAAATGATAACTTAAAAATTCATGTCTAATTCAATCTAATAAGATTTCATTAAGTTAAAGGTTACATAAACTTATAAACTATCCATGATCTTTACTCCTCGTCGATGTATGACTTAACATAACTCTCTTCAAAAAGTTATTTTGGAGGGAGTAAAGTCATGAATTTTTACATGGTATCAGAATTGGGTTCCCTGGTTTCTTCGCCCCCATCAGCGCTAAAGAGTTTGATGGTGCGTTCATTTTGGGCTTCGCTCATCCAGTATCGATCAGGACTAGTAGCCGATGTAGAGGGAATGTTAAGTCCTATATCGATCAAAAATTCTGTTTTCGTTGTACTTATAAGTTTATGACAACTCTTCTTCTTTAAGAGCTCTTTTGGAGGGAGTTAGTCATGAATTTTTACAGTAATAATAAAAATGGAAATACAATCTTTTTAATTCGTTTAATTAGATATTATTTAATTATTTTTATTATTATAAGCATGATTGGTTGTTAGTTTTAATTTTTTTTTATCATGGCTTACCTAACTAATATTAGATATTTAAAGAAGTGGGAAATTAAATTAGTCAAAATGATACTCAAATGCAGATGCTGAAGTAAGTTGAATAACTCATGGCTAAATTAGAAAAATGTGTGTTTGAGAGAGATTCGTGTATAAAGTTTCACGTGTCAAGGCATGAATGTGTCCTTCATTTGATATAATCATTACTATGAAGAAGTTTTATTTCTTATAAAGTAGGTCGATCGTCATAATGTGAAATGAGAACTCCGTGTGAAGTTTTTCTTTCAGGTAAACTTCACAAATGTTCCCTGATTACTTTTTGCCACATTCCCAATTCGCTTCTTCTTCCTTCTTTAATTTCTAGCCAAAATTATAAACTTCTTTAAATTATAGCCATTACTTTTTCCAAGTTTTTATTTAGTTTGATTTAATTTGCTACTTTAAAATGAAAAAATTTAGATATGTTGATATTCTTAAGTGCATATATATTTAACCCTCACCGATAGATGCATAAAAACACACACTAATCTGTAAATATACGTCAGATTCCGTAAATAGAGACCTCTTGATAGCTATATTAAATTATCAGATTGGGTACCTAAATCATAACTTCAAAAAAGATACAAAAAAATACTATATTTTTTAAAAATAAATTAAAAGTTCTATTGTTTTTAAATAAGTACTAAAAATATTAAATTGATCAAATTTAATGAATATATACTTTTAATGAATATACGAAAAAAATAAAATATCTTTATATAATAACGCTCCTAATGAATACCGCATCATCAAAATTATAATCTTTTCATAAAATATAAGTTATTAATAAGTTTTTTTTTCTAAACAAGTTTGCTTTCAATCATAGCACTAACATCCATTAAACTTTGTCATTTTGTAACATATTTACCTCCCATAATTTGAACTTTTTTGATACATATAAAAATAAATTATAATCTTTTATAAAATATAAGTTATTAATAACTTTTTTTTTCTAGACAAGTTTGCTTTCAATCATAGCACTACCATCCATTAAACTTTGTCATTTTGTAACATATTTACCTCCCATAATTTGAATTTTTTTGATACATATAAGTATTTTTGTTGAAACTTAGATATATAATAGAATGCTTAGAGTATAACCATTATCAGATACCTAGATATTATCTCACCAAATACCTAGATATTATCTCACCAAATGATGTACGTAAACCCTACTGCTAGAATTTTCTTTCTTTAATTTATTGTATCTTTTATCTTAATTTATAATTTTTAAGACTCAATATATTATTGGGAGAGGGGAGACGTAAGTTTTTAGTTTATAAAACTTGTGATGTTTAGTATTTTAAATTTTAAAATATATTTTTTAGCTCTTAATTTAAAAAAGTGATTAATTAAGAATAAATAATATTATTTTTAATAATTTGTTTAATAAAATATATATTTTTTAGTATTAAGTGGCTAAAATGCGATAAAACATATTTCGTTACCAAAAATAGAAGTAAAATTTAGTATAAAATAATTATAAAAAAACCAACAATAATAATGTTATAACGTAATTATTTAAATGCATATTGTGTCTTCTAAAAACATTTTAACATTGTTAAAATGATTAATATTTTAATAAAAAATAATTAAAAGATACCTTATTAAATCTAATAAGCAAAACATATATTAAGATTTAATCTAATAGAATTAATTTATATTTTTCTATATTATTTATCATAATTTCACTGTTAAGTATGTAATATATTATTGTAAAATTCATGTTGAGATAGTATAAGCAAGTAAGATATTTGTGTAAATCAAGGGGTAAAAAGTTTGATATTTGGGTAGAGAATACAACTAAATCGATTAAAAAACTCAATGATTAGAAAGATTAAATAGCTTTTTAATCACAATGATTAATATATGATATTGTAATAAGTTTATGAGAATTGATACTATTCATATATATATATATATATATTATATGTAAAATTGAAATAGAAATTAATTAGCTAGGTCACCAAGTTATCATGATAAAAAAACAACAACTCTCTTTTACTCAACGAAAGGACGTTATTTATTTCATTTTAAACAGTTGTTTTTTTTTTATCATTTTGACCATAATTTATGTTTAGGAATTAATTTATAATATATTTGGAGCTTTAAGGAATTTAATTAGCCATAAATCATTATTTAAATTAAGAAGAAATTAAGTGTTAGCAAGATATAAATGAACATAACAATTACCTTATAATATAATAATATATATTTATTGTATGTCATATATGAACATGAGAATTAGGGATCGTTCATGCACTATCCTATTATAACTTTTACGTTTATTCTTTTATCTTGTTAAATCAATACATTTTTAAGTATAATTTTAAGACTAATTCGATGTTTTTTTCTTAAATTAATCGGCAATAATCTTGTTTGATAACCCGTAGACAATTCGTCCTCAATTATCCTGCTACTAATTACATAGTGCTTAATTAAAACAGATCACCTAATTAGCTTCGTAGCCTTCAGCCAAAAAAAAAATAGAGAGTTAGCTTCATGATACCTCACTTTCATTACCATGTATATGATTCAAAACTGGAGATAGTCAAACACAGAGTCATAATTGCTCTTGTATTTTCCATACCAAGTGGTTGGAATAGTGTAACAATCAGAAGAGCAATCATTGTTTGGCCACTTTGCCAAAGGTTGAGAGTGTCCATTTCAGTAACTATCTACTACAAGTCCTCCATCTTTTATTAGGGAAAACGGACAAAACAACTTGACCATCCCTGCAATGAAGTCAAACACATTTTCTGCAGATATGGACCACCCTCCTTCCTCTAGTCTTCTTCATCAGTCTCACCAAGCCGTCTCTCGCCAAACAAATCAACCGTCCCACCATAACGATGTTTACTTGTGCTTTTCATATTCTCTGTGAAACACATTTTTGAAGTAAATTACGGAAAAATATCACGAAACTGCTTTTGATTGTTACCAATAAAAGCAAACAGTTCTTTACTAAGCCTCTCTTGAGCTCTAGTACATTGCCCTATAACACAGTTGATTAGAAGGTATTATGGTTGTTAACTCCAGGTTTAAAGTTCGAATATTGCCCGATACATTTGGTTGCCCTTAGTAAACTAGACATTTCCGTTAAAAAAGAAAGCTTGTTGCAGTAGCTTTTCATGCTTGTTGCTGCAGGTTGCTCGTTGCCTTCCAACATAAAAATATTTTTGTTTGCTTATGCTGTTCAAGCTTGTAAACTTACTTTTGAAGCAAACAAAGAAAGTGTCATTTTGTATTCTGAAATAGCTTTTAACTAGAAATATTTAACAAAAATACAAGCAAACAAACACTAACTAGCTCATGGGCTCTAAATACACTGATACTCAGCTTCTAGACTCAAAAGATTCATGATATATATGGAAGTTCTTACTTCTAACTAGACATAGAATCTAGGTATAAAAAAAAAACTAAGTAATGCATATTTTTTATTAAGAAACAGATATAGTAGGTTACATCCTCAGCTAATCTGGAGGTTATAGGATCTTCAAGATTTTTACCTGCTACAAACAAATCAAGTTTTTGAGTACCTATTGGTGTAAGCTTTGAAAAAGAATGAAGGTGCAATTCTTGAACCCCAAAGCCAAAATAAGAAAATGAACATTCAACTTTTATTGATATTAATGTGCATATATTTGTACACATGTATAGTTATAGGTAAAATATTAGCCTGACATCAGTTTCTCTATACAAGTATACTTACCTCTTACGAATTTTCAATCGCAATAGTTGCTTTCATTTGAAAAATACTAGTTATATTGCTCATCTTCTGATGAGCAACAACTCATATAGCATCTCCTTGAAACAAGCTAAATGCAACAAATTGTACTGCTTCTGTCGTGAAATTAAGAAAATGAAGAGCGGTAGATGAAGGAACGAATTAAAAAACTCCAAGCACAATAGAAGAATAGGAAAATTGCAGTAATTTCTAGCAAGCACTGAAAGAATGAGTAAGAGATGTTAAAAGCTCCTTTCAGAAGAAATGGTAATGTCGTCTAGGTTCCTTTACAAAATAAGTTAAAAGCTCCTTCGTGAGTCTCAAATATCAGCTCATATATCCTCCAAGTGAGAAACAGGGAGTAATTCAGCAACTCACCAACACTTCAAATATCACACCTACTATTTACATGTTAACTACTTATACACGAGATCAAATAAACTACAACAATTAATACTTATTGCTCCAACATAGCATGAAAAATTAGTTCTCTCTTTATTAAATTCTAATTACTGCATACAGCACTTTGATTCAGTTAGTTGCATAATCATGACATGCAGCTAACACTGATGTTTGGACATCCAATAGACGGATTTGAGATCTCCATATGAAGGTATACGAGTCAAAATATATAATTTCAAGTTTAAAAAAACGTATATATACATGTAGAGCACAGTGTGTCTAGGCATTGCAACTCTTAGTAACAGAACAGCTCTGCAGTTGACAGTGACCTTCAATGGTGGCTTGGAGGATCATTAATACAGTTAGTTGAGAACCTCAAATGTTTAGAATCAAGCAAATATCAAGAGTTATTTTCTTCCACTTATTACTGTAAAGAGAAAAAAATAGGGGACAAAATATCGACCAGTTTCTCGATCACATGTAGAACACAAGACTTTAGATTGGGTTTCTAGAATTGTTGCTCAGATCTATCAAGTTGATGAAGATTTATCATTTGACTATCACATTAGTGGCACGTTGATACAAAACCACATACACAATTTGATATCTTTCAAAATGCGCACATGGTGCTCCATTTGAAACCTATTAACCGCATGAACTATCAATTATCAAAAGCAATCAGCAATCGATCCTTTGATGTAAAATACGAATATTAGGAATTTGATAATTTTAGAAGTTTTAGTATATTTTATTATTATTTTATGTAAGTTTCAGCCCGTTAACAACTAGAGTTTTTTACTTGATTGTTAATCTTAGTTACTTACAAATAGGCTTTTGTTATAATTGTATTTTTCACACTTCATTATGAATTGAATATCTATAGCTCCTAGTGTTTGTGGCATGCTTTGAATGTTTCTATTGTGCTTGGATTAGTAAGCATTTATAATATCTACGAGGTTCATTTTTCATAACAAGTGGTATTAAAACCTGGTTCAATTTAGGTGTATTTCTTGGTGGTTGTGTGTGAATTTTCAGTGTTTTATATTGTGATTTGAAATTGTGTCTAAAAACAACTTTTGAATGTTAAAAATGAGTAGAATAGACATAGAGAAATGGGATGGCACCAGGACATCCATATTTGGAAGAATAAAATGAAGACTTTATTGATTCAACAAAAGGTAATTCAAATTCTAGACGAGGCTTTAGAGTATCCAGATGATTTTATGAAATATCAAAAGAAAGAATTATTATTAACGACTTTTACCTCAATTTTCTTACCCTTACACAACAATATTAATCGTGAGATATATATGCAAAAAGACTTTCTCAGAGGTTTAATTTGAAAGAACAATTGTTCAGGTTTTGAATGGACATGTCAAAGGACTTAAAGCCTAACTTGGTAGAGTTTTAGAGAATTTTCAATAACTTGTCAAACATTGGAGAAGGTCTAAATGATGAGAATCTCACCCACTTATTATTACACAACTTATCAGATTTTTACAAAGAAGTGAAGACGAATCTTAAGTATGAACGAGGTGGTATCTCTTTGGATCTAGTTATCTCTTATTTGAGAACAAGAGAACTAAAGTAGAGAATGGAGAAACTTCACATTGGTGGGAGTGGAGGTGGTGGTGATGCCATGTATTAGTGGAATAGAGTTGAAGAAAGAAGTCAAAGTAAAAGCAAAGGAAAATATCGATCAAAGTCTCGTGGTCTAAAGACAAGATGAGATGTTACTTATGTAACAAGAAAGGGCATTTCAAGAGGAATTGTCCGTAGAAAGATAAATCAACCAAGAGAGATACTAGTAGTAGAGATGCGTTGGTGGTGGTAAATGAGATGGATTGTGATAGTGTCGAGGCATTCGAGGTTTCTTCAAGTAATTGTGATAGTGATTGGGTCTTGGACTCGAGTACATTTCATATTACACCTTACAAGAAATAATTTGTTGATTATAAAGAGGTGAACGGTGGTATAGTTCACATGGAAAACAACCATCCATCTAATATGACTGGAGTTAGGTCGGTGATACTTTGCTTCAATAATGGTTCAACATTTACAAGGAAGAATGTGAGACATCTGCCAGCATTGAAAAATAACTTGATCTCATTGGGTACGTTGGACAACATGGGATACAACTAAAAGGGAGAGCATGTTTAATTGAAGGTGTGTAGAGGTTCATTGGTATACTTCATAGGTATGTTAAGAAATGAACTTCATTACCTAGATGCTACTATAGAGACAAATGTTGTCACGATGATGCATTAAGAGAAGAATGTCAACCTTTGGCATAGAAGTTTGGGTCACATTAGTGAGAGAGGATTAAAAGAACTTTCCAAGAGAAATATTCTTGGTAACGATAAGCTTGGCAATGTTTCATTTTCATTTTTGGCAAGATGAAGAAAGTGAATTTCACACTTGCAAAACTAAAGGGATATGACATACTCGACTATATGCATTCGGATTTGTTGGGGTCAGAAAGAACACCGTCGATGGGTGATGCAAGGTACACTCTTACTATAATTGAAGATTTCTCTATAAGATAATAGGTTTACTTATTAAAAAAATAAAGAAGTTTTTGAGAAATTTGTGGAGTGGAACAAACTTGTAGAAACTTAAAATGGAAAGAGCATCAAGTGTTTGAGAACTAATAATGGTTTGAAGTTTTGCAATGAGGTTTTTACAAGATTTTGTGGGAAGAATAGTATCACAATGCATATAATCATTCTTGAAAATCCTCAACAAAATAGTTTGACAGAGAGGATGAATAGAACACTTTTGGAGAGAGTAAAATGTATGCTTTTCGATGTATACATGCCCAAAAGATTTTGGGGAGAAGCCATTGCTACGGCTAGATACCTTATCAGTAGGCGTCTTTCAATGCCGCTCAACTTCAAGATGCAAGAAGAGGTATGGTTTGAAAAACCTATCAAATATGACCATTTGCATGTTTTTGGTAGTGTTGCATATGTACATGTGAGACAAGGGAAGTTGGAGCCAAGAACATTAAAGTGTGTTTTTAGGGTATCTTAATGGTGTGAAGGGTTATAAGCTATGGTATGGTGATGATAAGAAATGCATTACTAATAGAGATGTAACCTTTAAGGAGGATGAGATGTATATGGATGAGGCTTTCGAAAAAAATGACTTATCACAAGAGTCCTAACACGAAAGTGTTAATTTTGAGGTAAAGCCATTGGTATATAATAATCAACCCATAGGTGAACATAGGCAACCGGAACAACCTACTATATAAGAACCTCCTAATGATGATAATTATGGTATAAGATGGAAGAAGAGATGGAAGAAGCACCACTGAACCCGAGTCATCTAGACCAAAAAATGACTACTTATTGACACGAGATCGGAATCGATGCGTGACTAGGACTCTTAAGAGGTTGAACCTCATAACCTATGCATTGAGTATGGAATCAAAGATCTCAAGACTTGAGCTAAGGTCCTATGAATAGGAAGGATATCGATAAATGACGGAAGAACATAGAAGAAGAAGTGAGTTCTCTATATAAGAACAAGATATGGATAGTAGTTCCTTGATTAAAGGGTTGGAACGTTGTGGGTAACAAATGGGTCTACAAGATAAAGGAAGGTTGTCTGATGTCGAGCTAGCCCGCTACAAGGCTAGAGTTGTTGCAAAGGAGTTCGCCCAAAAAGAAAGTATTGATTTTATTGAAATTTTTTCACCAGTTGTTAAACATAATTTTATTAGATTATTGTTGTCTGTTGTGCATAACAATAAGGAATTTGACTAATTGAATGTGAAAACTTCTTCTTTGCATAGATATCTCGAGGAAGAAATTTTCATGGAATAATTCAAGGGTTTGTTGAAAATAACAAGGATGACATGGTGTGTCTCTTGAAGAAATCTCTATATGGCTTAAAGCAATCTTCAAGATGTTGGTATAAAATATTTAACAATTTTGTTCTGAAGATCGGGTTCAAAAGGAGTAAGCAAGACAATTGTGTATATTTGAAAGATAAAACTAGCTCTTTTATTGTGTATTTATTGCTATATATTGATGACATATTAATAGCTAATTGTAATCTATCTCAAATTACCAAGTTGAATAGTCAACCTAGCTCAGAATTTGAGATGAAAGATATTGGGTGTGCCAAGAAAATTTTAGGAATGGAGATTATAAGAGATAGAGAAAAAGGCAGGTTGTTCATTTCCCAAGAAGGATATCATGAGAAGGCATTGAAACAGTTTAACATGGTTAATGCTAAATCGATTACAATTCCGATAGCATCACATTTCAAGTTCACAACCTTAGACTCTCCATCGATAGATGAGGAGAAGAAAGAAATGAAAAGTGTCTTATGCAAGTATGATGGGTAATTTGATGTATTTAATGATTTGTACAAGATCAGATATTGTATTTGAAACAAGTTTGGAGAGCCGTTACATGGCTAATCTGGGTAAAAATCATTTGGAGTTGGTGAAATGGGTGATGAGGTATCTAGGAGGTACAATTAATGTTGGTCTTCTCTATGACCACTACAAGGAGTTAATTGTTGGTACGATGAGTTCTATAGATTCTGAATTTATAAATAATCGTGATAAAAGGCTTTCTATCACAGAATACTTGTTTGGATTTAGAGAGAACTTGGTGAGTTGTAAGGCCAATTTACAATTAATAGTGACTTTGTCTTCTACAGAGGCGGAATTTGTTGTTGCAGTGGAAACGGTGAAAAAAACTATATGGTTGAAAGGTTTGGCAAATGAACTCAATTTTGGGCAGAAAAGAGTCATGGTTAGGTATGGACATGGGTACGGGCGATGATGGTTTTTGATATAATTGTCCCCGAACCGAATTATAAAATCTATACCCGAAATCGCTAAAAAATTGTTACGATTCGGGAACGATTATTAAAAAATACCCAAAAAAACCGTTTTTCCAAACTTTTTAAAAAAATTCTTAATAAACCCTAATTATTAATTAATATATAAATTAATTAAATAAATATAATTAATTTTGAGTAGAGACTGGTACGATTATCAGTATAATCGTATCTGTTGTTTCATTTTCAGTTTTTATCCGAAATCATACCCGTTTCGGAAATTTTCGAATAAAAATCGAATCGACAATACAAATAACCGAACCAACAGTTTTTTTGCCCATTCCTAGTCATGGTTCATTATGGAAATCAAAGTGCAATTTACTTAACCAAAAATCCTCAATTTCATGATTGTACAAAACCTGTAGATGTGAAGCTTCACTTCATGCGAGAAATAACATAACAAGGTTGAGGTAGAGTTAATGAAAATTCACATAGATGATAACCTGACAGACATGGCAATGCCTAATTCTTTTGGTCAAGTTTGTGAAATGTCAAACTTTGATCAAGGTGACAACACCATCTAAATGATGTTAAAAGGGAGGGTCTTCACCCAAGAAAAAAAGTTCCAAGGATTGGCATCAAGGTGAGAATTGTAATATTGTGATGTAAATTCATGGGGATGATTGAAAACTATTATGGGTGATCAAGCATCAAAGATTGGACTAAGAGCATTGCAAGAAATGAAGAATGGTTTCCTATAAATGTCAATTGATTGATCGAGCTTCGATCTGGATGTTTATACTCAAACTATGGTTCCCAATTTTAATAGCTCAATCGATTAAGAAAGGTGTCGATTGTTTGATTAAGAAAGATCTCGATTGTTCGATTGAGAAAGGTCTCGATCGATCAAATACATAAAAATAACAAAGCAAATGACGAAAAGGGCTACAGAATTAAGGAAGGAAGCTTGGAATACAATGGGCATTCTTATAATTGCCCATTTGGACGTGTATAAGCACCTTTTATGCCCTTAAAACTTGGAAAGAGAGCATTTGAACAAGAGAATAGAGAGCTAAAAAAGAGAGTTGTGTGAGAAAGGTTTGTGAGGTCTCTTTGATAACCATTTCTCAAGTGTGAGTGTTTTGTCTTCATGATTTCTTCATTATAATTGTATTCTCAACATTTGAAGTTAGTGGAACTCATCTCTATTATAGGAGTGAAGATGTGGATTAGACTCATTACATTGGTTGAGTTAAACCACTATAAATCTTGTTGTGTTCTTTCTTTATCTTCTTGTTGTTATTATTTCCATTATCATTGATATCTCATTTTCTAGGATTTGTGATATGTTTTATTGATATATCTTTATTTGGATATTTTTGCTTAAATATTTCTATTATACTTGGATTTGTCAATATTTATAATATCCTGAAGGTTCATTTTATAACAGAGCACAAATGTAATATATATATATTACCAAATCCTTTCTATAAATTGTAAAATCCCAATAATATTATAGGATGTTCAAATGGGATATTATCAATAAGAAAATAACACGTTTCTTAACCATAATATTATTGGGACTACAATCCTTATTATATTAAGATTGTTTAAAGCCAAATAAATAACAAAAAGAAATACAATCAATTACATGAATATCTAGTAATTTCAAGACTTTAGTCGATGAAAGAACATGAGAATCTCACCTAGATAACACAAGAAAGACAGAGTATAAAAACAAGAGGAAAAGAATGCTCAACAGTCCGTTATGATTTGCTTCACAAAATATTTATCCAAACTGTGCTACTGAGGCATATCTTCAGATATTAATATATTCACACCTACTGATTAAAACACCTATTTAAAATGTCTGATCTCCTTCTCAGAAAAGTGACACATTAAGATTAACAGCATTGACAATTGTATTTGCAACTTCAAAAGCCAAAATTGAAATTTTGTTCAAATCAATACTACTGTTCATATTTTTCAGGCAAGCACCAACTACCAAGCCTGTCCAAAACTCTTTTAGCCTAAGTCCAACAGAACTAGCTTAGCCCAATTTTGAGCTCACTTTTGAGACCTTGAAGATGCAGATAAAGGGTTTTCTTACTTACTTCCAAACACGAGAAAATGAAATTAAAGTTGTTACCTTTGCAAGTTTAACCTGCTTCGACAATCAAGCAATCCCATTATTGATTTCCACTGTTGACAGCCCACAATCAGACAATTTTTTTAACGGAGATTGAAGTGGCTGGCATAATTGGTTGATACTTGCTACTGATTCCAAGTTTTGGGCATGTATATGAATTGCTTTCAGATTTGGGAGGCAATTCAGTTGACTCATGGCTTAAATAACCATCGACAGGAGAAGGGTTTCCACCAAAATTGATATTGTTTATAGTTATAATCTGCCCTCTCACTTTGCTGCGAATCCCCCATTTCTCTTTTATGCTAGTCACTTCTACGACCCCAGAAGTCCAAGAAATTGAAAGATCTGAACAAGTGCAATCGTCCCTTCTCGGGTAGTGGACGGAAAAATCTCAACAATATTACTGAATTTTTAAGTTTCTTCAACAATACCCCAATATTTAAATAATGTATTCTAATACCCTTAATATTTAATATTTCTTCGACAATATAACTCACGTTATAAACTTTGTTAAATGCATGAAACAATTAATCTTTTTACCTTTAAGAGCCCTTCCTATGTATAAAACAAGAGTTTTCTTCTTCCCAAGTAAAGCTTTGGCCTATTAAAGTTTGTCTATTTTCCAGAAAAGAATTCTTGTTTCTCAACGAAGGAAAATCTTTTCCAATAACTATATTAAAAAACATATTCTCGATAACCGATTTTGGTAAAAAAATTAATAGATATTAGTTTAACAAAATGTGCTAAATATCATTCTTTGATTTAAAATGCTATTAATATTTTTATGAACAATGATTTAAGAAATCTTTGTAGCAAATGACGTATTATGTATTTTATATGATCTATATTATAAATATAAAAAAATTCAATTAAAAATAATAAAAACAAAATATGTAAAAAGTCATATGAAATTAGTGAGGAAAGACATGCAATATACTATATCATCTCATTTTTACTCTTTAAATAGCTAGCTTTATATTAATAAGATTTTGATAACATATATAAAAAAAGATTAACATTAAAAGAATATAAACTTGGTTTTATTAAATACAATAAATAATAGTATTAAAAATTAAATTTTATTTATTAATTATCAAGACAAGAGATTGATTGATTAAGTAAAATATAAGTAAATTAAAAAAATTATTTTAAGCTTTCTAAGTAACACATCTTAATAATCTACATGAAACAAACAATATTTTAAGTAATAATTAAAATAGTCTAAATTCTCGTAATAAAATAAATAAATAGTATTCAAATTAGAAACAAAATAGACAAAATTCTCGTAGATAAATAAATAAATAAAACATGTAATAACTTTGGTAATTAAAAGAAAAAAATCTAAGAATAATTCTACGAAAATAACAATCAAGGTCAATTGTCAAGACAATTGATGATGACAATCGAATGGTTAATATAAGTATTTTCGTATTGAATCACGATGACATCGTTGTATAAAAATTTCATATATGTCTAATATAAGAGATTATAACAAATACAAAATTATAATACACCACGTAAAACCAAGATTACATTAGGTTTTATAAATTTTATCAACAAGATCAAGGAGATTGTAGGAGACATTATATTTTTATCTTCAAAGTCAACATTTTTTAAACTATGTAAAAATTTGATATTATTAAAATATCTAAGATAATTGAAATAGTGTCAAATAGTGAATAAAAAACGTCTTCACCACTAACTATTTAGTGACTACAAACTCCAACCTATCATGTGAAATTACTCTCGTAATTCTCAATCTGTCATTAAAGCGCACCTTTTAAATTGGAAGAACTCTATATATTTCTACTTTTATTACACATCTATTAATCTTTATTTAAAAATAAAATATATAATTCATAAATATCTGTATGTTTAATAGATTTAATATTAGAATTTATTTGTAAGAACTAATAAAAAATTGATACGGGATCACTAAAAACACATTATTCCTCAAATAACATATGAAAAAATAGTAATTTTATATACACAAATCAGACTGTATTTTAATAATATATTTATTTAAAAAAATAGCAAAAATAACGTTACTAAAATTTGAAAACATACAAATAATAACTTTAAAAATTTTAATTATAAAAATAATACATTTTATTTCAAATCTTATATTTGTATTATTTAAAAAAGTCTAATAAATTATTTTATTTTAAATGTTGTATAACAAAATTATTAAAATTATATTTTTATTAGTATAAATTTTATAATTATATTTTTATTTTTATTAGTTGTCATATATGTTATTAAATAAGATATAATATGTAATAATTAACGGAGAAAATTAGTTTATTTTTATGCATGTAACAATTAGAAATGCAATAATAACGAGACATTCATAATTTTCCGAAAAAAATAAATAAAAAATGCTCCACCTTATTTTTTACTAAATAACCGCTTTTTTGCCTGAGAAGAGATGATTCATTTATTCTTCACCGCGATTTTTGCAGAGATGGCTATGGTAATGGTGCAAGTATTCAAGACGCCTCTGCATAAGCCTGTGATCATGGTTGTGGACCGATTGAAGCGCGGTCGTGGTCCTGTTATGGTGAAGACTGTGGCGGGAACGGTCTTTGCATTATTAATGTCGAGTGCATACAGCGCGTTAAACATCCAAAACCGTTGGATGGATGATGGGTCTGTCATTCCTACGGTACGGATCAGAACCTCATAGTCAAGCATTTTCTTGTAGCTACACTCATGGGTGAGTTTTGATTTCTCTATTGTTTGATATTTACTTGTTGATTTTTCGATTCTTATTGATTCCACCTTGTTCTTGTATTTTTTTCTGCTTTACTTCGCCCTTTTTTGTTCTGGTTTTTGAATCATCGATTGGATGCGGAATTTTGATGTTTACTATTCGGTGACTTTGATTGGATTCTATTGGCCCGATGGAACTAAGAATTTTTGCTGATTATTCTCCTCAAAATAACTGTTTCATTGCTTGTAGAAACTTAATGATTTAGTTTTTTTTATTATTATTATTAACGGGAATCTTTTACTCATTTTTTTTATTTCTAAAAGTTTTTTTCTTCAAAATGTGCATTGAGAACATATTATTGATAAAATGTATAAAAAAATATTGTTTGATAACTTATGTTCGTAAAGTACTTGATTTTCTAATAATTTATAATATTATATTAGAACTTAATGTTTTGTGTTAAATTTCCGAGTTGAATTACATATATTTGACATACTTAATATATATAAATATTAATTATGAGAGAGAGATGTATGTACAAAAACAATTTTGGTCTGCCATTATTAGTTCAAATTTTTAGAAAAAAATGATTTTCTTATGATTTTTGATTAATTAGTCTTTTTCTTGATAACTTAAGTTGTTAAGAGAACTATTTTCCAATAAATTTTAACAAGTATAATCAATTAATAAGAGATTCAAGTTATTGGCAATTTACCATGGGACTGAGGGGACATGAAGGCACTATATTTACTTTTTACTATCAGATTTAGGAAATAGCCTCAGTTTGCAAATGCATTAGCTTTCAGCTTTTAATACCCTGTTTTTTATTTGTAATTTGTCTCACCGATTTGAAAATTCACTTTTAGGTTATTTCTTAAAGTCTTGAACTAAGTTTTTATAGAAGTTTTGATGGAGACTTCCGAAGATGTAGCAGATAATGATGATTAAGAAGATGAAGACGAACCTCTATCTGGTTGAGGTTTATTTCCCTTTAAGTATTACAGCCCCACACTTTTAATATCGACCAGAAAGATGTAATTGATACCATCAACATTATTATTGATAAAAATATCAAAACATGTAACATCAAATTACATAAACATAATGAAATAATGATGTTTAATTTGATAAATGGTTGAAGATGAAAAATTTCAATTTTATTAGGTTAAAGAGTTACAACAACTATTATTGCTTCATGTTTTTTTGAAAGGACTTAGTATTAATTGATATAACAAAAAACTAAGACGGAGCAAACAAAGAATGCTCAATTGTATTCCCTCGTAGATAATGTATTATAGTCAATAGTTTGTCTTGACTTCTCAATTGAAGCTTTGTTGTATTTAGAAATTTGGACTTTAATTTTTATTTTACTCCCTTTTGATCTGGTTGAAAGAAGTTTTCCTTACTTCTATAAAAAAAAAAAGCAGCAGCAATTTGAGTCGGTTATGAGTTGTGATATTGCAGGCTAAATAGTACTTCAAGCCTAATGATGTTGCTCGGTATTGTTTGGTTGTTTCCACCATACCTTAATAATGTGTCTGAAAGCGGTGTATATACCGCAAACCCAGTCCATATAGTTAGAAAATGCATTTTTCAGCATATTCAGTGGAGAGATTAATACTTTCTTTAATCTACAAATGCTTGCGTTGTTTCAGTGAGTATCACATGACTAATAATATTATTATGTTGAAAATGCTTTAATTTTGTCTTCAACTGCAGGCGCATCTCTATTTCTTGCCCTTATGATAGATGGACTACATCACTACATAAGAGAGCTCCGTATAAGGGGGAAGGCTGTGTAGGCTGTTAAAAATCAAAATGGAGGATATGGGGATGACAAAAGTGGGGGCTCCGTTGAGCTCAAAACCATGGAGGAAGAAGTAGTGACGTTAAAGCCCAAAGTCGAGCAACTCGAGTCTGAGATAGAGACAAAAACAAAGGATGTCAATGTTGCGGATGCCCAAAAAAATCAATCAAAAGGCTTCATTTTTGAGTATGATCGTTTGTTTGAAGAAAACCAAAATTTACGTAACCAGTTGCAATCAGCATACCAAAGATTGTCACACTCAAGTAGGAAGAACAAATCTTAATGAGTTGAACACTGAATGAAGATAACCTTCGGAATCAGAGCTACTAGTGTTGCTAATATAAGCAAGAAGCCTTAGATGAAACCCAGAGAGTAATAGTAGTTTAATCGTATGTTGTGTGAAAACTCTGCTTTCACCGTGCGAAATTGAAGAGCATATTTCTTGTTACTACTTGTCCTCGAACATGGTATCTAGCAAAGCAATAGTTGGGGTGGACAAGTACTGAAGAAGAAGAAAAAAAATTGGTGAAAGGTTCAAATGAAGAAAACATTTGAGAATGTAAGGAAATATATATATATTTGATGCAAGCAAATGGCAAATTATCTTGTAATTGTAGGACATATCTCTCATGTTTTCTAAAAAATTGTGATTCTATCACATATAACTTCTTAAGTATATAATATGTGTCAACGTGGATGCGTGATTGTTTAATGAAAAAAAAAAAGACAAATGGAAAAAAATTATTTGGCTTTCTTTGCTTTCTTATTTTTTTTAGATTTAATTATGATACATATAGTTGTATTGATTATTTCACAAATAAATATATGTGAAAAGAAATAGTTTTTTTTATAAAGTAAAATTTTATTAATAAAATTTAAAGATATAATTTAAATTAAAACTTATTTATCTAAATATATCAATTAGGAATTTTATGATCAAAATGAGTATATTTTTCCTTTTAAATGTTGGTAGGTTAAAATAGGTTTGAAAATCATGTAAACCAATTTAATAAGTTTAATAATAGGTTTCAAAAATGATAAAATCTACGTGATCGAACCAATCATATTTTTTTGAATTTTTTTATTGTTATTTGAATATTTATAAATTATAATTTATTTTATTATATTAATATATCATTTAAATTATATGTAAAATTAAAATGTAAGTAAAACATGATTTAGAGTATTATTTAAGTAATATCCAAACTCTTATATTCCGTGTAAATATTAACAAGTCATTGGACAATGTGTTATCAATTTATCATGAATCACTCTTTAATAAATCATTCTTTAAAATGAATGATAATATTTTTATGTCAATGAATATATTTATTTACTTTATTTTTCTCTTTTTTCATTTAAAAATATATGTTATTTTTATTTATTTCAATTAAATGAGAATTTTGTATAGGTATAATATTGTCAAGTAAACCTTTTAAGGGTGGCTTGAAGATTGATTTTTTAGGTTATAAATTGAGCCAAATTTTTTTATTTTTCAAAAGTGTAAAGATCAAATTGGATCGAAAAATGACACAATAACCAATCTAACTAACGTACATCCACTTTTAATGAAAATTTATAAGATATGGACCTAATTAACCTATAAAGGGGTGAATAGGTTATTTTTAATTTTTATCAATTTATAATTTAATACCTAAACAAAGTGGTCAGACATACAATCTTGTGTAAGAGTAAAGTGCGGAAATAATAACACACGATATTTTTAAGTGGAAATAACTTAGGCCACAACCATGACCTAAGAGGAAAACCACCGGTCCACCGGATCAGCTAACTTTCCACTATAAAAATCAAATGTTCAAGTACAATCTCGGTCTTATGTTACCCTCCCTAGGATACTGCCCTAATGCACTTTACTTACGAGCCCTTACTCTGTTTTCACAGTTTACAATATTAGCGTGAACGGTTTCCAAACCATCGTTCCAATAAGCTTCTCGCCAATCAAATACGTTCCCGAAGTAACTGCAAAATAGTTAGCATAAAAAACACGAGTGCTTGTGTGTGTTCTAGAGTGAATTTAATAATGAATAATTCTAACTAGATGATTTAAAACAAGTTTCATTTAAACCAAATCAACTAGTAAATCCTAGAACAAAACGATCAAGCATAAATTCAAAAAAAAATAACTTTTTAAAATTTAATATTCAAATTAAATAATTATAATCACACATAAAATTATCTAATTTGAATATGTAAAAATCTAATAAAAAGAAGTCATATAAAGATAAAACATATCAAATAAATTTATTAATAAATACCTCTAATATGATATCAATTTGATATTCATCAATTTATTTAATTGTTTGTGTTTCAATTGATAAAGATTAATTTACCTTCTTTTGTTTTACTTCCTTGCATGTATATCATTATTGCACATATATTAATTGACTTCTTCACTTCTTGCGTGTATCATCTTTAATGCTTATATACTAATTAACTTTTTGAATTAATCATACCTTTCAATATATATTAAGCCGAGACATCATATTCACCCTTCTTCTTTTTTCACAGTAGTTCACATTTTTCTCTCTATATAAACTTAATTACCTTTTATTGTTTTTATGTTTTTTTTCAGCAGTTTCGGTTGTTTCTGTCTTTTTCTTCAACAGTTTCGACTGTTTTTTTAAATTTGATTAAGAGGTTTTCTACTCCCTTTGTTTTTTTGTTTTGGTAGGTTTTTTTCTTTCTTTCTATATCTCCACCAAACTCTAACCCTAATGTATCTATATATATAGATAATAATAATACTTAATGGTATTAGGGTTAAATGTGTTTTGGTTTTAATTTTTCAAAGCCCATTAAAAACAAAAACTTAATATTAAAAAAATCATTTCTTAAGACACATTATAAAAATATTTAATTGATAATTTCATAAATTAATTAAAGTTTAAATAAATATTTTAACACAAAATATAATTTCAGCTTTATGAAAATATGCTATTAACATCATGAATGCAATCCTATGTGTTGTAGTTATAAAAGATATACCTGAAGTACGAATATCTGGAACTTGAATATTTGTTCGATTTTTCTTGATAAATTTGATAGCATACCTAAAAACAAGTTTACAAGTAAATATTTTGTCAACGAAAATAACCAACACTAATAATCCTTACATCTAATATCAATAATCAAATTTGATAAATTAAAAATAATGATGTTTGTTGACACATATAAAAAAACACAACTTGTAAAATAATAAGATCTAGTTAAAAAACACAAATATGTGTTTTTATTCAAAGTAATGAAAATAATGAAAAGTTAGTCTACTAAGCTTTTTTGGAAGGAGATATTCTTCGTAGAAAACAAACTTTAAAATATAGAAGAAAGAGAGAAACAATTAATATTTTTTCTAAGTTTATCGATCTTCTAAGTTATAATTCAATACAATAATCTTTTGTTACAAATTAGGTATTTTAATTAAAAAAATATACTAGATAATAATATTATCACATAATTTTTTTATTTCCTTACAATTTAAGTAAATTTATAATTAATTCATATGATTAATTTTTTTAACACCAATACATTTAAAAATTATCGTAGAAGCAAGATAATTAATAGGAATACAAATTTAGTTCAATTAAATCAAAGTTCGAATGATCCAATATGATTTAATTTAGCTCGTAGCCCGATTAAGTTTGAATAAGTCTAGGTTGCTCTATCCAAATAATTTTAAAATTGAGTATAAGGCCAGACATATATATTATGAACATGGTGAAAAAAAACCTAAACTCATCTTGAAGTGTTCCAAGTGTAAGTTAAGTTTTAATTTTATAAAATAAGGACGTGTTGTAGAAGTCCTTTAGATTTCAAATGTGGTTTTCCACTAGTTCTCATATTCTAAAATATGTTTTTAGTCCCTAAATAAATGAGCTAATTCATGACAAATAATATTATTTAAATATTTCTGTTAAGTGATTAAAATATTATTACAACACGAGCCATTAGTAAAGAAATTTTTTATGAAATTTTTTAAGTAAAATTAAAAATAATAACATCTAACAAAAAATTTATTTATATATATATATATATTAAATAAAGAGAAAAGTGTCATAGAAATTCTTTAGATTTAATCATTTGTATTATTTTGTTCCTTAAATTATAAACGATATCATTTATTCTCATAGCTTTAGAACAAATGAGTAATTAAGAATAAAATATATTATTTTAATAAATTATTATTAAAATATTATTATTTTTTATCAAGTAATTAAAAGTGATTAAAACACTTACTCTTAAGAATGATAAAGTGGAAACTTATATGAAAAATATCACAAATTTTGTATTTTAATGTTTGTTAATTGTTCTTATTTTATTTTAACATATATGTTTTTAAAACATTAATTTTTTAAAAATAAAATATGAAACTAAATAATTGTGTGTTATAATGTTATTATTGTTGTTTTTTTTCTTAAATTTCATTTTCTATCTTGTTAAATGATTTTGTTTTAATCGCATTTTAATTACTTTACAAAAAAATAAATATTTTAGAAAAAAAATTAAAATAATATAATCTATATTTAATTTGTTACTTTTTAAAAATCAACTTGACTAAATGACAACTCAAATCTAAAAAATTAAATGACATTAATCATATAATTTAATAGATTTTTTATGATATCTCAGCCTAAAATAAAACAATGATAATAAACATATATTAAATTAAATATTTTATATTAATTGTTATTTTTTCATTATTAAAAACTTAAGTTTTAATCACTTAATTAAAAAAATAGTATTTTAAATAATATTATTTTTCATTAATGAACACATTTATTCAAAAACAATGACTCAAAAGAACTTTTTAGAATATGAGGGAAAAAATAGCACATTAAAGTTTAATTTGAGGGATTTAAGCGGTATTTTTATCTATAATATATAAATACTTTTGAATATTTTATTTCATTTTTTTGTAATTTTTTATATTATTTAAATTTTAATATCGACTAAAATCAATTCAAAGTTTAAAAAAATTAGAACGATGATAAAATTATAAGCTAGTATTTAATTTAAAAAATTCAATTTAACTTTATCCAAATATATATATATATATATATATATATATATATATGAAACGATAATATCTAATCTGACCCCATTTTAAATCTAAAATTTGATTTTGTGGTACTCAATACACCCAAATTTACATCATAATATTTAACATGGGTCTTTCGAAAAGGTAAAAAATATTTTTTCAGATTTATCGCACTATATATTTATATAGTATATAATATATAATAGCTTGAAAAATCCACGACAAATTAATATTTTCTGTAATTTTGCTTAAGGTCTTGATTGAAAAAAATCGGGTAATGTGGGAGATGAAAAAAGGAAAGAAAAAAAACTCAATCTAAATATAACTATAAATTACACTAATTTTACCCTTGAGAAAGAAACGCAATGAATGCGTATATTGAAGCTGCCAAACAGCCCCTTAATTAGGATCTCCGAATCTCAGATTAGACACGAATATATACTTACACGACAGCTCCCCACAAAACCCTAAAATTCCACTAAAGGGAGGCTATAACCTCAAGAGCCGAGGACAATCGAGAGACAATGGCGAAGTCTATGCGTTCGAAGAGAGAGAAGAGGCTTAGAGCTATTCGAAGAGAGATCGTCGAGCCCTTCTACGACAAGAAAGATGCTGCTAAGCTCGCTGCTCAAGAAGCTGCTCTAGGTGCTCCTAAGCTTGCTGTGAAGCCATCGTCTGATGCAAAATCTTCTATGGAGTTCCTTCCTACCAGTACGACTACAACTTCAAATACGAATATGGGTATTGTTTTATTTCGTTTTTTAATAATCTAATTATAATTCCTCTTTTGCTGGATTTGTTTAATTGCTTTAGTTATTTATAAATATTGCTGGCTTATTTTAAACGGGCTTAACAAGTGAACCAGTCGGTGGGTGTTTGTTTAAATTATTATTTTTTGTTAAATTCTTTGTTGTGTTTAACTGTCTGGTTTATTTAGAATCTGTATGGTGTCTTGTCTACTGCCACAATACGTTGTTTTGATTTTGATTCCATCTAAAATATTACATTTTACTTTTTTGGTCCATGTGTTATTAATTTTATTGATGAGCAAGAATGAAAAAATAGTAAACGATCCTTTATAAATGTTTTTAACTTGCTGGTGGAGCATTCCATACTTGTTACTTTTGTTGTATAACTGTTCTCTGATCCTATATGGTGAGATCAATCGACCCCCCTTCTTCTTTCTCTCTTTCCCCCAACGCTCACACACAAAAAAATGAGATATTCTGGCGAGGTTCGTTTTTTTCTTCCTTTCCCAAATCTGGAATACTCCCAATGATGATAAGGATCTAAATACAAATACAATTTGTTTTGTCTCTAGTAAAAGAGATGTAAGTTATGGAGGTGGGTTGGAACCCAATTAAGTGGCAGCAACTTTGTCTTTGAGATGCTAACAACTTAATCTACCACATTATTGGCACTAGAGCAGCTTGTAGATCTTTTCTTAAGGTAAGAATAAAATCGGACAATTCTCATGGTACAAAAACCTTATCACTCATTAAAAAAATTAAGTTTAATTTAAAAAAATAATAATAAAAGACAATATAACCACCGAAGAGCAGTTAGGTCTCAGTAGATAAGACACCTAGGCCTCTATAGATGAGGCATTTAGGTCTCAATGAGTAAGACATATAGGCATCAATGAAACCCATTTGTCTCCCAATACTTCTATCAATCCTCATATTATTCGGACCACTAACAAAAACAATTTTACCCTTATAATCAATCAAAAACTCAATGTCCACAACTATCTTCAATGGTCTCAATCTATAATGATGTTTATCAATGGACGAAGACAAGATTATTATCTTACAGACACTGCTGTCCAACCAAGTTCAAGTGATCCCAGATTCAAAGTTTGGAGGGCAAAAAACAACTTGGTTGTCCCGATTAATCACTTAAATGACTACCGAGATAGGTGAAAACTTCCTCTACACTACAGCCAAGGAAATATGGGATACAATCCATGACACCTTTTCTAGCAGCGTGAATATTGTTGAACTCTTCCATGTAGAGCGTATCCTACATGATCTAAGACAAGGAAAAACACAATCACCATCTACTTCACCACTCTGACGAGCTACTGACAACAATTGGACCTCTTTGAATCTTACAAATGGCAATGTCCTGATGATAGTACCTATTTCAAGAGACTAGTGGATATGAAACGCATCTTCAAGTTTCTGATGGGTCTTGATAAGTCATTTGATGAAGTGTGAGATTGAATACTCGGAACCAAGTCTTCGAGAAGCCTTTTTTGGGGTACGCCAAGAGGAGAGCCGAAAGCGAGTCATGATGGGACATTTCAATACACTTGCATCCACTATTGGCTCAGCCCTTATTGTTGCCAAAGACCAAGTTCCTATAGTCAAACCTACTGCATGTGTCGCTCGCATGATGTTTCAAACTCCTAGTGAAAATCCACCATGAAGGGGATGTCCTTGGTGCGACTGTTGTAAGAAACCAGACCATGTTAAAGAAACTTGTTGGAAGTTACATGGAAAACCATTAGATTGGAAGTCAAATAGGATTGCTGGCAATCGTGAGAGTCGGGTAAATGCAATTTCCATAGAAGCAAACCAAATCCTTTTTTCGAAGGATCAGTTGGAGCTACTTCAACACCTGATTAGCAAGGCAAGTTTGGCGGCTAGTTCATTAACAACTGGGACAAGGAACAGTTTTGAATACAACAATGAAAACCAACCACTTTATGTGGCTCAGTCGCCTTCAACATCTTGGAGAGTAGATCAGGCGTATCAAATCACATGATAGGTGATAGTTTATTGTTCTCAACTTATACTCCATGTCAGGATTATCACACAATGCGTATTTCTAATGGTTCACGCTTAAGAGTTGTTGGAATAAGAACTATATCTTTCACGCAATCTCATTCTACATTCAGTGTTCTTTGTACCTGATATTGTGTGTAATCTAATCTTTGTAAGCTAATTAACCTATGATTTTCATTGTGAGGTTAATTTTTTTGGAAAATTTTGGGTTTTTCAAAACTTAGGTTTGGAGAAGATTGGCAATGCTAAACTTTGTGTAGGCTTGTATCTCCTCAAAATACTCATATTCAGTCCTAGCTCAAAGTAAAAATAAGATTAGTATCAGACTCCAATGTTCGTCAATTCAAAGTCATGAGTCAATAGGTCAGTCCAATAAAACAAGTGCAATCATGTTGTGGTACTATTGTCGAGGTCATCCAAGTTTCTTGTATTTGAAACGTTTCTTTCCATCATTATTCATTAATAAAGATACAAAGTTATTTCAACCCGATGTTTGCCAATTATCAAAGCACACTCGAAGTACATATATGCCACTATCATACAAACAAACTCTCCCTTTTTCTCTTATCCATGATGATATCTGTTGGTTGATGATTATACACGATTAAGCTGGACCTTCCTCATGAAAAATAAATTTAAAACCAACCAAATCTTCAAAACTTTTCATATCATGATTCAAACTCAATTTCAAGCCAAACTTCAAGTCCTTAAAATTGATAATGCTTGAAATTTCTTCAACCCTATCGTATAGAATTGTCCAGCAAAGCTCATACGTGGACACACCTCAACAAAATGGTGTGGTAGAGTGCAAAAATCATCATGTATTTAGGTTGCTTGTTCATTACTCTTCCAGTCTAATGTACCTAAGAAATTCTGGGGAGAGGTTGTCCTTACGGTAACCTATCTCATTAATAGAATGACATCACGTGTTCTCAACTTCAAAACTCCATTGCAATCACTATTTGATCTCTATCCAAACTCGCACCTGTAACTTTCCTAAATTCTTCTTAAAATTTTTAGATGCACTATGTTTATTCATATCTATACTCATAGTTGAGGTAAACTTGATTAAAGAGCACTTAAATGCATCTTCATTGGATAATCACTAAACAAGAAGGGATATAAATGTTTTTCTCCTCTCACCAAAAAGGTTTATCACACCATGGATATCGCATTCTTTGAAAATAAACATTTTCCCCCAATTAAGTAATTCAGGGGGAGACAAACACACATGAATCACAAAATTGGGATTGAATTTTTCTCATTGATTTGATACCAAGTCCAAGTCCAAGTCCAAGTCTACTCAATTCAATTCTTTACTTACCTAACTCGGACTCTCCATCACCTTCTAGGCCCAGATAGGAGATGGCTTTCTAAACACATTTGAGTCACCCAATTCACCATTTGATAAGTCAAACATATATCTAAAAGATCTTCACCTTCTTGATGAGGCTTTCTAATCCGAACTCAATAATTCTTGAAATAGCACAAGGTGAGGTTGAACCTAATATAGAATACAATGTTGCAAAGGTGGTCAAATATGATCCAGACTTATCTCTACCTATTGCTCAGAGAGATGGAGTTCGCTCATGTACAAAACATTCTATCTGCAACTACATGACCTACTCCAAACTTTCTTAGAAATTCAGAGCATTTGTGACTACTTTAGACAAAATCCAGATTCCCAAAACAGTTCATAATGCATTAAAAGTTCTTGAATGGAAAGCTTACTTTAGAAGAATTTTATGCCCTTGAGAAAAATAGCACATGGATTGTAACAACTCTACCACCTGGAAAACAAAGAGTTAGGTGTAAGTGGAGTTTCTCAGTAAAACAAAAGATTGATGATAGTATTGAACGGTTCAAAGCTCGCTTGGTAGCCAATGGATACACTCAATCATATGGAATTGACTACTAAGAAACATTTGCTCCTGTAGCCAAACTCAATACCATACGTGTTCTGTTATCCATTGCTTGAACCAAGATTAGCCTTTATTTTAACTTGATATGAAAAATGTATTTTTGAATGGAAATTTAGAAGTATATATGGATATACCTCTAGGTTCGAAATTAATTGTACATAAGACAAAGTCTGTAGGCTTCGAAAGTCACTGTACGGGTTCAAACAATCACCCCGTGCATGGTTTGACAAATTGACAAGGGTGCTAAAACAAGATGACTACTTACAATCTCAAGCTTATCATGTCCTTTTCATCAAACACTTCACAAATGGTAAGATTAGTGTTAATAGTGTATGTTGATGATATATTTCTCACGGGGAATTATGAAGAAGGAATTATGAGACTTGAGCTTCTCTTATTTAAAGAGTTTGAAATCAAAAACTTGTGACATCTGAGATATTTTTTGGGAATGAAAGTGGTTAGATCAAGTAAGGGAATTCCAGTTTCCCAACGAAAATGTCTTGGATCTCTTAGTTGACGATATATTTCTCACGGGGAATTATGAAGAAAGAATTAGGAGACTTGAGTTTCTCTTATATAAAGAGTTTGAAATCAAAGACTTGTGACATCTGAGATATTTTTTGGGAATGAAAGTGGCTAGATCAAGTAAGGGAATTCCAGTTTCCCAACGAAAATGTCTTGGATCTCTTAAAAGAAGCATGTATGAATGGGTGTAGGCCGGTGGACACTCCTATGGATCCTAACACAAAGTTAAACCCTCGAATTGAAGAAATGGTTTTGGATAAAGGACAATATCAACGCTTGGTAGGGAAATTGATCTATTTGACTCACACGCTTCCGAATATAAGTTTTGCAATGAGTCTTGTTAGTCAATTTCTAAGCAATCTTTCAGAAACACACATGGAGGTAGTTTACCATATTCTTAGATTCTTAGGAGGGACCCTAGAAAGGGACTAATGTTCAAAAAGATGCTTAATCGTTCCTTAGAGGTCTACATGGATGCAGATTGGGCTAGATCTTCCATTGATCGAAAATCAACTTTAAGTTATTGCTCCTATGTATTGGAAAATTTAGTGACATGACAAAGTACGAAGTAACAGGTGGTGGCATGTAGTAATGCTGAGGCAGAATTTTAAGCCTTAGCACAGGATATTTGTGAAGGAATTTGGTTGAAACAACTATTAGATGAACTCAAAGTTAGCATTTATGGTCCCATACCCTTTTCATCGTGACATGACAAAACATGTTAAGATTGATCGACACTTAATTAGTAAAAAGATAGAAAGTAATGTTATATCACTGAAGCATGTTTCATCTTGACTTCAAGTAGTAGACATCCTCACAAAGGCACTATTTTGTCCGAACTTCATTGAACTAAGGTCTAAATTTGGTTTAATGAGTATATACTGTCTAATTTGAGGGGAGTGTAGGAATTCAAACTAACTACATATGAAAATTGTTAATTTTCTATAATTTTGGATGTATATTTTAGGGATATTATTCTTTTGTATATAGCTATGATTTGTTATGATTTACTTTCCTTAACTAGTTTCTTTTCTTTTCTTTTCTTTTGTACAGAAAAATAATTCTCATTCTATTTTGCTACAAAAACTGATCAAAATCGACACGTCCACACCATACCCTAATGTATATCATATGGAAATAGTCAGCCATAAACTCATGTTAGAGTTGATCAGTTGTTAATCCCTTGTGTTAGTAGCATTTTGAGTCATAAAATATCTATGCCTGATCACGAGTTTGGATCTTTCATTATGCCATTATTTGGGCAAGTAAAAAAGCATAGAGTTTGGGTTTGTCTAATGGTCTTGTTCCTTTCAAATTGCATATTCACATGTTTGCACACCCTAACTACCACTTGATCTTTAAAAAAGAAGTAAAAAAACATAGATTTCTTTTATCTTGGAGAGTAGGTTTATGCCTAATATTCTAATTTATTAGTTTTTTTAATTTTTTGATATTTGTAATAGATGTGGAGATGGACGATTGCAATGGAAACATGACTTTTCTAAAACCCTCGGGTGGAGTGGGGAAGAAGTTCAAAAAGGAGTTCAAGGTTGGTAAGAGAAGGCGTCATGGCAAGGGCAAGGGTAAAGGCAGGGTCAGGAGGCGTCATATTTAAGTTTAGCAGAAAATGGTTATATGTCCGATTCTATTTTTATTTGCTAGTTGTTGAAATTGAATGGTTAGTCATTACTATTGAATTACTTCTCACTCGTTAAATTGCTTGTTATCTTTCTTAAATATTGGATAATTATGTTTTTATTAAAATATTTATATTAATTTTACAAATCATTGGCATAGAATACCACAATATTAAATAAATCAATCAACCTATAAAATATCCACTATTCAACAAATTAAGATTATTAAATTTGTACTTTTTATTATATTCAAACCACTTACATCTATATCGTTAAGTGATATAATTACATAAGAAAATGAATTATTTTTTTATTTTTCAAAATGATTGTCATGTGATACGCTATAAATGATTTGGATGTAAATTTGTAGTCAACATTTCTCTTTTTATTATATATATATTTATTGTTTTTAGAATATTTTTTTTCTATAAAGCATTGGATATATATATTTTAAATATAATAAAATATATTAATCTTGAATTTTATTAACTTTAATACTCTAATTTTTCATATGTAAAAGCTAGTTTTAATCATGATTTGATTCAATCTCAGAAACTAGACTGCAGGAGTGACAATTCCATTTTTTACTTGAGCAAATCTCCCAATTGACTTATAGTTGGATCAATAACTTTCTCTGAGACCCCATTAACATGCAATAACTAATTACATTACACCTGAACTAAAAGCTCTTTCGAGTATAGAAATTATTCTGTTTTTATTAAAAGGATTCGAAAGAGTATACAATCAATCACAACCTCCGATAGAAATAAATAAAGTATAACAAATAAAAGAAAACAAATAATATATATATAATATTAGTTTATTACATGTTGGGTGATAAATATATATTATTCTAATTTAAGAATTAAATTTTAAGATTTAGAATTTAAAAATTGATTTTTAGGATTTAGTGTTTAGAATTTAAGATTTAAAGTTTAAAATTAAAAATTAAAAAAAAAAAAACTAGAGAGGGTGGTATCTCAGACGAGATATGCAAGGATCTGCCGTAGCATATCTGATAGACTCAGGACAAAAATTTGTTGGATCGCTATATACACTTAAAACAACATTTATGTCTACTAGCTTCATTGTGTTTGTGTTGCCTTCAGGCTTCAGCCGACGGAATATTTGAAGTTTCCTTTTTTTAATAGATGCCGTTATTTTTTAATTAATTTGCTTATTTTGTTAAAAATAATATTCTCATTGCCGAACATAAGGATGACAAAAAGCCTATTATAAGACATCTAAATAAATCATGGTTTAATTAAAATAAGGCGAATTCATATATGTTTTTTTATAGAGAAAAATATTACATAGGATATTTTACCCTTAAAAAATGTATTATTTGTTCATTTATTTTTATAAAAAAAATTAAAGAAAGATAAAAACTATATTTTTAACTAATATTTTAAATAAAATAATATTATTTTCTGAATACTTTGTGTTATTGATAAATAAGAGAATGATAAATATGATTTTTTTATTATGATATTTTATCATAAAAATTATTAAAATAGTGAAATTTTTATCATAAAATTATTAAAATATTAAATGAAGAATAAAATTTATCTTTTATTGATATTTTTTTATAAAATATAAGAGATTAAATAATATATTTTATAATGTAAGTGAAAAATTTATACAAGCTTAAGACTTTTAACACAAAATCTTAAATACATTTAAATCAACTTCATTATGATAAGTCACAACTTGTATCTGGAGAGTATCACATGCTTCATAATATATACGAAGGAAATTTTAATCATTTAAGCAAACAAGGATTTAAATAAAAAAAATTTAGGCAACACTCTTTCCCTTCGTTCTCACTCTCTGACGTTGATATATTATCTTTCGTTTTGATATATATTCGTTTAGAATAAATTTTCAAAAATAAGCAATCACAAAAATATATCCTTCTATTTTGTATCATAATTTCCAAATTTAATCCCATAAACACAATTAAATATGTTAGCACAGATCAATACCTTTTTTTTTTAATTCCATAGTCAAATTATATGATTTATTACATTATATAACTATACAGCATTCAAAAATAATAATTAGCTGGATTTAGGTATGTTTAATCATTAATTAGAGGTCAAGAGTAAGAGTAACGCATATTTAAGAACTGCATATAAAAATATATATTTTCTAAGAATATATCCATAATCTTATTGTTTTTAAATAAATACAATTTAATCTAAAAATAATTATAAAAATATAAATTTAAACAATGTGAAATATTAATGAATAAGTTTTTTTAGTAAAAAAGTTTATCGTTGTTAATTCTCATGTATATTCTATTTTATATATTTTTAAATATTAAAAAAAACTAATAGTGTATTATTTATAAAACAAGATATTAATAATATATCCTTATATTTAAAAAGTAATGTTACCTAATAAATTTTTTACCCTTTTAATTATGAATATCTATATTCTAGACTATCTTAAAATGTTGCCATATGTAAACTTCATAGTCGAGGCAGCATCTTTCATACTTACTATTAATTAATATAAAACGGCACTATCTTAATTAATTAATTGCTTATATTATACCTTAATTAAGATACCTCCCATGCCTTACAAAACAAGATCCAATGAATTAAACTTATAAACTTCCATGTTTTATGTAACGAGGACTCTTTGTACTTATTCAAACAGCTATTTCGAAGAAAAGGCCTATACTTCCACCTTTTTATGATATTTAACTGTTTAATTAGACAACATACAAGGAGGCAAATTAACCAATAAGATTTGAAGTATTCGTTAAAAATACTAAAACATAGTGCAATATCTTTGAAAAATACAAGAATATACGAATACCAATCGATGTTACTTTCTCGAAGGCCATCTCCAACCCATTAATTGTAATATTTGAACAATTTTGGTGCAAAAATTACACTATATTTTCTCTCTCCAACCCATAACAAAATATTATACTAAAAAATATATTATTTTATAAAATGAATTATTAATTTTTTTTTAATTAATTCTTAAATTTTTATTTTATTTTATATTATATTAGTATTTTTTATTAATTTTATATCATATACTTACTTTTAATTTATTATATGTAAAAATATATTAATCAATATTATTAATAATAAGAAAATATAATTATAACAAATTATTTAAACTCTAAAAATCTAAAATCTTATAATTATTTTATAATTTATTATTATTATTTAAAATTATATAATTATTATATATATTTTATTTTTCTATTTTTCACATAAATATTATTTATTTTTTATTTTTTATTAAAAATATTAAATAAAAAATTATATTTAAAATATTGCATAGTTTTTTGTTACTTGTTCAAAGATTTTCGTTTTACCAATTGAAAATCTTCAATATGTCTTCGTAATTTTTTTAATTAAAAATAAATAAATTTTAAATCATGAATGGAGAACAAAGAAAATTGCTTAACCTCGTGCTATTTCTTTGATGATTAACACTTATAAGCATTCAAATATAATCCAATCGAATATCTTTTCAAACCAAATTGTACTTATTGTTACTCCTAATTGATAGATCCAACATTCATAATTTACATTTCAAATTAGGTTATTTTAACTAAGCCGTGACTTTGTTCTTAACATTCAGGATGAGAAGGTAATTAAATAATAAATGGTGAAAAAAACACGAGGAGAGAGAAAGAGAGGAAAATATAGATATATTGTGTGTTGAGAGTATAGACAGATAAGAATAAATAATAATTTAATATTGTATTTGTGTGTCTTAGAATGTACATAGAGAATCTTATTTATAAGGTTGTAACAAGTGTAGTATAAGTTAAGTACAAGTGTAGTATAAGTTAAGTACAAGTGTAGTATAAATGAAGTGCAATATCAAATATAACTTAACATCCCCTATCAAACTCAAGGAAGAAGAGAAACAATCAACTTGAGTTTGGAAACTAAGTCTTGAAATCTACCTGGTAGATGAGATTTAGTGAAAATGTTAGCTGTTTGATCTGTGAAGTATATTGATTTGAGACAAACAGTGTCTTGAAGAACATGTTAACGAACAAAATGACAATCAATCTCGATATGTTTTGTTCGTTCATGAAATACATTATTGTGAGTAATTTGAATAGCATTCTGATTGTCATAATATATGATAGTTGTGGTTGATTTGAGAACACCCATATTAGTAAGTAGCCAACGGAGCCAAATAAGTTCTTGAGTGGTGTCAACAAGAGCGTGATATTCAACTTTAGTGCTGGATCGGGAAATGATAGATTATTTCTTGCTTTGCCAAGATATGAGAGAGTTTCCAAGAAAGAAATAGTATCTAGTGGTAGAGCTACGATCAGTAGGGTCACCTGCCCAATCAGTATCAGAGTAGGCAGAAAGAAGAATATTAGACTTGTTGGAGAAGTGAAGACCGTGAAACATGATGCCTTTGATGTAGCAGAGAAGGCGAAGAACCGTAGTAAAATGGGTAGATCATGGAGCATACATGAATTGACTAACCAAATGAACATAATAGGCGATGCCAAGACGAAGGACTGTGAGATAAACAAGACTGCCAACTAGTTGTCTGTATAATGTGGAATTTGAGAGGATAGTACCATCTAATGGAGTAAGTTTGACATTGGTTTCTAAAGGTGTTGATGTAGTCTTGCAATTAGTAAAGCCAACCCGATTAAGAATATCGAAAGAGTACTTTACTTGAGAGAGATAGTATCCTTGAGAATCATATGAGATTTCTAGGCCCAAGAAGTAGTGGAGACGACTAAGGTCTTTCATTTCAAATTGATGGCTCAAAAAATGCTTGAGATCAATAATACCAGTAGAGTCATTCCCTGTTATGATCATATCATCTACATAAAGGAGTAGAAGTGTAACACCAGTGAGGGTCTTCCGAATAAAGAGGCCGGAGTCATAAGAACTGGAAGTGAAGCCAAAGTCAGTAAGTGTAGAGCTTAACTTGGCAAACCAAGCACGAAGAGCTTGTTTGAGGCAATAGAGAGCACAATGAAGTCTGCATACTTGATGAGGTGAATGAGTGTATTCAAGAGGAAGTTTCATATAAACTTCCTCGGTTATGTCTCCATTGAGAAAAAAAAATTGACATCCATTTGAAATATCGTGAAATAAGAACAACAATGATACTACAAACAGAGGTTAGGCGAGATATATGTGCAAAATTTTCTTCATAGTCGATGCCACATTCCTATGTAAAACCCTTTGCAACTAGCCAAGCTTTATATCGTTCCACAGACCCATCTAAATGAGTTTTGATTTTGAAAATCCACTTACAACCAATCAGAGATTTATTAGATAAAGGATCAGTAAGATCCCATGTATGTGCTTTTATTAATGCCTGTAATTCATCTGTCATAGTTTGCTACCAATGAAGGTTAGAACTAGCTTTTCGATAGTTTTAGAGTTTATGATGAGACAAAATAGTAGAGGAACATTGGTAATCACGAATATGAGAGGGAAGATTACTTACACGAGAAAAATGACGAAGTGATGACTATGCATAAGTAGGTGGTTGGTCTTCAGAGGATGTTGTAATGGTAGGATCAGTAGAGGGAGTACACACATCAGGAGAAGCCGTAGTAGACGGTGGTGAGGGTAATAGAGCAATTTAAGGAGAAATAGATCAATAGTTGGGTCATTAAAAGATGAGACATGAAATGAGAAGATAAAGGAAAACATTTTATGTTCCCAAAAGATGATATGCAAGAGATGCAAAATCATTGAAAAAAGGGTCCTAACAATGATAGCCTTTGTGTTCTATTCCATACCCTAATAAACATTAAAAACGAGCACAAGGTTCTAATTTATTGTGTTCGTGAGGGTGAAGAAGAACAAAATAGGCACAACCAAACACTTTGAGCAGTTCATAAGATAGATAAGTATTATAGAGACGATCATAAGAGAATTGATTGTGAATAACAAGCATGAGAACATAATTGATGGTATAAACAGTCGTAAGAGTTGCTTCACCCCAAAACTATTTAGGATAAGAACTAGAAATGAGAAGAGTATAAATAGTATTAAGAATATGTCTGTGTTTTCGCTTAGCTCTTCCATTTTATTGAGATGTGTTAGTATAAGAATATTGAGAAAGAATGTCATTTTGTCGAAGAAAATTTAATAAAATTGTTTATTTATATTCCATAGCATTATCAGCTCTAAGAACTTTGATAGTTTGAGAAAATTGGATTTTAATCATTTGGGAAAAATCATAATAAATTTGGGGTAATTTAGATCTATGTTTCATGAGAAATATTCATATGAATCTTGAATAATCATCAATAAAAATGACAAAAAAACACATCCCCCTATAATAGGATATGTGGATAGACCTCAAACATCAGAATGAATTAAGTTAAAAGGGGAAACAAAAGTAGAATCACTTTTATTAAAACATAAAACATGTTATTTTACCAATTGACAAGAGAAACAATTTACATTATTAGAAGTAGAAACATATCATAATTTACTAGAAGATGCTAAGGGACGAAGACGTCCTATAAAAGTATGGCCTAGACGAGCATGACATAGGTTGATAGGAGTAGTAAAAGCAGCAATAAAAGGAAGAGAAGAATTAGGTATATGAAGGTTGATAAGTTCAAATAGTCGTCCAACTTTATGGCCTATCCTAAGGATCTATCCTATCTTTGGATCCGACACATGACAATCAGAAGAGGAAAAAGTAATACTAAGACCAAGTTCACATAATTGACCAATAAAGATAAGATTTAGATTAAGATAAAGAATATGAGAGGTGTTAGAAAGTGATATAGAAGATGTAGAAACTTGGCCTATAGCATTAACATGCATATATGAACCATTAGCAGTTTGAATTAAAGGTTTATAGATGAAAGATTGTGTGGGAAAGAAGATGTGAGTATCATGAGTCATATATTTACAACAAGTAGAATCAAAATACCATAAAGATTTACCTGATATAAGAAACAAGGCAGTAAGATGAGGATTACTAGATTTTGAGAGGACATGTTTAAGAAGACCTTCAAGTTCTTAAGTAGAGAAAGTAAATTTGTCATGATTATCCTTAAAAACAACAACAATGATAGATAAGTTACTAGTTTTACCTAAAATAGATTGAAAGGGATTTCGAAAGTAATCTGTTTGAAGGTGTTTTGGACCCTTCCTATGACAATATATACATACCCGAATAGGACATGTGTAAAGATCGTGGTTGGGGTTGTGGTAGTAGGCACAACCTTTCTGTTTAGAGCCCTCTTGAGAACCTTCTTTAGGGCGATAAGAGGGAGTGACAAGAAAAAAATCTATAGGATGAACTTTGAAAACCCTTATTTGAGTTTATTCAGAGCGAAGCTCAATCACAACAGTATCTAAGGATTGAAAAGGACTACGATGAAGTAAGGAAGCCCAAACTGGTTCAAACCTATCATAGAGAGTCATGAGAAAAATAACAAGACATTGGTGATTACGGTAAGTTGCAAACATCCCAACATCAACTTTGTTTGTCCAAGTTGGTTCAAAGAGAGCGAGTTGATCTCAAATAGTATGTATCTCAGATAGAAATTGCAATTTCTTTGACGTTTGGTATAAAGATATGTCAGAAGTTGATATTGATTAGCCAAACATGTGGTAGTGAAGCGAGCCTCAAGAAATTCCCAAACTTCCTTGGAAGTGTCAAGAATTTATGGAATCAAATAATAATTTGATGATGTTTACTCTCTCAGTCTTCAAGACGGTCAGCAAATAAGAAGTCAATTTTAATGGTTTCTTTTATGTGTATATAAATATCACTAGTTATGAAATGCTATAGCTTACGTCCTTTCAAAAAACTCTTCATTTCTTGTGCCCAGGCTAAGTAGTTAGTATCATCAAGGGTGGTAGAGATTGGTTAGGGGACATCATTTTGGTCTATTTTAAAGGAATAATAGAGAAAAATATAAAGGAATAGTACAAAGTAGTTTATATAGGTAAAAAATAACCTTAAAAATGGAAAGAAAAGTTGAAAAAAAGCCTGAAACCAATCTGAACGGGTGGAGAACCAGTTGGAAAGGTGCTACATCAGAGTTGTGAAGGAAAAAAATCTGATGAACTAGGTTGGTCGAATTGGGTTGATTGAATCGTGTTGGATGAACCGGGTTGGAGTTTGGTTGGAGTACGGGTTGAATGTGGCTAGATCAGGCGTGGGTTGGGCTTGAGAGTGGGTTGACGTATGGGTTATAGGAATAGATTCTTTAGGTGTCACATAAGGGTGCATGAGGCGTTGTTTTGGATTTATTTTGATGGTTGTGGAATTTTCTACATGAGAAAAGTCTAATGATAGTATTTTGACTTTTATTGGATTAGTATAGGTGATAGTGGTTTATTGTGATGAAGATAGGCAAACTTTTGATAGAAATTCTAGAGGTATATGTAGGGGTGTTCATTGGATCGAAACCACTGATTTTATATTCATCTGATCCGATTCGACCATTCGATCCAATTGAAACATCCTAATCCATAATTGATCTGATCACCTTTCACATCCGATAAATTCGATTCGTAAACTATTAGGATGAAATCCGATCAATAAACTTAATTAACTCTATTTTTGGTATTTTTGAATATTTTTTTTAAATTTTCAAATAAATTATAACATAAAATTATTTGAGTTCAAAGAAACATTAAAAAATCAAATAAATATATATTAATTAAATATATATATATATTTAATTTAATAAATATATATAATTAATTTCGATCGAATCAGATGAATCGTAGTAAAATCTGTCATCCGATCCGTATTTAACCGATGGAAAAAATTAATGGATCAGATAATCAGATTTTTTGAACATCTCTAGGTATATGAGAGACTCTAATAACATGTTAAGAGTATAGAGATAAGAAGAAATGATGATTTAATGTTGTAATTATGTGTCTTAAAATGTACACAAAAAACCTTATTTATAGGGTTGTAATAAGTATAATACAATTAAAATAGTAAAAATTATTACAAATATAGTATAAATGAAATAGTATAAATATAATATAATTTAACTGCATTCTAAATAATAAAATTTAACAGACTGCATCCCAAATAATAAAATTCAGTGTTATGATTTTTTTTAACCTAAATGTCTCTTGAGATCAAACACAATTACACATAGATACACATGTTGATCAAAACCGAATCCCATAAGAATTAAACAAGGTATAAATTCGTACGGTAGAAAAGGAAGGGTATCAAATATTATTTGCTTTCCATATATTCAAATTTGAAGTCTCTTTCTAAACATAGTTTAGTGGTTAAAAAAAAAAGTTAAAAGATGAGTATTCTGTAAGAGCATCTAGAAGCAAGTTGATGATAATTAATTCTTTGAGACACATGCAACGTTGGATTCTCCATTTTCTCGGCTATGTTTTGTCCAATACTTTATGTCATTTTCTTCTTAGCCTTCCGAGCTTCCAAGGGAGCTAAATCAAACCCTTTCCAAATATTTCAAATACATAAACACATTTCAATAAAAAATCAGAACTAGATAATCATTTTCTTGACCCACGACAATCTTTCTTAAAAATAAAAAGATACCCACTTTGTTTTTCTGTCTCATTGTACAAGAGAAAATTAAATTTGAACGAAGGATTATTAAAAAAAATACAAATTGAAGAGGGTTAACTTATACAAGTAGTTAGTAACTTTTTATTACATTATATATGTACTATTATTTTCATAAAATTATTAATAAATTTCTATTTTAATTATTGATTAAAAAAATGGATCAAATTCAGTTATATTTTTAAAATAATAATTTCATTAAAGTTAGTAGAGTGATAATAAATGATAGAAAAATAACTTTATAAGTTTCACATAAAATAATAATCTGGTTCTATTTTTCACTCAATAATTAAAATATTATTTTATTATTAATTTTATAAAATAAAATAATACTTATATAATTCACTAAAATTCTATAAGAGTTAGCATTTAATTATGTAAGTTACAAAGCTCTTTGCACCCTTACCTTAAATAAAAGAAAAAAAAATAAAAGACGTTTAAGTACACTAATTATTCATAAATTTTTTGTTATTTTATTTTTTATTTTTTTCTTATAATTTGATATTCTATTTTTAATCGTTGTATATTTTATTTAAAATTTGAAATCAATTTAAAATTAAAATTCAATAGTGTAAAAAAGTAAAGTAATGAAATTGTGAATTACAAAATAAAGATATCAATTATAAGAAAAAAGTATAAAACTAAAATTTTAAAATTAATAAGTTAATAACCAAATTATAAGAAAATATAAGGATGCCAAAAATGTATAAAAGTTTAGTGACTATTTAGTAGTTCTAACAAAAAAAAAATAGAGAAAGAAAGAAAGAAGAAGAAGAAATTCAGATATCCTTCTTGTCTTTTGTTCTTTTTTCACATCTAAATATGACAGAAATGGAATTTTCCATGCAAGTTATTCTTATTCCATTCAACTTCCATAAAAGCTCAAATCTTTACTCTATTATGCTTACATCAACTCTCTCTCTATCTCTTTCTTTCACTCTTATTGAGTCTAGGTTATTATGGAACATATAGACGAAGAAAAGCTTTTGACACTTAGTCTAGCAACTGTTACAAATTCTTCTTATGGTGGTGATCCTGAGATCAAAAAAAGGAAGAGGATCATAATTAACAAAAGAGATGCTTTATTCTTGAGTCGTCCTCTACAATATTCATACCATCATGAAGGTCGTGAAGGTAAGATATTTAGGCTTCTTCAAACAAGAGAACAAATGTTAAAAGTAGTAGAACATAAAAGGAGAAGACCAACACTAGTACTACTTGAAGAAGGATCAAAAGGCCTAGAGTTGATCCATTTGTTACTTATAACTGCAAAAGCAGTTAATGAAAACAATTTGGATTCAGCTTTAAAAAATCTCAATGAATTGTATCAAAATGTATCTTTAAATGGTGACTCAGTCCAAAGAGTTGTAGCTTATTTTGCAGATGGTTTAGCAGCAAAACTTCTGACTCGAAAATCTCCTTTTTTCGATATGATCATGAAAGAACCAACAAATACAGAGGAATTTTTAGCCTTTATTGATATATACAGAGCATCTCCTTACTACCAATTTGCTCATTTTACAGCAAATCAAGCTATAATGGAGGCATTTGAAAAAGAAGAAAGGTACAATAATAGAGCTCTTCATGTTATAGACTTTGATATCTCATATGGATTTCAATGGCCTTCTCTTATACAATCACTTTCTGAAAAAGCAACAATTGATAACAGAATATCTCTTAGAATAACAGGGTATGGAAGAACTTGGGATGAACTAAGAGAAACAGCGAATAGACTTATGAGTTTCTCAAAGGGATTTAAAAACATAATGTTTGAATTCCAAGGGTTATTAAGAGGTTGCAAAATAATCAACTTAAGGAAAAGGAAAAATGAAACAATAGCAGTTAATCTTGTTTTTCATTTGAACACATTACACGATGTTTTCAAAGTATCTGATACTTTAAAGCTGATTCATTCACTTAGTCCTTCAATAGTAACTTTAGTTGAACAAGAAGGAGCAAGAAGTACTATTTCTCCACGAAAATTCTTATCAAGATTTATGGAGTCATTACATTATTTTGCAGCTATGTTTGATTCATTGGACGATTGTTTACCACCAGAGAGTACAGAGAGGTTGAGTATAGAGAAGAATCATTTGGGTAAAGAAATAAAAGCTATGCATAATTATGATGATGATGATGATGATGAAGATGACATAGATTATTGTTCAAAGTATGAGAGTATAGAAACTTGGAAAATGAGAATGGAGAATCATGGGTTTGAAGGAATTGGAATAAGTTCAAAATCTATGATTCAAGCAAGGCTTTTATTGAAAATTAGAACACAATATTATTGTCCTCTTCAATTTGATGGCCAAAATAGTGGTGGTTTTAAGGTTTTTGAAAGAGACGATGGAAAGGCTATTTCTTTAGGTTGGCAACATAGGTCTTTGCTTACAGCTTCTGCTTGGCATTGTGTATGATCATAATTATTACTTAGTTATAACTCTGACAAACAATAATATCAGTGTTCATTTTTGATATTGTACTCGATATGTGGTAGACAAAAAGGGTTCTTACTTTATTTATTTTTCAATAATAATACGTGGATCTCGTTTATTTTGTCTCAACAAATATGTATTTTCCTTCTAGATAGTAATCGGTAGTTTATTACTATCTTACATGCACTCGATATTTTTTGTGAAATATGGTATTCCATCTTTCAATTTGTTAAAAATGATAATGTCAGATACTACTAAAAAATTTAAGACACTTCATTCATAAAAATGATATGTGTAACAAAAATTTATTTACGTTATTTTTACAAATATCACAACAAAAATCATACTTTGATTGTTAAAAATTAGTAATTCTAAGTTACGCGTATTTTCTTTCGATGGATTAGATTATTCTAAACTAGAATGATGACATATTCAATGTTATCATACTTCCAACGAATTTTACACAAGATATTTAACTAAATCATAAATGTAACAAATTTATTTGAGTGTTGTTAAAATTATCTATTTACAAGCATTATTTTTATGCAGTTGTTACAAACTTATGATTAAGGGTATAAATTTAATAGGTTATATTATTTAAATTTATAACTTTAGATTTGAGTTTGATTCAAGTATAAGCACTACTACAAAAAATAGGTATTTAAGTCGATACGTAAAATCGGTTTTTTTTAAAAATCGACTTTAAATTGGTTTAAAGTCGGTTCGGTATAGAACCGACGCTATCCACGTAGGACGTAGCGTCGGTTGATGTGTCAAATCGACGCTATGCGTGGACGTAGCGTCGGTTGATACTTGGAACCGACGCTATCCACGTAACATATCCCAGACAGAAACTATTTTCAGCGTTGCAGAACTCTAAAAAATCGAAAACCTCCTCCTCCACTCTTTCTCATATTCCGGCCACCTACGACTACCATTTCCAACATCGGTTAGTGAGTTTTCTTCTTCTCTAACTAATCTTTTAGATATCCTATTATTCATATTTTTTTCTGTTATTATGTGTTATTATTTATGTGTATAGATTTTTATATTATATATGTAGGTTTGTATTATAACATAAGGAGAAGAATATGACGATCTTGAATAAAATAGAACAAAATCATGGTAATTTTTCTATTATTAATTAATATTTTATTTTTCAAATATTTGTATTATTTGAACTGTTTGCTAAACTGATTTTGGTTTTTTTTTCTACTCGAATACAGGTTGAAAATGAATAAATTTAAAAAAATAATTAAAGTTGATTTTTAACCGACTTTAATGCCCCTTTTTATAGTAGTGAATTTTGTAAACTTTAATATATTTTTAACATTATTTAAGTTTTTTCAATTAAATAAAAATTTAAAATCCAATTCTAAATTATTCAACCAAGTTAGTTTCGGATTTATAGTAGATATATTTAACTTAAGTTCAACTTAAAATTATTCAAATAAGTTCGGTTTCAACTTAGAGTAAACTAAGCTAAATGTAATTCACATCTATTTGTATTCAATTTGAAAGATAGAAGTCTAAAATTTTGAAAGATGTGGATATTAAAAATAGGAATGGGTATATATATATATATATATATATATATATTATTTGAAAAAAATTTAAATTTTTAAAGCAAAATAACATTATAAAATTGTGTTATATTAGTCCTTCCTTTAGCTTACAAGTTATTGCATTTCGGTTCATTTAGAAAATTAATTGATTTTAAAAAATTAAATAATAATCTTATATATGTCAATGGCGATAATTTTTTTCAATAACTATTTTTAAGTTACACAAATTTCTACAAGTTAAAATCTTAATGAGTTACTGTTATAAATTATCACTTACGGAAGCAAAGATCAGGTCCAATTTTGGTTGTACAAATTAATAATAATGGATAACAATAAAATAATAAGCAATAAGAAAATAAATGACACACAATTATTTAAGTGGTTCAATGTGAAAAGTCTACTCCACTGACAACGGCACACCAAAGAAAATCTACTAATAATCAAATGGAGATACAAACACCAATTTCTAGAGAGCTTCACAAATTATACTAAAATCCAAAAATCAACCCACAAAATATCCCCTCTAATTTACTGGTAATATATAGCAAGATAAATTAACAAAATTGATATTAAATCAAAAATATTACCGTAAAAATGATATCAGTCAAGATCTTCCATTTCTCCTCAATGTCACGCAACTGCACAAGCTTTTCACATGAACTGTAGAGAAATTCTAATGCTGTTAGATGAAGTTTTCAATTTATTCAAATGATAGCTATGGTCTGATTCAATATGATGTTTGGTGGCTATTCCTTCAAATATTGAATTTACTCTCTGCTTTCTGCGCTAGCTGCTACTCTTTTTCTACAGCTACAATTCTATTCTCTCTGGCAGTTGTTTACATAATCACACAGGAAACTTGGTTATATATATATAGGAATAGGTTAAGGGTTTAATTTGGGCAGATGGGCTTTAGGCTCAATTTTTTTTATTTGTTTTGGGCCAAATATAACAAATCTCCACCTTGGCTCAAAACAGAATACTAATTCTTCAAATGAAATTTCTCGGATTACTAAATAATCTGTTGTCCAAAGCCCCGAAGGGTGATTATATTCTATAAACACCAATCAAGTCCAAACAATGCTTGGACTTGTTTAATGGAACTGGTTTGGTTAACATATCAGCTGAATTCTCTATAGTGACTATCTTATTGACAACAATAGCATCGTGAGAGACAATGTCACGAACGAAGTGTTATCTGACATCAATGTGTTTGATTCTTTCATGATACATAGTATTCTTAGTCAAGTGGATCACACTCTAACTATCACAAAATACAACAGAAGTATCCTTGTGTAAACCCAAATCACAAACCAAACCTCTAAGCCAAATGCCTTCTGTCACTACTTTTGTTGCTGCCATATATTCTGCCTCTGTCATAGACAAAGCACCACCCTTAGACACAACACGAGAAGGACCCCAAAGATTTGAATGAATATAATCAACAATACCTTTCGTTTTATGGATGGTTGTACTGAACTTGACTCTGCGATGCTTTCCATAGACACAATACTCACAAAAATCAAGCTTCCCAGTTTTCTAACCACAAAGCAAATCTCGTTTGCTCAAAATAGATATCCCTGCCTCACTCATATGCCCAAGCCGTATATGCGATAATCGAGTAATGTCTGAATCTTGATTTGATGAGGACGAAACTGAAACACTACCAATAATAGTGCTACCTTGAAGTATATAGAGACCACATGACAATTTCCCTTTAATAACAACGAGAAAACCCTTACTAACTTTTAAGACTCCGTCTTCACCTACATACTTATAGCCTTGTGAATCAAGAGTACCCAAAGATATCAAAAAAAATTTCAAATCTAGAACATGGAAAACATCTTTTAAAGTCCTAACAATATCATCATGCATCTTAATTCAGATAGTACCAATACCAATAACCTTGTAGGACATTGTTTCCCATCAAGACAACACCCTCATCAATAGACTGATAAAAAGCAAACCAATCTCTACTGGGGCACATATGGTAAGTGTAACCCAAATAACAAATCCAAACATCTCCAAGAGAACCAATAGATACTGATAGAAAAATTTCACCATTGGAACCAGAACTATCTACAACACCAGCAACATCATTAGTACCAGAAGACGTTATGGTAGATTTTCCTTTACCTTTGAGTTTTGGACAATTTACTTTCTAGTGCCTTTCTTGACGGCAATAGTTGCATTTATCTTTTCCTTTTCTAGATTTGGATCTAGACTTGCCTCTATTATTGCTTGTGCCTTTTCTTGATTTCTACCTCTGACAAATAAACCACAGCTATTATCATTGTTGCTTGTAGACACTTTTTTCTTCAACTCTCTGAAATTCAAAGTTACTTTGACATCTTCCAAAGAAATAGTGTCTCGCCCATATAGCATGGTATCAACAAAATGTTCAAATGTATGAGGTAAAGAACATAATAGAACTAAGGTTTTATCCTCATCATCAATCTTAACACCACCATTTTTCAGATAACTAATAATTTTAGTAAATTCATCAAGGTGATCGTGTAAAGGTATACCTTCTGACATTATGAATGTATACAAATACTGCTTCAAATATAACTGACTGGTCAAAGACTTGGTCATATACAAATTCTCCAATTTAAGCCATAACCCAGCAGGAGATTCCTCATCACCAAATTCGCGTAATACCTCATCAGATAAGGATAACTGAATTGAACTGAGAGCATTTTCCACCAATGCATGTTTTTCTTCATCAGTTAATTTTTTTGACAATTTATCCTTACCTTCAAGTGTCTTAAGAAGCCCTTATTTAACTAATAAGACCCGCATCTTCATACGCTAAAGACTAAAATCATTTCTACCATTGAATTTCTCAATTTCATATTTTGACGCCATGACAAAAAACCCAATATTAAATAAACAGAAATATAACCCAAAAATATGAAACCAATCAGATAACCAGAATCTCAAAATAAATCCAAAAGAACAAACTTGATCAGTTCCAATAAATAACATAATAACTCAATGCTCTAATACCAAATTTGTTATAAATTAGTACTTGTGGAAGCGAAGATCGGGTCCAATTTTAGTTGCACAAATTAATAATAATGGGTAACAGTAAAATAATAAGCAGTAAGAAAATAAATAACACACAATGATTTAAATGGTTCAACTTTTCAATGTGAAAATTCTACTCCACTGACGACAACACATCAAAGAAAATCCACTAATAATCAAATGTAGATACAAACACTAATTTCCAAAGAGCTTCACAAATTATAATAAAATCCAAAAATCAACTCACAAAATATCCCCTCTAATTTACTGGTAATATATAGCAAGATAAATTAACAAACTTGTTATTAAATCAAAAATATTACCTTATAAAATGATATCAGTCGAGACCTTTTATTTCTCCTCAATTTCACGCAACTGCATAAGCTTTTCACACGAACTACAGAGAAATTCTAATGCTGTTATATGAAGTAATCAATTTATTCAAATGATAGCTATGGTCTGATTCAATATGATATTTGGTGGCTATTCATTCAAATATTGAATTTACTCTATGCTTTCTGTGTTAGTTACTGCTTTTTTCTACAACTATAATTCTATTCTCTCTGGTGGTTGTGTACATAATCACGCAGGAAACTTGGTTATATATATATATATATATATAAATAGACTAAGGGTTTAATTTGTGTAGATGGACTTTGTGCTCAATTTTTTTTATTTGTTTTGGGCTAAATATAATAGTTACATTTGTGCTTGGCCCAAATCAAGATAAACAAGTCCTATGGAGAAAATTTTTACGTTTATAAGGGTATTAATATAAGAAATTTTCATTACTAATTTTAATATATTTTTTAAAATTATTATAAAATTTACAAAATTTGACACCAATGTTGCTAGGGTGTAAAAAGTTTTCTTCTTCCGATTAACTTACAAAATTTGTTAGCATTTTTTGTCATACATGATTTTGATTTAATAATTGATGAACATTAGTCTTGGATATGTGATGATAAATACCAATGAGATGAAAGATATGTGTAATAATTTAAAAAAACAATGCATATTATTTTTTAAAATAAAAATGAAATAATGTATAGTTTTTATTATTGTCGAATTAAATTTTGAGAAATTATAAAAAATAATATACTTAAAATTTATAACAATAAAAATAATATTTTGATAATATTGAATATGATTCAATTGAACAACGTTAATTGAATGAATCTAAATAATTATATTTTAATTTAAAAGATATTTAAAATAACATTATATACTAAATTTTTGTTTAATAATAAAAATTTATGAGATAAACCTAATGTAACATTTGGTTCACGGAATAAAATTTGAATGAGAATGAAATGGAAAGTAAAATAATTTTGTTTGGTTTGACCATTGGAATCAAAGAATAATGCATTACATTGTTTGGTTGACAACTTGAATGGTAGGAAAAACACTATATATTACCTTAATATTCTTATATTCAGTAAAATTTAAATAATATTATTTGATTATTATTTTTTCGTTAGACAAAATACATTATTTAAATCATTATTTTTAAAATAATTATTACTTAAAAATAAAATATATTATTAAAATTATTATTTTTAAATAAGGTTTAGGGCTTTAAGTTTTAGTATTTATGATATAAGGTTTAAGGTTATATTTGTGGGTTAAAGTTTAGTGTTAAAATTATTATTTTTTAAATAAAGTTTAAGGTTTAAGGTTTATGGTTTATGGTTTATGGTTTAAGATTTGAGATTTAAGGTTTAGGGTTATATTTATGAGTTAAGGTTTATGATTAAAATTATTATTTTTTTAAATATTGTTTTGAGTTTGGGTTATATTTATGTGTTAAGGTTTAAGGTTAAAATTATTATTTTTTTAAATAGAGTGTTTTGAGATTTGAGATTTAAGATTTATTCTTTTAGGTTTTAGAATTTTGTATTTTAAGATTTATTTGGAATTATGATAAAATTTAAAAAATAATTAGATCGGAATGAAATCATAATTTTGTAAGGGGAAGATAGAATTCTAATTTCTTCTTCCATAAGTAGATTTCATTTTATTATTATTTTACCGCCTAATCAAATATAAAAATGTAAGTAATCAATTGTGATTTCATTTCATCCAATCAAATATATCTTAAATACTTTATTTTCGTAATTATAATTTTAAAGGATATTTTTTATTGATTTTTGATAGATAAAAGGAGAATAGTAAAAGAATCTATTGTTTTTAGAGAGAAAGAGAACATTTTTTTTAAGATAAAACAGTTAAAGAGAAGCATTTTCATAAGCCTCGAGGAGGCAAGGTCCAGCACTAACCTTTTTGGCATCGTGAGCTTGAGATCTGATATTTGAACAATGGAGGAGTTGAGATCAGCTATGGAGGAACACCTCGACCAAATGGCAGATCTCTTCCAGAAATTCTCCGCCGAATTTCGCGGTGGTCTTCGACCTGCTGTTGATAATTTCATTGGTTTCTTCCACGCAATCGATTGGAAGGCATGCCCCTTTATTTTTCTCTCTCATATGTATTTTCTGTTTAGTTGTGGAGAAATTGAACGGAATTAGAAAACAAGAGGTTGACTCGAGATCTTTAATTTTGTATGTGTTTTCTATGTTGTTGAGTTTCTAATGGAGTATTTCATTTTGCACATGTTTTGTCAGGAGCCTTGGTTAATGGGATTGCTAGGGTTTCATTTTGTGTTGTTTCTGATAGTTATTGCTTCCAGGAAGAATACCAACTTCCAAATGTTTTTTTTTCTTCTGGCATGTAAGTCATCTATACCTTTCAAGTTTTCTGCACCCTCATTTCTTCTTCTGTTCTTCCTAGTTTTAATCCTCATAGCTCGTGATTGGAATCAATTCTGTGAAGGGGCTGAATTCTAGTTTTGTTATTGCCTAATTTAGATACGAGATGAATGCTTTATCTGATTCCTGGTACTTTTGGATTTGCATTAGTAACTTGATAACCTGTGGTAGTTTGGTTGCGAAACATTTATTTTAATATTGAATTCATGATTGGTTAAGCTGGTTATTCTGCATGTGCAAGATTTACATCTGATCAAAACAATTGCATATCTCCCTCTCAGTTCTGAATTTGGATCTTGACTCTATGTGTTGTTTTTGGGGTGGGACGTATTTATTAACCACAATTATGTAAGGGAAAAGATGATTCGCAAAGCACATAAAGAAGCAACCTTCAATATTGAAATACAAATTAGAAACATGAGAGATACAATGAATCAAAGAAACATTGAGTAATTGAACAAAAAAAAAATGCTTTTGAAAACAAACACATTCCAAATTCTCTAGGGAAAATTACAAAAATAGTCACCCAAAACTCTAAACAACAAAAATAACACCCTCCCATTTATATTGGGGGAGGGATATGGTAGTCTAAGGAGTGTTATTTTTGTTGTTTAGAGTTTTAGAGGTTTAGATATGTTATTTTTCCAATTCTTATCATTGAAAACTAGGAAACATGCATAAAATAAAATGTTCTTCAACTTCATCTGAATGGAGCGTAAATCAGAGAAAGGTTAAACAAATTAAAAGAGAGAGCCTTCCTTCATTTTCTATGATGGTTACTGTGAATGAAGAGAGAAGAGTATCTTTCATTTTTCACAGTGTAGGTGGCGGCATCTCAATGCTTGAATTTTAGTTCCATACCATTCCTCTTAACTCTCAATGGATTCCCTTTTTAACTTATACCAAAATGTTCATTTTAAGCTAACACCTAACAAAATCTTGCTTTAGCTTAAATACTGCTATTAATCTACTTAACCTTATCAAACAGTATGCGTCAACAACTCAACATGGATCTGAGCACACCCTGCTTGTATTCCTTTATGGATCACCTTTCTAAGTTTGCTCTCTTAAGAGCAACATGTAAATGCTGTATTCTGATCACCACAAGCAGTAAGATGATTACTGATTACTCATTTCACTTCGTACCACTCTTACAAAATCAAATTCACCAAATAAAGATCAATGCTGTCGGATCTAGCTCCAAGGGTGACTAAACTTCCAAATCAAATCGGATACCCAATAAGCTTACCTTTTATTACATTAAAAATCAATGCTATCAAATTCAGTATTCTTTCCTTCATCGCCTCTAAGCACTTTTGGTTGGCCACTCTCAATCAGGGAAAATTTGTTGGGTATTAGCTCAATACTGTAGGGCATATCATTAGAATTAAATCGATACTATGCTAAGTATGTCAACGTGGCCTTAACTTCAAAATTGGGTTTTCTCTCTCTAAAGTGTAGCAGTTGCTCATGGCCCTAGCTTGAAAACTGTGTTTCTTCTCTCAAGAGTGTAGTTTTTATTCATTATGCTTAGGAAAAGAAACTCTTCATTTATTTTGGTAGTTGTCAACTGAGTGAAGAAAAGCTTTTGCGCTGACTTCTGCATCCATTAACGAGAAGTTGTTGGATCATTTTAGTTTGTTTTCATTTTTGCTGTGATCAGTCATGTTAGGACTAAAAAGTTAGCAATAAATTAAGCTTACTCACCTCAGGAATTATGTTTTGCAGTGGGTGGTGTGTATATTGCTCCCTGGCTCAACAAAATCCTTGGTGACAACTGGAAAAGCTTTGCTGGCCAGAATTATTTTGATCCAAATGGACTTTTTCTCTCTACACTCTGGTCTGGGCCGCTTCTCTTCATTGCAATCATAATTCTGGTCAGTCAATCATCTATCTACTATCTACTTTCTTTTTTGCTATTTTCTCTCAATTGGGCTTGTTGGTTTTTCGCTTTTCAATTAATAAAATGATAAAAATAAAAATGTTCTTTTGCAGATAAACACGCTATTCTCCTTATGTCAACTGATTGTTAGGTGGAAAAAGGCCGAGCTTAGACACAAGGCAAGGCTTGCTCAAAGTAAGGTGGATTAGCATAGGTCGCCGCATTCTTATCCAATCAATCAAGAGGTCGTTGTCTCCTATGGCACATAAGAGGTTACGGTTATTCTTTTTTCATGAGTTTAATATTCTTCAGAAGTTATCGGTTCTGTAAATTAAAAATTAAGCTGTCCTTAAAGATTCTATATCACCCTGTTTTACAGTTCTGTTCCTATAGACATTCAATTTATTAAGTTCAATTTTCCTAAAGCTTCATCCGTTGGCTTGTTAGTCCTGGTATGAATGTTCAAGAAGAAATTTCGCACCAATAGTTATGGTCAACATCATAAAACACTATCCATTTAAGGTTTATAATGTCAATACTGTTCGAAATATCGACAAAAACTTTAAAAAAATTCAAGAAAACTATGAAAATTCTATTAAAAAAATATCTATACTCTATTAGAGAGTTGATTTTGTTTGATGTACTTATTTCTTTGACTACATTTTGTTTGTCAATTTATTTTCTTTAATATTTTTCATTTCAATTACGCTTTTATGAAATTAACTAATAGAGTTGTTTTCTTATTTTTGATGACATAAAATGATTTTATTTATTTTTTAAAATGATTGAAATCTAATTTCTTGATCAATGCCTCTACGATACTTTTTTCAGAATATGAAGAACTATTCATCTATTCTCTTTGGGAAAAAATGTACAGAGTTGGTAGTAATTCAATTAAAGTCATATCTACGACAATGTTAGATTTTACATCTATTTTATATTGAGATTGTAATATCATAAATTTTTAATCATGTATTACTCTATTTTCCAAGGGAACAGAGGTTAAGGGTCAATGAGAAGAGCACGAAATTTATTAAACTAAAATATCAATATTTTTTTAGATAATTTTATTTATATCTATAAAATTATCAATACAGATAGCTTGTTGTATTTATAAATGGGATTTTGTTTGTCTATTTATTTCAAAAATATATTTTGTTTAATATTTTTATGTTATTTTATTTTTACAAATTGTACATCATTTGAGCTATACTAATTGAGTAATGTTATATGCATAAGTTATTGCATTTATTAAGTTACGAATATTTATTAAGTTATGAAAAACTAGGGATGTAGAATGATAAAATGATTATAATAAGAGTACTTATTAAGAGTGGATATTTAAATTGTGCTATATGAATTTATATATACATTAATTTTTTTTTAAAATTTTATAATGATTTGAGGTAAGAGATATTTTGATTTTTACTTCAAATAAAAATATAACTTATCTTTATTTTCTTTAAATTTTACGGGAAAAAATTATCTTTTATAATTATAATCTACATAATCTTTTGTGTTTTAATTTTTTTTATTTATACATAAATTATATAAATGAATTAGCGTTTACTAACTCATAAAAATCTAGCTAGGGTGATAAGTAGAAAAATGAGTTATTTCAATAAAACAAACTTTATAGAAAAATTAAAAACAATTATATAAAATCCTTACTTTCTTTATTAAATACTAACTATAATAACAAGTTAACAACATCTTATTTTTAAATATATATTCATTAAAAGTCATTGTAGAGTTGATTGTTAATTTTCTTTTACTCTTACTTTTGACTCTTTGATTGTACAAATAAATTATAAAAGTGAGTATCTTAGTGACACAAATGGTTCAAACAACACAAAATATTATTTAATATGAAAAAATTAATATTTAGTTGTATTTATTTTTATTATTTCATTATAAATTTATATTCATAATATATTCAAATTAAATTACATATATTTTTATTTTAATTCTATCATATTAATCATAACATGAATAAAATTGTTATTTAAAAGAAAAAATAAATGTATCCATATCAAATATTGAAATTTTAAAATTATATAACATTTCCATTTTTTTATGTCCACAATAAATTTCTGTGGTTATTTTTGATGAAATTATGGTTTAAAATAATTTCTTTTACTAATTTATTGAAAGTTTAAATAATAAAATTACATTTTATTTGACTTTTTTCTTTATTTCCAAATTTTATAGAAAAATAAATGAATCAATTTGATATTAACTATTTTATTATTTTTCATGATCACTTTGAAGCATAAAATACTTATTAAAGATATTATTTATCATGTATACAACGCTAATAAATAATATCAAGTTTAATTAAACATGTTTAAAATCTAGTATTCAGTGTTAATTATATGTTCTGTGAACACAAGTCCAAATATATATATATAAAAGTATAAAATATTATTTTAAACTCAAAAAAATAGTTTTTTTATTAATGACAAAAAAACTATAAATGGATAAATTTAAAAGAAATTTTTTTTGTTAATATTTTATTGATAATATATGTATTATTTAAGATATTTTGGTCAAAAAATAGCATTTTTATATTTTTAAATAACATTATTTTAACAACATTCTCCATATTTTTGTAGACATTTAATATATATATATATATATATATATATATATATATATATATATATATATATCACGTATCTATATCAAAGTGTAAAAATCTTAAAAAATGTCATGATAATACCGACATTTAAAGATGGGCAAAATAACCGCGAGTTCGGTTATTCGCGGATAACTGCCCTGATGATTCGATTTTTCACTGTTTAATTTCGGGGACGAGTTCGGTTTTGGGTAAAAACTGAACATAAAGGAGCGGGTACGATTCAGTTACAGTTATATTCAAAACAGTACCCGCCCGTACCCGAAATTAATTAATTATATTTAAATAAATTATATATTAATTAAGATTTTATTTATTTTTAACCTAAATACCTAATATATAAACCTAATTTATCATATTCCTAAATCCTAACCTAACTCTCTTTGCGCCTCAGTTTTTCTCATTTTTCTTCCATTTGCAGATCTGCCTTCTCTCACAACGCCGCCTCGTCGCCAGCCATAGCCGCAGTCGCCAGTTGCTGCGTCTTCTTCGGTCGTCTCCAGTAGCTACGTCTTCGCCAATCGTCACCAGTTGTTGCGTCTTCTTCGGTCGTTTCCAGTTGTTGCGTCTTCTTTGGTCTTCGCCAGTCACCAGTTCCTACGTCGTGTCGTCGCCAGTTCCCTCTGTCTCGTCGCCATTCACAGCACCAGTCACAGTGCTACATCGTCGCCATTTACAACGTCAGTCACAACTCTCGACTGTACGCTTGTTACCAGCTTGTTATCCCTTCTTCTTCGTGATCTCATTAGGTAATCGTTTCCTTTTCTCGTATGAAGCAGATCTATTGGTGGCTGTCTTGCTATGATATTTTTGCTACTCTGTTTCTTGAGCAAAATTGGACAATGTATTACTCTATTAAATTGTTAATTTTCAAAAATAATGAAACTATCACTAAAGTGTTATATTGGACTACTTCATTTATGAAACCTTGATCATTGTAAGCCGTCTTGCTATGATATTTTTGCTACTCTATTTCTTGAGCAAAACTGGACAATGTATTACTCTATTAAACTGTTAATTTTCAAAAATAATGAAACTATCACTTAAGTGTTATATTGGCGCTGCTCAGTAACTATGTTGTTGACGTTATTCTGGTTCATTGGTTTTTGATGCTTTTACCTATGATTTTAAGATTGAAATCTTGTGCAGATTACTTTGAACAAGGTTTTATAGTCCTGCTCCTTATGATTTGGTTTGGTTATGATTATGATCCAATCATGTAGGATCATAGGCTATCCAACGACGACACTTGAAAACTAGTGTAGTAAAGTCTTTATGAGTAATAGGTTTTCATGTCTTGACAATATGTAGTTTCATGCATGATCTTTTACTATCTGTGGGGTGGGTTAGCATATTGGCGCTGCTCAGTAACTATGTTGTTGACGCTATTCTAGTTCATTGGTTTTTGCTGCTTTTACCTATGATTTTACTTTGAACAAGGTTTTATAGTCCTGTTTTTACCTATGATTTTAAGATTTGAATATCTTGTGTAGCAAATATTCTTTTTCGATTTTCTGTATGTAAAGTAGCATGATCTTTTATTGATTCATAGTGTATATAGTAAAATCTTATTATTGATTCATATTGAATATGAAATATAGTATGATGATAAATTTTTATAATGTCTTCTAGAGTTAGAGATTTGTGAATAAGATAGAGACTTTAAATATCATGACAAGTGAATATGTTGAAAAGGTAACGTGAGATAATAGAAAGTATATGTATATTTTTTATATATATGAATTTAAATTTTGAAAGTTATTTTTTCAAAAAATTTCACCACAATCATCTCAAGGAGTAAATGACATTGAACTTAATGTAGAGGTAACAAGTGGTGGAACTTCAAGTGCCGATCAACATACAAATGTTCCTCTCCTTACATCAACATCTTCACCTGAAAATACACAAAGTCAACCATCAAATGAATGTAGTGAGGAAGAAGATGGAAAGACTAAATTAATGTCTGAAGCATGGGTTCATTTTGATAGGAAAAAAATTAATGGGATATGGAAGGCAATATGTAATTATTGTGGAAAACGATTATGAGGTGATACAAGGAATGAGGCATCTCATTTGAAAGCACATACAAAAGGTTGTCCATTCAAACGGCAAGAAATGGGTATTGGTCAATCATTGTTAAATCCTAACAAGAAAAATGATGGAATTGAATTAGGACATTGGAATTTTGATTCTCAAGTTTCTCGTGATAAATGTGCAAAAATGATAATTCTACACGAGTATCCTCTTAGTATTGTTGAGCATCATGGATTTAAGAAGTATTCACATTCATTACAACCAATATGGAAGCCTATTTCTCAGACCACAGTTAAGAGAGACATTATAAAGATTTATGATGTTGAGAAAAAAAATGATGGATATGTTGGAGAATAACAAAAGTCGTGTTGCAATCACGAGTGATATGTGGAAGTCTGGAAATTAGAACAAAGGATTCATGGTTGTAACTTGTCATTTCATTGATGACAATTGGTATTTGCATAGCAAAATAATAAGATAATTTTTAAGTTTATTGTTGAAATTTATACAATTCCTATTAAATATTTATTTAGAGATTTGATATATTAAATGATTGTATATAACAATTTTATTGTTACTATATAATTTTTTGTAGGTTTATATATGTTCCTGCTCCACACAATACTACAGTTATTGGTCAAGAATTAATGAGTTGCTTTTTGGATTGGAACATTGATCATAATATTTCAACCTTAACTTTAGATAATTATTCTACTAATGATTCAATGCTACCCGATCTGTTAGATTCATTAGATAGAACTTCAATGTTATTATACGGGGATATTTTTCACATGCGTTGTGCTACTCACATATTAAACTCGGTAGTGAAATATGGGTTAAATCTAATTTCTCAATGTATTGTTAAAGTTAGAGATAATGTTGCATATTGGACAACAACACAAAAGAGGGAGGAAAAATTTAAAAAGATTGCATCTCAAGAGATAAATTCTTCATTTATCTCTTGATTGTCAAACTCGTTCGAATTCTACCTTTTTAATGCTTAAAAATGCATTGTTTTATGAGAAAGTGTTTTCTCGTTTAAAACAATTGGATAAGAATTATAATAGTCTTCCTTATGCATTGGATTGAAAAATGACAAGTACAATTTGTGATAAGTTAGAAGTATTTTACAAGGTTACTGAATTGATTTCTGGTTCGAACTATCCCACTATAAACATGTTATTTTCTCATATTTGTGACATCAAATTGTTATTATATAATTGGATTAATGATGAGGATGATTTGATCAAGGGAATAGCGTCAAACATGCTTGTAAAATTCGATAAGTATTGGCAAGAAGTTAATATTGTCATGACTATAGGAGTTTTTTTGGATCCTAGATTTAAGATGAATTATCTCGAATTCTATTTTCCAAGAATATATGGAGAGAATGTCATTTTTGAAATTGAAAAGGTGAGAACAAAGTGTTATGATTTGATAAATATGTACCGAAATAAACGAATTTTAGAAAAGAGTCGACAAATGGAATTTTCAACACGTTCTAATACATCTCAAAGTTCAAAAGGTACTAGTGTTCTTAATCCTACTGGTATAAATGAGTATAAACAATGGAAATTAATGAAAAATAAAGCTGGATCTTTAAAATCTGAGTTAAACTCTTATTTAGATGAGGCTGATGTAGAAATTTCGGATGAAGAGTTTGATATATTGTCTTGGTAGAAGTGTAATAAATATAAGTATCCAATAATGCATGATATGGCTAGAGATATCTTGGTTATTCCGGTCACCACAGTTGTTTCAAAATCTGCATTTAGCACAAGTGGTAGAGTGTGAGCAAACATCATAGTAAACTCAAAGAAAACACATTGAAAGCTTTAATGTGTACTCAAGATTGATTATGAGCTAATATTCATAAACAAGTTATAAGCCTATATATTTAATACTTGTATATATTATATTTTATTAACACTTATTTTATGTATTATATATTAATTAATTAATTATGTATTCAAATATTTTATAATTTATTCAGATATGTTATCTCTTGATTCATACGCTTCCACTATTAATATTGCAAAAGATGATGTTGAGATAAAAAAATTACATTATTGATTAATCAATTTATTATTTTGGTTTATAAAATTGATTTTATATGTTTGATTTTTGTAGGATACCCGTGTATTTGATGAATAATTAGAAGAAAGAAGTTTTGATTTATTGTACTTGAAGTTTTCTTAAATTTATTTATTTAGTTTTCAATATTTGTATTAGTTTGTAATATTTTATTTATATCTTGTGTTTTTTGTTGATATGTATTTAATCTTATCTAGATTCATAGAAATATATACTATTAAATGTTAAATTTTTAATCATAAACTCAAAATAACAAATTTAAATAACAAATTGAGATATCAAGTTCAATATCAACCATTTGTTTTAGGTGGATTGCATTGCTAAAAAGAGCTTAATTGAATAGGATTTTAAAAAATGATTTTTTTAATAACTGTCTCGAATTGTTAACCGCGGGTAAAAAAATGTTCCTGAACTGCAACGATTTTCGAGTGATTTCGAGGAAAGATATTATAATTTGGTTTGTGGATGATTATTTCAAATCCGTCCCGTGCCCATCCCTACCGACATTGTCAATGGTTTTTTCACCGTTGATCCAGTTTGGGGAAGGAAAAAAAATCTTATTTTGAAAAAAAAAAGTTTTTAAAAGTTAGAGTTTATCAATATCTTGCCAGAATCAAACATTTAGCTTTAGTTTTGATTGATTTAAATTTTTTTTTTTTTGGTTTTGCTTGCAGCAGCACCCTGTATGCTGCGTTGTTCACTTAATAGGCTAATGTTTTAATAAATTTTTTATTTTATTTTATTATTATTATTGCAATAATTATAGTGAATGTTATATGCGTGTATTGCTTTTTTAAGATTAAAACTGATTATCAATAAAATATTATAAAATCAAAATCAAAATTGGTTAGTCTTAGGCTTAGGTTAAATCAAGCATAAATGATAAGTGAGGACAGCTTCGGAATATCACTCACTCGAAAACATTAAGCCGAATGTTCACAAGTCATTACGCCTGAAGCCGCCAGTCAGCTTGACAAAAATTTATTAGCCGTTAATGGAAATCATAACGGTCGCCTTTTCAAAATCAAAGCCCCACTGCCCCACCTGTAACCTTTTATTTCCCTCTTTTCTCTCACTAATACAATTTTTTACATCCTACCAAATTACCAGTTCTTCAACGGACTCAAAAATCTCGACTACTTTCTCTTTCACTCAAAGGAAATCCAAAAGCCTAAGTGACCATGGCTACCAATGAAGAACCCAAACTCAACAATGAAGAACCCAAAATCCCAGTCTTCACAGTCCTTAAAAATGGAGCTATTCTCAAGAACATCTTCATCGTCAACAACAAATCACCACCTTCACCATTTTCCATTTCCAATCTGCCCAGATCCATAAAATTCGTTCAAGAATCAGGAAACCCAAATGATCAAGAAAACGAAGAAGTCTTGACAGTTGGCCGACACCCTGATTGCAACATCATGTTGACTCACCCTAGCATCAGCAGATTCCACCTCCAAATTATCTCGAATTCATCGTTACAGAAGCTCTCTGTAATCGATTTATCATCTGGTTTGTCTTTCTTTTTTTTCTTTTTGATTTTTTCCATTGTTAAATGTTTATGGGTTTCCTAGTTGTTGATGATGTTCTTTGATTATTGGGTAGTACATGGGTCGTGGGTTTCGGAGAAGAAGATAGAACCATGGGTTCCAACAGAGCTTAAGGAAGGAGACACTTTAAAAATTGGTGGTTCGAGCAGGGCTTACAAACTGCATTGGATTCCTTTGAGCCAGGCTTACGATTTTGAAAATCCTAATATATACCTGTACGATGTTTCAAGAAATGAAGAGAAAGGAGAAGACTATTTAGTGTCTGAAAAAGAAAATGTCGCGGAGGTATACCAGGTAAGATTTTAGTTCGACTGATACTCACAAGACCGTTTAATAACTTTTTCTTGAGTTTTTTCTTTGTTCCTAACCCTTTTTTATGTGAAGGATGAGATTTATTTACAAATGGAAGATAAATGCACACAAGAGATAGAATCATTGGAAGTAATGGAAACAAAAGAGGAAGATAAGGGAGAATATGAGGTGAGAATTAAGAGATTGAGGTAGATACGATTTGTGTAGAGTGATTTGTCAAGATATTCTTTTTTAGATTCAATTTCTTTATTAGTTTTCATTTGGGCTTTACAGGGTAGCTATTCTTTGTTGGTAGAAGATATTGAAATGCAACATCTACCCGTAGAGAGTATATCTACATCATATGATGATGAGAACTTGGGACTAAATGTGAAAGATGTGGTTCAATCAGCACCTTTGATGTCTGAGAATCCCATCTATACTCTTTTTGATGAAAATGATAATGATAGCCAATTGAAAGAATTTGGTGAACAAAATGAAACCGCAAGCATCTGTGCTGGGTCCTCCGAAGTTAAATCCGTGAATTTTATTTTGCCGGATGAGGAGTATATTTCAGAGACTGGGAGTCTAGAATCTGATAAAGAAAATGAGTGTCTGCAACATCATTTTGTTACAGATATGGTTCCTGAGAACTCTACAAGAGGACTAGAGAATGAATCAAACCCTTTTATGGACTTGGGTTCATTTTCTATCGAAAAGGAAGAGGGTTATTGTGCTGGTGAATATATTTTAGAGACTGAGAGTCCAGAATGTGATGTTGGAAGCCAAATCCTTCTGTCTCATGGTGTGGCAAATATGGATTCTGAGATTCGAGAGTTTGCGAGAGGAGAGAACGAGTCTAACTTTATTGTGAATTTGGATTCTTTATCTTCAATTGGGCACAAAGAGAAGGATCATTGTGATGCTGAATTAGCTGTGCCCTCTGGAGGTGAATCACTGAACTCTCTGTTATCTGTTGAGGAATATATTTCAGAGACTCCTAGTCCAGAATGTGATTTTGAAAACCAATGCCTTCAAGCTCATTCTATGGCAGATAATATGGTCTGTGAGGTCTCTGAGGCCGAACTTCCAGAGGGAGAGACCAAGTCCAACCTTCTTGTGAATTTCACTCCTTTGAAAGTGGAGGCTGATTTTGCCGCTGGATTAGCTGTTGGACCTATTGGAAGTTTGTTTTCACCTGTTACAAAAGTACTTGAGGAACATATGGTCTGTGATATCAAACTTCCAAAGGGAGAGAATGAGTCGAGCCTTCATGTGAATTTGGATTCTTTATCTTCTATTGAACAGAGAGAGAAAACTGATTGTGCCTCTGAACCTATTGGTAGTTTGTTTTCACCTGTAACAGAAGTACTAGAGGAAAGTGAAGCTCAGAAAGTTGACAAACAAAACCAGTCCATAGAACCTCTCAATGCCTTCCAGTATGTATCTCAAGAAGCAAAGCAAGATAGTTCCTTCCCAGGTGAAAAGCTGTGCTCCCCTTTCAATTTTAATTCCATTGTTTCCTATGGAGGAGGCCATCCAGCAGCCGAAAATTATGAAGGAATAGAAGATGAAAACAGTTCTTTTATGGCTGAATATTTAAACTCAGGTATTACAGATGACAAAGGCATCTACACCCCACAATCTCTCCTAGTATCTATAAAACAGCCTCTGACAGAAGAAATAGGTTCACTTATCAAATCAGATAGGGGATCGAGCTTTCCTAATATCTGGTCAAGAAGGGGTAAGGCTGCTAATGTTCTTCAAATTCAAACAGATAAGAGTAGAAGAAATACCGTGGCTGGTCTTGACATGGAAGTCAAAAATTGTAGTAACGAGGATACAGAAGACAAATTCAATTTGAATAAAAAATTATCTTCTTTGGATGTGGAGGAAGTTGAAATATTCACTCCTGACAAGGAGAATCTCACTCCAAATACACTTCTACAAAAATCATTGAAGAAGAAGGGTAAACTAAGGGAAGTGAAGAATTCAACAAGAAGCAAAACCTCCTCTTCAATATTCAACCACAACATCCAATCCAAAGATGACTTCAGAGGACCCTGTGGCAAAGAGAAGAAAATGTTGATAGGTCTCCAAGAACAAAAGCTCCATTTGGAGAAAAGAATGCCATTTGGAGACCTAGCAATGGATGAACAAGGCAAGAAAAAAAGACCTGAAAGAGTGCCATTCCAATCTTTGATTGCCAACTCCGCAGACAAGTTAGATAATTTTGGCCCTGATACTTATACAAGACGCAATGCTTGCGCCAAATTTGCTCAAACCTATGAAAAGGTCACTAATCCACTTTCTGTAAGTTAACTCTGTGTTGATTCTGATTGATCATTAACTAACTACCTTAATCAAGTATATACCTAATGGAGATATAATTTTTAGAATAATCTTGTTCAAGAAAGGAATAACAAGAGCTGGACGATGGTTGTGGACACTGATAGCCTTCTGAACAAGGAGTCAAGGAAATCATTGCAGCTTTTGCAGGGTCTTAAGGGAACTCACTTAATCATTCCAAGAATGGGTAATGAAATTTAAACTGACTACAAGTGTGATTTCCATTGTCTGGTTGATTTATTTTCAAGTTTAATTCAATAATTACAAGCTAACTGAACAACTGGATTAAACATATAATCATTTAAACATCCAACTTATATAATTTTATCTGGTTCGTTTTTTCTTGAATTAAATTCACACTGACGAATATTTTGAATTTTCAATAACCAGTGATAAGAGAGCTGGATTGTATGAAGAGAAAGGGAAGTTTATTCAGAAGGAAAACAGAAGCTTCTTTGGTATTAGAATGGATACAAGAGTGTTTAGTGAAAACAAGCTGGTGGATTCATGTTCAGAGCTCAGGGGAAGACAGAAGGCTGACTGCTCCTACCCCTCCTGCGTCCCCTCAATCTTTACATAATTCAAACAGTGGACATTTATGCTATGGAACAGCAACAAATTCAATGGTCTTTTCAAGTCATTGGAGTTCATTGGAAATTCTTTCCCCTACAGTAGAAGATCATATCCTTGATTGTGCTGTTCTTTGTAGAAAAATGAAGAGTGATGGACGACTCGTCCTTCTTAGTAATGACGTAACCTTGAAGATCAAGGCAATGACAGAGGTAAAAATACTGAAACTGTTATGTTAACTTTCTTTAGCAGTGTATTCATTATGGTCAATTCCTTTTTTCTCTCTCTTTCTCAGGGTTTACTCTGTGAGACAGTGCAAGAGTTCCGTGAGAGTCTGGTCAATCCCTTCTCTGAAAGGTTTCTCTGGGCAGATAGCTCTCCTCGAGGGTTAACATGGTCTTATTTAGACGATGCTATGTTGAGAGAGAAGTACAATAACCGTTGTCCCTTTAGGAAATCATCAAATGCAGAAAGTGCAAAAGGATTGAAGCTCATTCTGCTTCACAATTCTCATTATAGGCAGATAGCTAAAGCAACATAAGTCCGAAAAACATACAGCCAGCATTGCTTGTAGAATTTTATTAAAACGGTGAAAGCTGATATTTTTTTCCTAGTCCAAATTGATTTCAGTATTCAAAGTATTTTGAGAGTGACATATCTTCTGTATAATGTGAAGGTTAATATGTAGTCCATTTATGTTTTATGACCCCCCTCCCCCCCTAGATAGCTCGCTTCAAGTGACATTTTTAGTGGCTTCATAAAGAAATACCCTACAAAGATTTTTTGAATGAATAAATGATCTATGTACAAATGAAACCTATAATGAGTTATGTACGAGATGTTATTCATTATTCTTGAAACATACTCTTTATTAATGACATTTTTCGGAAAATAAAATTACAATAATCTTGAATTTCATTGATGTGGAATACCACGTCATTACATTATAAATAATTTCTCATTATGTAAGAGCATGTAATAATATTTTTACCTTACAAGACTTTTTTCTTTGTTTGATTCTTTACAATTAAGGTAATCAAAATCAAATATTACAAATATAAAGCAAAATAACAAAAGAGACTACATTTGATAGAAAGAAAAGGAGAAGTTAGTAGAGAAAATCACAAAATGATTAAAAAGATACATATAAGATGGTGAAGTAATCATCTTAATCAATCTAAAATAGATGTTGATAGAGTGAAAATAAAAATAAAATGAGACCAAATAATCAATCATAGATGAATATTTAGATAAAAAAAATACTTAAAACACATAAGATGAAATCATGAAATCAAATCAAATGATTCAAATAAACCTAAAAGAACTCTCCTTTCAAAGAAAAAGAAAAGAACAAAAACAAGTAGAGAATTTTCTCTAATCAAATCAAATGATTCAAATAAAACTAATGGAGCTTAGGGCTTTCAAAGAAAAAGGAAAGAACAAAGACAACTAAAGAATTCTCTCTCTTTCAATTTCTTAGATTGTTGCATCTATTAAGTGCTTGAACAACTTCCCTCATTGAAGGTCTTTTGAAGCTATCATCTTGGACACACATAATTGCAATTTGAAACATCCACTAAACATCTTTTATTGGATACTTAACAAGCTTGATTGTATAGAAATTGTCGTGTGAGATTTGAGTCTCTTCACCCACATCACCATGTTTTTTATGTCGTTTCCAAACTCTTCGATTGGCTTTTTTCCAATTATCAACTCCAACAACACCACACCAAAACTATACACATCATATTTTTTTTGTTCACTTTTAACGTGTGGTCATATTCTGTTTTCACAATATCATTGAAAAAACATTACATATCAATCATAAAAATGTTAAGATGAAAATGTGATTAAAATTTATACATATATAAATACATGATTTTTTATTCAATTTTATACTCAAATTTTAAGATTAATTCATTCAACTCTTTTAGCAAATTTTCTTTTCACATTTTGTTAAAAACTTACATTACATGCACATTTATGAATTTTTAACATCAATTTTAAATAGTCATTTGCAAAATATAATAAAAATATTAAAAGATGGATGGAACGACAAATTAAAATTTTAGATTACCTAATACCTTATATATTGCAGTGACAGGTAACTAATAGCTTGTTTGAATGTTTTACTTGAAAGCACTTTTAAGATAATAATTAAATAAAAAAGTTAATTTGATTTTAATAGTAAAATTTCAAGCACTCTTAAAACTCTGTGCCCCTCTTTTAAGCATTTTAGTGTGTTTTTATTAAACAAATCTCCTTGATTTTGAAAAAAAAATACATTACTTCTAAATAAGGAGACACGTTTATATTTTTAATTATTTTTTACAAAATTATATTAACTATCTATTTTTATTAATTTTATATCATTTTATAAATACTATCAGGACTTTTAAGAAATTACAACAAATACTTGCATTTTTTTAAACCTTGTTAGTTGTAACCACATAATTACAAGTGATTTTAAGGGTCATTTTTTAAGTTCAATCCATTTTATCACCTACTAAAAGTATTAAAAATATATTTATTTAATAATTTCAGTATGGGTAGAAGTAATATTTTTCATATATTTTTTTTAAATTTACATAAATTAATATATTTAAAATTTATAACAATAAAATCATTATTTTAATATTATTGAATAAAATTTAATTAAACATTATTTAATATTAAACGAATTTAAATAATTGTATATCAACCAAATAAACATCATGTATTAATTTTTTTTAAATAATAAAAATATATAAATTAAATATAAATAAATATTATTTTTATATTTAGTTTTAAATTATATTTTTTTTCAAACTTATAACTAGTTACTTTTAAAATCGCTTTTAATAAAAAATAATCTAAAAATCAATGATCGAGTACTGCATCCAAAAGCACTCTAAATCAAGGTAATTAGAGTCGTCGAGTCGCATACCTGGCGCAATGTAGCCGAAAGAACCAGCAATTGACGATATAACTTCCGATACACCATTGGTCCGAAAGAACTTAGCGAGGCCAAAATCAGCCAGATGGGCCTCCATATTCAAGTCAAGCAAAATGTTATTGGACTTAACATCTCTGTGTATGATTAGTGGGGAACAATCAGGGTGAAGATAAGATAGTCCTTTTGCAGATTCCACTGCTATCTTGTATTTCATTTCCCAAAGAAGAAGATGGGCACCATTTGGTCCGTGCAATATCTCTCCCAAACTCCCATTCTCCATGTACTAGTACAATAAAATGTTGCTTTCCTTGTTTGACATGTATCCCAATAACCTCACAATATATCGGTGTCTTACTTTCCCAAGAGTCTTTATTCCGGCCGAGAAAACGTAATCTCTCCGACCATTAGCTTTCCCAATCAACTTTTTGATTGCAACCTCAGTACCATCTGGCATAGATCCATGGTAGACAATTCCTGCTCCACCTCTGCCAATGATATTCTCAGTGTTTAAACACTTCAACACGTCTTCGGCTTCGAAATTCAGACGTTTGAATGTTGTCAATTTAAGTGTTTGGCTTATGGAAAACACTCTTTCGTTTTGTATAGAGAGCACAAACACTAATAGTACGAAAAAAAAAAAGATAGATGTTATTAAAATTTGTATCAAATATTATAATTATAAATTCTTTATATCCTTTTTAACAGAATATTAAATAAAAAAAAATAGAGAATACATGACATAAAAATTATAGTAGAAACTCTAAATCGGAGAAAAACTAATTTTGATATCAAAAGAAAACCAGAGAAAAATTCATTATGTGAAAAATTGTTACAACCACACTCTCAATGATTTTCTCACACTCTCAATGATTTTCTCACACACCCAAAAGACGAGCAATTTAAACTCAAGAGAATTTTTCTACAAAATTCTCTCACTCAAACTTCTCATATAAGTTTTTTTCTATTTTTAGGATGATTAACAACAAAAAAATAAAATCATATTTATAGCCTTCAAGTTCCCATTTCATATGACAAACATTTCTTAATTCAACAAAATTAAGCTATCTAATTTTTCTATTCTTTATTCAAACAAGGTTAAACACCTCCATCTTTGAAAATATGATAAGTCACCTTTCATGAATTTTCTTCTAAATTATTTTGATTAACAAATCATTGATTTTGATTAACAAATCTCATATTATTTTTAATCAATCACAACAATCTCTACCTTGATTAAAAATAAACATAGTTACCATTACAACACTATCTACTCCAACATTCATAGTTCTCTACACCGAGAATTATCATACTCCACCATAAAGAGTACACCTACTTAGAATTAATCACCAATTCTAAGAATTTCATATCGGCTCATGTTGAAAAAAACAACTTGCTGAAATTTATTGTGCAACTCTCACACTTGGTTTTCCCGAGAGTTCATAAGTCATCGACATCTTTTCCACCACACACCTTGCATCTATACCAAGTAATGCCTGTGTGAAAACTTGTGGACCCGCTACCAGTAACACACCCTCTTTCATGGCAAGATTTAGAGATTAGCGGCATGCCACGAGGATGTACACGCTCTTTTCAAAGAGCATCACTATAGTCTTTGAAAACAGACATATTGTTAGCGTCACCGTCGGCATTTGAGCTCTTGCCGAATCAGGTCCACCTTTCACACTATCTTCTTTTTCATGAAATTGTTTTTCTTTCGGTTGTCAGCTACCAATGCTGAGTTTTCAGGCGAAACATTTCTTCCACCACTCAGCCTTTTTTCTTCAGAAAACAGCTTGCTAGTAACTTTTGAAAAAAATTATTTTCTCCTTTCCATGAATCAAGATAGGTTTCATGTGATCATAAGAAGATGGAAGAGACGAGATGAGCCTTAAAGTTATATCTCCATCATCAAGTTTAATTCCATTGAGAACACTGAGATGATCAGACATAATAGTTCTTTCATTTATACGCAAAGTATGAAACTGTTTTTTCAGATATACCCGATTTGAAATGTCTTTAGCCTGATACAATTCTTCAAGCTTTTCCCAGAGTTCTTTGGCCATAGATATTCTATGCACATTTGCAAGAATATTTTTGGTCAAACAAAGTCGAATTGCACTTGCAGCTTTTAGATCAAGATCTTCCCAATTTCCATCACTTATGTTGGTTTTACTAGACTCAATACGAGTAACAGGGGTTGGTTTTCCCTTTAACGCCTTGTGTAACCTGTATTGGATCAACAAATTTTTGACTTGTACTTGCCACAAGCCAAAATTGATTCTCCCATCAAATTTCTCAATGTAAATCTTGACTCTTAACATTTCTCCCTCTTTATTTGAAATTGGCTATGATACAAGTTGTTAGGAAAATTTGGATCAAATGGTATAATCACAAATTTTCTCTCCTAAGATCCTTCTTAGCAGAATATCAAATAATATAGAATGCAGAATATCAAATAATATAGAATGCAGAATATCAAATAATATAGAATACATAACACAAGAATTATAGTAGAAACTTCAAATTGGAGAAAAACCACTTTCGTTGTCAAAAGATAACCAGAGAAAAATTCATTATGTGGAAAATTGTTACAACTACTCTCAATCATTTTCTCACACACCCAAAAGACGAGCAATTACAAGCCCAAGAGAATTTTTCCACAAAATTCTCTCACTCAAAAACTTCTTATATAAGTTTTTCTCTATTTTTGGGATGATCAACAATAAAGAAATGAAGTCATATTTATAGCCTTCAAGTTCTCATTTCATATGCCAAACAGTTCTTCATTCAATAAAATTAGGCTACCTAATTTTCGTATCATTTATTCAAATAAGGTTAGACATCTCCATCTTTGACAATATAGTAAGATATCTTTCATAAATTTTTTAAATTAAACACCTTCTATTTTGACTAACAAACCTCATATTATTTTTAATCAATCACAACAATGTTGTACTAGCAATTAGATCAAGTCTGGATGAAAATGTCAAGTGATGGTGGTCATGAATATCATGGTTTGCTTTTGTCATTTGGAGGACACAGATATGGATTTCCATCGAACGACTTGTCATTGATAAAACGGAGGTACACTTCTGGAGAAATTGTTCGAAAGTGATTGTTGCCCGTATCTTCATTCGTGGAATCGTGGTGATGATATCACTATGCTGGCAAAACTCCAAGGACACCAGAAGGTAGGTGCTTTAATTTTTATACTTTTATTTTGTTGTTTTTGCTTTCAGAAGTTCCTTTCATATTTCCTTATCTGCAATTTCTTTATTGGCTTATGTTATTTCTTTGTCTTGTACTGTTTTGTGTATTACATGTAATTTAAGAGCTGTAAAATATGTGATGCTTGTCATTACGTTCTTTGACGTCATGAACATTCTAATTTTACAATAATTTACATATTACATGGTAAAACAAACAGAATACAAATATATTTTCTATTCTTTATTTGCAATTTCGGAAACCATTATAAATTAATGTGTTGCGTTGCGTCATACTAGCTTTATTCTGAAAGTACAGATAGAGGATTCCATGTTTGGGATTGTCATACCGACCAATTTACTCGTACCATTCCTCTTGTTGCATAGGTTGGTTGTTTATTGAATGAGGACCTATGGTTTTTTGTTGGTATGCCAAATGTTGTAAAGGTAATTATCACATTTCATCATTTTATTTTTTTTGCCTTTCTCAATATTCTTGTTTATCTGTAGGTATACTTGTTTTGATACTTAAGCATGTCTTTTAATCTTATAGGCATGGAAAATTAAGACTGATGCTGAATCTAGTCTAAGCATACCTCTTGATCAAGTTAATTCACTAGAATTTGCCAACAGAATGCTATTCGTTGGGACACAATATTGGCATGGAAAAAATGCTCTGAAACTATCTCATTTCTATCTCTTGCATCTTTGAAAGGTCACAATCAAGCTATAGTATCTTTAATCATAGCTGTATTCTGATTCTGTAGAGGGGTATGATTTTTCTTTATCCATGTATTATAGAGCATTTTTTCATATAGTAACCTGTGTGCATATATTGATTCAATATTTATTTACTTAAACTTTTCAAATGTACAATTTTTTCATGAAATAAATATGAAAAAACTCTATTTATTGATATTTATTTTACCTTATGAGTGTGGGATCTTGATACATTATAATGCACTATGACACTCGATGAGCATTCTGATGCTGTGATGTCTTTAATATATTGGGATCAATATTTGTTGTCCTGTACACAATTAAGGTTTGGGTTGCTACCGAGTCAAGTGGCTTGGAGGCGGTTTATACATACAAAAAGGAACATGGTATCTTAATCCTTAGTGAGATGACAGATTCAGAAAGGAATCACATATTGTTATGCTCTTGTAATGATAATTTTATTCGCTTATATGAATTACCAGGTAAGTTACAAATTTACAATGATAGTATATTTTTTCACATTATAATCTTTTTTTTTTGGATAACTTTTATGTTACCTTGTATTTTATTAGTCATGATTATTTTGATTGTCGCTGCAATTTTACTGAGATGGGCATATTATTTGCAAAACTAGTAGTCCGTACAATTAAGACTGCACATGGGGTACTTATTTTCACTGGTGATGGCACAGGTGTTCTCAGCGTGTGGAAATGTTCTACACAGCCTAAGACGCAAGAGTGTTAATGAGAGATGCATTCTGCCTTCTGATTGCCTTGTAAAGAATGAATCAATTCTTGTTTTTTGTAATACATCAAATAACGTTTGAGTCATTGAGGTTCCTTATATATATCCATATTTTTGGGTTCGTTATTGTAATCAATTATTCTTTCAATTACCCCTTTAGGTTTACTTGTATATACAGGTGTAATTTTTTTTAAAGAATCAATGAAATCATTCCTTCATTCAATGTCCCTTTTTCGATTCCTTGTGCATACACTTATGTATGGGCTAAGTCTGGGTAAACAATATAAGAACCTCAAAGATACAAATATATATTTATAGGCTACTTTGTCCAAAGAAAATGATTTATTTGAGATGATAAATAAATTACACAGTAGAGGGAGTTCACCTGTTCCTCCAATTCATACAGAAAAAAGGAACACAGTACACCTGATGAAAACAGAGAATAAAAATGTGAGTTCCATCAACATTGCTCAAGGTTATTAGAACTTGACTCTCCTCCACTCCTTTGGTTGTAACTACAAGATCCGGATAGAAGAAAAGAGAAGGAACTTTCGGTGTCATCAAACGGAGGTCGAGGGAACTCATGAAACCCCCCAAAGTTACATGTATCATAGTTCATTGGTGAGAAATACGCAGTAGGATCATCAACACCTCCTTTCAGTTCCATAACATTTTGAAATGCATTTCCATCAGAAGCAGTAGATCCATAACTGAAGTTCAAACCAACCTTGTTTGTTGCTTCAGTTCCCATCCCTTGATCAGCTGACACGCAACTTGCTTTCATTTCATCAACAGATATGGCTGGAGTGTGGCCTTGAAACAAGGCAATATGTCCAAAGAGCTTATCTTTCCTTGAGAATGTTGTGCCACAAGAACAAAGCCACTTATCTCTACCACAATGCTTCTCGTGAGTTTTTAGATCTGCAATAACCGAGAATTTTTTCGCATGGCATCGGCTGCAAGTGTAACTTTTGTCACAGTGGGTTCTCTTGTAATGATTCTTAACGCATAGAATAGTCTTTAAAGGCTGAAACTTCTTATGATCCTTGTTTCTCTTGCAGCCAGCATAAGGACATGAATACCTCTTAATAAGAACAGGTTCAGAATTGGCTTCTTTGTGTGGCTTTGCAAGTGCTGCAGGGGTCTTATACTCATCACCGTGGCCTCTCATGTGCATCCGTAAATTGGCATCCCTCTTGAATCCCTTTCCGCAAATTGTGCAAAAGTGAGTGTGAGGTGCGAGGATCTCTTCTTTTTCTAATTGTAGGATCTCATACGTACCAGGTAAAAGGTTCTCACTTTCATCAGCATCCTCCTCATCTTTTGATTCATGTTCTTCAGTGTTGTAGTTTTGCTCTGAACCACAGTACGCAGTGAAATCAATCTTATTAGATTGTTCAGAAAATTTCCTTCCACCATTACTCTTTAGCTGAATATCACTGCTCATGCCAGACCCAGAAGGAAAGTTAACCCCGTTAAGATGCCCTAGTTGTCCGATAGGAGTAGCAGCAGAAAGAGTCTGCTTCACAGATGGCAGTAGACTTCCTGCTGTGGTGATAAGCTGAGCAATGATTGAAGTAAGATCAGCTGTTATGAGCTGTTGTTGTTGAGCCACAATCTCATTTGGTCTTCCAAGAACTTGGCCTCTTCGACCAACAATCAAATGCACTAAATCCTGGAGCTGATGGATTTTCTGCTCAAGGAAAGACAGATTGTTCAGCATTGTGTTCGGATCCCAGTCTTGAAATTTACCAGTTTGGAGTGTCTGAATCATCTGAACATCTTGATCAGAAACTGTAGTTTGATTACTGTGGTTGTGATAAAGCGGCAATTGTGTTTCAGAAGGCTGCTTAATTTTTTTGAAAGATGGTTCAATGCCATAATCCAAAATAGATGGATCTTCCCACTTCTGCTGGGGTGATTGTTGGTTGAAATTGGAAAAAGATGGATGATCTGAAGTAATATCTCTTGTCAATTCATTCATGGTGGGAGAATTTTCCCAGCTGCTAGCACATAGCCCATCTTTGTGATCCATTTTCAGTTTTGATCCTTACCTTATGTTCACCGTCTCAGTTATCCAATTTAGTGCAAATCAAAACTGGGGTTAGCAAGAAAACACATATATTATTATCCAAAGTAAAATTAAACAAAGATATAATACGTAAAAGAAAGAAAGAAAGGGAAAAAAAGAAAAAAGAGAGAATACATAGTGATAATTATATGATCATATCCACACACCCGTGAGCACCAGGGTGGGAAAGAAAATCTTTATCATTTAAATAAATAAAATAATAATAGCCACAACCTTCATCACATACACAATATTACAAATCTCAATTCAATTAACAGCTATTTTACCGATTTGTTTGTGCAGAAAAAAGAAGGGAAAAAAGTATCCTACTATCATAATCTCATTACCCAGAAAAGTCTAAATTTTTCCATCAACGAAGATTATTCATGATTCAGAACCATGTACTAAGACTAAAATCTCTTGAACTAAACCTATGAAATCCAAAAATCTCATTTCATTCCTTAATTTAAGAGTAACCCAAAATCCCAATTCCAATTTCAACGGAATAGCAAACACGAATTCATAAAATACACCAAGCCCATAATCAGAAACATTTAAGCGAGTTCAAAAACACAGAAAGACCTCAATATCAACCATAAACACCAAATAAATCTTCCATCTTCTAATACATACGTACTTCTCAAATGAACAACAATAATTAATTAAGATCGAAAGAAGAATAACAATAGAAAAAGAAGTAAGAACTAACCCAGATTCAAGGTTATTTAGTTCCTCTCAGTTTCTTCCTCACCGGGCTGCGCCATCAAATTGAAAGAAAAACATGGGAAGAGAAGACGAAGCTTAAGCACGACAATATATCAGCAATCCCAGTTTGGAAAGAGGACAACTTTGCAAAAAGTAGGACCAAACTTATTGGTCAACTCGTTCAAGCAGACCGTTAGATTAGTGTGTTGGTCCATTTTGGTCAAACTCATCAAATCAGAACCGTCAGATAGATAAAATTATGGGATCTGATACATTGGTTAAGAAAGTGAATAGAAGGGACTGAGACCATCGAGACTGCGCAATTAAGGAATCTGAACCCCACTTTTATTGTTTTGCGTTTTGTGGGAAGTAAATTGCAATTTTGATTTTTCTTTTGTTGAGTATTTCATAACTTAGAAACAGAAAAAATAAAAATTAGATAATGATATTATTATAATAAAAATATATAAATTATCTTAATTATATTTTAATATTATTATTATTATATAAAATTATTATTAATAAAAAATTAATGTAATAATAATAAATTTAATTATTACAAAAATATTAGTAGGGGAAGTGTGTGAATGGGGGAGGGCTTATGCTTACCACTTGAGTCTTAACTAGGTGCTAGGAAACTGCCCTTTTTTGCACTAACCTCAATGAATGTCTCTCTAGCTTTGTGCCTACTTGAGTTCAATAGGCACTTCCAGTTCAGCAAACGAAATCTCCTGGGCCTTCCTCTGTATGCCTGTCTATGTGACTCCAAATATTGCATTTTTCTATGACAGTTTTAATTGTTTAACTTTTTTTAACTTCTTTTTTCATTTCACATGTACACTTTTTCTTAAGTGTTCCTTATTATTATTATTACGTACAGTAATATTAATAATATTAATAAATATATCATCAAATTATCATATAAATTATTAATAATATTACTCTATCGCTTTTGTAATAAATTTCTTATCATTGTTACAAATTTACCCTCAATTTCTTTATTAATAGTATAAATTTTTTATTAGTTGTATAAATTTATCATAAAAATATAATATAATCATAAAAAAATAACATATTAATACATTTATACTATTAATTATAATTGAATATTATTTTTATCACTATATATCATTAGATAATATATTTGTAATTTTTATGGTAATTTGATATTATATTTATAAATTTACCCATAATATTATATACATGTATAATTTTACACATAGGAAATTATTGGATTTATGAGAGAGAAAAACAAGCTTAGAAAAACTTAAACAATAAAAACATTGAATAGAGAAGATATTGTAAAAGAGAGAGAAATATAACAATTTAAATAGGAAAAATAAGTTTAAAAAATGTAATTATAAATAAAAAAACATTTTTTGTTAGAACGATTGTTTCATTTTTATTTATTTTTACTCTTTTATTTAGGAGTGAACTTTATCTACAAATTCTCGAACAATTTTTATAAAATTTAATTCTCTTGTTGTATTTTTGATGTGCAACCAACGTTTTTACAAATGTGCCTAAAAATATGAGTCATTATTGTATTAAAAAATTAACATTAGCTTCGTATATTTTAGGAATATTTATTATATATCAAAAATAATAAATTTGCTTCAATTTATCCATTTTTTTTCTTACTATTTGTATATAAGAAAAAAATTATTTATATAAACTTAATATAAATTATAAATAATGTGAATATGTATTAATAATTACAATTAATTCAAGTCACCAAGAAATTTAAGTAATACTAATGTGATTATTATAAAATTACATACAAATTATTATAATTTTAAAAAATATACGTGATCATTGATTTTCTTATTATTAAAATTAGTCACATGTAAAAACACATTCTCGCATTTTAAGTGAACTTTTTCGAAAATTGAGCCAACCCAATATCAACTTATCTTCCGACCATTATTATTCACTCTTATTCCGAATCTACCAATTAATAACTCCAACCTTAGGCATCAAGCTAATTCCTTATCTCCCAAATGCACAATCCTAAGTTCCTAACCAAGGGATTAATTATGGTATTAATGCTTTCTTTGGGATTATTCCCAAAGCTTTTGAAACATTAAAGTGGATCTTTTTGTTTTCAAATCTATATATATAAAGCAATATGAACACTATAAATAAATGAAAAGTTAAGATTTGATCTTTTTGAACATAAAATTCATTATTAAAGAAATATAGTAGAAAACCGTAGTCTAACTCTTAATGTTTGGGGTTATTCCCTTATGCATTTGGAAGATAAGGAAATGGTTTGTCGCCTTAACGTTGGGTTATTAATTTTGGGGCATGGGATAGGGGTGAGGAATGGTCGAGAGATAACTTGTTATTGGGTTGGTAAATTTTTTTTATTAATTTACAAATCTAAAAAATACCTTACAATGAAAAGGTATGTGTTAAGTAATTACTTTCATAAGAATAATTAACGGTAATCTTATAATCATTTTCCACGTTTTTTATTAAATTATTAAACTTTTTTTCACTACCTAATAATTATACTATTTTTGTGTATTTTTATTGAAAAATATTGAATTTTTAGGATCATATATATCTTAATTTTTTATATTAAGTGATTAAAATATGAATATTTAATAAGAGTAAATATTAAAGTTAATATGAAAATATTTAAAAATATATTAATTGAAATATTCTAGCAACAAAAAATTTGAAAAAAATATAATTGATTTAAAATTTAAAATTTAATAATATTATTTATAATTTGATTAATTAAATTATATTAACGATGTCTACCGGTTGACTGGTTGAAAGATATTACTTTCTAACATCTTTTTGTTCTTAGCAAAGTAAGATTCTATTGGCGTGCATCAAACAAGGAATTTAACCTACGAATTTATCAATTATAAAACTTTCATAGTATTTTTATATTTTTTTTATAAAAATATTATAAAGGGTCAAAATATTTTCCAGTCAAAGTATACGATTGCGTAAGGTTGGGCCTGAACATAGGCCCAAATATTGCAGAGAGAGCTCGAAAATTGATGGATACGATGTGAAGGTGAATCACAATAAATTTTAGTATAATTATAATTAGTTTATTAATTAAAATTATAAAATTTATTTTTTAATATATAATTAAATAACGTATTAATCTAGCTGTTGTCGAATACGAATGCTCTGGTCCCACCCATTAATAAATTTCACACACAATGACATACCAAATTTAAAAAAAAAAAAATGACATACGCAATGACGATTTCCTTGAGTGCGACGCTATAAATTGATAAGAAAGAACTAAGAACAGAGCATCTCTTTAAAAGCATACTCGATGATACACCCCCAATTTCTACCAGAACAGCGCACAACACAAGACAAACCCTAAAACTGAAACATTGTATCGTTTTTCACCCATTCATATAATCGATTTATTCAAGTTGTTTTAGCTTTAACCTTATATCATTTACAACATGAAGTAAAAAAATTATATGATAAATAACTTATATTTTTTACAAATTAAAAAAAAAATTATGTTGTATAAAAATAACATATATTTTTTCAAAAATATTAAAAATAAAATTTTATATACAAAAAAAAGTTACATCATTCAATTATATTCTCTGCTTTTAAAATTTTTAAATAAGAAAAGTTCTAATGGGAAGAACATTTTTTTAATACAATGTGTCTTATACTCATCATACACTTTTGTATACTCAATTCATTCTTTATTTAACATGTGTTATTGTTAATTTAAAATAGCGTAATTTTTTTAATGACATGTTAACCAACGATGGATTTAGTATTTACATACTAGTAGTATCCTTTACAAAATAAAAAATAATATTAGTTACTATTTAACTATTAATTATTTTTAATTAAAATATTTAATATATATATATATATATTATTTTAGTAAAAATATATTAAAATTATTGAATTTTATTGATATATTAAGTATTAAAAAATTTCAATTTTAAATTCAATTCAAATACTAAGATAGAATATTAATAAATGTTGCTAGCATTTCACAAAATATAAATGCAATATTTAATATAAGAAATAATTCATTATTTGTAAAGTAATTGATTATTCCATATTCTAACCCAATAAAATATATTATTAATGAATCTATGTTTTTAAACATAAGTATCCTTGATATAAACAATATAATTGACAAAAAATATACTCTAAAAATAATAAATAACACCTTATTTTAATACTAAAACTTTGTTTATTTATGGAACGTTAAAGTTATTGACAAATTTTATTACTATAATTTTATCTCTATTATAAAAATATTATTCATTATTTTTAGAGTATAATACTCACCAATTAGATTTTTTTCTATATCTTATTGTATATTTATTTTTTTAAAAGAAAAAATTATACTAATTTTCAATTTTATTAACCTAAAATATCACATAATTATATACTCTAGAAGTAACAAATAATTCTTCCTCTATTACATCTCTACTAAAAAATAAATTATATAATTTTTAAATATTTATGAATTCCATGTAATTTAATAAATAAATTATTTTTATAAATTAATTAATAAAAATAACATATAATTAAAATTTGTGAAACACAAGGGACAAATAGAATTAATCAAAATTATTTGTGTTATGTGTAAAGATTATCATCAAAAGTAAATAATTGTAAAATTTTAAAAGTTATTTTATCATATAATAAATTATAATTGACATAAATATAAATGAATATATAAATTTATATATCTTTAACATTTTTTTATTTATACGATAGAAAAATAAATTTGCATCACTTAAAACTATTTTATGCTAGTCATTTTTCTAAATCAATGAAAATAATTTTTATGTAGCTCTATTGTAAGAGTATTTTTTTTTACTAATATCATATTAAATTTTTATTTTTAAAAATATCTAAATATTAAGTTATTAATTAAAATGTATAAGTGTTTTAGTATTAGTATTTTAGTATAAAAATAAAACATCCTTAAATTTTTTAAAAACTATAGTTTTAAGAAAACTTATAAAAATTACGTAATTAATTATTCACTAAACTCAAGGATAAGGATATTTTGGATACAATCTTTTTTTTTTAATTCTTCATTTGTTTATACTTATTTTTAAATGTCAATAATCAATTTTATATCTAATACATGTAATAATTTAAAATTATTTATAAAAATAATATTTTGATCATAAAATTAATAACATATATCTTAGATTTAAAAAGTATAAAAAAGAGGCCATTGGATTTTATTGTTATCCCTTTTTTAATTTAATTCTTTTACCTTCCCCAAGGAAGAGACAAAGGGCTATTTATCCGATATACAAGGAGGGACAATATCCGATATACAAGGAGTGACAAGAATATGGACTTTTCTTTTAAGTGGCCATAAGTCCTTCGTTTTGAAACCATATCTCTCTCTTTTTTGCTTTTAGTTTTTGTATTGATAACTTTCTCATATTATAATTATAATTAATTTAATAATTTTTTATTAAATATAATTACTTAAACTTGATAATTATAATTTATCACAATAAACGGATTTTTTGTTTTTTGTAATCTATATTTGCCTTTTCCTGTCCATTTCCTTCCACCCTCCCCCTTTTTTTGTTCAGATGTAACTCCACTTTTATATTATTACTATTTTTCTAAGAAGCTCCACTTTTATGATATGAATCAATCCATGGATTCATGAATCACGCGTATGATTTTTGTTTTTGTTTTTGCTTTTTGTGAGTGAATGAATCACGCCTATGATATATATATTAAAAGTATTAGAAGAATACACCTTTTAATAAGAATAATTATGGTATGGATTCCCTATGTGCTAAATAGCTAATTGATTAAAAAAGAACATGGAGTCCAAATAAAACAAAATTATTATAAAATATGAAAGATTCCATAGGTTATGGAAATAACTTCCAATAGCCATAATTCACCATTATATGTTTTCATGAGCCTTTGGATGGTCAAAGTCCATGAAAAATAAAGGAGATAAACGACTAGGATACTCAATAGTACGTTATAACTGCAAGGGATGGGCCGCCATTCTTGATAAACTAGGGAAGCATGTATCGTTACTCGGCAGGGACTCTAACCCTTGTTTTGCAAGGCCTATTTAGGCGCTGCTACAAGATGGGAAGGAGATTGGAATGAGAAATGTCGAGCGAAATGATATTGGCGAGCTCTTTGGTGCCTTAATGCAACCGTTCTCTCCATCATTGCTGAATCCCTGCCTATTATAGTCTCAAATTTGTACTTGTTATATTGGGATGAAGAACATGGGGCTAGCATTCGATCCGAAAATGATGGTTCAAAACCGATGATATACAAGTACAAATTCTTGATCATGTTTCATTTACATAAAATATAATTTAAAAAATGCGGCAGTAAATGTTCTGCTCTTAAATGCAAATTCAACATGTAGGTTATTGTAATATCAAAAAATTGATTGACTGTCTGCATAATCATCCAAGATACATTACTCAAAACCAATTATCATAAAATGTAGAAGATTTCGTATCACAAGGTACCTAAGAAGTATCAATCTTGTTATATAATTCACTAAGAGTCCACTCTGCATCTGCAATACAAAGGCAAATACTTTTACCATCAACACACTGAAACTGGGAAAAGGTGAAAAACATTATAATTTTGAAGAAAACATAAAGCAAATTTCATAATGATCACGTAGCAAGAAATTATAAATAAAACCTATAAAAAGTAGGACTTGGGTCTACCAGGTATATTAGGTGCTTAACTTTGCCCAATTTTCAATCTAGACCATCTTTCTCTATGAGAAAATCCAGGGTAATCACCTTATCAAAAGTAAAAGCTTACACCTTACACTCTCTTTTTAGTTTTTTTCATCTCCCTCATACTTCTACATCTTCTTTCTGTTCCAACAGCTAGCTGGTAACTCAGCCTCAATCTACAAACCAATTCAAATGTATGTCCTTTCGCCACTTAGAGAATGCAACCGACAAGATATATAGATGTGTTTACTAAACAAGACGAAGGAATGAGGAAAAAAGGAGTCATTTTCATTTACATGATTACTTCCTAAACGCATGGTGAAAAGACAAGAAGGACCTCACAAATTTGAGAGTCATTCTCATCGATTGTTTCTGTACTCTTCCTTGGTATTGATTCACCCCAAATTCACAAGATGTAATTACAAAAAATACTCCTTATTTTAATATATTATTCATTATTACATTTAAAAGAATTTTTAAGTAAATTAATATTTTTATTCTAATTACTCACAGTTTTTAGTAAATACAAAGAAAGGGAATTCCCTTTCCTCTCCATTCCGATTCACCAAGTTATAACCAACTTACTTCAGTTCAGATTCCCTTCTCACACCCAACAGGATAAAACTGTCTCTACTAATACAAACATACCTGATTTTCTTATCCATTGTTGCCCAAATATCGAACTATCCAGCTGAAGTGGCATGCAATTTATTGCCATGGGAGAGTTATTGTATGGTTATCGAGTGAGGTACATTGTCATCATAAGATTTTACTGTATCCATATTTTCTGCACATTCAAGCCCCTAAACAAGAACCAGAACCTAGATTTATGAGCTTCAAAGATAACTGATGAGATTGTATAAGATAGTCCTTAACATATATCTAAAATTTTATTTCAGATTCAAGTTAACATAATGAACATATATTTCCAATTCAGATTAGTAGATGCATTATTTATATGACACTATCTTCTACGCCCCACAAGTAAAAATTACCAAATCACAAATCAGCTTTCAATATCACTCTCTCCAGCTCCATGCCAAACCAATTGAACCCTCAAATTACACAATAACATAAAATCAATTCCTTTTTTCCTATAACGAAATAATTACTAATTAATATCCCAAAAGAAGAATAAATGAAAATACGTTTAAATAATTGGCACCTTGAGGGACAGCAGAGAAATCAGCTACCAAGAGGCTTTTTTGATGCCATTCAACATGCCCTTGTTTGCTAAATCTCGGAAAACGATACGAGACATGCGAAAGGCCTCGTAAACAGCTCGTGGGCGGCCGGTGAAAATGCAGCGATTCCTGAGGCGCGTGAAGGCGCTGTTTCTGGGCAATCTGGAGAGCTTATAGCGATTCTCCTCACGCACCTCAGCAGGAAGGTTAGTATCGTTGCTCATAGCTTTGTAGAGCACGCGCCTCAGTTCATACTTCGCCGCCAGCAATCGCCGGTGATGATCTCTAATATTGGCGTTCTCTCTTGCCACCGACATTGTATTTGCTTCGATTTCGGCTGTATTCCAATTTCGAATTGGTTTAGAATAAACGACATTGTATCTATCATGTTAAAGAAAATTATCCTTCTAAAAAAAAGGGAAAAAAAAATTAGAAAACGAAGACAACTAAAATTGTAATTAAATATTAAAAATTGATGATTATTTCTTGAAATTTATAGTAATTGATTAAGTGCAGAACAAGAATAGTTTTTGTAATTCAAAGTTAATACAAACGATTTTATATACATAAAAATAGATCGTAAATAGAATTTTACTATTACAAAGCGCTTTAATTAATTACAATAATTTTTTTTTATTAAAAATATTTTTTAAATAATTAAATAATAAAAAATATATTAAATTTATAAAATTTAATATTAATTTAATGGAAGGGCAGCACAATAGAAACTTTTCTAAAATATAAATATATTTTACTATCCATCTTGGTTTAAAGAATATATACTATTTATATCATCCTTTTGGAACTTTTTTTCCTTTGATTTTACCTTCGATTTGTGATAACTGAAACTCTCTTCTCACAAGAGTTTGCTATCTTCGCATAGGTTTATTTTATTTTTGTTAGATTTAATAAATCAGTATAATTTGAGGTGTATTTTTATTTAAATTTTAATTTATGTATTTTTATTTTTTATATAGATTTATTTTAGTACAAATTTTAGCATATTTTTTATTAAATTTTTGACATATTTTTCAATCTATAATTAAATTTGTACATCGTATTTAAAAATTTATAATGTTTTAAAAATATATATAAATTGTGATTTTGTTAATACTCAAAGTAATTTTTTTTTCTTTTTTACAAGTAATATATTTAAACTAATTAAGAAAGAAAAAAAGAATACATAGATTTATATGTTATTGTGCAACTACTACTACATTATACATACCCTTTTCTTTGTTTTCATAGAAACAAGTACAACATCATCAAACTAGCTAAAAAAAAATTCTTTCCCTTCTCCAACATACTTTTAAGACCATTCCATACTTTGAGAGCAAGTGATTCAAACTCTTCTCTAGATTTATTTCGATCCATCTCAACTCGATCATAAAAGTTCAACAAAACTAACCATCTTTCCCCGATCAATGAGATGCATAGAAAATTTCGTTTATCATTTACACTCAATACCCCATAATACCTATCAAGAAAGTCTCTTCTAGCTTCACAGTTTCAAGTTGATCATCAATTTTACCCTAACAACAAACACATGATACAATTACAGTATATACTGTCAACATTGTGTTTTCTGATAATTATCAGAGATATTTTCATATTATTTCTGTTATAATATTTTTGTACAAATGTATTGTATTTGTATACAAAAAAGAAACGTAAAGGAAACAAATTATAACATTATTAATTTCTATTATTATTCTTGTCTACTGATTATCTGCCACAATTTCATGCATTGTTGTCTGCTTGTTGTCTCACATACTACTCACATGTCAACACTCCCCCTCAAGGTGGTGCATATATGTCTCTTATGCCCAACTTGTCAAATGAGTTGTAAAAGTTCTTTGTAGACAGATTTTGTGAGTATATCAGCCAATTGATCTTCTGATTTAACAAATGGAAGTTGAATAATTTTTTCTTCAAGATTTTGTTTGATGAAGTTCCGATCCACTTTAACATGCTTTGTGCGATCATGTTGGACTGGATTGTGGGAGATGGCAATGGCTATTTTGTTATCACAAAATAAGTTCATTTCAGTGTTAGGAGCAACACCAATCTCAGTTAGAGGTTTTTTCAACCAAAGGAGCTCACATATTCCCTTGACCATTCCTCGAAATTCAGCTTTAGCGCTAGATAAGGCGACTACCTTTTGCTTCTTGCTCCTCCATGTAACAAGATTACCCCCCACAAAATAAAGTACCCAGTAGTAGTTTTCCTATCCTTGATATTCCCTGCCCAGTCTGAATATGTATATCCAACGACTTCCAATTGACCATTCCTTGAAAACATAAGTCCTTTCCCAGGGGAGGATTTTAAATAACGAAGTATTCGTATGACGGCATCCATATGGTCTTCACTTGGACAGTGCATGAATTGACTCACGGCACTCACAGCATAAGCAATATCAGGTCGAGTATGAGATAAATATGTGAGTTTACCTACTAACCGTTGATATCTCTGTTTATCTGCTGGTACTTGGTCCACATATTCTCCAAGTTTATGATTTTGAACCATTGGAATATCGACAGGTTTACAATCTAGTAGTCCTGCCTCTGCCAGTAGGTCCAGAGTATATTTCCTTTGGGAAAGACATATGCCTTGTTTTAATCTTGTTACCTCAATAGCTAAGAAGTATTTGAGCCCTCCCAAATTCTTCATTTCAAACTCATTTGATTGTTGTTCTTAAAGCTTATAGATTTCTTCTTTATCATCCCATGTAATGATCATGTCGTCTACATAGACTATAAGGGTTGTTATCTTCCCTAATCGATGTTTTAGGAAAATAGTATGATCAGAGTTGCTTTGTTGGAACCCATATTTCTTCATTGCTGAACTCAACCTACCAAACCATGCTCGAGGTGATTGTTTTAGTCCATATAATGCTCATTGTAACCTACATGTAGTTTCTTTTCCTAATGTAACAGTATATCATGGTAGGATATCCATGTAAATCTCTTCTTCAAGATCACCATGAAGGAAGACATTTTTTACGTCAAGTTGGTGTAATGGCCAATCTAAATTTTCCGCAAGAGATAACAAGACTCTAACAGTTTTTAGTTTAGCCACAGGTGAGAAGGTTTCTGGATAATCTATCCCGTTTTTCTGTGTATATCCTTTTGCTACAAGCCTCGCCTTGTATCAATCAACTAACCCATCTTCTTTATACTTAATGGAGAAAATCCACTTGCATCCTACCATCTTCCTCGCTTGAGGCAACTCGCTTAACACCCATGTGTTATTCTTCTGCAATGCCTCAAATTCCTCTTTTATAGCTTGAGCCCATTTTGGATCAGATAAGGCTTCTTCAATGCTACTCGGAATTTGACACGAGGAGAGTGTTTGTGCAAATGCCCTGATAGGTTCTGATAATTTTTGAGTAGATACATAATTTGCTATTGGATACTTGGATTGTCGTTCTTCTCTTTCTGGGGAGTATCGATTTGGAAGTTTACCTCGATTGTGTCTGAAAGGTAAAACATAACCAACAGATGTATCTATAGCATTAGTTTGTAAAGGTGTGATAGAATAACTTACCTCAGGAGTATTCTCAGTAGAAGGATCATTGGGTACTAGAGAGTGGAGGGGTACATCAACCACTTCATCTTCTGGAGATTCAATTACTACTTCAGCTTCAGTTCTTAGAAGTTCAAGCTCGGGTCTAGATACTGGCTCCTCCATATTATTGGCACGATCCGAGTATGTTGGACTAGTGTCTAATATTTCAACATCAAGCCAATTTCATTCTTCACCATAACTCTCCTCCTGAAGAGTGTAATTGGATACCAATGATGGAAAAAAACATTCTGATTCGAGAAAAGTGACATCCATGGTAATATAGGTTCTTTTAGTAATTGGATCATAGCATCGGTAACCCTTTTTTTGTACGCCATACCCCAAGAATACACATCGGATAGCACATGAATCCAACTTAGTTCGTTGATTTTTATGGAGGTGGACAAAAGCAACACATCCAAAAATTCAGGGCGGAAGCATCAAAATAGTAGGCAGGGGAACATGATCGGATAATACCTTTAATGGAGTCTGAAATTGTAAGGTCTTTGTGGGCATGTGATTCAGTAGATACACAACTGTAGTAATAGCATCACTCCAGTATCTACTAGGCATATGTGCACTGATTAGTAAGGCCCGAGCAGTTTCTAAAATATGTTTATTATTCCTCTCTGTAGTCCCATTTTATTGTGGGGTTTGTGAACACGAGATTTCATGGATAATACCATGGTTGGCCAAGTATGTTCGAAATTGTTGACTAACATACTCCCTCCCATTATCAGACCGAAGGATCTTAATTTTTGTAGAAAATTGTGTCTGGATCATGGTATGAAACAAGTGAAATGTAGAAAATACTTCATCTTTATGTTTGAGAAGGTAAAGTCATGTCATTCGTGTACAATCATCAACAAAAATTACAAACCACCGATGACCCGACAATGTAGTTACCGGGGAAGGTACCCAAACATCAGAATGTACTAAAGCAAAATGAATCATACTTTTATGCTTACTCATAGGATAAAATGCCCTATGATTCCTTGCTAAAATACAGGTATCACATTTGAAATCTGAATGTGTAATATTTGAAAATAGACTAGGTAGTAAATGCTTTAAATACCCAAATGATGGATGCCCAAATCGACGATGACATAGCCAAATCTGTCGTTCCTTGTTACTAACGGTGTGTTGCATGTGATTGGCTCTTCCTGAACTGAGGTCATCCACATAATATAACTCTCCTCTCTTAGTACCATGCCCAATGATCTCCTTGGTGAGAACATCCTGTAGGAGACAAAAAGTAGAATACATCAATACTACACAGTTAAGATATGAAGTGACTTGACTTACAAACATTAGTTTGTTTGAAAGAGAGGGTACAAGTAATGTATTAGATAATGATAATGAAGGAGATAAAGTCACTATTTTGACCCCTGTAACTGGATAAGTGACCTCATTGGCAACATGGCTCTGTCTCGGCTGAGTTGTATTGGAGAGATCTTTTCGGTCAAATGTCATATGATTCGTAGCTGTCTAAAATCCAATCCTCATTATCACTACGAGTATGGAATGCTTTACTTAAAATACCTGGATCTTGGGAAGATTCGGTCTGAGGAATAAGGGATAGTGATGTAGTATTGGTAGTCACAGCAACTTTCCCAGTGGTTTCCCTCTTCTTCTTTGTTTGAAGATCATTCCACCATTCTGGATACCCATGTAGTTTGAAGCAGTTTTCACGGGTGTGTTTGGAGTTTCCACAATGACCACATTTCATGTCAATAGACGGTGGATTTCCCGTGGATTTCTTGCTACCCAAAAAGGTTCATGGTTTTAGTGGCATCGAATTATGGTGTCCCTTGATCCCTTTGTAAGTCATAACTACTCCGGGTGTCGTATCTGCACCTGTGATCATCACTGTCTACCTGACCTCTTCCCTATGGATGAATCCATAGGCTTATTCCACCGTAGAGAATGGTATGATCTGAAGCACATCACTTCGAGTTTTATCCAATCTATCATCAAGTCCATCGAGGAAGGTATACACTCGATCTTCCTGTACGATGAGGTTGTATTTTTGTATATCAATTGCACACTCCATTGGATTAAGACTACGGAAATCAATTTCACGCCACAACCCTTGAAGGTCATTGTAGTATTTTTCAATGGATCCACCCGCTTGCTTCGTATGAGTAACTCGACGGCGAAGATCATACACTTGAGACGTGTCTGTCCCATCATAGTAAGTGGTAGCAGCAGAATCCCAAACCTGTTTCGCAGTTGGGAATCAGATAAAATTTGCAATCAAGGAGGGGTCCATCGAATTGATCAACCATCATTTGACAATGACATTTTCAGTGCGCCATCTCCTAAATGAGGGGTCAGTTTCAGTAGGTTGATGAAAATCCCCATTAATATATCCCAATTTGTCTTTGCCAGAGATATACATCTCCACCACCTGGGACCACAAGGCATAGTTGGATCCTCCCAACTTGATACTAATGGGAGCAGTCGACACTTCAGTTAGCGGAGGTTGTGAGCTGATCTGAGCTCTAGTTAGAACTTCCGTCATTTTTTCCGTTAAATCTTCCAATATGAAATTGGTAGTTAAATCTCTAGATTCTGCCATGAAATCTAAAAAAAATTTCCTTCCTTTTTTCCTTTTTTTTTACAAACCAACCACTATATAAACGTAAAAAAAACAAACTGTAACCCTAACCCTAATTTCCCATTCACGCAGCGGCGCCTTTCCTCTTGCTGCGCGATTTCAACAAGATGGTCGAGCGTAGAAATTTTTTTTTCCTTCCAAAGTCGCGCAGTTTCCTCTACGTTCCTCAACGCAGCGGTGCCCTTTTTCTTCTGATTTACTGTGCGAATCGATCAACTTTCCTCTTCTATTAGATTCATTGAAATGGTGCAGTCGAAGGTTCAGATGGTTTTACTCACCCACCTGGTCCTTCGTCTCTGTCTCTGTGATAGTTCGTACATCAGCCAATGGACATAGCTACAAACTGTGACCTCAACGTCGTTTTTCGCTGCGAGCTCTAGCCGAAAAGTCTGAGTTGCATTTTGTTTCTTTTGCGAAATGATAGTTTTCTCTGGAACACAAGTATTGCTGGATGCTCCTCTCTGTCTTTCCTTCTTCTTCTTTGTTCGTTTCTATTTAGATTTACAGAATATGAAAAAAAACGCCTTTTTTTTCAATATTGTAACTGATCGGTTTTTTTTTCAACCAACTATACACAAAAAACAGCGATTCACGTCAATGGGCTTCTGACCTAAAATACGCTGACTTTGAATTTTTTTTCAGAACCACTTCTATGGCACGACTTGTTAATCTCTGTGATTCATTTTTCTTCGAGGAAATAGTATTGGTATAGTTTCACGAGTAAACCAGGATTACCACACCAGAAATCAGGGATCAAATTGTCTGAGAACATAAAACAACATAGTAGGTAATTCCATACCTTGCTTTGATACCATGTCAACATTGTGTTTTCTGATAATTATCAGAGATATTTTCATATTATTTTTGTTCTGATATTTCTGTACAAATGTATTGTATTTGTATACAAAAAAGAAACGAAAAGGAAACAAATTATAACATTATTAATTTCCATTATTATTCTTATCTGCTGATTATCTGACACAATTTCCTACATTGTTGTCTGTCATACTACTTACATGCTAACATATACCAATGCTATCTGATCTCAATGTATTGGTTCATTGGAGTATAAAAACACTACCTATTAATTCCCTGCATATATTTGTAGACTCAACAAATTACTCTATAGTACAAGTAATTTCAATATACTGCATTGCTGTATTTTTAACTTAATGTCAACATAGTAGGTAGACAGGAATATACTTATAAAAAGACAGGAATAATTGATTCATTATTTACAAGACAATCAGAAGGCATACAGTATAACTCATTTAACACCCTTGCATCTTAGGCTTTGCAGCCGATTTTTATACGCGGAGAAGACCTGTGCCATCACCAGTGAAAATAAGTCCCCTAGGTTCAGTCTGAATTGTACGGACTGCTTCCTTTGCAAATAATCTGCCCATCTCAATAAAATTGCAGCCATAACTAAAAGAATTGAGTAACAAAGTTAATGAAATCGATATCCACAACAAAAGGACCAGAATGTGAAAAATGAAGGACAATTGTAACTTACATTGGTAGTCCATATAAGCGTACAGAATTGTCATTACAAGAGCACAACAATGTGTTTTTCTTCTGAATCTGTCATTCCACCAAGCATTAAAACACCATCTTCCTCTTTGTGTGTATAAACCATTTTCAAACTGGCTGACTCAGTAGCAATTCAAACTTTAATTGTGCTGTCCAAAGAAGAGGACAACACATATTGATCCTAGCATATTAGAGACATCACTGCATCAGCATGCTCATGGAATGTCATACTGTATAAGGTCCCACACTTGAAAGGTAAAACAAATATCAATAAATAAAGTTTTTCCATATTCATCTCATGAAAAATTTGTATGTTTGAAAAGTTACAGCAAAGAAATCCTGAATCAATATACACACAGGTTACTGAATGAATATAAATGCTCTATAGAATATGGATAAAGAAAAATCATACCCGTATTGTATGGTCTGCAGAACTATAGTATAGTCTGTTTCTACCTATGATTAAAGATATTATGGCCTGATTGTGACCTTTTTAAGATGCAAAAGGTAAAAATGGGATAGTTTCAAAGCATTCTTTCCGAGCCAATATTGTGCCATCTAGTGGCCCAGTGAATAGCATTACATTGACAAATTTCAATGAATTAACTTGATTAAGAGGTACGCTTAGATTAAACCCAACATCAGTCTAAATATTACATACCTGTAAGATTAACAGACATGCTTAAATTTCAAGTCTTCGTTCAGTAAACGACCAATCAAATTAATGATGAAATGTGATCATTACCTATACAACGTTCGGCATCGCAACAAAAAGCACTAGTCTTTATTCAATAAACAACCAACCTCTGCACCAAGGGAAATGGTACGATTGTACTGACCGGTATGACAATCCCAACACAGAGGCCCCATCTGTACTTCCATAATAAAGTTTATCTGACCCTAAAGGCAGCACAATCCCAGTAACAACCTATGGACATAAATTTAACTAAGAATGATTTCCAAAATTGTAACAACAAAAAAAAGTAATTGTGAAAATTAGAAGAATGAATGATTTAATGTTGTATTGGTGTATTTTAGAATATACATAAAGAACTCTATTTATAGAGTTATAACAAGTGTAATACAAATAAAATAGTGAAAGTATAGTACAAGTGAAACAGTGAAAGTGTAGTACAAGTGAAATAGTGGAAGTGTAGTACAAGTGAAGTATAAGTGAATTATAATATCAAATATAACTTAACATCTCCTCTCAAACTTAAGGAGGAAGAGAAACAATCAACTTGAGTTTGGAAACTAATTCTTAAAATCTGTCTAGTAGATGAGATTTGGTGAAGATGTCAGCTGTTTGATCTGTGGAGGATATTGATTTGAGACAAACAGTAGCTTGAAGAACATGTTGACGAACAAAATGACAATCAATCTCGATATGTTTTGTCCGTTCATGAAATACATTATTGTGAGCAATCTGAATAGCACTCTGATTGTCACAATATAGGATAATTGTAGTTGATAGGAGAACACTCATATCAGCAAGTAACCAACGGAGCCAAAGAAGTTCTTGAATGGTGTCAGTAAGAACATGATATTCAGCTTCAGTGCTGGATCGAGAAGTGAGGGATTGTTTCTTGCTTCACCAAGATATGAGAGAGTTTCCAAGAAAGAAACAATATCCAGAAGTAGAGCGACGATCAGTTAGGTCACCTGCCCAATCAGCATCAAAGTAGGCGGAAAGAAGAAGATTAGACTTGTTGCAGAAGTGGAGACCGTGAAACATGGTGCCTTTGATGTAGCGGAGAATGCAAAGAACCGTAGTATAATGGGTAGACCGTGGAGCAGACATGAATTGACTAACCAGATGAACATCATAGGCAATGTCACGACGAGTGACTGTGAGATAAACAAGACTGCCTACTAGTTGTCTGTATAATGTGACTTATGAGAGAATAGTATCATCTAATGGAGTAAGTTTGACATTGGTTTCTAGAGGTGTTGATGTAGTTTTGCAATCAGTAAGGCCAGCCCGATTAAGAATATCAAAAGAGTACTTTGCTTGAGAGAGATAATATCCTTGAGAATCAGATGAGATTTCTAGACCCAAGAAGTAGTGGAGACGACCAAGGTCTTTCATTTCAAATTGATTGCTCAGAAACTACTTAAGATCAATAATTCTATTAGAGTCATTCCATGTTATGATCATATCATCTACATAAAGAAGTAGAAGTGTTACACCAGTGGGAGTCTTCCGAATAAAGAGACTGGAGTCATAAGAACTGGAAGTGAAACCAAAGTCAGTAAATGTAGAGCTGAATTTGGCAAACCAAGCCCGAGGAGCTTGTTTGAGGCCATAGAGAGCACGACGAAGTCTGTATACTTGATGAGGTGAATGAGTGTATCCAGGAGGAGGTTTCATATAAACTTCCTCAGTTATGTCTCCATTGAGAAAAGAATTTTTGACATCCATTTGAAACATGTTCCAATTTCGGGCAGCAGCAACAACAATGATACTTCGAACAGAGGTGAGGCGAGCTACAGGTGCAAAAGTTTCTTTATAGTCGATTCCATATTCCTATGTAAAACCCTTTGCAACCAGACGAGCTTTATATCGTTCCACAGACCCATCTGAATGAGTTTTGATTTTGAAAATCCACTTATAACCAATCAAAGATTTATTAGATGGAAGATCAACAAGATCTCATGTATGTGCTTTTGTTAATGCCTGTAATTCATCTGTCATAGCTTGCTACAAATGAGGGTTAGAACTAGATTCTCTATAGTTTTGGGGTTCATGATGAGACAAAATAGTAGAGAAACATTGGTAATCACGAAGATGAAAAGGAAGACTACTTACACGAGTAGAACGATGAAGTAATGACTCTGGACAATCAGGTAGTTGGTCTTCAGAAGATGTTGTTATGGTAGGATCAGTAGAAGGAGCAGACACATTAGGAGAAGCCGTAGTAGACGATGGTGAGGGTAATAGAGCAATGTCAGGAGGAAATAAATCAATAGTTGGGTCATTAAAAAATGAGAGTGAGGTAGGAGATGAGACATGAAATGAGGAAATAGAGGAAAACATTTTATGTTCCCAAAAGATGACATGACGAGAGATGCGTAATCGTTTAGAGATAGGGTCCCAACAACGATAGCCTTTGTGTTCTATTCCATACCCTAAGAAACAACAAAGGCGAGCACGAGGTTCTAATTTATTGAGTTCATGAGGGTGAAGAAGAATAAAACAGGCACAACCAAACACTTTGAGCAGTTCATAAGATGGAGAAGTACTATAGAGACGCTCATAAGGGGATTGATTATGAATAATAGGCATGGGAACACGATTTATGGTATAAACAGTTGTAAAAGTTGCTTCACCCCAAAAGCGTTCAGGACAAGAACTAGAAATGAGGAGAGTGCGAACAGTATTAAGAATATGTCTGTGTTTTCGTTCAGCTCTTCCATTTTGTTGAGATGTGTCAGGACAAGAATATTGAGAAAGAGTCCCATTTTGTCGAAGAAAATTTAAAAACTTTGTTTCTTTATATTCCATAGCATTATCAGCTCTAAGTACTTTGATATTTTGAGAAAATTGGGTTTTAACCATTTGGGAAAAATCATAATAAATTTTGGATAATTTAGATCTATGTTTCATGAGAAAAATCCATGTGAATCTTGAATAATCATCAATAAAAATGACAAAGTAAACACATCCCCCCATAGTAGGATGTGGGGATGGATCCCAAACATCAGAATGAATTAAGTCAAAAAGGGAGACAGAAGTAGAATCACTTTTATTAAAACATAAAGCAGATTGTTTTCCCAATTGACAAGGCAAACAATTTACATTATCAAAAATTGAAACATATCCTAATTTACCAGAAGATGCTAAGGGACGAAGACGTCCTATAGACGTATGACCTAGACGAGCATGCCATAGGTTGATAGGAGTAGTAGAAGCAGCAACGGAAGTATGAGGAGAATTGGGTAGATGAAGGTCGATAAGTTCAAATAATCATCCAACCTTACGGCCTATCCTAAGGATCTATCCTGTCTGTGGATCCTGCACATGACAACCAGAAGAGGAAAAAGTAATAGTAAGACCAAGTTCACATAATTGACCAACATAGATAAGATTTAGAGTGAGGTTGGGAATATGAAAGTTGTTAGAAAGTGATATAGAAGATGTGGAAACTTATCCTACAGAATTAACATGCATATGTGAACCATTAGTAGTTTGAATTAAAGGTTTGGAGATGGAAGATTGTGTGGGAGAGAAGATGTGAGTATCATGAGTCATATGGTTACAACAAGCAGAATCAAAATACCATAAAGATTTACCTTATGTGATAGACAAGGCAGTAGGAGGAGGATTACTAGATTGTGAGAGAACATGTTTAAGAAGACCTTCAAGTTCTTGAGTAGAGAAGGTATATTTGTCATGATTATCCTCAGAAACAGTAACAGTGATAGATGAGTTACTATTTTTACCAGAAGCATGTTGAGAGGGATTCCGAGAGGGATTCCGTGAGGAATACTGAGAGGGATTCCGAAAGCAATCTCTGTTAAAGTGTCCTGGACCCTTCTTATGACAATATATACATACCCGAATGGGACATATAAGAAGCTCATGATTGGGGTTGTGACAGTAGGTGCAGCCTTGATATTTGAAGCCCTCTTTTGAACCTTCTTTAGGGCGATAAAATGGGGTGGCAAGAACAGAATCTGTATGATGAACTTTGAAAACCCCCATCCGAGTTTCTTCAGAGCGAAGCTCGGTCATAGTAGTATCTAAGGATGGAAAAGGACTCTGATGGAGTAAGGAAGCCCGAACAAGTTCAAATTGATCATGGAGAGCCATGAGAAAAATAACAAGACGCTGGTGATTACGGTAAGTTGCAAACATCTCAGCATCAATCTTGTTCGTCCAAGTTGGTTTAGAGAGAGCGAGTTGATCCCAAATAGTATGCATTTCAGAGAGAAATTGGTTAATGGTTTGAGCAGCCCTTTGGCGTTTGGTATGAAGAGTTGTTAGAAGTTGATATTGGTTTGCCAAATTTGTTGTAGTGAAGCGAGCCTCAAGAAATTCCTAAACTTCTTTGGCAGTGTCAAAACGCCCAAATTCACCATGGATGGAGGGTAAGGTGGTGTTACGGAACCATGTAATAATTTGATGGTGTTTACTCTCCCAATCTTCAAAGCGGTCAACAAATAAGGAGTTGTTTTCAGTGGTTTCTTGGATGGGTATAGAGATATCACCAGTTATGAAACGCCATAGCTTGCGTCCTTTCAAGAAAATTTTCATTGCTTGTGCCCATGTTAGGTAGTTAGTATTATCAAGGGTGGTAGAGATTGGTTTTGGGACATCATTTCGGTCCATTTTAACAAAATAATGGAGGAAATATAAAGCAAATATATAGAAACAGTATAAAGGAGATATCCTTAAAAATGAAAAGAGGAGTTGAAAACAAGCCTGGAACCGGGTTGAGGTGAGTCGGGTTGGAGTGAGTTGGGTTGGAGTGAGCCGAGTTGAGGTGAGCCGGGTTGGAGTGAGCCGAGTTGAGGTGAGTCGGGTTGAGAGTGAACCGAGTTGAGGTGAGTCGGGTTGAGAGTGAACCAAGTTGAGGTGAATCGGGTTGCGAGTGAACCGAGTTGAGGTGAGTCGGGTTGAGAGTGAACCGAGTTAGGATGAGCCGGGTTGGCTGTGATGAAGAGAGGCGGAATTTTGATAGAAATTTTAGAGGTATATGAGAAGCTCTGATACCATGTGAAGCTCTGATACCATGTGAAGAGTATAGAGAGATAAGAAGAAAGAATGATTTAATGTTATATTGGTGTATTTTAGAATGTACATAGAGAAATCTATTTATAGAGTTGTAACAAGTGTAGTACAAGTGAAATAGTAAATGTAGTACAAGTGAAATAGTAAGTGTAATACAAGTAAAATAGTAAGTGTAGTACAAGTGAATTAATACAAGTGTAGTACAAGTGAAATAATAGAAGTGTAGTACAAGTGAAGTATAAGTGAATTATAATATCAAATATAACTTAACACTAACAAAGAAAGAAAGAAAGAAAGAAAGAAAGAGAAAATATGAGTATCTTGTTTGTTTTACCATGTAATATGTATGTTAGAAACTCATGTATAACTCAACCAATAAGATTTTATTGAATTAAAATTTACTCAATTTTATAAGCAGTAATACTGTCAAGCTCTTGGTCGATATGAGACTAAAAAAACTTAACAACCCCTCTACACAGATAAAGGTAATCTTACAAAGCTACGGTAGGACTATTAAGTACAAAACACAAGTCACCGATCAAGCTAGGTCCAACTATGATAATATGTTAAAAACACAAACCTAACTCAACTCAATAAGATTTTATTGAATTAAGGGTTAATCAAACTTATAAACAATAATACTTTCAAACTCTTGAACGAAGTAAATTTAACAATGTAAATTATTGTAAAATTAGAATGTTCATGTTTTTAAAGAATATAAGGATAAGCATTCTAACTTTTACAGCTCTCAAATTACAAGTAAATGCACAACAAGGCAAGCATTGTACCTTTTTAAGGGGGGTTTTAATTTCGGTATACAAAATTAAGTTGTGTTAATCATAAAAACTTACAACTTTACAACACCTATTTATTTGATAAATGACTACTTTTAAAATAATCTTTTTTTTATCAAATTGAAAAAATAATCTATATTTATAATTTTTTTGAAAAACTTATATAAAAAAAAGTTTAAATAATTAAATATTGAACGCATTTATGCGAGCCGTAAGATTTTGAACGTGCACTATCAAATTATGTTATGTATGATTAGAAATTATAACTGGGTGAGAAAAATATGTTTAAAATATGACATTTTATTAGTTTCGGCTACATTGAAGAATTATGTGTGATTTGTTCATCATAGATACCTACATATTAAGGATGATGATGTTAACATAGGCTTCAATTCTTAAACTTAATCATCATAGATACTTTCTAAAGATTTTAAGTTTTACTCATTAATTTATCTTTTACGTTATTCCTGAACACCTTTCACATAATCAATTTTGAATAAATTTCATTATTTTTTAAAAAATATTTTAAACTAATATTTATTAAATAAAACAATACACATCTATTATATTTATTAAAAGAATCATAATTTATTTTGTAAAATAATAGACTTATAATAACTCACTTTTTATAAAAATAATAGATTTATATTATTTTTTATTTATTTATATTATCTTATTTAATAAATAAACAACTAAAATATATTTTCTTATCAAACTTAAAATATCTTTTTTCCATCAATTTTTATAAGTAAACCTTACAAATTCATACATGACTCCACTCCATGTCTTTAAACAAAACAAAACAAAAAAGAGAGAGAGAAACTTTATATATATGTTTACAAAATCATAACGACATATTAAAATATAGATCATCAGTATCGAGTTGTCCAGGTTTGTGTCTATATGTTTAAAAAGGAAAGTTACAAACTTGTGACTTTTCAAAAAAGAAAATAGCGGGAAATAAATAAATAAATAACAATAGTTTTGTCAATGCTTACCCTGACTTTTTCTCTAATTGATTAAGAAGAAATATAAGAAACTTATGAGTTTTTCTCTAATTTTGTCAATGCTTACCTCTGATTTTTTTCTTATAATTAATTAATTATAAGAAGCAAGTTAAGCTTGAGGTGCTTTGGAACGTTACAAATAGGATGATATTTGTTAATGCTAGGGAGCATGACTTTAGACTCAGATTCTGTACCATTATTCTATCAAAACCATTAAAATTTTGAGAAAGAAAGTTATAAATAAATTAAATAATAAAATCAATGATTATAATAGACTAATCACATGGAACATTACTCTAAAAATCATGGTGTATATTATTTTCCCATTTGTAAACTTAAAAAAATGACTTTTTACTACAAATAATTCCTTAGATTGTACAGTCTATATTTTTTAACTTAACGTGTAACATAGAAAGGTAGACAGTTAATTAATCATTAAGAAGGAAAAAATTAAGACATGATTGAATAAGAAGACATTGTAAATGATCTAAAACACTCGTTTGGATCAACTTTGTAATAGTTATAGTAAAGCTTCTCAAATTTGTCTTTGGGTTCTTAGGAATGAGAAGGGAAGGAGACAAGGAAAAAAGAAACAATTACTCTTTTCACAAGGGCTACATAATGGGATGTCATTACTCTGTATCCAAATAACAGAAACTCATCCGATTTGCTATTAAAAAGGAAGGAGAAGCAATTACTATTTTCACAAGAAATACAAAATGGGATGTCATTATTCAGGTCCTTCATCAAAGCTCTGTAGACCGCAGCCAAACTTTGAAACCACATTCGATGCACCGATATGCTACGTTGAACTCCTGTCAAATTGACAAATAAGCAATTGTTACAAAATTGTATTGTTAACTTTAGATAGGAGTATAATATATTATTATGTAGCATAAAACCACCTCTCTTTTGATTTCACAGAAACTCCCCTTAGCACTTTTACTTTTTCCTCTAATGTGTCCCTCCTTGGTCGTGCCACCTTGTTGTTTGGATCAAAAAGAAGCACTTCTTCAAACGCCTTCAGAGCCGACTTGAAATCTTTCTTCTTTTCGTAGGCATCACCAAGATTGTTCCAAGACGTGACATAACCTGGTTGAAGCTTCACAGCAGTTTCAAATTGACTAATTGCCTTGTCAAGCTTCCCATCAAGTACATAACTGACACCAAGAGCATTGTAAACCTGTTCATAGTTATTCAGAATTTCAAATTTTAACATATTACATGTCATATAAATTGAACATCAGTCACTTATGATTCAAACCAATATTTTAAGCATCTAGAAATTTTGAAAAAAAATTTGGAACAGCTGAATTCAGTATATATGAATAAGCATCAGAATTTATACGTTGCTAGAGATAATTTGATTTTAAGGTTGTAAAACAGGAGAGTGAAAAAAAGAAGGTAGAACATGGAAGAACTTGAAAGGAAACAAGCTGTTATTTGAGGCTCTCTTTTTTCGGGGGGTGATATTTTACCTGTGCAAGATCTTGATCATCTCCATCCCACTTCTTAATTGCCTGTAGTAAGTACCTAGTAGCAGCTGGGTAAACCTTTCGCCTCAGCATAACTGCACCAAGTTCAAAATACTCCGTTGCACTTGCATCACCACTTCTTACTTGCTCCTGATATTCAGAAGTAGTATACAGATACAGACATAGTTAGTATCTGGTTACAGACAGGTAAAGTGAAATGGAATACATTATAAAATATAGCTTCATCATGGAAGAAAGCACATTCATCCTGTGAGAAGATGAGCCTAACCTGCAGTTCTTTGGCAGAAAGATCAAGTTCTCTGCGGACAAGGACTTGACGTAACACAAAGAAGGTTCCAATCCCAAGAAAACCTAATAATAATAGCAAATATGATAGCTGAATCCCTAATTCGAATAGTTCACTGATCTCATAAACAGCATTTGTTCTAATATTATCACTTGCATGTGCCTCGGGTGCCAAAATTAAACAACTGATCTGCCCAATTGAGCATGCAGATGCACAGAGGAATGGCCTTGGCACAACTTGCATAGACTCTGAAGTAAAAAGGTTCCCCGATAATTCTGCAATTGCAATAATACAGTCAAAAAAGATGGTGACCGGACAATCTCATGCCAAAATTTAGAAAATTGAGTTGCAATATAGGTAAATCCCTGAAACATATCTACTGAAATATATTTTCAACGTGAATGGAAGAAACAAAATATGACTTGAAACTGCTTTAATAGCATTAAACTGAGTTATATAGGCTTTAATATATAAAGAGGAAAATATTAATGATTTTCTCCAAAATAATTGAAATAAATAATAGTTTACTTATAAATTCTACTAGACTTCAGTGTTGAAGGGACAGAAATAAACGGCTGTAAGAACCAGAAAGGCAGAGGAAAATATTAATGATTTTCTCCAAAATAATTGAAATAAATTATAGTTTACTTATCAATTCTACTAGACTTCAGTGTTTAAGGGACAGAAATAAATGGCTGTACGAACCAGAAAGGCAGAAACCAATTTTGACAAAATCCATCCTTTGCAATAGGTTTCAACTTGTAAGGTCAAAATATTTCTGGTTGTAAAGCCTTATAGGAACACTATTTTTGTCCTTTTCCTGTTTATTTATGCCCAAAATTCGACTTTTAGTAGATAAGTATTTTGTGATTTCATCCTTAACACAGATATAATTTTCCAATGCAATTATACTATTTTTTGGTGTTATGAAAAATAGCATGCTATAAGTGTAAAAAATTTAATAGTTACGTGAACTAACTTATTACCTATAGAAATCTTCCTTAGTAGCAAAAATACACAAAATCTAATATGACGTTTGATACATAATGATAATACGTGTGATAACTACATGACGAACAGCACGGAAACTAATTTATTATATATTGATATTCTAAAATTGTCTTTGATGCATACACCTATAGTAAATACAAATGAAAATCAAACAGGCTGATAATAGACAAAGAAAGAGAAAATGATGACTAACAAAGAACAGGGAATTACTCTCAAGTTCTGTCAAGGATTCAACTACCGATTGTCTCTGAAATATCTGCCTTCACCCATGATCCATAAACATATTAGTAACTGCATATTTCTAGCAGCAAATTTTAACAGCAAAAAGACATGGCAGGAACAGAAGTAGATATAGAAAAAACACAAATAAACTGTGTTATATCAATGACAGGTCACTAAGAAACGCAAATACAAGCATATATGCAACTATGTTATGAAAACCAAAGAACCTCTCTAATATTCTTGAAAGATAATATCTATCTCTCTGAAAATTTTAGTTTAGGGTAAGTAGAATAAGAAATGGAAAACTAAAGTCATGTTTGATTACCATTTCAATTTTTAATTTCTAATTTTTTAGTTTTGGAATTGAATTTTTAATTTTAAAAAATTTTGGAAAAAGAAAAAGAAAATTGTTTGATAACCCAATTTCTAGTTTCAATTTTGAAAAGTAGAAATTGAAAATTGGATATTTCTTGTTTGATAACCAATTTCTTAATTTTTAATTTTTTAATAAGCTCTTTCGATCAATTTTCATCAAAATTTGACTCTTTAATCATTATGAAAAGGTAGAGTATCATTGAGTATGGTTAGATTAATAATTTTTAGTGTCAAGAAATAAAAAAATAGAAATTGAATTCAAAAGCTAACTTTTTTGAATCTCAGAATTTGACCAAATTTCAAAATTTTAAAAATAGAAATTAAAAATGAGTTATAAAATGTATCTAATTCCAAAATTTCTAAAACTTGAAAATTCAAATTGAAAGTTAGGAATTAAAATGGTTATCAAATGACCCCTTAAAGAAGTGAAGTCTGATTACTTTAAATGTTCATAAAGACAATAAGCATCTTTCGAAAAATAAGAATAAAAACAATGGCATTAAGAATGAAACAGAGAAGCAAAAATCAATGAGCAAGAGCTTCAAAGATCAGCAAATTACTAGAGGCTTCAGAATGAGAAGGGTGAAGGAAATTGCGATGTGATTAATCCTTCAGTTGACCAACTCTGGTAAAACCTAGTGACTTCTAATCTTTGAACCACATGGTTCACAAGTTTATTTTTCTTTAGTTTCAGGCTACATTGTTCTATAAAATACCATCAAAATGAGATTCGACTAAAACTTGAGCAAACAGCATTTAGCTATAAAACAGGTAAAATTGACTGGAAGAAACACAAATCAGGCATATCCATAATATCACTAAAGTGAGAAAAAAAATTAAACAAAATTAACCACAAATAATTTATTTAAAAAGAAGAAGAAGAAGAAGAAGAATATATAGGAATAACAAGCTACTAGCCACAACTAATTTATTTAAATAAAGTTGCCTAAACCAAATAGCAACATTATCTTTTAAAAAAATAAAATTGAGTGCCTGTGAGAACACATACCATGAGCTAGTGATATGCAGTTTAAAGGCTGTACCAGATGCTATCAAAACTGGTTCACTGAAGCGCTGGAATATAGCCTGAAGAATATTATATTATAGGTGAAAATGATACATACCCATTAATTATTTCTACAATTAAGCTCTCTAGTAGAGGCAACGAATCATGAATTTCAAAATGGAAAGTAGAATTAGGTTTACCTGAAGAGAGAGCTTGGTGGGCTTGAGCTTGAGATATCCAAGTGGCAGAAGGGAGTGGGAAGGGAAAAGACCTTGTTGGTGATGATTTAGAAGCACTGGAGATGGAGACGAAATCGCTGAGCTGCCATGGAGAATCATTTTTCGTTTTGTGTTTTGATTTTCAAAGAAGCATTCAACAAACCTATTGAATTCTCCAGAAAATAAAACGCAGAGTTTGTAAGTGTTCGTTGCCAAATGATCTGTCAGTCTACTCTATCCTAATGGGGTGATATCAGATAATGAACACAAGGGCGCGTTTGGTTTGCCATTTATTTTATATATCGCTTCATTTTCGTTATTTTTGGGTAAATTAAGAATACTCAAATCCAATCAAAACAAAATAAATAAATAATATTTATTTAAATAGTTAAATCCTAAAATATTCTCCTAAATTTCTCATAAAATATTATCACAGAATAGATTGTAAGTAAACTATTAAATTATTTTGATATCAGTAATTATTTTTTCAGAAAATAACAATTTTCAAAAATTATTCTCCTAAATTTGAAATAGTAATCACATCCTTGGAAATTGAAGTGTTTGCAAAGATTTAATGAAAATATCATAATAAAAAATAACATGAGAGACTAATAACTTATTTTTCAAAAACTGCTTACATCTACATTTTCATAACCATTACATAAGTAAAATAATGTGATGGAAAAATATTACCTAAAAATTTCCTAAATCTAGATATTTCAACTTGGATTAATCCAAATTCAAATAGGTATTAGGATTTGTTTGTTACACACCATCAATTTGATTAATTTTTTTCTAACACAAACTTCTAATTAGTTCTAATGCAGACAAATAGTATCATTCAATTGGTTAAGTAACTATCAATTTCAAATTCAATTGAAAGAGCTTTGAATTTATTAATCTACAATCATTTTTATGTTTTTTTTAATTTATTTATGGTATAATGTAGTAATTAATTATAGACAGAAAAATAATCTTATTATTTAAAGCAATATTTTTTGGCCACATCAATTATATAGTTGTACCAAATCTATGTCAAATAAGTTTCTTATATTTTGGATTAGTTACAGATTACAAATACTCCATCCACACGTAGACATCCTGAAATAGAAAAAATAAAAATAAAAATGAACTTGGGATTTGAAAAATGGCAATCATATTCATTCTTATTTGGGGGAAAAAATACAATTAAAAAATTCATTGTAAGATATTGTATTCAAAGAATAAGGAGATGTAATTTTCATAGAAAAAAAATCTAATGAGATGATGTAATTTCTGGGTGGTTTTCCAGCTTTTGAAAATCTCATGAGTTTTGTATTTGCAATGCATCAGAATTTATGGTTGGCATAATCCAAAATTTTAGACAACTAACATTCATTAGTGATAACTTTTATTCAAACAATAATAATACTAAAATGCAATTAATTATAGGTATAAAATATACAGTATATGCATGTTTTTGTAACATTAACAAATTAGATTGTAATAATAACGTCACCTTAATTCATTTCACAGTAATTTTGTTTATGAAAATCAAGCAGTTCCAATGACATTCAAAGTTCCTTGGTTTCCCACGAAGCATCAACAAGTAAATTATAAAAATCTGGAGCAAGCAAATGAAAAGTACATTGTATATAGCCAACAATGTCCACACTTTATGGGTGCCGGAAAATTTAATTACATACCCGATAAATGTGATGTTATCTTTAAATTTTGTTTTTCATAATTGACAGGTACCATGATTGTTAAGGTATAGATTTTCTTATACTCCAATCTTCATATCTCTTTATATTAAATTTTAGAGAGATAAAGCCATTACACCAGAGCAGAGGTGTTCAAGCCTACTTTGAATACTTGAATGCAGGCTTAAACATGCCACTCTATCGCACTCTCTTGGCCTCTTCTGGGATAGCAAGCCTCACCAAGTCGGCTTCAAGTTCCATGCCACAAATTTTCATCTTCAATCAGCTGGTCAAAGTCTGAGAAACAGCATCCAGAATGCATAGTCAGACCAGCATACTTTGCAAGTTTGTAGAAGCCAGATGAATGGCCGATCTTGAGTACCCTACCACCACTGCAGAAAATTATCTCGCAGGGAAATGAGTTAATTCAAACAGTTTTATTGGAAGAGACATGGATTTGAAACTTCTTTATGCATTTTAATTGCTATCTATCCAGAACCGTACACCAAATGGACTCAAAAGAAAATAACCATAATGGTGAAAGGGATAAAGGGGCAGTGTAATCACCTATTAATGCTTAACCACCAGATACATTGTATCCATTTCGATGATTGAGCTTGTGCTTTTCTTCCAGGCATTTTAAGAAGTCAGTTAAAACCGTGGAATCATTTTGCGTGTTTCTCTCAATCAACCAATCCTTCTTGAGTTCCACATCGACATCCCTGTATTGTAGTGTAAAGTGAAGATGTTAAAGACAGGAAATGGTTAAGGAAAAAAAAAATTTAATCCCAGAACGGAAACATTATTCTGGAAATTTCGACCAACAATGAAGTACCAGAAGGTCCACAACTAGGCAAAACACGGGAAAACATATACCGGGATGAAGCCCTTGAGTGAAAGAAAGTAAAATGTACAAGGAACGGATAGAGCTACCTCCTAAGAGCAAGAATCTTGTAATTTCTTCTTAGATAATCAGCGTACTTTATGAGGGCCTCTTGCACATATTCCCTTCCTACAGTTCTTACTTCAGCAGTGTTTAGTAGATTTTCTAGTGAACCATGTTTTTTCAAGAGCTTCAAGGCAGTCTTTCGTCCAAATCCAGGAACCACATTTTGGATTCCAGGTACACCATCAGCCTCATCACCTAAAATACATCCTACACAATTACGGCTGAAGTTAGACAAGTGAACATAAATTTTACATACATCATTGTTTTTAAAAAATACTGTCACTGGATTCATGAGACGGGTAACATTTATTAAAGATTCAAGATAACAATAATCTTATTGCAAGATGCTAATTTATATGTTCTGTTTTCCTAGCAGATGTATTAAAAAGATGACAATGGAATTATGCCAACATCGATGTTTCTCGATATTCAAGATGCTAATATATATGTTCTGTTTTCCTAGCAGATGTATTAAAATAAAGATGACAATTGAATAATGCCAACATCGATGTTTCTTGATATTCATCAGTCCTATAAAAATCCTTGTCTTTACGGCCTTGAAGAAATCATACTGTTTTAATAAATCATGAAATCATAATTTGTCGGAAAAAAACAGAAGTATCATTGCTTTAAATAGACATTTGCGTGTAAATATAGTATGGATATCATAATAATTAGATTTTTGGAGAAGTACAAAGAACAACTAGGTAGAACTTCCTTCTATTGGCAATTACAACATCACGACAATTTATCACAAGTATATGTTCAGAGCCCAAACAGTCAAAGCAAATGAAGAGAGAAAGAGAGAGACTTGTGCACAGAAAGAAGCACGACATTAATGCTAAGCGTGAATTATAAGGATATATAAAGATGCTGTATTTACCTAAAACATGCAATCCACTAGATACAAATTTTATTTCATTCGAAATATTAATTCAATACAAACCAAAGCTTTGATAAGGCTACTGAACATCATTTATCAATGAGACAAACAAAACACATGATAAAATTAATTGGTAATGACTTATATGATAGTCATACTATGAATAGCATCATATTGTATTTTGTACTTACTAAGGCTTAAATCAGAGCCTGGATCACAGTTATACTGAGATATATAGTGCTTAATGGTGTAAAAAGACCAGCGGTCTAACTCCGCCAAAGGCATAACAATTTGGACATCTTCTGAAAGCAACTGTTTAAAATCCTTATCAGGAGAGGCAATTACCACCCGATATCCTCTTTGCAAAACTTGCCCCACAAGTGTAGCTACAACATCATCAGCCTCCTGGCCTTCAATTTTAATGACCTGCATTATTTCATCTTCTTAGATATGAATCAACCAGTTTGTAACCAAAAGGGACTACTTGGCACACCCATAGCATGACATTAACCATGGGCAAGGTTTTGTGGGGTTTAGTCAGAGTTAGGAACGTCGTCCCAAAAGGATTAACACAATAAACTGTGGAATACTATGATTTTCAAGAACAAAGCCAATTGACTAACTAGAAATTCTTTTCAAATAGTCAGAACCTTATTGCTCTAACAGAAAAACGGTTTCCATTCTTACATTAGCAAGTAGACATAGCCAATATGATAGCATATTGAACCTCTCTTTTAACCCTATATTTGAAATTTTATAGAAATGTTAATTGTTAACACCCAAATATAATATATAAGATAATAGTTAACCCACCTTCTTAAGCTTTTGGAGGAATTGGTTGCTAACTCTCATCTAACCATAAGGTCCTGGGCTCTTCAAAGAGTTATATACTATCTACCCAGTCTATGAGATTCTAAGAATCTAACTCCACTTAATGAGCTTTCAAAATTATCTATTCAACCTACAAGAGAGACCCCATCAGATTCCTCTACTTAACCTACAAGTGAGAAACTGTTAATTTAGTGAGTGTAAAAAACAAAACAAACAAAAACACCCATCAAGTGAGGGGAGTGCTGAGACTTAAATATAGCACATAGGATAATAGTTAGTTCAACTGAACTGAATTTTACTTCTTTAACTATAGATACTTCCATGTGAAAACAATCCCAGAATGAGTTCACAGTGACATAAACACAGAATAAAGATATCATAAGATGATAGTAACAAGGAGGATTTACTTACTGGTACATTGCATTTTCTGAGGACATCAGTAATAAGTTGATATGACCTTCCAACGTGACCCTTTGAAAAATGTTTTAAGAATTTCCACCTATGGGCCTTATATGAAGGTAATAACACTCTCCTATGATCACTTCCCCTTTCCCCATCGAAAACCTGCAAAGCAATAGATTTAAACAATAAATACAATAAAGTAATATTTTTTATTTGATTGAGAAGATAAACCAACATAAACAATTACAAGGAAATATTCATTACAAGAGAATTTTCAATGAATGTTAGAACCAAAAGAGCTTAACAATTAAAAATAAATTCAGTAAAAACATTTTATGAAACGGGCACTTGCAAACAAAAAGACAGAGGGAACTTACAGCAATAACAGGGTCGTTGAGGCTAACTTGATGGAAGAACAAGGAAACCCAATGACCAAAAGAACGTAAGCTGGGGGTGCTTCCTTCATAGCAGAGAGGATTAACGTCCAAGAAGAACACCCTCTTCTTAGCCCGGTTCTTTCCAGTAATTTGCCCACCAAGTGTTTGATTATTATACACCGAAGAAACAGTGGCACTGATGTTACATCTATGCGGTGTTACCTTAGCTTTAATCGTAGGCTTTAAGGGTGAAACGGAAATAAGAAGACTTGGAGGGATAGAAGAATTGATATGGATACGGGTGGACATACCTATATCTAGCATCTGCAACATTTGTGATTGCGCTGTGGAGCATCTGACATGATTTAAACTCCAATGTATAATAGATCCTCTCTGTCTATTGGGTTTTAAAATAATAAAAATAAAATTGCTCATCAACTTGGGCTAACTCTATTTTTTTTCAAGTAAATTTCTCACAATTTTAGATTTAGATTTGTTACCAAAATGTCCACAACCTGATAATACTTGTTGAATGCTTGTATTTAAAAACTTTAAACTTTAATGTATTTTGTACATGTTTTATTCAACTTCACAGTAACACATTTCATTTTATATTAGCTTTAATAATATAACGAATATAAATAAATTCACAAAATCGTTAAGTTTGGGACAAGTTTTAACAATGAAAGGTTTCAAATAATTTATGAACCGTCGTATAAAACATAATTTATCTTTTTCGGATGAAAAGTTGACTCATTTTTAATCACTTAATATTTTTCAAAAATAAAAAAAATGCAAAAAAATATTTTTAAAATTTATAATAATAAAAATAATATTCAAATAACATTAAATGAGATTTAATTATATTACATTCAATATTAAATAAATCTAAATAAGTATTGGTAAATTTAAACCGTATTTAAAATAAAATGATATGAAAAACTTTTTTTAATAAACAAAATTGTAGAAAAAAAATAACTCTACACAAAATAGCTCTCTAGTTTGTATTTTTTTCTTCATGTTTTCATTAAAATTATATATCTATTTATAATGAAATTTTACTCCTTCAATTACTTTTTAAATTAAGCATTCCTTGATTTACTCCTTGAATTAAGGATTTTTTGTTTTACTCCTTGAATTAAGGATTCTTTGTTTTACTCCTTGAATTAAGGATTCTTTGTTTTACTCCTTGAATTAAGGATTCTTTGTTTTACTCCTTGAATTAAGGATTCCTTTTTTTACTCCTTGTTTTATTCCTTGAATTAAGCTCATTGTTTTATTCCTTGAATTAAGGTCATTGTGTTATTCCTTGAATTAAGGATTAATATCCAATACTCCCCCTCAAGCTGGATCCAGAAGGTTTATGGATCCAAACTTAGACAAAAGTCGTTGAAACTTATGAGAAGCCAAGGGCTTGGTGAGATGTCAACCAGTTGGTCGAAACTTCTTGTATAATGTGTCTGAATCACCTGTGATTGAACTTGTTCACGAACATAATGACAATCGATTTCAATGTGTTTCGTCCTCTCGTGAAACACTGGGTTTGATGCTATATGCATGACTGCTTGATTGTCACAAAATAAGGACATAGGAAGAGTTGTAGGAACACCTAAATCACACAGAAGACATTTAAGTCATATCAACTCACACGCAGTTGAAGCCATTGCACGATACTCAGCTTCGGCACTTGATCTGGCGATGACAGTTTGCTTCTTACTCTTCCATGTGACCAAGTTTCCACCGAAAAATGTACAGTAGCCAATGGTGGACTTGCGATCGATTGCATTCCCTGCCCAATCAGCATCACAATACTCCATGATTTATATGTTGACATTCTTCTTCATGATGATACCACGACCCACTGATCCTTTTAAGTAGCGTAAGATCCTTTTAACAAGGGTCAAATGCTCAAGTGTCGGGGAGTGCATGAATTGGCTTACAATACTTACATAATATGTGATGTCATGTCTAGTGATTGTTAGGTAGATCAACTTACCAATCAGTCGCTGGTAATAACTTATATCCGTGAGTGGCGTGCCCTTTAAGCTAGGTTTGAGTTTGCTGTCAAGAAGGGTAATGGTTGTTTTAGCATTGCTCATGTTAGCTACCTTGAGCAAATTTAGGACATATTTTCTTTGGTTAAGAAAGAGTCCCTTGTGCGAGATTGATATTTTTATACCAAGAAAGTACTTCAATATCCAAGGTCTTTAATTGCAAACCTTTGTCTGAGGGACTGTTTGAGGTTGAAAATCTCGTCAGTATTATCACATGTAATTATCAGATCATCTACATAAATCAGCACAACCAATTTTCTCATAGCTCATGTGTGAACAAATAGTGAAGAATCGGCATTACTGCTTTTGAAACCAACACTAGTGAGAACTAAGCTTAGCTTGGCATACCAAGCTCATGGGGACTGTTTCAAACCATAAATGGATTTGTGCAATTTGCACACTAAATCCAGTTCATTGTTGAGGATGCCCGGGTGACAATTTCATATAGACTTCTTCTTTGAGATCACGATGCAAGAATGCATTCTTCACATCCATTTGGTACATGGACCACCCCTTATTTACAGCCACATACAGTAGCTCTCTTACTGTGTTCATTTTTGCAACAGGTGCAAATGTTTATTTGTAATCCACCTCAAATGTTTGAGTGAATCCCCAAGCCACCAATCTTGCTTTATACCTCTCAATTGATCCATATGACTTGAATTTGAGCTTATAGATCCATTTGCAACCCATAACTATCTTGCCTTTTGGAAGTTTGGTGATGCTCCATGTGTTGTGTTGATCTAGGGCTTTAAGTTCTTCTTGCATGGCTTCCTTCCACACCTCTTGACTGTTGGCCTCATGAAAGTTTTGAGGCTCATTGTAACTCGATATAGTGCTGAGGAATGCGGTATGGGCTGGTGTCACTCTCTTATATGACACATAATTTGAGATGGGATGTGTGGGTTTGTAGGTGACAAAGTCTTGAACTCTTGTGGGAGGTTGCCTAACACGCATTGGATTACGTCGTGGAGTAGGAGGAGTTATCTTATACTCGTTCACATCTTGTACCATATTATGAGGATCATCTTAATTTCACCATATTCATGTAGTGTACCATTAAGACGAGACCCTTCATTGTTACTTTCAGTGAGAGATGCATCAATGTTGACATGGCTGGGATCTTGTTGTTGTGGAGCCTCAAGTCCGATTCTTGGTAATGGAAACACATCCAAGATGCCATCCCTTAGACTTGTGATTTCATGTGACTTGCTGAAAAAAGGCTTAGTTTTATAAAATCGAACATCTTTAGACACAATTAATCTCCTAAGTTAGGGATCATAACATTTATATCCCTTTTGTGTAGATGAATAACCAAGAAAAATACATTTAGCAGCTCTAGGATCCAATTTATCTCGATGATGAGATTGAATATGTACAAAACAGATGCAGCCAAAGACTCTAAAGTGTGAGAGGTTAATTTTCCTTCCTTTCATGACCTCTAGGGAAGACTTGAAATCCAAAACTCGACTGGGTAATCTATTGATGATGTAAGCAGCTGCCATAACCCCTTGGGACCAAAATCTCTTTGGTACATTCATTTGTAGCATTAATGCTCTAGTTTTTTTCAAATAAGTCCCGGTTTTTGCGTTCAACTACACCATTTTGTTGAGGTGTGCCAACACAACTTGTTTGATGCATAATATCATGAATGCTCAAATATTGTTTCATGATATGGGACATGTATTCGGTGTCATTGTCAGACCTTAAGGTTTGAATTTTAGAGGAAAAGTGATTTTTAACAAGGTTATGAAAGTCCTTAAATACTTCCATAACTTCATTCTTAGACTTTAAAAGATATAACCATGTGACTCGAGATAAATCATCAACAAAAATCACAAAATACTTATAACCATCAAAAGATTCATTAGTTGGTCCCCATACATATGAATGAACTAGTTCAAAACACTTACTAGTCCTAGACAAGGAAGAATTAAAAGGCAATCTAGTGGCCTTAGACAAGTGGCAAGTTTCACATGCAATTGCATCATTTCCTAAGTTTGGAAATAAAGTTGACAAAATTGGTGGAGAAGGGTGAGCTAAACGTTGATGCCACAATTGATTATCTTGGATAGGGTTAAACTTGGCTTGAAACCCTCTGGGATTGCTCTTGGATATGTAATAGAGACCATCTAAGTAAAACCCTTCACCAATCGTCTTTTTGGTGGCACAATCCTGAAAATTTTGGTGGCACAATCCTAAAAAATGACATTGTGAGGAGAAAAAATAGCTAAGCAATTCAAGGTATTTGTGATTTTTCCTACAGACAGAAGTTGGAAGGGAAAGAAGGTACATATAAAACCGTCGACTCGATTTCATCTGATATTAATTTTATTTTTTTCTTTCCTAAAACCTTTACATTCTCACCATTTGCAGTTGAAACTTGAGAAGGATTTGCTAATTTTTCAAACTTATGAGACTTTGACACATGGTTTGTCATATGATCTGTGACACCTGAATCTACAACCCAAAAATCATGCAATATATTTATTTTAAGAGCAGTTTTAAAAGCTTTTATAATACCTTGCATGTCCTCTTGTGGTATGAGTTTTGTATCTGCCAAGAAACCCACAAACTTGCCTAGCAATGCTGTCGACTTTCCTTCTTCTATGCTATCCACACAGTCAATTCTAGCTCCTCATATCTTACTTTGAAGATACAACATAAACTCATTCATGAGTTCAGCTGGATTCGCTATGAAGTTCTTGAATGGATCAAACCCATTAGAGGTAGAGGCAAAAGCATGATTTGCACGGTATGCAGTACGATTCACTTTTTGTAAACCCTTATCCTTTATAAAATCATGTTTTTATTTTGGATGTAGAATCCAACATGTGTCCTTAACATGGCATGTATAGTTGCAGTGTTGACACTTCAAGTTTGGATGCTTCCCTTTGCACTTCCTCTCGTTGGTTAGATAGGCTCTTGCCTCAGGTGCACTAGTCATTGTACCCTTGTTCATGACTTTCCTCCTTACTTCTTCACGTTGAATTGTCGCACATACATTTGTATTCTTTTGTTCATGTTTTCATTACAATTGTATATCTATTTATAATGACATTTTACTCCTTCAATTACTTTTTAAATTAAGGATTCCTTGATTTACTCATTGAATTAAGGATTCCTTGTGTTTACTCTTTGAATTAATGATTCCTTATTTTACTCATTGTTTTATTCCTTGAATTAAGCTCTTTATTTTATTCTTTGAATTAAGCTCTTTATTTTATTCCTTAAATTAAGGTCTTTGTTTTATTTCTTTATTTAAGGCATTTATTTTATTTCTTGATTTAAGATCCTTATTTTATTCCTTGAATCACGGGTTAATATCCAATAAAAATATATGAGATGAGCATACAAATATTATTTTGTGACTACAAATTTGAACGATATATATATTTTTATTTTTTCAAAAATTATTGTGTTGTGATTGAAATGTTTTTTAAAACGATTACATACGAGATATGTTGAAAATTCTCTAGAGAAGATGTTGTTATGGTTTAATTTTATTAAATAATGCACAAAAAATAATATAAAATTATAAAAAAATAACATTAGTAGAATTTATAATAATAAAAATAATATTAAATGAGATATAATTAAAATGCATTCAATATTTACAAAAAATTAAATGATTATAGTTCAATCAATTAGACTAAAGTTAAAAAATAATATCTCATATTTTTTTATAATAAAAATATATAATGTAGATAAAATTAAAAATTTTATGGTTATAAATTTTAAAATTAAATAACAAATAAACTAAGATATACATTAAAAATGTCAATGCTTTGAGCTAAAAACAAAAAGGATGGGAAGGTAAATGGATTGCATTAACGGTATATTCTAAGGAAAATATTTTTTTCTATTCTTAAAAGGATTAAATATACTATGTATTTATCATTCTTATATAAAATTTCATTTTTAATACAACTTTTATATATATATATATATATATATATATATATATATATATATATATATCAATCCATCCTATATAAAGTTTTATTTTTAATGCATCTCAAGAAAATATATATATATATATATATATATTATTTTACTTATAACATAAAACAACTTATATTTTTTTTATAGAAAATATAGTTTTTTACAATAACATTTTATTTTGAAAAAAAAAACATATTATTTTACGTTATAAAAAAATAATATATATTTTAAAAATAAATCAAAAATAAATTTATATAAATAAATATGTTATATATAAAAATTAATATTATTAATACAGTGTAGGATTGAATCCCTTCGGTCAGAATGTATATATATATTTATATTTTATCGAGTAAATAAATTTTTTTACTGTCAAATTATAAAAATTGTTATAAAAATATTATTAAATATTATTTTTTTTATTTTCATATTATTAAATTTTATAAATACTATAAAAATATAATCAAATTTATTTTTATTACTTTAATACCATAAAATTTTACAATAGACATACTTATAACTTTTCATTGATGAGTTATATTCGATAATATTTTATAATATTTATAAAATTTAATAGTATATAAATAATAATAAAAATTGATAGTATTTTTTAATATTTTAAAATTTTAATAATATATAAGTAATAAAAAAATTATTAATAATTTTATAACATTTTTTAAAATTTAATGATAAAATATTTATTTACTTTGTTTCATTTTAATTTTATTAAATTATTTTAATGTAAATGCTATTCATTAACATAAATATAATTATGACTTTGAAACTCTAAAAAATTTTACTTACTTGTTCTTAATATAAAATTAACGTGATTACGTTCTAAATTTGAAAAACTCATTAATTTTAAAAGATTTTTTTACCTGTAATAATTATATTATAATTATAATTAATGTATTAATTTTTTTATTAAGTATATTAAATTTTAATTTATTAATAATATTATAATAAGTTTACGATGAATATAATTTTTTTAATTTTTATAGAAAAAAAATCAAGTAATAATTATCATAAAAATGATATTTTCATAATTATTTTTTATTATTAAAAAAACTTATTACATTATTTGATCTACAATGCTGTTTAAATTTAAATATTTTCAATAAATAAATATTAAAATATTATTTTTATTATTAAAAATTATATTTTTTATAATTTAACATCCTAATTTTTTACATATTTTATTTAAACAACAGTTGCAGACTGATTAACAACATTTTGACCGAACCCAACCCAGCAACGTCATCTCAGGCACCGGTAAATTGGTTGAGACCTCCGCCTGTTTTCGATGAATTCGAGGCTCCCAAAATAACCAAGAATAAATTAAACAAACAAAGCTTAAAATTCGAAGCTCACACTCCTCATTAACTCATCCCTCCCTCCTTCTCTCTGCGCAAATTCACAAACACTCTGTGTGCACAATGGCTCACCTGCTCAACACCTCTTTCATTCCTTCCTCTCAAACCCTTCGCCAGAATTCTTATATCCCACCGGGAGTCCGTACTTCTGTTCTTCGGAATAGGTCCTTTGTTGAGGCCAAGATCCGGGAGATTTTTATGCCTGCGTTGAGTTCCACCATGACCGAGGGAAAGATCGTCTCTTGGGTAAAATCCGAGGGTGATAAGCTCTCTAAAGGTGAGAGTGTCGTCGTTGTTGAGTCCGACAAGGCCGATATGGACGTCGAGACTTTCTATGATGGTTATTTGGCTGCTATTATGGTTGAAGAAGGTGGTGTTGCTACCGTTGGTTCGGCCATAGCGCTATTGGCAGAAACCGAGGCTGAGATCGATGAGGCCAGGGCTAAAGCTAACTCTTCATCGTCATCGTCTTCTTCAGCACCAGCACCGTCCTCCGCTTTGGAGCCACAGGTCGAGAAGATTGCCCAAAATGTTGCTTCAGCACCGATGTTGAAAGCCGTAGAGACTGTGGCGGCGTCTTCAACACATCCCGCATCCGAAGGTGGGAAGAGGATTGTAGCGTCACCCTTTGCTAAGAAACTGGCCAAAGAGCTCAGAGTGGACTTGGGCAGAGTAATTGGAACTGGTCCCTTGGGGAGGATTGTGGCCAAGGATGTTGAAACAGCTGCTGCCAATGCTGTTGATGGTGCTGCTGCGGCAACGAAGGCAGTGGAACACAGTATCAGGGCAGTGTCTGTGCCAGTGCCGGGGATTGAATTGGGGACTCCGGTGCCTTTCACAACAATGCAGGCGGCGGTGAGCAGAAATATGGTCGAGAGTCTCTCAGTACCAACATTTAGAGTTGGGTACACTATCACTACTGATGCACTTGATGCTCTCTACAAGAAGGTAACGAAAAATTTGAAGAATGTCATCGTCTTTATCTTTCTTATCTCACTTGAATTCATATATGACCAACTTATCCATATGGTTTCACTTTTAACTCACCTAGAAAAAATATATATTGTTTAAGTTATGAACAAAAACTTATAGTGGAAAACATATATTTTTTTCTTCCCTGGGTCAAAAATGAAACTTTATGTATGAAGGTGTTATATGATGCCGTTAAACCTTCTTATTTTGGTGTGTTGGATAATATTTTCTCCAATGATGTTGTATTGGTTCAAAAGTTATGACATTTGGGATGGAATAGGGAGTATCTAGGCCTTTTCATGATGCCATTGTTTGAGGATGTATATGAACTATACTAGAAGGACACGTTATGCTTTGGAGAAAACTTCACCATGGTGTTTTGGAAATTCTGAACTATTTAATTTGGTTTGTCAATAATTTTGTTGCTGCTTAAGAATGTGTAGATTCACTATTGAAGATACTTCTTTGTATGATGAATTTAGATAGCTATTTAAGACTTCCAGATTGAGATTTCAGATGTAGAGCAAGAAAAGTTTTCAAATTGTTTTACTTGGTGATTTCTTTCACGTGATTTTTTTGTTTACTAGCTCAAGTCAAAGGGAGTTACAATGACAGCATTGCTTGCAAAGGCAACAGCACTTGCATTGGTCCGACATCCTGTAGTCAACTCTAACTGTAGAGATGGCAAGAGCTTTACTTATAACAGTAGCATCAACATTGCTGTGGCAGTAGCTGTAGATGGTGGGTTGATTACACCAGTCCTTCAGGACGCTGACAAGGTTTGTGTTTAACTTGGCTATGTTATAATAGTTTTCTCTTCTTTGAGGATGGGAAATGGGCTTAGAAGAATGCAAATTATTGATTAAGTTGCAATGGGTTTTATTTACTAGGTTGATATTTATACATTGTCAAGAAAGTGGAAGGAGTTAGTTGATAAGGCTCGGGCTAAGCAGTTGCAGCCTCATGATTACAGTACAGGTATGATTATTGCTTGATAAGTTAGCAGTGCCTTCTTAGTTCTTGAGAAATGGCTAGAGTCTTTGTCCAAAGATAGTTTTTATGGTACATTATTGTAAAAGTTTGCCAGGCTCGCCTCGAGTTGAGGCTTAAAAAATAATTTTTTTTAGGATATAGCCTAAGATGATAAATTAAGGCTTAGGTTTTTTTATCAAGGCTTTAGTCTCAAATAAATAATTTTTTAAGTTTGTTCATGAGTTACTCATAAAATCTTGTCCCGTTTTCACAAAATTAAAAAAGGTAGAAAGTCATAGATAAAAAAAAACAAAAAGAAGAATATCATTATCTTATAAATAAACATGATTAGGGTTGTTTTATTAACATTATTCGATCTTCCTTCACTTATTATCTTTCTTTTCCTTTACTTCCAACAACTCCAAATTTTGTCGGTCACTGATTAGCAGCATTGCCAGTCACATTATCCTTGTATGACTATTTATATTTGAATTTTTTGTACTCCAAATTGATATTTGAGCAATAAGGCAACAACTTATATGATTTACTTTGATATTTTATGGTTATTTTCATAATTAATTTCTTATATTAATATTTGGGTGACCAATTCTTTAAGTCATTAGAACACTTTGATCACATAGTTTTTGCAAAGAACATATAAGTTACTCGATTTTTAAAATTGTGACACTTTAATCATATAACTTCATAGTTATGTGACTAAAATGTTCATTTTCTATAGTAAAAAAAGACACTTTAATTGTGACTAAAATATCTCAATTTTAAAAATCGAGTTACTTATATATTTCTTGAAAAAGCTAAGGTATTAAAGTGTCTAAATAACATAAACAAGCATACCTCTAGGGTAATTTTCCCTTAATATTTTAGCATTATTGAAAATTAAAATTTGAGTTACTTTGCGTGATATTTATTACTACTAAATTAAAAAATATTTTTATTAATATTTTAAAGGTTTTTTAAAATTAAAGTTTGAGGCATGAGCCTCGCTTCAATTAAAGAAAACGTCTTCGTACTTAAAATAACCTTTTATAACATATGGACTTGCTTTATCTTACCAGAATTTTAGCAATTGGGACTTTTATGGTAAAAGAGATTAAATATTAAAAGTTTATAACTTACGTGAGAAAGTCTCAAATTGTATGAATTTTTTTGATGAATTAAGAGCATAGAGTGACATTTTCTGAAATATGGAAATTAGGAGTGGGATTCGACTGGTAAACTCACATTTAGTGCATATAGAAAGTTTATTGTCTTCGAATGGCTCACTTAATTCTAAAAGGTGAAACATTTATTTGACTTTGATTGAGTTTATAAATTGATGGTAAAGATTAAAGAAAGCTGCTTTATGAACCTTTGGTTCAGTTTGTCTGTATTCTGCAAAAAGTGAAGCAGAAGTTGGCAGCCATGTTCATTGGGTCATCTTGACATCACTTGAGTAACCAATCAAATTTAACTACATTAGTCTTCATGTTAGCTATGTCCAAGCAAGCATTTGGTTTTTTAAGGCTACTTTGTGCAGTGTACTCCACAAAGAGCAAGTAAATTACCTCATAGCCCAAGTAAGACTTCAGGTTTAGACAACTTTAATCCAATGACCTGAAAATCTTACCTTCTAGTTTTACACCACTCAGGCCTTTTGTTATTCCATGTTCGTGTATATTTGCACAGTTTTTCAGGCTGATTGTCATGTGAGATAAATAGTTGTTGATTACTTTACATGATCACTGAACTTGGATTTCTTTTCTCGTTGAGACCTCATTGCTTTATCAGTGTTCATAGTACCTAGCTATTCTATTGAACTGTATATACTTTCTTTCTTTTTTCAAATGTTTTCTTGTTCATAATGATTGTTTGCTTGGCTAGGCACTTTCACTCTCTCTAATCTTGGAATGTTTGGTGTCGATAGATTCGATGCTATTCTGCCACCTAGGACTGTAAGTTTCCTGATCATTTTATGCTTCCCTTGGGTCAGAGAACATGTGTTAGTGGACTATGTATTTATGCCTCTCTTGATTTCTTTGTTGCAGGGTGCAATTATGGCTGTTGGTGCATCCAAGCCTGCTGTTGTTGCTAGCAAGGATGGTCGCATTGGCATGAAAAACCAAATGCAGGTGAGTAATTTAATGATGTATAATCTTCCATTTCATGCATTGAAGTGAGTTTGTAGATTTTGATGCTTTGGATGTGCTACTTTTACAGGTAAATGTTACAGCCGACCATCGGGTAATATATGGTGCTGATCTTGCATCATTCTTGAAAACATTGGCAAGCATTATTGAGGACCCCAAGGATCTTACCTTCTAGTTGGGTATCTCAGCTATCTCATTTTCCGAGAGTTTTCGTTTGTCTTGTAGCAATGCTGTTATGGATCATGTCACACTGGTTTGCAATCATTAATCTATGGTGGGGAAGCTTCTTTAAAAAACTTCAAGGGCTATTACCATCTCTCGAGTATAGAAACAGTCTTTTGGAGGATTTTTCTTATTTATTTTCCATTCAGTCCATATGTTCGAAGAATCAACTATTTTGTTATCTAGTGTTGTTCTAAATGTTGTCTCTTGTTTTATCATACAAAATGTAACCCATCATTAGATCAGAGGTTTTTTTTTTTTGCTAGAAAGGTTGAAAAATTCTATAGTTATTGTTTATGGATATGATGTTCAGAATGAGCATGTTGAATTAAATTTCTGATTACTGTATTAGTTATCTATGAAACTTGGCAAATTGAACCTTACAATTAGGCCCTGAAGATATTGATTTCTATAAGATCCCAGCATTTAGCTCAATTTGTGATGGTAACGATAAATCCAATGATCCATCCAGTTATCTAATTGGAGTTGGATGGAATCAACTTTTGTTCTTGCACTTTGATTTGTGAATGTATTAATATAATATTATCATAGTTTCTAATGAAATATGAACCTCACATCAGTGGTAGCTTGGGCTAAAACTTTAGCCTCATTGATGTGCAGTTGAAACTAGTAATTTAAATACATCAGGCATCAACCAACAAGGATGACAGTAATGACAGCTATGAACTTTGTAATGACGTCTACTTCAAAACAATGACAGTTTGTGTAGCAAGAGGAATCTTCATCATCATCTATACACTAGTAGAAGTGAGAAAACTCAGATTATCTTCTCTATGTAACTACCAATCATTCTACATTTCATCTTGCATTGAGAAGCATCCTTAGAACACTCTTCATCTTTGGCCTTGCTTTTGGCGAAATACCAACACAACCCAAAGCAACCTTTAGCGCTGCAAGCATCTGACTTTTTACAGCGAGTGATGTTCTGCTGATCCTAGCATCAAGGATATGTTCCCATTTGTCTTGCTGTGTTGTATTGCTCAATACCCATTTTGCCAATTCAGTTCCCTCGTTGACGGCTGGTTTTCCGGTCAGCAATTCCAGCAGAATTACCCCAAAGCTATAGACATTCCCAGCCATTGTTATCCTCATTGTATAAGCATACTCTGCAAACAATGATCATCCAATAACTAGATTTAGATGAGGCAAAATTGCTTGCAATCAATCATTGAACATAAGTAATTTGGAAAAATTTCTACATGTAACAGTTGCATGTAATGAACATGTTAAGAGCCAAAAGAATCATGATTCCCTCATGCGTAATAAGTCAATCATTTCTTCTAAGTTTACACCATTTCATAAGCATTAATATACTTTTGATAAGTCATAAACAGAGACTCATATGCATGAATACATGTTGTGTGGCTGACAATGAATTATAATGAATTAAATGATGACTATTTATCGCAAGATTAAGGTAAAATTCCCTAACCTGGAGGTATATAGCCAACAGAACCAGCAACAGTTGAAAGGCTTCCAGTGCTTTTCGTTGGATCAATCACCTTATGCAGCTCAATGTCTCCCACCTGAGGCTCCTTCAGGGATTTAAGAAAAATGTTTTTGCTGGATAGGTCAAGAAGGATTATTGGACCTGAGGTGCTTCCATGAAGAAAAGCAAGACCCTGAGCTACTCCAATTGCTATACTGTATCTACTTGCCCAATCCAATTCACTTCTCAAGTTTTTATGAAGTACATCAAACATGGTTCCTTTTGGAACAAATTCATAAAACAGATAAGCACTGTCAACAGTCAAAACATAGGCCAAAGGAGTCATAACATTGGAATTGCTCAATTTACCAAAGCACTCTAGTTCCTCTCCAAATCTATCATGGCTTCCCAATTGGAATATCTTGTCAGTCCAATTGAGCTTCTTCACAAAGTAACTTGAACCAGATGGCATTGTTGCTTTATAATAGGTTGAAAATCTCGTTTTCAGCACAATGTTTGACGTGTTTGAAACTTCTTCCATGGCTTTAATAAAGTTAATATTCGACCTGTGAATTGCATTTGTTGTTAATAGACTGCTTTGAACAACCTCAGGAAGGGGAAGATCTTCTCTTGACTGTAGTTGTCCATCATTGATCCTGTAATGGCGTTGTGAAAGCAATATAGCAGTCACAGTGACCACTCCAACAACTAAACCAGCAACTGCAACTGTGACAACAATTATCACCGTATTTGATTTCCCTTTTTTTGTCGACGAAACAGGAGTGTTTGATTTTGTATCATTTCTCAGATTGGGATTCCCCCCTATGTCAACTTCAATCAATGGATTAAACTCCGGAATAACACCAAAGAGGTAATTGTTAGAAAGTACCAACCGTGACAAGGATGGCAATCTAGTAAGAAATGTTGGTATTTGACCTGTGAATTTGTTATTTGAGAGATCCAATACTTCTAATCCAGTTAGTCCACCAAGAGTGTCAGGAATAGGTCCTTCAAAGAGGTTGCTACTAAGATTCAAAGCAATCTGCAAATTTGGTGGCATCTTTGGAATATTGCCACTGAGTTTATTTAATCCAAGCTGGAGTTCCAAAAGGGAGTTCATACTACCAATAGTAGCGGGTATGGAACCATTGAAATTGTTGCCTTGTAAGTTCATATTAATAAGTTGCAAACTTGAAATTGAAGAAGGTATCGGACCATTCATAGAATTCCAGCTGATATTAAGGACTGATAAGTTCTGCATTTGGGTAATATTCATTGGTATTCCACCATTCAGCTCATTGAATTGAAGTTTTAGTACTTGAAGGTTTCTAAGACTACCAAATTGAGCTGGAAAGGACCCTATCAGGCGATTATGTGCAAGGTTCAACAGCGCTAAAAATCGACAAGAACCCAATTCAGGAGGAATCAATCCAGTCAAGTTATTGTTATCAAGCTCTAAGTACATCAATTTCTGAAGCCTTACAAATGTTGCGGGAATGGTCCCATCCAGTGAATTGTTTCCTAACCGCAATCTAACCAAGTTAAGAGACAAGTTTGCAGGAATGGGTCCCTCTAACTTATTGTATGACAAATCCAAAGTCTGTAAATTTAATGGAGACATAAGATCTGATGGAATAGAACCAGTTAAGTGATTGTAACTTAGGTCTAAATTCTTGAGAAACTTGGTAATTCCACTGGGAATCACACCACTTAATTGGTTCTGATTTGCTGCAAACCGCAAGAGGGTTGTGATATTAGAAACGGTTTGCGGGATTTCTCCACTTAGCCAATTGGAAGAGAGAATCAAGACCTCTAACCTGGGCAACTCACCTATTCTATCAGGAATAGACCCAGTTAGATTATTTTGACTAAAATCAATCAGCCTTAAATTCAGGTGCCCAGCAAGTTCTTCTGGGATTATGTCTGTAAAATTGTTCACAGAAAACACAAGCTCCTCCAAAGCCTTGGACTTTCCAAGTTTAGGAAAATAACTTCTGAAATTGTTAAAGCTTAGATTCAAACTTTTAATTCCAACCAACCCTTCTAGCTCCAAAGTAATGTTTCCATTCATATGATTATAAGACAAGTCCAAAACTTCCAACCCAACAAAACCAACAAATTCAGGCAAAGGACCAACTAACCTGTTTTTGCTAAAATTAAGCGACTTTAACTCTCCTATCTTTCCACAAAGTGTTATGAACTCATTTGGGATTAAAGTCAAACGGTTGTTAGACACGTCAAGTTTCTGCAAAGAATCAATCTCACAGACGTAACGAAGAAAAACTGAGGAAGATAAGGAAAACCCAGATAGAGAAAGTCCAACAACGGAAGAACGATTGGGGCTGCACATAACTCCCTTCCATAAACATGGGTTTGAATTTTTGTTGATATCCCATGGAACAGTACCATTGAAAAGCTTAGAGAGGTTGGCCATAGTGGTTCTTTGGGTTGAGGATAGTTGAGACAACACCATAGGATAGCAAATGAAGAAACAGAGTAAACAGAATAGAAGAGAGGTGTTATGGTCATACCTTGTCATTTTAGCCGTAAAAATGCAAAAGATTGAGCTTCGCTTATTTTTCCATTATACCAATGTATTCCTGTGAGGATTGTAGACTATGAAATCTTTGTTTCTTTGGTTTCTGAGAAAATAAAACAAAAACGGTGTCAGAGTATAGAATGAAGAAAGTGTAATTGTATTTTATTATAATGTTATCAGACAGAAAATTGTAGGAAACACAAGAAAATGGACGGTGTTGGGAGTAGAGTTGACTGACTACTGGGTCTCCGGCAGAAGAAGACTTGGACTTGCAATAGTTGAGAACCGAAAATTAGTGAATTATTACTATTTGAGGGGAAGAATTTATTATTATTATTTCAAAAACATGGTAATATGAATAATAAGAATCAATACGAAGATTTTATTATTAATTACATTTTAATAATCTTATTATTAAATATAATAAATATTAATTAATAATTTATTATAATAATAATAATAGTAATTTAGGTTTTAATAATATTGCATTTAAATTATACTTACAGATGCATTACTTGTGATAATTTTTGAATTTTGAATCCTAATAAAAATAAATGACAATTTCCTTGTAGAAAAAGAAGATGGCAATTTTCAAATATTATTGGTTAGTCAAAGTCATTATTACCTTTTGGCGAAGACCAATCAACACTTCTGTGGATTTAAAAACAAACGAAAAAGGAAATGCAGTTCTTTATCTTGCTGAAAATATAGATATGATACAGTACTCTACTATAATCAAAATATTAAAAATATATAACATACTCCTATTAAATTTTAAATATTTGTATTTTAATCATTTTTTAATTACTGAATAAAAAATAATAATATTTTAAATTAAAAATTATTAAAATAATATAATTTATTTTTAATTAATCATTTTTATAAAATTAAAGTACTAAATTATACATCTTTTAATCCGATGTATTAAACAACATAATCTACTTTACTTCAATAATATCTTCCACTATATATAATATCTTATAAATTTTCAAACAAAATTGTGATTCTAATAATTATTTTTTTTACTTAAACGCCTTTTTGTTATCAAAAATATTTTTACAAAGTTATATAAATATAAGCAAACAAATAAACTCATTTTGCACATTTAGATATATTGTTGAAAAATAAAAAGCCATTTAATAGAGAGAAGTGTTTTTAAAATATTATTGTTAAACCATCTTTACTAAAAGTGCTTTGTATCCAAACGCGTACATGATGTAATTTTCTCAATTTAAGTTCTAAAAGTGCTCCTAGAATCATAATTAGACAAACTCAAATTTGTGAATATAAGCTGTAAATCCAATTACAATGTAATAATGTAATAATTTTTCTTTATTCAATATCAGATTATCATGAAGTTTTAAATACATTATTATTTTTAAATTTTATAAAATATTTATTAATTGATAATATGTTCATGATAAATTGAAGTATGAATTTAAGTTATGAAGGTGAACAAATTTAACCTCGATTTTAAGTTGAGTTGTAAAAAAAAATCATTGGGAAGAAATATAAAGAGAAGAAAGTGAAATTTCAAATTTTAGATGGCTTTGTTTTTTTATGGGATTTTTTTAAGAAAAATTCCGTGTGGAGCCCAAGCTTGACTTGGAAATATGGCAGATTATTCCAACACGGGACTTGGAAACTGGGTAATATAGGAGCAGTTTGCGTTATGACATTTGGGTCCTCGAGTCAGCATGTCTTGCTTTTGGTGGAATGGGTAACTTTCTATTAGTCTTTTTCTAAGTGTTTATTTTCACATTGGTTTATTATTTTCGCTTCTTATTTATTGTTAAATTTAGAAAAATTAAATAATTTTTTTTATTTTTAATACATATTTTTTATATTAATTAAAATTTATTAAATTTTTTTAATAATTTTTAAAATTAATAATAAACATATTATAAAAATAACAAATAAAATGTGATAATAGCATTATCGTGTTATTTTTATTTTAGTATTTTTAATTAAAATATGTTAAATATTTTTATTAACAATAATTTTAATAAATGTAGGTAATTTAGAAGTATTATTATTATTAAAATTCACTAAAATTTATATAATTAATCAAAATATAAGTATTTTATATATTTTAATTAAAAATAAAAATACAAAAATATTAGAATAAAATTATTAATGATTCAAAAGTACAACATGCACTGGGACTAATAAAATTGTAAATTGAGTTGCTCATAATTTTAAGATTCTTATTGATGTCACTTGATTTGATCACCAACATGATCTTTGGTGTTGACACATTGTTATATTTATTTGTCTTGTATTTGAACGTCTCTTTATTATATATTGAAATTATTTTTGTATTGAAAAAAAAAACTACTTTTTTGGTGGTTGTTAAAAATAAATTGTTTCTTTTGTTGAATTAATATTAAAAATGAATTGAATTTAGATATGAACATGGATAAACAAAGATTTAAAATGTTGATATCAATAAAGATGTTAAAATATAATTTTTATGAAAATGTGAAAGATATTATTATTATCTATAAAAACTATGAAAAAAATCACAAAAATTATAATTTTTTTACAAAACTTTATAAAATATCAAAACAATAAATCACTTATATTTTAAACTAATTTTTTATTTAATACATATATTTTTAAATACTTAAAATATTTATATTAATTAATAAATCAATCAATTAATTAAAATATTGTATAATATATATATATATATATTACTAAATATTATATAATAAGTAGTTAAAATATTTAAAATATATTATTTTCCTTAGAGTATAGATATTAACAATATTTCTGTATCTATATATATATAAAATTCATTCTTTATAACAATAATTTGTTATCATTTTTGTTATAGTCTAGATATTATCAATATTTCCATATATATATATATATATATATATATATATATATATATATTATAGAAAAAATATCACATAAATTTCTTAAATATATTATTTGTATCGTTTAGTCCTTTAAATTAAAAACGATATATTTTAATTTAACTTTTTAAAAAATATTAATTAAAGACAAATTATATTATTTTAATAATATTTTTATTAAAATATTATAATTTTATATCAAGTGATTAAATGAGATTAAATCACGAGTATTTAACGATCAAAAAATCACAATTAATATGAAAAAATCTCATAAAATATTTATTTTTAATATTTTTTTAATTAAAATTATTTTAATTTGATGTTTTATTAATTTTTTTAAAAAATTTAATATATATATTTAAATATTTTTTTTAAATTTTATTATTATTATTTTTAACTATTTTATATTAAATTTCACTTATATTTTTGTTAAATATTCATATTTTAATCACTTTTTAATTACTTGATAGAAAATAATAATATTTCAAATAAAAAATTATTAAAATAATATAATTTATCCTTAATTAATCATTTTTATAAAATTAAAGAACTAAATTATACATTTTTTAATCCAATGTATTAAACAACATAATTAACATAATCTAAATTACTTCAAGGATATCTTCCACTATATATTATATAAAAATGTAGGTAATATCTTATAAATTTTCAAGTAAAATTGTCCACGTATTTTAGAATAATGATTACTATGATAATTTGTATATTACTTAAAAAGTCTTATTCTTTTATAAATTAAGTCTAAAATATTAGTAGTTAATATATTAATATTTATCTAAATTATAATTATTTATCTTTTTATATAAAATAAAATATTAAAATATTGCTAATTTTTTAAATTATATATATAAGATTATTTATCTTAAATAGCACAAATAAATATTATTTTTTATTAATTATCTTAAATATTATTTTTTATCAATTAATTAATAAATTAATACATGTAAACAATGTGAGCTTGATTAGTTAATGATAGAGATTAAATAAAATTTCAAACATCTTTGTTGTAATAATAATAAAATTAGTTATAATAATATTATCATTTTTAAAATTTTCATCAACAACAATAATAGGGGTAAGATGAATGCTAAGTACATCCAAATTTATAAATTTTTGTATCAAAATTATTTATATTGTGATACATGATAAGTTATTTTGAAAAATAAAAAAAGTTATTTATATTTCTCAATAATTCTTCCATGTGTTGACAATAATATTTATGCATGCAACAATATATATAAAGTTGTTGCCTAACATTGAGAGAAATTGAAAAACGAGAAAATTTAACAAGATATACAAATTTATTTGTGAAGAGTATGTGTATAAAAAAAGAACTAAATGATATATGATATTTTTTGGTTTAGGTTCTTCTATTTGCACGTCCTTAAGCATGATATTTTCAGTTCAGATCTTTCTTTAATGTTGGTATTGGATCTTCTCCTTGGTGGGCTTGGAAGGATTTTCTGAAATCACGTCTCTTAATTTGTGTGTGATGGTCTGTAAACTAAAGACAAGTTATTGATATTTGAGAGGATTCTTGGTTTCTTAATTTGTTCATTTTTTTCCCTATTTCTTCACGAGTTTAGAGTGTTCGTTGGGTGACACAATTTACTGACTCAGAACTTGGATGTTGGAAGATTCATCTTGTAAGTCTATTGTTTGAAACAGACAATGTTAATAATATATTAAGGAACAAAATTGATTTTTATTTGACAGATGAACTTATTTGACATTTTATCTCACATGTAGTCTTTTATGTGAACTCAGTTTATTTGTTAAGCTATGATATTCTTAGACGGAATGTTTGGATGTTGAATGGTGTGTATAAGCTCGTTTGGAAATAGTTTAGGTTTACTCTAAAGACCCATCATATTATTTGGCTATTTTGTATGGTAATTTGGTAGCAAAATAATCAATTACATAGAGTTAGTTTTAGTTTAACTGTTATATGTAATTATTTTCTCTTTTTATGCATATAAAATGGAGGAAATCTAAGCTTTCAAACTGATTTTCTAACGGATTTCATATGGGATAATCATGTAAAGAAAGTGGGTCTGTTTATTTAATATTAAGACTATGATATGAATAAGATAGATTTGATGGGAAAATGGGTTTTTGCTTAGGGAAAATAATGATGATTTTGTAAAGAATTAAAGGATTAAAACATTGAATCCAAGTTAATAAACTAACCATATTAAGTTGTAGAAAGACTTCATATAATGGTGTTGTTGTGATGAGAACTGATGCCCATTAAGTCATTTAGAGACTTCTTTGGTGCCGATCCAATATAGCACTAATTGTGTTTGGTTGATTTTAATCAAGATAATTGGTTTTTTATTTGGAATGAGAATTAAAAAAAAATGATATGGGACTTTAATTGGAGTACAAGTCTTTGAATTTTTTCTGAATTTGTGAGGATGGGTTGGTAGAATGGTGATTCCAGTTAGAGGTGTCCAAAAATCGAATCGAATTGAATTAAATTAAAAAATCGGATTGGATTGATTCGAATAGTTTTATAAATCAAACGATCTGTTTTTCAAATGACCCAATTTGATTATATTAATTTTTAAACTGATCATATTGATTTTATTAATATATTAAATTTTTCATATAATGTTTCACAAACCGTTGATTAAATTTCTCATATTTTAACCAAAGATATATCATTAGGTGTATCATATTTATGTATTATTAAGGGAATCAAACCATTGAAAACCATTAATCAAACCATTCAGCTACAACATTTTCTGATTTGATTTAATTTGATTTAATTTTGTTTACTTAAAATAAGACCGTAGACACCTTAGTGAGTTAATACGGATGAGCTTTATGGTAATTTGGGTATTTTCTAACTTAATTTCAGAAGGGAGAACAGTGTAGAGATCAATAAAATGAAGAGTGAAAATAATTTATGTTCTATTTTTGCCACAAGAGAGTTTACAAAATCTGTTAACTCTATATTTAGTGTTTTGCCTTGGTACAAGCTTGACTTCTTGGTACTCTGGATATAATTATCAAGCCTAATTTGTGATATAGTATTGATGATTATAAATTGTTTAAAAAATGTCTATTTTTGTAAGATTAAAGTAACTTTACTTTTAAACATTTCACAATTTAATTTGCTTTAAGTAGATAGATTTGTTTTGTTTAATTTTTATTATATGTTTCATTCAAATTTTGTTAAGTCTTTCAAAAAATTTGCTAAGATACAACTTACAATAATAAAAAGATTTATTAGTTGGTATGATGAAAAATGCATGTTTTCAAGGATATTAGAGGTTGGGATTTAAAGATCTCGAGACTTAATTTAGCTATGATTGTTAAAAATTGTTGGCATTTAGCTAAATAGCTTGATTCTCTAATTGCATGTCTTTAAGCATTAATATTTTCAATTCAGATTCGTTTTTAATATTGATATTGGATCTTCTCGTGGCCTTGTTGGTGTACAATAGTTTATAAATAGTGGATGTGTTATTAATATTTGGGAAGATCCTTGGTTACTTAACTTGCCAATTTTTCCTTATTTCTCCACAGGTTAAGAGTGTTCATTCGGTTATACAACTTATGGACTCGGAGCTTGGATGTTGTAAGTTTCCTTTAATTAGTTGTTTGAAGGCTTAGATTTCCTCTAAAGATCCATCATATTATTTGACTATTTTGCATGGTGCATTAGCATTAAAATAATCACTTGCGAAGAGGGGATTTGTTATACATGATATGTTATGTCCTTTGTGTGCAAAACATATAGAAATTGTGTCGCATTTTTTGGTAAGGGTGTCATAGAGTTACCTTTATCTTAAATGTTATATGTCTTTATTTTTTCTTTTATCAATATTCATGGTTCTTTTTAGGAATTATTTTATATTATTTCTTTGTGGGCACGCTCTCGAGATGACGAGTTTGAACTTTTGATCATAACTTGTATGGGATTTTAAGGAGTTTGGACTTGTCGTAATAATTTAGTTTTTCAAGAGTATGTATTTGATCTTAAAAGGTTGATTTTTATATAGTTCGATAAGAGGTCTCTTTTTCATAACTTTGATTGATAATATTGGTGTACAACTAACTTTATATTAATGATTTTAAACAATATTATTTGTATCTGTAGATTTTGGGATTTGTTTCCTTATGTTCACTCAAGCTTTTGAATATTAGTAATTAAAATTTAATATATTATTGTTTGATAAAAAGAATAAATTTATTTTATAAAAATATTTAATTATGATAACATCTATATTTTATTTATGTTCGTTAAATTTGTACTTTAATCTAAATTATTATCTATATCGAAGATTAGAATTTGTTTTTTAAATAATGGCTAATATATTATCTAAAACAACTAAATACTAAATTTAAGAACCTTACAAGAAATAAAAAGGATGAAAGCTCATTTTTTCTTCAAGAATTTTTTTTTAATTTTAGTTTATAAATTTTAGTTATTAATATATTTAAATTGATAATTAGTAATCTAAATTATATGTTTTTTTATAGAGTAATATTTAATTAACAATTTTATTAAAAATAAAAAAATTAAGTTATAACTGTTTGGATTTGATTCATGTACGTGATCTTAATCACCCTTCAAATTTCAACGATGACACTTTCATTAGGATTTATGACAATATTATGATATTATTACTTCATTCATGTGATCAGATTTCATCCGGTTATTAACTTTATATTATGTTTTTTTAATCTATCTAATTGCTTTTTATTTATTTTATTATTTATCGTTTTAATAGCAAAAAAAGTTATTGCAAACTTCACCACTGTCTGTCTGTCTGTCTGTCTGCATCCAAATGTTATTACAATTACTTTTATTATTTATTACAATAAAAATATATAAATTATTTATTATATTTTACAATTAATTATATATAAATATTATTATTATATAAAATTTTATTAATAAATTATTAATAATAAAAATACTATGGCAATTAAATTATTGTTCTCACTATTTTCCAATAGTAACACCTTTATTGATATTAAGGTGTAATTATAATATGATTGAGTATTCTAGCTGATTCTTCTCAAAAGTATTTTATATGATTATGACTTATATTTATATGATGAGTTTTATTTTTGATACTTTCTATTTAACGTGTATATATAAAGAATTCAAGGACTTGTCACCAATATTCAAATTCTCACATCGGTCATCTTTTTAATTCTCATTACAAATAAAAAGCCACCTATTTAATAAAGCTGTCAATCTATAGTAGATTGGCACCACAGAAGTCTCTACATAGCTTCAGTGGGCATAGGTTTTCAGCGTAAGGAAACCATTCTATGAAAGTCTTTATACAATTTGCTAAGGTTAATTTATTAACTAAGATTTGTCGTTTTTACTATACGATGATAGTTTAAAAATGAGTTGAGATTTTTTTTTAAAATAGTCAATATCTTACCTTAAATTTGAAAACAAAATTTTTAATCAATTTTATTTAAAAAATATATATATTAGTTCCATTTTGTAAAACATAATTATTATAAACATAAAAAAATATTAACATTTTATAAATTTATAATTAATTTTAAATACATAATTTTTTTATCATATCATATATTAAAAAATTTATTTTACAATAAAATAAAATAAATTTATATATATTGAAAATGATATGCTTTGATAATTCATAAATAATATAATACATTATTATTATTATTATTAAATATAATTATAATTATATTTAATAAAAAATTATAATTATGATATAAAAATAATATTCATAAAAATAATTAAATTATTAAAAAAAATTGTGAAGCCTCTGTATCCAATTTTTTACAAGATACAATACAAATATAGAACATTATATCACAAATTTTGTGAGAAAATATTATATAATATAATATTATTATAATTATTTTTATTATTAATATAATAAAAAATATAAATTATATTGAATTAATTATATTTTAATACTTAAATATAATTATTGTTATCTTAGTAATAATTAAAATTATAATAATATTAGAGATATTTGTTACAATGTAATATATTTTTTAATTTTTTTAATCTTAAATAATTTATTTTTAAAAAATGTAAATAATTTTTCATAAAAAATAATGTAATTATTTAGTAAAGTTTTTAATAATTTATTATTATTATTTTTTTAATTATTTTATAATAAAATTTTGATAAGTTATTTGTTATAAAAAAGTATATAAATTTTATTATATAAATATAAATTATTTTATTATTTTTTATTTATAATAAAAATAAATTATTATTTATTAAAAGTTAATGAATAATTATATTTTAAGAAAATGAGGTCGGAAAGAAAAAAAACAAAAATATTTTTTTATTATAAAAATTGGATAGTTGGAATTAGTGGAACGAGAGTTAGAAAAAGACAAAAAAAATTAACTTAAAATTGTTTAATGGGTTATTATTTACGCATTTTTAAAATAAAATCTAATATAACAATTTTTTAAAGTATTGGATGGGATATGTAAACAAAAAAACCTGTTTTTATCCATTAATTCTTTACCAAAATTATCATTATTTTCCCTACCTAGAACCCACTTTCCCTTCAAATCTATCTTATTCATATCGTCTCAATATTAATTAAAGAGATCCACTTTCTTTCCAGGATCATCCCATTGATAACTATTATTACCTTTTACCATTTGAATGAGTCTTTGTACAAACCTACTGATATAATAAATTATACGATAAATTTTATTAATATATTACTTTAATTTATATCTATCAATATCACGAAGACTACGGAACAATATAAATAAGTAGTATAGTTCTTTAAAGCAAAAACCCATAATACCATTCTTTAACAAATTCAGGCATGGTCAAAAAATATCATTCAACCTAAAATATATAATATTTTTGTGTATTTTTTTTTTAAAAAAGGTACCAATCCAATGGTATTTTAATGAATTTACCAAGGTGAGTCTTGGTAAATTCTTTAGCACGTCGAGACCCTTTTATGATACTCTCTACGTATTGATACAGGCAGCTTATTGACTTGGATTCAATGTTCTGATACTTTAATTCCCTTCCCAAACACTCATTACTATAATCAAACAGATCCCATATACCCTACAAATCTTTCTGAGCATCAATAAGCATCAGGATTTCAAGTGCTTGTGGAATTTTGAAAGATGCGTTAGTGAATTACTTTAGAGGGATAACTGGTTTAAGGATGTTACGAAGAGGCAAAGCTCATGAATCACTTGATTTGTGTTATGAAAGGGAAAGGAGACAAGGGTTTAACGGTCTTCCAAATATGACATTTCATTTAAAACCTGAAGTTGCTGGTGGAATGCAGATTTTGAAATAAGGCCTGAGGCTGTATTCATATTGGGGCAAAGTGATGCTGGGATAGAGCATTTTTTGTCTAGCTATAACACCAACTGTACATGGTCATAATGATATTAGTGCTATATATTACACCAACTCCAATGTGCTCTTGTTTGGAGCTGATAACTGTGCTCAAACTATATAAGATTATAAGCTAGCTGTGTTAACATATATTTAATAAATAAATAAATGTTGTCCAGACATGTGTACCTTCTCCAATTCAAGAGTCATAAATAACACAAATTTACACCCATGCCCTTTCATATCGTGTCATGTATCAGAATTATAAAATTGGAGAAGTAATTCATTACACGTGACATAACAAAGAGGCATGGGTGCAAATTTATGCGTACTTAACATTTTGTCCTAATTAATTTACAATTTCAGTTCCTAAACCTTGCTTCAATTTTATTGCTAATTTATCAACCTTATGTATTATAAACTAAAAAAAATGAGGTCCACCCAAAAATGTAATAATATAAACCGATATAGACGTTTTGGGTCGCTGCTAAACAATCATAATACAAGTTTAGATTGCTTTTTGAAGTGAATTCATACAATTGTACACATACTGTATTAGCTAAATACAAAGAAAGACCAATCCAATGGCTAATTATTCAACTTCACAACTTCGTGACGTTATCTATGGTAGAAAAAGTAAAGTATTCCTTGACGTGTCTTTCAGTTGCTTTAGATCAAACACGGCAACGAAGATGCTACACGTTATATATGAAAGAAAATAATAACAAATAACTTACCTACAAATACAATCTTAGTCAAAATCTAAAATTTCAAAACTAATAAAGATGTCAGAGTTAAACTGTACCTTCTCAAAGATTTACGAAAGATTTGAAGAAGAGCACTCGAAGACAAGATAGGATCTGGTTCTAAGAAAAAACAATAGGATTCTGGCTGGTTACAGATTAGCTCCAGCAAGATAATCGCTTCCTTTGAATTTTCCATTTACAAGAACATTAAAAGTAGTATCATCAGGTAAAAGACCCCTATCAAGCATTTCATCATGCAACCTAAATGCCTCTTGCAAATTCCCTTCCTTGAAGTGTCCCGCAATTACGGTGCTATAAATAAGAACATTTGGAGCAATATTCTTCTTATTCATATCTTCCATTATTTTGCAAGCATTCTCTAGCTGTCCTTTGTTGCAAAGTCTATTTATCAATACTGTGAATATCCTGATATCCGGCACAATACCACTCGAAAGCATCTCCGAATAAAGATCTAAGGCAAAGATTAGCTTACCATCTTTCAACGATCCATCAATTAAAGTTGTGTATGTTTGCAGATCACATTGGATACCTTCATTCATCATTTTCTTATGAAGCTCAAGAGCAGCATCCATGTTACTTAACTTCTTAAACCCATAAATCATACTGCTGTAAATGGCTGTATTTGGAAATAGACCAACTTTACCAAGTTCAGAGAACAGCTCAGAGGCACCTTTCATGTATCCCCCTTTGCAAAATCCACCTATGAGAGCCCCATAAGCAGTAATGTCTAATTCAATGCCCTTGATTTTCATCTCGTTCCACATTTTAAGAGCAAGATCAATTTTATTGTTTTTGAAAAGCCCATTAATCAATGTAGTATAAGTAACAACATTAGGTGAAATCCCCCCTTCACACAACTCTCTAAAAATAGCCAAAGCCATATTGGCATCACCCTCCCTCATAAATCCATCTATAATGCTATTGTAAGTCATACACATGGGAGCATAACCTATGCCAATGAATTTCTTCATTTTATCCCTTGCCTCTGACGAACGACCAACCTTGCACAAGCCATTAATGATTGTGTTATAAGTAACATTTGTCGGGGTTATATTCCTCTCTTCCATTTCGTCATAGATGTAAATGGCATGATTAGGATCACCATTTTTGAAATATCCATCCATCAAAATCGAATATGTACTCACATTTGGTTTTAAACTCCTTTGAATCATCTTCAGAAGTAGACTGTGTGCTACTTCCATATTCCCTCCAATACAGTGGCCTAATATCATGTTGTTATAAGATACAACATTCAGCTCCACACCCTTATTGATCATATTTTTCCACACACTATGAGCTTTACTTATTTTACCCTGTTTGCATAGCCAGAACAAAAGATGATTATAAGTAAAAATGTTAGCAACACCACAGTCAACTGCCTCATCAAATAGTTTAAAAGCATCTTCCAATAATTTAAGTTTCAAAAATCCACGTAACAAAGAGTTCACAATATAGACACTAGGCTGTATGCCAGTGAGTTTCATTTGGGAGTATAACTCGTTTGCCTTTTCCATGTTTCCAATGTCACAACATCCTTTTATCATGACTGCATAAGTTTCCTGTTTTGGAGTAAGTCCATCCTCTTTAATCTTGTTGAACAATTCCAAAGCAGAATTCAAATTGCCTTGAACACAGTAACCCTCCATCAAACTTGTTGCAACTATCAAATTCAATGGGTTCCCACAACTCACCATTTCGTCCATAAGATTTAATGCAGGCACCATGTTTCCCTGCATCACACAAGTGCGAATGACCTCATTAATGGTACCATCCGAAGGAACCCAACCCTTTTCTATCATCTCCTTTAGCAATCCAACAGCTAAATTGGAATTGGGTTTCATACAAGCAGCCTGAATAACAATACTATATGCTGCAGCATCGAGTTCTACACCTCTAGCCTTTGCCTCTCTGAAATAATTTTCTGCCTCCTCTGCCTTCTCATCCTTTAAAGAAACACGCATCATTTCACACACAGTCACACGATCTCCAAAAATTCCTTTTAAAACCATATTGTCATGCAATTCCCGAGCCTCCTTAATCATGTTTCTCCCAACTAGTGTTGTTAATAGTGTATTCACAAACTGAACGCGAGGATATATATTATGATCAATCATCTTATGAAAACAACAAACAGCGTCATTTATCTTGTTAGCTTCAGTATAACCATTCAACAAATCACTAAAAACTAGTGAATTCAACTCAAAACCGTACCTTCCTGCAGACTCTACTAACTGATCTACAAAAGCACACGGAGAGGGACAATAATCGCCGAAAGCGTACTTGTTAAGCAAATGACTAACATGGTCTTGAGTTTCAGGAAAACCCACCAAAATGTGGAGCAAGACACACAAGAAATCATCGTTCGTGACGAAGCCTCGCATCTTCTCAGCTATTCCGAAGTAATTCAGAGCCAAGTTCGGATCGCTCCTGCAGCTTAGGAGATTATTAATCGCATGGGAAAGTGAAAAATCTGGGATTTCACTCGTTGATTGAGTCAATTCACCATCTTTCGACTCTTGAGGAAATAAATTTGATTGGAAATCGAGGTCGGGAGTGGATTTCTCCGAACAGTCGGAAACTAAATGGAATTTCTCGTCCGGATTAGAATTCCGGGAAACTAGTGATTCTGAGTTGAACTCACAAGAAAGCTGTGTTTGAGAACAGATAGATTGAGGGTTTAAGATAGAGCGTCGCAGAAATGAAGAGACTGGTGAAGTAGTGAGCGAAAATCTCATTATTGTTATGCGAAGAACAAGAATAAGAGAGACTAAAACACACAAACCCTAAAGCAAAGTGTTGACGTTAAACCCTTCGGCTTGTGAACCGTGAAAGGATTATTTAAATATGAAGGAACGTGCTACAAACATCTGTTATGGAGTTTATTAGAAATTAAATCTAGCAATTACCATTAATTGAATTCGTCTAGAACAGTATTCATTATACAAGTATTGGGATAAATCCTAACGAAGTCTTATTAAAGATAAAAAAAATATATAGCACAATGAAGACAAGTTTTATTCAAGAATTAATTGAAGTATCATAATTAAGAAAAGCTTTATGTAGCTCAAAATTGGTACAAAAGTTACTTTGATGGTGGGCTGAACTTTTAGCTTCGAAGATGATGATTATATTTTTTTAAAGTATCTCGTTTTGGGATTAAAAGGAAAATTAACTGTTATATTAGATTATTTTTGAATTTTAAAAAAATTAGAAATATAACCTATCATTAAAAGTGTCACAAGATTACAACAATTTTCAAATATCTATCTTACTAAAAAGTGTCAATTGAATCAAGTGTGTCACTTTGATTAATTAAAAATATCATTACAAGAACACACATGTCTTGAAGAATATGGTCACAGATTATTTTCAACAAATTATAAATATGCATTGCATCATATCTATTTTTGGAGTTTTTTTTCGTTTATGGTGTCTTTCATTGTTTACCATAGATTGTTTACAGCATATTATTGCTTTCACATGAATCTTAGAATTAAACTCTCATTGTGTTTAGAGTTAGACCCTTTCGTCTATAAATTTGTGTTTATTGCATATAGGTCTCAAAATTAGACTATTATTGTGTTTCAAAATCAACTGCTGATGAATAAGATTCCATAGAATATTAATTTGATAGACATGTATTATATGTATTGTGATGATACATGGGTCAAAAGAACGGTAGATATGTCTATGTATTTGGATGATCTATACATATAAGATTGCATATCATGTATTAGATTTATATCGTATTATATATTTTATATTGTATAAGATAATATTTTAAATTATACTCTTACTTAACTATCATCTCATCCATTCTTTTTATCCTTTTAGCTGTTTTATTTGAGATAATAGTGGTAAATATATGAAGATTTTATAAAAAAAAAAATTTAATGTTAAAAGATTTGACTTGAAATTTTATTTAATATTTTTGATTAATATGATTTACAATTATTTAGGTTAAGATTAGTTTGATGAATTTTAAATTAACTTTATAAATATTTTAAATTTAAATTATTATTTTTCTTTTAAAAGGGTACTCCAATTGTTAATTTTTAAATAGAATTTTTCAGATTATTAAAGAAAATTTCTTTAAATATAATTTAAAATTTACTCATTTTTTATCTCATGTATACATTTTTTGGTGCGTCATATGGATAGTATGGTAGCATTGGAGGTAAGTATGTTCCATTTGGAGACTGGATTCGTGCTGGTATGAATTTGCCTGTCCCTGATCATGTGAAATATAGGGAGGTTCTGTGAAGCTGCATGCTAAGGTTATTGGAAGGGGTGGTTGTTCCACTATTACTGATAAGGATGGCGCTTTTTAGTTTAGCTCATCCACTGAGGAGACTATTAAAAAGAAGGTGCTACTTGTGTGCAAAACTTGGTGGGAATGGCGAGTTTACTCGAAGGAATAATATGGAGAAATGTCCTAGCCGTTGTGCACTTATTGATGCTACTGCTATGGATGGGGCTGCATCTCTGGATTAGAGTTTGACATCTAAGGAGTGATGGATGTGGGTGTTTGCTGGTTTAATTTTCTCATCTTCTTGGCATTATGGAATCTGTCTGCTTGTTATGTTTAGTTGCTAGTTCATTGTTTTGTTTGTTTACTGGCTTTTATTGTTTAGTATGTAAGTTCGTTCTTGAAGCTGTTTATTTTTCATCTCTTTACCAAGTTGGGGTACGCTGGTGGACGCTAGTGAATGGTACACACTTTTGGTGCAAATTATTGGTGGCTCTTTTGGCTAGATGTTTAGCATGGAGGTCTTCTTGGGTAGTTATTTAGCTAAGGAGGTTGGAGACTATTCTGTTAGAGTCAGTTAGTTCCTTGTATGAGTTTGGTTTTTCTAAGAAATGTTTTGAATCTGTTTTATTTTCTGCTTGGCTGACATTACTATTAGTTGTATCTAAGTGTGTAGAAAAATTAATGGTTGTAAATAAATAAATTATACAAATTCAAGATAATTTTTTAAACTAAAATAAAACAAAAATAACACAAAATGTTTTTATGGTTTGAATTTTTTCAAAATAAAAGTAACAATAACAGGATTCGTAAACCATTTAAAACTTTCACTGTAATAAAATAAGATTATAAATTTTATCTTTAGTTAGATCTCTAAAAAAATACAATAATTATGTATTTTATTTAAAAAGAAAACTCTCAACTACGTGTGATTTCTTTCTCTTAATTTGTTATATTTATAATTTCTTTCTCTCAACTTGTTATATTCTAAAATTGAGGCAAAGATTATATTTATAGAACCAAAGTTTTATCTATTCTATCATTCTCAACCTTATTATTGAATGTTTTTTATTTGATTTGTTGTTGGTTAACCTAAGATGAACTAAGACTAAGTTGGTTCAATTAATAGTTCTTATGAATAGGAAAATAAAAAGTTTACGTACCTATTTTAAGATAAAGATAATATTTCATATTAACGAAAGAAAATAATATTTTAGATTTTATAAAAATATTTTATATATAATTTTTATAGACTATGATATATTATCATAATTTCAATTGATTAGATTAAATTTTTTACATCATTATCCGAAAAAAGAATTAAAATAACTTACAAAATGAAAAAGAAAAAGAAAAAATGATTCAATATAATAGACTATAAAAAAAATATATTAACTATATAAACCTATAAGTTTTATAAGAGAAAAAATCACTCTTTTTATGAGAGATGTAAAAAAAAAAAATTCTTTATAAAACTTAACGGTGCTTGTGGTTGTTATAGAGTAATGACTAAGACTATACTTATTTAGCAAATTATCATGAAATATATATATTAGTTTTAATTGGATAATATAATAAAAAAGTTTTATTTTTAACATAATTCAAGCATTATACATAATTTTTATATATATAACATAAAAAATTATATGTTGTTTGCATGTTCAAATGTACGGTACATATATATTTTACTTTTTTTATAACATAAAAAAAATATTTTAAATTTAATTAAAGTAAACTTATATAAATAACTATGTAATATAGAAATTAAGGAGTATATATTATTGAAAATCTTAGTATATTTAATACTTGATATATATAAATCATATAACCAATACTCAATGCATAAGTATTGATTTTCACGTTAAGATGTATATATTTTTCATTTTAAATTATAGTTTGTATTTATACAAAAATATTATTTGATTTTAAATTTAAGATCATTATAATTTTTCTATCATAAATGTTAAAAACAAAGGAAATTAGAGTTTGTGTGTTTTTAATATGTTTGAAAACATAGAGCTTTTTTTAGTTATATTTAGAATATTTTTTTATTAATTATATTATTTGAAACTTTTACGGAACACTGTGTATTTACATTTTTTTAAAAATAGTTACAATACTACATTATTATAACTTTTTGGCGCGGATAGTCGGAATCCAAACGCGTTAAAAACCACCAAATTTATGCGGCAAAAATTAAGAAAATTATTATTTTTAATAAATTTATAGACGGAAATATAATTAGCTAAAGAAAAACTCTGTTTAACACGACTTTGAAGTGTGAATGATTCACTCAACATAAATCTTATAATTATATTAAAAAATTATTTAGTTTTTAAATATGTGAATTGAGCATTTAAATGTCATAATTTGTAAAATATATAGATTTAATTTTATATTTAAATTTCGATTTAAAAACCACTGATAAGTATATGATTTTTCTATTTGTTAAATAAAAAAATTAACTTTTTTACATATTTTTTAATAATTTTATCTTGCTATAATTTGGATATAAAATTGATGCAAATTATATTAGTTTTTTTAATATAATTTTATTGTAAATTTTGTAATTTTTATTTGCGAGAAATTTTATAGATATGTTATTGAAATAAAAATATTTTAATATAATAAATACTTAAAAAGTTATAAAAAATTTTAAACAAGGAATAAAATATATGGTTCATAACATCTTTTCTATTTTGTTTTACTTTATTTAATTTTTTAACGGTGAGATTATTGTCACATTTTATTATTTTTATAATATATTTATTGTTAATTTGAAATATTTTTGAAAGTATTCTTAATAAATTTTAATTGATATAGTATAAACATATTAAAGATAAAATGATATTTTAAATCATTTTTTAATTCAATAAATATATTATAGAAATAAGGGTGTGTCAATAACTTTTATTTTTTCGATTAGTTAAGATTATAAAAAATTAATATTGGAAACAAAAAGATATAAAAACATTTTAATTATCCATATGTTTACCTTTATAATTAACAACGCTACTAATTTAACTCAAATGGATTCGATAACATTTTTCCCACTAGCGAAATAAGATCGGATTCTCATCGAATAAAAAATAAAAATAAAAACAGATCGGTTTCTCTGTCTTCTTGGGCTTCCGATCCGCCACTCACACAACCTACCGAATCTTCCAAAATATCTACCTATTCTCTGTTTTTTAGATCTCTCTTCGTACGTAAAAATCAAAATTACATTCTTATTTTCTCGAAGATCGATATAGACTTTGATATAGAAAATATTTTTTCATTTCTTCGGGATATTGCGGGTTTTGTCGATTGCTTATATTGGAAGAAAGAGAACTTGGGGTTACTGTTTTATGTATTTGGTATAGAAGGAGATAGCGATGATACTGCAGAGTGTTTGCGTGGTTCATGTGGAATGGAAACTTTGGATTTTGTGATTTTTGCTTAAGAATTGGTAGGGTTTTATCATGGCGGGTGAGGCGAATGAGGGAAGTTGGAGCAGTGCCTATAAAGGAATGTCCTCTGATAACATCAAGGGATTGGTATTGGCTTTGTCTTCCAGCTTATTCATCGGGGCTAGTTTCATTGTTAAGAAAAAAGGATTGAAGAAAGCTGGGGCTACTGGAATTCGTGCAGGTATTCATTGTTTTTATTTCCATTTCTGTTTTCTTATTCGTTCCTTTTTGGCGATTGATGAATTTAATGGATTAGAAATTTAGAATGAATATCTTTAAGGGTTCAATGCAGCAGTGTGACAGATCGGAGTACTATTTTGGTAATACTAGGAATCCAGAATAACATTGGAAAGTAAAGTAGGGAAAAAAAACTGATCAGTGACTTGATAAATACAATTACATACTATTTTTTTTTCTTCCAAAGATAATGACTTGTATGGGAATCTGAGACAGTATCAATTTATGTGAGAATTACTATATGGAATAATCATTATCTATATTCATATTTTGGCATCTTGCTTATGTTGTCAATTTCATGACATATTGATCTTTTATCAACCTTATGCATATTTTATCTCACTTATTCCTTTCGGCAATTGTTTCAGGTGTTGGTGGTTATTCTTATTTGTATGAGCCACTTTGGTGGGTTGGCATGATAACAAGTAAGTTATATGTTTTGTGCTTTTTGAAATGGATTCATTTTACTATCCGCTTTTGAAAATAATGCTTAGTTGAACTGAGATATATTTTTCTGGTTCTTGTTTTTTCTTTCTATATATTATGATGAATCAATATCACAGTATGCTTATTGTTTTCTTATTTTTTTTGTATGTAGTCGTAGACATGTGATTACGATGCACATAATTTTGTTCATGCTCAAACCTGTATTGATTTATTGTAAATGCAAGATGTTTATTGTAACTTTCAACCCTCTGTTTTGATAATTGCAACTTTTCCAGTGGTTGTTGGAGAAATTGCAAATTTTGCAGCTTATGCATTTGCACCGGCTATTCTTGTTACTCCTCTTGGAGCAGTCAGCATAATCATCAGGTAAGAGAATAACTCATTTGGTGGTGTTAACCATTTTACATGCATAACTCTTATCTTTATATTCTTCTGCAGTGCCGTGCTTGCTCATATCATATTGAATGAGAAGCTACACATATTTGGGGTCCTTGGTTGTGTTTTATGTGTTGTGGGTTCAACTACAATTGTTCTTCATGCTCCTCAAGAACGTGAAATTGAGTCTGTTGCAGAAGTTTGGGACCTTGCGACAGAGCCAGGTATTTATTTGGGCATATTTTATTTTATACTTGGACAGAAGGAGAATATTATTAAGAGCTCATGATGAACTTTCATGATTTTGTTTTCAAAACTAACATTAATTCACAGTGTCTGATACAGTGAAATTTGCGAGTAATCTGAATTGCTAGAAATTCTGTTTAGGGAAAATGCTGAATATTTGACAGCTCATCTTGGAATATGACAATATATCTGTCTGAATTGAATGAAATACATGCTGTTGTGGGTGGGGTGTTTTGATTAAATCTGAACTTAAGTGTGAAAATTTAAAATCTTAAGTGTCTCAATGTTAGGGAGACATCATGGATGTATCATTAATTTGGATCCATAGCAATACTATTTTGTCGGGGAATACATTTTTTTAATATAGCAAAAAATCAAAATTTTATTCTTGTATGATTATCTGTCTTTCATTTTATGGGTTTTACATTCTTTGGACACGATAAGTTCTAATTCACATTTATTTGTCTTTACAGCTTTCCTTTTTTACACGTCTTTGGTTCTAGCAGCAGTGTTCATACTCATAGTCCATTTTATGCCTAAGTATGGCCAGACACACGTAATGGTCTATATTGGGGTTTGTTCACTAGTTGGCTCCCTGTCGGTATGTTCTCAGCTTTCTTCCTTAATTTGTTAACTCTTATAAGAGTTCTACTATTATTTTGGTGTTATTGTTAAGTGTCAAAACAATTTGACAGGTCATGAGTGTTAAAGCTCTTGGAATTGCTCTGAAGTTAACATTCTCTGGAATGAATCAGTTGCTATATCCACAAACATGGGCCTTTACCCTTGTTGTGCTTTCTTGTGTTATCACTCAAATGAATTACTTGAACAAGGTAATGCATGCTTTTGATGTTTTCTTGATACTGATTCCTAAAGGTTCTGTTCATTTTGAATCAACCAGAGAAAGATTTCCTTCAAACTAGTTAGCATAACTACCTATGCAGTGCCAAAGGAAGATCTCTGATATATGGTCTATTAATTCACACTTTTAACTTAACTCATATAAGTCTAACATAGGTGCTTTTGCTGCCTCTGAGCGATTGTTTTAGCCCTTCCTGCAAGAGGAAGCAAAATGGACATCACTGTTTTTATGTTTATTTTGAGCATGCAAAGTAACTTCATGTTCCTGCTTTTTTGTGTCTGCTAAATTATGTTAGTTGTTGAATGCTTTGTTTACTTCTTGGAGACTTGCAACTGATTTTCTTATGGTACATAATAGCAGTCTGAAGTTAGTATAATTGGTCAGAAGTGTATAGAGTTTCACCAGTAAATTTATTTATTTTTACATAGTGGTACGATTTTATTTTATTTTAAATAAAATGAACATTATGCTGTTGGAAAATTATGAGAAAAAATATAGCTATCTCTTATTTTTTACTGTTGTGGTTTTTCAATAACTAATTTTTCAAATATTTTTTTGGGCAGGCTCTTGACACTTTTAACACGGCTCTAGTATCACCTATATACTATGTGATGTTTACATCATTGACCATTCTGGCCAGTGTTATCATGTTCAAGGTATTACTATCTTTGACGGGCTAAAATATTCTTTTTGTTTGACAAAACACAATTAAGGAACATTTCAGTACAAGCACTGTTGGAATGCTCAATTAGTTTTATGAGAGAGAAAAATGGGAAAATAAAAAAGAAAACAACTGGAAGGCTCATTTTGCTTCCATAGACTTAATTTTTAATTTAGACCATGTGTTTGGTTCTATCAGTTTGATTGCAGTTGGATTAAATCCTTTAGGTTGGGTGATGAAAGCAGACTGCTTGTAAAATCTTCTTGGCAACAAAATTTAGTTGATGTTGAGTTTGATTCATCTAACCATATGGAGTTTTAGCATCAAAAGTGAAATAATCACCTAACAAGCTTTAATGCGAGAAGTGAAATAAATGTTGAAATATTACAACTTTTAATGAGGGTAGACCGTAGAAGTGAAATAATCACTTATCGTTGACTATTGACCTTATGACATACTTCAAACTTAACTTGACCATTAAAATTCTTTAAATTACTTTGTAAATATCATTTCAAATAGTTGTACAATCAATTACATGTGGTACACGTATTGTGCTAGTAGTAAGACTCATCTCTCTTCATTTAAGTCATTTTCATCTCTCTTCATTTAAGTCATTTTCAATTACATAACAATATAGTACTGTATTTTCATTTAAAAAATAAATAAATAAATCAACATGTTGGGTTTTTGACCAGCGGATCTTACCCTATGGGTCAGTCCGGTTCGGTTCATATCTGACACAAACCGAACCATTTCCATCTCTAGATCGGTGGAATGGTAAAAACTAGTAGGAGCAGCGGCAATGGTGACAAAAGTTAATGCGAAGAAGGAGAGAGGGTGAGGCAATGCGGATTCGTGTTAGGTGGTGAGGGTTGAAGGTGGAGGTGGAGGTGGGTGGAAGGTGGAGTTGGAGGTGGAAGTGGGCGGAAGGTCAAGTTGGCAGCTGATGTGGGAAACGAGAAGAGAAATCCTGGATTTTTGCGATAGGGTTTGGTGAGGATAAACTGTTATTAATGGGTCATTCAATTTTGACAATTTTTTAGGGTTCACCAACTTTGTCCCTTTTACATTTGTGTATGCACTCCGAAAATATTTTCATGTTTTAACAATGAAATATATCATAATTGATGTGTTTTCAATTTGACCGGTGGCAATGCTTCTTTCTTTACACTGGTTTTCAGCCCAATAAATGACCTAATTTAACAAGGAAAGAACTAGAAAACTGTGCCTTTTTTAAATATTAATGAATAGCTTCCTTTCACCGTTATTAAATGAAATGTTGTTCCATAGCTAAATATAGCTTCATATGCATAGATTGTTCTTAGCAGCAGTAGTGATTTACCTATTTGCCATAAAAGTTACCTTGTAATATTTAAAAAATTAAGCTGGCAAGGTCTGAATCATATAGTTCTGAAGTTGAATTTGATAATTTGTATTAGCTGTAAAAGGGATTTACTTCCTCAAACATAATTGCATACAGGACTGGGATCGACAAAACCTTACTCAAATTGTCACAGAGATGTGTGGGTTCGTTACCATTCTGTCTGGAACTTTTCTTCTACACAAAACAAAAGACATGGTTGATGGTAGATCACTAAGACTACTCTTCCAATTCTGCATGCTCTTTTCATCTCCTTTATGAGTAACATAACATCTCATTTGCTTTTCAGGATCATTGCAATCACTTCCAACTCGTCTTCCCAAGCATTCAGAGGAGGATGGATTCCCACTTGAAGGTATTCCTTTTCGTTAATCGTCAAGACTAAAATGAAAGTTTACTTTCATTTGTTATGGCTGTTTCTGTCGAAGTATCAAGGGGGGTCCTGCCTTGCTACAATCGCCTTGTATCTAACATGTGTAGCAAGCATGTATATTTTTGAAATTAGAAAGACAGAATAAAGGTGGTGAATCTTCTCTTGGAACAAACTTAGTACCATCACTTCTGTCGTGCTATGCAAATTTCTCCCCATTCTGAGGGATTTCTTTGGAAATTGTAATTTTGATAAAATTATTTGAGTGTATGCTTCTAGCTTTTAGAAGAAAGCGTGAGAGAAATTGAAGGATTTGGTTGAGTGCTACATTTAAGCTTCTTTGACGTTTATCCGAGGCGGTTAAATAGTACACAAAAGGTGCACATAGAGTCAACTTATTTTGATAAATTGGAAATATTGGTTACCTTGATTTTAAAGTGATACACTTTGATCATCTTATTGTTACATTGTGATTACTTAAGACATTTTAAACAAATTTTGATAATTTTAATCACTTTATTTTTGAGTTTTTTCAACATTTAGAAACATTTTTCTATTCAAATTTTTACTAGTAAAGTTCAATTGAATCTAACTTAAGTTTTTCCACCGAAAATATCTAGAAAAATCAAAATTAGTAAGAATTGATTAAAGTGTCAAAATGTTATAGTAAAGATGATTAAAGTGTATTAATTTTAAGAAATTTGACAAGTGTATTATGAAAGGAAAATGACTAAAGTGTGTGCTATCACATTCGAGTTTGCTTTAAATTTTCTACAGTTCTGTTTTAGGTTTGTCTCTGGTTTTCGACGGTGAATTTTTGTGGCAATTATTATTATTATAATAATAATATTTTTTTCTTTTCTGGTTTTGAATAGAGGCAAATGATTTAGATTTAGAATGGCAGAGTAGTACTGTAGTAGTACAGTTACTGAGTATTTTTGTAAGGATAGAGATTTCGGGTCAAAATTTTCTTTTTTGAGAAATAAGGGTTGTGTGGTTATACCCATGTCATATATCCATGTATATTTTTTCCTATTCATATATGCATGTATATTTGTTGGAACTTTTCTGTTCAAATCTTTTTTTTTATTTGCTAATCATATTTAATTAAATATTTATAGTATTAGTAAAAATTACAACAATGATAAATATAGAATTTAAAGGAAGTTTTATAGCTAGAATTTAAAGTAGACTTTTCCCTAAAATACCATAAAATTAATAAGATCATTTTTTAAAAGAACACAATATTCATCTGCACTTGAATATGGTTTCTTTGGACTCAAATAGACGAGGATAATTTTACCTTGACTCAACCTACAAATGAATGACACTTTATTTGGGTTCTTTCTGGTGGTACTCACATTTTAATAAGGGTATAAATTTGATGTAATTTTTACATGTGATTAGTACATGTATTTAAAATAAAGGATATTTCTGACATTTGTTATTTTTTCTTTGTAATAGGAACAGTTTTTTTAATCATTTTGAGTCATTAAATATAAATTTTTAATATTTTGTTGATTCATTTTACCTTATTTTATCCTTTTTTTTAAGTCGTTTAGAACCTTTTTGTTTCAATCTCATTTCTTCACCATTTTTATTTTCTTTTGAAGATGGAAACAAATCTTATTTATTATCCTTTTTAAAAATTATTGGTGTAGATTATGATAAATAAATCAATGATATTTTTTTAATAATAGAATCATCTAATAATAATATTGATAGTTTTTTTTAAATAATAATTATTTAATTTATGAAAGTAAAATGATTAAAATATTATGTTAATCTAAATTTTCTATAACATGGTTTTCAATATGTTTCACGATGTTAATTTTCCGGGCAATTATTATTATTATTATTCTCTTAATAGAGGTAACTGATTTAGATTTATCGTTCGATGAAATAGTAATTAGATTTTTATTCGGATTATCCCATAATTGTTTATTATAATAGTTTAGTTATCCAGTAGTTTTGATAAGAATAATTATATTTGTTAAAATTTATATAGGAATTAATTATAGTTTAAAAATTTAAATTTTATTATTTAAATTAATAATTATTTATTGTATTAATTATATTGTATTTTAACTTATAAATAACTAGGATAGAGTTTGCTGTTCAAAATTTTCTTCTTACGATATGAAATCGTTTTTCTTTTTTGTGAAATGAGGGTTGTGCGTGATTACGCACGTATGACATATCCTCCATATATTTCCATGCATATTTGATATAACATTAGCATGCGATGTTTAGCATCTTTGTAAACTTTTTTTTTTCAAAAATTAGCATTTGAATCTAATAATATATTCCTAAAAAAATTTCACCTTCCCGTCGTCGTCTCTTCTTTTTGTTTCTTTTTTTTTTTTTTTACCAAATGAACTCATAAATTTAAATTTCTTTTATTTACAAATCACATTTTATTAAATATATAATACTAGTATAAATTACAACAATGATAAATTTAAAATTCAAGATTTTTCCCAAAATTACCATAAAATTTATAACATCATCAATTTTTTTTAAAAAGAACACAATATTCATATGTACTTTATTTAGATAAATATGATTTTATTTAGACTTAAATAGACTAAGAAAATTTTATTTGAATTAGGTTACTTTATTTATATTCAATGAAGTTAAAAAAAAATTATGTTCAATTAAATGTTGTTCAAGATTAACCATTGTTTAATAATAATGGTACATTTTATTCATGAGTAGTAAACATTGATCATTGATTAATAATAACTCAACCATGTTAAGGTTAGAGAAATTAAATGGATTTTCATTATTATTTATTGTATTGTTTTTTAAACTGTTGTAATATTTTAATTATTTTTAAAATTTATAATAAAAAATAACATATTTTATATTCATTTTATATATTTTTATTATTAGAGAAGATTTTATACATTATTTTATATTAAACGTTATTTAAATGAAACTAAAATTAGTTAAATATATTTTAATAAAATTATTTAATTATTATTTTATTGTTGTTATATAAGTTTTAAAATTATTAATTTTTGAATTTAAAAAAAAAAATATTTCTAAGTTAGGTCTATGAATTAGACGTCTTGTCTTGTAGTGTGGCTCGGTAACTGATTTTAATGTTGAAGTTTGGGCAGAAGATAACTCACCAAAGTTCCAACAGAGTCAACACCACAAGGTGGAATAAGTTTATGTAACAATTTAGAACTATGTATACAAAGGGTTTCTTCCTGTCAATCCGGCGTTGGATGAGCTGTCTTTTTAAAAAAAAAGAAAAAAAATTAATTAAGAAGGATGCGTTGTCGTCTTCAACTCCATACATGGTTTCATTGAATCGAAATGTTTATTGTCCATAGATTTGGTCTTCTCATTAATGAAAGTTTCACATTAACCATCTTCGTTTTTAAAGACCAACTTCAATTGGCTATTTAATTTATGAAATTGAAAGTGATAGATACATGTATAGATTAATTTTTTTAATTAAAGTGTTTAAGGGTTTTAATGAGGTTATACATTCAATAATAAAAAAATAAAAATATAACAGATCTTAATTATTGGATTTACTAAATATTTAATTCAAAATTACCACAACATCATTTATAAAATTATCGTAAATTTTTGTGAAGAATTTTTTTTTCTTTGTATATTAGTGTGCTTAATTGCAAAAATCAATATAATACAAAATTTGCAAAAAAACAAAATCAATAACAGAGATTTTGTACTTCAGATGTGAAGAATCCCTCGAAATAGAAAATTAAGAATGCCTCGTGAATGTTGTGTTACATCACACACACACACAAAATAAAAATAAATAAATAATAAAGTCTTTTGAGTTTAAACAACTAAAACAAAATACCTAATAGAGGTGTAGAGTAGGAGTGTCCATAAACCGGATCGGATCGGATCAAATCGTACAATCGGATTGGATCAGATCAAATTAAACGATTTTACTAATCAAACGGTCCGGTCCGGTCCGATTTGTACTAATTTTAAACCGTTCGAACCGGACCAGATCGGTTTAATAATATATTAAAATTTTCATATTATTCTTCATTAAATTATAAAAAAATCGGAAAATAAACCGGATCGAATCGTTTTATAAATCAAACGATCCGATCCGATCTTAATAATATGAACGGTCTAATTTAATTAATTTTTTTTAAGCAAAACCGGACCAAACCAGACCATGAAAACCCATAGTATAAGGACAAAGACTATATAACAATGTCAATGAATATAATCAAAGAAGTATCTTACAATAACATAAAATATAATATTCAAATTCTATATTTATTTTTTAATAATTTAATAATAATATTATTAAAATAAATTATATAAAAATAAATTTTTTCAATTATATTGAATTAAATTATTAAAAAATCTAAATATTTTTAAAAAATAAGTGTTAGATTTAAGTAGTTACGTGTGCTCAGAAACATAAATTATAAATCATAAAGTGAATTTCACAACATATATTGAAGTTCAAGGTCTCGTTATAAAAATGGAACTTTTATTTGCAAATAATTTGAAGTCATATTATTCATTAACAATATACGTAAATTTCACTACATATATTGAAGGTCAAGGTCTGGTGATAAAGAGAAATTTTATTTTGCATACAACTTGAAGTCATATTCTACAGGTAAAAAAATCAGGTCATATTTAAAAAAAAAATACATTACCAAACTTATTACACATTCATAACTCAAATTACAAACCTATCACATACTCAAATAAAATTCATAATATTGAGTTACAATGTGTTAATAACTTCGAGTCATATTTGTTTTTAGAAATTAAACAGGTGAGAAGCTAAAATTACACTGAAATCCAAAAGCAAAATTCAAAATAACAAAAATGTCCCTCGAATTCAGGAATGGAGCGAAGGATGACTATGGTGGGCCATCGTCCTCTTGGTTATATAAATTTTGCTATTATATTTAATTGATTTTATAATTTTGAGTATTTTATATTAATAAAATAAATATTTAACCCTTGTAAATTTATTCTTTTTTATAAATAAATTAATAAAAATATAACAAATTATCATATAATTATTCTTTTTTTTAATGCTTTATAATTTTTTAATTCTCTTACTACTATTTTTCTACTACATCATTTAAAATTCTATATATAATCAAGAATAAATATGTTATTACTGTTATATCACTTAGCAAAAAAAAATTTATTATTTCCTATTTAAAATTAATAAAATTATAATATATACAAATTTAACTTTACTTATACTTACCCACGATATTATTTTTTATACCCACTATCAGATATTAATTGACCAATATTATTATATTATAATATCCTCTCCTAATTTTATCAAAAAAAAATTCATATACCTCATTTGAATGAAAAAAAAAACAAAAGGTAACTAAATAAGATGTAATTGTTAACATTTAAACGTGAATTGCTTTTTTTATTTTTTATTTTATTTTCATAAATTTGAAAGGAAATATTTATAATTGGTCCGAAAGATTTAATTTAAGAGAGTAAATTTTTTTTTCTTCAAGTAACACGTGTTTTTCCTTTCACCAATGGACAGTAATATGTGGGGTATAGGAAAAACAAAACTTACAATAAGGAGAGAAAGAGAAGAGAAAGACGAAAGAAAAGAAGAAGATAGAGACTAAATTAAACTTGATCTTATTTTTCTAATAAACACAGAAAAAAAGCAGTTCAACTATAACTTCCTAAACAACCTCTCCACCAAAATTCCAACTCAAACAAACCTTATAATCATTAACTCAACTTCACAAAGATAAAAAAGCTTATCAATAAAGTCATGAGCACAGAAGATTTCAGCTTCCCAACAAACAATTTCCCCTGCACAATCGATTCACCTCCTTTGTGGAGATTAACTTCTGCTACATCAAGTGATTCTAGTATTCATGAAGAAACATCAAAACAAGGACTTAAAAATGAAGAAGAAGAAGAAGAAGAAGATGATGATGATGATGATTATAAATCAATCAATTTTGGGCAAAGAAAGAGCTTTTCATGTGTAGAGGAGAAAATTAGATATGATGAGAGTAGTAAAAAGAAAGAAGAGGAAAAAATGGATATGTTGTGGGAAGATTTCAATGAAGAATTGATGCCAAGAAACAAGAGTTACAAATCAGATGATTCTGATTATGATCATAAATCATCGAAAGGTGAGATTTTTGAATTGGGTTGTGTTCCACCTGCTTTGAAGTTTAACAGAACAAGTAATTCTTTGCTTTCTGCCAGGAATAATAAGCCACCTGGCATTATTGAGCTTCTTAAAGTCTTTAAGAAGATCTTCATGCTTCAGAATACTCATCATCAAAGATCAAAATCATAAAAGCTAATTATTTTCATGATTTTTTTTTAAATTTATATATATTTATACATACTTTTATTGTTTTTGGATTAAGATGGGGAGATTTTTAGTGAAAGATATGGAATTTAATCCCAGGTCCTAAGGGCTTAATTGTAGAATATGTATCTTCAACCAAATTAATTAGTCTGATCAAGCTTTATTTTTGTCGTAATTAATGTTTTTTGTTGTTGTTATGATTAGGATTTTATAAAAGTAATATGATTAACATGACTTGTATATTATCAGAAGTTACATCACGCCATTAATGCTCATAACACAAAATATTACAGGCAGGGTCAGACTTTAAAATTTCATTTATAAGCAAGTTAGCCATTTTTGATTGACTTTTTTCTTTTTTTTCCTTCTCCCTGAATCCCAATATTTTCGATGATTCAGATGAAATAGAAGAAGGCAGAGTTAAATTATTTTTGTAGGTAACACCTCCCAGAGGCTTCGAATTTGAAAGAGTGGCATCCTTCGTTACCAAGTTATTTATCAAATGATAATAGCTGTGATTTGAGTTTATAATTAAAAATAAAATAATTTATTATTAGGTGAAGCAATTGTATTAATTTTAGTCATTGTTAAATCTTATTAAAGTAGGTATCCTACTACCTGCTATAAGACTATTTTCTTAACTCGTTTCATTTTTTTAGTTGCTTAATTTTGCAAAGCCATGGAGAAAGCATTCTACAAATGACTCTAATATGCTTATCATTTCCTTAATCATTCCAATATTCCTACCAATCGACTTTAAAATAAACATACATTTTTCTTGACAAATTAATTACAATGCAAATTAAGGCTTATCTAAAAAAACATAGCAGTTTAGTAAAAGAAAGTACATAACAAATACAAACTTTTTGTAATCATTTTATAGCAAAATAAAAATAATATATTGAACCATTTTTATTTATCGATTTTAATTTTATAATTTTTTATATAAGTTCTGTTAGTTATGTAAATTTTGAATTGAATTTTCTTACTCTATAATTTAAAAATATGATCAATTAAGTTAAAAAAATTTAAAAATTATGATTTTTTAAATATAAAATAAAAATTATATAATTTATTGAAAAAATAATATTAAAAAATACCACGGATATTTTTTTAAAATTAAAAAATTAAAAAAATTAGGAAAAAAATTTATAATACTAAATTATATAAATAATGCTAATGCCATTATAGCTTTTATTAATTGATTCACAAATAGTCACACCTAAAATGATTCTTAGTTTCACTAACTACTAGGACTAATCTCGATATTTAAGAAAATCTCTTTCTCTCTCTCTATCTCTCTCATCGAGTCATTGATGCCATCAAAATCTCATCCCATAAGCTTCCTTCCCACCGGCCAACGTCATCATATCCCAGCGATGCTGTTGTAGCCTCCTGTCATGTCGTCCATCTCTATCCAAGCTTTCATTAGTCGCCTTATCTAGACAAGATCCCTTAAGTATGAGAGCTTTGTTATGATTTGCTAAAATTTAAGGAGATTGTGTATAGATCATCACATTCTTGCTCATGATTCTTGAATCATTAAGGTTTAATCATCTTTTTTTCTATTCTCTGTTTGATTATGGTGTCTTAGATTTTAAAAAATTCTGTATTTTTGATGTGATCTTTGTGATTGTTCTATTGTTCGATTTCTCGCTTGATTTGTGAGATTGTACTAGTTTTGGTTTTTATAATTTTTACTATTGCTTACTAGATTGCTATCTTTGATTTTTTTTATCTATATGGGAGCTATGTTCCTTGGACTCATTTTCTTAGAAGTTTTACCCCGTTGGCCTCTACCTAATTTTACTTATTAATTATCTTTTGTACCTAAGCTAATTTTATTAGTATCGTAACCGTTGAATAATTTCGTGAAAATAATGTAAGAAAAATATCATCGATAAATTAAAATAAACTGTCTGGGTTGAGTTGTGATTTAGGTTGCTTTCTTTAAGACGTTTCATAATTCTGATCAAAATTGTGCAAGGAAACACAGTCTTGTCGTCACTAGGATAAAACTGTTCAAAATCTTTGTTTTTTTGTCTCAGAACTTCACTACACTGATGAAAACTAGAATGCTACACCTATAAAATTTTGTTGCTCGGAAAACTCAAAACAATTTAAGATCTTTAAATTTTTTTATGAGAATTTTTTCTTAGTATGAGATGTTTGTAAATTGATGTGTTGAAACTAAAAGTAGATACCCTCTATTTATAGGTTTGAGAAAACATGTGATCATTATGATAATAACGGTCATGTTTGAGTGTAAAGAGTAACGATCATTTTATGAAAAGAAAAATAACGGTCGTTTTCTAAGTAAAAAAGAATAACGATTATTTAACGGATATTTTTGAGTAATGAAAAAATAAATGTTATTTTCTAAGTAAAGAAAAATAACGGTTATTTCTTGAGTAAAAAAGTAACGATCATTTTCTAAGTAGAAAAATATTTTAACAAAAAAAAAATTCAAAAAATAAAATGCTACCTCACCTCACACAGATTCGGTCGACCGGCCTACCGGTTAGACGACGACGACGATGCGTCTGCACGTATGGTATCACATTTACCTAAGTTCTCTCCTCTTCTATAAAAATAGATATTTTTTAGGATACAAACTCGATAGCAAATCTTTTTCTATTTATATATTTTCTAAGTGATGTAAAATAACAATTTAAGATAAGACAAAAAGTTGACATTATTTATTTTATAAAAATTCACTTTTTTTTACGAAAAATTTATTATTGATCAGAATGTAAAATGAAGAGATTGCTAGAAATCTTGAGAAGTTAAGTGTACTAAGTAACCATAACCATGAGGGTGGGATGCTTGCTAGCTCAGAAACACGATGCTAAGAGCTTTTTTGTGATTAGTATTAAAAAATTATGACGTTTAAAAAATGAAAACTTGTCACTCTTTGGTTTTGTAAGAAAGATATGTGATGATGCTTCCATAAACAAAGCTGAAATAGATTTATTCTTGTGTAATTTGTACTGTATAACTAGTTAGACAACTAGAGATTTTTTTTTGTGAATGCTTGTGTTTTGAATGTATCAATAGAAGATGAAGTAATTTGGTATTGGTAGAAGGTATTTGTGTTGCTTATGGATGCAAGATGGTTTCTAAATTCAAACTCAAGAATGCATGTCTTTGCAATGTTTGTCATGCAGAGTATCAGAAAAGAATTATATTAGTTAGATAAGTTAATATATGTCTTAGATAAGGTGTTTGATGTTCTAGGCTACGTATTTGATGTTTTTTTTTGTTTAACTTATTTAGTTGGTAACAAAATTGTGTACGCTTTCTAAGCAATGTAATCTCTTATTTGAAAAAAAAGGCTTATTTTATAAACTATTCTCTTCTTGTAATAATCAACTCAAAAATAATTTATTATATTATTTAATTCTCTCTTTTATTTTACCCCTTATGTTTTTCTAACTATTCTTCTTCTTCTTAGGAATCTAAGATTTAAACATAATCTAAAAGGGTCATTGTAACATGTTTTCTCTAGCTTAAATAGAAAGTATTATTGCCAACGAACTATCCCTAATCCTAGCATAAATGATAAAATGAAATTGCCTCACATTCAGAACATCATGGAAGCGAATATTAGTTTAGCGGAACCAAACTAAGAAAGAAAAATCAAAATTGGCCAAAAACATGATACAAGCTTCACGAACGAGGTGGTGAAAATGATAATTTTTTGATTATGAATATAATAATAACAATAATAATATATTTTTAAAAATTGTGATATAAGCTGATTTTATGTGCCTAAAATGATATTTTATTTACATAATGTACTACAATTTTAAGATGTATATTCATCAATCTTAAAAATAAATACATATAATATAATATAATAACACCAAAATTATATAAAATGTTTATTTTTCAAAAATAATATAGTTAAAGTTTTCTCTATTTAATATTTATCCATGAATTAAGATCAAAATGTACTAGTATTATAAATTTAATAACTATTGAAAAATTGATTAAAAATTCAAAACTTAAAAAATATTAAAAATAGAATGCATGAATACATATATGCCTATTCTTTTAGTTGTTATGTCATATAACTTAAAAAATTTAAACTTTTATAATTTTGAATATATAACAAATTTTCATTAAAAATATATAACAACTCAATAAATAAGTATATAATATTTTTTTAGTTACAAACTTTTAACCTATTTTTTAGAAGTTAGTTGATATTATAATGCCCAACTTAAAAGTTATTAAATTTTTACAGGCTGCATCTTCATTAGCCTTCGTTCTGTGTTATTTTAGATAACATTTAGTTTTGTAAATTTTTTGTTTGTATTATTTTGATCAATTATCCAATTATATTTACTTAGTATTATTTAATTTTAAGCCTTTAAATTACACTAAAGATTATTTAATAACAATACTAAAAAAACCCAAAAAATGCTTATGTTTAAAGGAAAAAAAATAAAAAATGAATACCACACTTCTTAAATTCTTTTCCCTTTTTTTTAGTTCATCTAAAATTGAGATAATATCTCAATTAAATTTTGATAATTTAATTGAATTATAAAAATATATTTAATTATTTTAATAATTTTGTTACCTTTTCGTGTGGAAAAAAATTCAAAATTATAAAAATAACATCAATAAAAATAAAATTTTAATAATATTAAATTGATTCTAATTTAACGATATTTAACATTAAATAAATCTAAATAAATATAATTTAATTTAAATGAATAAATAATATGTTAAATTTTTTTATTAATAAAAATATATATAAAAAATATTTTTATGTGTATAAGTTTTAAATATATTATTTATATGATTTTTATATAAGCTTGTACTTTTATTTGACATACACAGTTTAAAAAAATAACCCAATTATTTCAAACAAATAAAATTTACTAGTTCAGTCGAGATAAAAATAAATTTCCAAACGAATCTTGTCCCCGGTGAGTGGACGCACATGTCATTTATCCCTTAGCGGGTATCGCTGCCTGCTCTGCAACCCCACTCACTGCTTTGCGGCTCTTACCGAATCCACTTCGTCTCTTCAAGTAAAGTTTCTCTCCTCCTCTCTTCTTTGTTTTCAATTAGTGCTGCACCACTCTATTCTCTATTTCCTTCGGTTTTGACTATTTAATGCTATGTTTGGTTAAAATACTGTGTTAGTTCTGTTCTTGTCCATGATTAATGTTTTTTTAACTCTTTACGTCACTGTTTTGATGTTTTGAGCCAAGCATATCGTGTGTTTGAGAAAAAGCTTTAAAAAAATAGCAATGCTATGCAGTTCATGCATCAAGAGATGTGCCAATCTTGTATTGTATCGAATGTGAAGTTGGGGATGTACGTAGCCAATTACATTCTGATATATGGATGCCGATTACATTGTGACATATGAGCTATTTGAATGTTTTTCTATCTGAAAAGTGAGAAATAATATCGAACTGGGAATTTTCAATATGCATCAAGATTGGTGGCATTGATGGAACAATAGCAGTTTTGTGGTTTCTTTTTCTAGGTAATTTATATGGCACAGTAATAGTTAAACTATTCGAGTTTTATTGTTTCCATGAAAATTAAGATTTTTTTGTTATTGAAGCTATTGTAGGTTTTCATGTTCACGTTAGAGCTTTAGTAAGTCTATTCATGCACGAGTGAATTCTTGGTCATAGACTGATGGCCCTTTTAAATTGTAGCAATGAGATCATTAGGAATTTTTTATGGTAATTTTTTTTTAAACTTTAATAAATGTTCAACCTATTTGATCTGATATTACTGTGACGACGTCCTTAACTCGTGACTTACTTTTCTGAAGAGAGGTAATTACAACTCTAATTAAGGCTTTTCTTGCTAGTTATGGGATATTTGATAATGTTAAGAGTTTCTTTCATGTTTTATTTATCATATATGTTAAGTCCCGTATTGATTAAGAGTAAAGAAGCAATGTTGTTTATAAGTCTGGGTAACTCTCCAACTTATAAGCTGGTTTTTGGGTTCAGAGTTAGGTCTGAGTTTCTAAGATGATATCAGAGGTAGGTTCTTGGCTTCTTCGTACTTCCATCGCCCCTCGTGCCGTAAATCCGGACCGTGCCGTAAGTCTGGACTCTAGCCGATGTGAAGGGGGGATGTTAAGTCCCACATTGGCTAAGAGTAAGACAATAGTGCTGCTTATAAGTCTAGGTAACCCTCTAACTCACAAGCTAGCTTTTGGGTTAAGAGTTAGGCATGGGTTTCTAAGAATATCATTGATTTATGGTTCTACATCTCCTCTTTCTAAAGCACTGTCAAGCTTTCTGAAGAGTCGTTTTGCCTGGAATCATGTTTAGTGTTTCAGACTGATTGTTATGTCTGCTTTATAATATTATTGATGTTTGCTTTGCTGCAGGCGTACCTTATTTTTGTGCTTGCATTACTACAAAAATGGGTATTTAAGTCGATACGTAAAGTCGGTTTTTTCCAAAAACTGATTTTAAATTGGTTTAAAGTCGGTTCGGTGGCGAACTGACGCTATCCACGTAGGACGTAGCGTCGGTTGATGTGTACAACCGACGCTATGCGTGGACGTAGCGTCGGTTCTAGGTGTTAACCGACGCTACGCTACGTGGATAGCGTCGGTTAACACCTAGAACCGACACTATCCACATAGCATAACGTCGGTTGACACTTGAAACCGACGTTATCCACGTAACATAGCGTCGGTTCGACACGTCAATCGACGCTACACACGTGGATAAATCTTTTCTCTTCTTTCTTTCCAGACAGAAACTATTTTCAGCGTTGCAGAACTCTAAAAAACTGAAAACCCTCTCCTCCACTTCTCCTCCACTCTTTCTCATTTTCCGGCCACCTACGACTACCATTTTCAACATCGGTTAGTGAGTTTTCTTCATCTCTAACTAATCTTTTAGATCCTCTATTATTCATATTTTTTTCTGTTATTATGTGTTATTATTTATGTGTATAGATTTTTGTATTATATATGTAGGTTTGTATTATAACATAAAGAAAAAAATATGACGATCTTGAATAAATAGAACAAAACCTTGGTAATTTTTCTGTTATTAATTAATATTTTATTTTTCAAATATTTGTATTATTTGAACTATTTGCTAAACTGATTTTGGTTTTTTTTTCTGTTCGAATACAGATTGAAAATGAATAAATTTAAAAAAAAAAAAAAATTAAAGTCGGTTCATCGCGTGAACCGACTTTAAACTTTAAGTCATTTAATTTAAAGTCGGTTCAGCGAACCAACTTTAAATTAGTTTAAAGTCGGTTTTTAACCGACTTTAATGCCCCTTTTTATAGTAGTGTTGGAAGTGACAATGTCAGCAATGAAGAGTAAGAATGCAAACAAGAAACGTACAGCATCTGCTCTTTCTCATTTGACAACAAAAGCCATGGCTGATAATGGTAGGGGTTGTAGATTGACTGATTTGAGTAGCAAGCTCTGATCCGATTGAGATTATCATTTTATTCCCATCCCCATCCCCCCAACCTCACCAGCCTCTAGAGTAGGAAAAAGGTTCAACTGAAGTGCTGTTGGTTACCTTTTTATCTGTATGATACGGCAAAAATGAAATTTTATGACATTATGAGTCTCATAATTTGCTATGGTCACAATAATTTTTACTAGCCCATCTTGACACTGCAGAGTTACTTCCAATTTACTTTTCCTCACTTGACGGTGAAATATGTAGATTGAGATTAAAAAGTGGAAAAAATAAAATTGGGGAAAAATGTAAATTTTTAATATTTGGCTTGCATGACATTTTTGCCATGCTGAACATAGGTCGAAGAGACGTTGCAGATGGCATCCATGTCAAAGATAACTTAAGTGAGCCAACAATGGGGGAAAAACTTGCCAATTTGAATTTATTAGATAATAATAAATCAAACAGTGCTAAGGATAAAGAGTCATCTCTTGCTGTAAAGCCTCCTAGTGCAGACTCTGCTTATGTCATGTTTAAGCAAGCACTGCATGCTGAAGATCACGCCCTTGTTTTGGATTGCTTGTACACTCAAGACGAGAAGGTAAGAAGAGACAAAATAGCAAGAAAGAAGAAGAAGGCAGCAAGAATAGTTGTTAGAGAGTTTTGTGTAAAATGATTCTTATATATTGTTATTTAGTTGCTTCGCAGCTATATATACATATGTTGAATATTGATTTTAAAAATAACAAATTAGTGGCATAATTTAGGCAAATTAGTGGCCTAATTTGTAGTATGATTTAAGGAAATTAGTGGCATAATTTAAGGAAATTAATGGCCTAATTTAAGGCTTAAATTATGGCACAATTTAGAAAAAGTGAGTCTTGTTTCATCTATAAATAGAGAGGAGTTCATACATTTAAGAACAAGGCAAAAAAAAAAAAAAATCAAAGAGAGAAAATACTTAGTGAATTTGAGGAAACACTTCAGAGATATTATTAACGAGAAAATCTGTATCTGTATTCTGTATATTTCCTACTCAGTTCAAATAATATCTGTTTCCTCCCGTGAACCTAGGCGAATTTCCGAACCACGTAAATTTTGTGTGTCCTTTTATCGCTTTGATATATTTATATATCGTTATTTATTGCTTCCGTACACAACAAATTGGTACCAGAGTAAAATATAGTAGTATTATATATCAAATCGAAGCTCTCGAAGAGACGAACGCAACAGTGAAAGAATCGCTCAAATCGGAAGTCAGAATCAGCACCAGAAGCCGCCAGAGTACTACTGCCAGCAACTGAGTCAACTCAGTCACTAGTGATATTTGAACCGAATTGGTCCAGTTTTCAGCTGAGTCAGATCTTCCTAGCTAATTGGACCATTCTGGATTCAATCGCGGACTCCGTTTTTTCAAATAAGGTATAAAATTTGGAAAAACACTGTTTTAAGTTATAAGTGCAAAAATTTTGTTATTCGTTTGTACTTATGACTGATAAAAGAGAGATCGAAGAAGGTGAACAAGATGACCTTAGAATTTTTGGAAAACCAAGTTGTTCTACTCGAAGAACTATATTGTCCAATGCAAAGTTTGAGGTGGAGAAATTCGACGACACTAATAACTTTGGCATGTGAAAATGTGAAGTATTAGATCTATTGTTCCGAGAAGGATCTAATATAGCCTTGGAGACCAGGCCAGGAGATTATTCAAATGAAGATTGGAATTATGTCAACTGACAAGCTTGTAGCATAATTTGACTGTGCTTAGGAAAAGATCAGAAGTACTTTGTCATGAAAGAGAATATAGCCGCAGTTCTCTGGAAGAAACTTGAGGACAAGTACATGACGAAAAGTATTGAGAACATACTCTACTTGAAGAAGGAACTTTTCTATTTCCAGTACAAGAAAGGTACCCCTATGATTGAGCACTTAGATAATTTCAATAAAATTTTGGCCGATTTGTAAAATTTAGATGTTGAAATTATCGATGAAGATAAAGCTTTGTTGTTGCTAAATTCATTACCTGAGAGTTATGAACATTTAACCACAACCCTGTTATATGGAAAAGATGAGGTTAAGTTCGTAGATGTTTCAAATGCTTTGGTAAATAACGAGTACCGAAAGAAGGATCAACATGATCACATAGACTCAATATTAGAAGCATTGACGACAGCTAGAGGTAGGACGAATAGCAAAAAATCAGGCGGATCAAATAATAGGGGGCGATCCAAATAAAAGTCCAGAGAAGAGTCATCCAGAAGACGTCCTGTGAAGGACGAGTGTGCGTATTGTCACCAGAAAGGGTACTGGAAGAAAGATTGCCTAAACAAGGACAAGTCAAATGCAAATGTTGCACAGAAGACCGATGAAGATGAAGAATCAGCCTTTTCAGTTTCATCATCAACAACCTACTCATATAAGTGGATCCTTGATTCTAGATGTTCTTATCATATGTGTCCAAACAGACATTGGTTTTCGAGTTTTGAGGAGCTCGATGGAGGAGTTGTGCTTATGGGTAATGCCAATGCCTGTCAGACAAAAGGGATTGGAACAGTACGACAAAAGATGCACGATGGTACAATCAGACGACTTACAAATGTAAGGTATATTCCTGACCTAAGGAAAAATCTTATTTCTTTAGGTGTTCTAGATTCTGATGGTTACAAAGTAACATTGGAAAATGGAGTCTTGAAAGTTGTACGAGGTGCATTTGTAGCGATGAAGGGTACTCGGAAGGCGAACTTGTATTTCTTAGATAGGAGTACAGTTACAGGAAGAGAGTTGTCTCAAGTAGTTCTGAAGAAAAGACAAATTATTTTTCCCGCTTGTGGCACATGCGTTTAGAGCATATCGGTGAAAAGGCTTTGCAAGGCTTAATGAAGCAAGGTCTTTTGAAAGGTACCAAGACTGAAAAATTTGATTTCTGCGAGCATTGTGTAATGGGAAAACAAACAAGAGTGAATTTCGGCACTGCTATTCATCGTACTAAGGGATCTCTTGATTATATTCAAACAGATGTCTGGGGACATTCCAAGAATACTTCACTTGGAGGTAAACGTTGGTTTGTGACTTTTATTGATGATTTCTCTAGATATGTCTGGATATATAAGGGACCAGTTTGTTGGAGATCAACATTGTAGTCAATTGTAGCTTTTTCTACTACAGAGGCATAGTATATGACTGTAACAGAAGCATTTAAAGAAGCTATCTGGCTTCTCGGGTTGACCAAGGATTTGGATATTGTTCAGAAGAACGTGGAGGTTTTCTACGACAACTAGAGTGCCATTTGTTTGGCAAAGAACCAAGTTCATCATGGTCGTACCAAGCACATCGATGTTCAATTTCATTTTGTTCGAGAAATCGTCGATGAAGGGAATATTATACTCCAGAGAGTTGGAATTGTAGATAACCCTGCAGATATGCTTACAAAGGTGGTTATAGGGATCAAGTTTCAACACTGCTTGAACTTGATCAACATCTCTCGAGCTTAGAGCACCTAGGGCGCATTTGGTCAGCGTTATGAACTTTTTCGCTAAGGTGGAGATTGTTGAATATTGGCTCTAAAAGTAACAAATTAGTGACATAATTTAGAGAAATTAGTGGCCTTATTTGTGGCATGATTTAAGGAAATTAGTGGCCTAATTTAAGGCTTAAATTATGACACAATTTAGGGAAAGGGAGCCTTGCTTCATCTATAAATAGGGAGGAGTTCATGCATTGAAGAACAAGACAAAAATCAGAAAAAATCAGAGAGAGCATAAGCAAACTCAAAGAGAGAAAATACTTACTGAGTTTGACAAAACACTTGAGAGATATTATTAATGAGGAAATCTGTATCTGTATATTTCCTACTCAGTTCAAATAATATTTGTTGTCTTCTGTAGATCTAAGCGAATTACCAAATCACGTAAATTCTGTATCCTTTTATCGCTTTGATATATTCATATACTGCTATTTATTGCTTCCATGCACAACAACATACACTACACTGCTTTAAGATATTTAATGTAAATGCTAAACTACCAAGTTGTTAACTCATAAACCAATAGCAGCATACAAGCTTTTACACTTGTGCATGGATATAACTAACTAACACTCTCCCTCGTACTCATACTCGTGGTCTTGGTAACACCATGAGTTTGGATCTAAAAGTTTGAAACTTTAGGCCTCCTAGAGGTTTTGTTAAGATATCTGTTAATTGGTCATTTGTAGAATAATACTCCACTGTACAATTTTGTTAAGAACCAAATCACATATAAAATGACAATCTAATTCGATGTGTTTTGTGCGTACATGTTGTACTGGTTTTCTATCCATATGCTATGCACTAATATTGTCACATAGCAATCTTGGAGGCTGATTAAACTTCATTCCTAGTTCACCAAGTAGGTTTGTGATCCATACAACTTTAGCAGCCCGAACTGCTAGTGATCTGTACTCAGATTCTACAGAAGAGTGCAAAACTATCCTCTATTTTGATGAGTTACAAGATACAACGTTTCCATTAAACAATATGCGATAACCACTCACAGATCTTCTGTCATCTGTGTAGCCAACCCAATCCAAGTTTGTATATCCCATTAAATCTAAATATGTTGATTTATATAGCATAAGTCCATGTGTAATTGACCCTTTCAAGTATTACAAAACTCTTTTGGCAGCCCTCCAATGTGAATAAGTTGGGGTACTCATAAAGTGACATAATCTTCCAACAACAAAGCTAATTTTAGGCTTAGTGACAACAACAAAGTTAATTTTAGACAAAGCTTCTATATTCAGTTGGATCACTCAATAGGCTCCCATCAGTCTTACTAAGAGCTCCCTCTGATGCCATTGGAGTGATAGCAACTATGGACTATGACAGACCATACTTAGCAAGTAGGCTAGCAACATATTTGAAAGAAAGGGAAATTTAGTTTCAACAAATATAACATCACGAGAAATAAAGGTTTTTTGTGTCTTTATTTCCAGGCACAAATATCCTTTATGAATTAGTGCATATCCAGCAAAACAACAAACAGCAGATCGAGTTTCTAGCTTGTTATGAACATAAGGTCTCAAACATGGAAATGTAAAACAGCCAAAGACACGCAGAAAATGATAATCAAATTGTGTCTTGTGTAAGAGCTCATAAGGTAAAGACATGTTACGTACCTTGCTAGGAACTCTATTTAGAGTGAAGACAACACTCCTAAATGCACATGGCCAATATGACAATGGCACACCAGATTAAAAGAGCATGCTCAAACCAACATTAACAACCCTTCTGTGATGAAACTCAATCATGTCATTTTAAGCTGATGAATGTGGACAAATCCACTTGTAATTTATCCCCAAATTCATAAGAAACTTAGCCAATGGCTTAAACTCTCCTGTACCATCACTTTGGATCTGCTTTATTTTCTTATGAAATTGACTTTCAACCATCGCTTGAAACTTCAAGAAAATTGCATGATCTGATTTCTAGTATTCAGAAAATATGTCTACTAAAATCTAGTGCTATCATCTACAATTAATAAAAAATAACATTCACTATTCATTTCAAGTTTAGGAGAAGGACCCCAAACATGCATATACACAAAATCAAATGGTTCAGAAGAGGAAACGTGTTTAGACACGTGTGGTAATCTATGAGATTTACCTAAAGCACAAGCTCTACAAATATCACTCTTGTTAGAAGGGGATTTTATTCCACTACACTGTAGTATTTTATTTACTATAGGGTCATACATGAGCTAATCTGATATGCCAAACTGATTGAGATGCTAGAAATGCACTCCTTGCACTAGTTTTCTTCTTTGGTACTTCAACTGTCTTATTCCACAGTCGATAAAGCCCATGTTAGCAGGACCTTCCAGAAGCACCTTCATCTTGTGCTTATCCTGGACTTAAAAATAGTTAGGGTGAAGTTCAATAAATATATCATTATCCTAGTAAAGTGTACTAATGGAAACAAGATTGCTAGCAACTCTAGGTGCATCCAATACTTTATTCAATTTTAATTCATACACTGTAGGAGTAACAAACTTAGAATTACCAACATGAGTAATTGAAAGTTGAGCACCATTACCTACAATTATGTCATCTGAACCTCTAGACCACGCATTGTTTATATTTGAAAAATCATTGGTAACGTGATGGCTTGCACCACTGTTTAGAATCCAAGGCAGAGTCTCCACCAGAATTTCCCTCATTTTCAGATGTGATTGTAATATAAGCAGAAGCCTGATTCTTTCCAAAACCTTTAGGAGCAGAATTACCAATCAAATTTTTCAAAACATAACAGTTAGAAGCCACATGTCTAATCTTTTGACAAAACTTGCATTGTGTTCCTCTTCCTCTACCATTACCACGTCCATTTCCATTTTCATTTCCACGACCTCTATCTCTTCCTTGGTTACCACCATTATTGTTTGTAGAAGAATTAGGAAAAAAATTATAAATCATACCTTTGGATTCTGAACTGCTGGAACCAGAGGCATGGGAATTTACAAGATTGGCTTGCATGAGTTGATGATCTTCAATCTTGCTTTGATGTGCAAGAAGATTTTTGAAGGAAAGAAGTTGACTCTTGGTCTCTTCAATTGAAAAATCATCAGCACGATTATTGAGAAAACATACACATACATTGAAGTCAGGTTCAAGACTTCCAAGAATCAGCATAATCAAATCATTTTCTTGAACACTATGTCCAATTCTAAAAAGTTGATCAATTGTCATATTTCGTTTTCGAGTAGTTTGAAGTTGAAGCTTCACTTCCATTACTCGAGCTCCCGAGGTTGAGGCAAACACTTTCTCAAGAGATTTCCATTGATCTCGTGCAGTGGCCTTACCAACAACATGCACATACATTCCTTGAGTCACTGATGCAAAAATCCAACTCTTCAAGATCCCATTTATGCGACTCCTAATCTGGATTCACAATTTGTGTTTCAACACTGAACCTATTAGCTCCAGTTTGTACTCCATTGATATGATCTTCAAGACCATAGGTTGAGATCAAACTCATCATCTGCTCATGCCAGATAAGATAATTTCCTCGATCAAGTTTAATAGACAGGGAAATGTTTACTGGTAGTGTTTGTAGTGACAGTTGCGAGAATTGTGATTCAACATTGGAAGAATCTTTCTCTAACTCCATTGTTTTTTGCTCTGATACCGTACCAAAAATCAAGCCTCAAAGCTTGATCAAGAAGAAACAAAAAATATCAGGAAAGAAGAAGTTAGCAAGAATAGTTGTTAAAGTTTTGTGTAAAATGATTCTCATATATCGTTATTCAGTTGCTTCACAGTTATATATACATACCATACATAGCTTAAGATATTTAATGTAAATGCTAAACTACCAAGTTGTTAACTCACAAACCAATAGCAGCATACGAGCCTTTACACGTGTGCGTGGATATAACTAACTAACTAACATATGATATTGTTCATTTTAGGGATGCTGAACAGCTGGTGTTAATATTAAATTCACAGTACAATTTCTTATTGCAGGTTATTGCAAAATCAATCTCACTGTTGAATCCATCTCATGTTGTAAAGCTTTTGCATTCTCTTATATCTATAATTCGGTCAAGGTAAGTAGCAGTAGATAGTATTTTTGAGATGATTCCACCTGCTTCTAAATTCATTAAATGCAGACATGTACTTTCTTTTTGACCTCTTAGCTTGTATGCTTGAAATGGATGAAAAGATTAATTTATCTAATATTCTCTTCCATCTCCTATTGTTAATGATGACTCATGACCGTCAGAAGATGTGTATAAATTTTTTTTATTAACTGAATGATATCAGCTGTTTTTCTTAATAAACTTCTATATATTTCTCATTCAAGGGGTGCGGTTTTGGCTTGTGCCTTCCCATGGCTAAGATGTCTACTTATTCAATGTACAAGTGGAATAATGTCCCAGCAATCTTCTTCGCTTGTCTTGAATTCCTTGTGTTAGGTGAATGCATTTCTTTTTACTGAACTTAAAGCCTAGAATAGAAAGTAGCTTTATGTTTGAGAATTGTCTATATGCCATAGCTAATAACGGGTTCGATCCTTTAATAGTATCTTTATTAAATAAAAAGGTATACATTTGGATTTATATTATCAAACTAGTATATTAATAGTTTCACATTTAACAAAAGATATAACAATGATCCAATTTTTTTTTAAAAAACTAATTTATAGGAGGAGAATTTGTCTTTGTGAAAGTATTTAATATTTTATGCATTTTCTCATTTTTTTATCCATTTTATTATGAAAAAATGATATCCACCCTAGTAACTATGCCCATCTTTATTATCCTTTTTGTCCTACTTCTGACACTACCTCATTTTTTCGTACAACAACCACCTTTCATTGTTTGTTGCAAAATAATCCAAAAATATAAGTTTTATTGAAATAAAGTTAATAAACCACCAACCTATTTTAAGCATCATCAATGATTGCGACTATCGTCACCTCATTCTCTCTAATCTTCTTGACCCCCTTATTATTTTTCAACCACCATGTGTTCGATCAAATCTACTTTTACCTTAGGTTTGACCGAATATTAGGTGGTAGAAAAGATGAAGGGGTCAGTGAGATAAAAAATAATGAACTGGTGATAGTGGCAGTCAGGGACATCAATGGGTATTACAAATAAGTTGATGTTGACCTAATTACAGATTCAGTAAAAAATACAGCTTTGAATTATTTTGCAGCAAATAAGTTGATTAGCCGACAAAGAAATAAAGCAATATAGGGGCTAAGAAGGAGATGATGATAGAGGTTGATAGTAATTATTAGAATAGCATAATATGCTTTCTTATTGAAATGGACAAAAACAATCAGAATAATAAAATAATAAATATTTTCATAAAGATAAAATTACCCACCTATAAATTAGATTTTTTTTTTTTTCAAAATTTGACAATTGTTTTACTTTTTGTTAAATGGGGGATTATTAGTATACTAGTTTTGATAATATAGGTCTAAATATGTACTTTTTGTTTAATAAGGGTTACCAAACCCAATATTTAACTTTCATGGTCTTTTATTTGAAAATTTCATTCCTTTGCAGTTCATTGAGTCCAGACTTTCCACACTTCAATTAGCTCTTCAAGTATCAAGTGTTTTGGACTTGCTATATACATAGGTAAGTATCTTCATCAATGAAAGTTTCAAGGCTACCTAGTGTTAGAGATTGTTATTTACTTCTTAATTTAAGAAGCAAAACAAGGAGCTTAATTCGAGAAGTAATTTAAGGAACCATTAATTTAAGTAGTATTTCAAGGAGTGAATTTTTCTATAAATAAATGTATAATTATAATAAATTAAACAACTAAGTGTTCATTCCAATTGAGAGAAAAGCTTAGAGAGAAAAACTTTTGTGAGAGAAAATTGAGAGTAATTTTCTTAGGTGTAATTGGGTTGTGGGTTGTGAGTTGTGAGTGTTGTAAACATCTTGTATAATTTCTCTTTTTTCAGTAAAAAGATCTATAGCAGGTCCAGAGACGTAAGCAAGATTAGCCAAACTCCGTTATCAAATTTATGTGTTATTGTCTATTCTTGCTTTTTCATAAATCTGGCTTATTAGGAATTTATGTAATTTCCCAACAACTGGTATCAGAGCTTTTTGGTCGATGATATTTGTTTGTTGACGGAGGTGTTCTAATACACGGTGGTTTGCAAAAATAGTCAGAAACGATCCAGAGGAAGTTAGATTTGAGTGAGAGCAATCGCCGTAGATGAAGGAAAGGTGAAACTCCAGAAATTTGATGACACAAATTTCAGATTTTTTGAAAATGCAGACAAAGGATTATCTGTATTAAAGAAATCTATATCAACCTTTCTCAGGGAAGAAGCCAGAGACTATGAAGGAAGAAGATTGGAATCTTCTAGGTAGACAAGCCCTCAGAGTTATTCGATTGACGTTATCCCGCAATGTTGCTTTCAACATAGTAAAGAAAAAGACCACGGTGGGTCTTATGACAGCTCTCTCCAATATGTATGAGAAGCCATCGACCTCAAATAAAGTGCATTTGATGAGGCATTTGTTCAACTTGCGGATGAAAAAAGGCACATCGGTAGCTCAACATCTCAATGAACTCAACACAGTCACAACCTAATTAAGTTCAATTGGAATTGAATTCGATGAAGAAGTACGAGCATTGATACTTTTGTCTTTTTTACCAGAAAGTTGGAATGCTACTGTCACGGCTGTGAGTAGCTCGTTAGGAAACAATAAGTTCAAATTTGACGATGTTCGTGATCTGGTTCTCAGTGACGAGATCCGACGTAGAGAGTCGGGTGAATCGTCAACCTCTTCAGTTTTGCATACAGAGTCAAGAGGAAGAGATTTAACCAGAGGGAATGGACATGGCAGAACAGACTACCAAGGTAGATCAAAGGACATAAGGTCCAAATTCAAGAATTCTAATAATTCTCATAGCTCGAAAACTATCGAGTGTTGGAATTGTGGGAGAACTGGGCACTACAAAAATCAGTGCAAAAGTGCACCGAAGGACAAACAAGTGAATGTAGAAGCAAATGTTACTTCCACCTCAGAAGGAGATGAGGAGATGATGTATTGATATGCTCTTTGGAGAGCAATGAAGAATCTTGGGTGTTAGACTTTGGAGCATCGTTCCATGTTACTTCAGAGAAAGAATTTTCAAAAAATATGTCCCCGAAAACTTTGGAAAGGTATATCTTGGTGATGATCAACCGTGTGCTATTATTGGCAAAGGTGTAGTGAAGATTAAGATAATGGGTCTGTTTGGGAACTGAAGGATGTCAAGTATATTCTCAACCTAAGAAAGAACTTAATCTCAATAGGGCAATTGGCTAGTGAAGGCTATACTACGATCTTCCATGGTGATAATTGGAAGATTTCAAAAGATGCAATGACGGTTGCTCGAGGAAAGAAGAGTGACACTCTTTACATGACAGTAGGGACACATTGTTCAATCGCAGTTGCAGTAGGCAATGAAACACCAAATTTGTGGCATCAGAGACTAGGCCACATAAGTGAGAAGGGGATGAAGATTATGCACTCAAAGGGAAAACTTTCAGGTCTACAGTCTGCAGAGATAGACATGTGTGAAGATTGCATATTTGGAAAGCAGAAGAGAGTCAACTTTCAGACAAGTGGTAGAACCCCAAAGAAAGAAAGGCTAGAGCTCATTCACTCTAATATTTGGGGACCAACGATCGTGTCATCCATTGGTGGGAAACACTACTTCGTGACTTTCATTGATGATCACTCTCAGAATGTATGAGTTTACTTTCTAAAGTATAAGTATAAAGTATTTGAGGCTTTTAGAAGATGGAAAACTATGGTGAAAAATGAGACAAGTTTGAAGATCAAAAAACTCAGAATTGATAATGGTGATGAATATGAAGACACCAAATTCAAAAATTTCTGCTATGAGCATGGGATCAGAATGGAAAGAACTGTGTCAGGCACGCCTCAACATAATGGTGTAGCCGAGCATATGAACCGAACGTTGACAGAAAGAACCAGAAGCATTTGTATATAGTCAAGTCTACCGAAGCAATTATGGGCAGAAGTAGTCAACATGACAGCTTATTTGATCAACCGAGGCCCATCTGTTCCATTGGAGCACAAAATAACAGAGGAGATATGGAGCAGAAAAGAGGTAAAACTATCACATCTAAAAGTTTTCGGTTGTGTAACATTTGTGCATATTAGTGATCAAGGCATGAATAAGCTTGATCCTAAATCTAAGAAATGCACCTTCATTGGCTATGGTGAGGATGAGTTTGACTACCGCATTTAGGATGATGAAAACAAGAAAGTGACCTGTAGCAGAGATGTGATTTTCAATGAAAGAGTGATATATAAGGACATAAATAAAACAAACACCAACGACTCAAAGCAGAATGAGTCAGTATTTATAGATGCAGATGATGTCTCAGATAATTTCGTGAAGGAACCAATTGTAGCAAGTCCTCAGCCAGAGGAACTCGTTGGACAAAGCAGTGCGCAACAGTCCGACACATCACAACCTTCTACTACAGTTAATGTATTGAGAAGATTTTCTCGACCTCATGTGCCAAACAAGAGATACATGAACTATTTGTTGCTGAATGATGGAGGAGAGCCTGAATGCTATGATGAAGCTTGTCAGACTCGAGATGCCAGCAAGTGGGAGCTTGCCATGAAATTGAAGTTGTGCTCAACTTCAGTTGGTCTGCTAGAGTAACAAGACTAGAAAATTTATTGTATTGATCGAGGTGTGAAGACAGATTGAAGTCAGTTTTCAAGTGAGAGATTGTTATAAAACTCCTTAATTTAAGGAGCAAAACAATGAGCTTAATTCAAGAAGTAATTTAAAGAACCATTAATTTAAAGAATAATTCAAGGAGTGATGAATTAAACAAAAGTGTTCATTCCAATTGAGAGAAAAACTTAGAGAAAAAAGCTTTTGTGAGAAAAAATTAAGAGTAATTTTCTTGGGTGTAATTGGGTTGTGGGTTGTGAGTTGTGAGTGTTGTAAACACTTTGTATAATTTCTTCCATTTCAGTAAAAATATTTACAGCAGGTCTGGAGACGTAAATAAGATTGGTCGAACTCCGTTATCAAATTTATGTGTTATTTTGTTTATTTTTATTTTTTCATAAATCTAACTTATCGAGAATTTGTGTAATTTTTCAACATCTTTAGCCGTGCAAAGATTTTTTTTGACCAGATTGATGATGAGACAGATAAATATTCCACAACCTTGCCGTTTATTTATGAGGACAAGGATGAAAGTGATGAAGCGGAACTGATGATGCAATGGAAACCGACGCAGATAAGGACAATGAAGATGTCAAGGAATTTGAAGATGGTGTTAGTGATCTTGATAGTATACGTTTTATGGTTAATTATGCTTGTTGTGTTCAAAAGCGCTGGGGCTAAAATGTTATTTGATTCTGGTGAATCACCAGATAAATCTAAACCAGTTATGGCAATGACTCGACAGCTTAGTAGTGATTTACTGAATCTTATAGAAAATCTGTGGCCAAGGACTATGTATCACCGTATTCATTGCCATTATCTGAAAAGATCACACTTATGCGATATCTTATTTTGGAAGGCAAAACCAAAATGGTAGGTTTTCTCAGTTTTGTTGAGCAAAGCATAGAGCTCTTTCTGTCAATTCCAATTTGTTACTTTGAGTTAGATTGTTACTTTACCCGAGTTCATCTACCGAGATCAACAAAAACTTATCACACTGAGTTAGTTTGTAAAATAGCTATGACGAACAAACACTACTAAATAAAAATTAGCACAAAATAAATATTAGGGGAAGATTCATCCAGTTAATTTCTGTTATCATTTGTGAAAGCATGCCATTTTTATTTTTTTTAAATGAACTTTTGAAGGAAAACAAATCCAAAATCCTGTCGACTAAAATATTTCTTCTTTGTCTTGTTTTATTTTTTAATAACATTTTATTAGATAGATTAAAATAATTGGAAAGTATAAAAATAAATAGTTTAAAAAATGAAAATGAAATGAATTTAAAATTGTTTACAATTACAAATATAATATTAAGGAGAATATTAATTTTCTTATTGTCGTCAACAAAGATTTTTTTTAATTAGTATAACTAATACTCTTAGAATTTATAATAACTAAATTAGTAATATAATAATATTAAACGGATCAATTAAATGAAGTTTAATATTAATTTTTTTAAAATGATTGTAATTTAATTTAAACAATATTTAATATAAAATAATAGATTATACTTTTTTAATAATAAATATATAAATTAAAAATAAGAGATATTATTTTTGTTATTTTAAATTATAAGAAATTTTTTTATAATCATTCAAATTGAAACACTAATTGTACATTTAAAGTATAATTTAAAAGGTTATGATAAATTTAAAAATAATTTGTTACAAATAAATAAATAAGTATCTTAGTAAAATAATTAAATTTGTTAATAGTTTTTGGTAGCATATTTTCACATTTTTTTTTATTGTTATAAGAAAATGTTTCAATTATTAACTTTATTACTATTAGACAAAATATTACCAATAAAAAATAATTATAATAATAATAAATTCAATAATTATAATATGATACCTAAAATTTTATATATTGTTATTTTTTATTAATAATAATTTTGTTAGTGTTTTTTTAAGTTATATTATATGAACTAGTTTTATAAAAAATTATAATATAGTTTAAATTAGATCTATTTTGTAATAAGTATTTTTTAAATTATTCACACATATATGTATATACGTGTAACGTGGTTATACGAGTATATATATATATATATATATTATTAAATCTTTATTATGAAATAGACCTAACTTAAATTAATTTAAAAAATTATAAAAAGTATCTTCCTTAAAATTTATAATAATAAAAATAATGTTTTAATAATATTGAACGAGATTTAATTGAACGGTGTTGTTATAGTTTAATTTTAACGACATCTAATTAGATAATATTTAAAATAAAATATTATGTCATATTTTTATTTTAATAGTAAAAATGTACGAGATGAATATAATTAATATTATTTTATTGTTACAAGTTTAAAATATGTTATTTTTATTCTTTTTCAAATTATTTTTTACAAAACTTGATATTAATATAGTGGTTATTTTTTTTATATTAAAAAATAATATTTTTAAAATTTATAATAATAAAATAACACTTAATAATATTGAATTGTTTTAATTATATGATATTTAATATTAAAAAAAATTAAATAATTATAATTTACTTTAAAAAAACAAATAATTAAATTAATATTCAATAAAATAAGTGGAGATAAAATAAAAAAAAGTATATTTAAATAATAAAAAATAATCCCAAAATTAAGGTATATCTTTAACCTATTTATGAGTTCTACTGGTAGAGCTAATAATTTTTTTTGGGGGGCTATACCCATTTCTCTGTTGGTAAATCGAAGTATAAAAGACCTTTCTTTTCTGGGTTCTATACTCTGCAGTTACTTATGGGTGTGACTTTTGTTCACAGCAATTCTTCTCTCTGTTTCGTCAAATCCAGCACCAATCACAGACCCAATTGGGCATTTGAAGGAAATAAGAGGATGGTCCTTGCCATGGCCTCTACACTTCCTGCTGAACAACAGGTCAATCAGGGCAAACAGCCGTTGACCGGTGACTCTTTCCTTCGAGCCCATTTAAGGAAATTGTCTCCGTATCAATCTATTTTGCCTTTCGAGGTATGATGTTGTCTGCACTTCGTGAACAATCTTTATTGTCAATTTTTATTGTTGTGAACGGGATTTTCCTTACCCTCATAATGCTGCTTATTAGGTTGTATTCTGCCACCTCGTTGTTTATGATTATATTAAGAATGTTAATTTAAATTTGATATCATTGAATTGGTTGTCTGGCTGCTGGGTTTTTATTTTTATTTTTATGTGCATTGTTTCAATGGGTTAGTTTGGGATAAAAGAGAAATATTTGTATGAATTTTAACTTTAAAATTTGAAGCAATTCATTTTCAAGGTAAATGTGTAGTTTGAATACTGAAGTCATTTTACCACAGGTTCTGTCATCTCGACTTGGAAGGAAACCTGAGGACATCATCAAATTAGATGCAAATGAAAATCCTTATGGTCCTCCTCCTGAGGCAAGTTGTTTATTACTATTTACGTATTTTTCTCTATAACAAACTTATTTTGGGGCATAAAGTCATATAACTTTCCTTTATAATGATAGTCTATATCGTGCTCTATTCTGAACATTTGAAAGATCTCTATTTTTTTACTTCAATTTTAAATTGTTTGCAGGTGTTTGAAGCTTTGGGGGCTCTGAAATTCCCATATATCTATCCAGATCCTGAAACTCGTCAGTTGCGTGCTGCACTTGCTGAGGACTCAGGGCTTGATTCCAATTATATACTAGTGGGATGTGGTGCAGATGAGCTCATTGATTTGATAATGCGGTTAGATTAGATTAGTAGCTCTTCAATCATTAGTTTTCAGATTATACAATCCTTCAAGTTGTTATCTACCTCACTAAGGTTGTTAGAAAATCCTAACATTTAGCTGTCTTTATAATTATATTGCTTCAGTTGTGTGCTTGATCCTGGTGATAAAATTGTGGATTGCCCCCCGACCTTCACCATGTATGAATTTGATGCTGCAGTTAATGGCGCAGCTGTTATAAAAGGTCAGCAAGCTATCCAATTTTTCTTGTTGAGTTGGATTTTAAGTTGTTAACATTCTGATTCCTAGCTACCTTTCAATAAATACGGACTCTTGGCAGTTGGCGTTGAATGATATATTTTCACTCTGTGCCATTTAATTGTATTTCATGTTTAGTATGTGTAATCTTGCATTCTTGTACACTCTGCAGTTCCAAGAAATCCAGATTTTAGCTTGAATGTAGAACATATTAAAGAGGCTGTAGAACGGGAAAATCCCAAATGTATATTTCTAACATCTCCAAACAACCCAGATGGGAGGTAATTTTGGAACATTCTTACAGCTATTGAGATAATCGTCTTACATGATATTTGTAGGTCACTAATATGCTACCCGGTAGTATTTAACTTTCTAATGCCGTTGATTGAGTGCTTCTCACCAGAAAGAGTTTTCTTTATAGTTTCGTGATTTGCATATGTAAAAATAAATTCCTTAGAATTCACATGGTGTAGGTGCTAAGCATGTTTTAATTTTTAAACAATGATGACATTTATGTAGTACTAACTGCGACCAAGTGCATTATTAAATCTGAATGTGTCATGGCCTGTGTTGGATGGAACAAAAAGTGACCATAACCTTGAATCAGAATGATGACTACTTATTATTTATTTTTTCTTTTTGTTTTGCCCGGTTTTAAATGTTAGTTTGATTTTTTTGGTCCAAATTCGCATAATGAATCTGTGAACTGGTAAATTTCCTTATGCCATCCCCATTCTAGCGGATTTTATTATATTGCATTTTTTTGGGATGAATTGTGCAGTATAATTGATGATGAAATTCTCTTGAAAATCTTGGAGCTCCCCATACTGGTGGTGCTTGATGAAGCATATATTGAGTTTTCAGGACTTGAATCAAGAATGAAGTGGGTGAAGAAGCATGAAAATTTAATTGTTCTTCGAACTTTTAGCAAAAGAGCCGGTACAACCAAAATTTATTCCATTTTCACAAATGGATTACATCTTTAAACTTAAACGTTGCTGGCCTTGTGATCTTATTCCTGCATATCTTATTTTCTATTTTCTCATGAAAGCTTATGTTAACAATCAAAAATGTCTCAAAGTGATTTTGTTTACAGTTGTTTGAAAGTAATGTACATTTGAATTGAAATATTGCAGTCGGCTTAGCTTTAATATTTTGCATTATTTTTGTTAGATTATTTCAACACTATGATATGTTGGTACATATCAGTGCCGAGGTATAGATGATAGGCCTATGTAATTGGACCCTGATATGGTGTTGATATATTAAAGAGGAATAGCAGTTATTTGTTTTCAGCACATGTATATAAGCTTGGATCAACTTGGATCACATATAGAACTTTTCAGTCCAGAATCTAGAAACATAAATTTTCCTGCTACATTTTTGGCAAAAAAAAAAATCGAAATTGTTATTTGAACAAAATTTTCTCTAGTTTACTGTTGCATTTTTGAGCTTCAAAGGCACATTTTGCAATCTTAATATTTAGAAGTAATACGCAACACTCTTGAACATATGTAGTCTTTGCACTCTCTCTTTTCCTATTGTTACTTTTACTTTAGTATCTCATGTCTGCCACATAATTTATGTTTTAACATGTTTTTAAATCTCACTATCATTTTTGATGCCCCAAAATGTCCCATTTTTTGGCAAGTAATTTTTTTAATTGGATGGCAAGTAAATTTTCTAATTTTTGTATTTGTGCCTAAATGCCAAAATTATGATGAGTGTTTATAGCATGCCTGAACATTGCATGAATAAAATATTAGGATATTTGAATAAAAACTTTGATATTCATTGCTGAAAAAGAAAAAAAGGAAAGACTTTGAGGTTTTTTGTTTTGATATCCAAAGGAATGAAATCTTATATAATTTTTTCCCTTTCCATAAAGTCAAATGCATAAAATATGTGCAGCTGGCATTTTCAAGGGCCTGTATGTCAGTTGAGTTTGATGATCTCACGTTAATAACTTATGTCAGATTATATTATTTTTATTCCAAAATATTTTATTTTCTTCATGGTAGTATCTTTGTTCTAGAGGTTCATTTCCTATTTTATGAAATATTAGATTCTTAATTTGGAAATGAACATCTTCTGCAGGTTTAGCTGGACTTCGTGTGGGATATGGAGCATTTCCATTGAGCATCATCAAGTATCTTTGGAGGGCAAAGCAGCCATATAATGTATCTGTTGCTGCCGAAGTTTCTGCTTGTGCAGCATTGCGGAATCCTACCTATCTCGAGGTATAACGTTCATGATTTTTCTTAGAGGTCTCTATAGTACTTTATTTATTAATCAGTTTATATTGTTTCATACGATAAGCATATATGATATGGGCTGTTTATCTTTTACCAGAATGTGAAGGAAGCTTTGCTACAAGAACGAGAGAGACTATACAACTGTCTCAAGGAAGTTCCATTTCTGAATCCATACCCAAGCTATTCTAATTTCATTCTATGTGAGGTTACTTCTGGTATGGATCCAAAGAAGCTAAAGGTGCGTACAAACACACAAATGGATACACATGGAGAAACATATACTGCAAAAACCACTTAAGCATGAACCTTACCGTGTGAACATCCTTGTGCATGGATATAATCCTTTTTTGTTTTAACAAACGATAATTGGGTAGGGAAAATCGAATCAGGGTAATACTAATTCTTTACCATTCTGCTTGAGGGCAGTTGGTAAATGCATAGACATATATAGTAGTTCTGTCACATTTTACTTATACATCCATCATAAATACATTGGCACTTACATACATTTACTTTCAATTTTATTCCCAATTTATTCACTTTTAGATTGATTCTATGCTTTCCATTGTTTCACTTGTATGGGGATACTAATGCAAATGTGAAGTACTTTTTTCAGTATCACTTAGTGAATGAAACTATAGTGTGGATTCGTGCCTACTCTCAACTTATAAGGGGACATGTGTGAAAAATGTGTTATCCAATAACTAACTACTCCTACACTCTTTTCTCTCTCTCTTGCTCTCTTTCCTGATTATCTTTCACATGTATTATAGTGATATACTGGTTCTATATGCAGGAGGACCTTGCAAAAATGGGTGTGATAATCCGTCACTACAACAACAAGGAGTTAAGGGGTTATGTTCGAATATCGGTTGGGAAGCCTGAGCACACTGATGCCTTGATTCAATGCCTGAGAAGTTTCTCCTGGACAATTTCCTAACTTTTGGAATGAATTTTGTGTGGCAACCGTTGATATCAGAAGTGAAATTTTATTGTACCCTCATTTTACTGCTAACATCTCCTAAGTATAACATGCACTTTATGAATTGTAATTTTTCAGTTTTCGATTAGTGGCAGTGATGATTTAAAGTCTCTTATTTATTTTTGGTCCCAATCTCAGGTGGTTGTAACTTGTCATATAATCCAGACGTTGATAGTTTGATGCAGAGGTGATTTAAAGTCTCTCTTATTTATTTTTGGCCCCAATCTCAGGTGGTTGTAACTTGTCATATAATCCATACGTTGCTAGTTTGATGCAGAGGTGGTAAATGAACTGAGTTAGTTCAACTCACCTAAGTTTAATTTAGCTTAGTTAAGTTGTATCACAATTCAATTAATCTAACTTTTGTGAGCTTAATTCAGTTCACTTTTAAATGATTTAGGTTAGTATCTCATGAGTTGGTTTCTAATTATTTTTTTAAAAACAAAAATATGAGTATAAATATTGATTATATTTTTGTAAAATAATAAAAAATAATATATTTTAAGAGTTTTTTCGTAGTGGTAGTATAGTATTTACTTTTTGACAATAGGCATTTTGAGTTTTTTTTTTTTTTTTTTACTTATAAGCTCATTGTATCAACATATTAAATAAACTTAATTGAGTTGTTCATTTTATATCATTAGTTTTATATACATTTAAGAAATTATGCCCTTGATACACTTTGTTATTGAGTATTTCTAATTAGTTTTAGTTGGGATGCAAAACCACTCGTACCCGAGCAACACCATTTAGCCTTTTTTCATTAAGGACTTAGTTGTGCACGAGCGAAGTTTTATTTTTAATTTTTCATATGTTTAATACTTGATTAACATTACGAAAGTCACATATTGATGCATTCAGCTCTATAAATTTATGTTAAACTCATATTACAAATGTAATATAAACTTTTCTAGAGATATATTTTAGAAAGTGAGTATTATATTTCATTTTTGCTTGAACTCTAGTTTTTTCGTGCACCGTCTAGGATTTACATTGATTCACAAAGTTGGTTGATAAAAAAATGGTCATTTTACCTTAATATCCTATATAAGGTAGATTAACTCTTACAAAAGCCTTAAAATAAAAAAGAAGAGAGAAAAGAAAAGTTCTAACCGTTAATTTGTGGGGGATAAAATTGGAAATCTAAAAAAGCTCTGGTGGCTTCATCATTTCAAAATAATTCATAACCGATGCAATGCACTTGCTCTTTGCCTTTTTTAATGGCAATTACTAATCTCGTCCTTAAAGTCAATACGCGTTCCTTTATTTAAGACTTTAACAAAACCACACAAATCCAAATCTTTGTCGATCACAAGTAGCTAAGAAATTACATTTTATAATTGATTGGTTTTTATTTTATTGAAGATCAAGGACTACTATAATGGAGGATACGGACTCTGAGAGGGTCGGAGGAATTGCGTTGGAATTCCCGGCAAACAATAATGATACATTGTCCTCGCCTAAGGTTCCTGAGAGGCTCAGACAGCGTCTGCAGGAATCTAAGTCCCCCATTACTGCTGAAGAGATCGAATCTAAGCTGGCACAAGCTCAGCTTCGTCGACAGGTTCGGTTATTTCCATTCGTTGTACTAATTCCTTTTTTTTTCTTTTTCTTTTTCTTTTGTGAGTTTTGGTGTGTGATATTGGGTTTGAAAAGAGATAAATTGGGATTTGAAATGTGCAGCAATTTCACGAGCTGTTGTCAAGTAAGGCGAAGCCAAAGTCAAGAGATTCAATTTGCTCTCCTTTGCGAGAGGAGGATTTGGCTAAGAGGATTGAGGCCAAACTTAATGCAGCCCAACAGAAAAGGTATTGCCGAGGCATAACCGTTTTTTTTTAAGCACTACTTTCATGTTTGAGTTGTCTTTCACAATCTGATTTTTCTCTTTCACTTTATCTTGCCGTCAAATGACAGGTTCGTGTAGACATTTGTTTGTTTTAATCTGAACTATTGATTAAGTTACTTTTAGAAAGCAATGTAATTTTCGTAAGTTTGGTCCTGGCTATTCAAGTTGATTTTTTTTTTTGGGGGCTAGATAATGCTTTTGCGCTCTAAATTCTAATGCTTTATAAAAATTTGGTATTGAAAAGAAAAGAGACATGCTTTAGTTAAAGTGTTACGGTTGAATTGGATTTGGCTGATGCTTCAATTTATTGTATATATATTCTTTAGTTTCAGCATCGCGACAGATGGTTGCTGTGAACTTAAATCAGACCTCTTCCTCAGTGACTTGGAGGAATGTCATGTTTACCTAATGCTGCTACCACTATCAGTACCTATAGGATCTGGATTCTTGTGAAATAGACAAGTGTTACTGAATGAAAATGATAACAATTCAGAAAATGGAATTAAACAATGCGAGAAAACCAAAGGCGATGAACAGTTGGATGCCACAGCCCTTCTTTGGAAAATCTGGGACTCGTAATTTGTCTCCATAGTCACCATTTTTTTAGCGTTTCAAAAGCATGAAATTGGCATTTAATAGCAACTACCTGTGCTAAATTCAATATGCCAATAAGGTCTCGACCTAAAGAATCTTAAATTGAGAACTCTATTGTTCAAAACCAAAATTTTTGGTTTTAGATAATCAGAGATTCTAATTGTATTCATGATTATAGTTATATAAGAATCCAGCTTCTGAAAGCATTACCTTCTTCATTGCATTTGTCTAAGTATGTAAGAAGTAGCTTGGTCTTTAAAGTGTCAAACCATGGATCATTTTGGCTCTTAGGAAGTATATTCCTTCCGTAAGGAAACATGTCACATCTTTAACTATTTGGATTAATTTCTCAGATCATATCAATTCCTTCTATGGGTTCCCTTCTTTTGCTGAATAGCATCAAAGCTTGCAGCTTCTACCAAGCCAGCTTAAACCTGATTATGCCTGATCAAACTGAAAGCATGCAGACATTTGAATTTCAACTCTCTTATATATGTTAAACTTATTTTTAATGTTCTTGACAGGTTAAGAATTCTGGAAAAGGCTCAGATACGACTGGCCAGGTCAGATTCTCTGCGGCAATCAGCAAAAACTGACAAGGAGACACGCTTTGGCAAGGACCGTGATGAGCTTAGCAGAAAAGTTCAACTGCGGGTTAAGCGAGCAGAGACGAATAGGATGCTTCTTATTAGAGATTGTGTACAACGGGTGGCTGCAAAAAGAGATAGAGCTGCACACTCTTTATTGCAAAGAACGATTAGAGAAAGAAAATATAAGGAGTGCATCCGTGCTACTATGTATCAAAAGCGTGCAGCTGCAGAGAGAAAAAGAATTAGATTTCTAGAAGCAGAGAAGACTAAGGCACGTGCTAGAATATTGCAAGTACGGAGGATAGCCAACTCGGTCTACAGCCAGCGGGAGCTTGAGAGGATAAGAATGAAGGACCTATTAGAAAAACGGCTCAAAAGGGTATGCTTCTGTTTGGAGTGAAATAACATCTCTCTTAAAATTTATTATCATTCGATTATAATTATAATTTCAAAATGATCAGGCTGAGAAGAAAAGGGCAGAATATTTAATGGACCGAAGAAGTTTGCTTACTACAATTCATGGCAATACGAACAATATGCAAGCAAGGGAGTATCTTTCAAGAAAATTAGAAAGGTGAATATGGTCTTTCTTCCCTTTATCATGCAATGCATTGAGTTTTCCTGAGATTTTGTTATTCTATGTACTGATTTTGATTGTTACAGTATTTTCTAATGATATGACCTCTCCAGTCAAAGTATAATGCTTAAATAGTTTTCCGAGTTGATAGGCAGCGGTTGTATTTGGCCTTTTTGACTTCTTATTTACTTATTGATTTTATAGATAGGAAAAATGACACAATTGTCGTAAATTGCATGATCGACTAATTGTCATCTTTGTTTCTTGGAAACAAATCTTGACAGGCTATAATTAATTTGCGAATGTATCTACTTGGGGGAGGGGGGGAAAGATAGTCACTTGGAGCTGGCCAAACATGTTATGCACTTAAACTACTGTCTTTGTGCCAGTTATCTAGGTGAACATCCGCTTAATAGTTCTGATTTTTCATATTACAGCAACTTGTGTTGCTCTATAGGAGTATTTGGAAATACTTTGGGTGTAAAGCATATTTAGTTTCGTAAACAGTTGTCATTTGCTATCTCTTTCATTTTTTCTATTTTTGGCCTTACATATGTTGGGTATGAGGACCATATATTACATTCCCAGGTGCTGGAGGAAGTTCATACGTTTGAGAAAAACAACATTTGCCTTAGCAAAAGCTTTTATGGCATTAGACATTACCAAGGCATCTGTTGAGTCATTTCCATTCGAGCAGCTAGTTCTCAAAATTGAGTCAGTCGATACTATTCGGACTGCAAAAGCTTTACTTGACCGCCTAGAGAGTCGTTACTTGATATCCAAGGGAACTACCAGTAGGTCATCTAGCATGGAGGACATCGACCATCTTCTCAAGGATGTAGCTTCAACAATTAGAGGTGAAGAAGTCAATACGAAGACTAATAAAAAAGATGTGCTAGAAACAGTTGTGTTGTCTAGGTACCCAGTAAGAGTTTTTCTCTGTGCTTTCATGATCTTGGGACACCCAGGTGCTGTTTTTAGTGGCAGGGAGCATGAGAGTTCTCTGGCTGAATCTGCGGCCAATTTAATTGAAGAATTTGAACTGTTGATTGAGACCTTGCTGCACCATCACATCCAAACTGGTAAGGAGGGAACTACTTCCTCAGAACAAAATAGGAGTTTTAAATTCCAGCTAGAAGCTTTTGATCGGGTATGGTGCTCTTATTTGCATCACTTTATTGAGTGGAAAGATAATGATTCTAAGCTGCTAGAGGAGGATGTCATTAGAACTGCTTGTCAATTGGAGCTTTCCATGATACAAGCTTCCAAGTGTGCTCCTGAAGGACATAACGGTGTTCCTACACATGAATCAAAAGCTGTTCAAGAGCAGGTATTCTATTGCAAACCTTTCGTTTTGAAACATTTAATGAACACTCTTGTTTTGCGGCTAATAGTATCATGGCATCATATGGGTGATGCTAGATTACTGAAAATCAGAAAATACTGAGGGAAAAGCTGCAGAACCTAAGCAGTAATGAAGGGCTCAAGCGCCTGGATTCTGCCCTGACTGATGTGCGTTCCAGTTATTTTAGTTCACAGGACTCTGCACGTTCAATTGCTTCACCAAGTGGACATAATTTATCTTCATGTCAGCATGCTTCATTAGTCAGTTCTTTGACTTCTGTTCCTACAGATATTAGTAATCTGACTAAAATCTGTGTGCATCGAAGTGACTTGATCCACTATTTATCTGAGAAAGATAAACCTTTGCCAAGTGAAGAAGTTGATTCCTCTGTTCTCAGTGTTGCTGCAGATGGTCACCTTAGTTCTGCTGCTATTTTTGTTGGTGAGAATGAACTACTTGTAAACGAAATTATCCACGAACATCGCCACAGTTCTGCTGATATCTTGAATGCCAGTGATGAAGATCAGAATAGTCTTAAGGTGGATACAGATATCTGCTTCTTTTTTTTGTTATTATTTTAAAGCAGTTTACTAGTTTATGGACAATATAGGGTAGAGACAGACAGACGGTACTAAAGTTCATGATATTTTCTTTTGCAGTCTAAAATTAGAGAGACAATGGAAAGAGCTTTTTGGGATGGTGTCATGGAGTCGATGAAAGAAGATGATTCTGACTTAAGCTGGATTCTTAAACTCATGAAAGAAGTCAGAGATGATCTCTGTGATATGTCTCCTCATAGTTGGAAGCAAGAGATTATTGAAACAATTGATATCAGCATTCTATCCCAGGTGGCTGCTTCTACTACGGATGTCATTTGATATCCAGTTACCTTTAATATTGTTTTATCAAAGTGATGTATCTTATGCTGTAGTTCTATGTTTCTCTTACCTTTTAAATTCATGTGGAGGTCCTAAGGTCAGGCAATTTAGATATGGATTTTTTGAGTAAGATTCTTGAGTTTGCACTAGCCACTTTGCGGAAACTTTCTGCCCCAGCCAACGATGACGAGTTAAAGACTAGTCACAATAAGTTTTTGAAAGAACTAGGAGAGGTTCTTCAAGCTGAAGATAAGTCAAAAGCTTGTCTTGCCCTTGCTGTTGTTGAAGGTCTACGCTTTGTTTTGCAGCAGGTTCAGGTACGTCTCTAATCCCTCTAATCCCAAACGCAATCAGATTTATCTTACTAAGGGTCACGTGAGTTAAATTTAAATGTATTTGACAACTTGATGATGTGTTGGTGTTATATTTTGCTATTATAGGTTGTGATCATACGAATAGTGTTATATTTTGCCGTTATAGGCTGTGATTATACGAATAAGTATTTACATGGCAATTGGCTTTTTAATCTCTTATTATTATTATTAGTATAAACAAAAGTGGTCTGACTTTTAGTTTCATAAACTGTATGTTCGATGAAATGCTAGTGAAAGAGAGCATTAAAGAACAAGCAAAAGCATACGTATTCACGCATGAATGAAAGAGAATTTCTGTAGTCTGTTGTGGTGGAGAGGATAAAGAAATCTGTTGAGAAATATAAAAATCACAGAACAAAGGATTGAAAAAGTAAATAAATTCATTATTGATTCGTTGTACACAATAAGAGATTATATCTCTTATTTATAGGCTTAAAAACTTGATAGGACTAAGACTTTGGATAATAGTAAAAGACTTAAATCTTATCTCTAAGATAAATTATAAATTTAAATCTTAACCATTAGGTATCTATTATCTCTGATCCTAACTAATAGATTACTTCAGACACTCCCCATAAAGTTGGACATCTTTGTTCATCTATGTCTAGCTTGGACACTTTTTAACAATAAAAAAGTAACATAAATAAAGTCAAGAAAATTAACAAAAGAAACTAAACAATAACCATAAGACGTTAATATAAATAGTCACAATGAGTTGAATCTTGTATAGTTGTTTGGGCAATCCACTTGCTTTTGAAATTCAACCATTATCCAAATTAGCTCCAAATATGATTTTTTTACACATTGTCAAGAGTTGTAGAGCAAATGAGAGTAATAATTCATCACAAAAGAGAATATTTTTTTTTAAAACCCATTACTAGGACAATAGAGTAATAGAGAGCCCTAAAGAGATGATAGAGTAACGAGATAATTAAAAACAAGAGACCCTAAGAGCGTAGGGAGACACAATAAAGTTCCTAAGAGTGTATAAGAGACACGGTAAAGTCTTTAAGTGTGTAGGAGACACACACTAAAGTCTCTAAGCGTGTAGGGGAGACAGTAAAATCCCTAAGAGTGTAAAGGAGATATAGTAACTTTCCTAAAAGTGTAAGAGAGAGAACTTGATGCAGATGATATTTGTAGGAGATTATATACATACACTTCCACAGCCATATACTTAATAGGACTAAGACTTTGGATAATAGTAAAAGATTTTAATTTTATCTCTAAGATAAATATAAATATTAACTATTAGATAACTATTATCTCTGATCCTAACTAAAAGATTACTTTCTAACAAAATCTATTGTCAATGAGGAAAAAGAAAACTTCACAAATATTATACATGTTGGATACCCAATAACTTAGAAACTAAAGGTAAGCATGGGAGAGATGGGGGAAAAGAACTCTCTCATGCATGTCATAGCCGTCAATGTTTTCCTTGACCTAATGTGTGTTCCTGTGTTGGGGACTCTAAAATTTTCTTATCGAGCTACCGATCCTGTGTTTGCTCTTGCTCTGTTTTAGCTTTACCTTGGCTAGGTCCTTTTTCTTTCACATCTTAGGATGACATTTCATGACCAGAGTGTGTCTACGTCCTGAAGAGCATGATGGCTGTGCATATTGGACTTCCTTTTCATTGCATAGCTACGGTTCGCTGATCTTGAGGAAACAAAATGGGTTTCTGATATGATAGATAGAAGTAAGACCATAGAATTTTTGTTTTGATTCACATTGTAAGTCATAAAAGGCAGTATTGAAGGTTCCACTCTCTGCATCTCCTTGATGGGTGGGGTGCCAGCACCTCATCTTTTAACAAGGTGAGATGTGCCGAGTCCATGGATCAACACATTGTTGGTATTGATTAGGCCATCACATCAGGAAGATTCCTGTAGTTGTGTGAACTTGAGATGATTCACTCCCTAATCCCAAAATTGCTAGTTTTTTCACATTCAATCATGAATTGTTATGTACTTAGCAAAAAAAATAAAAAATGAATTGCTATATACAAGAAATTAAGTTGCAAAACTTACATCCCATTTCATCAAATTTGATATAATATTAACTAGCAGGCTGTTAAGAGAGAGATTAACAAAGCACGTCTGAGGATTGTGGAGCCACTCATTAAAGGGTCTGCTGGGTTGGAGTACCTGAAAAAGGCTTTTGCCAAAAGGCATGGATCTCCAATTGATGTGCCTGTCACTCTACCAATGACTAGGCAATGGCTTTTATCAGTAAAGGAAGTTGCAGAGCAGGAGTGGCATGAATACACCAATTCTCTGTCGACCATGACATCAAATGAAGGATTTTTGTCAGGATTTCCTACTACTCTTCGGACTGGAGCTGCCATTTCATTTGAAACAAATTCTCGAGCATTATTTCCACCTGATATCGGTAATTCATCCAGTTTCTTTGTTCTTACCTTTTCCTTCTTGTTGCTTAAGGCTGTAATATGTTATTGATATTTATTTAATTTATGCAACTTTTTTTTCACAGGGAAAGAACAACCGGACTGCAATGGTGAAAGGGTTGATTTATTTCTTAGGCTTGGTTTGTTAAAGCTTGTAAGTGAGGTAGGCGGAGTGACTTTGGAAGCTTTGCCTGAGACCCTCAAACTTAATCTCTCCAGGCTAAGAGCCATTCAGTCTCAACTTCAAAAGATCATCGTCATCTCTACTTGGTAAGGAAACACCTGACTATCCACTTCCTCCTCTTTACTTTCTTGGTGGATATTCAAATCAAAGAATGGAGTTTGGAAAATGTATTGTACTTTTCATCCTATAACTAAAATTTTATGTTAATTTTATCTATTATTTAATTTAGCATTTGCCAGTCACAACATTAGATTTGCACAATTGTTCGTCCTCACTCTCTCTCTCTCTTCTATGTGCTCATTCACAGATGCACAAAGTCACACCCTGCAATCTGCATGTACACTTTGTACAAATACATTTATTCATGTCTGCAATGTAGGGTCGTGGTGCTTACTTGACAACTTCTATCTTATCTGAATATGTTGTGTCATATCCAAGCTTGTTTATGCGTACACAAGCACTCATGTTTTGTAGAAAGTGCTTAATACCAAAAAAAAAATTATCGAGATCTCTCATCTTAGTATTCACCATTGGTTTATATGAATGTACTTATATTGCACAGCTTATTGGTTCTTCGTCAAACCCTTCTGAGTGAGAACTTAGTGACTTGTCCTGAGGATATGGAAAATATAGTATCCACGTGCGTTAAGCAGCTCACTGAGCTACTGGACACCGTTGAGAATGTAGGTATACCAGAAATTGTTGAAACAATAATCAAGACAGAAAACCCATTGCTGGAAAAACTCCAAGCAAGGAAGCCAATTATTGCAAGCATGCTGGGGAAAAGCTTGCAAGCTGGGGATGCTGTTTTTGAACGAGTGTCTCATGCTGTGTATCTTGCTGCAAGAGGAGTTGTCCTTGGAGGAAGTGGGGTTAAGGGAAGAGCATTAGCAGAAGCATCGCTCCGGCGCATTGGAGCAGCTATGCTTACTGATAATTTAGCAAAGGCTGTTGAAGTACTGGTGGTTGTGGCAGTTGTTTCAGTCAACGTTCATAGATCATGGTACGAAGAAGTGATCAAGAAAAATTGATTTATTTGTATTTGTAGTGACGGAAACAAATACATTGTGCTCTATTGTTGTACGTGATAGTAAACCATGTATTATAGCTTCAATCAGCACTTACACATTCTTTTACATGTGAAAACTGATACTATTGTTTAATCTTATAATTAGTGGCTTTGTATGCGTGTGTAACTTCTTAGAACAAGGAGCAAGAATCATTTTCCTTGATTAAGCTATTATAAATATGTTTGCATACTAAATGTATAACATAAAATATTCTTGAACGTATGTGGTCCATATGTGTTCATCCATTGTTTCGCTTGTTATACTTCACCATCATCATGATCACCATTTTTGTTGTTCTGAGCTTTCATGATGGAAGTATAAATTGATTTTTAGTTCAAATAATATATATTTGAAAATGATTGATTTTTTTTTTTTTGAATCAGCCATAAAGATTATAAAGGAGAAAAGGAGAAAATGTTAAACCTAATATCAATTTAGTCTTCAGTTTTCTTTAAAGATATACCCAAATTTGAATAAGGGTGATTCTTATGTCAACTTTTTAAACTATTAGAGGTAAGTTTATGTATGAAATTTTGGAATTAAGTATACACTTATTGATAAATTTGGGATTAAACATGTAGTTTTTAAAAAGTGAAGTGTGTAGATGGTATTTTTATTTTGGTTAAATATATTATTTAATACCATAATTTAAAAAATATGTTTTTAAATTCAATTTATTTATGAAAAATATGTCATTTAATTTTATTTGTTTGTGAAAAATGTGTCACATAATTAAATTTTTATTTAAATTTTTGTTAAATATAACGAAATAACATATATATTATATTTATATTTATGCTTTCGAGAGGTAAATAAGTAAAATCTAATATTTAATTAAAAAACTAAATTTTTTTAAGAAAATTTTTTCTTTGAATTTAAACAAAAAAATTATTTTTTAATATTTAGAGTCACACATTAAACAATAAAATTTTAATTTAAGTTTGATATAAAAAATTTATTAAGAATATAAATAAGTTTTTGTTAAAAATTACTTAAGATATATGTTTATCAAAAAATATAAGCGTGTATGTATCACATGTATTATTATATTATATTTAACGAAATATTAGATAAAAATTTAACTTAATTATTGATGATATATTTTTTATAAACAATAATACTAAAATGCTAAGTAAGCAAAAAAGCTTACATGTTATTTTTTTTAAATGTATATTAGTGAATATAGAGTTTTTTTTAATTAAAATTACTTGTATTGGTCGAGTTTTAACATATATTTTTCAAGTGTTAAATGAGTTTGCATATGTAACGTGTGTAGATTTTGAGTATACTTGTTACTTAAAACTTATATGTAAAATTTTGATATTGATATAATTTAACTTTATTTTGGTGAGTTTTCACCATTTTTATAGTTTTTCAAATTTGGTGTGGCAGAATAATTTTATACGAAATCATTGTCTCCTATGACGAGTAATGCAAATCACATATACTCTTGCGTTCATTTTTTTTATGTTATAATATATGTAAAAATTATTTTAAGAAATAAAAATAATTTATTTTTTAGATAATTTATATATATATATATATAATTTGAGTACAAATATTTTTGTGTGTTGCTAGCATTTCTTCCCATGTGACACCTGCAACAAATAATTTTATGGGATTAGTTTCTAAATGAGCAATTTTATTTATAATAAATTGTTGTAAAATAATAACTAATGTCATATTTATCTATTAATTAAAATAATTAAATTTATTTATTTTATTCTATCATGTGTCATGTAATTTGTTATTATATCAAATTTTGGTATTAGTATCCAAATGATCATATAACTATTACATAAGGGCACCTTAATTTTATTTATTTTCTTTTATATAAATTTAGTATTGTAATTTTTAGATATAATCAATTTAATCCAATTTTTAATAAAATAATATATTTTTTAAGGATAAATTGGATTTCTCTTAAAAGTATAAAAAAAACCATAAACACTTTTCAAAAAATATTAATTTTCTTCTTTGTCAATTTATCTCATTTTTCTCATCTTAGTTGCTATATCTTCTCTTTCTCTATTCTATTTGTATACATTTAATTCATTTATATAAATTTTATTTTTATCTTTAAAGTTATTTAAATTTATAAATTATAAAAGAAAAAATAGTATTTTTAATAAAGAAAAATAGAGTAGTTGAGAAATACTAAAAGGAGAGAAATATTTTTAAAGCAAAACCACCAAAGGTCATTAATCTCTCTCTCTACTCCTTATGTGCTGAATTCGTTTTATCTAAACAGATTTGGAGATAATTCTTCAATGGCAAAATGCTGAATCGATGTATTATATACTTTGAAATCCACCTAAATTATTTGATAAGTCCAAGTCCTTTGATTTACCAATACTCTTTTCTTTATTCTTATGCAATTAGATTCATTGACCCGTTCTTTCTCTCTTGAAAAGGAGAGAAAAAGACCATCGAATTGCTAAGTGACCACGCAATGTTATTAAAATCTCTCAACTCCATCACCATCTCAACGCTCATGTTTGGTTTCGCATTCCTGGTCCTCTTCTTCTCTGGTTTCCTCGAATTTCCTTCTATATCAGCCTCTATCAAACCCATTAATGATCCCAGATTATTTATAAGCAAATCCATACATGACCCATTTACTGATTTGTATGGTGCTTTCAAAAAATGGGATTCCCAAGTGGGTTGTGCTCGGTTCAGAGAGAAGCACAAGGATTTGTTCCGAAATTCGTCATATGGGTCTGCTTCTTTGCAAGAAGCGGATAATGGGTCTGAGTGTGGTGAACTGAAAATTGATCATGTTAGTGTTTTGGTTAAAGGGTGGACTTGGGTCCCTGATAATTTGGATAATTTGTATTCATGCTCGTGTGGCTTGACCTGTTTGTGGACTAAATCTCCTGTTCTTGCTGACATGCCCGATGCTTTGTTGTTTGAGACAACGACACCTCCGCATCAGGTTAAATTGTTATTCTTTTGATTTTTCCCCATTTCTGGTTTATGAAACTTTCATTGCAAATCAGAGCCAATTGAATTTTATTATATGATCACATAGCCCGAAATTAACTAATAGTAATATATCCATTTTGAAGTTTTACGACTGTTTTCAATTTTATCAAATCATGGTGTAATCACAATGGCTGATGACTCTTGTGTTTAAGCTGATATTTCTGTCTCTTAGCAACTGTAAAATAATATGATATTTGAAGTTACTTCAAGGCACGAATTTAAGTCACTGTTCTTAAGATGTTATTTTCTCCTTTGGTGATACATTAGGATTCAACAAATATGTCTTTAAGATATAATGAAACTTTTTTTTGTCTGCAGTGTGTATTCACCAAGACAACCCAATAATACCTTTGACTTTAAAGAATACTCAAGATAATTAATTTTTTAAATCTGCAGTATTTAAGACAATAATTTTATTTATATATAAATAGTGGTGGAAAGTGTTAGAGAACATTTATTGTTCTTTCTTCAACTTTGCATTATTGTTATCTACAAATGTCCCAAGTGAATGACCTATTTATAGAATGCTATGCATCCATTCAACTTGGTTACAGCTCTTTGATAAATTGTGACTTTTCCAATAGTCATATCTCTTTGGAACCAATGTAATTGTAAATAAATAATTACAACCTTTACAAAAATCATATTCCTTTCACAACTTTTCAACATAAATCATAGCATTTAATTTTCAAAAGTTGGAACTCTTTAACATGTTTTTTTACTAAAAGGCACATACTAAATCATTGTAATTTTTTATCCAAATGTTATAACTATTTCTTTTTGAAAATGTTCCAACAATACCTTTCACAACTTGGACCCTGTTAATGCAACTCATGATCCAAACCACTCAGTGTAGAAAAGCTATAATCTTGTGTTTGCTAACTGAGAAAATGCTAAGAAAATAACAAGAAACAAGCAAGGCAGCAATGGAGTAGAAAAGAGATGGAAGAGAGAAACTAGTATTGCACTGGATGATTGTTGTATTACACAAGAACTGTTTATATAGGCTGCACAGGTACACAGCCTAGATACAAGCAAAATAGCCTCACGGGCTTACACTAATGTAACTGAATTTCCCTCCAAAATTACACTCATTTGCAGCCGTCATAACAAACTGCTAACATACAAAATATTTCAACTAACTGATGCTAACATAAGCTGCAACGTTGGTAATCTTTGTTGAGTACATTATTGAACGTGATGCAAGTGTGCTTGCTGAACAGCTTGAGTAGAAATGCTTGGCTGATCAGCTTGAGTAGAAGTGCTCGGCTGATCAGCATGACTCTCAAACAAAGTACAAGTCCAATTCTATGTGCTTTATTCTTGTATGAAGAACTGCATTGGCAGCAAGTGCTACAGAGCTAATGTATTCACACCAGATGAGGAGTTTTGGTGAGGGAAAAACTAAATTCAAAGAAGAGATGAAGCCAAATAATTTCAGATGCTGCTCTAGCCACACTCCTGTATTCAATCTCAATGTTGGATCGAGCAATCAAAGATTGTTTCTTAGCAAACCAAATGACAAGATTGGCACCAAAGAAAACACAAAATACCTAAGATGGATTTACAATCATCCACACTAGAAGCCCAATCAGCATCAACAAATGCATTAATAAACAGATGAGTTGATAACCTAATCTCAAGATAGTGATCCAATGTACCGTTGAAAGACTTCAGGATCCTTTTAATGGCAATCCAGTAAGGCACGTGTGGATTGGCCATAAATTAACGAACCTTGTTGACAAGAAAGACTAAATCAAGATGTGTCAATATGGCATATTGCACACCCCGTATAACACTTCTATATAGGGTAGGTTGATCAAAAATGTCTCCTTCATAAGCTAACATAGAGGTGGTAGAACACATAGGGGTCACAGCTAACTTGGCATCTAGCATATGAGCCTTGTCAAGAAGCTCAAGGATGTGCTTTCTTTGGTTGAGAATAAGAGCGCCTGGACTAAATATTTTCACTATGATGCCCATAAATAGTTCAAAATATCAAGGTCTTTTAAAGCAAAATCAGCATGAAACAATTGAATGAGAGCATTAACCTCAAGTGTATCTAATCCTTTGATAATGATATCATCTACGTACACGAGTAGATAGATAGTAAGCTGAGATGTCACTCTAACAATGAGAGAAGCATCAACTTTTGAGCTGTGAAAGCTAATCTTAATCAAAGCCAATTTTAACCTATTAAACCAAGTTCGAGGGGCCTATTCTAAGACTATAAATGGCATTATTGAGTTTACAAACATAATCAGGATGTTCACTGTCTTTGAATCCATTAGGTTGTTCCATAAAGACCTCTTCCTTCAAAAATCCATTGAGAAAGACATTATAAATGTCTATTTGCCTTAAAATTCAACCAAATTAAGAGCTAGAGCTAACACAACTCTTATAGTAGGAAATTTCACAATTGGATGTTTTCAGAAAAATCAAAACCAAGCACTTGATCATAACCTTTTACAACTCGAGACTTGAGTTTTTCAAGAATACCAGTTGCAAGCTTTTTGAATTTTTAGATCCACTTACTATCAATAATCTTTCAACCTTTAGGCCTAGGCATCAAATCTAGGTTTCATTCTTATGTCGTGCTTCATATTCATCTTTCATGGATTTATGCCAGCCATCATGTTAGGGAGCCTATTTGACATTGACAGTAGAATCAAGAGTGTAAAGAAATTTTTTTGGGTTTTCTAGTATCATCTTTAGTTAGTAACCATTGAATGAACATTAGTAGAAGGACGTGGTTGAGATGAAGTTTGTAAAGAAGAATCAGTAGGTTGATGAGAAATACTAACAGGTGAAGAGAAAGGAGAAATGGGTAAAAGGTGAAGACTGATCATTAGTTGAAGGACATGGTTGAGATGAAGTTTGTAAAGAAGAATCAGTAGGTTGATGAGAAATACTAACAGGTGAAGAGAAAGGAGAAATGGGTAAAAGGTGAAGAGAAAGGAGAAATGGGTAAAAGGTGAAGACTGATCATTAGTTGAAATAATAGAGTCAGTGTGAAGAAAAGGAGAGTCAAATATAAATAAGTCAAAAGGCTTAATAGAATTAGAAGGTACATTGTGTAAAACAGAAAAAGGAAAGATGATAATGACTGATGAGAAGAATGAAAAGGATTATGTGAACTTCATAGGAAAAAAATGACTCATCAAAAATAACATGTCTGGATATATGAAGTCTTCTAGACTTGCTTAAACATTTATATCCTTGGTGTAAAGCACTATACCCAATAAAGGTGAAGGAATCAATTTTAAAATCAAATGTGTGAGTGTTGTAAGGCTTTAGGTAGGGAAGGTACAAACAACCAAAGGTTTTTAAGAAAAATAGTCTGGTTTGTAGTGAAAAAGAAATTCCAATGTGGATTGCATAGTAAGAAATGGAATGGATAATCTGTTTATGAGATAGGTTGATGTAAAGAAGGCTTCATCCTAGAATTTTAAGGGCATATAACCCTGACCTAAAAGTGTTGATCCCATTTCAATGATATGCCTATGTTTTTGTTCGGCAATACCTTTCTATTCTGCAGTATGGAGGCAAGATAAATGTCTTGAAATGCCAAAGCCATTAAGGAAGGATGCTAAGGATTGAAACTCTCCTCCATTTGAATGAAGAGTTAATTTTGAAACCAATTTGAAACTCAACTTGAGCTTTAAACATAAGAAAAGCATCCTTCAAATGAAGCGCGTGAATTCATCGATGAAAACAATATACTATTTGTAACCATTGGAAGAAACGATGGGTGCAGGTTCCCATACATTAGTATGCACCGCTTGTAAAGGCTCAGTGGCCTTTCTAAGACTTAAAAGGTAGTTTATGAGTTTTCCAATTTGACAAGCTTCACAGATATTAGACAAATCATGTAAATTGCAAACAATTGTTCTTTATGTAAAACTGCATGTACATTTTTCGCAGATGGATGTCCTAGCCTTAGATGCCTCAGCAAAGCATCACCAGTCAAAGTATAAGCCAATGCCACATGTTGCTTATGATAAGCATAACTATTTATAGGTTCTTTTGTCTTATTTAGAATAGAAACACAACTAAGAATATTAAAAGTTATTACATCAGTAGAATGATGAGTAGTAGTACCTTGAGAACTAGCTTGTACAGTCTTGAAAAGAAGATCAAAAGCATAGAGACCTTTCTTAACTTTGCCTTCTAATAAAAGTTCCTTTGTTTTCTTGTCCTTGACAAAACAAACATTAGAGTGAAATTCAAAGAGGACTTAATTATCTTCAACAAATTGAAACACATGTAGGAGATTTTTTGCAATATTAAGTACATGTGCAACTACGCAAGCCCCTTGTAGTCAATTTTGGCAGCCAAGTTTCTAGGATCAGTTGTAATGCAGCGTGCTGCTCCAAAGTCAACATACCTTGAAGGATCAGCCACAGTATCTAGTGAAGTAATATAAGCTTGTGCAGTATTTGCTGATGGAGAAGAGTTAGTACTTTGATTTTCACTAGCACTTGAAGATGAGGCTTGCTGATTTTGATTATTGTTTTGTGGAGTGAAATTTTGATCAAACCTGTACCAGCATTTACCTGCTAGATGGCCAATTTTACCACCGATTTGACATAAATGTTTGGTACCATCATTGTATGGCCCTCTGCCTTGTCCTCTACCTTTGAAATTGTTAAACTGTCATGTACCTGCTTCAGTTTCAGAGGAGCTGTAAAACTGCTTAGGTTTATCTATGCTAAAGGATATAGAGAAATTCTGTTTACCAGTGGAACCTGTAAATCCAGATCCAGTTGTGCTCTTCTGAGCTTCAAACTTATTAGCAAAATTAGCCAAAGGAATTAAGGAATTACTCAAGGTAGTTAGGCTGTCATTAGTCTCAATTCCTTTTTCTCCACTAAGCAAGAGTGCTTGAAGTTCTCACACAGTTATAAGTTCCAATTTACTTTGAACCGTAGCTATCAGCCTATCACAATATTATAATTGTGATCGAAGCCATTAAAGATTGTATGAACTTGATCCTGTTCATGCTCACAATAACCAGCAGATTTCTTTGATTTTGGAGGTATACTCCATTATTGATAAAGTACCTTTTCAAAAATTGCTTAAATCTGACCTGTATTGAAAAATTCTGGCTCTAGGATCAATTGTAGAGTTTTCCAAGGCATACCAAATTTCAGCCTAAGTATCGAAATCTGAGACTTCTTTGATCAATTCATCTGTCATTGACACAATTAACCAGGATCCTATCATTTGGTCCTGTCTGATCCAGAATTTGTAACTAGGATTAAGCTTTCAAGCATCAAGAAATTTCTGTGGACATTTCTTCTTTTCAAGCACGAACTCATCAAGATCATAACTCTTCAATATGTGTTGCATTTGCTTCTTCAAGATCATATAATTTGATCTGTCTAGTTTGATTATAAAAATCTGATTGTGAAAAGTCACCAAAAACTGATCTGTAGGATCTGAAATTGAAGAAAAATCTGGAGATTTATCTGTCGCTTGACTGATATGTCCCATGGTTAACATAAAATCTGAGACATGTAGAAAAGCTATAATCTCGTGTTTGCTAACTGAGAAAATGCTAAGAAAATAACAAGAAACAAGTAAGGCAGCAATGGAGTAGAAGAGAGATGGAAGAGAGAAATTACTATTCATTGTATTGCATTGGATGATTGTTATATTACATAAGAACTGTATATATAGGCTGCACATGGACACAACCTAGATACAAGCAAAATAGCCTCACGGGCTTGCACTAATATAACTGAATTTCCCTCCAAAATTGCACTCATTTACAGCTGTCATACAACCAACACATGCTAACATAAGCTGCAACGTTGGCATGCTGAACAGCAATGCAAGTGTGCTTGCTGAACAGCTTAAGTAGAAATGCTTGGCATGCTCGGCTGATCAGCTTGAGCTGAATGCTGAGATAACTTCCTTTCACTCAGAAGATGGTTTATGTCGCTCGTGGAACTGCAACTGAAAGGCTTTTCTTCTTCTTGGTGTTCCCCACACCCTAATTTTCTCTTTTGTTTACAGAGACACTCAGGAGATCCTCTTCGTGTTTACATGGATCTTGAGGCTGGCAGAAAGAGGTCTGGTCTTGAGGAAATATTTATTGGTTACCATGCCAAAGATGATGTACAGTCTACCTATGCTGGCACTCTCTTTCATAATGGTCGAAATTATCATATATCGTCTTCTAAGAACAAAGTAAGTATCTGGTCTTCCTCTTCTTGCTTTTTTTTTTACTGCCTTGCTGATTACCAGTTTTTTTCTAGTTTCAAAACAATATAGAAGTGATGAATTCCAGTAATTTTAACTTATCTGTTACTTCATTTCAAGGATACACTTGTTTATTGGTCATCATCGCGCTGTCTTTCTAAAAGAAATCAGCTTGCCAAGAAACTTCTGAGCTTACTGCCCCACCATTCATATGGAAAGTGCTTGAACAACGTTGGTGGTGTAGACATGGCTCTTTCATTCTACCCTAAGTGTGCCAATGATGCCAATGTTACACCAAAATGGTGGGATCACTTACATTGTGCTATGTCTCACTACAAGTTTGTTCTTGCAATTGAGAACACAATGACCGAAAGTTATGTGACAGAGAAACTTTTCTATGCATTAGACTCCGGTGCAGTTCCTATCTATTTTGGTGCCCCTAATGTCTGGGACTTGGTTCCTCCTCATTCAATCGTTGATGGGACTAAATATAGCTCCTTGGAGGAATTGGCTTCTTATGTGAAGGCACTTGCTAATGATCCAGTCGCTTATGCAGAGTACCATGCATGGAGAAGATGCGGTGTATTAGGTAACTATAAAAATACTCGTGCGGTCAGCCTTGACACATTACCCTGCCGGTTATGCCATGCAGTTAGCAAAAAGGGTGGCAGAAATGCTGTTGCCTAGTGAGATTTTGGTATGTTACATATGGATCTCCTTCTGAGATTTAGGATTCAGTATTCAGTTTTGATGAGTATATGTAGGACTGTAGTCCTGTATACATGAAAGAATCTTTTAGTATATAGAGATTTTAAAAAATGACAGATCATACAGTCAAAAAATGCCTTGGGGACCTCTCCCCCCCTTTTTCCTCTTCTTAGAAATTCATCGCTCAGCATATATACTTCTAATTTTGTTTATGATCCGCTAGATAAGACTGTTTTTCATCATTTTAAGTAACAGTTTTGAACAATACTTTTTTATTTTAATGAAAATATTATTCATCTTTCACAACTTGATGAAGAAATAACAAAATGCTCTCTGATGATTTGTATATTTATGTTAGTGCAATAGATAAACTTTAATTTAATTATTATTATTTTATAGGTCTTGATCTTCTATTGTCTATTCTCTGTTGATCTTTAATTATCTTTAAATCTTATCCTATAAAAATATATCTCATAGTCCACGTCATTCTATATTATTAAATAAAATCAAAAAGAAAAAAATAATCATTAGTCGGTAAAGATTCATCTAGAAAAAAATAATTAGAGAATCCACTCCTTAGTTTACTTTGGCTGTATGAGAAATAAATGTAATATTATTTTTACACTTTTTTTTTTAGCTAGAATATCAATTATACACTGTTTATCTATAATATCATTTATACACACCGGATGAAATGTTAAACTCATGATCATCCTCATCTCTGTGGAACTTCCAAACTGAAGCCATAATTCCATTACAAGTTGAAAATTTTGGCCTCTGCATCTGCAGCCAGTATCATCATTATTCACTCTGTTAAATGAAAATCATATTATTATTAATTAAAGCAATAAACAAATAGGAAATTTTAGTAGCATATTTTTTGCTCGGCATTTCTGTCTTTTAAGTATTCCTTCCATTCAGATATTCATAAATATATATTACAGAATTTTTTTCTTTTATTCATAAATATACTAGCAATGCTCTCATATACACAAACAATAGAAAGAGAAAGAGAGACTAGTTTTATTATTTATAACATATTAAATTCATTGAGGTATATATTATTATCTAGAATACATAAGGTAATAGAGTTTGCTTTTATACCCTTAGTTATTTGTTGTTTTTTTTAGCTAATGTTATCGATGGTTTGACCTATTTCGTTTTTACAAGGTCAAAAACAATATTTTCTTGAAATCATTATTTAATTGAATTTATATCCATCTTTTAAAATATAAATTTTATTTTTATTTATAAATATTTATGGTATTTTTTTATAATTATTAAATTGTATTTATATTCATAACTCTTCTTTTATCATCAATTTAAAAAAAAACACACAACACAATAGTTTGTTGTATTGAACCGTGTTACTTTACTTAAAGTGTGAAAATGAAGTATTAATAAACACCTATCCTAGCTAGATGAACCGAAGCCTCAAGCAAAATGTTTATCATCACAAATGATTCCATCATCTCATTGGTCAAATAATTATAAAGCTCATGTGAGCTTGAGTTTCTGTTATGTTAATGGCAGATCATTATATAACACACTATTTGAAATCATCACGACATCATATGTCTCCAAGCTTACTGCTTTAACCTCTTTCACTTCATGCAAATTTTTCATTAATTCAACCAAAGTTTTTCTCTTCTCTTTTTCATATGGGATTTTTTTTTTTATCATAAATGTATTAAATTTAGTTTATGTTTCCCAATATAAAAACTATCTTCTTCTTTTAAAAAAAATAATATAAAAAAACTATCTTAAGGATCTTTAAATAAATTTCTTATTAAAAAAATAGAAATCTTTCATGAATTGTAATAGAATATTTAGTGGCAAGAAAATGTAAAAATTGTCCAAGAAAAATATTATTCAGACTAATAATTAAAATCTATTATTAATATAATGGAAGAAAAAGACAATGAAAAGGGAGTAATTAATTAATTAAACATATATTTCAAAATTGCCTTCTTTTTATTCTTTACATCTCTCACAGACCCATACATGTTTTTCTTTTAAACTAATTAATACAACTATATTATATTGATCGAAGTTACCGAAAGTAGCAATTACTCTTTATTATAAGATATTATTTATTATTTTATATGTAATTCTCATCAATTAAATTATTTTATTTTTATATTTTTTTAAAAAAATTACATTAATCTTAAAATTTATCAATCTAAAATATCATATCATTACCTAAACAATATATATATATATATATAGTTAATTAACGTTACATTTATAAAAAAAATTACATAATTAATGCAGTTGTGAGACAAAACACAGTAGGTTTTTTTGGAAGTTCCATGCATGTGGAAAAGAAACCGTATAAGGACTTTACAAGGCTTTTTCTCAAGATTCGAAGTGACACTAACTATTTATCGTGCAAAACCAGCTGTTTAGTGTAATTTAATTTATTTAAAATTATTTTATTAAATTCATGAATTAAAAAAATGGAAGAAATAAAAAAATTATTTATTTATTTTGTGATGTTATTTTTTTAAAATAAAATAATAATAAATAAACTACATTAATACTCTCATATAACTAACATGTGGTATAACCTCCTCCCTTAAAAAAAAGTTTTAAAACAAAATACGTTTTATGTATTTGTGGTATATATATGTTTTATGCATAGTTCGTTGTATTAGAGCAAAAGTTGCCAGTTGTCCGCTCATCTATAACTAATTATTTCCATAAATTATTAATCTGTTATTAACTTTTCTTTATTAGATAAAATAATATTTTAAAAATAATTAAATATTTTATACTATGACAATATTTTTGAGTTTTTAAAATTAAAATTAAAATGTTATTCTGACAATACTGTAAGCGTACCCGACTTTTATTATATTTTCGCAGTACAATAAACATCATTAAAACTGATTACTTCATTTTGGCGGTGAGGATTGACATGAACTGGACAAACAAAAGGATAAATACAAATTATTACAAAGTTATTTAAATTTTGGATATATTTATTTATTTGTTACATATTATGGAAAAAAGCGAATATTTTTTTACAAAGTTATATTTAATTGAATTATATCACATTTTAAAATATCCTAACTAATGTTCTTTTTATTCATCAATAAATAGAATGTTGAATTGCGAATTCTTTTAACAATCCTACTATTTTCCATATCAATTTTAGTCCTAATATGAAATCTTGAAAGTTTTTAAGTCACAGTACGAATCAAATAGCATCTGAAGGAATCATAAGATCCGATTGCTTTGAGATGGAAGCGGATGTTTCTATCATATTTTCAAAACCCTAAAAAACGTTACTCTCCTTTCTCAGGATCTGAATAATATTCTGCTGTCGTTAGGGTTTCCAGATTTCAGGAATTGCTTAGGGACCATGAATCTTTTGGTGTGTTTGTTGATGGTATTTTTGTTGTTTAGTGGATTTTCTATGGCGGCGGCTAATGTCGTGATCATTGGGAGAAATATAACTCGCTCTTTCAACGATATCGAAGCCAATTTCGGTTAGTTATTTATTATTATATTTCTTATCTTTTAATTTCATTTGGTGATTGGTTTTTTTTTTGCAATTTGAATTTTCCACACGTTGAGTTTAAATACCGGTTTAAGAGATTGACAAACCCGGAAGTGTTCTATTTATTTTTTCCCCATCGCGAAACAAACTAATCTATTTCGCGTACTTTTTGTAGATTATTATTTCATATCTAGACAATTGACGCTGTTTTCAGATGTAAGTGGGAACGATTAAAATATCTCTATTCACGTAGGCTGGAGCTATTTAACCCTATTAGTGTTTTACTGGAAGAGATGTTTAAGATCACCAAGTTTTGGATATTAAAGAATAAAGATATTAAATGTAGTTTTGGATAGTAAAGATATTAGCTTGTAAGTATTAAATCGAATGGGTGATCTGTTTGCTTGTGTGTAGTGATATTAAATGATTTTGATGCATTTTTTTTATTTTGGGTTTTTGGTGTTCGTTTCAGCTCCTTCAATAAAGGGTTCTGGGTTTTGTGGAGTATTGTATGCGGCAGAGCCTCTTGATGCATGTTCAATGTTGATCAATAAAGCTGAACAGGCCACAAATGCCAGCTCTCCAATGCTTCTGATTATCAGAGGAGGTTGTAGCTTTGAGGAAAAAGTTAGAAAAACACAAACTGCTGGGTTCAAAGCTGCAATTGTCTATGACAACGAAGATGGAGGCGCTCTGGTTGCAAGTAACTTCTGCATAATCTTTATATTTTATAACTACATCAGCTTTTCTGGGTTATGTTGCGATTTTCATCATTAGTTCTAATTCATAAAGCAATAGATTATGATATTATTGTCAAGCCACACACTAGAAAGATGATAAGATCTTCGCATGTTTCAACTGCATTCTTCACTTACAAAATGCTATTATTTAACCTGTTTTAAATTTATAGATTCATTAGTTCTTTGTTCTTTGCTTATTTTATTTCTCTTGAGGGAGTAATTAGAAGTACAACTGTGATACAATCAGAGTAGTTCTTACTGCTTCCCCAGTGGTATAGCTTGTTTGATTGACTCTCCTGATATATTAAGGGTATATTAAGGAATCCAACACCTGTATGTTTCATCCATGAAATATACAATATTATAACATGTGTTGTGGATGTGTGCGTATGTATATATATTGCATTGGTTTTTGTGGATGTTTGTGTTGTCTGTTTTCTATTTCTTATAGCAGACATTTGTCCTGCTCTTTATATGTAGTTCAAATTTTTCATTCTTTATTCTAACTGTTACAAGGAAATAGCTTGTCATTACGGGGTCTCTAACATCTTATCTTATTGATTTCCAGTGGCGGGAAATTCAGGTGGTATTAAAATACATGCTGTTTTTGTGTCTAAAGCTACTGGTGAAGAACTAGTGAAGCATGTTGGGAATAAAGACATGGAACTGTGGCTAATTCCAAGCTTTGAAAACTCAGCTTGGTCAATTATGGCAATTTCCTTCATTTCTCTACTTGCCATGTCTGCAGTGCTGGCTACTTGTTTTTTTGTTCGAAGGCATAGAATAAGACGAGAACGACCTAGAGCTTCTCGTGTCCGAGAATTTCATGGGATGAGTAGTCGCCTAGTGAAAGCAATGCCAAGTTTGATATTTACAGCTGTTTTAGAAGATAATAGCACTTCAAGGACATGTTCCATATGCCTTGAAGACTACAATGTTGGGGAAAAGCTGAGAATTCTTCCTTGTTGTCACAGTAAGTTTTTCTAACTATATAAAAGATGGCTGTTGCTTGGTTCTCATGTTTATTTCTGCTATTGTTCCTTAGTGGTTTGGCTTTTTCCTGGTAAGTATTGGTTGTGTAATATTTTTTTCCCCTTAATTTTTTATTTGGGTGGGAGCATTTCTCCAAAAGTTTCTCAATGCTTCTCTCTGACTATCATGATGGTCATAATAGCCCATGTGGCTTTCCATCTTCTGCTTCATGGGAGTGTGGAATTAGATTGAAAGGAGAAATTTGTACATATAGTTTGTCCTATTTTTTGGGTGTCCCTTTAATTGGCACTCACGACAACTCTCAAGTTTTTGCACTCCTTGAAATAATTATTGGCTACTGCAACGTGCTCTTTGTGTTTTCTATCATGTTTTTGACATATTTCTTTGGTTAAAAAGTCATACGAGTTATTTTTTTTTAACTTATTCTGTATGCTCGTAAACTAAATTGGCATGCACATGTCTAACAATAGTCATTGTGGGATTTGACAGAATTTCATGCCATTTGTGTTGATTCTTGGCTCACATCGTGGAGGACCTTTTGCCCAGTTTGCAAGCGCGATGCAAGAACCAGCATAGGTAATCGACCAGCTTCAGAATCAACACCATTGCTTTCCTCCAGCCCAGCCTCTGTGGCTTCATCCTCGGTGTTATCATCAGTGAGATCATCGCTGGCATCATCTGCCATACATATACCACCACTGTCATCGCGGTCTGCTTCAGGTTCTCATATCCAGTCAGTTGCTAGTACTCATCTTCAGCAGTCATTTAGGTCCTACGGCCAAACCCCTCCCTTGAGTATTAGCAGAAGCTCAATGGATCTCCAGAATGCATCTTCCCAAAGATCTCGTGCTTCCTATTTGTTGTCAGCTCAATCCTTCGTTTACCCTTCTTTATCACCTTACACCTCGAGATACTTGTCTTCACATATCCCAAGCCCTAGTAATGCTTCACCAAGCTTCTTCAGTTCTTCTAGTCATCTTCAAAATCCACTGCATTGTAGTGATTCGACTGCAAGTTTCTCCCCGTTTGCTTCAACTCACTCTCTCCCAGATAGTTGATTCAAGATCTAGAACGTTGAGAGATCTTGGTTCCGTTTGTTGATAAAATTAACTGATGTTTAAACACATGTTCTAATGATATATGTTTCCATAGTAGCTTGTGCTGGTATTCGTGTGGTCCGTCCAGTTTGCCAACTCACTTGTACATTGTAGCCATTGATTTACATTGCTTAATGCAAGTGATGGTCGGCTCTTACACCTATGTAAATCAAACATCGTGAAAGGTTGGGTCCCGTTAACCACTAAAAGATATTTGGGTTGCGAAATGAGCTGTTTTAGGAAAGCTTCCCCTGTTTTTTCTTGTTATATTAACTGTTATATAGCATTATTTTTCTCCCGTTGTGTTGGTTATATGTAGTCTCGTAACAAGGCATACCGTTTCAAATTAAAAGCAGATCTCACGAATATTCCAATCCTTTCCTGTGTATATTCAAGCCGGTCAAACATGAGTTTAAACGCCAGAAAGAATCAGTACAAGTTCAAACGTCAATGCACAACATAAGTTACTAAAACACTTAAGTAAACATTTCAGGCTGCTACTAATTGCTTTTTAAGAGTAGTCATCTAACAAGAATTCTGTCAAAAGTTGTTACTTAATCTTCCTTTTTCCCGGATCTATGCTCTTTGCTATCAACATCAGAGACAGAGCTACTAGCATGATCAACCTGGTCTTGGCTATGAACCAGAGGTGGTGGTTCGTCATCTCCTTTACTCATGGTCTGTATAAGCATCATTATTGCAACCACAAAAACAAGAATATACACAGTTCTGATGCCAATTAGTGAATTTAAATAACCAAGCAGTGATGGACTGTTCAGTCTCTGCCGTTCAGTTCTTCCTTCTCTGTAACCTTCAAGGAATCGTGATACTGCGGATGCCTGGTCTTCCTCATCAAGGCTTTCTGAATCCATCACCTATTTCAGAGAAAATATAAGGGATCAATCTGAAGTTCATTATATCATACGACAATCGAAGACATTAAGTGACTGGTCATGGTCATTTTGATATTTTCTCAAAAATTACCAACAGATATTATCAATAGAAAGAATATATACGTTTTACAGCACAAGTTAGATGACTTAAGATAATCAAAAGAATGGTAAAAAGATATATTATGAATTTCTAACAAAAGTTATAAATTATAATAATATTAAAAAGATATATAATAAAGTTTTTTTTGGGATAAACAATTTATAATATAGGTAACAAGAAAGAATAGACGAAAACTTGTTTAGCAGAAGGAGGAGTTTGTGGATGAAGCCAAAGAAACCATTAGTACTTGGGTATGGGCTATATTATAAAGAATTAAATGTTGGAAATATGTTTAAGATCAAAGAGGAAATATCTAGATGAATCATATATAACCTCTGACAACTATAAAAGGGCCATATATGTTATAAAGCTCCCAATTTGGAGCTTTAATCCAATACCAAGTAACAATACTTATGCTACATTTTCTAATTGATCGTGCAAAACAGTTCACGTGAGCTCTTTTGCAACTATCCAATTTCTATACAACCGATTACCCATATTGACCGATCATCCTTTGCTATTAATCACTAATTGATCTTACACAAATACCAATCAACATATTCTAAAATCTTTCTCACAGCCCCCAAAATCCAGCATGATATTAGAGTACTCCAAATTTCTAACACAAACAATGCACATTCCTAGTGCTTATAAAACATCAATCGTAGCTATCAATCAAGAAAGTGTGTTATTTAAAACAAATTAAGAAAATGTGTATAATCAGGCGTAGCTTCTCATGGGCTACATAGGGTTGTAGCCTCGACTAATTTTTTTTATAAAAAATTAATTACATATATATTTTTAGATTTAATAAATACATTTTAGACACAATTTTTCTATGCATATTTTGATATGTCATTCTATGTAACAACAATCTTTAACAAATATTATATAAAAATGTGAATAAGATTAAAAATACGCTCTTTTATTCACGTATTTTGTAAACTTTAGAGGCACACGTATAATTGTAGTTAAATATATAATATAAACATACTTCTTAAGTTAATATGATGTAATACAAAAATACTTCAAATATTTAATTTTTATCCAATCCATTCTATGTAACACCAATATTTAACAAATATTATACAAAATGTAAGTAAATCGGTTAAAAATAAGCACTTTTATTCACTTATTTTGTAAACTCTAGAGGCACATATAGAATTGTAGTTAAATATATAATATAAACATACTTCTTAAGTTAATACAATGTAATACAAAAATACTTCAAATATTTAACTTTTATCCAATTTTCATTTATACACGTATGATTTAATACTTAATAATGTTATTGTATTTTTGTCTTTTTATTTATGTTAGATAAATTTTATTACAAGTTATAATAGGCTAACTCTAGGTTTGTGTCTTTAGAATGAAAAATTTGGATTTGGATTCAGGAGTCTAATGTAGCTCTTACTAATTCTACATTATAATGTATCTTTCACTTCTAAATATTTAAATAAACTTCTCTAGTTTTTTTTAAAAGAAATTAAACTTCAGCCCTCCTTGAAAAATATTTCTGGCTCGCCCCTGACTACGATTCACTCATGATAAGCAAATCATTAGCTCAAGACTGAAAAACAACAAAAAATTGCAGGATTATCAAAAGTACAATAATTTGAGTTGTTTTTCATTTTTGAAAAATAATAAACTTACAGTGTCAAATTCCTCTTTTCGGTTCCAGATGAGCATTTTTTGAAGCTTTGACTTCTTATTGGCACCAAATGTGTCGGCAAAATCTTCCCACTGTTTTATACCAACATAACCAAATATGAGATCACGATTTGCAGATGCAGCTGACTTCAATATCTTTATCAGTTTCTTAGATTTTTCTTCACTCTCATCTTCCATGAATGTTAGAACAATTTTTCTTTCATCGTCATCTTCCACTGTCTTTAAGGAATCATAGTTTATGGGCAAAACTAGAGGAAGGAGATTCTGCTTTATAAAGTCCTCCAAGAACTCTTCTGCATAATTGAAAAATAAGGTAAAGACATAATACAAGACATGATTATAAAAATAAAAAAATCTATTTAGAAACTTACAAACATAACCGTAACAATTGCCAAAAGAAAAAAAATTAAACATTTATAACAAATCATAGTACCATGACATATTTACTAAAGAAGTGAAAATGGAATAACAGAAGGGCAATGGAATCAGTAATTTGAATATAAATTTCAACACTAACCTTCAAAAGGCCCATAGAAAATGCTCTGTTGACCATAACTTGGATGAAGTGATACTAAAGCAGGAACCTTGTCAAAATCATACCTGACCATGATGTCTTCAGAAAAATCCTTAGCCACTGAAAACCATGCCTTTTTTATATATTTTACGGCTGAATTTGATATCACTGACTCGTTCAAGCCAAAACCAATATATATAGGAAAGTAAGAGCCAGCTGCTTCAACAAAGTTAGCAATTGAAGAGTCCGAATCAAGTAGGGAAACATTTGGAGCCACAAATTTCTTCAAATATTGAACAAGTAATTCTGCTTTCCTTGGTCCATGATACTCTATGGGAACTCCATGCATAAAGAGCTTGAGTGTAGGAAAACCACTATTAAACATTCATGGTTCAGTGTCAGATTAGAGTTATCAAACAGATAGTATTCACAACTTAACTACTATACTGAAAACTACATTGTAGGCATTCAGCATTGACAACATTTGCATATGAGAAGCGTGAATGCTTGTCCCAGAGTTATATAAATATTTAACTTTTTTAGGTCAAATATGAAGTAAAATCCAGGGGACAAAGTATAGGGTAAGTGTAACTAATAATGTAAATTCAAGTAAAAAAAAGCAAAGGGCGTACTCAATATCGTGTTTACGAGCTAGACTTGTAAATTTGTCAGCATTCACTTTAGCAATTGCTATTGGCTCCTTCAAAGCAGCAAGAGCAGGAGCAGCAGCATCTAACTGAGATAAGAAAAACTAAATTTTTTGTTACTCTCAACTAAAATGAGCTCCAACTGATGCATAGCTCAATAAATAAATGGTTAAAATTCCAAAAGAGAGTTGAATAGAGTATATTGGCAAGACTAATAAGCTATGAAAAAGTCAATAATTACTCGAATGTCAAACAATTAAATTGCCCATGAACTTAGAAAAATGAGAAAGATAAAGGCAAAAACAAGAGAGAAAATTTTGGTCCGGAACTGTTATCCCCAAAAACAAAATTGAATTATACAAATAAAAATGCAAACTTTCAGGAATTGAGATATTAATTTGGATAAAGAAGACAATTGCACCAAATGTGGATTTGTTTTAGTCAAAGATCACAACACACAAGTTCCAATTCCCAAAAACTCATTAGTCCAAATATATGATTCCATTAAGCAAATTAAGGAGGTGGGTTTTCAATAGGATAGATCTTAGACTCAGAGACAGATAGAGGAACCTGAGGAGAGAGACGCTTGCAGTGGCCACACCAAGGGGCATAGAAATCAACGAGGATATAATCGAAGGATGAAATAGCCGATTCAAAGTTAGAATCATCCAATTCCAATACCTTTCCATCAACCGTCCACTGCTCTGCCGATGACAATTCACAGATTTTTACTAACAGAAGTACCAAAAACAACAACTTTGATATGCTCATACAACAAAGCCCCATATTTGTATGTCTGTTTTTCGCAGGTTCTGCTTTCATCTTCCGAGTTTACAAGATCTCCAACTTATTTGACAAATTTGGGTTTGGATCATATAATCAAAAATAACTCTGCCTTTCTCGCTTATTTGGAAAATAACACCGCTTTTACCAAAATAATAATAATAATAATTAGGACTTTGTTTTGTTTTTAAAAGGTGATCTCTATTATTTTCTTTATTTTTTTGTCGTTGAAAGTTTAATAAAAATTGCTCATTATAAATATATAAATATATATTTTTATCAAATTAATTGTTATTAATCCTACTTATTATATTTATATTATATACGTAGTATAAATTAATAAAAAATATTTTTTATTTTTAAAATATTTCTAAACTTAATAAAAATATTACTACTTTTGATTAAAACATATTATATACATATAATATTTTTCGCATAATAATAAATAAAAAATAATATCTCTAATAATAATTTTTTTTATTAAAGATGTATATTAATATTATTTTTATAATAAATTAACATATAATAAACATAATTATGATTTATACTTAATTTATATATTTTATAATTTATTAAATTGTTAAAATTTACTATCATTATAAATAAAAAAAAATCAATATAACTAAATCTAAATATATAGATTAAATATTTAACAATAAAATTATTGATTATAAATCACATGTTGAAAAAACAATGTTAAATCACATAATGAGATAATGTTAACATTAATTTATATTTAATTTTAATCTATTTATATTAAATATATTATCAATATTTTATATTATTATAAAAAATCAAATAATATCCTAATATTTTTATTAATATATAAATATATATTAATAATGTATATATTATTATTTTATTTTTAATAATATATTTTTAAAATTAAGTGAATCATACTTATATTTTAAATAATATATTTTTTAAAATTCAAAATCATACTTGTATTTATATGTTTTCATATTTTTATCATATCGGTATTTTATAACAAAAAATTTACAAATTTTTATATAAAAAAAATATTATATTCATATATAATATTTATCTCATATTTTATTGATGGATAAATATACATATATTTAAATAATAAGTAGCAATAAACCATCAGCTTTTAAATTTTAAAATGTTAACTCTATAATTTTTATAAAATATATTTAATATTATTTTTAATAATATAAAAAAATTAAATAAAAAAATTAATATAAGACATTAATTAATTTTTATATCTTATAAAATTCATGAATTTTTATTTTAAACTATTTTATTTATATTATTTTTTAACGAGTAACTTGTGTTTCTTTTTTTCAGTGCCCATTTAATTGTTTTAGAAAAGGCATAAAGCATTTGCTCTAATCCATTGAAGTTTACAAGAATCAAAGTGTATTTTAATGAAATAATTTATATTTCAAATAATATGTAATTTATTTTATATAGTTTTATTACTTTAAAATAATTTTATTATGAAAAATTATTTGAATTATTGTTTAATTTTTTTATTATATTTTAAAAATAAATATTATTTTTAATTTAAAATGAAAGAAAAATAAAAATACATAATTTTAAAATTAAAAATTTAGATTGATGAAATTAAATATTCAATATTATTTAAACCCATAAAATAAATTTTTTACATAATTATATAATTTATACTATATACAATGTAATTTTATACATATCATATAAAATCACAGTCTAATATATAACTTATACTAAAACCTTGTTATTCTTTAAAGTTTGCTCTTAGAAATATAACCATTCCTAACTGTTTCACTCAATCCAAGAGTTCATAGATAGCATATAGTCATATACCATGTAATTACTTATATTAATATATTTATGTGTTGTATATGAAATCGAAATCAGAATCGAATGAAATTGAAAGAAAATAATGTTGTTTTGTTTAATCATTAAAATCAAAAAATGAGTCAATATTACAATATTTGATTTGTTATTCGAACAGAACTAAGAAAACTGTAAATTATCTTAATATCTTTATATTTAATCAAATTTAAATAATATCATTTAGTTATTATTATTTTTTCACACAAAAAATATTATTTAAATCATTATTTTTCTAAATAATTATTACTTAAAAAGAAAATATATTATTAAAATTATTATTTTTCTAAATAAGGTTTAAGATTATATTTGAGATTTGGGGTTTTGGGATTTGAGATTTAAAATTTTTGGTTTATGATTATATTTGAGATGAGAATAAAATCATGATTCTTAAAAAGACGAGAACGAAATCATGGTTCTTAAAAAGATGAGAAGGAATTACATCTATTTTGAGAATCGATTATATTCTTGATTTCTTTTTAAATCCAACCAAACCAAAACACATAAATTGAAGGAATCAATTTTGATTCTTTTTCATTTACTTCAAACAAACACAACATTAATATTACACTACATTATAATTTTGATTTAGAATTCTCTCATTGTTTTTTTTTTTTTTTTTTGTGTCTAATTTAACTAGATATATTTCATTTTAGAAGTTAGGTAATTTAAATTATTATATAAACATTTTAGTAGATGTATTAACATAAAATATAAGATAAAAATGAAGTGTCTAAGTAAAACAAGAAGACGAAAAAAAAACAAAGAGAGAATCGAAATTCAAGGTTTTGAAACATTTAAGTATATAAATGGTATATAATTAATATTATTATTGAAATACATAATTAAGTAATAAATTAGATAACGAAGGGTGATGGTGATAATGTAAAAGTTGATTGACAATCAATCTTGAAGCAGCCACAAACAGCAGAAATAGAATTATAAGCTGTTGAGTCTTCATGATCAGTATGATCAGTACTTATAGGGACACAGTGACCTCCTGGGTGTCCCTCAAATTGGCAAGCGAGAGCACAACCATTAGGATCACAGATTGCTCCTTTGTATGTTTTACTCCTCACAAGACATATTCCTTCACTTGATTCAACCATCGCTTCTGTTATGTATTATATTATATGAACATTCATTATTTCATACAAATATTATTAGAGAGGGAAAAAAAAAAGTACTACAAATAATTATATAATATTAATTTCAAAAGACATATACTCAATCGTAGGTTCGTACCAAAACTTAGGAGAAGGACGAAGAGGAATATCAGCCCAATAGAACTTCTTTCCATTACTTCAAATTATTTATTTATTCTATTTGACAAACAATATTATGAGTGATCATACAAGTACTTTTCTAACATCGGTCTGGTGGCTACTTAAATATGTCATACTGTGTGAATTTTAAAATATTATTTATGATTTGTGTATTCTACGTATAGTAAGTTCTTAACTCATGAAATTCAATTTAATATATCTAATTAATATTTTGCCATAAATTTGTAGGATTTTTATTATCTCTTTGTTTTTTTCTACTTGTCTTTCTGGACTTTTTTATTTTTATTTTTTATTTTATATCGAATGCATCAAATATGTTTATAATTATTAACAATTTAATATATATTATATTTTTGAAGTATTTTCATAATAATTTGAATCACTTAATCCCTATGAAATATATATTATTAAATTAGGCAAAGAAAAACAAAGTGAGGATCATATTATCCTCTTTAATGCTAGTCAAAAAAGATTTGTAACCAATCATGCAAGAGGAATTCAAATCTTCAAGGTATATGGCTTCTATGATGTATAAAAAGAAATATGATAAATAATATTTGATGTGATTTAAATTTAAATATATAACTTAAAATATAAGATAAATGAGTCTTATAACCAAATTCTTTTTGATGAATCATTCTATTATCTAGGAGTATACACATGTGAGTTAGTTTGATATTAAATAAAAATAAGAACTCGATTAATATGATTGATTTTTGAAAAATAAGAACCAATCCAAAACAATATGTTTGAAAAATTAATTCTATCAAAATAAATTTATTTGATTTAATTTGAGTTGGATTGAGTCAAGTAGTTTTATGAAAACTTTTTCCTCCGTTTTGTTAATAGGTTTTGTTTAACTCTTTTATTATAGTTTTTAATATAATTTAATTATAATTTAAAAAAATCATTATTTTAGATCTTAATCACTTATCTAATATTTTAACTTCGAGTAATTAAAATTTAAAGTTTTAAAATTAGAATACAGTTTAAAATATCTTAAAGAATAAAAAAGATTAACAAATACTATTAATAATTAATTATCTATATCTATCATAAAGTATAATAAAGATTTAAAAGTAAAAAAAAAGTAATAAAGAATAGAAAAATTTGTTAATTCTTATATCTAAATTATACATAATTTTATTAATCCCATACAAATTATCCTTTAATTATATAAAAAAATATATAGTTATAATAGCTAAATAATATAAAATTAGTGTTTTACATGAATAAGTAGGAAAAGAAGAGGGATAAAACCTTATCTAAATATTATTATATGATTTTTGCTTAAATATTCAAACTCTAACTATAGACAAAAATATGATTATATTACACAAGTAAAACCCAATTTTAAAATATTGTTGAAAAAAAATTAAAAAAGATTGTCTAGCTCTCACGTGAAATTAGAAACATATATAACAATATATAAAAAAAGTAAAACATAAAAACATTGTAGTAAAAATAACGGAGAGAAAATATATATATATACATTCGTGTGAGTGGGATGATTAGTTCTCATAAACTCTAAAAAAAATTAGAACTATACCAACTTATAAACTTTTAAGAAATTAAAGCTACACAATCAATGTAAATTATTTCTATAAAAGTAGGATCCAATCCAAAACTATAAAAACTCAAAATAAAAAATATTAGATTATTTAATTCAAGTAGTAAGTGTTGGGTTATTATAGTAACTTTTACACACCACTAATGTTATCTATGATTCAGGTAATAAAGATCCGATTTTCTTCTCAAACATAAATGAATTAAAAAATTTCCAAGCCCAATCTCTAACTATTATTTGGGCTTTAGAAAAACATTTCCTATGTGGTCTTAATGAAATATCTGAGCCCATTCTATGAAAGATGCACTCTAATTTATATATAACTCAAAACTTAAAAAACAAATATGACATTATGAAAAAAAAATAAGGTAGATTATATATTTCTTATAAGATTAAAATTAAATTTCATATATAAAAAAAATTTATGTCACGCAATTAACATTTTATCATATATTAAACTTATTTTTACTTTACCAAAACTATTATATTATAATTTTACACACACTTCCATTTTTTCAATTTCCACGTCTTTTTAGTCTAAAAATTTTCATGATATTTTGATACAATATACAATAGTACAATATATGTATGTTAACTACATGCAATACACATGTACATAATATTGTTACATAAATACAATATCGTAATTCTATCTAAATCGTAACTAATTAAACTAAGCATTTTAATAATTATCTTGATCATTTAAAAAAAATATCTTAATAGAAAGCCACGTTTTATTTGTTAAATTGGTATGGAAATTAGAACTGGCTTTTAGCTATGCAATAGTTCACCCTTAGTCAAAAGCCTGTAAGGCCTTTAGGCCGTGAAAAGATTTTTTTTTTAATAAGAAATATAAAACATTTATGGGACTTTAATTTTAATTATATTTAAAACATATTTTTTTTATTTTATGAATAAAATATATAGAACGCATTTTTAAATACGCAAACTATGTTTTTTTACTTCATAAGAAAAATAAAAAAATATATGGAAGGAACTAAAAATAAAAAGTATCTATAAAATTAAACATATTCAATAATATAAAAAGAACTCGTATAAAAAAAGAAAGTAATAAAGGGCATTCCCTTTCACAAATTTATCACATATCATAGTTTATACACAAAAGTTGGAACCCAAAAAGAGACCTCTTGGAAACTCCAAAACATTATTTAAGGTTTTGCTCCAACAAAAAGAAAATTCATTTAAGGCCGCTTATATATATATGGGGGGGTTTTCCCCTTTCCGTTTAGAAATTATTCATTATTCGTAATATGTGATATATATCATAGTAATACATGTTAATAAAATTCAAAAATAATATAATTAGTAAAAAATATATTATAAAAATAATAAATAATAATTCTTTGAACAAACGAATTAAGGCACAAATTAGTATGATTAATTAAAACCTTATAACAAAGTTAGTTACGTGTAATAAAAATAATAATTTTATTATACATACTACTCATACACTACTAAAAAGTCAATTACCAAGCTAGCCGTTCTCACTTTGATATTCAATTCCTATTTCTAATAATGATTTATGATAACAAGATATACCACTCAAAGTCAATAATGTAAATAAAAGCAACGCATGGCCTCTTGTTCATCATACTGTTTTAAAAAAGGCATTCATCCCACTTTCTACGTCATTATAATTATCATATTAGATCACTCATATATATTAAAACAATAATATATACAATAGTGTCAAATTTTCTCAAATTTTACTAATAACAAACTCACCATTTACACACAGATCCCTATGCTCACACCATTTAGCTTTTAAAAAAACGACATTAGAGCACTTAATTAGATGCATTTTAAGCTAAATTACAGTGCAATAAATTACTACATGTAATATTCTAATTCCAAAGTTAGGAGGTCTGATTAGTTTGTCATATAAGAAATGCATACACAAGGTAACCAGGGAATGTGTCAAATGGGTACAATACAACAAGAACAAAGTCACGTTCATTAGACATGGATAAATCTACCCAAGCATTTTTAGGTTAAATGTACAAATGATCATGAGTACATAATTTATGTAAAATTATATATTTAATTATGAATTATAATTGAATTATACTGAATTAAAATTATGTAAAAATTTAATATTATCAATAGATATGGGTATAAATTATATTGAATAATTTACTTAATTTTTTTGAAATTTCAATTCTAAAATTGTGTATTGATTTGTTTTTTTTTTTATCTCAAATAAAAAATATTATTTTTTATTTTTAAAAATTCAAGAAAATATTTTTGAAAAATGAAATATTTATTTAAATAAATTTTTACAATGATTTTTTTTATAGTTAAGAAAACTACATAAAATAAATTAAATACCCTTTTAAATATAAATTATTTTATTAAAATATTTATTGTTTTATCCTATTATATTATAATTATAATATAACTTATTACATTTAAATCTAATACAACTATATTTAACATATTTAATACATACAGTGCATTAAACATGATTAGGCTATTACAACTAATTGGTTGACAATAAATCTCAATCTCCATAAACTTAGGGCTGGCTTTGTAATAACTTTTGTTTTTAAGTTCTATTATTTTTAATTTTTTGTGTTTGACAATAATTTTTTCATTTCATTTAGAAAAGAAAACAAACAAAAACTTGTACAAAAATTATTTTCTTGTTTCCTCTTCTCTTAAGTAAAATAATAAATAAATGTAAATTTAACTAATGAAATGAAGAAAAAAAAACTAGAATTTTTTTATTTTTTTCTTTCAGTTTCAACATTAATTTAAAATGAAACCCGACCCGTTTGGTGGTCCATTCACCTCACTTCGTATTCAAGACTGTCTAACTCAATTATGTTATGTAGACGGCTCAATGAGCACTCTGTCACATTTTTATTTATTTTTGGTTAGGAGAACAACGTTGTTTGTTGCATTGCAGTCGAACACACGATCCATTTACGTAACAATTGAATTTTACGGATTCAGTAATTTACCGTATAAATATACATGTTTACAAATGCTTCAAATTTGAGACATTTTAAGATATGTTATTAATTCGTAAGGAAAATAAATTATAAGAAAAAAAATAGTGTAAAACTCATTTGTTTACTAAAGAAATATTATAAGAAATAAAAATCAAAATATTACTTTTTTAAAAAATAATAAAAATTAAAATTAAAATAATAAGGAATAATTTTAAAACTAGATATTGTGAATTAAAAAAAATCAATATTACAAGAGTAGAAAAATAATTAATGAAAATCACTCTCCAATTTGATCGTTTAAGAAATTATGGGATAACAGAAAGTTCATTTGAATTGAAATTACAGAAGTAATTGTTTGAGGTTAAATAGCATAAACAATTATCATTTTTTATATTAATTATCTTAATTATTTTTTTAAATGTAATATAAATTAAGTAATAAATTATTAGTACTTAAATATTCACAATTATCTCAATTAAAAATATAAACTTTTTAATACAATTTTAAATATATTAAGTAACATAAACAATTATAAATTTTAGGTTAATTATCTTAAGTTTTATTTTTATTAATTAAATAATATAAATTAAATATTGAATTTTTTTTACAATTATTTATCTTTTTTTTATATAAAATTATTTATCTTAAATAATATAAATAATTATTTTGTGTCTTATTTTTTATCAATTAAGTAAAAAATTATTAATACCTAAAATATTGATAATTATATATATTAATCTTTTTGTATTTTTTTATACAAGTTTATTTATCTTAATTAACATAAATAATTATCATTTTAAATTTTATTATTATTTTTAAGTCTCATTTTATATCAATTAAATATTAATGACTAAAATATTAATATTTTTTTATAATAGGTTATTTATCTTATAATATAAACCATTTTTTTTTATAGATTTTTTAAACATTTCTTAAAATGTGGGTTATCAGGTCTTTGTCTTGTTAAAGTTTATATAAGTTATGATTGGTATTTATACTTAATATAAAAAAATATAAAAATAACATGTTCAATAATATATATATATATTTTAGAAAAAATAAAATAATTCTAAATTTAATCGGTTTAGAGTTTAAGATTTAACGATTAAGTAATAAAAAAATATTATCAATATTATCTATTTTTTTATGTCTTGTTATAGATAACACCTATATCGTTCCTAATTTAAAAAATTAGGGTACATCCAAGAAAATAAGAAGCCACCCACCAGACAATACTTGTTATTTTCCTTTTTTATATATTGCATATAATATATTTTATTAAAATTTTAAATTTTCAAAATTTCAAAATTTGTATATAATGTTTGCCAAAATATATATTTATTTGATAATTTAATATATATATACTAAAATATTAAATAAAAAATAAAATAAAATAACAGATGCATACTAATTTTTATTGAAATTATTTAAACTATTAGTTTATTTTTTAATATACAATAATACAATTTTAAGAATAAATTTTGTACTTTTTGATTAAAAATCTCTTACTAACTCAATTTTTGGTAAAAGTTAGTAAATATTATATGATGGATAAAATATATTTTATATACATCTATTTTTTTTTTTGCCTTCCTACAATCTACATAGTTAAAATAAATTAAATTAAAAACTTAATTTAAATGATGAATTTTTAAAAATAAGGTCACCTTGAAAGAGGGTTGATTATTAAATACTATCTCAGTTAATTATATATTTGAATAAATAATTTTTAAAAAAAATATAATAGATTTAAGTTTTAAAATATATGAAATAATACAAAATATGTGTGTGCCTAATACGGTATAGGAAATAACTTCTTCTAAGTAATTTAATAAATTAATTATATTTTATTATGTTTTTATCAAGTAATAAATATTAAATTTATTTTATACATACACATTTTATTGTAGATATATAATAGTAAATATTAAACAATTATAATTGAGATCATTATTGAAAATTTATCAAGTAAAAAATAACTAAAAATAAAAATAATCATTTAGAATTAGTATATATGTTAGGTACAAAATTAATTAAAGTAAAAGGAATATTGCCTCACGTGCAAATGGTTGTCAGTTTTAACCTAAATAAAAGTAGTAAATAATTATTTTTATGTAAATTATATGTATTTATCTAATACAATTAAAAAAAATAAAAAATAATTTTATCGGACATTTTTTTATAACAATAAAATTGATCGATTATAATAAATACATTATCTAAATATTATTTTTTAATAAATAATTGATTATGATGATATTTTTCTTTTAATTAAATTAGGTTTAACTTCAATGTAAATGAAATGGAAAGAAAAAAAATTAAATTAAAAATTATTGTTATTATATTTTATAAAAATAAAAATAAAAACTAAAACACACTTCTTGCAAAGAAAAGTTTTTTTTTTTCCTGTTGAGAACTTTAGATTTTGTTTACCAAATTTACTTTCAAATTGAAATGTCTTTTTCAATGTGCATAAAGTATTATTCCTTATTTAATTTTTTCAAAGAAAAATAAAACCAAATTTTTGGGTGGTTGAAATGATAAATCAACTTGAAAAATTATGTAAGATCATAATATACACAAGTTAGAATTCAGAAATTTTTGGATAAAGCATCTATAGTAATTATTAGTTATAAAAAATATATTATGTGATATATCATGAACTGACTAGGGAATTGGTTTCTTATATACTAACCTAATAACCTTACTTTAATTGAAAAAAATTGCTCCATTTATTTAAGAATATAGATATGTCAATTTTTAGTTTATTGTCAACTTTATTTTTCAAAGATCGGCTCTTTATTATTATAATGACCAATATGTCAAAAATATAAGAAAATGAGAATTTTGATTATGACAAAAAAAAATAAAAAATCATGACATCAATGAGAACTTCCTTTAATATTACCGTGTGAAGTAAAACAAGTAAAAACATTAATAAGATGAATACAAATTTTATTGTTGCTTGAAGATGCAGATTCCGGCAAGTGTTTATTTTAAAATGTATTAATAAAAAAATTACTAAATTCCAAACTTAAGATCTAAGAATTGTAACATTAGATTAATAATAACATTAATGCTAGGTTACATTACCAATGTGGGAGAATTTTTATATTTTCTCTCTTTGCATTTTTCTTAAGATAAAAAAATCTAAAATTTATTACATAAAAGAAAAAAAAAGATATTTATATATTTACATTTATTACAAATTAATACACAAATTGCATGTAATTTATGTTTATCGCTTATAAAAGACAACTAATTATTTTTTACTTACTCTACAAAACTCACATAGTATCACTTCGGTCGATCTTTAAACTCCGACGTCTTAGATTGTCTTTCAAATATAAATTTAACCATAAACTTAGTTATAAGACCGACCCCTTAGATAATCTAAAATTCTAGACTTTAATTAATTTGATAATTAAGACTGTACATCTAATAAATAATTTCTAGCCTAATATCTAGTCCGCACTATGTGAAGCCCTTGTGAATGAGAAAAAGAAATCCAAAAGTTTCAATAGAATTCCATTGGTCTTTTTGTGCTGATGTTATAATTAATATTATACACACTATAATAATTACGGGCCCTAATAATTATTTTCTTTCAAATCATGTCTTCTTTCAAATCATAACTTTTTTTTTTTTCAAATCAAATTTGGACTGTTCTTTAGAGTACCACAATACCTTGTCTCATAGCTAACAATTAGACTGCAACCATTAGTGTTTTAAAATAATTTATATATATAATTTCCTAATATATTTTAGAATAGACAAGTACTTATTAATTGTTGTAAACTATGTAAAAAGATCTACCAACTAAAATATAGCTATATCGTTTAAGAATACTAAATTTAATGGGTATATTTTTGTTAAAATAAAAACGTGAATTTGTTGGAAATGAATTTAAATAAAAAAATATTTTTTATTATTTTATGATTGTTATTTCATAAATTATGTAACTATCATTTTCATAATTATATGGTCATTATTTTTATGATCGTTATTTTTATAATTATGTGATCGTTACTTTTATGACCGTTATTTTTATAATTATGTGACCGTTACTTTTATGATTGTTATTTTCATAATTATGTGGCCGTTAATTTTATGACCGTTATTCTTATAATTATGTGACCGTTACTTTTATGATCGTTATTTTCATAATTATGTGACCGTTAATTTTATGACCGTTATTCTCATAATTATACGATCGTTACTTTTATGACCGTTATTTTCATAATTATATGACTGTTACACATATTTTTTTCATTATAAAAAGGAACAATAACCCTCAGTTTAGAATATAACTTAACAACTCAAAAACAATTCTACGATTCTTCATAGCAAAATCAAAGAAAAGAAAATTCAAAATTGTTTTCTCAGATTTTCGAACAACATAAATATTTAAGAGGTGTAGTATTCCGGACTTCATTAGTGCAATGAAGATGTGAGATAGAAAAAAGATTCTGGACTGTTTTATCCTGGGGACGACGAGGTTGTGTTTGCTTGCACAAATTTGTGCAGAGCCGCGAAACATCTTAAAGAGAGCGACCTAGTCTGTGACTCAACCCAAGCAGTTCATTTCAAGTTATCGGTAATATTGTTCTTACATAGTTTTTCACATATTTGTTCCAACAATTTTAAGACGTATTCTATCTATCATGTCTACTAAAATGTTAACTGCTGATTTCAACAAACCATTTTGTTTTGAGGAACTACATTTTAAAAATGGAGACAAAAAATTTTATTTTTCTTAACCATGTAAAATGTTGCTTTTGTTCTTATTATTGAAAACCAACACTTCCTAATTCTCATACTGAAGCTACAACAAAGGATTTAAACACTTAGATAAAAAATCATTTTCTATGCAAAAATATTTATTCTTAATGGATTAGCTAATGACTTGTATGACTATTATAATTTTGATAAGTTTGCTAAGGAAATTTGGCATGCACTTCAAAAGAAATACGACACTGAGGAAGATGGAACTAAGAAGTATGATGTCAGTAGATACATGAAGTATCAAATGATTGATGGCAAATCTGTGGAAGCTCAATCACACGAACTGTAGAAGATAGCACACGAAATAACTTCTGAAGGTATGACTTTAGATGAACAATTTCAAGTAGTTGTTATTATAGATAAATTACCCCATGCTTAGAAAGATTTTTAGAATACACTTAGACATAAAACTAAGGAATTTTCTTTAGAAAGTCTTATAACCCGTTTAAGAATAAAAGAAAAAGCCCGAAAATAAGACCAAAGAAATGAAGTACTCGTTGTCTCAAACAACAGTACCAATAAGAAACCCTCATTTGCAATTTTGAAACCTAAAAGTAGAAATATGAAAACTCAGAATCGCAATAATAACCAAAACTATAACCACCAAAATAGAAACAAAAACTATCCTCTCCATAATGGACCTTAACCCCCTTAAGGAATAACACATTCATGTGTTATAGTTGTAACAGACCTGGCCATTGGGCCAGGAACTGTCGGAACATGAATCGTCATGCCACGCAGGCGAACTTTACCGAAGATCAACTTATTGCTATGATATCTAAAATCAATTTTGTTGGTGGATCTAAGGGGTATTGGGTGGACACTGATACTTCTCGCTATGTTCGCTATAATCGAGACATGTTTATGTCTAACTCTAAGTCTAAGGATAAGAAAGTACTACTGGGCGACTCCCACTCTACTAAAGTTGCTGGTATTAATGAGGTGGTATTAAAGTTTACCTCTGGAAAGACTGTCATCTTGAAGGATGTCCTGCATACTCCAGAGATGAGAAAAAACTTAGTTTCAGGATATCTTCTTTACAAAACTGGGTTTACTCAAACTATAAGGGCTGATTTATATATAATAACTAAACATAATATTTTTTGTTGGGAAATGATACACCACTAATGGCATGTTTAAATTGAATGTTGAGTTCCTTTAATATTTGGCATGTTAGACTTTGTCATGTTAATAAACGCATAATCAATAATATGAGTAGCTTAGAACTAATTCCTAAACTATCTTTAAATGATTTTGGAAAAATGTGACTTATATAGTCAAGCTAAAATAACAAAAACTTCACATAAGTGAGTAGTTAGAGAATCTGAATCTTTAGAATTAATACATTATGACATATGTGAACTTGATGGAAATTTAACAAGAAATGGAAAAAAATGTTATTTTATAACTTTTATATATGACTGTTCAGATTACATTTATGTATATCTAATGAAAAAATAAAAGTGAAGTATTTGATATGTTTAAAATATTTATAACAGAGATTGAGAACAACTTAACAGAAAAATAAAAAGATTTCGAAGTGATAAAGACACTGAATATAATTCCAATATTTTCAATGTTTTAAAAAAACAAATTCATGGAATCATACATAAAAAAACTGCATATGATTCTCCTGAAATGAATGGTATAGCTGAACAAAAAAAATTGGAACTTTTGATGAATCAGTTATTGCAATTTTATTAAACTCTAGTGGTGATTCCCATTGGTGGAAGGAAATTTAGGAAATTTTATTAACTGTTTTCTATGTGCTAAATATAGTGTCTAAATCTACTAGTAAAATTTCAGAGTGAAATTTTGAAAAATAAGAAACCTAATTTAACTTATTTTAAAACTTGGGTTTGTTTAGCCTATGTTAGGATCCCTTATCCTAAAAGAAATAAACTTGCTAGTATAACATATGAGTGTGTATTCATAGGATACGCTGTGAATAGTAAAACTTATAAATTCTATGACTTAAAAGATCATGTAGTTATAGAATCAAATGATGCTGACTTCTATGAAGATAGGTTTCCCTTTAAATTTAAAAATAATGGGGGCTCGTCTTCTAGTAGTTTACCCATAACTAGATCTATTGAACAAAATGAAGAATTAAACACTAAAATTAGAATAAGTAAACGAGCTCAAATCCTTAAGGATTTTGGGTCATATGTTTATGCTTATACCTTAGAGGAAGATCCCCAAACTCGTAAAGAATCATTCTCTTCTTTAGATGCCAACTTATGAGAAAAAGCCATAAATGATGAAATGGACTCTCATGAGTATAATAAAACTTGGCATTTAGTTGACTTACCTCATTGTTGTAAAACCATATGATGTAAATGGATACAAAAGAAGAAATTAAAACTCGATGGTAATATTGAAAAGTACAAAGCTTGTATTGTAGTTAAATGGTATAGGCAAAGGCAAAATATAGATTTATTTGATACCTTTTCACCAGTCACACGAATAACTTCCATACATGTACTTTTTCCTCTTGTTGCTATCCATGATTTAGTAGTACATCAAATGGATGTCAAAACTACTTTCTTATATGGTGACTTAGAAGAAGAGATTTATATGGACCAACTTGAGGGCTTTGTTATCTCAGGTCAAGAAAATAAAATTTTTAAACTATATAAATATCTGTATGGTCTAAAACAAGCACCTAAACAAGTCTTGAAAAAAATTGATAATATAGTTATCCCACATAAATTCAAAATGAATGAAAGTGACAAATGCATTTATTATAAATCATAAAATGACATTTATATGTGGATGACATGATTATATTGTGTCAAATATTCATGTTAATGCGAAAATTTTGTTATATGCTAACTTTGATATGAAAGACCTTGGAGAAGCAAGTATAATCATTGGTACAAAGATTACTAGGTTTGAAAAAGGGAATTTCTCTAGATCAATCTCATTACATTGAGAAGATCTTAAATAAATATAATTACTTTAACTGTAAACCTGTATGTACTTCTTATGATCCTAGTGTAAAGTTGTTCAAGAACACTGGGAACAATGTTAGATAAATTGAGTATGCAAGCATCATTGGTAGCTTACGTTATGGTAATGATTACACTAGACCAAACATAGCTTATGTTGTGAGACTACTATGTAGGTTTATCAATAGACCTAGTATAGAGCATTGAAATGCAATTGAAAGGATCATAAGATACCTTAAGAGAATTATGAACCTTGGATTATATAAGTTTCTCGATGTTCTAGATACATACAGTGATGATGATTGCAACACTCTATCAGAAGACTTCAAAGCAACTAGCAACTATATATTTAGCATTGTTGGTGGAGCTGTTTCTTAGAAGTCTAAGTAATAGACAATATTGGCTCAATCTACGATGGAGTTTGAAATTATAGCACTAGCTACTGCTAGTGAAGAAACAGGCTAGTTAAGAAGTCTATTAGCTGAGATCCCTTTATGGGAAAAAATTGATACCAGTTGTCCTGATCCACTGCGATAGTACCGTGGCTATTGTAAAGATTTAGAATTGTTATTACAACGACAAGAGATGACAAATACACAATACTGTTAGAGAATTTCTCTCTACAGGAGCTGTAAGAATGGATCATATATATACTAATGAAAATTTGACTAATCCTTTGACGAAAGGATTAACAAGAGAGAAGGTTTTCAAAAACCTCGAAAGGAATGTGACTAATGCCCTTAGAATGAAGAGTCACTCACATTCTATATTGTTAGAAGCATGAAGTCCTGAAGCGACATAAAGGATGAGTTAATTATTAAACTCTTAATGAGTTCTATAATATATATAGAGTGGAGTATGTAGCTACATGAGTACTCTTGATAGACTCACATATGTGAATGTGGTAGTATGGCCGCTTCTTATGAAAATTTTGGGCAAAATTTACTAGAGCATTCACTATACTGGGATACACGTGCATGACCGTAAAGCACGAACTTTTCGAACTACACCTTGGAAAGATTATGTGTGTGATGTTGTTAGAGATAGAGTTCAAAACTACGAGTTACTCTAGTATATTCTAAAGTATCAACACTATACAAAGGTTCAAGTCGATAGACACCTTTTGCTTATGCAAAATCTTATACTTTTAATTGATCGATTGCTCGATGAAACTATTTTTATTTAAAATTCAAGTGGGGGATTGTTGGAAATAAATTTAAATAAAAAAATTATTATTTTATGATCGTTATTTCATAAATTATGTAACAGTCATTTTCATAATTATATGATCATTATTTTTATGACCGTTATTTTCATAATTATGTGACTGTTACTTTTATGACTGTTATTTTTATAATTATGTGACTGTTACTTTTATGACCGTTATTTTCATAATTATGTGATTGTTACTTTTATGACCGTTATTTTCATAATTATGTGGTCATTAATTTTATGACTATTATTCTTATAATTATGTGAACGTTATTTTTATGATCGTTATTTTCATAATTATGTGACCGTTAATTTTATGACTGTTATTCTCATAATTATACGACCGTTACTTTTATGACCGTTATTTTCATAATTATGTGTCCGTTATTTTCGTAATTATATGACCGTTACACATATTTTTTTCCATTATAAAAAGGGGCAATAGCCCTGAGTTTAGAATATAACTTAACAACTCAAAAAAAGTTCTACGGTTTTTCATAGCAAAATCAAAGAAAAGAAAATTCAGAATTGTTTTCGCAGATTTTCGAACAACATCAAAATCAAAGAAAAGAAAATTCAGAATTGTTTTCTCAGATTTTCGAACAACATAAATATTTAAGAGGTGTAGTATTCCGGACTTCATTAGTGCAATGAAGATCCGAGACAGAAAAAAGATTCTAGGCTGTTTTATCCTGTAGACGACGAAGTTGTGTTTGTTTGCACAAATTTGGGCAGAGTCGCGAAACGTCTTAAAGATAGCGACCTAATCCGTGACTCAAACCAAACAGTTCATTTCAAATTATCGGTAACATTATTCTTACATAATTTTTCACATATTTGTTCCAACAGAATTCTTATATTATTACTTATAAGACAAAATAAGCTAACAGGCATATACTAATTAATGCTTTGCGATTTACATTTTTACATTCGGTGACCATAATAATTGAATATTAGTAGTTCAAGTATTGATAGGATAGGATAGGATGATAAGACTTATTTTCATTTGTTTCATTAATCAGCTTTCATAATTTTTTTAAAGGAAAATAAACTAACTTAATATTTTTATCTATAAAAATATATTATCTATATTAAAATAAGATTATTGCATAAAAAATACATGATGATTCAACTAAACTAAACTAAGTAGAGATGGTATCATATATTGGAATTCTATCTAATAATTACACCCTGCAATTGAAAAACCATTTAGCAAAACTAACATAATTAATTAATATATGTCAATGACAGCATTACGTGCATAAATAATAATAAAAAATTATTTACCTTGTATCTTATATATTAACATATAGTATCATATCATCAATACTTTCTCATAACCTATAGTTTATATAGGCTACTTAGTATTGAATACTTTCTCATGTTTTTTAACTGGACTAATTTAGAAATATTTTTTTATTAAACAATTTAGCCCTCAATTTTAATTGAACTAATTTTAATTTTTTTTATTGGACCGATTTAGTCCTACATGTTAATAGCATAGATTTTTATTATTTTCAATGTACAAGAGTGTGTATGTTCTCACATGTTTTTATATTAAAGGAAAAAAAGGATACAAAACTAGCTAACATAAGTTTTTTTTTTTTAATCGCATGTACGTAATTTGGGTAAATTAACAATTAATATTTTTTTAAATGCACTTAATATTTAGTGGCTTTGAAAGGTCAAAATGTCATATAAGAAAATATCTAAATCACTGTTAGGAATATATGTAAGAAGTAAAACGAGTCAAAGTTAGACAGGAAGCATTAGTAGCTCAACAACCTCTTTTGTCCCATCCAAGCCAATACTTAAATACCAATTATTTATTCATCTTATTATCTCTCGTATATATAATTAGAAAATATAAAAATAAATTTAGAAAATACTATTAATTAATTCCGTAAAAAAGAAGAAGGAAACAGTACGTTGTAATTGTCAGCTGTCGGTTTCCACTATAAATAGTGGTCCAAGTATATATTTTCGCTATGATCACATGGGATATTGTAAATTTCACTCATACATCACATGAATAACAGCAAATATATATCATAATATTATATAAATGGTTTGATAACACATAATCCAATAGACAGTATCAAACACTGCAAGAGTTTACAGGTAGCTCTCTGCTCCCTAATTATAATAATATCTATAAACATATTACACTAAGTTATAGGATTTTGGGGAAATATTAATTGTCCTCACATGCCCTTAAGAAGTGTATAGAAAAGTAAAAAAAAAAAAAAGAGTAGAAATATAAAATATAACACCAATTAGTTACCCAAAAGGGAAATTATGATGAAGAACATGATTATTAATTATTAAGTACTTCTGTTAATTAGATTATAAGAGTTTCTAGTTGATTTTGGAAGGTATATGATTGATTCAGAAACTGCACAAGTTTTCTTGCAAGATGTATAAAGGTTGACAAATCCAAACCTGTCACTTAAGCTCCTTGAAACTTTTGCTCCATTCCAAAAACTTGTATCAACTTCTTGATCTTGATCTGATTCTTTGGAACATTCAACAAGTGCAGCAAAAAAAGGGTCATCCCTTTGGAAACTAATTTGTTTTGAACTACTCTTCTTGATTTTATCTCCAATGTCATCAATGTTGAGCTTCTTTCTACTTGTTTGATGAGTTGTGATAGTAGGTGGCAATGGAAGAATAGCCTTATTATTATTCTTCATTGAAGATTCCCTTTTTTTATTGGAAACTTGTTCCTTGGGAACACCAGGTAATTGTTCCCAAGAAAATGGTATCCTAGAAAATCCATTTGGAATGGGATTTGAAGGGTAATCATCTGCATCATATAACGCAGATGATCCTAGTGATGAAGAAGAAGATGATGATAGTGAAGACAATGAAGAAGACCGGAGAGAAGATGTACGTATTTTCATGCTGTTGTGAATTGTATGACGTTCTTTAGTGAAAACGGATGAGTCCTTGCTTCTTAGAGTTGGTGAGGAACCCATGTGTGTGATGAGTACTTTTGTGAGAAGTACTAGAGAGCTTGCTAAGGAGAGACGACAAAATATGCTTTATTGTAGAAGCATATGTGACCTTTTTATATTTTTTTTCCCCTTTATCTAATTGGATTGGTTCTATATATAGGAATAGCTATAATATTGTTCTTTCTCTTTAGCTTAGGGACATTTAAAAAAGTAAAGGAAAATATTAGATAAGGAAATGACCCCATGGAATTGATGACAATTATTTAAGGTGATGAAGAGGGAAAAAAAAAGACTGAGGATAGAATTGGAAATCTAGTAGTATTTATGAACTTGTGATGGTGATAAAGCCATGTCATATGAAGGGTGTACGTTCTTGGAAAGTGGTTGGGCTGGGAGCATTACATCAAGCTATGTATTAAAAATGTTTCATTAACTGATATATCTAAGAGAGTTTTTAAGATCCATTTGTTTTTCTATCTAGGACCCTTATTGTGATTTACAATTAATAATCAGTAACAATAGATAAAAAAAAAAATTGTCAAAGAACTAAATGTTTAAACTTGGGATAGTATTTTATATTGTAATTTTAATATGACTGAAGCTGTATAATTATAACTAAATTAGGATAAATTTATTCCAAATTTGAAATATTCTCAAATGATAATTAGCATGTTATAAATTGACTTGATATAAAGAATAATGATTTTTAATGCATAATTATATAAAAATAAAAATAAAGTACTTTTTTTTTTAATTTTTGAAAAATTTAAACTTTATTAATTCAAATGAGAAGTAAAAGAATAATTAAATTAAGAAAAATAAAAATATATCAAATTATTATAAAAATAAATAAAAATTATATATAACATATATGATTATTTTCATAGATAAGATGACATATTTTTAATCTAACATGTCTTGAAATTTTCAAGTTATACATAAATATTTAAGCGAAAAAAGTGTAATAATGTTACTCGTTGTATTAGATAAGGATACTGCAATAACTTTTTATTGTTATTATAAAAATTATAAAATATTTTTATTTTTATGTTAATTATATTTTAGTATTATTATTAAATAAAGTTATATTAATAAATTATTTTAATGATAATAATAATTTATATTTTTAAATTATTTTTTATGATAATAAGAATAATATTATATATTTTAATGACATTAATATTTTTATTTCTAAGTGGATATTTTTATTTTATACATCAGCTGTCAGTGTTGACGGCACCGTTGGGTAGCATAACTGCATAGCCATCTTTTCACTATTATGAATGTTAATGAGTCAAAGTCAAAGTCAAAGTCGCGCAGAATAAGGCCTTACACCAGGAAGAGAAAAATTATTAGACATATACACTAGATCACATCCGCACTGTTTTAATTAAATGCAATTTGATTTATAAATTTTATAATTTATAATTAATTTACTTATTACAATCATTCAAAATACATAAATTTTATGTTAATTATATATGGATCTTACTTAAAATTTAAAATTATAATATACTATATTTAAATAATAAAAATAACAATTAATTTTAAAAAATAAAAACAAAAATAATATGATATATGGAATAATTTCATTTAAGAGATTAAAAAATTAAAATTATTAGATATATTTCATTATTATATATAATAGAGTATAAATTTTGATTAAATATAATAAAAAAATTTAAAATTTTTATAAAATTTATTAAAAAAGATTATATTTTAACCTATTAGGTTAAATTTTTATGGATTTAAAAATATTAATACGTAGATTTTAAAAAAATTATATTCAATTTAATCTAACATCTAACAATCTTATAAAAATTATTTCATAATTCTTTTAATATGGATAAATTTTACAAATTAATTAGGTAAAAGAATAATTTCAAAAATTATACATATATATTAAGATTATTGATTACGTGATAATTTATGTGTTAATGATTTAATTGATAACTTATGTTAAATGATTTATAAAATAATTATAATTATTTATAATAATTATTATTCATTTAAAATAATTTTTTTAAAAAATCAATTAGTAGTTTCATATATACACTAATATAACTAAAAAGATTTAAAGTTTTCTAGAAATGGCCAGTTGTTTTTTAGATGCTTTGGTGGTGCATGGGATAGTAGAGTACAGGTCTCAACTCTCATGATTGCATGAGTTATTACACGTATCCTTATGGATCGATTAACCTTTTCAACGAATTCATTTTTATTTTTTTGGAGATATACGGGAAAATAAATAAAAATGCTCCACACCGGAAATACATTGTGTTTGAGTTTCTCAAGAACACATATATAAATATATACAGTAAATTATTATTTTTATAAAAATATTTTATTAATAAATTTATTTAATAATAATTAATAAAAAATAAAATATATATTTTTATATCATAATGATAAAAATTCTAGGTAGATTTTTGTAAAAAGGTTTTTAATTTGTTGTAAATGAACTTATTGAGAGGTTTAAGTACACCAGGAACTCGAGGAAGAGGCGCAACCAATTTGGTTGTAAGTCGGTATCTTGCCTGTAGGCAATTATTTCAATTTTTAATTCTTTAATTAAAATTTCAATCTCTAAATTTCATTTTTAAAAAAACTAAAATGTTATCTTATAAAAGAAATTAATTTTAGTTATGAAAGTATCAATTGAAAATTAAAAGTTTTATTACTAATTTTTAATTTTTTAATTCTAATTTTAAGTTTTAAAATTCTATTTGAAACTTCTTTTTTATTTTAAAAACATTTTAAGACGTGTTGATTACAATTGTATATGTTCAGGTTATTAATTTTAGGAATATTGTGTAACAACTCAAACGTGTGTAGTAATAATTACAAGAAGTAGCATTGCAACTTTCCAAGTTAGTTTGATCAATTATTTAGAAACTATAAGTAGTTTTTTCTTTAACAAGTAAAAAGTTGCAGTTTTAAAAAAAAAAACACACTCGGTTTTGCTGTATAATTGATAAGTAATATACCTCAGTCACTATTAACGGTAAGTAAATGCATAACTACATAATTTAGTAAAAAAAACTAAATAAGTACATAGTAAAGTACACACTGACAAAATGTTTTTAAAAAGTTATACTCATGTAATATTATTTTGAGATTTATACAGTAATATAATAACGGAAAGAGTGTCATTTTTTTATTTTAAGTTATTGATTTGAATCATAATAAATATTATCTATTTAAAAATAAAATGAATATTGTATTAATAAAGACATTTTAAAACAATTGACCAATTTAAAATATAAACGTAACCCAATAGATAAAATTAATATTGGTATATAAGAGGTAGGGAGTTTGACTCACACAATAAATATTTTTAATAATTAACATTTGTCACCATTTTAATCTTATAAGCTTCCCTTAAACTCGTAGTAGCCAAAAAAGAGTAAGTTTGTTCCTCAATTTTAAAAAGGGTTGAATTTGATGCTCCCAAGATGTGAAATGTTGCACCACAAACTCTCTTATTAAAATACTTTCACGTATCGACTAAATGTCAAGCTTAACATGCTCAACTAATGACATAGTTTTCAAATTATCACACCACAAAATAGGCAGACAAGAAGAACTTATGTGCATTTCTCACGTAAAGGCTTTGATACAAATTACTTTTGTAGCTCCATATCCAATGCTTAATACACAGCTTTATTGCTAGACATAGAAATCACACTTTCTTTTTAGAACTCCAATATAATGAGTTTGCATCAAGAAAATACATGCACTTAATGAGGATCTTTTATGATTAGGACATGACCCGAGTTCGTATCTACAAAACTAGTAAACACAAGCTAATATGAAGACACAAACATTATTTCATGTTGAAATGTCCCTTATAGATACCTCAAGATATGTTTCACTCCACATCGATATACATCAGTGGATTTAGACAAAAAATGACAAATCTTGTTGACAACATGAGCTACATTAAGTCGAGTGAGCGTGATGTATAAAAGGTCTCCAATCACACTTACATAAAATGAAGGATTATAAAAAGAAACACCATCATATGTAGATATCACGAGATCCACCTGTCTTGCAATACTACATTTTGGTTTTATGAGACACCTCTAATATACTTAAATTGTGTTAATAACATGTCTGCATTTGGAAGCTTAGTGATCTCAATGCCCAAAAATTATTGCAAGAGACCATATATTTGAGAGAGATTTTTGTTAAGAGTAATAATAATAAACCCAATTATATTTTCATCACATCCATGTATAATAGCTAGTACATTGGATTGCCTTTTGAAAAGTTAGGAAAGAGAGAACGACCAACTTGAGAATTATCTCATTGTATAAAGAGCACCAAAATAATGTTTCAAATCAAGTTATTAGAGCTTGTTTTAGACCATATATGATCTTATGTATTTTATAAACATACTTAGGTTTTAAGGATCCACAAATCCTAGAGGATTGTGCCATTTACATTTCTTCATGCAAAGTAACATTCAAGAATGCATTGTTGATGTCATGTTTTTGTAGTTTTCAACCCTTTGACAAAGCAATAAAAAACACGACTCTTATGATATATACTAGTTTAATTATATAATTGAAATTTTTTAGGAAATTAAAACCAGGATATTGATTAAAGCCTTAAGCCATTACTTTTGACTTTCTTTTGTCTAGAGCACTTTTCTTAAGCATTTTAACACGCTAAACCCATTTGGATCTAATGATTTTCCTCCCTGGAGGTGGAGGAACTAGAGAACGTATCTTATTTTGAATGAATGCTTTATACTCATCTTTCATAGATCATTTTCAACCTTTATGGACAATGACTTATTTAATATTCCTTGGTTCATTTAAAGAAAGGTTAACAATGTAAAATTTTGGTTTAAAAATACCATATTTATTTCTAATAAGCATGGGATGAGTATCTTATTATTTAGTTAAAATTTTCAATTTAATGTATTTTAGAATTCAAACTATAATTATACATCAATTTTCATGCGTAGAAGAATTTTTAAAAGTAAGTAAGTTGTTGAGAAAAAAATAAATAATTTTTTTTATTAATTATAGTATTTTTTTAAATGAACATATATAAGAGAAAAAAATTGTTTTACTTTCTTAAATGACATCAAATTTTAAATAAAATTAGATGATTATAAATATATATGATATATGTAATATAAATTTATAAATTAAAAAATTAACATTTGTTAATATATAAGTCGGTTCGATTAAGTGTTAGTTTGTAAATTTTAAAACCTTAACTCACTCAATACATGTTGTTTTTTCATTTTTTAAAACTAAAACCAACATATTTAGACTTACGAAATATAAAACTCAATTTAACTTGCCTAGATTTCGGTCAAAAGGTTGGCTTATCGGTTATTATATCCACCCATAATATTTATAAGAAAATTTGAGTGAGACATACGAAATGAATACTTATTTACACATTTAATGGTAACATGTTAAGTTGCACTAATTATAATTGTTGATTTATTGAAATATATAGAGAGAGTCACTGGTGCATTAGTTGTGGTAGAAGATGAATCATATTGTACGTGTGAGGTTGGGTTATTTCTTTGCACTTATGGTTGATAATGAGGATCAAACATATAACATTTGGCAACAATATATCCTTACTTTCCACAAAATTAGCACACGGGTCCATTCCCATTATTATACCTACTTCTACCTCTATTAAGACTATTTATTCCTCTTTTAAACATTGCAATGAATGGAAATCCAAAGGAAAATTGTGAATTTATAGGTATAAACATGCCTCCAAGCTTAAAGTCAAAATTGTTGATTAAGCGAGATCTTTTACCTTTCATCATCTAATTTGCATGTTGTGGTGAGACTTAGTCAATTTCACAGAACTCGACACATTTTTATCATGTACTTGACCAATTGTCTTTCCTTATTCAACATTAGTCTTAAGAAGTAAAAAATCATGTCTATTAGTTCTTGACTCATGTTAGCTTGCATAGTTGAGAAGCAAATTAATCAACTACCTCAGTTATTATAATAATTGATCTTGTTAGCATTTTATGTGTGCTTATGAACATAAGTAACTCAAAGTCTCTATAGAGATTTACAATTAGATGTAACACTTTACCTTCTTCACTCAAAGTGTAACTAGAAGAGTCTGTTCATATGATAACTCTCTTAACTTGAGTAAATAGTCATTTATACCCAAAAAAATTTCCAACAATCTATGAACATCTTGATGCAATTGTATGATTGTTGACTTACATTTAGACATAAAATAATTGTTTAAACTTGTCCAAGCTTTTTTCATTGTCTTTAAACCAAAGATGTGTCTCAAAGATTCTTGATTTATGTAGTTTATAAACCAATTTTCTATCATTTGAACTTATTGGTACAATGTTTTTATACTAGATTTGTCATACCATTAGACAAACCAGTTTTTGGGCATTCATTTGAGATAAATCTCTTTAACTCAAGACTATCATAATACGATTCATTCAAAAAAGCAAAGAATGAACCTCTGATTATAGTGTTCCAGCAAAAACTTCAACATAACGCACGAAGTTCAAAAGTATCACGAGAATTCCATAACACAATGGAAGCAAGAGAGATTGATAGAGAGAAAATGAAAATGTAATTGACAGCGAGATAAGTGAAGAAGTGTCATGTAATATTGATTTATGTTACAATATCACTACTACATAAATAGCCATTAAAGTCGGTTCTCTGAACCGACTTTAAATTTAGAGACTTAAAATGTAAAGTCGGTTCACGGCTTGAACCGACTTTACGTGTAGAGTCGGTTCAGGCCGTGAACCGACTTTACACGTATTTATTTTTATTTTAATTTTAATTTTTCGTATTATTCAGTATATATATATATATATATATATAACATAAAAAAACTAAAATATAAATAATAATACAAATAATTAAAATTTTAAATATATTTAATTACTTGATAATTAAATTTATTACAAAAACAAAGAATGCATAAATAATACATATAGTTAACTTAAATTACAAATAAAATAATGTCGTCAAAGTATAATTATTATGCGATCGAGTAAGCTTGGTTGGCTTAGAATCTTGATTGGTCTTCACAAGCATTATGACAAAAAAACAGTTGATCCATATAACAAATATTCTCCTACATACATGAGTATCGATCTTCAATAAGTTTAAATGCATCATGTAATGTTATTAAATATATATTAAGTTATATATCATCATTAATAGTTAAATAAAAGATGAAACAATGAACATCACTTACTTTATGTACGATTGTGCCTTATTATTATTTACCAAAATGATTCGGTGTGCTTTTTCCCATCGAGTGCGATCAATAAATAATTTCTTACTTCCACCAAGCATAGGGTTACCTACTTGGATCATGTGACGTTCTAAGAACAACTTGTGCGTAGGATTCCCAATTTCAGTGCAACCACTAAAGTATTGAGAACAAAACTTAATGGCCTCTTCAGCAATGTAACATTCCACCATGCATCCTTCAAGTCGATATCTATTATTTACATATCCTTTAAGGACTTGCATATATCTCTCAAAAGGATACATCCACCTTAAGTAAGTAGGACCACCTAATTGAACCTCTCGAACTAAATGAACACATAAGTGAATCATTATATCGAAGAAAGGAGGAAAATATTTTTCAATTAGACACAAAGTTTCTACAATTTCTTTCTATAAAGAATTTAACTCGCCAATTGATATAGATTTCTTGCATATTGTATTGAAGAATGAACAAAGCCGAATTATTGATATTCGAACATGTTTTGGAAGAATTGATCTAATAGCAATTGGTAATAACTGTTGCATTAAGATATGACAGTCATGTGATTTCAATCCATACAGTCTCTTATCGGTGATAGACACAAAATTTCTTAAGTTGGATGAGTAACCATCAGGAACTTTCACACCTTCCAAACATTTATAAAACACATCCTTCTCTTTTGTTGACATTGTATATGATGCTGGTGGCAAGTATGTTCGATTCTTATCATTTTCCACTTTTGGTTCCAATTCAGGTCGTATGCCTAGTTTCTTTAAATCCAATCTTGATTTAATGTCATCCTTTGTTTTTCCAGGTATATTAAGTAAAGTACCAATCAAGCATTCACATACATTCCTCTCAATGTGCATGACATCTAAGATGTGACGAATGTGTAGGTCTTTCCAATAAGGTAATTCCCAAAATATTGATTTTTTTCCAACAACCATTCGGTTCAAACTCTTTTTCATTTTCACCAATTTCATTAGTTGACCTCTTTCGTTTCCCTACCTTGGTGAGTTTTCTTTTTCATCTTTCCATATCGTTTGAATGTCATCCCATTCAATTGCCTTAATATCTCAATACCTCGCAAAGGTTGAGTTGCATGATCATGATCTTCTTCACCATCAAACAGTTTTTTTTGGTATCTAAACTTGTGTCAAGATGGTAAAAATCTCCTATGTCTTCTATAAGACATTTTTTATCCGTGAACAAGATACTTTGCAAAAGTTCCATCACTACATATAGGACATCCCTTGTAACCTTTTGTTGCATGTCCTGATAAGTTTCCATAGGCAGGAAAATCATTAATTATCCATAAAAGGACCCCCTTCAAGTTAAAGTATTCTTCTTTATATGCATCGTAAACATTTACACCATCATTTCACAACGTCTTTAAATCATCTATCAGAGGCTGCAATTATACATCAATATCAACACCGTGTTGTTTCGATCCTGAGATCAATAATGTTAACATCATGAATTTTCTTTTCATATACAACCAGGGAGGAAAGTTGTATGTTACCATAATTACTGGCCAACAACTATATCTACTATTGAGGGAACTATGTGGATTAATTCCATCAGCAGCAATGGCAAGACGCAGATTGCGTAGATCAGATGAAAATTGAGGAGATAAATTATCAACTATTTTCCAATTTGGAGAATCACAAGGATGACGTAGCACCCCATCATCAGATCGATTATCTGAATGCCAAGTCAACATCTTTGATGTATATTTACTATTGAACAACCTTTGAAAGCGAGGAATCAGCGGAAAGTACCAAAGAACCTTTGCAGGCACGCCTTTCTTATGTTTTGTACTCTTATTTGTACCATGTTTCCATCTCGATTCTTTACACATAGAACAATCATGTAATATCTCATATTCTTTTCTATAAAGAATGCAATCGTTAGGACAAGCGTGAATCTTATGATATTCTATGCCAAATCGACTAAGAGATTTCTTCACTTCATACATTGAAGATGGAAATTCCTTACCCTTAGGAAACATATCGACTAGTAGATTTAGTAATTCTATGAATCCCTTGTCAGAAAAACCATGTTTTACGTTGACATTGTACAAATGAACCAATCCTGACATTTTAGTGTATTTTTTGCATTTTGGATACAACGGTTTTTCGGCATCTTCTATAAGTTTATTAAAGGTTTCGGGATCATCCTCGCGTAATTCATATTCAACACCACGAAACATATTTTCTGTCTGTACATTATGATATGATGTATGTAATCCACTCACATTCTTATTATACTTTTCCCCATGAGTATTATCAATATTTTCTCTATGATAATACCAACATTTATAGCTCAATAGAATACCATTACGGATAAGGTGATACTTAACCTCATCAAATTCATGAAATCGCTCATTTTTACATTTAACGCATGGGCATCGAATCATACTACTTCCAGTATTACTAGTTCTACAAGCAAATTCCATGAAACTTTCAACTCCAGAAATATAGTCTTGCTCAATTCTACACTTTGACATCCAAGATTTGTCCATTTTCTATTAATGACATTAATTAAACATATTACTTAATTATGTATTATTATATATAAATTTCCTAATTATTAGAATATATATCAAAACATACATAATGCAAAACAGTTATCATTTTACAAAACCATTTATATACAAATTAAAAAATAAGCAACATGTTTCATGAATATATATATATATAAACTAATCATGCGGTTGATTCTAATTTCTAAGCATGTTACTATATCATAATTAAAAAGTAATATTAATTATACGTATAAATAAATTTATCTACGCAAACACACACAACATTTCAGATATTATTGAATACATACAATTAATAAGTCAAACATTATTATTACGAGCAAACAAAAAAACATAACTAAATCAAAAATTTATACAAAATATAAAACAAATTGATCGAATAATAAGCTAGCTGCATTCTGCATAAACTAAGTCAAATATATTTTTTAGGTGTTGTCCGTTTTTGGCTATCCATACATTTTCACAAAGAAACTGCCCAAGCATGTTGCAAATATTTAGTTGACGAGATCTTAGGTTTTTAATTAACGAATAAAAATTCGCAATTTGAGAGGTTGTTCGTAATTAACGAATTACAATTACACGCTGATAAAATTAGCACAGATTCAGATTGATTTCGGCTAAGCAATAACAGAAAATACCTATAAATAGATTTTAATATTTTGCTAAAAAAAAAGAAGAACTGACAGATAATGTGAGAAGAGAAATATAACTTACAAACCCACGTTCAAATGGTGGTCGGAGGTGACCGGAAATGTAGAACGAAGGTGGCGCACGGTTAAGATTTTGGAAGAAAATGATTCTGAGTGAGAAAAGGAGAGAGGAAGAAAATTGAAATCTGCGTACAAAATGAGCCGAGAGGGAATATATTACGTGATAGCGTCGGTTGACGTGAATAACCGATTTTAAATTTATTAAAAGTTGGTTTTTTTCAAAAATCGACTTTACATATCGACTTATATACCACTTTTTGTAGGAGTGTATCTATTTATAGACTTATATTTATAGTATTTAGTTGTAACTAATTCAATGTATTAACGTTACTAAAAACATTACAGCAAAAGTCAAGACCTATTGTGCTAGCCTTGTGATAGCTTATGGACCACTATCTTGTAAACTTTTAGCATAGCTTGTAGCAGGGCTAGCTTGTACTACCACAGCTAACTAATGGCTTGCTAACATGCACATCTTTACTTATATCTTGCATTACAATGCGCGTTGTTCCATTAGCACCATCACCATCACTTAAAGTGATATTTCCATTAGCCTCTGTCACCATTTTAATTTTGTCAGTTTGAACATATGATTTGAATCACAATGAGAAATTTTTTATCTACTGCTAATCACTAAGTGAGCGGCTATTTTAGTTACCTAAAATATTTGCTAACATGTATAACAAATTTTTTTCCTTCAAAATTCTATGATATTACTAGTTTATTACATTAAATATTTAAATATTTAATTAATTTTTAAATATATAATTTTATTGTTAAGAATGTTATACAAGTGCAAGTGCACGTTCATTTTACTAATAAGTGTTTATATACATATATACTTAGAGTTAAATCCCACCAAATGCGTGTATAAAATTTGATTTCAATGAAAAAAATTCACATGTTGAGCATTGATTTTGTATAATCACTTTTTTCATTGAGTTTTTGAAAAACACATTTTATGAAAAATAAAAAATAAAAAAGTTAATTTAAAGAAATGTTTGCATACTATAGATGAAAGATAAAATGTAGTTGCGAAAAATTCTGGGAAAAAAGAGAGTAAGTGGTTGAATGTTAGATTTAATTAGTACCGAGCTACAAGGAAGAGCTCTTTTTTCATTTTTAATTTAGGAGATAGAGATTCTTTATAAGATGCGCATGACTTCATTATGCATTGAATATGGTGTTGTTCAACCTCCTACTTTCTTCCTGAGACAGCATGTCCCTCTACTTAATGCTTCCTCTGTCTCCTCTACAAGTTGCACCTTTTCATCTCTCTCAAATCTCTGATTAATAATTTCATTTTTTTTTCCTCTAGAATATGTTATTATTAATTGTTATTAGAATATAATTTACATATTATTCTGTTAGATATTTATTTTATTTATAAAAAATTTATACTAATTTTCAATTTTATTAAACTAAAATATCATATTATTACACAATACAATAATCAATAATTACCCTTTTTTCCCCTCTTCCCAAAAACAGTCACTTTCTCTTCCCTCTCTAATTATATTTATCATAATTATTAATATTATAATAATTGATATACTAATTAATAATAAATTTAAAAAATAAATATTACTATTTTAATTAATAATTATATTTATACCATCACTTATAAAAAAAATCATTCAAAACATTTATCAGATACCTAATAAGAAAATAATTTTTAATTCCATAGATGTATTCAGACATATTACATAATTATTTATACTTTTATATATCGATTAAATTTTTTAAAAAATATTTTTTTAATTCATTATAAATTTTAAATTATTGAGATATAAAATATTAACAACTTTAATCCTATCCTTTCATTTATACTTTAATTAATATCATTTATACAATTTTAAATTTAACATCAAACTAAATATATTATAAATAAGTAATTGTATATAATAAAAAATTAATATATATCGCAATAGATTTATTTTTATAAAATAAAATAACATATAAATAAAAGAAACATTTAATTATAAATTATGTTTTATGTTTATAATGTACGTAATTAATTATAAATATGCTCAAAATATTTATTTAATTGCAATTATATCTTTAATGTACGGATAACGATAAAAACGTGTCCATAAAAAAGAGTTAATTATATTTTATTTTCATAACATATAAAATTAGTTGTAAATATACCAAAAATATTTACTTAATTAGGTTAAAAATGTATAGATAAAGATAAAAATATATGCATAATTAAACATATTTTTATTATTTTGTGGATCCGATTACAATTAAATAAATATTTTGAAAATATTAATAAATAAACCCATATATTTTACATAATTAATTTAATAAAAAATTGTTACTAATATAAGTGATATAAAAAATATCAAAAACATATAAATTAATATAAGATTTGATACATAATCAAATAATTTTAAAAAAATTATTAATAATTAATTATTCTTATTTTTTAAATATTTATCACGTCATACTCAATATAATTACAAACATTAATATTTCTTTTATATACGTAACATACCAGAGTCACTATCCATGAGCCCATATTTACAGGCTACCAACTAGTTCTTCTATTTGCCACGTTACATATTCTCTTTGGGTATTTCATTTTGACGTGGCATGCACTCTCTCTCCTTCCCTCTAATCTAAATAAATACCGCCTTTCTTCTCACACTCTTTGCTATGTTTTTCCTTCTTTCCCATTAAAACACACACACTATCTCTCTCTCTCTCTCTCTTTCTCTCATTCAGACATTTTCACTTCATCTCTTTCTTCGTACCTTGTCTACCCCATTTCTCTACAGCTAGTTTCTTTCTCTTTCTGAAAAAAGAAAAAGATAGATAACCAAACAACACAATAATGCCTGCACCGTTTGAAATTGGAGATAACCATTTATCCAACAGTTCACATACTTCCAAAGATGTCTCTCGAGATTTGCGTGCCTTCCCTTCCTCTTTAATGTCCCTATGCCCTCCCATTACTCTCAAGGTAATTAATAGTACCTTAAAATATATTATGAACATATATATTTAAATATTTGTATTTAATATTTATTCATATATTGTCTGTTCATCATGTCTCTATTGCTTGCTTTACTACTCGAACTCAAATCTTTCTAATTAATTAAATTAAATTATAATATGTATATATATATCCAGTTCATAGACGTGTGTTATCGACTGAAGATTGAGAGCAAGATAAGCAAAGGAGGGTGTATAAAACGAATATTTGAATGTGCGTCCACACAATCCGATCATCAAGTATCAACGGCTACAATTGCAGAAAAGACCATCCTGAATGGAATAACCGGAATGGCATCACCAGGAGAAATCCTGGCCGTTCTTGGTCCATCTGGTAGTGGAAAATCAACGCTCCTAAATGCACTTGCGGGTAGACTTAAAGGACATGGGTTCAGCGGAACAGTACTCGCAAACGGAAAGAGACTAAACAAAACAGTGTTGAGACGAACGGGGTTTGTGACACAAGACGATGTGCTTTATCCACACTTGACGGTTAGAGAGACGTTGATCTTTTGTGCCCTTCTTCGTCTACCGAAAAGTCTAAACCGTAAAGAGAAAGTATCGGTGGCGGAATCGGTGATTTTGGAGTTAGGTTTGGAGAAATGTAAGAATACGATAATTGGGAATAGTTTTATAAGAGGAGTTTCGGGTGGGGAAAGGAAAAGAGTGAGTATAGCTCATGAGATGTTGTTAAACCCTAGTTTGTTGATATTAGATGAACCGACGTCGGGTTTGGATTCTACGACAGCTCATAGGTTGATGACGACGTTGGGGTCGTTGGCTCAGAAGGGTAAAACGATCATAACGTCAATACATCAACCGTCAAGTCGGGTTTATCAGATGTTTGACTCGGCGTTGGTTTTGACCGAAGGAAAGTGTTTGTATTTTGGGAAAACAAATGAGGCAATGAGCTATTTAGAGTCGGTTGGTTTCTCGCTTTCTTTTCCCATGAATCCTGCTGATTTTCTGCTTGATCTCGCTAATGGTACGTAAGATCCCTAGTTAATTTCATCAATTTTCCTCTCTTTTAATTATTCCTAGTTTAATTTTTAATTTTTTTCTTTTTTCTTTGAGAATAAAGTTTTAAGCCAACTAGAACATACATGTGATTTTTGGGTTGCTTCAATTTTTAATATTAACATAATTTGTTTGCTTAAGATACTAGCTATCATCTCTTGTTGACACTACCTACTGTCTCTTGTATCCTTCGTAAATCATGAAAGTGAGCCTTTGAGGCAAAATATTTTTTTTTTCTGTTCCCCTTAAATTAAATTGAATATTTTAAATATATTAAATTGAGTATTTTAAAAATAAGATATTTTGTTTCCTATTTTTGAACTTATTAAACTTTTAATAATGAAATAAAGTGTGTACCTCACTAAATAAAACTAACTATTTTTTAAAATTGTGGGTCAAATATTGGGGATAAAGAAAGGACAAAAGGGAGTGGGAAAGAGATGGTGAGGTGGTCCATTGACGAGTAGTACTCTTAGGACAGGATTTTTTACGAAGTATTGAAGAGTCTGTCTGTAACCGTATTTTATTTTATAAAAAACTGTAGTGTTTTTAAAATTAAATATATCTAAATTTTTAAATTTTAAATTATATGTTTTAATTTTTTTTAAATTAAAAATAATTTTTATTATAAAATTATTTTGGTACACAAGAAAAAGTACATAAAATAAATTATAAACCATTTTAAAAAATATGTATTATTTTATTAAAATATCTATGCATGTTAAATAGCTTGTTATCTAATATTAGATAAATTAATTATAATATAATTCTATAGAATTTATTGTAATAGAATCAAGCATTAGCTGGAGTAATAAAGTAAAAGGGGTTGCATCATTATAAGTTGGTAAATGTTATGATTTTCCATACTACATAGTTATAGTTATAGGTATAGGTATAGGGTTGTTCATTGGATCGAAATCGTTGATTTTACTATCATTTTATCCGATCCTAATCCGCTTGGATTGAAACATCCTAATCCGTAACCGATCTGATCACCTCTTACATCCGCTCAATCCGATCTGCAAATTATTCGGATGATATTCGATCAATCCGACCAATAAATTTAATTAACTTTATTTTTTGTATTTTTAAAGAATTTTTTTAAATTTTTACATAAATCATAACATAAAATTATTTTACTTAAAAAAACATTAAAAAATTAAATAAACATATATTAATTATATATATATATATATAATTAATTTAATAAATATATATTAATTAAATATATATATAATTAATTTCGGTCGAATTGGATCGGATTAATCGTAGTGAAATCCGCCATCCAATCCGCACTTAATGGATGTAAAAAATCTCTATCCGATCCGACCATCGGATTGGATCAGATCGGATGCAAAATCAACGGATCGAATCGGATTATCGGATTTTTTTCACACAACTACATAGGTATACTTTTTCATACTATCCCTCCTTCTATATTTATGTCCAATGTCTTTCCTTAATTTAATGTTTGGCCATTGACTCAGTGTTACAGCCATCGTATGGGCCATATCTTGATGTGTTAGGTTTGTTTTTATAACCTAAATTATTTTAGATGCTGTATAAGTCCTTGGAAACTATTTGTGATAGTTCATATTATCACCATAGCGTTAAATATAGAAAACACTTATCCTATTCGGGAAACGAATTTTGAGTAGTCTAATTCTGCTTGAACAGTCTTATTGCCCGGAGTATATACGTAGTCCTAGTAACACTTCCTCTCACTTCTTGAGTGAAACATCTAATATTTATAAAATTGTAAGTAAATTACATGTGTAATAAATACGTTATTTTTTTTATTTTTTAACTTTTTTATTACTTAAAAATACACTATAAAATTAATAATTAAAACATATTTATTATAGATATGTTTTTCTTCAATAAAAAATAAGTTGTAACTAAAAACAAATAATACTACTTTTAGTATTTATATGGTTTTCCTCTTAAAACTACTGGATCGGGTTATCCCATCATTAATCTTGATATTAACCACATTTTGATTTGAGAGGTTGTTAATATTATATGCTAATCTTGTGCACCAGTGCCTTATAAATATTTACAAAGAAATATTCTAGTAATAGATAAGTGGTTATTGGGCTGTGAATGGAGAGTGATGAGTACTCTGACGCTTAAGGTTTGTGAGAACTCTGCCTTTGCCTTATAATATTATATGGTTGTTGTTGCTGCCTAAATTTCCTATTTTAAATGGTTATTAATGGAGGCTTACTGGCTATGTGATGTATCACATATATAGGATCAGATTTCAGCTGGGTTTTGGGTTCTGATATTTAAGTTGTGACAATTCTGTAGCTAAAAGAAATTAAGAAAAAGAAAAATGTTCTAGTGACTTCCACGTCTCCCCTTCTCTTTTAAACCAATCGGCATTTTACCCTTTCGTTTCTTTCTTTTTTCCCCCCTCCTTTTTAAGCCAATTAGATATGTTTACTTTTTTTTAGAGGGGATATTATTATTGTAAAGACTTGGATTTAGATGTAAAATCTGGATATTTAATTACTTTCCTGCAGATATGATATTAAACTTATAAGGATACTTGTTAATTTCTCAGTTTCTCTCTCTCTAGATCTCAAACGATAAGCATCTAATTTAATAATTTGAACTGAATAGTTAATCAAATGCACTAAAGGGCTTACCAAACTTTAACAGATCACTATAAATTCTTATATATAGGAAATTAAATTGACCTGGGGTTGGTTCATGAATGCCATGAAACAATTTTCTAATAAAGGCCAATATCTAGCTAGTAGTGTTTTTTTGTTTAGTAAGATGTAGGGATCGAGGCGAAGAAAGTATGGACCATGAAACCCATACACTATACTTCTAGTCATCATCATTGGCTATGGGCAATAGATATCCCTTAAGATCACGCTATGATTTATATACTTTCGGTTGTGATATTTTTGTTTTTATTTTTTATATACGAGTTACCAATCAATGCTAGCGCTTAGATTGAAATGCTTGTGTGAGTTTCTAGTTAGAGATCCACTTGGCTAGTTACATGTCATGTTGCCACATATTAATGTGTCCTTTTGATGAGGTTGCTATCTGAACTAGCACACACCAACTATTAATGTTACACTAAATAATTAAGAGAAAAAAAGCTTATACCTCTGAGATTATTACCTAATACATATATGTAATTGCTAATTTGCTTTATTTGACTGATAATTTCAAATTAAGATGCGAAAAGGTTTGTCATTTTAAGGTCTTAATAATACTATATTAGCAATTATTCATGGATGATATAAGTTATATGTGTACAATGAATGCTTGCATTTTGTAACTTTATTTGGTATGAAAAGAACAGTTTGTTAAATTAGTGGTACTCATGTTAATACTTTAGAGCCTAGCTATTAATTTTGTTATCTATATTACTAAATGGTTTGTACCCAAATTCTTCTAATGGTATTATTTTTGTCAAAAAGTTACAATAATTCAAATTTTTTTGTCGATTAAAGAGGATTAAAGAGGGGTACGTCTTTGAATTTAGAAGGGGCAAGTACTCAATTATGAGATTGTTCGGATGAGAGGCCTTTAGAAGTAATCAATGTTGTCATTATCAATGCCAAAGAACATATTGATAATGGGGGATATAGGTTGGTAGCAAAGTATTCATCAATATTCTTATAAAGAGTGTTATTGGAGAAGTGCTTTTTGACTTGGACATTTTATGACTAAGCAAAAACATTTGATATATATATATATATTTATTTTTATAAAGTAAAAAATATATGATTATTCATATGAGTTAAAATCAAAGTATTTGAATAATTTAATTATATAAAATTAAAAAGAATAATGATAACAGATATATAACATACACAATAATTATTTATTAGAAAGGGGTTTGCCCTCTTTAATTTTGAGTATATTCTCGGACACCATAATGTTATTTTGATTGTGGTGGAGAAGCCAGTGACGGAATTGATTGCGTGAGGAGTGTTCAACTACTTACAGTATTTGGGCATTTCAGCATTTCCCATCATTGTCCCTTTTTAGCTTCTCAACTAATACATAATTGATCTTATTAGTCTAAAATGTCTACTACTATCTATATATTTATTTGTGCTATATCATAAAGATATGACACAATATCATAATTGGACGCACAAAATTGTTCACAAAATATAATATAATAACATCCTTTGAAGAAGTACTTGGAATTTTAGTGAGATTGTTGAATTGCTTTGTCCTTTAATCTTCAAAATCCCATGTCTATTTTCTTGAAGAGGGTGATTATTCCATTTGCTCATATATTGCTCGTTTTCCTTCAATCTTTTCCATCAAACTTTTTTTTGTGAAAACCGTAGTACATGTTAAAATGCAATACGTGTTGGGGTGCCTTGCTCTTCATTATAAAAATTCAACCCACAAAGATTAATTATTAATTAAGTAGTCAGAAAAATCAAAGGAAGAAACAGTTTTTTATTTTTTAAGAGAGCACAAGATGAGGTGGCCCGACACAGAAGCTTTAGTGGCAAAAGCTAACTATAGTGGAAACCCACCATACCATCCAACACTAGTTGTCAGCCTTTTATTATTATTCAGTGTTTAAATGTATGTGCTAACTAGTATGACCATTATTTGCCTGTGCATGACACTCATGTCTCTCACTATTTGATTATATTCTACATTATTTATTAAATAATTATTCTTTATTTATGGTGCTTTTTTTACTTTATTTTTTTTCAAAAGATTTAGTTGTCATTTTCCTGTTTTATGGACCCTCTATATGATCATCCCCTGTATTTTTCCCTTATTTTTATAATAATTAAGAATCTCTAAGGTCTTTTAGTTATGATATTTTTCGTGTTGCCCTAATTTCTGGTTCCTCTCGGCTATTTAAATTATGATGCCTTGCATATTAATTAAAAGGGGGAAAAAATATATTTTACGTGTCTTCTTAACTTAGTTTCTATTAAAAAAAATTAATAAAAAGATTGTATTTAGATATAAAAATCTTTATTCTTTTTAAAGATATAAGATTAAAGCTTTCTTTAAATTTGATGGAGTAAAGTTACTTTTGTCCAAAATTATACTACCGTGTGGGCCTTCATCCATATTTAGGTACGAGTGAAAGGCGCCTACGTTCTTAGTTTCCAAAAGTGATAGGAACTTATTCCCCTTTTTAATTGCTTTTGTTTCTCAAATACGTTCTAATTCATATTCTAAGTTTCTTCCATTAGAATATTACAGTAATATTATTTTCAAAGGATTGGGAATTCCAATTTGGAATATTGGGATCAACGGGATGATTGGCATTTTTCATGATAGACAGATAAGGAAGGGGAAAAGGCCAAGGACAATAATGATAATAATATGATAAAGGAGCTGCATTATTTTGGAAATTATGATTCAGTGCCTTCCATTATGCCTCTTATTTATTTCCTCAAGCATTACAAAAGTTCCAAGTTAATAATGTTCATAACATGAGTCAGAGTGATGTTACAATAGTTTACCGACAAGATTACTCAACATTCAAGCCAATTTAATTTGTTTCTTGTAACCTTTTTGAAAATCTTAATAACTTAATATTACTTGATCTGTAGACTTTATATTTTGTTGGGCTTTGGGCTTTGCAGCATCAGAAATTAGTTCGTAAAATCCAGTCACTGTCCTATTCTGTAGATTTCTAGATTAGATGAGTATTTTGTGAAAACATAATTTTGCCTATCAAAACTTAGCTCGGCATGTTTGACTTTTATTCTATTGATGACACTTTGTTTGTGCTCTTTAACTTCAAATTAAGAATGTCAAAAAGTCGGTACCTTTTTTTTCTACTCTTTTTTGGCCCTTCACTTGTTATTCTTGTCTCTCATGCTGGTTTTTAGTTCAAATTATTCACCCTTGTTTGAATTATGCCAGGTGTTTCCCATCATAATGGCCAAAGTGAAAGAGATAAGCCAAATGTGAAGCAAATCCTAGTTTCTTCTTACAATACACTATTAGCTCCAAAGGTGAAAGCTGCTTGTTTGGATACCTCTGCTAATGTTGCCAATAAAGATTCATCTTTTAGATCAATTCATAGCAAAGAAAGAGGAGCTCCCTTCAATATGAGCCTCTCAACATCTTGGTTCAATCAATTCACTATTTTGTTACAAAGAAGTCTCAAAGAACGAAAGCACGAATCTTTCAATGCTCTTCGAGTTTTTCAAGTAATCACAGCTGCATTATTAGCTGGTTTAATGTGGTGGCACTCGGATTTCATGGATATTCAAGACCGGTTGGGCCTTCTCTTCTTCATTTCCATATTTTGGGGAGTTCTTCCTTCTTTTAATGCAGTTTTTGCCTTTCCTCAAGAACGCGCCATCTTCATGAAAGAAAGGGCATCCGGTATGTACACTCTCTCCCCGTATTTCATGTCTCGAATTGTGGGAGACCTCCCAATGGAGCTCATTCTCCCCACGATTTTTATCTGCGCAACATATTGGATGGCAGGATTAAAACCCGAATTGAGTGCATTTCTTTTGACATTGTTGGTTTTGCTCGGTTATGTTCTGGTGTCTCAAGGGCTTGGCCTTGCTTTAGGTGCTGCAATAATGGATGCCAAACAAGCCTCAACCCTAGTAACTGTGACGATGTTAGCTTTCGTGTTAACAGGAGGGTATTACGTGCATAAGATTCCCTCCTGTTTGTTTTGGATCAAATATATTTCTACAACTTATTACTCTTATAGGCTTCTAACCAATGTGCAATATGGAGATGGGGAAAAAATATCATCTTTATTAGGTTGTTCTGATCACCACGGAAGGGTTAGAGCTGCTAGTTGCAAGTTTATTGAAGATGATGTTGTAGGACAAATTAGCCCTAAGGTCAGCATTAGCGTTATGTTGTTTATGTTTTTTGGATACAGGATATTGGCTTACCTTGCCTTAAGGCGAATTAAAGCCTAATATTATTATTGTGGATAGGTTTCTTCTCTTGTATTTTAAGCAAAGATTTGTAATTGTAATTTTCCTTCCAAAAAATATGTGAGAAATTAAGAATGAATTAATTTATTTCATTCTTGTACAAACTGATAATAGGTCGCATCGACTTCAACCTCTTTGTTGATTGTTGTACTAATTAACTGTAATTTAAGCATTAAATTCGAGGTATAATTTTGGCCTTCGCAAGTGTTAAATGATGGTTTTTGTTTCCATTTTCTTTTTTCTTCGTTTAGGTTTTTCAATAATGCTTTGTACATTGTATCCTCGCCTATTTTTGTTTGTAACTGTTTTCTTAAGAATTTGCGCAATACTATAATACTCCCATGGATGATAAGAAAAGGTCAAAATACAAATGTAATTTACAAATAATACATGAAAATATATTATCTTTAATAAGAAAGAGAAGTTGGAGAGACGGGTTAAAATCCAATTAAACGGCAACAACCTAATACGGACAATTTAATCTGTCACATTATATTAACACCACATCTAACATGTATTTACACATCTAAAAAATCACGTAGATCTCTCCTCAAATTAAGAATAAAATTAAATAATTCTCATGGAAGATCTCATCACATGTAAAAAAAAAAAGACAATTTAATTGAAAGTTAGTTTGATGATGATGATGAATACGATGATAAAATCTCAATAGATGAGATAATTAGGTCTTAATGGATGAACAGCCAATTTAGTACTCAAGAAAACAGACACACAACAACTGACAGAAAAAACACTACCAAACTATTTCAGCACCAATCCAAGGTCACCAGGCATCAGCCACCACCCCCAGCAATTCAGGCAAGCTATCCAGCTCCTTCATCCAGCGTTTGCCACCATGACTTTCACCAGCACTACCATATCAAATCAAAGCCACTCCCCAAACCTAGCATTACAACCTCCAAAACCAGTTCCGCTTCCTGTCCACCGAGTACAATGCCTTGTTTCATGTGTCAATTTACCACAAATATAGCAGAACTTAGGTAGTCTCTCATATCTTACCTCAACAAGAATAGTTTTTTTTTTAATATATATATATATACTGTCCTATAAAGAGGAATCATTTTGAGTCTGAATATATGTTCTACCCCTAACATGGTATAATCACATGTGAGACATTTTAATTAAACACAAGACATCATATGAAAATTAAGATTCTTTTATCTTAGGACTTCAGTTATTATTAGAGACGATTAAACAACCGTACCTACTAAAATAAATGTTACTAACATGACTAATTAGAGCTAAAAGTCAAGAGATTTAGTTTAGACATTTTGTCACTATATGGATGAAATGCCAATTCCATTGCATAAATATAGCTTCCACAAAGATAAACACTACTACTATAGAAGATTTATAGCATACAATTGAAACACAAATTAATGTTACATGGATGAAAAGTAATTTAATCAGTTATGGCTTCCAAGATTGAATATTTGGGTAAAAACAAGATGAAAACTTGAGAAAAAAAAAGTGGACAGCTAATTTACCAATCTCTTATAATTTATGAAATACGACTCTGTAGCATATCCATTAATAGCATTAATTTAGTGAAGCAAATAAGTATATTTGACCTCCAGTCCATGAATATATGGTATTACATGAATTTGCTAAGAGGGCGTGATATATATTAGATAACCGAGGAAATATTGGTTGCTCAAGAACAAAAACATGTATACTCCAGACAAATCACACTATATATATATATATATATATTAAAACCATACACTTAATCAATCACTAGTCGTGACTCGTGAGATGATTTTTCATATAAAATATTAGCACTAAGCATGAACCTAGTTACAGATAGAAGAAACAAACACTTACCACGTATCAATATGAACGATTATTCTACCCAAAAAATAGGCAGACACTAATCGATATCAGGGGAAAGAGGGAGAAAAAAAGGAATTAATACAAATTGAAACAGAAACACATTCAGGGAAAAAGATGATAAAGATAAAACCAAATTAACAAGAAACATAGCTTGCAGCACAGAGCAAAACTGTGAAAAACTAGTTCCTGTGGAGTTCAATAAAAAAAAGTTACATATACTATTGGAATAACTCATTGCAATAAAACCAAAAAAACTAATATTAAAAAGTTGTTACATTCAAAGATTAAAGTCCTGAACCTGTTACTCAGACTTCATCGGCCTCTTTATTCTTCGTTTTCTTCTTCTTCTTCTTCTCACTCTTATCAACCTCACCGTCATCCTTGCTTTCCTCAACTTTGGCAGGATCAGCACCATCATCCTCAGCTTCCTTGTTTTTCTTCTTCTTTTTCTTTCTCTCCGACTTCTCTGCTTCAGGTGAAACAGCTTCACTTTTATCTTTGTGCTCCTTCTTCTTTGCCTTATCAGATTTCTCCCCAGTAGAAGCATCCACTACACCGTTATCTTCATCTTTCTTTTTCTTCTTCTTTTCTTTCTTCTCAGTTTCCACCTCCTTCACTCCTTTCCTAGCTTCCTCTTCTTCGCCTTTTGTTTTCTTAGAAGAAACAGTAACAAGGATTTCATCTAATTTGCGCTTGCGCCCCTCACCATCTCCCTCGTTCTTCTTTTTATCCTTGTTCTTTTTTTTCTTCTCCTCCTCCACTTGAGTAGGTTCGGCTGCAGCTGCAAGACTGGCAACCACAGAATCCCCGCCACTAGGTAATACTACATTCCTGGACCATTCCTGAGGAGTATTCTCAGTAGGTTTACCATGCTTGTCCAATTTCCCTTCTGCAATCAATTTCTTCTTCATTGATGCTCTTGGACCCAAACCCCACTTCCTTGGGTAAGTATCCCGATCCATCACCACTCTCTTAATCTTTGCCACAACACCATGATCACAAGTTGCCATCACAGCCGTTGTCATCTCTGCAATACCCAAAGCTATTGCTTCTCCTTTCGTAGTCATAAGAACAACTTCATCACCAACCTCAATTTCATTCTCAAATCTTAACAATCCTGGAATCATCAACTTTGCACCATAACAAATAGCATTTACTGCAGAATCCTTCACGACCAACCTCCTATAACTAGTCAAAAGCACTTCAAGAGGCATAATGGCCCTCCTCAAATAGGTCTCGTCCCTAAAATTATCATAAAGCCACTGAGCATCCATCACATCATGCATAGTAACCATATTATCTTTCTCACCCATGATCCCAGACCTCACTCTCCTAAGCTCCTGCATATGTCCACCCACACCCAGTATCAGACCCAAATGAACACAAAGAGTCCTAACATAAGTACCAGCTTCACAAGAAATCCAGAAAACAACCAAATGCCTGTCTACATCGTACTCAAGAAGCTTACTTTCATACACAGTCCTAATCCTTAGCTGCCTTTTCACAGCAGAAATTAATGGTGGCCTCTGAAAAACAGCCCCAGTGAGCGTTTCCAGAGCCCGAGCCACCTTAGCAACATCGGGCACAGCTGAATGCAGCCTAGCCACACAAACATACTCTTTCCCAGCACCTTGCTGGGACTTAACGAGCCTTGTCGCTCTATCAATACAAACAATAAGATTACCAGTGACTTTGGGATCCAAGGTCCCACTGTGACCCGTTTTCTGGACACGGAGAATCCGTTTAATCCAAGCAACGACCTCATGCGAAGATGGATTTGAGGGTTTATCAAGATTAATAACACCGTACTTAATATACTCTTCAAGGGGACGCTTCAGCGGGGAGTAACCGGAGGGAAGTGGAGTGTAGTGCCCGGTGCGTACATTAAGGCGGTCGTAGTTCTTAAGGAGGATTGGCCACTGAGAAGTATCTACTGGAGGAGTGAAAGATTGAGGCTTGATCATGAAATCTGCATCCTTCTCAGTTGAATCGGGGTTCAAACCGTTGAATGGTTCATCATCCTTAGCTACTTTGCTCTTCTTTTTCTTCTTCTCCGAGCGAGATATCTCCACCTCCGTCATTGCAAGGGTTTTTTCAAATTGGAGGGTTCTCTGCGACGTAGGGTTTGTTAGGGTTTTAGTGGAGGCGGAAATGAAGATTTATAGGGTTATTCTTTTGTCTTTGTTTTAGAGTTTTTTTTTATGAAAAAAATAAAATATTAAGCTGATGTGATTTGAATTTAAAATTTTAATTAAGATAAAAGAATCATGAAACCTTAATTTATGATGTTTGAATTGTATTAATGTTTATATGTTAAGGTTGTATGTATCTTGTTCCTTCACGTGTTCAAACAAAATTTTAATTAATTTATTAAATTTAATTATTAATATATATGGATAAATTTTAATATAGATTATATTTTGATTTTTATTAAATAAAAATTATATTTTTTTAAAAGAATAATTCTAAAAAATAATAATATTTTTAAAATTTTAAATTAATTAACGATAAATTTTATAATAAAATATTATTTTTCAAAAAGTAATAATAATTAAGTTGTTACTTAATATATTTTTTTTAACCACGAAAATAGTAAAAAAAATTAAGAGTCAATTTAATTAAAATGTGAAGGATAATAATAAATTATAAATAGGTTATATGAAACAAGTAAAGAATAGTTTTTCAAATATTAAGAAATATTTTTTTTAATTAAAAATACTGAATTTGTTAATGTTATGATATATAGATATTAATAAATGTGATTATAGACTAATTTAGAGTTAAAATGTTTCCAATATAGTGATTGCGTAGCATAATTTGTGTAATAATTATGGAGCATTGATCATCAAAATTTATATTAGTGTAGTTAGTTTTGAAAACTAACATGTAAATTATATTTCATAATTTATGAAAACTGATTAATTAAATTCAATTTATGTTAATCTATCAAAACATAATAAATTTATTTACGTACTTATTACTTAATCTATATAGTAAATATACGAAAATGTCTTTGTTTATTTACTTGCTATAAATCATTGTTTTATTTATTTACTATAAATTATTGTTTTATTTATTTACCGATGGATATGTATAAATTAAGTTAATTCTAACATCTCAATAGTTGGATTAAATTTACTAATTTTATTGAATCATACAATCTAATAATTATAAAATCAATATATATTTTATTACATAATAATAATACTTGTAACACATTTTTCAAATAAGGATTAAAAAGTATAAAGATATTTTGATCACTTTATTTTTGACATTTTATAAATCATGATAATTAAGTCATTTTTTACTAATTTTATTTTTTGGATCATTTTTCTAATGAAAATTTTAAATTGGATCAAAATTAACCTTATTAATTAAGTAAAAAATAATGTTATTAGAATCATCAAAATTAATTTAAAAATAATTAAAATATGTATAAATATAATAATAAAATTATTAAAATATATTAATTTAAAATAAATAATTAATATACCTAATTTATTATAATAAATTGAAATGAGATTTAATTTTTTCTAAGTCTACAATTCTCTCTACTATTTACCACATTGTATCATATTTTTTTCATTCTCTAATTATTTCATAACGAATAATACATTATTTAAATATATATATATATAAATACATAAAAACTAATATTTTATCAATAATATCATCAAAATATTCATACTATTTATAATATTCATGTAAAAACAATTTTTTTTGGAGAATATCAAAATATTCTCCACATTTTTGTCAAACGTATACCAATAATGTAAACCATATTTTCATCATTGGATAATAATGACTACAAAAATTTGAATAAATTGACTTAAAAAATTGTTTAAATTACTATAATTTTGTGTTTAGTTGGAGAGAATGAAAAAGAATTAGAATTGATTCCTTACATTTGTATACTTAGTTAGGCTGAAAAATGAGTCATGAATGGAATCGATTCATAAAATAGAAGTAATCATAATTATTTCTCCCCCTTAGTAATCATGATTCCATTTTTATTTTATTTTATTTTTTAATTTGATCTCAATCCCAAATATAATCCTAAACCTCAAATCCCAAAATCCTAAACACTTAACCCTTAATCCTTAAATCTTAAACTCCAAACCTCAAAACCCTAAGTCCTAAAACCCAAAACTTTAAATCTCAAAACCCAAAACCCTGTTAAGGAAAATAATAATTTTAATAATATATTTTATTTTTAAGTAATAATTATTTAGAAAAATAATGATTTCAATAATTTTTTTATGTAACGAAAAAATAATAATTAAATGATATTATTTAAATTTTACTGAATATAGAGATATTAAGGTAATTTATAGTTTTTTTACATTCCATTATAGTGTCAAACGAAACACTATAATATTTATTTATTGTTTGATTTCAATGGTCAAACTAAACAAAATTGTTTTCTTTCTATTCTATTCTATTCCGATTCTGATTTTAATTTTATTCTGCGAATCAAACACAACCTAAATAAAATGGGTCGATCAGTTCCTTAATCAATTTATTTTGTTTTGTTGATTTATGCAATTTTGATACATTTAAGAGAAATTGATATACAATTCTAAACAACGTGTAATTTTTGTATAAAAAATAAGGTGAAAGGTTTCGGTATTGCTTTTGATTAGGTAATTAGGATCATTTAAGGAGGTTTTTAAATGTTTTTATTTGTAAAATTTAAATCACTCAAAAAATAATTTAACTTTGTTACACAATATTCTAATATATTTTTATATAATAAAAAATATTCTAAGGTTATCTAAAAACTATTTCTCAATCTCTAACCATTCTATTTTTATTCCTTTCTAATTTTTTGTTTCAATTATTTCGTTCATATTGAATCATTTTTTTTTATTTTCCTTATTGATCTTTCTCTTTTAAACAGTCTCTAAATATTAAACTAAAAAAGAAATATAAGTTAATTTTATTGTTTGATGACATTGAATATCAATAATAATAATAAATACTAGCTAGACACATGATAAATTATAAAACTAATGAATAAAAAAAATCAAATTGTTAAATAATAATAATAGATAATATAAATAAAATAATTAATAACAAGATAATGATATTATCAATATTGATATTTATAATCAATCATTATAAATTGGATCAATATATATTATGAGTTAAGAATGGATTTTTAGTTATAGGTTTTCAATTAAAAATTGAATACTAGATGAAAAAATAGTGATAATTTATTCTCGTTTGTTGTAATTTTTTTTCCTTTTTAAATATAAATGTAATTTATTATAATATTATTTTTACTCTTAATTAATCCAACACTTCCATAATATAATATTCTACAATTTTAATAATAAAATATTCTTAAAAATTCACATTATTCTTCAATGATCCTTTTAACATGAACAAATAGTACTAAAACTATTTTTTTTGTGAACAAGAATACCGAAACACACCAATAAAATATTTTTTTTGTGAACAAGAATACCGAAACACACCAATAGCATAAACAATGGGACTTGAGTGAACCCTTAACAATAAACGATACAAATTTTCATTTTTTAAATATTTAATTGTATAGTTTAATAACTAATACAAGCTAAGAAAACTTAATTTTTTATCTGTAAAATTCATAACTTGACCTTTATTTCGAGGAAATGAAGAAAGAGAGAGAAAAAACTGTCTTAACATGAAATATGTAATGAAATTTCTGTTCAACCATAATTTATCAACGTAGACAGGTCTCAATTGTTTACAAGTACCACATGAAAGTTTTATGATAAAACATTATTAAATGAAAATTTTCAATATCATGTACTGGCTTTCTGTAAGCATAATGAAGCGAAATATATAAGTACGCCAAGCTACAATATCTAGATTTTCATGTCACCAACCCTACTAACTAAAGTAGTCTCTTTTTACCCGTACGATGGTGTATCCTTAGATAGACATACACTATAAGTTTGTTGCTAAAACCATTAACATATACGGCCATACCATACAGAGCCAAATTAATCTTTTGTTGCATGTGGCATGGCAACAACTTAATTTCTCATAAGCTAAAATTAAACCCAGAACTAAAAAACATTGAAAAAAGAAGCATGTATACATTTTTATTAATGATAGTTAAAACATCAAAAATATAACATATATAATTATTGATCCCGATATGTATCGTTTTATCCGAAAATCAATTTTTACGTTAATTGAGTGTTTTGAAAGTGTCTCGGGATTGAATTGATTTTTTTTTTTTGTACTGATCTTCAATGATTATGTTTGTTTTTATTTTTTTTATTTTTTATTTACTATAAATAGTTAAAATCATTAATTTAGTGCTGTGTATCTATTCTATGGATTTAAAGTTTGGAAATCAGCAGTTATTAGCAATTTTCCGTTTTGCCCCTTTGTTTAATGTTTTTTTACGATAAAGACCATGCAAAAGCGAATACCTGTTAAAGCTTCCATGTGGCTCTAGCAAATGGCCTATGTGGTGAAAGTTCCAGAAGAAACTTTTCTTCATCTCATTTGTGTCAATATAGTACGAAAGAGCTGAAGATAACCAAGTTCTGCAAAAATCAGCAAAGCAAACATTGCAGAGATAAAGAGGAGAAATCAATGGATAGATCATTGGAGGGCTCGCGAGAGCTTCAGTGCGTTGGGAAATTGGAGATTGCGATACCAAAACCTGTAGGGTTTTTATGCGGTTCGATTCCCGTTCCCACTGATAAAGCTTTCCATTCTTGCGCTTCTGCTCTCGTCCCTTCTAGCCAAACGTATTCCAATACAATTTCTCTCTCTCCCTCTCTCTCTCTCTCTATATATATATATGATTTTTATATCTTCGCTTATATGTGTTCTGATGGAAGTATGAATATATGTATGTGTATCTGAAGGTTCAGGACTGAGACTTTGTTTATCTGTTTTTTTCTTTTGTCTTTTTGGTTGGTACTGTATAGAGTAAGTGCACCTCGGTATAGGATGCTTCCGACGGAGACTGATCTCAACAGGCCCCCACTACTTCCAAATTTTCCAGAAAAGGCTCTTCGGATTGGCGCTGTGCAGTCCAAAGCTACTGGAGGTACTATATCTCTATGTTAGCTCAGATCCTCCGTAACATTTGAATTGATGAATTCAAATGTTGAATTGTATGAAATGTTTCTTGCAGTTAAGTAAAATATTATTAAAAGTAGTGATGAAAAAAAACATTTGCAGAGAATATTATATGAGTGTTTTGACTTCTAGAAACTTTATTAGATAACTTATGCTGCAGGAGGTGATATTCGGAGGTGATATTAGTTACTCCTGTACATTTCTCACCAATCAGATTTCTTTTTCTTTTCACTATTGTGTATTTATTTTTTCAAAGAAAAAACTGCACTAATCTTGAATTTGATTAGTTTGACGTACTATCATGTACTCCAGGAGTAATGAATAATTTCTCATATTGCATTGTCATTAGAGTTGTTCCTTACGGATGTGGTGACACATTAACATCCTCTGAATTCAATGTGGAACCTTTTGATGTTTGTGGAGGGATTTAAGTTGATGAGTTTTTATCTTAGTCTGGTAAATTGTGATCTGGTCAAATTTTACTATCACCCTCAGTTACAAGCTGCTTTTAATTATATAAGCATTAGGGGCAATGGAGAAGGTTATTTAATGAGCCTCCTGGTCAGTTCTCTGTTGGATTTCAGGAGCTTTGCAAAAGGGTTAATGGTCCAAACCCTCCCCCCCCCCCAAAGAAAAAGAAAAAGAAAAAAAAAGTGTGTTGAGTGAGATTGGCTCATAGCTGTTGGTTGAGTCAAGCAACCTTTGGTTTCAGTCTTTTAGATGAAATTGTAATAGGTTATTAGCACTTTATTATACTCATCATAGTTGTTGCTCTCAGTGTGGAACCTTATAGTTAAGTGCTGGGAGATGCCAATCAATTAAATTTTATCCTACAAACCAGTTAGATAGGCAGTATGACATTATTCCTTAGCTACTGAATTCAAAATTTTGAGTAGCTTCTAGATGATACTGTGATCCATGTTTGAAGCGCCCATGTTTTTTAGTTTCTGATTCTTATATTAGAATTTAAAAAAAATTAAAAAAGACATGAGAAGGGGTTGACATCTTTAATAATGTCTCCATTTGTTTATTACACTCTTAAGCCTTAACATATGAAGGTATCATTTGGTTCTTAAATTATCAGGTTTACCATGGGACGATGGTTCTGTTCCATCAGATTTGGCTAGGAAGTGTGAGGCCCTTGCTGTATCTGGTTTGGTTGAATATGGGGATGAGATAGATGTAATTGCCCCTACTGACATTCTGAAGCAAATATTCAAGATTCCATATTCCAAGGGTCGATTGTCAATTGCAGTGCAGCGTATTGGACAGACTCTTGTTCTGAATTCTGGGTTTGTGATATGAATATTAATTGCCTTCTTATTTACTTTATTCCTATTAACTCTAACGATTATGCTTCTTTACTTAATTGTAGGCCTGATATTGAAGAGGGAGAAAAGTTGATTAGAAGGCACAATAATCAAACAAAATGTGCAGATCAATCTCTGTTTCTGAACTTTGCTATGCAATCAGTTAGAAAGGAGGCTTGTGATTGTACAACAAATCATGGCCCATCACAGGAACATTTAAACTCTTCTGTTCTTCCTGGAGTAGATACTTCACGTTTTGTGGGGCAGGATGATGATTTTGCTCAGCATGAAGGATTAAATCATTGCTCAGATTATGCACATGTTAAGCAGGATGGTTTGTTTTGGAGGAAGAAGAGAAATAAGGGTTGTCACCCTGTGCATAAGGTTGCACAAGTTGGTGAGAAGCCCAAGTGTTCAGTGCAAGAGTCTGAAAAACATAGAAGAGTCGGTAATGATGAGTTTTTAAGGGTTCTATTTTGGCAATTTCACAATTTCCGGATGCTCCTTGGAAGTGACTTGTTATTGTTCAGCAATGAAAAATATGTTGCTGTTAGCTTGCATTTATGGGATGTAGCCCGACAGGTGAAAACAGATTACTTAATTTTGCTTTTTTGTTCATGACCTGCACACTGTGTATGTGTTTTTGCTTCTGACTACTTTATCCCATTTTTTCAGATTACTCCATTGACGTGGCTTGAAGCATGGCTTGACAATATCATGGCAAGTGTGCCTGAGTTGGCCATTTGTTATCATCGAAATGGTGTGGTCCAGGGTTATGAACTTCTGAAAACAGATGACATATTTCTATTAAAAGGAATCTCTGAGGATGGAACTCCTGCTTTTCATCCATATGTTGTCCAACAAAATGGTCTTTCTGTTTTGAGGTTTCTTCAAGAAAACTGCAAGCAAGAACCTGGAGCTTATTGGGTACAGATCTGACTTTTTATGTGGTTATTTTTTATTGTATTTTTTTTTTAAAATTTCTATTGCTGCTCACTGCAGCATCATTGACTGTGTTTATGATCTTCAAAAACTTTCAGCTTTATAAAAGTGCCGGTGAAGACATGATTCAGCTTTTTGATCTTTCTGTCATTTCCAAGAACCATTCATCTAGTGATTGTGATGATAGCTCAACCTCACTACCTTCTCTACTGCACAGAGGGAGAAGTGATTCCATGTATTCTTTGGGGACATTGTTGTATCGGATTGCTCACAGATTCTCTCTTTCAATGGTGTGGAAGCAACACTTTTTTTGTAATTGGTATAGAGTATTGTGTTGTAATTAGCTGCTAATAGTTTAATGCTTTTGTTTTCCCCCTCTTGGCAGGCTCCAAATAATCGGGCAAAGTGTGCAAAGTTTATCAAAAAATGTTTGGATTTTCTGGAAGAGCCAGATCACTTGGTATTGTTGGTTTCTGTTATTATCTGTAATTTTAAGACTTGCTGGCTGTCAAAGTAACACTTAAAATTCTTTTGAACAGGTTGTACGAGCATTTGCACATGAGCAGTTTGCAAGGCTTATCTTAAATTATGAAGATGATCTGGGACTGACGTCTGAAGTCCTTCGTGCAGAACATGAGCTTACAGTTACTGATGTTGAAGAAGAATCTCAGGACTTTCTAAGTACTATTTCTGAATTAGCTGTCCAGAAAAGGGTTTCCTCTGTGATTGAAGATGAGAAACCATGTGAAGATGGAGCATATTTTCAAGATTTAGTGAGAGATGCATCCATAAAGATGACTTTAGAGGCAAATGCATCTAGCCCAATAAAAACGATGGAATCAGGTGACCTTGAGCTCAAAGAGTCACTACCATTTTGTGATGATGAAAGCGACTGTAAATTGTCCCCAACAACCGCTCATGTTCAGACTGTTGTTGATCCAATCTCCTCTAAGTTAGCTGCCATACATCATGTTTCTCAGGCTATTAAATCTCTTCGATGGATCCGCCAGCTGCAAAGCACTGAATCAGAGATGGAAAAAGATTCTGGCACTTCTGATGTTCCACCTCCATCCATCGATCTTTCAATTTGTGCATGTGGGGATGCTGATTGTATTGAAGTTTGTGACATTAGAGAATGGCTCCCGACGTCAAAATTGGACCATAAGCTGTGGAAGCTTGTTCTCTTGCTCGGTGAGTCCTATCTGGCGCTTGGACATGCTTATAAGGAGGATGGCCAATTGCATAAAGCCTTGAATATTGTAGAGTTGGCCTGTTCTGTTTATGGATCAATGCCTCAACATCTTGAAGAAACAAAGTTCATTTCTTCAATGGTTAGTTGGCCATCAGTTCAGACTAACTTTGGAAATGACAAGACTAAACTTTACCATGGTAATGAGAAAGATCTATGCTATAGTTCTAATGAACAATCTCTTTCTTCAAAGCAGTTCTCTTCAACATACCTCTTCTGGGCCAAGGCTTGGATGCTTGTTGGGGATGTTTATGTTGAATTTTACATTTTAAAGGATAAGGAATCCTCTATACAAGCAGAGAGATCATCTACTAGGGAGCTGAAAGTATCATCTGAGGTTGTGAAGGAAGTTAAGAGGCTAAAGAAGAGGTTAGGGCAGTATATGCAGAATTGTAGTTCCTGCTCTTTAGTAAACTGCAGTTGCCAGAGTGATAGGGCAAGTAGTGGTAGTAATGCAAGCAGTAGTGGTGCAGATACACACCTATTAACATATGGCAGAAAACAGCATAAAAAATCACACACTAAGAGCTCCTCCTGTTCACTTCTGGAAGACCTTGAAGATGAATTTGCTAGCCAAATAGACAACAGACAAAGCTCTGATGGTGGTTTTCTGGAGCACAATATAGAGGGTAGAACTCTAGGAGAAGCTTCTGAGGCGAGTAAGGTCACTAGAAAAACTTTGCCAACTAGTAACTTTGAAAGAGTAATTGGTACATCACAGGCAGATGGTGCACGGTTAGCAGTGGCATCTCCATCTGATTTTGCTTCAAATGAAACATCAAGAGTGAAAAATGGTGGGATTTTTGAGTTCCTTGGAGGTCCTATAGTTGGAGATGCAGAATACAATCTTTCAATTGCTCAAAGCTGCTATGAAGAAGCTAGAAATGCACTGGGTGGACTCCCATCTGGTTCAGGAGAACTACAATCCATAATGAAAAAGCAAGGATGGGTTTGCAACGAACTTGGAAGATACTGGCTGGCAAGGAAAGAAATAAAAAATGCTGAACTTGCATTTGCAGACGCTATAAAAGCTTTTAGAGAAGTTTCTGACCACACAAATATTATATTGATCGACTGTAACTTGGGCCATGGCAGGAGAGGGTTAGCTGAAGAGATGCTGTCAAAGATTGATGAGTTTAAAGCACATGCATTCTTTCATGATTCATATAACCATGCTTTAGAGACTGCAAAATTGGAATATAGTGAATCACTTAGATATTATACGGCAGCAAAGTTGGAACTGAATTATATTCCTGAAGAAGCTGGTTCTGTACCTAGCAGCTTGAGGACTGAGGTATATACTCAGTTTGCTCACACTTATCTCAGGCTTGGCATGCTTTTGGCACGAGAAGATACAACTGCAGAAGTTTATGCCAATAGACTTGTGGAAAATGCATATGCAGGGAAATGTGGTTCTAGCATTCGAAGATCAAAAAAACAAGGTCAGAAGCATGAGGTTTCTGCTAATGATTCCATTAGGGAGGCACTATCTATGTATGAATCACTGGGTGAATTACGCAAACAAGAGGCTGCATATGCATATTTTCAACTGGCTTGTTACCAAAGAGACTGCTGTTTAAAGTTTCTGAAGCCAGATGGTAAGAAAGGAACTTTGCCTAAAGGTGAGAATGGAAGTCTCCAACGGGTCAAGCAGTATGCGTTGCTGGCTGAGAGGAACTGGCAAAAGGCTGCAGATTTTTATGGACCAGAAACCCATCCCACCATGTACCTGACTATTTTGATAGAGAGATCAGCTCTTTCTTCAAGCCTTTCAGACCCTTTTCATTCAAATGGAGTATGTTCTTGATCTTGATCCCTCTAAATATCTCAAATTTTTATTTATATTTAATGGTTCGGTATTTGGGTTTATGTGTTTATTTCTTTTTATTAGAAGGTGTTTGGAAACATACTATTCTAAAAGCTTAAATCAACCAACAATACTTTTGTACACTTATTATCTCTCATAAGTGTTGGTACCATGCAAGCCAAATAACTAGCCAACAATACTTTTGTACACTTATCAATCTCCACAAGTGTTGGTTTTATGTACCATGTATGTCAAATATTTTCAATTCAATAATTGGAGTTAAACAGGGTTTGAACACAAGATCTTCAACTTTGATACATAACCTTGATACTATGGGAAAAATGACTAACAATACTTTTATACATAACTGTGACTTAACATGATTGTAGTGTCTAAATAGTTGTCATTGAATAAACCCCATCCCAACTAGTTTCTTATGCCAAAGATAAGTAGACACTGGCTTTGTAAACTTAACGATTGATAAGTCAATCTCTAGCTGAAGACCAACAAGGTCTATTTCTTTTAAGCTGAAACACATAAATGAAAACAATATTCCCCTGATAGAGCTTTTTTTTGGCGTCAGCTGAAGCAGAATCTGCTGTTATATTCTGCCCAGAGTATGCAGACTTGGATTCTGATGGAAATATTTGCTATTTTCTGTTATGCGGTTTTATAGAACAGTGATTTAGTTTTAAAATTGTATGCTTCAGTTGTCCAGGCTATGCAGCCACCTGCCCTTTATCTACCTGTCTAATTGATTGCCTGCCAAGTTATGTTCTGTCCAGTAGACAAATGTAATGGTTTTTAAGAAGTGTTGTCATTCATGCTTTATGTTTAAGGAAAGCAAATGCACTTTTTGTTTATTTAACATTACAATAGCGTACTTATTAGATTCATCTTGCATTGCCACTGATAGATTTTATCATGCAATGATTGAAGATGGTCATGAATGATGGCTATCTTTATACAGTGAAGTGCTAATTTTAATTTCTTACAGTTACAGGTCACAACATATATCTTTATCTAATATAGAAATAAAGCGCAAGTTTAATGCATAAAAAATAATGCAACCATAAGCTATATAAAATCCCTACTTATCAATTGATATTTATGAGGAATGAAAGTGACTTAGAAATAGATTCAAGTAGCATTTAGCCAAAAAAAAAAAAAAGAGTAGAGTGACTATTAACTGTAGTTTCCAACGAGTTCCAATTTATATGGCTTTGTGAGTGTTTGTATGATGTTGCCTGTGGATGCTGGGCAACGCGTAAATGTATCTTTCAAGCATAATTTCTAGGAGACGATGGTTCTGGATAAGTTAGTCCATGGTTGCCTCTTAAGGACTGCAGAACGCAGATTATAAATATTTTACATTTTAAAGCGTAGTTTGAATTACCATAAATAATTGGGCTTCAGAATCCGTACTTGGAAGATATGCCCTTGTGAGCATTTGGATCTTTTTAACTGTAGTTTGATCATCTTGTCTTGCGTTATGTTACTTGAGGTAGTATAGACCAGGATCTAGTAAATAGTATAATATCCAGATATATGCGTTGCACCTGTGTACTTGTTTGTTTCATTGTTTTCATGCAATTGCCTCTATTACTTTGGCTGGACTTTGAAAGAACTATGCACATGTAGCGTATATCTGTGTTTGCCTTGCCTGTATTTCTAAACTGTCTTTGCTAATGTGATTGACACAGCAATTACACGGTTCAACTGTTCGACATTATATTATTATTTTTATCTACTAAGATTTGGATCCTACATACTGCTGTCTCCAAGATGTTATTACTATAAGCTGATAAACTGCAATTGTTTCAGATGCTGGAAGCAGCTTTATCTTGTATGCTTGAAGGGCGTCATTTGTCAGAAGCCAATCCAGACTCGGTTAGAATCAATTATCCTGAATTACATTGCAAATTTTGGAGTCAGTTGCAAATGCTTCTGAAGAAAATGTTGTACATGGCACTTTCGGCGACTGGAAGCAACTCTCCAGCATCCAACAGATTTTTGGATGCTGGCAAACTTCGAGAACTTTATAAAAGATCTCTTGTGCCTGACGATTTCAGTCAATTGCATGCTATGTACTCCTTGTGGACATCATAACCATGCCCTGCACAATGTCATGCCAATTTGCAGTTGGTGATCGTAGTAGCTGAAGGTAGCTTCCAACAACTCTGGTATATATATCTGCTTTAGCATACTCATTTGATAGTTATAGCGGAAATTTCAAAGGATTGTGGTGTTGGAGGAGTATGGAGTACTTGTGAAAAAAAAAGTGGATAAATTGAGAGTTTTTGCAGTCCCCAACTTCGTATATGCTCACCCACTATTCACGACGATTTCACAGATTGAAAAGTTTGTAAGTTAAATAGAAAAAATTAACTTAGTTGATATTCTTTGTTATTTTAACCAGTAATTCATAATGCCACTGCTCTAGTCAAATTAAGTTTACAAGTTATGATACGTGTCCTCTTGTGACGAAGAAAAAATTGATTATAGTAAAACGGTTCCTACTTGAATTATGATAATAATAAAAAAAATCCCTAACGTGAATAATATTAATAATGGATTCTTGTTATTTGCCGGGAGTAAACTGAATACATGGCCCTTAATTTTTATTCTTAATTTCATTTTTAGTATAAAAAGAAATAAAGATAAATAAACTGGTTAAAAAAGTATATAAAAATAGAATAAATTTAAATAATTGGAAGTGAACCCTGTTGATATTTCCGATGTGAATGAGACGGGTAGAGGTGGTGTGGTTATTCACATCTTGCATTTAAATATAGCGAGAGATGGGGCAGTGATAGGAGGTTCGGATATTTATTAATTACGGGTAAGTAAAATTTCTAGCATAATTGTTTGTTAGTAATTAAATTTAATAAATTTAAATGTAGATTATAAATTATAATTATAACTAAATATTTTATTTTATTAGTTTAATAATTAATATAATATTTTTTTTGTCTAATATATCATAATATTAAATTTTAATTATTAAATTATTTATTAATTTATAAATATATAATTTATTTTAAAAAAGTTATTAAAAAAGGAATAGTAGATAGGATGTGAAGGGTAATTTTAGCTCCACCCATCTCTCGTGGAAACATTCTTTATAGAAGTCAAAATCGAAGTTTTTTTTCACAAATTTCAGTTCCTTTGTCTCTACGAGAAAATTTACATTTTCTATTAATAAATAGAGGTGATTACTAAATTGAAATGATCTATTTTTGATTATTAGAATTTAATTTGATTTGAATTAAATTTAAAAAATTTTAATTCAAATTTAATTAATTGATATAATCGATTTAAATCGGATTTTTTTAATAGAATAAAGTTAAATTGATATTAAAATTTATTTATAAATTATTATAATATATAAACTATGATATACACATTTCTATTAAATTGATATTTGGATCGGATATTATTATATTTGTAGCATAATTTATTATTTAGTCACAATAAAATAAAAAGAATAAAAAGTATGTCTGTATAATTATCATAAGTATTTGTATTTATTTTTACACTAAAATAATAATCTAATAAAATTATGATATATATAATATTTAAATATAATATATTATAAAATAAAATATTTATTTATAATTTAATAGAATTCAATTGGCAACAAACTAATTAAATTTTAAAATTTATAATATGAATATTGTATGCTTTTAACTTTAAATTTGATTAAATTATAAAATTTATAAGATTCGAATAACAAATCAAAATTTTCAATTTAGTTAAATTAAAATATCATCACTACTCAACTAATACAAATATTCCTAAGTGAATCAAATTTAAAGGGTATAACAGGTGTACCGTGTAAGTGTAAGCTATCATCAATATCGTTTGGAAAAAAATAGAGAATGAGCAAAATGACCACAAGAGGAAATGAACTAAAAAAAAGAAAGTGTTCTTTTTCGGGAAATGAAAGGTTATCTACACCACAACATGAACACAGATATAGCGTAAAACATTTTCCGTATAAAATAATTAAAAGAAAACAGAAATTTCCTTTACAAAGAAAATAAATTCATGGTTGGATTTTGCTCAATAAGTCTGTTGTTCTGTAGGCTGTGCAGACTATTAATCACCTTTTATTTTAATGTCTTTTGTTTTTATAAGTTTTTTTTTATCGCTTCTAACTTGAAATTGGATGTTGTCTAGTTTTAAATAATATTTTTCTTTGAGTTTTGCGGTAATTAAGACTTTTTTGACTGCTCTCTTAATAATCATTTTGATTTAGTATTTTGGGTCGTGGAGAATTTGGAATTCTTGCAACTAAAGATTTTTTACAAATGAAGTTTTGGATCAATCCTAAATTGTTATCTTGACAGTGGCACAATTATAAAATATTATTGAAGTTCTATGGTTGTTTTATTATGAATAGGAAACAACATACAAAAAAATTTAATTTATAATAAATATTACTATGATATATATTTCATTCATTTTAGATGTTTTATTTTAATTTGTTTTCAATTATTAAATATATTGATTATATTTCATTGATGTTTGATTCTTCTGTATATTCTAATTACATCTTATATACTTGTTCTAGTAATTTTAAGTTCTTATATTCCTTTTTATAAGTTAATTTATTAGAGTATTTATTGGTATAATGAATTTCTTTATTACGTATCAAACATTTGTAAATTTTGTAGCTTGATAGAAAATAATTTTCTTGTTCTAAAATATATTTCCTTATAAGGTTCTTAATTATATCTTCTCTTATATTTAGAAAAATCTTATATACTATATCCATACTTTCTTGACATTTAAAAATTATTATTGTCATAATATATTTTAAAATTTTCTTTAGCATAATTATATTCATTTATTCTTTGACATCTTAAAATTATCCAAGATTTATGTTCTTTTATTCTTCTTCTTAAAGTATTAGTAATGCTATAGTATTTCTATTTCTCTAACTTTCTTCAAAAGTTTTATACATAGTTCTTTGTAACTTTTAATAAAATATTTCCTTAAATTGTTGTTTTATTTTAAGCATCTTGTGATAACATATTTCATATTAACATATAAAAGAATCTATGTAACACATATAAAATATTTTCATATTTACTAAATGTCATTTAACGTCATTATTTTTAGTTCATTTGTTTTAATAATGTGGTTGTTTTGTCTTCTATTATGAACTCTTTATATATTTTATTTACCACTTTATTTAAACATTATCTTTATGTTTCAGAATCTCCTTGCATCATAAGAAGTATATCATCTAATAGATTACTAAATCATATTTTTATATTTTTATTCATTTTATTGTTTAATAATACTTTTATAAATTGATGTGTTTGTATTAATAGTTTCATATGTCAAGATTAGTATACTTATTGTCCTAGCCTATTCATCTAAAGTCATTTTTCTCTCTTTAATACTATCTAGACATTAAATTTCATTATTATTTTCATAAAGCTTGAATTTTAGTGGTATATATCCTCTAATACCCCAATATAATCATTCTTTCATTTTTTGTTGTCATATTATGTTTGAAGGATTAGGTTCATCTGGTCTTTTTCTATTTGATTTCATTTCTAGAAGGATTAGAAGTTTCTCATTGAATTATAAAGGACATTATTGTGTTTTTTTACATAGTAATTTTAAAATTTTATGATTTATAATCTGTTTCATTAATTACTATCATATCATTTTCTTTTTTATTAGAGAATATTTTTTCTTCATAATGTTTTCTTAATTTCACATTTGTTAATGTTAATAAAATCACTAAGATTTCTAGGTCTTTATTTTCAGGATTAATAAATTACTCTTAATATTTTTCTATATTTCATTAGGTTAGAATTATAGATTTCTTTTTTCATTATAAGGAATCATTCCATTCTTTTTAGATAGTTCTTCTTTTAATCCTTTTAATAGATCTATTTTTAGAATGTTTAGTTGTAATATGTTATCATAATTATTTTGTATTATTTCTTTAAAAAAAATTTCTTGGGTTTTATTTTTATTTTGTAAATATTTTATTTTCTCTTTTAACAGAATTAAGGCTTTCATTATAGCCTTTTGATTATTTGTTATGTTTATTGGGATATTATTATTTTCTAATTATATTTCTTGTAATTTATCATTTAACAATTTTAAGAGATTTTTACTTTGTAAATTATCAATTTTTGTTATTTATCCATTACTTGATGGATAAGATTTTTGATTTCTTTAATTTCTTGTTTAGATTCTTTTATTTCTTTTTCATGTTTTCATTCCTATCTGCTTATTTTTATTTGATTATTTGTAAATTTTATTTGTAGTATGTTATTTTTTTTCTAGTATCAAAGGTTTTTCTTTAACATCTATGTTTCATTCTTCAAGTATTTTAAAATCTATTAATATTTTTGGTTTTATTATTTGTTCAATTTCTTAAAAGGTTTTATTTATTTCTATGAATTCATTTTGTATATATATTGAATTATTATGGTTATTTGTTAATTATTATCCTACTATGTATTGTACTAAAAATTTGATGATTTTTTCTTTAATTAAATCTCATCTTTTAAATTCATAAACTAAATTTAATATTTAATTTAATTTTTTTATCATTAATGTTAGTGACAAACTTAGGATATTATGTGAATTTTAATTTATGGTATTCTAAGTTTCTAATTCATAATAAATCATCTTTCTTTCTTATTATTCTATTATCAAAGAGTATTAATTTCATTGGTACATGTATTTATTCTATAAAATGTGTTTTTATTAATATTTAAATTCTTTCTAAATTAATATATCTTTCTTTTGTCCTTTTTAGATTTTAGATATTTTATTTATAATATTTATTTATCAATTAATGTTATGTTAAGCCTTATTTTTATATCTATAATATTAATACTCATTTTTTATTACTTATTACATAATAAATTATATATTTTATTAATTTTTTTTAGAATAATGAATCTTTGAATCTATCTCATTCTTTAAGGTTTAATTTTGTTTTTTATATATTTTTTAAATATCTCTTTGTTAATTAATTACTATTTATTGTGAAAAATAAATTAAAATGTCTTCTATTTTTATTTTTATTGTTTCTTGATTTCTATTATATCTTGTTTTTTTTTTATTTTTGTAATTTTTACGTATAAAAATTAATACTTATTTTTATTATTTTTAACTTTTGTTAAGTTTAGATACTTATAATATTTTTAAAATATTTATAATATTATTTAAAAATTTAAAAATATTACAGATATTATAAAAGAAGGTATGAAATAGTAATTATTTAATGGGTAACGTTATCATTACCAACTTCGCTGGAGCCCTTCAAGCTTGGAAAATATTTTGTTATGTTATGAAAGAATATTATATTTATTAGATTTTTCAAAAATGTGTAAAATATTACAAATAAATTTATAATTCAATAACATATAATATTTACAATTTAAATTTAAGTAATGGGTGTTCGAATATTATAATTATTTAAAAAAAAATTGTATCTAAACTATTTATAACTGATATAAATATTAAAAGAAGTTACAATTAGAAATAAAACATATGGGATTTAAGTTACAATTATAAATATATAAATAATATAATTTAAAAAAAATATAAGTACAATAAACATTTTTTATATTATAAAGAAACATTTTCTTACACCCAAAACAAATTTAAAAATAAAATTATATATATAATGATTATATTATGTAATTAAGTAATTTTTTAAATGGTTTGATATAATTACTTTGCTTTGTAATACTAAAAGGTTCAATCATCATAACTATTATTTCAAAAAAAAAAAAAATCTCTGAATTCCTACGCTTCTTAATCGACAAAAAGTCGAAACTTGAAGAAAAATCAACGACCGTAGTCGATACGACAACCCAACAAAAATGCCAAGAAGGCCACACGTTCCTCGTTCACTATCGAATTCTGCGTTTTACTTGTTCTCATCACTTGTGCTTTTGATTTCTATACTTTGCTTCCCAACAATGGCGGAAACCTCTACTCCCCAATCCGGCGATTCATCGGCTGATAAAGTCGCGGTTCATATTGTCTACACTGAAAGACCTAAAGATAATGAGGACTCTGAGGCCTTTCACATCCGAACCCTAGCTTCTGTTCTTGGCAGGTATGCTCTTGTTCGATCGGTTTGTTTCTCGTTTTAACTGGGGGTTTCTTTCAATTCACGTATTTTTTTAATCGAATTTTGCATTATCTTGTGTGTAGTGAGGATGCTGCGAAGGAGGCTCTTCTTTATAGTTACAAGGCGGCTGCCAGTGGATTCTCCGCTAAGCTCACTCCTAAGCAGGTGGAACAGATGTCAAGTAAGACTGCTTCTAATTCTTATTTCCATTTATTTGTTTGCCTTTGATTTTGTTCGTCTTCAAACACCCCCTCCCTCCTTTTTCCTCCCCTTCAATTTCGGACGTTTTGATACATGGAGTGATGTATATTTTTTTCGGGCCATGATTTTTTATATTTCGCTTTTAATTTCTTGTGGTTACCTTTGTTTTTGGCTGCTTATAGGAGAATTGAATTGAAGTTTTTGTTTGGAGCTAACTGGTGTCTTAGTTTTGATCTATTTATTTTAATGTTTAATCATATTGTTATGAGGAATTTTCCATCATAGGATGTAGATTTTGGAGAGGGTAAATTAAAAGATGAATGTGATGGTGGCAGAGAAGAGGGTCATCACTTGTGAGCAATAAAGAGGCCTACAAAACTTCTTTGCAACTCAAGATTAACATCGGCTAGTCAGGTACCAAATTTTACCTGAGAACTTAAGCATCTTAGCCAAGGTGGGATCAGAAGTTCTCGAGCTTCAGGGATGATAGGCAAGCCGCCTTTCATGTTTCCTTTATGCCTGACTAATGAAGTTGGATGTAGCCTAGTTAATAGAAAAGAGCATAAATAGAATGAGAGGTCAAACTGAAAAGAATTGATTAAATGTTAAGACATCATGGTTAGAATTGGATCTGAACTCAAAGTAAAATCAAGTGCTTGTTCATCTTTTTTGGTGGTGTAGAAAGATGTATCATGACCAATGGTTTTTAAATTTGAATCCTTCATATAATAGTAGGCCTTTGATGGGATTAGCTCATTGTTGTTAGACTTGTTCGAGTTATTGTTTGATTTTAACCCGATGTCCTTAAAGTTTAGCAGGCTTCTGACAAACAATTAAAATTCTGCTGTCTGTCTTAAAAAGTTCTATTTTTCTCCATACAAATTACCCAAAGCACAGCCCATTTATCACATTTCCATGACGTGTCAACCTTTTTCTCTATCCCCACACCTGATAAGCGGGATATTGATCCATAGATCTTATATCTTAGGCTTCATAGCCCAGAAACTTTTAACACCTCATGGAATGTTTGATGTTGGATTTAATAGGGTAGTGGACTACTTATCCTCCTTGTTTTATCTGTTTTTTAATTAAACTTACTTGGATGTTTCTTATGAAAACAACAGCAAAAGGAGAGGGGAAAAATTAAAATAGTGATGTTATCTATTTAAAAATCAAAGAGTTGTTTCATATTTCTGTATGTTACCTTGCAGAAGGATAGGAGAGGGATAAAATTAAAATAGTGATATTATTAAAAATCAAAGTGTCATCTATCTGTGTGTCATGCTCTCATGCAGAAGGATCATTCGAAGTTTATAAACTCTCCGTTAGAACAATTAAATTTCCATCTTTACTGAACATGCATAATTAGTTGGCAAAGGAAGTATATTAGGTTTTCACATCCTAAATTCCATGAAAATTAAATCCCCATGCAGCATTTCTATAGAAACCATACTCTAGTTATGGTTTTTGTTTTAGGTCCTTTCTTCTCTCCTCAATTTGTTTACTTTAAAACAAGAAAAGAGAAGGGAATTGTTCATTTCTTGCAAGTTGGTTCTTTCCTGCCTTCGAACTTCGAAGTACATAATTCAGCCTAGATATCTATACTGTTGTCTTATGTTTTAACAAAATTATCTTTCCAGGCACAACAAGAAGAAAATGTGTATGTGTTGCGTCTCATGATTGATGGAAATGATTTATTTGTTCATTTTTCTGTGGCAGATCAACCAGGTGTTCTGCAGGTTGTCCCGAGCAGGACACTCCAATTGCATTCAGGACCAGCAAAGTTGTTCTAGAGGGAATGAACTCGTATTCTACGGAGACATCTTTTCACAAAAGTTTGTTTCCCTATGTAACCATTCCCACTTGTTTACTATTTTCCATGTGTGCTTATATTCAAATAAGGCTTTAGAACTACGCCATGTGACAAATATTTATCCTGCATCACTCTGGCTTGCATGTATAATTAGCCAATGATGGTTCAAGTTTAACAAAAAATATTAACTGATCTTTCGACCACAATGTCAATTTGATCAAACCTGTGATATGTAAATATACCGTGTTTAGATAACAGTGCATCTATCGCTTAGAAAAGGCGGGTTTCTAATGTGCTACATGCAAAAGTTTGTTGGAATAAAGAGCATAGTTTGCTCTGGGAATTCGTCCGTCTTTGAAGCCATGAAAAACTTTTAGGAATTGATATGAAACTTTTATTAAAGATTTGTTTAATAATGATTTTGATTCTTAATTTATGATTTTTTTAATTATATTTGGCACTAATTTTTTATTTTTATTATCACAATTTTAAATAATCAAAACCAAAATATGCGGGTGATTCATAATTTTTTAAAGAGAATGTTTTAATCATATTTTTTTTGTATGTATTAATATTAAAAGAAAATGGGTAAAAATTTAAAATTTGTAAATAATAACATAATTTTTTTTAGTTTTTGAAAAAAATAATAAGAAGAAAATAGAAAGCATTAACAAATAATTTGTAAATGATTTTTGAGTTTTTTTTCTTCTTGAAAATCATTAAATATGAATTGTGATTATTTTTATAACAGAATTATAAATCATAAAATTAATTATTTAATTAGAAATTATAAGTTAAAAAATTGTTATCGCCTAAGATAACAAGCAATTGTATGAGTTATTTTTAATGAAAAATTATATGATTGGATGTCAGTGGCTGATTGACTTTCTACAAGATAATCGATACTCACTTGTTTACAACACAATGCAATGGTATAGGATGTCTATTGTTATTCCTAGTTCTATACGCCCGCCGGGTCCGATTAGCCTCCTCAAAAGATGGAACTTAGGTACAAACAAATAGAAACTTTAGATATAAACCAATGATTCTCCCTGAGAATTACAAACACCCTCTAAAAAAAGAGTATAACAAACACATATGACATAGCATCAAGTGGGCGGTAAAAATAAAACAGAGCTAATGGTTTTTACTACTTTCGCAAAAGATAAATAGTTAGTGGTTCCAATGTTTATTATATTAGTATGAGAAAATATGCATATTGAATAGATAGTGTTTTGCTTCATAAAAAAGGTTGTTGGTGTCAGCTTTAGTCCACGATTTTCGATTATGAAATTTAGGAGAAATTATTTATTAATTCAAGAATAAGTGGTGTGATAATCCCTATTAATTTTATTGGGAGGTTGTTTTAAAAAAAATAGTAGATTATTGTGTATTTTAATAAAAATTATTGTATTTATCTTACATCACATTGGATAGGAGCACCACATACACAATGGTCTAAGATTAATATATAATTTCTATGAATTTTGGACTCCATATTTCAAGATTGAGAGCTTCAATGTATGAAACAAACTGAGTTTTCCATAATTTAAAAAAAAAAATTAAAAAAACTATATTTCTTACTATAAAAACCTATTAAACTACATTAACGTAAATTTTTTTAAAGAAAAATACTATACTTTAGAGGTTACAATTAACCAAATGTTTATAAAACGAAAATTTTAACTCATTAGTTAAAACAAATAATGTACTAAACAAAATAAGAACATAATTATTCTCAAAAGTAATAGCAATTTTTTCCCTTTATTATGGTGAAAATTGTAAACTATTAATTTTAATATTTTTTTAGTCTTTTATATTCTATGGTTCCTAACATTTACTTTAAAACAATATTTGGTTTTTAACATTTAAAAAAAATATTTAGTGCATAATTTTTTAAAATTTAACAACTTTAAATCAATTTAATAGTTTTTGTGAAAAGTTTAGAGATTGTATTATGTTAAAATAAGTTTTAAAAGATTAGGGATTAAATTATATATTTTAAAATATTATGGATAAATTTTTGTTTTGAAGTAAAGTAAAGGATGAATAGAATATAAAAAACATTTTTTTAGTATAATATTTATTTAAATGTGCTATTAGGTAGCAAATCAAGGTAAAACAAACCAAAGGATAACATGATATGATGGTCCTAAACTCCTCACTTCCAAGTTCCAATTTTGTTTCTCGTAAAAAAAATAAAAAAAATTAAATAACATGATATGATGGTCCTAAACTCCTCACTTCCAAGTCCCAATTTTGTTTTTTCTAAAAAAAAAAAAAAAATCCTAATTTTATTTTCTCGTAAAGTTACTCTTATTCTAGCTTAACTGCATATTAAAACATTTCTAAAACCACAAATACTGCTGTGACAAAGTAGAAAGAATAATTAATTAAAATCTCAAACATCTTAGCAAAAAAAATAAAATCTCACACAAAACCTTAACCAGTCTTTGTTTAAGCAAATAAATGGTGACGTAATATGCTGAAACGCAGAGAATCATATCAACCCTTCCCCACTTGAAATGGACACGACATGCACTATCCAAAAAATTAAGGGATAAAAAAAAAAACTCTCCAACAGAAAAGCTAAACACAAGTAATAATCTCATTCATTGAATAATTTCTACACCGAAAAACAATTAACGAGATCAGAGCAAGAACAGCGGATAGATATATCCCTGAGAATTTCTCGAAAAAGAAAAAGAGAGGGAAAATAAAGTAACAATGAAGAAACAAAGCACATCGTCACAATCATCTTCAGGCAGAATGGTATTGCCATATCAAACGCCAAAATTAAGAGACCATTACCTGATGGGTAAGAAACTGGGACAAGGCCAATTTGGCACCACATATCGGTGTACCCAGAAATCAAGTAGCAACCTTTATGCCTGTAAATCCATTCCCAAGAGAAAACTGGTCTGTAGGGAAGATTACGAAGATGTTTGGAGAGAGATTCAGATTATGCACCATTTGTCTGAACAACCCAATGTTGTACGGATCGAGGGGACTTATGAAGACAATGTGTTTGTGCATTTGGTTATGGAGCTATGTGCTGGTGGTGAATTGTTTGATAGGATTTTGCAGAAAGGTCATTATAGCGAGAGAGAGGCTGCCAAGCTCATCAAGACAATTGTTGCTGTGGTTGAGGCTTGTCATTCTCTTGGTGTCATGCATAGAGATCTCAAGCCGGAGAATTTCTTGTTTGATACCACTGCTGAGGATGCTAAGCTTAAAGCAACCGATTTTGGTTTATCTGTCTTTTACAAGCCTGGTTAGTTTCTGGGTTCCTAGATATCTTCTTTCTTCGTTTTTCTTCTTCTTTTTGCTTAATCTTTTGCATCTTTTGAATCTGCATGCTAGACATATATAGCTTCTTCTTTTCAATAATCCTTTTTGGGGTGAAAGTGGCATCAATTTTGTCATGGTTTTGCGTTTGATCTGGGAAATTAATTTAGGATGAATACATCTTAGTTTTCGATTCAAAAGTCGAAATGCATAGCCTTTGGACAGAAATACCGCTTACTTTTGCTATAGTTTGGCGGCATATGTACCACAAATATTATTACTTTCTAGTATGGCCTGGTTTTTATCTATTTCTGTTTTCTTGGCTCTTGAATTGTATTCCCTCAATGGAAAAATGCTCTAGAGTCCTATAATTTTTATCAAATGACTTGCATCGATATGACAATGACCGATTGCTTAATGTGTTTATTTGTTTCTTTGTCTAGGACAAAGGTTTTACGATATAGTTGGAAGTCCTTATTATGTTGCACCTGAAGTTTTGCACAAGAACTATGGACCTGAAGTGGATGTATGGAGTGCTGGTGTGATACTCTACATCCTATTAAGTGGGGTTCCCCCTTTTTGGGCAGGTAACTCGCTTGACAAGTCGAACTCTCTTTAAGTTTTGCGGTCTGGAATGGCATAAACTTGCATTGAGGTTCTCTTTTTTATACATTTCATTTATTTACAGAAACTGAAGCTGGGATCTTCAGACAGATTTTAAAGGCCAGAATTGATTTTCAATCTGATCCATGGCCTAGTATCTCAGAAAGTGCAAAAGATTTGATACAGAAGATGCTGGATAGGGACCCAAGAAGGAGAATCTCTGCCCATGAAGTCCTATGTAGGTTATTTAAAACCTATTATTATGGAATAATCCTAATTTTCTATTTATACAGTCAGTTTACATCTATATTGTAGCTGCTTTGAACTTGTTGACTACTTGTTTGTTTTAGGCCACCCTTGGATTATAGATGACAGAATTGCACCAGACAAACCTCTTGACTCTGCAGTTTTCACCCGTCTCAAGCAGTTCTCTGCAATGAATAAACTTAAAAAGATGGCACTGCGTGTATGTTTTCTTGATATTTTCATGCTTGCAACTTCCAGATAGATTGTCATCGTAATCAAACTTGATGGTTTATCAGGCCGTCAAATAACCTGTTAAAATCTAATTTGAACTTATGTCAAGGTGATAAAATAACCTGGATTTTGGATCAACAAAGAAATCTTGAATCTCGTTGGACAATGTTGTAAAGTGGAGAGGCTCAATCTGTGGCTTTGGAAGTATAGATGTCAAGGGCCTCATGGGTGATGGATTAAACATAACCCACATTGATCCGTCACCATTGTATCATTGTTCTGTTAACAGAAAAATGGTGATGGTATATGCATAGAGATAACATTGAAGAATAGAATAGCTTTTGGTGTTCTAGGATACCTTACCCACAGAAAATGAAACGCTGTTAAAAACTACATATGATACACTCACTGTTCATTTACCTTGGATGGTGATAATAGGTTTGAAGTGGATTAATAAGGCTTCGGTTAAATGGTTTATTTGACCAATATACGGCACCTGTTGCTTAAGATGGTTGGATTTTCATTCAATTTGCAGCCTCTTCAATGAAAATTTATATAGCTTTCATGACAAAGATTGACACAAAGAGCAGCACTGGGTTTGTGATGATAATAGAGATCTCTCATTTATTCTTCTTAGCTAACAAATTAGTATGCTTTGTTAAAAACCAAACTAGCATACACACTATAGAGCTTTAGAGCTATTGTCTTTTTTTATATAGTATGTTCCAAAGAAATAGATTTATTATGTTATGTTAACTAGTTAAGATTGTTATTTTATTTATTTATTTATATTTTTATCATCTGTAAGATGCTTCATTGCATTAAAGGTTTGTATGGACGGGCATGGAGGGAGAAAGACTGCAATATTCGTTGTTAAATTCCATTCCCTTCTTCAGTTGTCTAATTAGTAATTCACAAATATTCAGATGAAATTTAACATCCATCATTTAGTTGTGTTGCTGAAAGACTTGCAAACAGAGTTATGGAAACAGATGTTAAATTTAAGTCAATTGCGCGTCATCGCATGGCATGAATAACTTGTTCTGCTATTTCAGATCACATGAATCTGTTCTCTCTTCTTTGCTGATTTATTGTGCATTCAGGTTATTGCTGAAAGACTTTCAGAGGAAGAAATTGGTGGTTTGAGAGAGTTGTTCAAAATGATTGACTCGGACGGTAGTGGGACAATTACATTCGAGGAACTTAAAAAGGGTCTGAAGAGAGTTGGTTCTGATCTCATGGAATCTGAAATTAAGTCCCTTATGGAAGCGGTAAATATGATCATGATCATAAATTGCAACTTAATAGTGATGTGGTTTCAGTATCATTTTAGTCAAATCAGTTTTTGTCTTTCTTATGATACAACTTTTACAGGCTGATATAGACAACAGTGGAACAATAGATTATGGTGAATTTCTTGCTGCAACCATGCACCTAAATAAAATGGAGAAAGAGGAGAATTTGGTTGCAGCCTTTTCCTATTTCGACAAAGATGGTAGTGGTTACATCACCATTGATGAGCTCCAACAAGCTTGCAAAGAGTTCGGCCTAGGTGACGTACATCTTCACGATGTGATCAAAGAAATTGATCAAGACAATGTAAGTGTCTTTGATTATACAGTTCAGATTTCCATTTCTTCTGTATTCTATCATTCAAGTTACTCTTTCAAAATTAGCATTGTGATTTATTTTCCCTTGTCCATTAAAGTTGCAACTGTTTTTCACAATTCATAATATAGTCCATGAAAGGATAATAATGGTTCACATGATAATTTATCTAAGATAAAACTAGATAAAACGAAGTACATGATAGATCATATGTAGGATTTGATACTTTTAGTAGTACATTTCTTCAATAAAAGGTATAAAAGGATGTAGATTTATATTTTTATAACAATTCTACGACATTTCTTATATCTAATTTTAGGTATGCAAATGATTCAAAATTAGTATTTAATTGTAGCCTTTGATGACAAGTTTTGGGTAATCATTATAAAAAAAATCAGTTACTAATTAAAATTCTAATTTACATAGACTTGTGAGGATGCTAATTTCAGACTCATTGTATATGAAGCTTTATCATGCTGTGTAAGAGTCAAAACAGGCACATAACCTGTACTTTTTGCATTTTGTGACATCACATATTAGTTAAGGCTTGTTTGGTCATTACCCCAACACAGTTAATGCTAATCTTTTTTGTAACGGCGTAAATTGTGAAGCAAATTAATATAGAGAGAGAGAAAGCTAAAAGGGGCTTCTTCTTCTTTTTTTTCTTTTTTAATTTTAAAACTTTGTGATCTATCTAATAAGATATATTTATTTTGTTCCAGGATGGGCGTATAGATTATGGAGAGTTTGCAGCAATGATGAGGAAGGGTGATGGAGGCGTGGGAAGGAGCAGAACTATGAGAAGCAATTTGAACTTCAATTTGGTCGATGCCTTTGGAGTGAAAGAATCCTAATCTAAGCTATAATTACTCAATTAAGTTAAAGAATCATTCTTTTGTACAGCAATTTGTTGGGAAATTATTCGACACAATTAAGTTAATTTACAGTCTGAAAATAAACCTATAATCCCTTTAATGATTCTATTATTTTGCTCAGAAACAAACTTATGTGATCCTATTAAATTCTCGTAAGTTTTGACTTAGAATCATTATTCATCCAAATTACATTTTATTTTGGTTATTTTTGAGTTGATTCCAATTGATGCATAATTTTTAAGAAAGATTCAAATAAACCCATGTTACGATTTTCTTCTTGAAATTAGTCGGAATGAGACTTGTGAAATATTCATTAACTTTTTTCCCAATTAATATTAGATGTATTTTATCTATTTTGGTGACAAATAAGATAATAATATTTTTAAATCTAATAATTTTTTAATTAAAGATTATTTTTTGAAAAATGGGAAAATATTTCAATTTTTTTTGTTACAAGTGAATTTTTAATTGTTGTAACTTGAAATTACTAAATTATATTTTAGTCAATTAGACAAGTATTGATAAAATGCATTTTTTATTATTTATAACATATGAGTTTAAGGATTTTATGTTAAATTGGACAAATTTATTTATTTTTTAAAGTTATAAAACAGATCTAATAAACCTAGAGAGGAGTGATTATATTATTTTCAAATTTTATCAATTTATAATTTAATAACTGTTTGGACATATGAACTAACCTGGAGGTTGGTATGAGACTACATAATCATACCAAACTTTATATCAGATGAGATTTATATGATCAAGTCGAGTTGAATGATGCATCTGACTCTGCATCATTTAGCACACCATCAAATATTAGGTCGATTCTAGGAGATCACATCCCATATAAGCTCGACCACAAGCTCGAGTTAGGGTCAGTCTTAATTCATAAATGTTATACTTATACCAATTGTATCCCTCGTTGACACACACATATGTGTGTGTATTATATGATCGATACCTATACATGTAATGTCCTATAATTAGATGGAATTTTGATAGAATCTACACATTCAACCAATTATCTTGACTTCTCTCAAAATTCTCTTTGTTCGTCACATTAATCTCAAACAATACTCTAAGCAAAATGGTCAGATATTCAATTACGTGTAAATATTAAAGTGCAAAAATTAAAAATAACACACAATATTTTTAGATGAAAACAATCTAAACCATAACCATGACCTAAGAGAAAAATCACTTGTCTATCAGACCATCTAACTTTTCACTATAAAAAACAACCGTTCAAATACAAACTCGATCTTATGCTACTCTTCTTAGGATATTGCCTCAAGGTACCTAACTTATGAGTCACTGCTATGTTTTCATAATTTTCAAGATTAATATGAGGGATATCCAGACTAACATTTTAATTAGCTCGTCGTCAATTAGACACGTTTGTGGGTTTACCTGCAACCAAGGTTAATATAAAAACCACAAACATCTGTGTGTGTTGTAGAACAAATTTAATAATGAATAATCCTAATTAGATAGTTCAAAACATATGTAATTAAATCAAATCAATTAGTAAATCATAGAGTAAGAAGATTAAACACAAATTTAATAAAAATAATTTATTTAAAATTTAATAATTAAATCAAATAATCATGATAACACAAAATTATTTGATTTAAACATGCAAGACCCTAATCACTAAACTATATGAATATGAAAATATGAAATAAATAGGCTTAGATTCATGACAACATAATCATATGAATATCTAAGATGAGACAATGAAGTTCAACCAAAAATAAAGAAGAACAAAAAAGTAGAAAAATTGGTTGTAAAAACCTAGTGCACTTGAAAACTATTATGTAATTTTGTGTGTGAATTATAAGAACAAGTAGTGTATTTAAAGAAAACTTATATAGGAAAACATTATTCATATGATGTGATAAAATATAATAGAAATTTAGTAACTGATTGGGATTAATAAATGCTTAAAATAAGATAAAATTGATCAATTTTCATGAAGGGGATTTATCCCTCTATGAAAGAGATAAATCTTTCTAAAAAAAGTTATGCCAATGTAACAGGAGATCAATCCATCTAAGATGGGTATCAATCTTTCTCTCTAGATTTCATTTTTTCAAAAGTTACGTAATTTGACAAGATCAGTTAAAGATCATTTAGAGATTGGTATAAAGTGAGATCAAATCATCAATTAGGGGAATTGGTCATTTTATCTAAAAAGGAATCATACAATATCAAAATTGATTCAACTGAAAGTTTATATTAAATGCACTTAAATATGTATGCAACAATATCTGAATATGAGTCATTTGAGCACTTTGATTAGATGCGATATATGTTATCTTGATTCATGTTATGAATAAATGAGTACAATCTTATTTATTATAGTTATAAAAGATACGTGAAATACAACTATTTAGAACTATCAAGTTTCTTTAATTTTCCTTAATATACTTGTTAATGAACTTAAAAATAAGTTTACATATAAGTATCTTATCTTCAAAAATAACAAATATTTATAGTCAATTTTTATTAAATTATGGGAAGTAATCAATTCAACCTAATAACTACAATATTAAAATACTTATTTATATTAATTATGAGATTAAATGATATATTTTTTCCTTAAAATTGTGAACAATTTTTTAAAGTTCCATTCTCACGTTGCATGATGTGGTACAATGCTTGATAAGTATATTTAGGATCACAATCTCACCTAATTATATCTAATAAAAAAAATTGTTAGTGTATGATTCCATATATTTATAATATATATATAGTAGAATGTTCGCGAACTATGGTTGTCACGATTAGTTTCATGTTGTTAATCTTCAACTACTTGTAACTTTAAAGTGTCGAAAAAGATTTAATAAATAATAATTTATAAATTTTTAATAAATAATAAATATTTTTTTTGAGTTAATGAAAAATAATAAAAATAATTTATATTTATATAATACAAAAATATATTTAATAATAAATATATAATTTTTTATAACAAATAATTTATCAAAAAATTATTATAAATTAACTTAAAATAATAATAATAAATTAAAAAATAATTACAAAATTTTAAATTATTAAAAACTTTACTAAATAGTTACAATAATTTTTATGAAAAATTATTAATATTTTAATCAAAAAAATTTATAATAATTTTTGAAAAAAACCGAAAAATCATAATATATTATGATATTCAATTAATATTATAAGGTATTCGTAAAAGTAAAAAAATAGATTATTGTTTAAACATAGACACAATGAATAAAAAAAGTAAAAAACAAACGTTATTCTTCTTCAAAATAATCACCAAGTTTCCATTATTCATTTATCCATATATGTTGAACACAGAAAAATAAATCATTTGTTTTCTACTTATTTTTTCACATTTTTATAGTTTGTTTTTTAAAATAATTAAATTATAGTTTTAAATAATTTTTTAATTATAAATAATTATCATTTTTAATATATGTATAAATTTATATTTATTTTATTATAAAATAAATTATTTTTTTAAAAAAATAAATTTTTTAATATATGATATAATAAAAGAAATTTGTGTATTTAAAATTAATTATAAATTTATAAGATGTTAATATTGTTATAATAACTATACTTTACAAAATACAGTTAAAATATCTTTTTTTTAAATAAAAATAACTAAAAATTGAGTGTTCAAGTTTAACCTTATAATTTATCTATTTTTAAACTTAATTATACTTAAAAAGCTCATCGCTCCACAACTCTAGTCAATCAATGGCTTCCATTTCGCTTTCTCTTTGCACTTCCCTCACTGCCCAGTGTAAAATTTCACTAAAATCGCAAAATTCCCAACTCTTTAACCCGTCTCAGATTTCTTCCCACAAGCTCCCTCTGCCCTGTGAATTCCCTCTGAGGTAGCTGTGGTCGAGACCGAGCCTGAGGTCACGGCCATTGTCGAAGCTTCTGCCGAACAAGCACCCGAGCGTAAGGAAGTGTTTGCGGCGATTATGGTAATGATTTCTTGGAGTAATTTTTAAGCTAACCAATGAAACTCTTTGCTCTTTTTTTTGTTTTTTGAACTTCCCCTCATGAATCCTTTGACTGCTATATTGGTTTCTTAGTAAATGACATTGCAGTTGACTAATTAATTGGTTTATTGCTTTCTCTATCTCTCTCTTTTTACCTTACATTTTTTTTAATACAAGAATATATTATATTTTGTTTGTAAATAGACTAAATCTAGATTATTAGAGTTGATAATAATAATTGGGTTTATGCTGTTTTTGACTTGCATGGGTTGGATCGCACCAGTACATTTTGTTTCCAGGAAGGTTTATTTATACTCAAAGGCTTAAAGGTGCTCATGTCAAGTATGCTACTTTTCTTCTGTCTATATTTTTGTTTTTTGAAACTTTATCAGTAATCTAGGAATATTGTATAAACCTTCTGCTATCCGTTCAAGAAGTTATAATGTTCTTTTCAGAAAATCAGTAATGTTGTGGACATTTATTCTGTTTCATTGATTTTTGCTGCATTTACCATGATTTTAAGCTTGGAATCTTGTATAGATTACTCTAAACAAGGCTTTGCTTGTGGGAACTAGATATAGTACATATGACTCACGTATTAATTCATAAGTGGGGTTTTTAAATGCCTTGCCTATTTGGAAAAGGAGCCTAAGAAAGAGTATCTAGTTATATGTTATTTTATGTTTTGGACTCTTCTTTATTTTTGGCAAGTAACTATGTCTAGGCGATGCTATAGGAAATGAGTGTAGGTATTCAACACTCTGAGTTAGTGAAAATTAAAGAAAATGAAAAAAAATAATATTTTTACGTCCATATATTTATTCAAAAATTTATGAGAGTCCATGTCCGATAAGAATATAAGTAATATAGGTCATATGCAACATGTGTTTTCTGATTTTCTCGCAAGAAGGACACCTGTCTCTTACCACCATCAATTTTTATGTAGTTTCGTTAAGCCCTAAGACTAGATGGTAAAGCATATTTTTTGTTCAGTCATTCAAAAATTTGGCTAAAGAAAAGAAAGAGGACGAGATTTTAGCTCTCACTTGAGTCATGAACCACGAAAAGGTTTGTGATATACGATCAGCTGCATAGTCAGTGGTAAACGAGGATTTAAATTTTACCTTTCAACATCTCCTTTGTCTTGTTCTTTATACTTTGGTTTTGGTTATGAATATGATCGAATCCTGCAGCCACGTAGCAGGATAAGGATCACAGGCATAACAGGCTATCAGGACTTTCCAGCTTTTGACACTTGAGAATCATAGGATTAATTAGGTCTTCTATGAGTTGATTCCAAATTTGAGTCATCTTGGAGCATATTTTCCTTTTCGATTTCTGTTTGTAAAGTAGCATAATTATTTAAGAATTCCAAAAATGAATGTGGATATTAAGCTGGCAGAATGAAAAAACTTCAATCGCCCATTTCTGAGTAATCACACTTTTCACACAATCTATACAAAGTCCAAAAATAAAGCTCTAGATTACTACAAACTTTACCTGTAACTATCTTTGCTCAGTTTTCATAGTATTATGATTATTACTTCAAGGTAGTAACAAAAAGAAAATGATCAGTACGACAAATACCATTTCTATATATTACAATCACAATTAACGTGACAGTTTTTCATTCAATATATTTACATAGATCTGAATATATTTATCAATAATATTATCCCACATCAATTGTGATTTATCACAAACTTATACTAAATACAATTTTCCTTACTACAAAAGTAAAAGAAAACTAAAAAAGCAATAAGTCAGAAACATTGTATGAATTAAAGTTAATTCTAACAATCAACTCCGTGGTGTTACTGATTAAATTTTGGCCAGATATTACATTATAAAACCATGATACAGGTACTAAATGTTACAGAATGCAAAGCATTACAAATTCAAAAATATTCTGCACAATCAATTATAAAACATTATATATGACTCCAAGTACATGTATTCCAATAATTAGAGGAGCCTACTTAGTTTCCTACGTACTTCAAGACTTTCTTTCTCTAGTCCCACGAATTTAATCTGTGAAATTTGCTGTTATAGCGATCCAAAGGCTACCTAAGCCTACCTTGAATAAAGGGTCTGTTTAGACCCCACCATAAGACTTTTCATTCATAGATTCGCTTCCTTTTCAAAAGAGTGGGAAGTATGATGAGAGAACCAATAAGGAAAAGAACAGATAACGTTTTAAAATCATACAGATCCTTGACTGATTTGAGATCCCCGAGAGCTAGACCAGCCTGAGTATAAAAGAAAACACCATCAATTTATCAAACAAGAACATCAAAAATATAAAGAAAAATATGCAATCGATCTTTTTATTTCAGGAACAGCAATACTAGAATTCAGATAAATGCAAAAGATTTGTATTTCATAGTGAGTCAAAGAAAAGAAACAATTCTTCATCAGAGAAGAACATCATAACACGTGTCTCTAAAAAGGAAGATAAAATCAGAGGACGAACGTTCATTTAACTATTAATATTATATGAAAAGTTTCAATCTACTAATTTTGATATTTTTTGTTTCAATTGATTACTTATGTTATTAAAATATCTTTCAATAAACTATTCTGGTAAAAAATTAACAAATTTGATGGGAAAATTTAAGTCACGTGTGATATCCTTATAAATTCAGATAGTGTATAGTTGACTTAAATATTTGGAATAAATCGGGAAATTTTTAGTTGAAATAGTTAATTGGAAGATATTTCAATAATAAAAGTCATAAATTGAAAACTTTCATATAACATTATTACCTAAATAAATGTTACCCAAAATCAGATGGCATCTGTTAAGCAAGTTGATTCAGTCAGCAAACTTTACCAAATTCACATGCACAAAAGCAGCATTGTAGAAGAGAACATGCTACACATAGACTAGCTAGGAGGCAATTTGACTAATTATCAAACTGTTACAAATATTAGCTCATATCCATGAAGAGCCAAGGTCAAACAAAAAAAGAATTTAAAAAAAGAGTAATTCTATAGCCAGGTCCTAAAAATGAAGTTAATCTTGTCCCGCTTGAAATAAAGCTATGCATGTATGTTTCCTCTTTAACTATTTCTTGTTCTAAGGAAGCTTCTAGATTTTTTAAATAACAAGCGTGAAATTAACATCAGAGACACCACACAAAAGATTTTAGGAAAAATAACAAATCTAACACCTTTAAAACTCATAACAACAAAAATAACACCCCTAACACGAACTCATACCCCTCTCAATTCAAGAAGAGGATGCTATTTTTGTTGTTAGAAGTTTTTAGAATGTTATTTTGAGATAGTTTCCCACGAATGTGTTTAATTTGATATCGCATATGGGCCTCTCAGATGGCAGATACTTGTCAAATTATGAAAATCTAAACACCATGCACATTTTAATCATCTTATTCTTATTTTCCTTGCACACACACAAAATCTAGTAAAGAATCATGATATATAGATAGCTATTTTGTTTCATTTCCAATTTCCCCCTTTCCATTAAACAGTAAAGGCATAAAATATTTTCAGTTTACATCAAATAGCAGGACCAAGTTATATCCATGAGTGAAAACATGCAAAACAACAACAAAAAAGACCAGTAAAAGTTTCAGCATAACTAAGATATGTAGCAATGACTTTTGTCAAGCATTGCTATTTTGACAAAAGGTGATAATATAACTTAAACAAGAAGAACCAAGAAACTACTAGTGACTATGTTATACAAAAAAATGATAGATTGCCATTTGTTCTAAATAAATAAATAAATAAAAACATCCACGCATGTGTAGAAATAGAAATATAACGGAAACCGAAGAGCATAATGATAGTGTTGATAGAAAAATCTTACCCTGACTGTGATATAAGATGCTGGAATAAGACCAGTAAAAGTTGCCAGAAAGAAAACATGGAATGGCACATCAACAATTGGGGATGCCAAATTAATGAAAAGGTTAGGCAATGTTGGAGTTATCCTCAGAAAGAGCATATAGTTCAGCAACTTATCCCTACGTTTTGCTATCTGAATACACAAAAGATAATGTTGAGCCTCGTTAAATAGATCAGAAGAACTGTACTCTTCAAAATGATATAAGAATAAATACCTCTGCCTGGAAAAATCTCAATCTTTCTGGCCAAATCCAAATAACTAAAGGCCTGCCAATTAACTTAGATAATAAGAAGCAAGAGCACGCTCCAGCAGTAGCATTGAAGACAACCAGGATAAGACCTCTGATAACACCAAACAGAGATCCAGCTAGCAAAGACATAAAAAGTGTCCCAGGAATCATAAAAGTTTGCATGAAGATGTATGTCGAGCAGTAACTCAGAATGAATTTTGCTGGATAATCTTTTGAATAACTCACAAGATGATCTCTGGGTTGGCATATGAAAGAGAGAAATATGAGACTCTAAAAAACACCAAGCATACAATACTGTTCAATCAACAAGTGCCCACAAAAAATCCCACAAATCTAGCATATTTAACACGAAAAATTAAAACACACTGCAATTAAAACTAGTATAAAAGCAAGCAAGAATAATTTAACATAATTCAGAGCTTAAATTTATCAGTTTCACTAACAAAGAAGAATGAGAGAGCAAAACAATAATAATAATAATACCCACTTGAGCATCCGGAGATCGGACAGATTATGGGGCAGCTTGAGTTTACCATACTCAGAAGGGGGCATAGTCAAGTAGATGCAGAAAAGACCAGTAGAGAACAACAAAAATACGGCCAAAGCACCAGCAAATTCCCACCGGCTCAGAGGAAACCTATCGAATTTAGACTTCTTGCTTGTTGGAGAATCGTACTGCATCCCATTTTCTTCGTCCCTCAACAGCCTATCACCCACTTCGACCGTCAGATTCCTCGGAGCCGCCATGGGAATGCCCCCCACCAACACCGATTCAACGACCCACTCGAACCACACGAGGTTTCTTCAATAACAATGAGAAGAAGAATACTCAGTCATTGGATTGGACATTACATTAGGGTTTGCATTTGTGCTTATTGAGCTTGATGCTAATTGCGGAAAAGAGAATACAGGGTCTGGGAACGAAAACATGAAATCGATCTGGCGAGTGATAAAATTTCTGGATCGGTGAAATTAATATGAAACTAAAATTAATAATTCAATAAAAAGATATTTGTCTTTTTTATTTATATTTTTTCTAATAATACTTCGACTGAAAAAGAACAAAAGAAAAAAATTGGTGAAGATGAATAAACAATAGAGAAGTATTAATGGAGCTTGTTTCGAGAATCAGAGGAAATGAGAACCAGTTTCCAGACACGGAAAATAAAAAGAGCGAGTTTTTTTTTTTGTTTCCCCTTAAAAAGTGACGGTGGTCTCTCTCTCTCTCTCGGGGCTTGCGACACAGTCGTTTTCATTTCTGTTTTTGCTTGCTTTATTTATTTACTTAAAAAAAATAGGAATAAACTTCTAGCTCACTCTCTTTTCAAGTATATGATTTTAGTTCAAATTTATAATTTAAAATTTAAAAAACATAAATTTTACTGTTAAATTACCTAGTTGAATCATATTATCAAATCACATTAAAATTTATTTTACCGTGTAGGATATTTTTGAAGGAATAACATCGTCTTTATTTTTATTTATTAAATCTATTGATAATTTAAAATTAAAATATTATTTTAAATTTAATACTTATATTAAATGTAAAAATTAATGCATGATTTATATAAAAACACACACAAATAAACAAAAAAATAAAAAATAAATCACATAATTTTAATCTATTTTTAAAACGTGAACAAAAAAACTGCATATCCCTTCGATTTTTAAAAGGTACTCAGTAAATGTTGATATATTTATTTTACAAATAATTATCCTATATTCTTTTATTTGAAAGCACATAAATATGAAGTCTTAGGTGACATTTCGTTCGTGAAATGAAATCAGAATCGAAATCGGAATGGAATGTAAAAGGAAACAATGTTTATTTAGTTTGATCATTGGAATCAAACTCGAAATCATAATTACAGTGTTTGGTTTAACACTTGAATAAAATGAAAAAAAATCTATAAATTACCTTAATACTTCTATATTTAGTAAAGTTCAAATAATATCATTTAATTACTATTTTTTTGACAAAATATATTATTGAAATCATTATTTTTCTAAATAGGTTTTAGGATTTTGAGATTTAGGATTTAGGATTTAAGGTTTAGGGTTATATTTGTGGGTTAAGGTTTATGGTTTAAAGTTTAAGGATTTAGGGTTTAAGATTTAGGGATTTGGGATTTGAGGTTTAGGGTTAAGGGATTTGGGGTTTGAGATTTGTGATTTAAGATTTATGGTTTTAGAATTTGGATTTAGGGTTTTAGGATTTAGATTTAGAGTTTTGGGTTTTGTGATTTAGGGTTTTGGGTTTGGGGATTTGGGATTTGAATTTAGTATTATATTTTAGGTGAGAGTAAAATTGGAAAAAAAAATTAGATGAGAATGAAATCATGATTCCTAAAGGTGTAGAAGTAATCGATTTCATTCCGCTTCCTATCCCATCCAACTAAACACACAAAATGAAATGAATCAATTCTGATTATTTTGAATTATCTCCGACCAAACATCACTTTATATGATAAACACATGAATTTTTATTTAAGTAAATAATATTAACTATTATTTTTTTAAAAATAATTATCATAAGATAATTATATCAAATTATTGTAACAGTATTTTTTTTATAATAATTTGATATTTTTATTTTATTTTAAGTGCCATTAGTTTCTATTTTGAATTTCTTAAAAATATAAACGACGTTATTTCCACTTAGCTAATAACACTTAGCGATAAATAGAAGAAATATTATTCATGAATTTGGAATTTTTTATATTATAATTGTCTAACGCTAATATAAGATGAGAAGTTAAAACTGCCTGTTATAAATATTTTTTATTTTTTAAGATCGATAGGTAATTTAGTTGTTATAATTTTCAAATCCTGTTATCATAGATCTAATTTTGAATTCTATCTTATAATTTTTTTATTTAATAAAAAAATAAGATTTTAATATCTTTTTTTTTAAAGAAACACATAAAAAAACTACATTTAAATTTAAAAAAATCCTAAAAACTAATATAAAATTCTTGATTTAATTTACCACTCATGTCTCTCTTCTCTCTCATTTTAATTTTTAAAAAATATTTCTATTTCTCTGCATTATTGGAAAATGTTCTATTTATTGATAATAAAATTAATTAAATAATTAAAAATTTCAAATTTATTTTTTTATATACCTAACATAATTAAAAAAAATATTCATAGCATTTAACAATAGAATATGTTTATAATAATTAGATAATTATTAATAACGAGTTAATTAAAATTTAGTTAAAGTCAATAACCATTAATATTAGTTTCTTATTTAATCTCAATTTATATTTTTTAAAATTAGTTTAATTTGTTGATTTTATTATAAATTTTACTATATATGTTAAAATTAAAAATATTATGTTATTTTTATGATTAATCTTAGATTATATATCTTTAAGTTTAGTTAAAATTTATCCCTAAACAATTTATAGGAAATAAAAACATAATAAAGGTAGAATTTAATTTGAAAATAAAAAATCATACATTATGTGCCTGGTTTTTATTTATTTTTAATTTACAAAGCATGTGTATATTTTTTTAATTTTATGTAAATTTATTTATTTTTTAACTTTTATGTTTTATAATATATGCATAAAATAATATAATAATTGTATTTGTATTTTATTAATTTAATATTATTATTTATTTAATATAGTAGCATATAATTAAATATATCGTTTAATTATAAAAATATCAAAAGTGATATTAAACAGCTGTTATCCTTAATTTTTATTAAAGTGGAAGATTATTTTTTATATTTTAAAAATTATAAATATTTGAAGAAAAAAATACAAATTTTGAAAGTATAATAGATATTTTTTTCGCTATTCATACAGTCTGATACATAATAGAAAAAGGCAAAATAAATAAATAATAATAATCACCGAAATGGACTTCAAACAATATTTTCACTAGTCTGGCAAAAATTGACCTATACATTGGCTTTTGCGCAGTTTTCCTGATCCATCGCTACAGAGAAGTATATGTACATCAGCTTATTAAATAAATACTAAAGGTTATTAAAAACCAATATTTTTAAGATAATAAGAGAATAAATAATTATATTTTTTTATATTTAGTAGAAAGTATTTACAATGTAATAATGAGCTTATTAAGTTTGAAATAATAATTAAGTTTTATATTATATTAAAAATTATTTAAAAATTAATTCTTTTAATTTATACTTATTTTATACATCTATCAATATTTTATATATTAATTATTGATTAATTACATATAAAATTAAAATATAAGATGATAAATTATAATTATTATTGAACTACTAAGTTTCGATTAGACTATAACATGTGAATTATTATACACATTAAATTATAATAAAAATTACACATTATTAGAAAATAATTGATCAAGTATGAAATGTATTGTAAAATATTTAATAATAATTTATATAATATAATTGAGTAATGTATATTTAAATAAAATAATTTATATTAAAAATAATATGTAATTTATTTTATATAATTTGTTTATATATTAAAAATATTTATTATAAAAATTTATTTAAATTAATATTTAATCTATTTTTATATATATGTAATTTTAAAAATAAGAATTTAAATAAATTAAGGTAAGTAGGAAGGTGCAAGGCACAGATCATATATGCCGTTGCATAAGGCCCTGTCTAATGAGTATATATATTTTTCTAATTTTTAAAATATTATAATAAATAAATAAATAAATATATATATATATATATAATTATTTATTTTATTCATTTTTCATTAAATTATAAGAGTGATAATCTTAACACATACATGCCAACAAAACAAGAACACGATTATTATACAATAAAAACATTTATAGATTAAAATTTATCTATAATTTCTTTGTAAATTTAAATTTATATTATTTTTTAACACGAAGAAACGGAATACAAAATTATTAATTTGAGGTGCCATAATAAATTTATTCCAATATATAGTTATATTTACGTTAAAAATCAATTTAAAATATAAAAAAACTATTTTTTGAAAGAGTAACACTGATCATGGATCCCACCCCAAAGAATTATTATTTATGTCCCTTCCAACATGTAAACATAAATAGGACGTGAGGACGGGACGCTAATCTAATATGTAAACATGATATTAGCTTTACACAACACGTGTTATACTATTAAATATAATCTAATCTATATAAATAAAATGACTATACTACCTCATACGAGATATAACTTGATAGATACACTTACTTAATATGAATTCTATCATTATTATTTTATTTTTCATTATCTTCTCCCAATAATCTCAATTATAATTATTTATTATTATATATGTACAATAAAGTGTACATATGTTACCATGTATAAAATAGATTTTTCTATACACGTTGAAATATTGCCAAATTTAAATTGCGTGAAACTTATCATTTTACACATTCAAATGTATGTACCTTTAATAAATACTTTATTATATTTATATATTTTAATAAATTAAATTTATTAAATCTTAAAAAATATAGTTAATTTTAGAAAGTAAATAAGTTAAATACTTAACCCATTTATAAAATTTTGTAATTTAAGTTTTAAATTTACAGCTACATAAATTGTGAAGGAAAAAAAACTTTATATAATGTCTATAAATTAAATTTTATTAATCAGCTTAAATTTATTAATATTTATAATTAATTAATTTAATTATAGATTTTTATTATTTTAATGGGTAAAAAAAAAAGTACGAAACACTATCTATTCTTACAATTTTTTAAATAATGTAATAATTATAATAATTTTAATAGAAATTATACCCATCCGTACTTGTATTTTTTATTCAATTTTTTAGTATTTATATTTTAAATTATTATAATATATTTAAAATTCAAATAAAAAAATATTAAATGTAATAAATAAAAGTCTTGTAATGAGTTTCACCTAAAATCTAGATTAGGATCGATCATGAAAATATAAAGAGGTTTTGTCTATAAGAGTCAACTTTTAGACAATAGTTTAAAAATGAGGATAATTAGGATTTTTTTTTAAATGTCAAGATCTTACCTTAAATTTGAATGCAAAATTTTTAATCAATTTTATTAAAAAAAAAGATATATTAACTCTATTTTACAAAAAATAATTATTATAAACATAAAAAATATTAAAATCTTATAAATTTATAATTAATTTTAAATACATAAATATTTTTTATCATATCATATATTAAAAAATTTATTTTAAAAAATAAAAAATAATTTATTTTACAATAAAATAAATATAAATTTATACATATATTGAAAATCAAATGCTAAATATTTTGATAATTCATAAATAATATAATACATTATTATTATTATTAAATATAATTATATTTATATTTATTAAATAATTATAATATTAATTATAATTATGATATAAAAAATAATTAAATTATTAAAAAAAATTGTGAAATCTCTATATCTAACTTTTTATAATATACAATATAAACATAAAACATCATATCGTAAAATTTGTATGAAAATATTATCTAATATAGTATTATTATAATTATTAGCCTAGTTTTTATAATAATAATTATTATTAATTTTGTAATTATTTTAATTTAATTTATAATAAAATTTTGATAAGTTATTTGTTATAAAAAATTATATATTTATTATTAAATATATTTTTGTATTTTATAAATATAAATTATTTTTATTATTTTTTATTCACTCAAAAATTTATTTATTAAAAATTTATAATTTTTGTATTCGGTACTTTAAAATTGTAAAGGGTAATTAAAATATTTTTTTGTCTTATTTTTAAAATAAGAAGAGAAAAAAAAATTAGATTGGGAATTGAAAGAGGAGAGATAAAAAAACGAAAAAATTGAGATAATAATTGAAATAAGAGAGAGAGAAAATGACTTAGTGCTTGGTTGAAAGGTTAGAAAGAATTTTTTTTAAATTAAATTAACAAAGAATTCTTTTTAAACTTTTGAATGTTACATGCACATTATATACAAAACATCAGATATATAATTTAAAGTCATACTTCCTGATAAGTCTAACACAATTTGACTTTTCAACCAAAAACATTACTATAAAAGAAAAAGAAAAAATAGAACAAACCTGCCCTAATTACACGTAACTCGTATCCTGGCCTGTCACATGAATACATTGTTATTATTATTATAACCAAATTCCGTCAGCTAGCTTACATAATAAAATATACTATATAATTATTATCTTTTTATATTTTTATCCTTTAAAATAGTACGTACGTATTCATAATAATCCATACGTACAAACAGCTTGGGAAAAAAAACATTGTCTTTTTCCTTATTTGTTACAAATCAGGAAAAGTACATCCAAGAAGGTAATTGCTACGAGTATCCTGGTCGTAGTTCAGCGGAACTGTACTTGTTGACTGCATAGACGACGTCGTATCAGTGATATGAGGATGAACAAGTAAGTTGTCCAAGTTTTTCCAGTCAATATTGTATTCATGACTACTGTTATTGCTCCTTAATTCGTCATCAAAATCTTCACCATTTATTGAACTTGGAATAATAATATTATTATACGTTGAAATATTGGAATTAGGACTGTTCATCTGGGGAAGTTGATCAGTAGATTGAATATCAGAAAAGACCACGTGATTAGAGAGGAGGTCTTGCATTGAGCTACCAATGTAGTTTTGTTGAAAATTATTTGAAGGTTGGTTTGGTAATTCACTCACAAAATTGGAAGGAGGAGTCCTAATTAGGGTTTTATGATCTCTAGTAGGATAATGATTAGGTTCTTGATAACTCCAACCTTCGTAACCACCGCCTTGCCTGTGATTTGGAGTTGGTTTCTTAAATGCTCTACATACTACCCACCCTTCTTCCTGCAAACATATAGATAAGAAAATTATATACCAAAAATTAATTAATAAATCACTTAAATTAAGTAACTAAAACTTATAATAAAAATAATAATATCTTATTCAATTGAAAAAAATTTAACATTAAATGAATTTAAACATTAAAGAATCTAAATTATCGTAATTAATTTGAACAATTTATAACTGATCAGAATTTAATATAAAATAATAGGTTGGATATTTTTAAATAGAAAAATATAAATAATAACAACATATAATTGATGATATTTTTATAATTATAAATTTTAAACTATTATTTTGGTTGATTTCTCCTTTTTATTTTTAATAATTTTTTTTCCATGTTAACTTATCCATAAGTAAGTCATGGAATATATATATATATATTGAAAAAAGTTTAAAATCTAAAATATGATATTAAAAGATTTTTTTAAAATGTGAAAAATTATTTATAAAAAAAAAGATATATATAGATTCATAAGATTTATTTAACATGATATTCAAAGTAATTAATAGATTTAGGATCAAAGATAAGTCTTAATTTTAAATAAAATAAATACATATGTAGTATTGTTTTATAATTAAGGTAATATGACTCATCATTCTAATACCATGAACTTAAGTTCTAATATGACTCCTCATTTTATCATCATAAATTCAAGTTCGAATCTTATCTATCTAATATTTTTTTATTTAATTAGAAAAATAAAACTTTAATACCTTTAAAAAAAACACTCGTTAATACGCATGCACAATTTGATTAATTGGTAATTAATATATAAAGCATGATATATTAATTATAAACTATAATCAAACAAGAAAAGAAAAAAGGAAACATACATGTGGAGGAGCAAGTTCGGAAGATTGAAGGCGATATTCATGCATAATCCAATCAGTTTTAAAACCATTGGGGGCTCGACCTTTGTAAAAGACAAGAGTCTTCCTCATGCCAATAAGTCTATTCTTTGAAAGCACTGCTTTGTCTCTTCCAGTTGCTTTCCAAAACCCAGTAATTGTGGCTCTATTAGTCCGAGTTCCAGATGGATACTTCTTATCTTTGTGATTAAAAAAGTACCATTCATTTTGTTCATCATACCCTAGCTTGCATCTTGCTGTTAATTAATCAAAGCCAAATATTAATTAATGTAATATACATAAATTATAAATGCTAAATAAACATAAATTTATACTTACAACAATGTAATTTATTTCGTTTTCAACTTATATGACACTTGCTAGATTGGAATTATATATGTTCCGAGTTGAATGTGGCTTCTAATTTAAAATGATAAATGTGTATTGTGCAATAGTTTATCTATAAGAAAAACTTATATGGAACGTTATTTCTTCATTTCATGATGATGAGTAGTGCATACGTCGCATAGTAACAATTTTTAAAGATGAAAATATGAAATGGAGAATTTTCACCGTAGATTTATATATTGTTAAGTAAGTACATATGTGAGTAATTACGTATATATACATCAATTAAATAATTAAAAGATACAGAAATTTAAATAAAATTAATATAAAATAGTGATTTAATTATATGAATAATAAGATCATTAAGTAATAGTAGTACCTTGGATGTCCCAAGGTTCGATTTTGTATAGATCAATGTCAATAATGACATCTAGATCAATTTTCAAGGAGTTGATCTTTCTTTGAAGGTAGTAACCGACAAGTTCTTCTTCAGTGGGGTGAAACCTAAAGCCTGGCGGCACACTTGATTCCATTTCCATTTGATATATTTTATATTTTCCCTGCTCATAATTAATTTCACAAAGTTAATTAATTACAACCACTGAATATTGGAGAAATAAAGTGCGTAGCTAGATCTAGGGAAGCAAATTATTTAAACAAACCACATGATTATTAACTTATTAACCTCGATCTTGATCACTCTAATGAGAAATGTACTCAAGAAATTGGTAAAATTCCATAACACATGTATTGAAGCTATTGTACTATAACTATAGCCAATCCCATGTTTGGTTCATACTAGCTACCTAATTTGTTCGTGTGATCGATCTAAAAAGTTATATGTATGGTGCGCTTTGGGGACCATGAACATTATCATGGTTTCATTGTCATGAGAGACTAGCTATCTAGGTCAGAGCTTTACACTACTACATATATTTATGGTAGACCAATAAAATATTAGTGGGACCTACACCCACCCAAATAATTACATAGGATAATTATCTCAAAGGGTAGCTAGAAAGAGTATTTGTAATTTTAATATAATTAATTTAGTTTAGTTTGCATGTAATTAATTATTAATTGTAAGTAAATATAATTAATAAATGTGAGCATGATGAGCCAAAGTTTATAAGCTAGCCGAAATTCTTGACTTAAGAAGTGAGAAGCATGTTCCATATTTCTTTGAGTGCATTTCACTCCCTGTTCCTCTCATGCTTTAGCTCCTCGAAAATGCTTTCACACCCACCATCCTCCTCATCTATTTTTATTTCTAGCTATATATTCTCTCGTGTGTGTGTATATATATATACATTTTATTTATATATTGCCATATTATGGAGATAAATGGCTAGGTTTTCAAAATATACATCTTTTTATCAGAAACCATCAACTTAACGTAGTAACAAAAAAAATCATAAAAAAGCAATACTGATAGAGAGATCAATTTTATGTTTAACAGAAAAGGCTCATTGTGATACATAGATTATACAATTTCATTTCAGTTGATTCATATGAATTACAATAATGACGCAAGATCATCTCAACATGCAGATATTAGACTTATAACATGATTGTTGTTCCATATATATATACAAAACAACAAGAGTCTAATATATATATATATATATGTGTGATTAATTGATATGTAATTCTGTATATAACATTATCATATACCAAAATATATATACTCACAAAGAAAATGCTAAAGATGTAATTCTGCTGTAAAGTAGTGTGTTTTGCTGACCACGAGAAGGAGGAGAGATTGTATAGCTAGCTAAAGCTAATTGAGATGAAAGAAGGTTTGTGGTGAATTAGAGTGAAGTATATATATATAGAGCTTTAAATATGAGAAACAGATGAAGAGAGAAGAAAAATAATGTGTTAAAGAAAGAGAGGAACAATAAATGTATTTATATAGAGAATGAATTGAATAGAAGAACATATATACAAGTACTGCAAGGTCGGGTAGTGAGAAGAGAATGATATTGATTGCGCGTGGGGTGGCAGAGAGATTGGATGTTAAAAGCTTATTTTGTTTGTTTGGACGGCGTGACACCAAGTTTTCACGCCACCTCCCTTTTCTCTCTCTCTCTCTCTCTCTCTTAAGCTTAACCTATTTTACGTCTTAAGATTTTTAGCATTAACACTACAAGTTTAACATTAAACAGTCACATTCATTCGCAAAAATTTTAGCATTAACACTACAAGTTTAACATTAAACAGTCCTTTTATTTATATATATACACACAATAGACACATATATGTACATCAAAACTTAAACATCACATTCCCTGCTCCCACAATCCAGCTACTGTTTGTCTGCTTGGTGTGCCGTCCTTCAACACTTGGATCCACTCATTTTCTGCCACCTATTTTCCATGTCATCACAAGCCTCCGATCTGTACATATCAGTTGCTAATATTTTTATTTATATGAGAAACTAATACGGAATAATATTTAAAAAAATATTTTAATTTCTAATAAAATAATAGTTTCTTTTATTTATAGTTTTTTCTTTGTATTATGACTCATTTTAAGAAATTTTTAACTATAAATAACTAAGTTTTATGTGTGTATAAGTCATTCTAGAAAATAATTAACTCTGTAATATTAAAAAAGTTCTTTTCTTCCATTTTTTTCTTCTTATTTTTAATTTTTAATAATAATTATTTTTTCTTACGTTTAGAAGTTAAAGTACTCTTATTCGTTAGATATAAGAATATATTTAAGCTAGTCATACTCTAAAGTTTTTAGAGTTTTCGTTTAAAGATAAATAACATAGTTAGTCTTGTTTTATTCTAGATTTACTAGAATATTAGCCTACATAATAACTTTTTGTGTTTATTTCATAACATAAATACGAGTAACTCTTGTTAAAGAGTCAGTTTGGTTAGTATAAACTTTACTCATATTTTTTTATTTCCTAAATGCTTCTGTATTATTGATGCATTCTTACTTCCGTTTTGTGTTAGAAACAATTTTATACCGTTTAATATCACTTACGTATCATAAATTTAACGATTATTAAAATTTTAATAAAATCTAATCAACTACAATAAACTTGTACAATTCAAAGATTTTTATGTCTCCGTAATACTATATAAAATTACTCATTTATATGCTTTCTTCTTCTCATATATGCTTTCTTCATATTAATCTTAGGAGTTCCACCAACCATCCATCCAATATCAACCACTTCTACCACGTAATTTAACATGGCTTAAACTTAATAGTTCAACTCCATATTGAATTTTCCATTATTCTTGTTATTTTATGCCATTATGGAATTTTAAAAAAATGAAGAAATTAGAAGCTGAATTAACATGACATTTATGTAGCACACTCTTATCATATGTATTTGGACTATTTTGTATCTAAATTTTGCAGGTCTTTTGTACGCTAAACATTGAAATGGGCTCTGAGGTAAAAACTATGCATATATATGTACAACTTATTAGAGGCTTGCAATTGTGTAATTACTCACCATGAGATTGCTTTCAATGTTATTAATTTATCTTGTTTAATCCCATTTGAAATAAATTATGTACCATATTATATATAATCTAATTATCATTCCAATTTATCAATAAATAAATAGGAAAAAATAAAATAGATGTATAAAATTTATAAATTATATTATAAATTAATAATACATTCCATGGAAAACACTAGTCAAAAGTCAGACACCATGAGAAAAATAAAAAAAGGACCCAAAAAAACAAAAGAAAGGTACGTAACTTTTATTACATAAAATAGAACAAGAAAGTAGAAACTTGACTTATCAGTGCAACAACGGTGAATAACACTACTAGCTAGTGATTATTATGGATGGACATATTATTAAGGATATTAAATTTTGAGCTTCACAAACTAGTTATTTTACTTGTTCTTTCGGGTTGAGAATGTTTAATTTTGCTGTTTATAAATTGGCCAAATACAGTTTTAGTTGTTCGAATTTTGTTCAATTCTATCCAATGATATTTTGGTTGTTTAATTTAATAAAATGTGCTTAAAATAACTTATATTGTCTTCATCTTAAATTTACTTCCATTTTTGATAATCTTTCATTAATTATTTATTTGTGTGTTGTGTTATCCTCTATTAGAAATAAAATTCAAGACTTTGTCCCTTCTATGTATCTAATTGATCTCATGCAAGGTGTTCTATAAAATTACTATTAGAGATTTTTGGTGTTAAAAAGTTATTTGTTTTGTAAGCAGAACAAACAAAAAGTAAGGATTGATACCAATATGTATGAGTTGTGTAATGTTATTTGGATGATAATTTACCAAGAAACATTCCTCTAATTTTTATTTAAAAATAAATAAAAAATAAGAAAGAGTAAAAACGTTGTACTTTATGCTAGGCCGTGGCAGATTCTGCAGAAGATGTTTTCTCCTTTTCTTATTGAGTACCACAGCCACCCCTTAACTATTTCAATAGCTAGGCACTTTTGCAAATGCTCACTTTTGTTAAACATGCTTAAACCTAACAACTTTAATTATCCATACAGTAATATAATTGCAGTTTTGTTTTTTTTAATATTTTATAGAAAGATTATTAGAAAATGAAATTTTATAAAACAATTAAATATCAAAACTTTGCCAATTATGTTTGGAGATAACAATAATGAGATGTTGTTAAGAGGAAAAAAAAGTAATTGTAGGTTTTTTTGGGAGGAAATATTGATAAATGCACGGAAAAAATACCAATGAAAACACAAGAGGTCCCCTAATTTCACAAACGTAAAAAAGTTAAATAAATTAGCACAAATTATCACCCCTAATTATCTTCTATGTATAACAACGTTGATACGTGATGATATCATCTTTTGATCAACGATCATAGCAATTTTTATTATTTTTATACCAATAAATATCAAAATATCTATATAATAAATACATTTTTTATATTTTTTTGTTAATTTTTTATATCTATAAATATCAAAATGTTTATATAATAAATACATTTTTTATAAGTAGTTATTTTGTATAATGTATTTATTTTTATTACATTAAGGATAATAATTTGTATAGTTAATGATTACATATTTAATGAGTATTCGATAAATTCGAATTGAGTATATCATATTTTTATTTAATATCTATAAATATATTTTTTATGAATATATATTTTATATAATGTAATTATTTTTATTACATACATTAAGAGTAACGATTCATATAATTAATAATTATCCGTTTGATGAGCGTTCAATCAAATCACTTATAAGTGTATCATATTTTTGTGGAATGTTAGTATGATAAATATATTTTTATGTCTAGATTATATCATTTCTCATATTAATTAAAAAATAATAAGTTAATATATATTATTTTTAAGTAAAAATTCTTATTAAATTCAATCAAGTCTTATCCATCATTTGTGTAGTTAGGATTAACTTTTTAAATAATAAAAATATTAATCAAATAAATTAATATGTTATTATGTTATATTTGATATATTTATTAAATAAAATTACGTAATTATTAATAATATCTTGTTAAATTATTCATATTTATATTATATTTACATTATATTATATTATTCATAAAATAATTATTAATATATATTTATTCATCACTAAATTAACAAATTAATTAACTATTTATTTTAAAAGTATTTCTGAAATTTACGTTATAAAATATTTTAACATTAATTTTTTAATTATAATAAAAATAAATTAAAATTTTATATTCAAAAATATACTTTTTATTTTATTTTATAAAATAAAATTTTTTAACAACCACAATTATTACTTAACAATTAATACTATTATATATTTATCAAAAAATTAATTAATTTTTTATTAATAAAATAATTATTGTTGTATATTTACTGTTCATAAAAGTAATTAACTATTTATTTTTCACCTATTTATATAAAATTTTAACGTTAATTTTTTCATCTTGTTGTACTTAAAAATTTTCTTTTTTTAAAATAATTTTTTTTAATAATAATAATTATTACTAATCAATTAATATAATTATATTTATTAAATTTAAATTATCAGTCCATATAAATATACCGGTCTAAATCTACAAAACATGCACAAAATGTTACTTGTTTGGCGTATAGATATACCAGTTATTGATGATTAATCATCTTTAATATGATATTAAAATTGAATATTATATAATTAAATCCAATTATTAAATTTTAAATATTAAACGAAAATGTTACATAAAGCTCATGCTTGAGCGCTTATGATAAATGGTGCCAAACATTTCTTTACCACATATTATAGATAATAAAAAAAATTATGAAAGAAACTTACACTCTGATTATATAACTAATAACGTAAACCGGTCGATGAATACATAATTCAACAACAATGTAGTATCGCTGTCACTATCACTATTTAGTGAGCCCAAAGCATTTTATTTCTATCCAAAACTTTTCGCATTCAAATTTCAAAACGACTTTGGCAGGCAGGCCGGTGGCTATTGTCCAGTGAAATTGCTCAATTTGGGTTAAATAATTACCCCAAACTATGACAAATTTTAAGTCAACTTCAGTAATTCTAGTGGGGTACGAACCTTATTGATGTGAATTGGGTTTTTAAATAAAACAAACTCCTGATATTAAATTAAGTATAAAGATTTCGTAAGTATTTGTAGATTATGTGGTTTCTTTTTCGAATATAAATGAAATTTTAGTATAAATACTTTTTATAAATTTTGTCATGAAATAGTCATATCACCTATATCTATGACCCTGAACAATTTTTTACATGTTCTAATTACATTTGTTCCATTATAATATATAACCAATTTTAATTTTCTTTCGACTTTTTATAACACTTATCAAATTTATTAACTATTTTTGTCTAAATATATATATATGCTATTAGTGGCACATGTATTTACATTTTTAAAATGTGACCAAAAATTTCAACTCCTATAACACTAGGTTTCTGTTCCTTATTTCATTTATTTACTTTTTTGCTGATAAAGTCTAGCTAGGCTTATGATTTCGGTTTTAATTTCCATAAATTAAAAGGTAAATGTTATATTTTCTATTTTCTATTTGTTATTTTTATATTAATTAATTCTGATGATTTTAGTGGATATTAACATTAATTATTTATTAAAAAATAAATTATTTGAAGTGATTTAACTTAAATATTAAGAATTTTTTATTAAATTAAACAGAGAAGTGTTGGTCACATCGTAACAAACTTATAATTTATTTCGTCTCAAATTAACGTAAATATTAAATTAACTGGAAAAAATTAAAATTATAAATTGAAAATAAATCAAAAATTTCAGCATAAAATAAAACATTTATTCTTAATATGAAATAAAATGTTTACCCTAAATTAAATTACATACTAGTTAGCATTAAAAAATTAAAGTAAGGATCTCAAGTCCAAGTTTACAACGTAAATAAATGAAACTAATGAGGTCTTTCCAATTCCATGGGTCCCAAATTCATGAATACTACATAGATCATGAACCTAATCTGACAAATCATCACAATTCGATTTGATCTACCGACTTTCCTTTATTGTACATATTTTATTGCAGATGGTGTATACTTAATTAGATATAGAATAGAGATTCTTCGTATGATTACTTAAAAATCTCTTTCAGTCTTGTTTATAGCAGTACAGTGAACCAAATTGGTTGCTTAATTAATTTTTATCTAACACAAAAAAAAAACATAAAAAAGAAAGGAGCCTCGGTCAATTTGCATGTAATACGACGAGGAATAAGGTTTATGGTCCAATGGATAAATATCATGTATAAATGTTCGAATCCTATCAATATAATGTTTCATTTATTTAATAAAAAAAATAGTATAATTTTTTTTAAAAAAAAGTGAGTAATATTAATAATAATTCAAAGAATAAAAATAAATATATTTTTAAGAAAACAAATTGGGTTTATGAAATTTTGTAAACAAACTGGTCTTCAGATTTTAAAAGGTATTTTTGAGTCATTTTTATGTGAGTAAATGAATCAATTAAGAATAAATAATATTATTTTAATTATTTTTTATTAAAATATATTTTTTCGATTAAAACACAATTATAACATAATTTATTATTATAGGAAAATTAAGTAAATTTTTTTGAGATTATTTAAAAATAATAATAATAATAATATCTAACAAAAAAATTATTTAAACATATATTTTATTTTAAAAAAAAATAAAAATTACTAAATTATCAAAATAAATTTTTGATAATTAACAGATATTAAAAAAAATATTTTATAATTTTTTTTATATTAATTATAACTCTATCATTATTAAAAATTCAGTTTTCTTATGTTTTAATAACTTAACAAAAAAACTAATATATTAGTAAAATAATTTAAATAATATTATTTATTCTTAATTGATTCTTTTATTCAGATTACTCAAAAAAAATTATTTAGAATCTGATGGAATAAAAATACGTTAAAGTTTAATAGTAAAAATTTGACTTACATTTTTCTCTATTAAAATATACATCAATTTATACACATATACACACTTACACTAATAAAAAAATCTTTAATGTTGAGGTCGTACTTTAACGTTGCAGTAGATGCCAACTTTTTATTGATCGTAGATTAATTCTATCAATTAGTATTACTTCATTTATGTTGATTTGGTACAAAATAATTAGTATTACTTCATTTATGTTGATTTGGTACAAAATTCAGTTCGGTTATAGAAGTGTTTGCATACTTTTTAATTAGATACATTGTAATATGATAAAATAATTTTTAAAATAAATAAAAAATTATTTATTTTAAATTTTTTTTTTCATATTATAATATTTTATTATCTCATTTAAATTGTAACCATAATAAGTTTAACTTTAAATATATAATGTATAATTTTTTTTATTAAATTTATATTATAAATAATCATGTATTATATTTTATATTATTTTTGTATTCTTATATGTTTCATTTAAATTCATTATAAAAAAATATGATATCTCAATTAATATTATTTTATTTTCATCTTATTTTATTAAAAATTAAGTGAAAGAAAATGATATAGGTTTTGAAAATTAATAGATTGTAAAATAAATTTTATTAATATTTTATCTTAATTTATATTTCTAATTTTAAAGTGGGTGGCATGTTTAAGTATTTTAGGAGAAAATCTTATTTATAACTATGTATTGATACGTAAAGGAGTAAATTTATTTTAATATTTTTATTTTTAGAAATGTATAAAAAAATATAAATAATAGGAATGAGATTAAGGAATAACAATAAAATGCTAGCATAAGTGATGTATAAGAATTTAGCAGTTTTAAACACATTTAGGATCTTGTGCTAGATTCTGCTATTTACCTGACAGTCTGAAAACGACCGTTTTCTGATCAGGACTCTGAAGTTTCAAAAAGAGGAAAATGGATAGAACAATTCATAGAAAATAGAATGGAAAAAAGGCACAAAAACATAAAAGATATTGCATGTTGATAGCATTTTTCATTATGACATGGGTAATGCATGATTTTGTATAACATCACTTATTACAGCCACAATATTTATTAAATATCAATTCTATTTTAATATTTGTCAAATAAAAATATTAAAAATATATAAAGTTATATTCATAGTAATTTTAGTATAATATGTATTAAAATTACTTTAAAAATGATAAATTTATCTAATTTTTAAGAAAAAACTTTCTCGTAACATATTATAATTAATGTAATTATAAATTTGAGTATAAATTTATTTGCATTTAATATTTTTCTTTATATTTTATATAACTCTAAAAATTAGTTATTTATTGAATGAAAAATGCTATGATCACATATATTTATATTTATTTTTACACCAATATTATTTATATAGTATGATATAACAAAATTATCTAGAAAAGTAAATAACTTTTTTATTTTTCTAAATAATTTGAATATGTTTGTCACAATATAGGTTATGTGAGTATATAAATTTATGTATTTTTATGGGCTCTTTTTTTGAAGATAATGCTTGCTTTTCAAGTATGAACAACGTTTGTATAGCTGAGTGTGAATTGAAGGATATGGAAGCTAAGTACCCATATATATGAATATAAATTGATAACTTATGAATGCAAAAGAAGTAACAATGATATCAGGTTGATTCAATTAGATTTTGCATGGATTTTTTTTCATTTAAATTAAATTATTACATATTACATTCAATTATATAATAATGTTCTTTTTGAGCAACACAATTATTATTCCTATTAATCAATACAAGTAGTCTCGGGCAGGATTCACATTTTTTATTATCAATTTATACACTCACATATTATTTATTTGAACACAAATCTTCTTTAATTAATACCCATTTGAAGGTGAGTTAATATAATTGAATTCTGAAGATGTGTTTGATTGCGAATTTAAAATAATAATATAAAATATATTAATTAAATAGAACTATAAACAATATTTTATGCGTTTTCTAAATATCATTTTCCATATGTAGAATACATATAACGAGTAATTTGTAATTATCTTAGTGTGGATTTATCATTTGAATTAAAAAAAATTAAAATAATATGTTTTTGAATTATAGAAAAAATCAAATCTTATTTTATAAATGTATTATTAAATCAACAGCAAACAATAACTTCTTTTTTTATTCAAAATACATGCTTGCTTTCAAGTATATTTTTTTTTTCACATTTTCTAGCTAGTTTCATTTCTCATTATTGAGCTAGACAATTAATACTAACAAACAGCTTATTAATTGAGCCTAATTAACATCTAAACGGCACTAGCTGTACTATGTTCTGCTATTATACATGTGAAATGAGAGGGATGTGGAATTGGAGGTGTGCCTAAGGCAAATGGCCTTCTAAAACTGGGTGGTGGTGGGGTTGCTTTAGCATATTTACAATTGAACAAATAGTATAAACTAAGCAAGTAGTGGATGTCCGAGAAGATTATATATTTATATTTCTGGGGCGGTTTGTGGGCTGCTTCGTCCCACATGCATTAATGCTTTGTAATTTATATAAATAATTATAACAATCTCTCTATATCTCTATTTTCAACATTTCATTATATCCATATCTACCTATTCTATTATATTAATTTTTTTTAAATCCATCGAGTTTAATTCAAATATTTAATTAATTAATTATTTTTATTAATCTTGTTGCTAAACGGGCACTCATTGTTATATGATCATATGCAACAAACACTTCTAGATACATGCAATTAATAACAAGCTAGCCAGGCATTGAAAGAGAAGGGTTAACTAATTAAGCCATAGAAAGAGATGGATATGTAGAAGGCAGAGTTTATTTATGTATAAGCTTATGGAAGAATGATTGATAATTACATGACTTTTCACACGGATCAATGAATTTTCTTTTAAGTGCTTTATTATGGAATGCAACATATGTATGAGTTATATTAGGTGGGACATACAAACCTTGTTGTTCACTTTTGTACGTCTGGAAACAATGATTCTCCTTTTGGTCGGAAATATGTGCGCACCAAACATGTACGAATACGAATACATATCTTTGTACGAAAAAAAATGTGCAAATAAAGTTTAACAATATTTAAAAAACAACAAATAGTTTATGGAGTAAGCATCCATGAAAATTATAGGATTTTTAATTTTAAAAGTTAAGAATTAACGTAATAAGTATAATCACTTATAATATTATAAAATGTATAATACTTTTGTTTTCAATCATGTAATACTCATGTCAGTCTAATACTCCACTCAATCTTTGCTTCTCACAAATATTTATTTTATTTAGACAATTTGTTTTTTCTTTTCACAAAACAATTATATATTTCTTCTTGTTTTTTGTGAATAGATACCCAAAGTTTTTAAGTCTAAATTTTAATACTATGTTAAAAGTTAAGAAGATTCATGAGTTTTTTTATTAGTAAAAAATTAATTTAATTAATAAATATACTCATAATTTTTATAAACTCTATTATATTATTGTCTTTAATCATTGTGAAACTAGTATTACCTCTAACATCTTATCATGGTATGATTCTTTATGTCTTATAAAGACCACTATTTTGTATTTTTAACATATTTTAATTATATGAAATTTTTACTTGAACCAATTATTTTTTTCTTGTAAAAATCTACAAGAATTATGGGCTTTTTAATTCTAAAAGATTAATCAAATGAGTGAAAACACTATTATTTCTTATAAATTCTATCATGATATTATATTTTACCAATATAAAACTTTTATTTTTCTAACATTTTCCCTTAAAGTATGAGTCTTTTACCCAATACTTTGTATTTTTAACCTATTCAATTTCTATTTGAAATACTTGTCTTTTTTTCTTTTTAGAATGCTAATTAGTTTTTTTTCATCTAGGCTTATTGATCAATTGAACCTCAGATAACTTATAAAAATCTACCATAACTATATAGACTTCATAATCTCAAAAGGTTAACCCAAAGAGTTGAGACACTCATAATTCTTATAAATTTTATCATAATAATATTGTATTTATTGAAGTTCTCATGATCTCTAATCATTATGTCTAGAAAATTATTAATTGACCAATTGTCTTGTGTAATGATATAAGCTCATTTTGTGCACTAAGAAGATTTGAGTTTGAATCCTACTATTATAAATATGTGTGATTGTTATTTTGAAAATAAATTGAGAAATTCTATAGACATCTCATTACTTACTTGGTGCATCTTGTTAATTCTAAAACATGTCATTATTTACCTAATTTTCTCTATTGGTACCTTATGTTTAAAAGGCTATAACAACTTAAAATCTTAGTCAAATAAAGAGACATGGTATTTTGAGATTTAAGATTATTTCTTTTCAAAATTTTGGGTGATTTTTTTTTAATTGTAAACATTATAAATAGATCTACGACATCAACTATAAGAGGCAATGTAGGTTCACGAGAGAAATAATTTTTAAACGACTCCATATAATTTTATAGAATAAGTAAAATATATTTTTTTGTTTGAATAAGAATATACATTTCAGTGAAAAGAACCAATAATTTTCAAAATAAATACAAAATAATATTTTTCGAAGCTATAACACCCTTATAGTTACTATCATAAGTCTATTTTTGTAGTTAACATTTAAAAAAATTATAACCGGTATGTTTTTAAAGAATCTTCTATTAAATAGTAAAAAAACTTTCAATTATCTTATAGTACGATAATATATGCTCATTGTGGATACTAATACAACATGGATTCAAAACCCATAAATGTATATTTATGTATGTAGGTGTATAATTGTTATTTCAAAATAAAAATAAAAATAAAAATAATTAAAAAAAGTTTTAAATAGTATATTTTTTAAGAAAATATATCAAATGTTAAAATTTTCATTCTCTAATTCACCAAATTTTTAAGTGATAGTAGCTTTTTAACAAAAACAAATATTAAAAAAGAAACTTCCATACTAAAATCACACCATTTAATAGTATAAATGAGAATGATACTAACAACATGGATAAGAACCAAAGTAAAAATATGGGTATAAGGATCCCAAAATATTTATTTTTCATAAAAAATTATATTCCTAAAATCATTAGACATTTCTCTTTCTTAGTACCTTCTCTTATGTAAAAAAGTGTTTTAATCCTTTGAGGTTTATAGTTAATATCATTAATACTTTCAAATGTTTAACAATGTTAACTTTTCATTAAATGATATATTTTTCTTCTTTATAACTCTAATATTAAATTGTGGTAAGTTATTTTAAAACATTAGTTGTTAATTCTTATATATTACTATTTAAAGATAAATCTTTAAATTTTTTATTAAAATATTATTTTAACTTTATATTTTCATTATGTTTAATTTCAGATAAATTTATGATTAGTTTCTTTATTTTCATTTTCTTATTTATTAGTTTTACAAATATTACAAATAATTATTTAATCATTCAATATCCTTAATTGATTTAAAATTATAATTATCATACCTGAATTTAATGGATCATCATTATTTTTCATCCCATTATTCGTCTTATTTTGTTACACATGATATACCTTAGTTTGCTAAGTCTTAATATCTTTCTGTTAATGGCGAAACTCTTTGATTTGTATGTGGTATTATGTAAAAATTAGACTTACTATAATAGAAAATGAGTGAATGCACTCCATTTTATTCATAACATTATTAATTATTATAATTTTAAAAGCCAACTAAAAACCTTGAATAGATTCTTAACCATTAATAGTTTGTAATTACATAATTGTTAGATGAATAAGTTTTAGGATAGAGAATTTTCTATTACTGAAATCGTGTCCAACTAATGAAAATAATGTTCCTTTTATAGGATAAGTAATCACTGTTTATATAGTAAAAAAACATTATTCTATCTCTACTTTTGATAATTCATCTAACTTTATGCATTTGCTTTTTGAATTAAACCTTTCATTTTCTTGGCATGATTTGTCAACTTAAGATGTGGGTTTTACATTTTTATTATTTTTTGTTGTTTTTTTACCACGAGTCCTTTAGATGACGTAGATGATGATGCATCTTCATTTTTTCGATCTTTGATGTAATAAATGTATTTGTGATCTTTAGTAATTTTTTTGGGTAAAAATAAAATATCTTTCTTGTTTCTTTTTTTGGATTATTACTATTAAAATTCATTTTATTTAAGATCTATTTTATTTAATTACAAAATTTTATAAATATATAATATATTTTAAAAGAAATTATAAGAAAATTGAGATCAAGGATAGGTGGGATGGGAAGGATAATTCTACATCCCACCTATTAGACTAGGAAGTATTCTTTATCGGTGATAAAATTGAATTTTTTTCATAAATTTTGATTATACGGGATAAATTGACATCTTTATCTAGGAATGCATACTCCTTCAAAGAGAGAGTAACAAAAACAAATACATATAAAAATGGAAGAAATGTGGGTTTGATGATAGATAAGTGAAAATAAAATTATGAATGTATATATGTAATAAGAGTTAGTATTCTAAGAGTATTTTATTTAAAAAAAATTAGTTGGATTGGGAGAGACCGAGAGACGATCTTCACTAAGTACACTTCCTCTGGTATAAGACAAAAGGTTGGTTATGAGTTATGACTATCATCTAATTCTTAATTCCTGATCCAATTATATTTTACGTTTTCCAGTTACAAACAATAAATTTTCGTTCTTGTTTGATTTTCAAATCACATACCTAACTTTTCAATGTTAGTTGAGTGTGTGTGTTTTTTTTCTCTTTTAACAAAGAATATCAAGATGACAAAACTGACAAATATTATGTTTCTCTAATAATTATCATGTATATTTCATCCTTTTTTGTTCTATTTTTGTACAAGAGTAGGTGCTTTAAATACCCAAATGATGGATGCCCAAATCGACGATGACATAACCAAATCTTACGTTCATTGTTACCAACAGTGTGTTGCATGTGATTGTCTCTTCCTAAACTGAGGTCATCCACATAATATAACCTTCATCTCTTAGTACCATGCCCAATGATCTCCTTGGTGAGAATATCTTGTAGAAGACAAAAGGTAGAATACATCAATACTACACAGTTAAGATCTGAAGTGAAAGAAAGGGTACAAGTAATGTATTAGATAATGATAATGAAGGAGATAAAGTCACTGTTCCAGCCCCTGTAACTGGATAAGTGACCCCATTGGCATTGGTAATACGACTCCGTCTCAGTTGGGTTGTATTGGAGAGACCTGTTGGGTCAAATGTCATATGATCTATAGCTTCAGAGTCTAGAATCCAATTCTCATTATCACTACGAGTAGAGATGTGAAGTGCTTTACTTGAAATACCTGGATCCTGGGAAGATTCGGCCTGAGAAATAAGGGATAGTGATGCATTATTGGTAGCCACAGTGGCTCGCCCAATGGTTTCCTGTTTCTTCCGTGCTTGAAAATCATTCCACCATTCTGGATACCCATGTAGTTTGAAGCAGTTTTCACGGGTGTGTTTGGAGTTTCCACAATGGTCACATTTCATGTCAATAGATGGCGGATTTCCCATGGATTTCTTGCTACCCAAAAAAGTTCTTGGTTTGGGTAGCAATGGATTATGGTGTCCCTTGATCCCTTTGAAAACCATAACTTCTCCGGGTGTCGTATCTGTACCCGTGATCATCATGATCTACCAGACCTCTTCCCTACGGATGAATCCATAGGCTTGTTCCACCGTAGGGAATGGTTTGATTTAAAGCACATCATTTCGAGTTTTATCTAATTTGTCATGAAGTCCATCGAGGAAGGTATACACTCGATCTTCCTGTACGATAGAGTTATATTTTTGTATGTCACTTGCACACTCCATTGGATTAGGATGAAGAAAATTAATTTCTCGCTATAACCCTTGAAGATCATTGTAGTATTTTTCAATGGATCCACCCACATGCTTCATACGAGTAACTCGATGGTGAATATCATACACTTGAGACGTGTTTTTTCCATCATAGTATGTGGTAGCAGCAGAATCCCAAACCTGTTTCACAGTTGGGAAATGAATAAAATTTACAATCAAGGAGGGGTCCATCGAATTGATCAACCATTCTCTGACAATGGAATTTTCAATAGGTCATCTCCTAAATAAGGGGTCAGTTTCAGCCGGTTGAGGAAAATCCCCATTAATATATCCCAGTTTGTCTTTGTCAGAGATATACATCTCCACCACCTGAGACCATAAGGCATAGTTAGATCCTTCCAACTTGATACTAATGGGGGTAGTCGACGCTTCAGTTAGCGAAGGTTGTGAGGTGGTCTGAGCTCTAGTTAGAACTTCCGTCATTTTTGTAGTCAACTCATTCAATATAGAGTTGGTGGTTAAATCTCTAGATTTTTCCATGAATATATCACCTTTTTTTTTACACACAAGCCACTATATATATAAAAAAATGAATGTAACCCTAATTGTTTCCTATTCGCGTAGTGCGGTGCCTTTCTTCTTCTGATGGAAGATAAGGATGGTCGAACCCTAGCTGACTACAACATCCAGTCAGAGTCATCCTTCCACCTGGTCCTCCGTCTCCGTCTTTGTGAAGCGGCGCTCTTCTTCTGCTTCGTTCCAAGTTTCTCCACGACGACAGCTAGACTGGTACGTAGAGAGACTGCACCATCCCCAACGAGTAAGCGACGTTGGGCAACTACGATGGCTCCAACGAGCAGATAGACTTGAAACGCAGGTAAGCTACAATGGCTCCAACGAGCATCTAGATCAATATGGCTCCCTAAAGGGTTCTGTTGAGGTTACGACGGAGGAACTGACGCTGAGCAGGAATGGCGAATCTGGATACTAGATGGTCACAGCACTAGTGAGGCTTCACTGTCTACCCATCCCCTCAGGTTTCAACCTCTGTGGTTAAGCCTTACGACAATGTTCTTTGTACTCATTCCCTTCTGGAGCACACTAATGTTGTTGTTTTACTTGATGGTATTTTTTTCCAGTATTGCAACTGATCGGTTTCAACGAGTAAAACAGAAATCAGTTTCGAGGAAAAATGTAAACCAAAAATCAGAAATCAGCAACCACACCAGAAATCAGAAATCAAAATGATAGTAGAACAGAAATCAACATAATAGGTAATTCCATTAGTCAGCAATAACTTGCTCTGATACCATGACAAATATTGTGTTTCTCTGATAATTATCATATATATTTCATCATTTTCTCTTCTATTTCTGTACAAGAGTTTAGGTATATGTATACAAGAAAAACGAAAACTAAACAATCACCCTAGCTGCTGCACATCCATGTTTTATGACTTCATTAATATTATTGTCTGCTCCATGTTTTGCTCCACTAAACATTGGTGTCTGCCATTATTGCAGCATGTATCACAACACATACCAACAAAAACAAGAAAAAAAGTGAAGTAACTAATAATACAAGCAGCAACCTTCCATTTCTTGTTGAAACAAAGAGCATAAAATGGAGGGAAGTTGACATTCTTGGAATCTGCATATGCTATTTGTGCTTTTAGCTCACTGAGTCAATTTGTGGAGATTTAACTCTCTAGGAATCCAATTAACATCAGTTGAAAGAAAATGATATTGGAAAGATGAAATCTGTTTGAGGAGCATCTGACACTCAACTGACAAAATCTGATTGAATCCTTTAAGAGCAGTTATGATATTACAGTTATCATTTTCTATGATAATGTAATTGAAATAAGCTGCATGAGCTATCTGGAAAGCCATAGGATGGAAACCATTTCAGCTTCCTCAACTGAATCAGTACCAGTCTTACATGCATTGCACCAAACACCAACCATCTTGAAGAAGCTCTCTCTTCCAACAATAGAAGCATCAATGTTAAACTTAACGTATCCTCTCGGTGGTTTTGTCCATGTTTGAGCCGTATTTGAATGCATAGTGTGAAGATTGAACTGTTCTTGTATAGTATTCAAAGCTAGCTCAGTATTTGATCCCATACCATCAATATGCTCAACAAATTGCTTTTGTACGTAGTTTTGCATACAAGCGATCCAAAGATAAAGGCTATTTCTCAAAATTCCATTTAGTCCTAGCAGACCACACCCAATACCATATGAATATAACAGCCAAAGTAAATCCACATTTGAAAATCTGCCTTGGATTAGGTTGTAAGGTGGATCCAAAATAATTAAGTTTCAAAAACTAATTGAAATACAGCTTCCTTAAGTTATCTAATCTGAATCCTTGTTGCCATTTTTCCCAAACCGCCAACAGAAACTCACATTATTGAAAGCAGTTCCATAAAATGACTCGATTTGCTTCTTGTAGAAAGAGAATTTGCCATTACTTTCCATAAGAAGCTTTTGAATCTCATAAGCAATTTCGTCTTCCATAATAATTTCCAAAATTTGGAATTAGTAGAATCTCCCAATTCTTTAACTAGACTGTGATAAGCTTCTTTAACTGAAAATTAGGAAAAGCTCTCCTCCAAATCCAATGATCCTCAACAATATTAGCAGTCAGATCAATTTTCAAAATTTCTCAAATGGTAGGAATGTCAAATAAAGAATGGAGAAGAACTAAGTCCAATTCACCAAAGTCGTTTTTCAGATCAGTAACACATAAGAAATATCTTGATTTCCTTCATTTGTTAATTTTGGGATGAAGCCCTCCACACTAGGAAGCCATGGATCCAACCAAAGCATAGTGTTAATACCAATCCCAATGATTTTACAAACTGATTTTTTAATAACTCCTTAGAGCTACAAATACCTTTCCAAATATAAGAATCACCCTCTCTTCCTTTTATATTCCAGAATTGATTTTATGGGCAACATTTGTTAATCATAACTTGAGTCCAAAGCTTCTCTTGATTAGTTAATATAAACCAACCCCATTTTGAAATAACAGCTTCATGTCTTCAAATTTTTGAAAACTCAAACTTCCTACCTCTTTTGGTAGACGGATGTCATTCCATTTCATAAGAGGACCCTTTTTGCAGTCCATCTTCTGACATAACCTCTTTGAAAAAACAAAAGTGCTCATTTGATAAATGGGAATAGATTTAAGTACTGTTGGAATTGAAGAGGCTTTACCAACCTTGGACAAAAATTTGTTTTGCCAACCCTCAGTCCTAGCCAAAAACTCCAAAAATGTGATTAAGATTGTCAGACCTTTTATTCCTTTTGAGGAACAAAGGTGTTCCCGGATGTTTGACATTACCTGTAGTTCTTTTGATCCAACATTGATCCTCCAAAGACAATTTAAATACATGAGGTGCATTCTTAGATAAAAAAAAGGCATGATTTTTCTTGATTAGCAGACTGGCCTAACCAAAGAGTATACTTATGAAGAACACCCATCAAATTATTCATCTCTTCTTGTTTAGCCTGACAAAACAAAAGCAAATCATCAGCGTATAGCAAATGGTTAATAGCTGTTAAATTTCTTGCAACTTCGATACCATGAAACTGATGATGAGATTCTCCTTATCTTAGTAATCTTGAAAGCACCTTAGTTCCTATAATAAACAAAAATAAGGGGACATAGGATCACCTTGACGCAAACCTTGTGAAGGTACAATCTTTTCATAAGGTGATCCATTTAAGAGAACTAAATATGTAACTGAACTTAATCACTTTGATATTAAGTTACAAAAATGATATCCAAAGCCAAATAATTGCATGACTTTTATAATTAGTTCCCAGTTCGTTTTTTCATAAGCCTTTGCCATATCTATTTTAAATCCCATTAGTAAACAAGTTCCCCTTTTCTTTTTTATTGTGTAGATCATCTCTTGTGTTAAAATTATATTTAAAAAAAAATCCACCTCCCAAGAGAAAATGCACTTTAGAAAGGAGATCATATGAATCGATTTAAGAAATGTTTGATTCTCTTTGTCAAAATTTTGCAATGATTTTATGATTGACATTATAAAAGCTAATTGGACGAAGGCCAGAAACTTTAGTTGGATTATTACATTTTAGAAGGAGAAAAATGAAAGTTTCATTGATTTCTACTGGTAAATTTCCCCTTGAAAGAACTATTCAACCATTTTAATGAGATCCTCACCAACAATGTCCCAAAACTTTTTTGTAAAAAAGGACTGGCATTCCATCTTTGTCTGGAGCTTTTAAATTATTTATCTTCCACAGTGTTCCTAACCTCTAAAGCATTTGGAGTTCTTGAAGTTCCATCTGTTCCTCTGAAGGAAGACATGATTGGAATAAGTTGTCTAAATCCTCAGGGAACTACGTAATTATATGTTGCTTGAAAATATTTTCAAAATATTGACCAATTGATCCTCGATTTGATTAGAATCCCATAACCAACCATTATTATCATCTTGTAAATATAATTAGACTTCTTTTTCTTCTGTTTAGTGTAGAAATATGAAAAAACTAGTGTTTGCATCTCCTTGTTTAAGCCATGCATAGTTGCCTTGATTCTTGTCTTCAAATATGTCTCAGTCTGGTATTTAATTCCTAAGGTTGTTGTGTCAAATGATGTTCCTTTAATCGATCTTCTAAAGTGTCATACGTGAACTAAATGACATCAATTTTCAATTTCGTCCTGTCAATGATATGGTATTAAACTAATACAATTTGTTCGTCATTTTTTTAAATAAATGAACTAAATTACATCAATTTTCATACAAATATACCAAACAAAGGATACTTTATTTAAAACTTAATTCCATATATAAAACAATACCTAAAGAAGTTCAAACATGATATATGGATATGATATCTCAACCTTTACTAAACAAGTTGAAACATGAACCCTTAAAACTCAGACAAACTTTCAAGATCCTCTTCAATCAAAGTCTTCAAGTAAGAAGCATTATCTGAATTCCTGACGGAACAATTTGCCCGAATTTCACCTTTGGTACCAGTCAATACACTCAATTGTCCCATTTTAGTCATTGCAACCACAAACTTCTCAAAGAACAAAGTTTGGTTCAAAGCAAAGCTAGTAACAATGTCCCTAGTCCTCTTATCTGTGTACAAATCTTGATCTGAAGTGAACAAACCTTGGCGGTTCATGAGATCGACATAGTACTTGTTATCGAATTTGTTTGGGCTTCGAATATCAAGCACTGTGGTGTTGTTGGAGTTTTTAGTTGGACAAACAACTTTGAGGTCTTTAGCAAAGGTTTGGTCCATAGTAGAGTCTTGAGTTGGGTACAAGCGGTCAGTGAAAGAACTACAATGACTAATACCAATTGTGTGACCACCTGAGAGAGCTACCACATCAGTTGCATCCAAATTTTGATTAGTTGCTAGCTGTGTTAAAAGTGTGCTTGTGTTGCTTGTTGGTGGTGGAAGGTTGTTTAATGTTGCATTTTGTGTCGCAAAGTTTAGGCCATCTCTTCTGCCCAATGGCACATCGTAGTCAGGACCACCAGACTGCAGTTATTGAGAATATGGGATTGAAATTCTTTGACACTATATTGTAATATGTAACTGGAACGACTGATATATATATATATAATACAATTTTGACACAATATATGCAAGTAAATTTATTTATTTAATATTTAACGTAATTTAAAAAATATATATATATTGAATTTGGTTGATTAATTTTTTTAATAATTAAAAATACATGAATATGATGTAAATATAGAGCACCTAAATAAATAAAAAATATAATTCATTTATAAATAGGTTGATATTAAATAGCATTCTTATTAAATGAGTAAGTTAGATAATTCTATAATCTTTTATCAAATATTTAAGATTCAATTTCAAACTATCACTCTCCACGTTTAAAATGAATGATTGTGATTTAAATCTGCATGAATAAACCCCCTCACCAAATTGTATGAAATTATAAAAAAAATTCCCAATTCAAAATTCAAATGAAATAAACATAAAAAAAATACGATGTCAATGGGCTCCATCCAAAGAGACATCACTAGCTATATTACTTTGAAATGGTCAGAATTTTATTTTATTTGGAAAATGCATGTGAGTTATTCTAATATTATATATGAGACCGGAATTTGCTCAGCTGACTTTGATGTCCAATGAGATGGAAGCAAAGTCAATGCTCAAGAGTAAATGACATTACTTAGCCCAATAACTTACTCCTTTGCTTACTCCCTATTGGCATGTGTCTTAATTTTATATCATGTTACCCGTAACTGATAAATAATTATTTATTAAATTATTATGATTAATTTACATATTATTTGTAATAAATAAATTTTTTATAATTTTATTGGATTTACAAAATAAAATATTGCAATATTACGATTTTCAAGCAAAAAAAATACATAAAATAATAATGAATGAATTACTAGGAATATTAGAAATAGATGGGGGAAGAATGAGGTATGATATATAAATTTATACATAATTTTTCATCTACATAATTCATTAATGATATTATCTAAAATAATGAATCAATTTTGAATTTATAAAATAATTTTTACAAAAATATGTGTAATATTACCCTCTCTCTCATTTTACATCTATTCCTAATTATGTAGTTCTTGCGCAACTTCTTATCTACGTTAAGTGCTTTGACCGTCATGAAAATGACTTCCTCTAAAATCACTTTCACTTTTTTTTTTATTTATTTTCCCTTCTTATACTATTATTATTATTATTATTATTATTATTATTACCCCTGTACTATTTTCCATATATCTACCCTTTTGCGCATCAATTAGATATTTTGTCACGTTGAAGCATTTTGTACACCACCACTAGTTATTTTTGTACTTTTGTTCATCTCTAACCAAGTAATAATATATCTAGTTATGCACCCATTAATTATTATTATTATTATTATTAAATAAGTTAACGAAAGCTACGTAGTTAACCTTAAATCTTTTATATGCCTTAGTAAAATATATATGTTTCGATTAATACATTCTTAGTTTATATAAAATATTTTAGAATATTAATCAGCAGCTAATTAAAGTTCAATGTAATTAGTAAAAAGAATCAAAAGAATTGTTTTAATTAAAGAAAAGCGCTACCAAAAGAACAGGAAGTGAGGGGTAAGAAAGTAATTACCAAGAAAACAGCATCACGTGCAGCGAGGGCAGTAATATCAGAACAAGAAATAACTCTTCCACACTCGTTATGAACGAGTGCACGCAGATCATTAATAATCTCGAAAGCTTTCTCTCTCAAACTCAGATTTGGAGGGGCATCTTGTTCACTTGGTCCACTTGTTGATCCTTCAAGTAGCACTGAACCATCACATCCCTGCGTGCATATATTATCAATTTGATTTCAATATTATATTCAACCAAAAACAAAAATTATAGTAATCAATTTCAATATTAATCTTAAGGGATCAACGTTTTCCATTTACATAATATTTATATTTTTTTCTAAAATTGTAATTTTATTTTTAAAAAATATAAATAATTTATTTCGTACTTTTTAACTCATTTAAAAATTATCTAAATTTAATTTAACTATTATAAAATTTAAAAGAATTTAAATGAACTATAGCATTTAAATTAAATTGAATTCAAGCTAATTATATAACTCAATTTATTTTACACCTTTAAAATAAGTATAGTTTTAATTGTGTGATCTAAAAAATTTAAAAAAAAACTTATTTCTGTATTTTAAGTTTTCAGATTCAGATTTCCAAATGTGAAAATTTAGTTTACAAACTCACCAAACAAGATGCAAAAAATAATAAATAAATCCATAAAGTAATATATAAATATTTAACCCATTTACATAAATTAATTACGGGCAGTTTAATTATCCCTAAAAAAATAAAAATAAAAATAAAAATGTTGAAAAATCGTAGATAGTGAAAACACGTGTTAAGAGTTCCTTGGCTTACCTGAACAAAGCAGTCATGAAAATGGAGGCGAAGCAAACCGGCAGCTTGCTCAATGTCATCTTCAAAGACTTTCTTGAGTTGTTTTCTGATAACGGATTCAACTTTAGGGCAGCTACTTTTGTAGAAATTCCATGAGAGTCCTTTAGATACTGGAAGATAACTAGATGCATCTGATTCATGAAATAATAAGGAAGATAATAATAAAACAGAGGAAATGAGAAGCACTGATTTAAATGTACTGGAAATCATATTGGTAATTAAGCTCAATACATGGACATAAGCAACTCTCGTTTATTATATAGGCAAATTTACTTATTTTATTTGTAAAGTCAACACGCGGTACACCTTTATTTATTAGTTGTTAATTTCATTGAAGCATAACAAAGACTTAGCTAAAGACTTTTGTTTAAGGGTAACTTGGTAATTACGATACGATGGTTTCCTGTTCTTATCCGTATGTTTTTACAACTTGGTTTAAATTATACCTTAGCTATGGGGAAATGCTAATTTCTGCAATTTAATAATTTGTGCTTCTTCTTAAAAAAAAAACACAATGATTAATGTTTGAACTTGTTAACCTTTAATCTCGTATTAAACAATTGAAATTGCATACATGTAAGCTTGTAAAGTTAGGTTGATATAGATAATATCACACGTTAATTATATGTATGTAATAAAATATTTAAGTAAATTTCTTACCGTTTTATTAATTGATGTTATCTTTCTTTTAAAAAAAATGTTGTGTTCATAAGAAAGACTTTTTTTTTGTTTTATCCGATACAAATGTATAATCAGATTCAAACTATAATTTTTTTTATATAATTATGTAGATTTTATGTCATTGGTAACTAATAGTTCATATAATATTTATAATTAATATGTTTTTAAAATTACAAGATAAATATGTGTAATATTTCTTAAATAAGAAAAGAGTATACTTTATGTTTTTGAATAATAGTTTATTAATTAAGATGTTCAGAGGAAAGAGTTATCTCTAAGAACTTCCTTTGGCAGCAAGTATTTGAAACGTTCCAGGACCAACAAGCTATATTATTGGGAAGAATATAGGTCAGCTTAACTTTTATAACTTTATTTTCGTTAATTATATATATGGTTAATTTTTTTAAAATTGATATGATTTAGTTGTATTTTAAAAAACTTTAATCATTTATTATCATTTTGGTTATTTCAGATTTTTTTTTTTTTGAGAAAAAATAAATTATTATCCAACTAAATCTTACTAATAAGAAGTTGGTACGTATATAATTGAATAAGAAAACATCTAAAATGTTGGAAAATAAAATAAATAAAATTATTAAAATTGATATAAAATAAATAAAATATTTATAAATATAATAATAAGATAATCACTATTTTCTTTGGGCATCCTTGGTCCTTTGCTTGTACCGAATGGAGCTATGAAGCCCATTAGTAAATGAAATACTCTAATCCCAATCTTGTTCTTGGTAAAGCAAATTTGACCCAATTGGGAAAAGAGGCCACATGAATCAATTTTCAGGTGACAAAATAAGACTAACAATAAATTCAAACAGACCATAAAAATCAAAATCAAAACTTAAAAATAGAGACTAATGCAAAAGTATACAAGAAATTCATGTAATCCTTTTTAAAAATCCTAAAAAGAGCCCATAATTTACACCCACATTAAATTATTCCTTCAAAAGAAAATTTCAAAGGTAATGGACTAATGGAAAGTACGAATTATTATTACCCTTTGTGAAAAACATTATCCAGGAGAGAACCAAAAAAAAAAAAAAATCACATTTGTAATTCAAACACAAAGAAAATTATTTTACTTCACATGGGTGATTTTACTGAAATATGAACGAGATATGAAAAAGGCTGCCAGTGATACTTTTGATGGGTATGAAAATGATATTAATTAAAAATCACATATGTATAACTTCTTAAAGGATTGGTATTATTTATTATAAAAGAAAATTTTATTTATTAGTTTATGATAGGTATATCTTTTATATTCGATAAATCAGTGACATAATTGTACCGTTTAAAGAGATTTTTTTTCTTTTACAAAGGAAAAAAAAAACAAAAGAATGTATTAAATTTGAAAATTTATATATGACATATCCACTGAATAACACTAAAAATCAAGATTAATAAACAGTAAATGAGGTTAAATGGGTAGTCTTAAAACAAAATAGTTAGGTTTCTCCTCAAAGAAAGTCAAATGCACTTTTCATATGTGTTAAATACAACCTTACATAAAAGTAAAGGTTGGAGATCCACTTAAAGAATAGACTATGAATGTAGCTGCAATTGGTAATAAATTCTTGAAAGCTAACCATCCTTTATATTTTATTATTTTATTTTCTTAAATATATATATATATATAATTTATTTTAGTTATGATAGACTGTCATTCCCTTATAAAGTGGACAGGGGAAAAATGAATTTAGTTATAATTTTAATTTGGCTATTAATTTACAAAATTGTCAAATTATTTGTCTATATTAAATCCTTTCATTAGCATTATAACAGATTGTATTTTTTTCTCAAATTGTATAATAATTTTTTAATGTTTTTCTTTGAATATTTTGGGGTCAAATGTGTTGTGCTTACCGCATTTATTTATGCGCGTGAAGTAACGTTCAAGAAAACTATTGCAAAAGGTAGGAATAATTGGGGAGATTAGGAGATGGGGTATGAAGATGGTAATGGATGATACCCATTAATCATTTGATAGATCAAAAGATTAAATTTAATTTTATCTATTTTAAATAGTAGACCATATGAATCAGACCATATATTTATCAGTATACCAAATGATATCTGTCACTCAATTCAAGTTATTTTAATTTTTTCTTTTAAAATTAAAACATTATTTATATATTAAATTACATATTTTAGATTAATAAATTAAAAAAACAATAAGATAATATTATATATTATAAGAAAATATTTTTTTACTTTTTTTTATAAAAATATTCTAACAAATTATGATAAATTAAAAAATAATATCATTTATAATAAATATAAAAAAAATAAATATGATGAGAAAATATAATGTTTTTTAATATTAAAAAAGATTTAAATTTATATCTATCCTATATATATATATATATATATATGTCATGATAGTCATGTCGACCTAATATGTTGATTTATTTTTTACTTAGATCACAATCTAATATAATTTGAAAATAATTCATGTTAATTCTATCTAAAATAAATATCCGGGGAGCTGCATAGAATTTTGGCTATCCCTAATGTAGCAATCGTCTGATTATACAGTTTATGAGTACTATTTTAATATGAAAGGTTATATAATTATAAATTATAATGAATAAATAATTAAATAGTATAAAATTAATGTATCACATTTATAAGAAAAAAAAATAAAGTATATGGTATAAAAGTTTTTGTATGAATTTCACTTAAATATCTAAACTTTAATTATAAAAATAAACAAAATTAGAAGGAAAAAAAATCTAACTCTCACACTAATAAACTAAAAATAAAAATTTAATTCTAAAATATTACTCTTAATGAAAAAGATTATCCTCTTAAATGAAACTATAAACATATCAATAAATAATATATTAAGACATAAAAATATCTAGTACACATTATCTATTACAAAATAAAAAATGAAAATAAAATACTTAAATTATCTATAAATTAAAAATAACATATATATTTCATAAACTAAAGAAAATTAATTGAATAGGTTATTATTGAGTCTTAAGGCCATGTTTGATAATTGAGGAGATTAATGTTGTTAGAATAGAACAACTTATGGGTGAAAAAATTGAAAATATAAAGAAAAAATGATAAAATAAAGAGATAGATGGGGTGTAAAATTATGCTAAAACTTATAAATATAAAGTTTTAAAAAGATTAATTATATAAAGTTTATAAATATTAAATAAGAATATAAAAATAAAAATAACAATATAAATATATTGAATTAGTTCAGTTTTTTAATGAGTATAATTAAATCAATTATTTAAAAGGAAAAAATAAATGCAAACTAATAAAATCTTAAAATAAAAAATAATAGATTAAATTAGTTTGCATATGTTAGATTAGTCCGGTTTTAATGTCGACAGTGCATATTGCACACCCTTATTCTTCGGGGGTGTTCGAGACGGATAAAACACTCTCCTTAAATATTTTCTTTTATTCCTCAAAGTGGACACCAGCTTTAACACTATTTTTATCGTTAAACGAACGCTCTACTCCAAAATTACCATGTTCTATTACTACGACGTTAAAAAGGCAAATTTTCAACTCTATCTCAGGTCCCTAATATTTATATTGCGACAGGATGGTAAAATATATCATCATTTATAAGTACTTTTTGTTTATTATGATGCTAACGATGAGCCTAAATATAAGTTTAACTAATGATTATTTTATATAAACTCATATAATTAGTTTTAATTTATTTAATATTAATCATGAAATAATCTTTAGATAATGAGGGTGTTAAAAAATTATAATCATAATTTATATGTATTGATACACTAATATCTATTACCTTCATTTATAAAGTTAAAAAATAATTTTAATTATAAATATACTTATAATATTTATAAAATTGCATTACTCATAAAGTTTGTCCACTTATTAAACGGAATCATTTTATTTGATGTTAGTCTCAGTTTTTGGTGTACTATAAAGTTTGTCTCTGTAATCTTCATAGCATCCATATTACCTCCGACCTTGATTTCTTTCGATCCAGGATGATCTAAAATGAACTTTGTCTCCCACAATGACAGTAAATGACTTCTGGTGAAATAGATGCTCCCATCTTTGTGTCATTCTGTTCTCTGTACTTTCGTCTCTTTTTATTGCTCTGTATATATTAAGTATTTTACGGTCTATGATGCCAAAACAATGTCTTTCCGTACAAAGGTATGATTCATACATAACGAACAGAAAAAAAATGGATTAACATAAAATAATGTTAAATAACATGAGATTTAGTTGGTGACAACAAACACACCCGTTGGAAGTAGCCACCAACAACTTTGTAGAGAAAGATAGTCTGTCCAAGAACATTCATCTCTATAATTGTGTTTATTTTTAATTATTATAATTTTGCTTTTATTTTGTATAAATAAGTTGTAAATATTCGTTTATTCATCATCAATAAATCCATTTCTTACATGGTATCAAAGCAGGTAAGTTCACCTTGTGGCATGCAGCTGTAAGTCCACCACCGTCCATCGATGAACTACCGATGTGAGGGAGAGTGTTAAAATGTCCCACATCGATTGGACATAAAATATCAAACACATATATAAATGAGGGCAATCCTTCATCCCACACGCACCTTGTCTAAACTCACCGGCATTCCACGCGCCTCGCCGGAGCCACACGCGCCAGCTGCTGAGAAAGACGACTCTAATGACACGTCGTTCGCTCGCCACTGAAACAAACGACGCGTCGTTCACCTGGTTTGGTCCTTGGTCTGGTTCGGTCCGGTTCGATCTTCATCCGGTTCAGTGCTTCACCGTTGCAGCCGCTGTTGCAGCCACTCCAGACGTCGGTTCACCCACTTTCCAATCGGTTCTGCGGCTGAAATTTCTGGTTCTGTAATCCTTGACTCATTTTCTATAAGATAAAACATATTTCAGTCCATTATTTATTTCATAAATAGTCATTATTGTCTAAAACACACTTAAACCTATCCCGTTCTTTCGAATTTATTCAACAAAAAATGTCTACAACTACAAATACCAACCTTACTTTACCAAAATGGTATGATGACCCTAGCCTTTCATTATACCTACACCACTCAGACCAACCAGACATGGTTCTCGTAGCTCAATCCTTAAACCAAGAAAACTATCACATTTGGAGTCATGCAATGCTCATGACTCTAATAACCAAAAACAAAGAAGGATTCATTGACGGCACAATCAAAAGGCCATCAACAAACCTTGAAGCATAAATCAAACAATAGACTCGCTGCAACATTCTTGTCAAAGGATGGATCCTCAACACCATATCACCCAAAATTGCAGAAAGTGTCATGTATAGTGATACTGCATATGAGCTATGAGAAGAATTAAAGGAACATTTTTCGCACACCAACAACGTGCACCTATTCCACATTGAGCAAGCGATCCATGATTGCATGCAAGAAAGTGTAAGCATTGGAGAATACTATACCAAATTGAAAAGTTTATGGGATAGTCGTGATGCATTATGTCCTCTTCCACAGTGTGGAGGAAATGCCGGAAGGGAATTACAAGAATATCAACAAAAGCAACGAACCATAAAGTTTCTTATGGGCCTTAACACGGTTTACACATCAGCACGTGGACAAATCTTGCTCATGGAACCATTACCTACAGTAAATAAGGTATATTCACTTATTGTGCAAGATGAAAAGCAAAGAGTTGTCTCCACTCAAAGCATAAGAAGGATGCCAGAAGCTGCCGCACTTGTTGCCAGAGATAGTCGTCCACAATATCCTCACAAAAATTACCCACCAAGGAACCCACATCTCAAGTGCAATAGATGCAACAATATAGGCCATAATTCTGAGAATTGCCGAAGTCACCTCAAATGTGATTTTTGTGGTCTCAATGGACAAAATTTTGAAAACTACCGAAAGCGTCTCAAATGTAATTTCTGTGGTTTGAATGGAAATGACATCAACATGTGTCGGAAGAAATGAGCAATTCAAGATAAAAGAAACACAAATTATGGCTTCCCTTCCAAAGCTCATCATACTGACTTTCAGGAAAGCTGCTCCGACACAAAACACTATCCCACAATCTTACATCTGCCCAATATCAAGAGATCTTTACACTTCTCAATCAATCCAAATCAGGTAGCATGACAAGTCAAGTGACTACTTCTTCAGGTAACACATTATGTGCAAGTTTTTTTCATTCAGAAACTCGTTGGATTTTTGATACATGGGCAACTGATCACATGGTCTGTTCCCAAAACCTTATGAGCTCCAGCATTCCAATCACTAATCGACATGTGCATTTACCCGATCATTCTCTTGCCCGTTTCACACATATTGGCACTGTATATTTCTCAAATAATTTCATACTCCATAATGTCTCATGTGTTTCCTCCTTCAAATTAAACTTAGTTTCAGTAGCCAAACTAACTCAAACCTCATTTTTTCATGTCACCTTCACTAATAGTATGTGCTTTGTTCAGGACAAATGCTCAAGGAAGACGATTGGGATGTGAACTGAGAAAGCAGAACTCTATTACCTGACTATTTCTGAAAAGGTTGGATGTTTCTCCGTTTCAAACACTACTTCCACCAACTGTCATCTATGGCATAAACGACTTGGTCATTTATCTAATAACAGTTTGCGTGCAATTTCTCTTTCCATCAACACACATTTTTGTTCCATTAGTGATTGTTCTATTTGTCCATTAGCTAAGAAAACACGTAATCCATTTCCTTTAAGTTCCATCAATACAAAAGCACATTTTGAAATGATTCATGTTGATATTTGGGGTGGTTATCACATTCCAGCACTTTATGGAGCACATTATTTTCTCACTATTATTGATGATTACTCGAGATGCACATGGGTCTATCTCTTACATATTAAATCTGATACGCGCACATTTCTTACCACCTTCATCAATCTTGTTGAAACACAATTTTCATCCAGAGTTAAAAATCATTCGTAGTGACAATGGACCATAATTCTCTATGACCTAGTTGTTTTCTACCAAGGGAATCCTTCATCAAACTAGTTGTGTCTCTACCCCTCAACAAATGGTGTTGCTGAACGCAAACACCGTCATCTTCTCAATGTCGCTCGTTCACTGCTCTTCCAAGCCAATCTTCCTAAACAATTCTGGAGAGATGTCATTCTTACAGCCACATACCTCATAAATCGTACTCCAACACCTGTTCTCAAGGGTAAAACACCATTTGAAGTCCTTTTTCACAAAACTCCTAGGTATGAACATCTTCGTGTTTTTGGTTCCCTTTGTTTTGTGTCTACACATCATGATCGACTCACCAAGTTTGATACTAGGTCACATAAATGCATATTCATTAGGTATTCATCTGGGATCAAAGGTTATCGTGTCTACAATCTGGAAACAAACAAGACTTTAGTGTCTCGTGATGTTATCTTTCATGAACATGTATTTCCTTATTTCACTTCTGCTGTCAACACTCCAACTCTATTTCCTTCATCAGAAGATACTATTTATGATGACATACCCAACATTCGTCAATCAACCAATCCAAATATATCACTTGATCATACACCATCTGTCCTTCCAACAATCAACTCAGACACTCTTCATCTTTAAAATTCATCTCCAGAAACATCATCGTCAACTTCTCCACCACACATAATTCCTCCAACACCAGTCACACATAGGCTTCGTCGATCCACCAATGTTCCTAGCTACCTTCAAAAATATCATGTAGAAGCTTCCTTTCCTTCTCGGTCCTTCCCTTCGTCTCACTCAGCATCGTCCAAAGACAAAGGTACTTCTCATTCTTTATCTCATGTACTTACCTATGACCAATTATCACTTGCACATCGTGCTTTTGCTACTTCTATTTCCATTCTCAGGGAACCAACCACCTTTGCTGAAGCTTTCAATGATCCAAAATGGCGGCTTGCCATGAAACAAGAACTGGATGCTCTTGAAACTAATGGCACTTGAACGCTTCAACAACTTCCTCCAAACAAGAAACCAGTTGGTTGTAAATGGGTCTACAAAATCAAGTATAATCCTAATAGCTCTGTGGAACGATACAAGGCTCGGTTAGTGGCCAAAGGATACAGTCAGATTGAAGGTTTTGACTACCAAGAAACTTTTGCACCAGTAGCCAAACTTGTCATTGTTCGGCTTCTCCTTGCCGTTGCTGCTATTCAAAATTGGCATATTCGACAACTCGATGTCAACAATACTTTTCTCTATAGTGATCTTCATGAAGATGTCTATATATCCCTTCTACCTGGATTCAGACGAAAGGGGCAAACATGAGTATGTAAGCTATATAAATCTTTGTATGGACTCAAACAAGTCTCACGATAGTGGTTCATCAAGCTATCAACAACACTTAAGCTAGCTGGTTTTAACCAATCCAAGTATGATCACTCATTGTTCGTCCGAACCCGTGGTAATTCCTTCTCTACTCTTCTTATCTATGTAGATGATATAATCATAATAGGAAACAATATACAAGACATTGAAGAAACTAAGAATCATCTCATGAGACAATTCAAGCCTAAAGATCTCCGTGCATTAAAGTATTTTTTGGGCATAGAAGTTTCACGTTTCAGGAAGGGAATTGTTCTGTCATAATGCCAGTACGCACTTGAAATATTGGAGGACATGGGTTATCTTGGTGCCAAATCTGCCAATTCACCTATGGAACAAAATTTATCCCTCAACAAGGTTGAAGGGGAATTCATCAGTAATCTCACATCCTATCGAAGACTTGTTGGGAGATTAATATACTTGACCATCACAAAGCCCGACTTAGTGTATACCGTGCACATTCTCAGTCAATATATGGATAAACCACGACAACCACATTTGAAAGCGGCTCAACGAGTGCTACGATATGTCAAGAACACACCAGGGCAAGGTCTCTTTTTCTCAGCAACTAGTTCATTACAACTAAATGCTTTTTGTGATGCATATTGGGCAAAATGCACAGATACACGACGATCAACCATATGATATTGTATGTTTCTTGGAAACTCGCTAATTTCTTGGAAGACTAAGAAACAAAATACAGTCTTACGATCAAGTGCAGAAGCAGAATACCACTCTATGGCAGCAACATGTTGCGAAGTAACCTGGTTACGATATATTTTGGATGATTTGGGTATCAAACACTCCCAACCAACCAAGTTATATTGTGACATTCAAGCAGCTCTTCACATTGTATCAAATCCAGTGTTTCATGAGCGAACTAAACACATAGAGATCGATTGTCATCTAGTAAGAGAAAAGATTCAAACTGGAATGATCAAAACTTATCATATCTCTTCATTAGAGCAACCAACAAATATATTTACTAAATCCTTGAGTTTTCCACCGTTCTCAAACTTAATTAACAAGTTAAGAATAATTAACATATATTCTAACTTGAGGGGGAATGTTAAAAAACATGAGATCCAGCTGGAAACAACCACCAACAGCTTGGTGGGAAATGATAGACTGTACAAGAACATACCTCTCCATAATTGTGTTTATTTTTAATTATTATAATTTTGTTTTTCTTTTGTATAAATAAGTTGTAAATATTCGTTTATTCATCATCAATAAATACATTTCTTACGAATAAAATGGTTACATTTAATTAGTTTATGGAGAATAAAATGTGTATAATTTTAGCTTTTTTATATACACTTTGCAAACGTATCCATAATATTTAAAGAATATTAGGGTTAACATTGTCTCATAAAAAGTAATTAACATATATTAATTATAATTATTTTATATAATTTTTTATAATAACTTATTAGGAGTTTAAAATTTATTATAAATATTTTAATAAATTATTTTTTATATAAAATAATATTTATATATTAAAATAATTTTATTATAAAATATATTTAATTTATTTTTATATTTTAAAAATAAAAAATAATTTTAAATTTGAGTTTAAACAAAAAATACTGAAACATAACTTTTTAATTAAAATTTTAAATAAATTAAATTAAGTACTGAATGTCCAAATACATTGTTCATGTTAAACTTTTACATAATTAAATAATTATACAATATAATCTTAGTACATAAATAAATATTTAATTATATAATTAAAATATTTAATACGGTATTACAATGTGGCGTTAGTTTTTCATTTTCCTAAGCCAAGTATGAAATTACAGAAATTCAGATTTGGGAGGTCGACTTCGTTCCTCTTGTTGTTCCTTGTATTTATATTCGTAACTTGGGTGACTTTCGCTTTGCGGTGGGAGAGTGTGAAATAGCAAGGGAGCCACCAAAAATGGCTTGCAATCTTAATTCGATAAACCTAGCATTAGGAGCTTCTGTTCAGCCAAAGCCCCAGCTTTGCTCATGTCTATCCCAGAGTTCCAATCTCAATTCCAATTCAAAAACAAAGTTCCCTAAGTTGCTTTCCTCCTCACAATCTTCGTTCAATTCCAGCATCTCTCTTTGTCTCGGTGAATTCCTCATCTTGTATCCATCCCGTAGATTACTACGGCCAAATGCTTCTAATTTTCAGGTGGGTGTCCTTCAATTTTTTATTTTTATTTTTTTATGAAATTTGAATATGCTACAATGTGATTGTTGAGTTTTTTTTTTTAAAAAAAATTGTATTGAAAAATGAACGTCCAGGTTGTGGGCAGTGCTAAGGTTGAGCAACTGAAGATAATGATATCAGGAGCCCCAGCTTCTGGTAAGGGAACACAATGTCAGCTCATCACTCAAAAAGTATGTTATATTCTTTACTGTCCAGCTTACATTTAGGTGTTTTTAATTTTCCAGCCCCTTTCGGTTTTGAATTTGATAATGCTTGGTGCTCTCAGAAATTCTAATGGTTGTTTTAGTGGTCTAGATTGAAATTATGATATACGATAGGTTTAATCAAGGATTCATATGCACATATTTATTGAAACTAATGTTAAAGAACCAAACAGAAAACGCCCTCGGTGTTTCTCTTTTGGGTCCTTAAGATTGAAACATGAACTTCCGTCTGAGATTGTTTTTCGCAAAGATTCAATGTACTGATTGTAATATTGTTAGAAAATATTCATGTATTTGCAACTTCTCTTTATTTGTTTTGAGTTCTGTAGACTTAGGTTTTGATTTACTTCTTAAATCAAAACGATTGTATGACATCATCCAGAATTAAAATTTTCTGATTTAGATCATGAATCTCATATCAAAATTACCCGTGAGGTAAAAGCAGATTGAATAAACTCGTCCTTCTATATGCAGTATGATTTGGTGCATATTGCTGCTGGAGATTTACTTAGGGCAGAAGTTGCTGCTGGAACAGAAAATGGGAAACGGGCTAGGGAATATATGGACAAAGGACTACTGGTTCCTGATGAAATAGTTGTTATGGTGAGGAAAACATGTCAATATTAACATAGTATTATGCTATTGTTGAATTTCTTGGTTTCTTTTTGTAGATGGTGAAGGAGCGCCTTTCTCAGCAAGATTCTCAGGAAAAAGGTTGGCTTTTGGATGGATATCCCAGGAGTTCATCGCAAGCAGCTGCTCTCAAGGAATATGGATTTGAGCCTGATCTTTTCATTCTTTTAGAAGTAAGGATTTGTTTGCTGTTGTTTGTGTTGTATGGCTGTTTACATTATGTTTGAACAAGATGGTGACCTTGAGCTTTAGTAGCAACTTTCCTGAGTTTTGGATATGCTGAGTTGGTCAGCTTTATAAAAAGCATGTATTTCTGCAACTGCGTATGTTTCTCATGTGGGACACATCTAATATTAAATTACTAATTAAAACTTTTTCTCTCATATCTTCATTGAACATGTTTAGAGTTCCTTTTTCAGGTTCCTGAAGAAATTCTTGTTAAGAGAGTAGTTGGGCGAAGGCTAGATCCTGTCACTGGGAAAATATACCACTTAACGTATTCTCCTCCGAAGAATGAAGAAATTACCTCGAGGCTCACACAACGTTTTGATGATACTGAAGAGAAGGTATACTTCAGTTGGTTTTAAATCTTTTAGACTTGAGAGTCCATATAATATTCCTATTGTGGTTTAAATTTTAGAAAGTTTATCTTGTCCTATTGTAGTCTTTTCTTTGTTTGATCATATTTTTCTGTTCTCTCACAAAAGATAGAAAAGAATCTATATAAATTCTATTGTTTTTGTCTCCTTTGTATAGCTTCTTTTTCTTAACAGGAGGTGTTATTTAATTAATTTATTTAGGCATCCTGTCAAGTTCATGTTACTCCAATATTCATTTTGTATTTTGTTTGTTCCGTTCAGGTGAAGTTGAGGTTGCTCACACATAATCAAAATGTGGAGGCAGTACTTTCCATGTATAAAGACATTACAATTAAGGCACGTCAGGCCCCTCCCTCTTTTACAGTTTTGCCCAACATATGAACATGCATGCACTAATATATAGAAACAAGTCAGATGAACTTCATTTAGGCAAATATGTAAAATGTGATTTTATTCATCTTGAATGGCCTATCTGAGTACCTTTTATTGTTTTTATTAAGAGTAATGGTGTTTCTGCATTAGTGTAGAAATTGTTATCGTTATTTTAGAAGAGATGTAAGAGCATGATGTAATCTTAGGTCATGAATTCTGAATGATATAGAAAAATTATGAAGAAGTGCATAAATTTTTATTTTTTCCCTGTTACTGCTCTAGCTATGAGTTGCATTCGCGCAGATGAGTGTAAATGCGATCTTAAGCATGATTTTCATCTTATAATAAAAGTAATGAAGGGTTAAAGGGTCTGAGTCTAAGACTGGCAAAATTCAGTAAATTACAGGAATATTTAGCCATATATTGGGGTCAGTGTTATGCATGTAGTTTGCATAAGTTGGGATTTTCTTCTGATTCTGCCAGTTGATTTGTTGATTCATTCCATTATTTTGATTCAATAAATAGTATGTTTTTGCTTCTGTTTCTCATCTTTGTTTTAAAGTGATAAAAGTCACGAATCCAACTTGGAAAGCATTTGTGCATATAGATCAAGGGAAATGTCTCAAAGGAAGAGGTATTTGCACAAATCGATGTGGCACTGACAAAACTTCTTGAGCAAAGAAATGCAACTTCAGGACCTCTGGCAGTGTAGTATATCTGAAGATAGAATCACTGGAGATCCCATTTGCAATGAATGTCCTGGGTGAGCAATTCTTTCAATATGTTGCTTTGCTTCATCTTGGTGAATGTTGTTTGACCTCGTGTTTTGTTAAGTCATCAAATTACCCAATAATATGTAAATCAGGGATTCAAATACGAGGACCCCTATAGGGGGGCGGGGGGAATCACAAAATAGTAATTAATTCTTTCCAAATTGATCTTTTCATCAAAGATACTGTAAATAATGAGGGACTCGTATGTATGATTATTACATTAACAGTATGATGCTATTACATCAACCTTTGTTCACAGTTATATTTATAATTGGATTAACACTTGGTTCTTTTTCATATTTTCCCCGGTTACAAGGCTTCATTCCCATTCTTCTTGTTCCTTGGACTAACAAATGTTCTAGCTATATTTGTCCATTTTTAATTGATATATAAAAGTAACGTTGGTGACACTTCCAATAATTTAAGTTTTTAGAAGAGTTAGTTTTCTTACAACTTTCACCAACTTCTTCCAATAATTTAAGTTTTTAGAAGAGTTAATTTTTTTACAACTTTTAACATTAATTGTACGAGTTCGAAGACTCTGATAAGATAAATATTTGCTTCCGGGTTTTACTTTCTTCAGTTTTATATTTTATGAATATGGCAGTCATAGTCTATTATCTTTTTGGTAGAAAGTGTACCATCATTTTCTGTGAAGACCAACATGGGATATATTGGTGGAATCTGAATGTCTGATTGTACCCATCAAATTCTACTGTTCTGTTTTATCAGTATCCAACCTTTCTTCTCTTTTGCCTTAGTTTTCTTTCTTTCATTCGTTTTAAATGCAATCAGAATTAACTCAGTTATCTAATAGAATCATAATTATCCTTTTCGTTGAAGAGAAAGCACCAAAGCAATGTCTAATTCCACAAATAAAGCTCCCAGTTTATAATATAATCAATGAATCAAAGTATGGTATATATATTTTTTTAATTGTCGTTAAAGTATGATAAAATGTTGGTACTGTAAGTCGGGATCCTTTGACTATATCAGTGTGGATACATATAGCAAACCAAAAAGCGAAAACAGAGCAAGAAAAAAAACCGTTTTTGGTACAACGAACATAGTAACATATGGAGTAAACATGATTTTTTTAAAAATGAAAATAGTAAACATGATTGTTATCGATAAGGCAAGAAAGAGGGAATATATTGTATCCTTGGCATATAAAGGTTATGATAAATGAGTAATCCTATTTACCGAATAATAATTAATATTGATAGAACAAAGTTTCTATTTTTATAAATAAATATTTTTAAAAGTAAATAATTTCGTCTGATAACAGTGTTTATTGCTCTGGAAATATCAATTCTCAAAATAACTTGTGAAGTGTCTTTACTGCCTATTAAAATAGAAATGTAAGGAAAAGGTCAATTTAGTCTTGAAACTCTTGGTTATTGCCGCAAAGTTCCTGCCTTCCTGGTAAACATCCATTGGCTCAAATTTTCTGAAAGATAAATGAAAAAAATAATTTAAAATTTCTTGATCATTTAGAAAAAGAAAGAAAAGAAGAAAAGATGCATTATTGTTTTCGTGACAATGTAGCCGCTGAAGATAATGATATCAAGGGATCCTGCTTCTGGTAAGGGAACACAATGTGAGCTCATTACTCAGAAAGTACGTTCTTCCTTTCCTCTTCTGTTAACTTATCCTCAATGTCAATGGTTTGTTTTGGTGCTTAAGATTGAAAAAAAAAAAGATCTTGATTTAGATTGTCATTATCAATCTCGCGCAACCCTTTTCCTAATATAAGTGGAGGAGACAAGTAAAGTGCATGGAAAATCATACTAGTGATACATAATATTTACATGGTCATGAAACTCGTGTCAAGATTGGTAATTTGCTTCTTTGAAATATCTCAAATGTTATATGGGTTTGTCTAGAAAAGGTACTTAAATTGTTTACAATGATCATCATGAAACTCATATCAAGATTGATAATGAGGAGAAATCAGATTGAATCAAGTCTCATAAATCCACTTTTCTGCAGTATGGATTGGTACATGTTGCTGCTGGAGATTTACTCAGGGAAGAAGTTGCAGCTGGGTCTGAAAATGGGAAGCGAGCTAAGGAATATATTGACAAAGGAGAACTTGCATTGTTCCTGATGAGAATTTGTTATGGTAAGAAATTAATAAATATAAATCCATATTTTACATTTATTATATATGGTAGCTGCTAATTTTGATATATTCCTTTTGTTTCATTCTTGTAGAAGGTGAAGGAGTGCTTACTTAAGCCTAATTCTCTTGAAAAAGGCTGACTTTTGGATGCATATCCTAGGAATTCTTCACAAGCACTGGCTCTTAAGGAATTGGGATTTGATCCTGATCTTTTCATTCTTTTAGATATAAAATTTTGATTTTCTTATATTGTCTTATATTTGTTCATTTGCATCATGTAATACAAGGTGTAATAGGTGAAGATTGTACCTATATATTCACCAAAATTGTGTCCTTCCATTGGTAGGTTCCTGAAGAACTTCTTGTTGAGAGAGTTATCGGTGGAAGATTAGACCCTGCTACTGGAAAAATTTATCATTTGAAGTATTCTTCTCCTGAAAAGGAAGAAATTGCTTCAAGACTTACACAAAGTTTTGATGATACAGAAGAAAAGGTTCCCTCTTTGCTATATTATAACTAATTCTACTACTCTTTACTTGAGTAGTCTAGTGTTTATGCTGTATTATTTTGAACATTTTTCAATTTAGGTGAAGTTGCGGTGGCTAACACATCATGAACATGTAGAGACTGTACTTACCATATATATAAAGGCATAAATAATAAAGCAATGTTGAACTATGCCTCATGCCTACACAAGTCACAAGCAATTAATTATGTTGGAATGAAATGTTATAAATCTAACTTGGAAGGTACTCTGTGCTTATTTTAGATTGATGGAAATGTCCCCAAGGAAGAGGTGTTTGCTGAAATCAACGAGGCACTTTCGAAACTTATCGAACAAAGAAAGGTAGCTTCAGAACCTGTGGAAGCATAAAAGAGAAATTTAAAGATGGAATGGTCTAAACCCATTTGCAAAAGGTGGCAAGGGTGAGCTATTTTTCTCAAAACTTTGGTTTTTGTTGCATCTTAGTTGTCAAAATTATTTTGTGTTGTGTTATAATAGCTGGCTGAAATTATATAAGAAAAGTATAAAACAATTGATCAAAAAAATTACTTAAGTTTTCCAATTACAGAGCAGTATGAAATATTTTATTGAATTGAAGTCACTGTCACACACACCTTTCATTACAGTGACCCTATTTAAGGAGAGATTCTTACCTACAACATAGGCATTAATGCGTAGTGGAATAAATTTATTTTAGTCCTTTATTTCACCAAAAAATTAAGAAAGAGGAAAATAATGAATCAATGATTAATATGAATAAAGACAGTAACAATTATAGAATTAGTATATAAAATTTTGTCATATTTAAGGCTCTTTCTAATATTGGTGTTTAAATATATAACTTTGAGATAGACTTCTGATTCCTCTAGTGATTTCACTGCTGAGATTGAACCAAGGATTAAAATATTGTGTTTTATAAAAATATTAAAACTTTAATTTTATGAAAATATGGAAGATACTGTTAATATCAAGATGAATTCTTTTATAAAACTTACAAAAAAAAAACAATTATTGAAAATATTTACAAATATTTTTTATATTGATTCTCTTCCCTAAGTGTATATATCATAAATATATTCATTTTATTGATATTTTGATTGCATTCACCCTTTAGGTGGGAAAGACAATGTTATTTTAACCTCATTATGTTCAACTTGGGATCATTCATTTTGTGAATCATGCAAAATATTTTCTACCATTTAGTATTTAAGTAGAAACTTATCAGTCATACTTTGTTATCTTTTTCTTTTTGGACTTTTATTTCTTAATTGTTCCCCAAATGTACGACTAAAAATTTAAAATTTGAAATGAAACAAAATAAAACTGAGGCCAAAAATCAAAAGTATTTTGTGCTTGAGTAAAAACTAATAAAATTGTTCATGTACATATGAATGTATATGAGACGAACGAGAACATCATGCATCAATTTCGGATGTATTTAGTTAATAACCATTGATTATGAGTCGGTAGTAATCTCTTCATGATTTAACCACGTTTTTTATTTTTTTAATTATTTAGTATATGTTTTTAAGTTAAAAAATATAAAGTAAGAATAAATAAAATTTAATCTAATTATACAAAGTATCGTGTGTTTTGTCATTAAAATTATATGTTTCTATGTAATTATATATATGTAAAATAATAATATTAATATATGTTCGATTTTGGTTTTGTAATAACCTTTTCACCCCACGCTTTATCAATTACAGTTATTTTCGAAAAAAAATCGTCAAAATTTTATGAATAAATACAATTTTAGTTATTTTTGGAAAAAAATCGTCAAAATTTTATGAATAAACACAATTTCAATTATCTAAGGTTAAAATGTCAATCCTTATATACAAGTACGAAATTTTGAAACATTTTTACTAAATCTTTAACAGATAAAAACGTTAATGATATTATTATAATTATTTTTATTATTATCACAATAAAATTGTATAAAAAATATATTTTATCTTTATTATTGATTATATATTTATGTTATTGCTACTAGATAAAATTATTATTATGATAATATCAAATAAAATTTGAGTACAAAAGTAAAAACTTTCTTAAATCTTTTACATTTCACATTAACTAACTCTTCTACCATTCTAATAATAGAAGAATGGCAACATTTAACACGAATTTTACGTTGTCAGTGAAGAATAGTAATGATATATGTTCAGAAAAATCATTATGAAAGAATCAATGGCCAAAATAAAGAAAGAAAAGTCCAAGGTTAGTAGTAGGTCATTAAACCTTTTTATTTCCCTCAGAAGTATTGTTATAGGGTCATTATCTCTGAAAGAGTTATAAAAGAATAAAATAGTAATGATATATATTCAGAAAAATCATTTTGAAAGAATTAGTGGCCAAAATAAAGAAAGAAAAGTCCAAGGTTAGTAGTAGGTCATTAACCTTTTTATTTCCCTCAGAAGTATTGTTATAGGGTCATTATCAATCCCTTTTCCCCAACAACAAAGAAGGCAAAAAAAAAAAAAAAACTATTCACATATGCACTGAAATTCTGAAAGAGTTATAAAAGAATAAAATAATAAAAAATGAATTACTTTTACAAAAAATTGACCAAGACATATGACACATGTACACATGTACACATGCTGAGTTAACACAGCTACGTGGACGAGTCAGTAGTTGATCTGGAGAGAACTGGACGAGCCAAACAAGCAGCCAAAGCTCTTTCCAAGCTACTCACAATCTCAGTCATAGAAGGCCTATCACGACCTTCCAAAGCAACACAATCCACTGCCAAGTATCCAACATACACCACAGCCTCTATCTCAAATGGAGTAGGAGGAGGAAATTTTTGGTCCAAAACTCTATGTATCTCATCATGAACAATAAATGGTACTACAAAATCAACTACATTTCTTGGTATCCCATTTTCATTTTTATGAATTGCTTTGTACCCAGAAAGCAATTCAAGCAAAACAACCCCAAAACTATACACATCACTTTTAGTTGTCAATTGTTGAAGTCTATAGTACTCAGGATCCATATAACCAAATGTACCAGCTGCAAGTAGAGAAAGATGCGAGTTCTCATCTTCAGGACCCATCAAAGATAGTCCAAAGTCACAAACTTTAGCTGTCAAATTCTCATCCAACAATATATTAGAGGACTTTATATCTCTATGTATTATTGATGGAACAGTATATACATGCAGATACTCAATACCTCTTGCAGCATCTAAAGCCACTCTTATTCTTTCTGTCCATGAAATTAGAGGAGAGTTTTCTAACTTGTGTAAATGATTGTAAAGAGTACCATTTTTCATATACTCATAGACTAATATTCTCTCCTTGTTGTCTTCGAAAAACCCATGAAGACGAACTAAGTTCTTGTGATTGAGGCGTGAGAGAGATTCAAGTTCATTAAGAAAGGCAATGTCTTTGTCATCACCTGCAATATGAATAGCATATGAGGCAGAGGTTGGTATTTCAGCCCTCTTAATTGCTACTTCTCTACCATCTTCTAGTTTTCCATGGTAAACTGAGCCAAAGCTGCCCATTCCAATTTTATGAGCTTCTGAGAAATTGTCAGTAGCTTCAATTAAAACTTCCCAAGAGAATTCCTCTAAATGAGCTCTGTCCCCTACACTCATCAAATGGCTTAGCCTTTTCTCTAAGACTGGTGGCTTTGTTGTTGCAGCTTGGTTTTTTCCATTTCGAGTTTCCACCTGGTCTAAAGGACCAGAGTCATGGACTTGACAAGGTTTGAAATTGAAGAATCTGAATAGAAAGAAAACAGATACTGATACAAAAGACACAGACCCCAAGCAACCAATTACTAGAAAGATTATATTTTTCTTACTCCATACACTAGTTTTGGCTTGTTGATAAGGTTGTGGTGGAGGAGAAAATGATTCAGGTGAGTGAGGTACTGAATGGGTTTCTTCTTCACATGGTTGGCATATTAATCCTTGTTCACAAAATCTCTGATATCCAGGCAATGGTTTACATGGGCATTTTTTTTTACAAGGGCTAGGCTGGACACTATCTTTGAAAACCATGAAATTTGAATCAAAATTTTCATTACCCCAACAGTATAAAGAAAAATTTGATGAGAGAACTCCACAAAATATACTTCTTTTTGCTTCAATACCAATAAAGATTATCCCTTTTAGTCTTTTTGGCAAATTGAAGTTATTTTCTCCCCAACAGACAACTGTTCCATTGAGTCTCAAACCACAACTACGATTCTCTCCCAATGCTAAAGATGTGAACTTTCCTTGTGGTTTCCTACCCTTCATATCTCCCCAACAATTTAAGCAATTGTTCACAGAGATTGCACAAGCATGAGAAAACCCAGCAGCAACTACTTTGTACATACCACTAGGCTGATGCCCAACAACTCCAGAGTTGTTTCCTGTACAAGTGATATTCCAACTTTCTGGAACCAACCCACATAAAAAATTCTCACCAACTGCAATACTGGACAATTTTTGATCCAATCTTGGATGGAACCTATTCCATTGCCAACATCCAAGACGACTACTTTCACCCACTAACCCACATATTTGGGAATTCCCTGAAACAAGGTCTTTGATAGTTGGGCCTCGATAGATTCGCTTATGGTGCATATTAGTACCATTTATAGAGAATCTCCAACAAGTTAGAACTGAGGTTGGTGAGAAATACGGGTGCTTCAATGCACAAAGAAACCCATTTCCAGCAACTGTAGCTGAAACCAATGAAGCATTTGGGTTAATGGGTATTTGAATTCCTTGAGGAAAACTAGTACAGTTAAGAAAAGGTTTTTGGTTAGAAGGTTTTATCAAAGCGCAGATTAATGTTTGATTTAAAGTTTCAGATATTGATATGGTAGAGAGTGAATGATTGAATTGGATAAGATGAAATATAAGCAAGGTTAGAAGGAGAACAGAGTAAAGATTGTTGAACAGAAAAGCCATAGAATTGGTGGGTTTCTAACAAATCTCATTGTGAGAGGAGAGAAAAAGGATATAGCTCTGTGATTTGTTTAATGGTATTTCACTAATCGTTAAAAGGTAGCGAGTAAGGACTAAGGACCAAAGAGTGCCAAACGCGGTTTGAGAGAGATTGCGATTTGTGAGGACCAAGACCAAGTCTTTTGAATAGTTTAGCTTTAAAATTGGTTTCATTTAGAGAAGAAGGTTAGTGCTTGGTCAAGAACTGAATGGTATGCAGAGTTTAGTCCACGTTATTCTATTCACTAAGTCAAAAGTGTACTAGCCACTTCAGAAAAGCCGAAATGGGTAGCGATATTCCGACCATTCAAATTATTATTGTTATGAAAATAATTTATTTATAATAATTTTATTCCTTAATAATAATAATAATAAAAATACAATAATTTTTTAAATTTGAGCCTAATTATATCTCAAAACCTAGATTGTGAGATGAATGACTGTTTATGTTTATATGTGTAGCGTGGAAGCGATTCCTAGTCGATGAGAGACTTTAACACTCCCTCTCACATCAACAAGAGTCTATCCCTTTGAGACCAACATAAATATTGAGCTTATGGAACCCAAGTGACAAAATGTATCACTCATCAGTGGCGAAACAACTGCACCGATTGGATAACCTTGTTCTGATACCATATTAAATTTGGGCCTAACTCCATCTCAAAACTCAGATTGTGAGATGGAGGACTACCTATGTTTATATGCGCAACGTGGGCGCGATTCCTAGTCGATGTGGGACTTTAACACTCCCTCTCACATCGGCAAGAGTCTATCCCCTTGAGACCGACGAAGATGTTGAGCTTATGGAACCCAAGTGACGGAATGCATCACTCACCAATAACGAAACAACTGCACCGATCGGATAACCTTACTCTGATACCATGTTAAATTTGGGTCTAACTCCATCTCAAAACCCAGGTTGTGAGATGGAGGACTGCCTATGTTTTTATGCGCATCGTGTACATGATTCCCAATCGATGTGACTTTAACATAATTTTTTAAATATTTTTATTATAATAATATATATATATATTTTTAATAATATCATTATCTTAAAAAAAAAGGAAAATCATGAAAACATAAATATGATCACTTCATGTGAAATAAGAAATGCTACCTAATTTCACTTGTAAATAGAATTTTCACTTAATTTTATAAAAATTTCACATGCAATGGTTATAAGTGTATAATTTTTTTATATGAATATGTGATAATTATATAAAAATAGAGATAGAGAGAAAAATAAAACCATAAATAATAACATAAATAGTGATCAAAACATATCATGAAATAAATTTAATTTAAATTAGATTAGATTATAATATTGATATAACTCACCAAATTTCGTGAGTTTTAACTAAAATTATGGAGTTAAAGATATGCAAAAGTGGTTTGTTGTACTTGTACAAATTTCAAATGTAGATTACGCAACTGGATTTTATTTGGTCGATAAAAATTGCAAATAAATAAAACCAATAACTCCACTTTTGTTTGTTTGCTCACACACGCCAAGAAAAAAAGGCTAGTAGGTGGACTACTTTGAATCTAATTTTGTATCTATAACGGGTCATGGATTCTTTTTTAAAGGACTTTTCTAAGTTCCCCAATTTATATACGAACTAATTTTCAATTAGTCCATGCATGTAAATGTTACTCAAAAATTTGGATGGAACTTATTTGATTAGCAGTTGCCATTTATTTATGTTAGATGATCGAGATAATTTGTATCTGTAACTTTATCTAAAAAGAAATAATTTTTACTAAAAAATTAAAAAACCTATGATTTGTTTATATCAGTAAGAAAAAAAATCAAAAATACCCCCAAGATTTAAGGAATCTTCGGAAATACTCTATAGGTTTTAAAAAATTCAAAAATACCTTTAAAACATAACGGAAGTTAAAATTAACACTCATCAAAAATACCCTTAAGATTAAAAAAAATGGAAGAAGAAAAAATAAACCAAGAAATATTAGATATAGAAACAGAAGACATTTCAGGATGTTTTTTCACATGAAATAATAATAAGTAAAAAGAAATTCAAAAAGAAAAATTAAATATTAAAGAAAGAGATGGATTTAAAGACCCATCATTTTTATTAAGAAAAATATTTCCTAGAAAAAATATAATCTATTATGGCATAAGTAATAAGGAAATTAGCATTAAAATTACAGATGTAAAAGAAAAATATAATATACCATTAATTGATAAAGAAACTATATTAAACAAATTATCAAAAATTTCTCAAAAGGATAAAGAAAAAATTGGATACATCCATTTAAGAGGAATCCAAATATTAATAAAAGCTCATTTTATAGAAGAAATATATACACCAATAAAAATAGCTTTATTAGACAACATAATAATAAATAGACAAGATGTTTTATTAGAAATAATCCATAGAAATTTAGGATACCAAAAACTAAAGTTTAAAGCATATCCTAGATTTGCTATAAATATATAAGATAAAAATCTAAATCAAGTATTAAGTCTAGCTTATGAATTTGAAAGATGAGATTTAATGAAAGAATAAAATCATCCATTTTCAATATATTATTTAGTGGCATATTCTTTAACAAATAGTCATAATAGTTCAATATATGGACAAAATGAATTTATAGAAATAGATAAAACTTTTAAAGAATTTGGACAAATAATAAAACCGAAAATACTAACAGACTTTGAAATACCAGAATAATGAAAATTAGATATTAAAGAAAAACCCTTAATAACAGAAAGAAATAGTAATAGCATACCAAGATTTACTTTTATAGATCATGAAGAAGAAACTTCAAATCAACAAGAAGTTAAAAAACTAGAAAATGAAGTTAAAATAATGAAAGCATTAGTTCATGATTGCATATTAGGGAAAAATATGTTTAAAGATAAAATAAAAAATATACATTTAGAAATAAATGGAAGCCTAGTAGGTGTGGCAAAAAATCAAGCAATATTATTTGAAACTATACAATTATTAACAGAGGAAATAGATCTAGTCCAGGAATCAAACACAAAATATTTACAAGAAATAATAGATATACAAAGAGAACTATTAAAAGAAATAAAGGAGTATGGTTATAATAAACTATAACAAAATATGCATAAATTTTTTTCAAAATTAAGGAAAGATGTATACAATCTAAAAATAGATCATAAACATGATCCCTTAGAAGGATTAAAAGAAGAACCACCAAGGAAATCAGATTCTTTGATTCCTAAAAATGAGAAAAGAAAAAATGAGGAACAATCTAAGAATAAATGAATAATTCTAAATTAATGGAATATAGAAAGAAATTAGAAAAAGAATTTATGAACCCTGAGAATAGGGATATAGAAACATTGGTCAAATTATTGACATTAACCAAAGAAGAAATAGAAGAACATTATATTGGAAAACTTTGTACTAACAAAAAAGAAGATGATATGACAATAATTAGTGAAACTGATTCAGAACCAGAAAACATGACCCCAAAAAGTCATATGAAACCAATTTCATTACCAGTCCCTTACCAAGAAGAAACATCTGACCCACATAAGGAAGAAAGAAATAGACAAAGATCAGAACAACCTGATACTACATATAGAAGAAGACAACCACCTAAAATGGATGAAGGGTTGCATTGGGGAACTAGAGGTAGTATTCCACCAGAGTTCAAACTCCATGATAATTATAAATCTAAACTTCTAAATTTAGATTGTATAAGAGATAGAAAAAAAGCTTTAGATGAATGGTCTAGTGGGATGAGTGTTCTCATACAAACTTCTCCAACTAACCAAATAAATCCTTCAACTTGTAGAGTGCTTATAACACATAAAATGACAGGAAATGTAAAAGTTTGGTTTTCAAACTTAACAGATCAACAACATTTATTAATGCAAGAAAATGCTTTCACGGGAAGAGAATACTTAGATACAGTAATAAATGAAATATACAAAAAATTTATTGGGGAAGATAAAAGAAGGACTATCACTGAATCTAGTGAAAATGAAATCAATGAAGCTAAATGGTATCTAACAAATATGGAAATTTGTAACATGTGTTATATAGATTCTTTTATTTGTGAATATGAAATGTATTACCATAAATTACCACCCTCTATACAAACAATCTATAACGAAATGTTTTTTTCAAAAATTACCCAGAACATTATATAAAACTTTAACAGAAAATTGGGAACAAAGAAATAGAGAAACTATACCAGATACTCTAGGAAGAAGAATAAGAAGTCTTAGAGATTGGATCATTATAAAATGTCAAGAAAGAAAAGAATATAAACACATAAGAGGAGATGATAAAATTTGTTGTGATACAAGAGATTTTAGAATACCATGAAAATATGGATGCAATATAAAATCGTATAAACAAAAATATAAAAAATATAAAAGATTTAAAAAATATAAATTCAGAAAACAAAATTTCCAAAATATAAAAGGAGATTCAATAAAGAAAACTACAAGAAAAGATACTTTAGAAGAAATGTTTATAAACCTTCTGAAAAAAGGAATTATTGCCCTTTAGGAAAGAAAAAATACAGATGTTGGATCTGTAACGAGGAAGGACATTATGCAAATGAATGCCCAAATAGACTCCAACATAAAAAAGAATTTAAAAAGAAATTTACACAGAAAACAAAAATCTTAGAAGAAGCCTTCAAAATAGAATTAGAACCAATTGAGGAATCTGATATAAATGATACTTACAGTATTTATCTATTAGAAGAAACTGAAGAAGAAATAACTGACTCAGAATATGAACATTCAGATCATGAATATTCTTCATCAGAAAATGAATGATTTGTATAGTATTACAAATCCAAATAGTACTTACATTAAGGTAGGACTAAAATTTAAAGGTTATAACACTTATCATTTACATGCATATATAGATACATGAGCTAGTATGTGTGTAGCCAGTAGATATGTATTTCCAGAAGACAACTGGAAACAAGCACCTAAAGATTTGATTGTAAGAATTGCTAATAATACTACAATAAAACTCAATCAAGTATTAAAAGATACTGATATAATAATAGGAGGAGAAAACTTTCATATTCCTATTATATATCAACAAGAAACAGGTGTAGATTTGTTAATAGAAAATAATTTCTTAAATTTATATCAACCTTTCACACAACATTCTGACAAAATAAGTCTTACAACTTTAGAAGGAGATACAATATATGTCTCTAAAGTAAGAAAAACCCTAACTGTCTCAAACCCAACTTTTATGCAACAACATAAAAAGTGAAAACGTGGTGAGATAGAAGACCAATAAAAACAGAACCCTTGTCTAGAAAATATTTCATTAGATATAGAAAAAAACAAAACTCTTTTTTCAATGAGATACAGGAAGACAAAGCCCTAACAGACATTAGAAGACTATTAAAAATAGTCAGTTCAGAAAATCTTTGGATCCAAAAATAAATAAATCTAAAACAATAGTCAATATAAAATTAAGAGATCCTAACAAAGTCATAAGAGTAAAACCAATGATTTATACTCCAAAAGACAGGATTGAATTTGGAAAACAAATTGAAGAACTTTTGGAATTAAAAGTCATAATACCAAGTAATTCACCTCACTCTAGTCCAGTATTTTTAGTTGAAAAAGAAGCTGAGAAAAGAAGAGGAAAAAAGAGAATGATAATAAATTTCAAAGCATTAAATAAAGAGACCATTGATGATGGATACTTCATTCCAAAAAAGGAAGAACTACTATCATTAATAAAAGGAAAGAAATACTTCTCAAGTTTCGATTGTAAAAGTGGATTTTGGCAAATAAAATTGGACGAATAATCCCAAAAATTAACAGTATTCAGTTGCCCCTAAGGACAATTCCAATGGACGTTTATACCATTTGAATTAAAACAAGCTCCAGGTATTTTTCAAAGATATATGGATAACATTTTTAAGAAATTACAAGATATTTGTTGTGTTTACATAGATGATATTTTTGGTTTTCATTAATGAATTAAAGAAATATTATTTGGATATTATCAATATATTACAAGAATGTAGAAAAGAAGGCATTGTACTCTCTGAAAATAAAGTAGTACTTGCTCAACAAAAAATCAAATACTTAGGGTTGGAAATTGAAGATGGAAAACATAATCTACAACCTCATATACTAAATAATATTCAAGGATTTTCTAGTGAATTAAAAGATAAAAACCAATTACAAAGATTTTTAGGATGTTTAACATATGCAGAAGCCTATATCAAGAAACTTGTAGAAATGAGAAAACCATTACAAGCAAAATTGAAAAAAGATCATGTCTGGAAATGGACATAAGAAGATACTCTATATATGGATAGAGTAAAATCCAAAGTAAAAAATTACCAAATTTATACCATCCAGGACCAGATGATAAAATGGTAATTGAAACAAATGCTTCACAAGAATATTGAGGAGCAATCCTTAAAGCAAAAGTAGATGACAAAGATGAATATCTTTGCAGATACACATCAAGGTCTTTCCAAGGGCCAGAATTAAATTATCATAGTAATGAAAAAGAATACTTAGCTGTTAAAAAAACTATTAAGAAATTTGCAATATATGTCATAAGTTCTAGAATCATTATTAGAACAGATAACAAGAATTTTGGCTATTTCTTAAGAACTAATATTGCAGAAGATTATAAACAAGGAAGACTAATCAGATGTCAACAATGGTTCGACCATTACAATTTTGATGTTGAACATCTTCCAGGACATAAAAATAGCTTAGCTAATGCTCTTACCAGAGAATTAACACCTCTAACTATTTTTATGATTGTAGGAATGGAACATCTTGATATTAAGATGAAGATAAAAGAAAATGAGATAAAAATCCTACAGGAACAACTCGAAGTGCTATATCTCGAGAAATCTCTTACGGAGACAGGAATAAAACATGAAGAACTTAATTGTTCAAAACAACCTCTAGAGAGCAGAACCTCAAATGAGGAATCTCTCTTAAAAAAGGAAGAACCTAACAGTTCACAAAAAACTTCTAAACCCAATTGGGTAGATGAAGCAGAAAAGAAGAACAAAAAAAAGTTTATGTGGTCTATAATGGCCTAAAACCAGGAATTTATAATAAATGGGCAGAAGCTAGCAAATCTATTATAGGAATTAGTGGAGTAACTCATAGAGCTTTCACCAATAGAATAGAAGCTGAAGGTAGTTATGCAAACTATAAAACACCAAAACTAATAACTTCAGAGGAGATAGTAAGAAATTATTCTGTAGTACTACAACAACAACCAACAACTCCAAGCAGATTGACAAATCTTGGAAAAATAGCAAGGCCAATAGTGCTATTTAGAGAAACATCTCCACCAGAGACATCAAAAATAACAAAACATTCAGTACTATTTAGGGAGACATCTCCTAGAACTACTCTAGTCATTGAAGGTGAAAAAGACCAATACAAAAACCTCAGCAAACCACAATGGTTAAGTCTATATAATTTAACCAGAAAATCTACCTAAGAACATATTGAAGATATGAAATTCTATACTACAGACAAAGAATTTCCTACAGGTAGTGAATTCAATATATTGGAAGGAGTTGATCCAATTTTTATGTATAAAGCATTTCATGCAGGATTAATAGAAAATATATATCCAGGAATTAATTTAAGTGAATTAAATTATTTCCCAAAAAATTTTAAAAGTGCAATTAAGAATTTCAGAAGAAAAATTAAAACAGGTGATAAACTTGTTTATCTTAGATTTTTTAGTTCATTAATAGACTAGAATGAGGAATGAAGTATTAGTCCCTACCACTTCATCAAGATAGGGATTTCCAACACAAACAGAGAGGTTCCAAACCAAGGACACTTCCAGAAAAGGAATTCAACACATAAGAACTATGTATTAAGAGGACAAATGTTAAGCCAAATTTACTATGAACTCAGAAAGATTGACAATTCTACTGAGATTAAAGTAAATTATTCAACTAGTAAAGTTATTATCATTTCTCACAGCAGCATGGCTCTATCAGAAGAAGATGGTGAAAAAAATCATCAAATATGAAACCAATTTTAATTGCAACAACCTAGAGATTGGTCAAGAAACCATGAAGGTATTTTGCTTTTATGCCAGAAAATCCACCAAAGACCATAGATGCATTCTCTGTATCAAAGATCGAGAAGATGAAGATGTGTCATCATCAACGTCATCAAAGGAATAGTCGGTAGAAAATGACAAAGAAAAATAAGAAAAACAACTATCGACAGAAGATTACAAAAGAAATAAAGATGTAGACCCCACATCTTAGTCGGCAACATATGCCAAGAAAAAAAGTAATGGCTATCCTTTAAAAAATGAAAATCAGATGAATTATTAAAGCAAAGGTAAAATAATAATTTTAGTCTTGTAAATAGGGATTCTTTATCCTATAAAAGGAACCCTTATTATCATTTCAAAGGACACGAACAGATAGAAATCCATAGCTCTCTACTCTGAAACACTCAAGTATAGAAAAACCTTTCTATATAGAAATCTAGAAACCAAAAATGAAATACCCAATATCTATGAGCGGCTAAGCACCCCTTTCAAGGTTCTTAGTTGACCTTAAGTTGTAATAATTATTATATTTTGAATAAAATGGAGTTCTATTACTCTTCTCCAATAAGTCAACTATTGGACACCATTCATGTACAGATGCAAAAAAGCTCACCATTACCAGGAAGGTGTTGAGGTGTGAGCGAAGCTGAGGTATAACAGGTGTAACAAAAGAAGACGAACAGAAGGGAAGATCGTGGTGGACCCATTAAATTCAGGTATGGTGATTATATATTTAAGCTAATTAAGGATCTTGAATGTTGAAATATTCACTTACAACAAGGTATAATATCTTTAAAACAAGAAAATAGAATTTATTTTTAGAAATAAACAACTAAAATAATACTCTATGAATATCGAATCATTAGTACATAAATTAGAATTATTATATTTAACAAATGAAAGAGTAATTTTTAATTTTAAAAGACAATTAATAGAGTCAGGATTAGAGTTAAGTAACCAACATAATAAAGAACATAACATACTATGTAATTGTAATGAATACAGAAGAAAATTAGATTTATACAGTAAAATAATAAGTTTTTTAAATAATTTATTACCATCAATAAATACACAAAGATCTTCAACTAGGTCAATTTTAACTCCAAATTAAAATTGTATATCAATCTGAAGAAATTGGTATAAGAGCCAAGGAATAGTAATGGACAGAGGATTAACACCATTAACACACAAGGACATTTGTGACATTTAATAAACCCCAGGAGCATAATTAAAGATATAACAAACCTCAAGGGTAATTTAAAAAATGTCCCTATGTCAGTAATTGAATTCATAATATAACTCAAAATTTTGGATAAAACATTGATTATTTTAGATGAGTTGAATTTTGGTGTAGTTCAAATGTGAAATTTTACTATATTAGAGTATAAATTTAGAAATCTATGATTTGTTTATGTACGTATTTGAATTCTTAATTTCTTTTAAAGGTAAAAAAACAAAAATAATAATTTCTTTTAAAAATCAATCTTCCCAAAATGTGATGTTTTTTTTTTTGGCAAGATGTTGATTAACTTGATTGATCACGTTGTTAATTTATTGTTTTTTCTTTATCTTTGAAGTGATTCAATGATAATAGTTTTCTTCACTTGATTGATCACTAGGGTTTGAGTTTGAACACCACACAAATAGTAGACTAAACTCGTACTCTTTCTTTCCATGCTTCTTTGCCTCTTTTTTTTTTACAAGATGTGGCATTTTATCATTTAATTAGTTGCAAACCTAGGATGATAAGTGAATTAAGTTCAACACCATCATACAACTATGCTTATCTACAAAAGCAAATGAAACTAATGTACTTTTCAAAGTACAGAGCTTTCTACAAGATTTATAATTGTACCATCTAAGAACTTCTGAATAGAACTCTCATTTATAGTCTCTATAAAAATTTATACAACATTCTTAAGTTGTTGAAACTCAATGAAATTTAAAACTTGATTGATTTACTATTACTAATATCGAAAATCACTAGAATTTATAAAATGATCTTGCCATTTTTCTCAGAGGTGATGTCATCTGCAGGTTTGAAACTGAAAGGTTCAGCATCAGTGAGCATCTTGACCACTTCTCTCATTGAAGGGCGTAAAGATGGAAGCTTTGTAGTACATAAAATAGCAATTTTCAAGACTTTAATCATGTCCTCTTGAACTGATTCAGATGCTATTTTGCCATCCAGAACTTTAAGTGCGTTTTTGCGATCATTGAGATGAGTTGAAACCCAGTAAACAATGTCTTTTCCTTCTTCATACTCATTTCCAATTGGTCTTCTTCCAGTTACTAATTCAAGTAGTACCACACCAAAACTGTACACGTCACATTTTTCAGTGACTTTGAGGGTATATGCCAACTCTACAAAGATAAATTAGTTTAGAAGTTAGAAGTAGTTTCAATTACAGGGGCAGTTTAGTAAGGAAAGGAAAGCACATTAAAAAAAAAAAAGAAATATGAAATAATGTGATAGGTGTTATCATGTTGCATTCCAATATGCTATCACAATAGTTTTTAGATCAAACAATATTTGATGTTGTTCGGACCTATGACTTGAATCGAGGAAAGTGAGTTTTACGCTATCACAGTTGCCATGTAAAAAAGTATGACAAGTCTTCAATCATGTAGAGGAGACTAATGCCTTGAAAACTAACATTATCTTTCTCAAAGCGCAACAAAATGAGATATACTTGATGTAAATACAAGACAAGTATAAATAAAAATAAAGTCCATCTAGTAGATCAAAATACCATGGTTATAAGAATATCATGAAGCAATTATCCCAATCAGATAAGGCAGTTAGGGAAACATCAGAAAGAAAACAAGTTTTGAAACTCACCAGGAGCAATATAACCATGAGTACCAGCAAGAGAGCTATAATCAAAACCTTCTTGACATCTTTCTGCTATCTTTGCAACACCAAAATCAGCAACTTTTGGCTCATAATCTTCATTGAGAAGAATGTTAGTTGATTTTATGTCTCTATGAATAATAGGTGGTGAACAATCATGATGCAAATAAACAATTCCTTTAGCTGCCCCCAGAGCAATCCTATATCTTTGAAACCAATCCAGCTCTGGCTTCCCACCTTTGATCTCTCTATGAAGTGCATCAAACAGATTACCTTTTATCATGTACTCAAACACCAAAAAACTCGATCGACCTTTCATTAAACATGCATATAGTTTCAGTATGTTTCTGTGTCTAATCTTTCCCAAAATCTCCATTTCTGCAGCAACAACTTTCACACATTCACCTTTCCAAAGCTTTTTCACAGCCACGGTACTTCCAGTTTTCTTTAAATCTAAACGGTAAACTTTTCCGGTACTACCACTTCCAATAACATTATCTTCTTCCAAATTGCTTATTTCATCTGCATCAAGTTGCATGTGATAGAAGGATGCTAGTTTCCATTTTGGTTCTGCTTCCTTCCCCTCTTCTAATTCATTATTTATTTTAGCCTGACCAAGCTTGAAGTTCTTGTAACTCACTGTTAGTAACCCAGCTAAAGCAGCAACTAATGCAATTGTTATTAAGCTGAACAAAATGAGTTTATCTTGAAGAACCCTTTTCCTAATAGGCTCATCAGAACAAAATGTCATCTCAGGATTTGTGTGGGATCTCGAATTCTCATCAATGCATAGTTCCTTATTTCCAAGGAAAGCTTTCTCTCCACCCATTTCAAAAATATCAGAAGGGACTCTTCCAGACAACATATTGTTAGACAAATCAATAGAACTCAATTTCAATTTTTCTAAACTTTGTGGAATTGAACCTGTAAGTGTATTTCCCGAAAGATTGAGTGAGTTCAACGAACCCATAACAGAAATAGCACTCGGGATTGTACCTGTTAAAGAATTCCAAGCAAGATTTAAGTCCACCATCCTCTCACAGTTACCTACATCAGGTGGTATTGGTCCTGTTAATGAATTATCTTCAATATGCAGAGATGAAAGCTGCTTTAGAGTACCAATTTCTGGAGGTATTGTACCAGAGAAATTGTTTTGATTCAAGTACAGTCTCTCTAAATTCATTATCTTGCCAAGTTCTGATGGAAGATTGCCTGAAAAGCTATTATTCATCAATATCAACTGATTCAAGTTGGTAGAAAATCCTATTTTGGGAGATATACCTCCACTGAATTTATTATTAGCCAAATCAATCATTTTTGCACGTGGAAGTTCCCAAAACCCATCTGGGATTTTCCCAGACAACTGATTATTTCTGATTCTAAACCTCTCCAGAGATTTACAATTAGCATAAGAATCAGGCAACTCTCCAGAGAAATTGTTTTCCAAAGCAAGCAAAAACTTTAACCTTTTCTTTTCACACAAGAACTTAGGGAAAGCACCTGAAAAGTGATTTTCTGATATGTCAATGCTTTCCAATGGTGAAAACCGGCCAAAGTTTGCCGGGAAATCACCAGAGAAACTATTTCCATAGAATGAGATAGCAGAAAGATGCTGCATATCTCCAAAACTTGCGGGAAGCTCTCCAGAGAAGTTATTCTCATATAACTGGAAAACAGATAATTTCTTCAGATTTCCAATCTGTTGAGGCAATGTTCCATACATCTTATTGGCAGATATATCAAGCTCCTGAAGAAGGGTAAGGTTGGCTAATTCTGGTGGGATTTCTCCAGTCAAATTATTTACAAAGAGCTCAATCTTATTGAGATTTCTCAACTTCGAAATCGAATTGGATAACTTTCCAGAGATCTTGTTTCTTGAAATATCCAATGTCTCCAATGCCTCAAGCTCAAAAAGGGCCTCAGGTATCTCCCCTAGCAAATGGGAATCTGCTAGATATAGCCAGGTCAATCTCTTCAAGTTTTCAACACTTTGAGGAATCTCTCCTTCATCAAACTCATTTTCGCCGAGTCCCAAACCAACCAAATAAGTTAAATTTCCAATCCAATTGGGAAAACTTCCAGAAAAATAATTTATGGAGAGATCAAGAACCTCTAAGTGTTTAAGCATTGAAAAATCAGGAATTTTTCCAACCAAAACATTTTCAGTAACATTCAACACTCTAAGATTGCTACAATTTGTGAGTTGGGTAGGAAGCTTTCCTGAAATGTGGTTTGAAGACAATGAAAGCTTAGTCAAGCTCTCAAGAACAGAAATTGAAGGTGATATTTCACCAGATAGAGACTTGTTATCAAGAGATATTTCAGTGACTCTTTTGGAAATGGGATCACATGTAATGCCTGAAAAATCACAAGGGGAAGAATCAGTCTCTCTCCAGGAATGAAGGAAACTCAAAGGGTCTTTCAGCTGATTTTTGAATTCAAGAAGTGCCTGAGTTTCAACCGTTAGAGACAAACATGGAGGAATGATCAACCACCAGGTTGACAAGTAAAAAAGACATAAGCTGGTCAGAGATGGGATTTTAGCCATTAAGAAAAAAGATCGGGGGCAAAAGGGTAATTCTCTCTCAGCAATTATCTTGAGGATATCTGGTTCTGCCTAATGGATGAACAATATTATGCCAATATGTTCCACTTGGTTACCATTCTTGAAACAGCTGTGTAGATAACAGATACAAATCATTATCCTTATTTAAGTCACAAATATTATAAAAATAAGTTTTATTATAAAGTATATATGCAAAATAGTATAAGAAATAAGAGAGATTATCTACTAAGAAAAGAAAATAGAAGGTTGAAGGATCAGTTTTGCTTATAGCTTCAAGTTGTTGCTATTATTATTGTTATTATTGCAGTGGTTAGTGATGTTATTGTTACTACAGTAAGAAAGTAGAGAAGCCTTTCAAGTCACTCGTTATTATATATTCATCTTCTGGGACTGGTTTGATTATTAAGCAAAGCAAAAAGCTGAGAATCTTTAACCTAAAACCACAATAAGCTTAAATTAGTAAATTATAGTTTCAATTTATGTAGCCACTAATCAGAAGGGGTAAAAAGAAAAAGCGCTTCCAGCAAAAGTAGCTTTTCAAAACTGGAATGCTAAATTCTCTTTTCTTCAAACATCTTGGCCACAATACAATAAAAAAGATCAAATAAAGTAAAACTCAAACAAAAGAAAATATAAATGGTTACAAAAAAAACAGAGTATTTGGAAATTCGATTATCAAGCAATTGATTACCATACCTGAAAACTGAAACTCATTGGAATGACTAACTGAAGTTGAATTTGATACACCTTCCATAATAATAAGGTCATAACTCAAACAAAACTGCAAAATCCCATTTAAGAATATTTCACCAAAAAGAAAACCCACATCTTGAAATAAGCAAATAACCCAAGAGGGGTTCCTTAAGAAGACCTCGTTTAGAAGCTAAAAGAGAATCCTTTCGATGAAGCCAATCAATGAAAAGGTAGGAAAATCCCAAGAAATGGAAGCAAAAGCTGTTGTGAGTTCACGAGAAAGAAGCTAGCTTTGCTTCATTTGTTGGCTTCTGCTTTTGCTCAATGCTCACGTTTTGTATGTTTATGTGATAGTTACATGTAAGATCCACAAGTGTGCTAAGGAGGAACTTGGCGAATTATAAGAGAGAGAGAGAGAGAGATCGAAGCCAGAAAATCTCTGTACCAAACCCAAAATAACAGATAATACAAGAAAGAACAAACAGAGAACAAAAAAATAAACAGAAGCTTTGAAATTTAATCACATCAATGACACAACATGAGAGAAAAACAAGTCACAGAATTAAAAACAAAACAAAAAACAACAAAATAGAATGGTGCTGCTACTTATATTATTCGAACGATGATGCGTTACGTGAGTCACAGAAAAAGGTTAGAAGTGAGTCGTGATAAGTCAAACAGTGTTGAAAGTAATGGGAATTTTGTTTTGAACTTCCACTCTTTTTGTGTTTTACTGTGCTAATACTGTTCTTTAGGATTCCCCTCACCCCTCCTCTGGTATGAGTGAGACACAAGTAATAATTCACTAATAATTTAACAATATGGCAGGGTTGTTAGACCGGCCATTTTGGATTTTAGCTTCTTTTTTTTTTTTTTGGCTAAGACTTTAGCTAAATTATTTAGTGACTTAAAGTTAAGAATAAGGCAGACTAGAGTACAAATAAAGACGAGATCTTTCTGCTTATCAAAGTAAAGTTTTAGTATAAGCATGTCTCCAGTACGGAGGGGTTATTACACCAAACATTTCTGAGATTTTTTGAAACGGTGAAAAAGAAAAAAATCTATTTATTTTGAAAAATAAGCATTTACAATCCTTTAAGCTATTGTTGTACAATGTTATCCTTCCTTCAACAATGCCCTATAAAGTCTAAAAAATTCACTACAATAGATATAACTGTTTTTTTCCTTCTAAATTTGAAGTGTTCTTATTAATTTAGGAAACTTATTTATAGTTTATCTATGTAAATTTTATTATATATTAAACTATATCATTGATTCCTAAACATTTATAGATTCACACATAATTCTAACATAATTTCAACATTTTAAAACGTATAATTTAGTATTCAAAATTTTAAAATTTCACGTAAATTCTTAAAATTTTAAATTGTAAGATTAAATCCAAATTTTTAAAAATTTATATATATATATATATATGGTCTAAAATTTTAAAAAATTTAAAACTTAATCATAAATTTTAAAATGTAAGAGAATGATAGCTTTTACCACATATAGCTTCTAGCCTTCTAGGTCGCTTTATCGAGTTCCGAAAATATAAAAGGATCGCCGATATATTATCTATCCACTAATGTTGTTCATTGAAGTCTAGGGGTCTAAATATTTCTCTTTTTCCCCACAATTACAAAATATAAAATCAAAAGCAAAAATCTTGACTCACAGCTACTGCCTATAGAATTATTATGTTCTGTTATGGAATGGTGTCTTTGTATCCAGAATTTAATTGGTAACTAAGAAGTAGCACGTGGTTCATCAAGGCTGCCCACTCCTGCATATAACTGATTTGATATGTAGGTATGGCGAAAATGAAGCATGAGATCAATCATCAATAGATGACAGACATTTATGTCGACATGAGTTTACATTTTTCAATCTACTAAATTATATAGCTAGTTTAACATGAGTTTTTACAATTTCTGGGGCAAAAAAAATAAAAATATTTCTTTAGGAGAATTTGAACCTGCTTCAAATGTCGCTACAAATTTGAACTCGTACTCTCTGAGGAGATGCACAAGGATTACACAACTTGATTGCTCAATGCCCAATTATTTGCAGCATCCATATCCTCAATACAATGCTTTACTGCCACTGACATATGTACACAATAATTACCTGTGGCTTTGATCACTTCTCTTGAAGATTTCGTTTTTCTATGGTGTAGTCAAATTTCTACAGGCCTACATGGCTTCGTATAGAACCGTAGGCTCCAGTAGTTGTGACAGGATGCTCCTCATTTTATCAACAGAAACAGGTTTGAGTATTATTCCATCCATACCAACCCTCATGCAACCCTCCTTAGTCAACTTGTCTGTACTTCCAGTTATTGCCACCAAGAGGGGTCTTTCATGACGTTTTGCAAATTTCTCGTGTATATGGACTGCAATCTCATAGCCATTCATGTTGACATCTAAAAATACTATCTTGTACTCCTGTGAAACAATACGCAGACACTCATCGCTTGAGCTTACGGATGTTACATCACATCCCAGGTGCATAAGAAGCCCTTTTGTTGCTGTCCTGCTGATCCTGTGTCAGAGGAAAAACATTAGTTCTAAGTGAGACAACTATAAGTACAGTGTAGTTCCACACAACTTGATATAGCTGTTATTATAAACAAAATCACGGGAAATAAATCACTTGGTAGCTAAACCACACCCGTTATTAAGTTTGAAAAAAGATTTGACATCTTCACTGCAACAAGTTATTGATACAGAAGTATATTAACAAGAAGTGGTTGTCATTTGCAGCTATTATTAATCCTATGTTGAACAGACATTCTGAACTTCTGTAACTTTTTGTTATTCATTGCTACATGGAAATAGAATTCTTAACATCAAAACTTTCCTGAACTTAGCCAATTAAAATGTAATTGGTGGAAGGACCTGCCACCAATTGAGGGATAACATAGGAGAGGAAAATAATGAATCTTCCTTGCAAAGAATTTCAGTTTGCTTAGGAAAACGATGCAAATATGGATAAAGCATGCTGCTAAATTCTCAGAGTCAAGCTTAACTTCCTAGGTTTTTGCTTCCCAGCTCTTTCTCCCATAAACTACTGATTTAAACTTTTCCCAGATGGAAATTGGACCATGGAAATATATGCCATGTCAAATAAAAGGACTAAAGAGGTATATAATTATTAGGGTAAAATACACTTTTATATAAAAAAGAGATGGTTACCTACCCATTTTCATCCATAACAAGAACTTTGAGCCCCATAAAGTTTGTTTGAAGATTAGCTTGCACCTTAGGCACAGAAGCTGGCTTAGATTCAATTGTTCGCTCTGGCAAACCAAGTTTCACAATGAAACTTGCAGTGCATCCCTTGCCAAGACCTTCACTTTCTAACCATATATGTCCCTCCATGAGATTTACAAACCTGATCAAATTACATGAAAAGGACATCAATTCTGCATCTTCATGGAATGAGCTTAAACTATTTAACTCTTGACAGCATATTTTAAAGTAGGGTGCCAGAAGATAGCAGAATGACCCATAAAACATTTTTCACTCTTGCTGCATTGGTCCAAAATAAACATGGCTGAGTTGTAAAGTACCTCTTACAAATTGCAAGACCGAGTCCACTGCCACCAGAATTTCTGGTTGCTAATGGTTGAGTTTGAGTGAATTTGGTGAATAGCTTAGGGATATCCTGAGGGTTGATTCCTGATCCTGAATCTTTTACCTACACTAGGAAAAGGAATGTTACTGACACGCTCACTGATAACTTTAACCACATAGGAAAAACATCTGCAAGAAGAAAGTACCTATTAGATCTAATGAAACATACCTGCACACACAAATAAAAATGATTATCACTTGGCACAGGATGAAAATTAGGAGCCCGGAAATCTCTCAAAGAATCTGCTTTTGCATTGAAAACAGTTACAGAAATGCTACCCTCTTTTGAGAACTTCACAGCATTGCCAACAAGATTTAGAAGAGTTTGCAGAAGGCGCTTTTTGTCCCCAGAGACATATACTGGCAAATCTGGAGCTAAATTTAATGTGACCGACAACTTTTTGACAGATGCAACAGGTCTGATCAAGTTAAGGACCTGCAATTAGAAACAGATTCTGATTACAACAATTGATCAAGCCAAGTGCAATACAAACAGACAGCATGCAATCCTACCTCTCTCAATACAGAGTGAAGGTTAAAAGTTTCTATGTCAAGTTGAAGGCTGCCATCTTCTAGCCTTGAAAGATCTAATACATCATTTATAAGAGTAGCCAAAAGGTTACTACTTTTCAATACCGTTTCAACCATAAGGCGCTGCTCGGGAGTTAGTTCGGTTTCCTGCAGCAAGGAAGACAGTGCAATAATAGCATGCATGGGGGTTCTCATCTCATGGTTCATTACAGCTAGGAAATCATTGCGAGCACGAATTGCTGTTTCTGCCTCCCTCCTAGCAAGATCAAGAGCAACATTCTGCTCCATTAGAAGATCTCTTGCCCTCATTGATTCTTCTAATATAGCAGCATGTGAAAGAGCCACTGCCACCTGAATCCAAGATAAAAATTTATATTAAGGTGTTTAGAATTATGTGAACAGCAGAAATAGTTATAGCTAATTGTGAAGGGTAAAGACAGCCTTTCGATAGTTATTTTCTTTTTTATTATTATTGTGGTTGTTGCTATTTTCTCATCTCTTTTTTTCCTACTTTTCGATCCATTTCGTTCCTTTCTTTTCTGTTTTCATATAACAATCTGTTGCAGACTTATAGTGCCTTTCAAAATTCTTATAAAATTAATTTGAGTAAGCATAGTTCCTAATATTTACCAAAAGACTTGACACGGCGGCAGCCCCAGGGGGGAATGGTGCCCTGTAATTGCTCCCATACTTATCCAGTTAGCTTTAGTAAAACTTTGAATCACAGAACTACCCCAGTAAGATTAATAGAAGAAAATTGAGCATCAAGTTAATGAAATAACCTTGTTATGCACCAAGTCAATATTTAAAGGAAAAGAAAAAAGGCCAATATCCTATGGCAGTCAACTGCATAAAAAAAACAGTATTATCCTCCGATTCCTTTTTTTTGGGGGGTTTCAAGTTCTGAAACCAAATGAACTTCATGTAGTAAGTGTATAGCAAGCACCATTCCTAACCACCTAGGATGTTAAAAAAGTCAATAGAAACTAGCAAAGAGGCTGGTTTTTCCTTCATGCAAACATGGGATGAGGACAAAATGAGGAAGGATGCTAGTTGAGGTGGTCTAATTTTAAAGGCAGACAGATCCGCCAAATTACAAATAAATAATTTCTTCAATTTGCTTGCTCAAGGAATTTCTCAATAGATGGATGGCAAGAACAAAGAGTACTGGGAGTTGGCTGAAGCTGTAGTTCGTGATGGACAGGAAAAACAAACGAGGGAAAAATGATGTGACATGTAACATAAGCAAACTGAAGATAGTGGTACTGAAGCTTTGGCATTAGAAAAAGGAATCCAAAACTATATTTCCAATTGATGCATGGTTGAAGAACTGTAGGAAAACTTTACTGAAAAATATAATATGTAAACTATACTAGCATTTTAAGATGAAGTATATAAGTTAAAACCATTATGTACCTGATCAGCAACCACTTCAACTAGCTCTAACTCGTGAACATGCCATTGCCTTGCACTATAGGAAGGTAGCATCAAGACCATCAAAGCATAGCGTTTTGCTGAAAAATCTGGCCAGTCATTGATTTGGAAGTTAGAGAGATGTAAAAGAGGAACTCGAACAGCAACAGCATCCCCAGCCATGTACTTCCCGGTAACAGGCCGGAGTCTAGCCACAGGGGAATTCGGTGATATTTTTACTGCACGATTGCTACTGAAGATTTGATTGATCACAGGAAGATGAATAGGTACAGTATATCCTACTGGGTTCTGCTGACGAAGTGTGTATGAGAGTTGAAGCTCCAAACCAGTCCGTGTTGGCATCCACAAGGCACACTCTTCAAGTGCCAAAGTTCTTCCAAGTTCAATAAGTGTGGTTTTAAGTATAGTATGCCTATCAAGAGTACTCCGAATCTCATAGGTTAACATCCTTACATGACGACCTGTTTCCTCTTGCGTACGAATCAAGCCCATTTCTCTATCAAGCTCTGCAGCCTTGTTTTTCAAGATAAGTTCTCTAGTTTTAACACTCAATAAATCAGGAATAATATGTACAAGCATGAGGGCAGTTGCACAAGACACCACAGCAGTCAAAACCTTAGCAGTGGTCATTACAATTGCAACAGTTCTTGAGTGCATACCAAAAGTCCACAAATTAATAAGATGAGTAGCTCCACATAATACTATGAAAGCACCAAACTGAACAAGGACCCATCTGTATGGAAACACTGCAGACTTCTTGACAAAGTATATGATCTCTAAAGGGATAGAGAAATATGCAATTGCTATAAAGAAATCTGAGATATACTGATACTTCATCAACAATTCATCAGCCGGCCATTGTGGCTCAATGCAGTTGCAGGACTCCATGATGATTAAAATTGAGCCACACTAGATGGTATTTTCCCCTTCACATGTCTATGAACAGTGAACACAACATATAAAACACAATAACAAGAAAATTCATAAGCTACTAACAACTGCATATCAAGATAAAAAGCATTGGAAATACAATTCGATCTCACAGCTTCAAGACACACCCACTCACCCACACTATAGTTAAAAAGTTACCAGCTAAAATGAAATTGATATAAATACATATAAATGAGCATAATAATTGGTTCAGAGAAAAGTCCAAAAATCTATTAAACAAATTTGGCCAAGCATATTTTCGCCCAAAAAAAATAAAATGGCCAAGCATGTATACATAATTCGTGGATAACGTTTGTAAGTCCCCTACTTCATTAAATAGGTACACAATAATACATTTGTTTTATGTTAGTACCCTATTAGACTCTAATTTCTTCAAAAGGTACAGATAGGTTTAATTTTACTTCATCGGGTAAAGAAAGCATATACAGTAACTATTAGGGATAAAAGCATACACAGTAAACTATTAGGGATAAAATAGTCATTCTCTTGCCTATAAAAAAAACCTACAACTAGTACAAATTTGAACCCACTTTTATACCTACGCTATTTATATGACATATAATTATCTAAATAAATGAATGAATCACTTCGTTGTTTTTTAATATAATTTGTCAAAGTAACAATATAAATAGTGTGCAAAAATATGTACAAATTTCATAGTTATTAGTATTTCTCATTTTTCATAAACACAACTGACAAACATGTACAAAAAATTGACGGTATCTTTTTATAAAATAAGGATCTAGGAAGTAACACTTATAAACAAAATGATTAAAGTATATTTTTTTTACCAATCCTAAACATCGCCCACCCCCAAATATTCTACTCCCAAAGCTCGCCCCTATTAAATTGACCCAAATCCAAGATTCATTTCCCCGCAGATAGATGATAGAAAAGAAAATTAAACCTTGACAGAAACAAATACTGCAAACGTAGACAAAAAGCAAGCAGATGGATCCGATTCGAAGATTACAGTTTTCAGAATCCATTCAAATTCATCTTTCTTAAATAATATAAATAAGCTTATTATTATGTAATAATTACCAAGCAGCACTAAAAAAAACAAAAAATCAATAACAAATTAATTGAAAGAAAGAAAGATATATCCAATTACCCATAGTTCGCAGATGAGCTATAGGTGGGAGTTTGAGTAAAGCTATCGTTGGGTTCTACCGTTCTAGTACCTTAACTTGGGGTTTTCGAGCACAAGTACTGGGAATTGTGAAGTTGAGTGGATACCCGGTTCCACCCAAGCCAACAAAAAGGGTCTTTCTCTGGAATTCAGACCATGGCTCACCAGGTTTCATTTACTTATACCGTAACTTCTTTGAATTTTGTTTTTTGTTTTTTTTTTTCTCCAATTTGAGTCGGTAAAATAATACTTGAATTTGACTGTTCTGTGCATCTGTGCTTTCGTACAAATTCGAAGATTTAAAAAACTTAGATTTAAATACGTACGTGAATTTGTTTGTATCTTTGTGATTCCTTTCTTCTTATCAATAATATTTACCATAAATAATATAATTATTTAATATAATTTTATTTTTAATATTTTTAGTTTAAAAAAAATATATTTTTAAAATAATTAAAAATATAATTTTAAATATAAAAATTAATTATATCGTCTAATTAAATCATAATATCTTTTGAATTGTATAAATACTCTCTTACCGTTACCATATTACAATTGTAATTCATAAAAAACAAAACTACCAACTAATAAGAAAACAGAAAAGAAAATGTAAAAGTATTAAGCCTTTATGTATGATGTAGCTATCATTAGTGAAAATAAATTCCTAATCAATATTCATCCCAAAAGAATTATTTAAAACAAAAAAGTGTCTTAGATAATATATTTTAAGATAAAATTACACAAAATTCCTTCAAATTTAATTATTATATTATTTATTTTTTAGTTTAAAAACAGTATAATTTATTACGGTAGTTTTGTAAAAAAAAAAATCATTAATAATAAATTATATTATTTTAATAATTTTTATTTAAATATTTTTATTTTTTATCAATTAATTAAAACACAAATAAAATACTATTCTTTAATAAAAATAAAAGTGAAATTAATATAAAACATTTCTATAAACAAATGAGCAATAATAAAATTCAAACAAAATGTCATTTTAATATATTTTTAAATTTTAATAAAATTAGAAATTAATAAAACATTAAATTAAAATAGTAACAACTAATAAATTTTTAAAAAATATATTTTGTGAATTTTTTCATATTAATTGTTGCTTTATCATTGTTAAATACACATATTTTAATTACATTTAATTACTTGATAAAAAAAAATATTTTAATAAAAAAGTGATTAAAATAATATAATTTGTTCTTAATTGATATTTTTTATAAAATTAATGAATTAAATGATATTATTTATGATTTAAAGAATTAAACTATACAAATAATCTGATCTGAAAAACTTCTTTAATATTTTCTCCCTATTTTATTGTAAATCAGAATAACCAAATATAATATAATTTCTTAACGTTTTAAATGACAAACATGACAAAAGAAATTATTTTTATCTTTTAGTAAAAAAAATATATATTTATTTAAATGAACATACATGTTTTTAAGGAAGTTAAAAATAAAATTCTATGCATGTAAATTAATTCGATCATGAAATTAAATCATAATATTTCTTAACCCCATTATTAATTAATTACCGTTACCATATTACAATTATAATTCATCAAATAAACACCAGCAGCTATAAGAAAACAGAAAAAAAATGTAAAAGTAAACATATTAAGCCTTTATGACATCAGTGGATATAAATTCCTAATCAATATTTACCCAAAAGAATTATTAAAAAAAAGTGTTTTAGATGGTATATTTTAGGGTGAAGTCTTCAAAATTACTTTATATTTGATAAATATATCATTTAAACAGTATCATTTATTATAGTAATTTTATAAAAAATATCAATAAAAAAATTATATTATTTTAATAATTTTTTATTTAAAATATTATTATTTTTTATCAAATAACAAAAATGTGAATAAAATACCGATTTTTAACAAAAATAAAAATGAAATTAATATAAAATAATTTTAAAAACAAATAATCAATAATAAAAATTTATTTTAATATATATTTTAATAAAAATTAAAAATTAATAAAATATTAAATTAAAACATTGACAATTAAAAAATATTAAAAATTAATATTTTGTGAATTTTATCTGCTTAATCACTTAATAGAAAAATAATATTATTTTAATAAAAAAATCGCAAAAATAATATAATTTATTTTTGATCAATCATTTTTTAAAAAAAATTAGTAGATAAAATGATATTATTTCCCATCTAAGGAATTAAAATAGAGTATTTTGATATTTTTTTCAATATTTAATTATATTATTAAACAAAATAACCAAATATAATATAATTTCTTAACGTTTTAAATGAAAAACATGACATAAAGAAATTATTTTTGTTTAACTATAATCAACAAAAAGAAGAAACAAGGTTAAAAAAAACATATTATCACCTTAATAGTTTTCAGAGCCTAACCATGTGAGTATGTGACTTCAAAAGACCAATAGAGATTGTCATTGCATAAAAAAGGCAACCAAAAAACGACGAAAGGTGCCAGTATCGATTGAGACCAGCATATTGAGTGTCGTTTGCTCCTTCCTCTCCCCTAAACGACATGTATATGATAGCTATTTTTTTTTGTTTTTATTTCTATTTTATCCAAAAATGTTTTATTTTAGATTATTCTTTTCGAAAACAGTTTTAGTATGTTTTTGAAAACGGCTATAACTTGTTTTCTAGTTTTTGGGTTTTCATTTCATTTCTATTGTAGATACCGTTTTTCAGGAAATCGAAGACCTAGGTTCTCAACGGAATCGTTTATTGGAAGCCCATAGTTTCAAGTGCTCTCTTTTCGCCCCTTCTCCTTCTGAGTTCTTCATTTTGATTCAAGGTATTTTTCTCTTCTTTAGGTTAGAGAGGATTGTGAATCACTTGGTTTCAATCTGTTAAAATACGTTAAAATAAAAACATTGATAAATTCTCTATCTGGGCTTCCGTTCGTTTACAATAATTCAACCTACATGTTCATGGAGGAACCAAATAAAAATTTGGAAAAAAAGAAGAGAGAGTAAACCCAAAAACCCTAGATTAATGTCAGTGTCTCAGCTTAGTTAGCTTGTTATCGCTATTGAACCAATGCATTACATTTTGTCTTGTTCAGATATTGCTCACTTTCAATCTGTTTAGAAACTTTGCACAAAACACATCTAGTGAAACTAACTATGCATTTTGCTCTCTCTTTCTCTCTTCTTTTACTTGTAAGTTTGTCTTAAAAATTGTTAGCTTAATCTATTTGTTTTAGTTTACGTACTTTGTGCTATTATCAGTATGTTGGTATAAAATGATATATCATACATGCAAAAATATTGTGTTATGTTTTAGATGTCCCGAGGGCAGTCCGGGAAGGGTTGTGATGATGATGTTGAGGTTAATGTTATAACAATTGATGGACCATGGCCTGACAAGAATGAAGCTATATTTTTAGATTTGATGATAGCTGAGGATGAAAAGCGCAATCGACCTACAACGACATTTACCAAGGGTAGTTGGGATTATATTAAAGAGCAACTTCATGCTAAGACTGGATTTGCATATAATCACAGTCAATTGAAAAACAAATACAATAGTCTCAGGCAAAGTTATAGGGGGTTCAGAAAATTATTAAGTTATACTAATGGTACTGGTTGGGATCCAGTTTCTGGGACAATCACACTACAAAACAATTTATGGGATGCTCTGATCAAGGTATACAGTCAATTTAACCTAATATTGCATTGGCTTTCTGATTACTTATTCTAATGAAAAGATTTATAGTTACTTTGAGAGATTGACAATCTTATCGAGGTATTAATTTCCCTTTGATTTAAACCCTTGTAGGCAGACAAAAATGTCAAAAGATTCAAAAAGAAAGGTTGTCCTCATTATGACAAGTTGAAGAGACTTTATGGGGATGTAGTGACTACAGAAGATGCGTCGCCATTGGCAATGCTTCCTTCATTCTCAAAAGATGATAAAGATCATGAAAATGATCAAGAGAGCAATACAAAATTAAGTGGAGATAACGCTGATGATGAGGAGAAAGATGAAAGCCAAAGTCACTTCAGTTCTTTAAGGAAGACTTGTAAAAAGAGAAAAAGTGATAGTATATCATCTTTGATTGTGAATGGTACGAATGGAAAAGAAAAACACAAGGTCATGAGACAAAAAGTTGTTGGTTCTGCATCTGCATCATCAAATGGAAAAGATGGAGCTCAAGCTATTGATGACGATTTGATGAGTTGTTTTGAAATTTTGAACAGCATGCATGACATTGATGGTGCTGCATATTCCAAAGCGTTGAAGTTGATGCGAGCTGATGCTACATGGAGAAAACTTTTTTTGCTCATGCCTGGCAACAGAAAGAAAGATTTTATCCGCAATCTTTGAAAATTTATTCAATGTAGACAGTAATATGCTTTGGAGCAATTTAGTTTCATTATATGGTATTTTGTTAGGCTTTCTTTTGGAAATATTTTGGTAGGTGACAATTTTTTGTATTTTTTCTTTTAAGGTATGTTTTTATTGAGTTATGTTGGTGAAGTAGAGATCCTTTTAAATTGACATTTTTCAAAAAGATATGGTAATGAATCAATGCTAAAAAAAGTGTAGAACCAAGAATAAGTACTAGATTGACGTATGGGGAAAACAGAAAAAGTAGCAAATTGTAACTAAAATGAAAATAATAGTGAAGTGATATTAAAAGGAACAATCTTCAAAATAAGTAAAATACTGGTTATAAAAAATGGTTAAAAACTTAAACAAACTTCCCAGAATGTTGTATCTTTCTTGCCGAAAATGTGCAAGAAATTACGTAACATTTTAAAGTCACACAAGGTGGGACTTAAAGATAAATCAATAGTATATAGTACACGGAATGTAACTATAATTTGTTGTAGTTGCAGTGTACAAGGCATTGTTTGCTTCACTTGCCCCCATATGAGGCAATAAAAAAAATGAATACAATGGAGATGCTTGAATAGATTGCAAAAGAATCTCTACAGAGTGGCAGTCACAGTGGTAAAAGCAACTACAGCAATGTTGATCTCAGCCCAATACCAAATTCTGAATCACTAACGGACTTCTCTCACTCGAAATGGCAAAGTTTGTGCAGCGTGTTGACAAAAAAACAAGCTGCCTTTTAAAGCATGGCTTTTTTAGGCGCTAAATAACAGCTTGGAAGAATGTTCATGCAAAATCAGCACCCACAAAAGGGCCACTATGTATTTACTCGGTAGCTTTTTGCTGATTTCTCCTCCTCTCATCTGATCTATGGTGGTACAACTTGGCAATGCCTCTCCTCTCACAATCCTACAAATATGAAAACCCAGGCAATAAACTGACTTCTATCTCCAGATCTATTTTTCTTCTTTACATAATGTGTCATAATTTTGGTGAAAAGAAAAGAATGCTTGATTTCACTTTTAACTAACTTTAGCTGGGTTAAACTCACCTTGAACATATTAAGATGAAGAGGTTTTCCAGGATTCATACTTGTCAACTTCTGGTAAGTATATGCAAAACTAAGTTGATCACGAGGCGTAAACCGGTCAATCTCATTAAACCAGAGACAGGAGAATAAATTCGACATTGGAGTATGCGCCCTAATGATGAAGGACCCTTCTGGTACATCTGAGGTTGGAACAGAACAAACATTCAATAGATTGGTCAAGAAAATACATTGAAACCATAACAACCAAAGGGCATATATGTGAGCAATATCTTACTGCTTGGAAGAAGCTTGTTGGGATCTGAGGCATTGAATTTTGTCAAGCCATCGGCCTGATAAAATGCAAATTGTTGATCTATAATAGTGTGATTGTATTTATTGAGTTTCTTATTCTGTGCAACTTCTTCCCAAACACAATGACGGTCATAGTGATTTGAAATTGCATACTCATAACCCTTGCGCCACAAAAAGTACTCCAATATAAGTAGAGGATCATGTTGGAGACGTAATTTGCTGTCTAACCAGATTGAATACCTGAGACAAATTTGAGCAAAATTTTTGTAATTGAGCTTCTTTGCATGAGGAAACAACCTAACCAGCATTAGGAACTTCCATATCAACTTAGATGAAAGCAGTTTTCAAGAAAACTAACAATAGTTAAATGCTTCGGTGGTGCACCAGTTTTGAAACCAAAATGAAAATGTTTTGTATACTTTGATATACAACTAATGGTAGAAATAGCAATTGGATAATGTTTGTGTACTGAGCTGAAACGTTGCTAAATACAAAACACACTTTAGCTGTTGCAATACTGGCCAGAGTTATGTTGCCCCAAAGGTGAGCCTGTTATCATCCTTTAGCTTATTTTAAAATCAAGTTTTTAATGTCATTTTCCTTTTCTAAACTGGGAAAAGGAAATTTGGCAATAGAGCTGGTTAAAACTGATGAGCACTCCAAGCTACAACCTCACCCTTCAGCCAAATTTTCAATCCAAACCAATCTTAAACCATAAACTCTCTTTAGAGAGCCAAATATCTTATTCTATCACCCTACTACATGAAAAAAGCATAAAAATAGAGGTTCGCTCCAAACATTATGAGGTACCACTATATTCCCATCTCAAACCAGTAAAAATTGGACCTCCTAGCATATTGATAAGACCATTATTAGTATCATTTGCAAAATACAATCACAATAAACCATACATTGGAAAACAAAATAAATTCAATAATGAATGAATATGCAAACACATTCTTTTTGTCCAGGAAGAAGCTATTGTAGTATTGAAAAGCTTCAAGGCAAAAATGTGAGATAGTTTTCTAGCAACAGATAATCCTGCTTGAACTTACTAATACCATTCTCACCTTGCAGAAGGAAAAAGTCTATGAGGCAAAAGCTTTGGTATTTTGCCCACTCTTCGCATATCAGCATATGGTAAGTTCTTCACGACTACAATCCTCCACAACCCAATAAAACCCATTCTATCTGGAGTCTGACCTTCTAAAGAAAGCATTTGCAAAGTAATTTCATCAATGAACATAACAAAGCATACATTTTTCTTCGACAAACGAGTGACCTGAAATTAAGAGATCAAGTCAGAATAAGAGAAAAGCTTAAAAAGCTGGAAATACTTCTGCATTTACATTCACCAAATAAATCCTAGTACCGATTTTCCAGTAGGTGTCCGCAGATGATCAGAATTCCCAAAAATGCAGGAGATGACTGCAATGTGGCATCTGCTTATGTAATTTAAATCATCTTCTGCCAAGTCAAACCCAGTAGTTGAGGATCCTTCAGGAGCTCTAACAAACCCACAGTTTATTTTTTGATCACGCGCCAAGAACGAATTTTCTCGTTCTTGCCAACTCTGGTGTCCTGCAAATCTTGGTTCCCATTGTTCCTGTCCATCATGCTTGTCCTCCTTTTCAGTATATTGCAGGGAAAAACGAGCAAAATTTCTACTCTCTAGTGGCTCTATAAGATGTGAAGTGGAGTTAAAAAATTTGATTGTACAAGAACCTGAAAATTTGAGCATAAAAAGTCAGGCACTAGAAGTTACCAGGGGGGGGGGATAGTCCCAAAACCCCCAAATTATTAAGAATACAAAACTGAATTGAGACACATTGGAACTGACTCCTCAATAAAACATTTCCAAACACCTATTGTCAAGCAATCAACTGTTGCGGATAATGGACCTTTTTATGTTTAACAAACCAGTTACACCGACCAGTGATAGCCTATAGCACAAGTTGCTTATACTCGAGGACCCCAAATCCAATACACATATGAAATAAACAAACAGCTTGTTGGTAATACTTCAACAAGACATAAGCAAGTAACCTATCATCAAATGATGATCAGCAACGACAGGACCAGACACTTTTTTTATCAATTTATGCTAAGGAAATATACTCTTCTACATCTTTATTTACCGAAACAAAACTCTGTTGCAGTCTGTTAGTCCTCACATAAATCCTCACACTTCAAACATGCAGTAAAAGAGGAAGGAAAATAGATTATATTTTGTCATTATGTGGGTTTCAAACTTTGTTTTTACTTCACCATATATTTTTCACAAAATTTTAGTGGCTAGAGATAAAATATTCACATCCATTGTAATAAACAGGAACATTACCTGAAAATTTATGGCGCTTTGCCTTCTTTTTAGAATTTGATTGCGATCTTCTTGATGATTGAACATCAGTGGCACTGGCATGTTTTGAATTTATACTAGCTTCATCATGATTTTGGGAATGCTCAGAAAAGTCATCGAGTGACTTGGTAGAAACTTTAACCTTGCGAGGATTATTTTGATTTTTGGTTTTACTACTAAGGGGAACAGAGATCTCTTGACCATCATCATTGTGGGATTTTGTCACTTCAAGATTACCATCTTTCTCATGCATAGAAACATCATAGTCTTCCAGATTAGCACCATGGTAATCAATCCCATCGTCATAATCATCTGCCTCACTTTGCTTTTCTGAATTGTGATCATCAAGGTGCTTATTTTGATGGACAACTTTTTGAGAGTCTCTTGAATTTTTCAAAGAAGCTTCATATTCAGCTTCGTATATTTTCAACTCGTTGCGTCCAGCTTCATTGTACAATCCAATGCCCTTTCGATCTGAATCCTCAAGGGAAGACCTTCCCTCAACTTTATTCACTTTCTCTTGAACTTTGTCCTCACTACTTGTTCCCTCCCTAGCAGCCTCACTTTGCTCCAACACATCTTCATTGTAATCTTCATCTCTTCTCCTATCATCCTTATCCCAATACCTCGAATCCCGGCCATGTACTACTGAACCATGGCCAAACTTTAGCACCTTATGCGACACTGTCCGAGACACATTCGCAAGAAAATCAAGGTCATTCTTGAATTCATCATCCTCAGCATGATAACTAATTGCTTCTGCACCAGATCAGATTTAGTCAATTAATAATCAACTAAAATATATTGCTTCTGATTCCTCCAGTATTCATAAAACCTACTAAATACAAAATTCTAATAACCTTTAACAATATGAAAACATGATGGTCTGTTTTTCGATAGGAACATCACACGCTTCAAATGCAAGTAAAAAATTAGAAATGAAGTTTTTTCCTAAACATTCTGAGCAACTTCAAATACGAAAAATTAACATAAAAAAGCACACACACACAACCTCTACACTATTCTAAGCAAAGAAAGAAACGAAATCAAACTGAAAAAGCAGCACCAACTACACACCTCTAGTGTCTCCAGAAATAGAACGGTAAGCCAATACAGTGACGACAAGAACAAGCGCAAGAACTACAACGATAACGCCGATCGATAAGCCGGGCAAAAACGTTCCGGATCGACCAGATCGGCGGGTCCGACCCTGCTTAAGTGAAACGGGACGGATCCCAACGGCGATATGATCGGAAACGCCGTTAGTGTTGTGCAGGTGAGGAACATCGTGAACGCGAGCGCCGAATCGCTCAGTTCCCGATTGTCTGTACTGAGCCATTCTAGCTTTGTAATCTCTCTATTCTCGAGCTATTACCCTCAACTGCTCTGATCATATCATTTTTAATTTTTTTTTCATTATCTTGGTTTTTCGCCGTTTTGGATTTCCAAGTAACCGTGTTCAATATTAGTACATTACATTTCCTTTGTCCTAAAAATAGAGGAATTGAAAATAAAAATTTTAATTTTATTATTATAAATTTTAATATATATTATAAATATTTTTTAATACCCTATTAGCTTTCAAGGGTCAAGTATTTCTTTCTCAATGTGTTTTATTTTTATAACTAATGCAGAGTATTAAAGTTAGATAAATATAATAAATTATGCCTTTTAAAACATGATTGTTACATTTAAATAATTATTTGTGATAAATTATTAAATTAAATTAAATATTATTGACAAAAATATTAAACATTTGTAACGACGGTTCTATATTTATGTTAATTCAGTTATTGAAAATCACTAAAAACCAAACTTATTATAATTAACTAATAATTATAATTTTTAAAATGTTAATTACAAAATTTTTACACGAGTCGAAACAAAAATTATAAAAAACCCCACATTACTTAGCATCCATATTATTTATATGAGTATTTATTTAATAAATATACATTTATATATTTGATACATTCTATCAAATAAATTAATTCTAATTATTTTTTTCCATGACAATTTATATAATATAAAAAAATTATATATAAAAAAAATTATTCACACCATATCATACTTAGCAAAAATCATTAGTCACTTTCTTCGACACAATTTTGATGGCTCATATTTATTTTACAGAAATTTAAAATCAAGCATTGAAATACTTTTTTGTAAAGCTTAGAAATTTAAAACTTCTTATCTTGTAAATAGATTGAGTTAACAACTACATAACAACCAAAAAAATTGAATTGTCAATATGATATATAACATATCTTGATAATATAATTAGATGATCGTTTACTTAACTCTCTACCTAAGAGACCTAGAGGCTTTGGAATAATTTGTAACTTGTATGTCTGCGAGATTTCATTAACCCACGTCACAATTTAACTAGATAATTGTCATAATAAGCTTACAACTAAAGGGTGAAAATGCCTATCAATAGAACTTTTCTACGAGTTATATTTGAACTTAGTCAAGTTGGCCTGACAAAGTGAAGTAAACACGCAACGAAAATACAATAAAAATAATATGCTTAAATCAACACACTACATATACAATCAGTAGATAAGAAAAAATAATCTACATTAAATACATTAATTATGTTGTATCTCATAAGTTACTATCCAAGCTAACAACATGTATTAACATGATAAACATCATACAATATATGAATTATGCAAATATATTATAAAAGTTATAAAGGATTTCAATCAATTCAATAACTTTTACGTGTGAGCATATTTGGTAAATGATAATTATACTTTCACGACATGTAACCATACATAACACACCATGTAATGATGTAAGTTCATATAGAATTTAGCTTATATGTGATAATATTCTCTAGTTGCTTAAGACAATCATTCGATAACAAGCGATCTACTAATAACTAAATTAATAATATATAACTCAATAAAAGTATAAACGTAAATATCTCTAACAATTGGGACATCTGTAATAAATGTGCCTAAGTTGTCCTTGTTTGATATCTCTATAGCACCTAATCCAAGCTCGTCCCAAGAGTTCCATCATCACATGATATGAGATGCTAATGGCCCAACCTTCTTTCATACATATAAGTTGCGACCCCGTAACACCTAGTTAACACACAACACATCACTTTATAGGCTTCTCACATATGAGAACTACGACATCCTTGCAACTATCAATCGACACATGGAACATAACCACATAGGCTTATCATCTATGTAAATTGTTACACTCTTGCAACTACCAACTGACACATGACACACAACCATATATACTCCTTACCTATGAAAATTAGTGCACAATTGTAACTACTAGCCGACACACGGTTACATGACACTAAGAGATACTCCTCAATAGATGTGACTATTTAACTAGCCAACGAGTATTTAACTCTCAACAAAACCTTATTCAATTTCACATTTTTCACTCAATCTCACATTTTTTTTACTCAATCTAACGTTTAAGAAATATAAGAGACATCTCTCTGATGTCATACATCCTATAAAATAGCACAATATTTTTTAAACCCAACATTCCAAAGGCAAACAGATCAAGAATGTACTACGAAAATATGGTGTCAAAAAGGTAAAGCCTCTTAATAGATTCTGGCCGAGAAAACAAGAAGGATGAGAGGAAAATTTATAAAACAAATTTAGCCTATTGATCCCTTATTGACCACCTCGTCGAGTATTAATTACCTCAAATAGTAACATAATAGAGAATAACACATACTTTACTTAAATAATACTACGATTCTGTTTTGAGCTTTGAAATTTACTTTTTTACCCTCAATTTCTTTATTTATTTTTATATCTAATTTTCTCATATAACTCACTCATCTTGTTAGTTTTAGTACGTTTTTAATCTTATTTTATTCTTATCTACTAACAATCCTGCGTAATTATCATATCTATGTATATCACGTATATTATTGTTTTAAAAAATATGTATGTGAATCTTACATATTTTTTAAAACAACATGCATTAAAACGTAGATATTCTTTTCAAAAATATGTATGTAAGACTTACATATTTTTTTATAAATACGTACGTAAACTTTACATACCTTTTCAAAATAAATGTAAGCCTTACATATTTACGGGTGGTTAAAGTGCCAATGAGATCATTAGTAAGATATTATGTATAATTTAATCTTTTTGATATATATGATATGTCAAAAGTATGATTTTATATTTTATTTGTACTATTTAGATAAAATTAATATTTTTTAATAAATCTATTTTATTTAGGTAAGAAACTAACCTCGTCGGTCCCTCGTTGCCCATGGTGATAAGGCTAAAGCTATCTTTTGAAGGAAAATAGTTGTTACAACGCTTGCCAACCACGTTGGCGAGAATGTCTACAAGCATTGCCAATCACGTTGATGAGCTCACGGTGAGAAACTTTCCAACAGGACACCATAAAATAACAGCAAACAAAGCAAACTACATGCAATCTAAGAGAATGAATGTAATATACAAACATGAAATTTCTCCTATTGATCACTAGTAACTAACCTTACAAAGAATAAACAAAAATTTCAAATAAAATATAGACATCGTGATTTGCACACAAAAATACCAACATCAAAACGACAGGACTTATAAAATCAAACCATAAGGCATATCCAAAATATATATTTTTCAAAATGTATTTATACTTTATTTAATGATAAAAAAATAAATATTAATATGATGTCTATTACTATCATGATTTTGAAGAATATCTCATAAGAGACAAGAGGTTTAATACTTCACCCTTCTAGGTACGCTAATATAGAGTTTTCTTACTAAGATTTATTTTATTTTATCAAATTATAAAAAATTAACTTAGATAATAGTATGAATGTTACATTATTTATTATGGTTTTCATGATATATGAGCCAATTAATTTGTTAAATAAAGTGATTAAGTTGTGTTGGAGGTGAGGAAATAATGTAACATTAAGCTTTTAGATAACTTCATTTGCGTACTTTTCCTATAGCACTTACGAAAGGAATGGGTATGATATAACAAAAAAAATACTAAAAGTAATAAAAATGAAAACGGAAGTAAAAAATCAACAAGAAATTAGCGTGGTTCGACGAACAATCTAATCCATACCTAAGGTCCCAAAAATTTCACAAATATCAATTCTTGAATAGTCTTAACCTAATAACATAATGCATCCTATATCTTAAGAACAATATTAGAAACCTAAAATCATACTTAAACTCAAAACTACATTACATCCAAAAACTCTCACATACATACACATAATAAAGAACCAAAAAATACATATAATATTATTTGTTTTTTGTTAGAAAAAACTCTCCAAATGTAAACGACACAAGTTCCTTTCTTTTATATGCTTACTAATGTGCCCACTTACAACTAAAACTATCAAAAAATATATAGATTCTTGCTAAATTGGGTTGTAACTTGAGCTTCCAAATGACCTAATCAATATACTTTAAAGTCTCTAATCATATTTATTGACAAAACTTTTGGCTTTTACATATTGAAATCAAAATATTTTGTATTTTTTGTCATAACTCTAACAATCTTTGTCTTAATTCAAAAAATTACCAACATCAAGTACACATCATGGAAATTCATACACGCCTTTATTGTATCCCATTTATAGGTAATATCCATCAACCACTTCATCTTTATTAGAAGATATTCTTACTTAAACTTGCTCCATTTTGAGAGAAATCTCTTAATATCATATTCTCACCATAAAAAATTGTATCATCTATATTAAATTTTACATGCTCTTACCTTATGTTATCATCACTAATGCAATATTTCAAGTTCAATTTTGAACCAATAATCATCTTATTCTTAATGTCAAGTGTAATTCCACCTCTAACAAGATCTTCAGTCAACTTATACATGGTATTTCTTTTTTTTTCATATATAATAATCAAGGAACATATACCAACTTTCATAGATTTGTTTCTTATTGAAAAATCATATCCCAATATATCCAACATATTTAATAAAACAAAATCATTCATTAAGTTGGGTATGTGTCTTACACCACCTTATGTTCGGATAATTTCATCAAACATCTTCATTTCATATTACCTATACTAATAACTAAGGGTGCCTACGGTCCAGTTCAATCTGGTTTTGAGTAAAAAATATTTAACAAGATCGGACTATTTGGTTATTAAAAATAGTGTAACCGAACGATTTGTTCTGATTTAGTTAACGATTTTCAACAGTTTGGTCCGGTTAATAATACATAAAGATGATACACCTAATAATATACTTTTGATTAAAATATGAGAAATTTGATTAACGGTTTATGAGAAGAGATATTAGAAATTTAATATATTATTAAAACCGGTTTGGTCTGGTCCGACGGGTTTAAAAATTAATATAACAGGATCGGACAGAACCGTTTGAAAAACAGTTTTAGTTAATACAAATCGAATCAGACCATTTGATTTATAAAACTGTTCGGATTGGTCCAATTCAGTCCAATCTTTCGATTTAATTTGGTTTGATCCAATTTTTGAACACCCCTATTAACAATCTTGCTCCTTAATACAAGGTTTATACCTATCAAATCCCTCCTTGTTTGTACACATGTAAAATGAACAAATAGAATCTAAAATTCAATCATCCTAAGAATCATCACCAATTGTCATTTTCGTATCACAAGTTCTAATCACACTTTCTCCTCTAACACCTTGCATTTTCTTTTAATCAATATCTTTTATGCCTTCATTTTTTATTTGCAATACATTTTGATGTATCCGATCTCTTAACAATAGAAATACTCAATAAGACATTTTTGACAAGGCTTAAACCAGCTTCTATCTTTACTTGGATATCTACTCATATATTCACTCCTTCCTATTTTTACTCTTCCTTTTGAATTCTCTTTGTAGAAAGAAAATCTTTATGTACATAACTAGTTAATATTTCTTATTATCATAAAAAGATACTAATAAATAATATGACTAAGGCAACAAATATAACAAAATGATTGCTTGATACTTCTCTATTTTTCTTGTATCTTCATACTAGCCTATAATTATTTAAAAATATATCATTTGAATCTACCATCTTCATCTATCTTTATTGTATGTAATTAATTATTTAAATGCACCTTAATGAGCTCTTTTTGCACTCTATACCTTTGATATTACCATTTCTACTCTCGAACATTATTATTGACATTTATTCCTTAAGGTATGATGTCTCACATATTAGCTTTGATACAACTTGATAAATATAATGAAAGTATAAAATACCAAAAATGACAAAAGTGAAAACGAAAGCACAAATTCAACAAGAAAGCATGAATACAATAAATTAACATGGTTAGACAAATAACCTAAATCACACCCGATGTCTCAAAAATTGTACTAATATTAATTATTGAATACAAGTATTAACTTAATAGAATTATGTATTACAATAATAATATTAATAACCTAAAACTACATCACACCCAAAAATTCTCACGTACAAAGACCCAAAATCATACATAATATTATTTTCTTTTAGTAGCCAAAAAAACTCTTAAATTAGAGACAACAAAAGTTCGCCACCTTTTGTATATGTGCTCACTTACAACTCAAATATTAAAAAATATACCGAGGTTGCTAAATTAGGATGCCATTTGAGTTGCCAAACAACAACCAAGTCTTACAATACATTAATAAATAAATAAATAAAATCTAAATTTTGGTTCATGATAGTACTTAAACTTTTATCTATTCTATACACAAATCTTTTTTGTGTTTAAGTTTTCTTGTTTAAGCTAATTAATTAATATTAATTAATTGACTTATGATAATTATAAAAATAAGTAATTTTTAAATGACTAATGTAATGTTTAACTATTTTTCGTAGAAGTATGTGGACAAAATGAAAATTTTTATGCCTTGCAAGTTACATCTATTTTTCTTGTTTTGGAAAGATTACCTATAAAAAACTATCAGATATTTATCTCATGACACCTATAATTTTTTAGAAAATCTCAATTTGAAAAATACAGCTATAGGCTTTTAGAATTACCCAATCATTACGTTATATCAAGCATCATCCTTAATCGTAAGAGCTCAGCACGGGATATGGCTATGAGAATTACACAACCATTTACCAAACAATCGATTGACATTACCATTGGTTGAAATTCATCTACGAGGAAATAGATATGATGTTAAAGGCTTAAATAAATGCACAATTAAAAAATGGTTTTTTTATGTTTAATTATATAACATAATTTTCCTATGATAATTTTGATTTAATTATTAGATTAAAATTTAGTATAAACTTTATTTTTAAAAATATTAAAAATATTTAACATAATTCACGTTCTTGGTTTCATATGTTCTGCCAATAATACATTACACTGAACAAATTTTTAAACTGATTAATTCTTTTTAGTTAAGAAAATAAAAAAAATGTTTAATTATTATAAATTTATGATAAATTATAAATGATGTATTATAATATTATTAGTAAATATAATTAAATTTATATATAATAAAAAATTATTATATTAATTATAATTATAATATATAAAAAAACTCAAAATAAATGGTTTTCCTTTCTCTGACTTAGTTTGATAGGTTCCTTAGTCACTACGCTACCTTTGGGTTATTCACTTATTCTTATATTCCAAAAACGTAGCAACATAATTAGAGAGCTGTTTAATTACGGTAAAAAGAATAGCTCATATAATTTTAATTTTTAAAATGATCGCTTAGGCCTTTTTATTTTGCATTTTTTTTATCATAATAATCCCTTTATTATTCTAGCTATATGCAAATAAGTTGAATGTAAGATGAAATATATATTAAGTGAGCATCAATAAAGTGTCAATAAAAAAAAATCTTCATAGTGAAAGATGAAAGCTTATAGAAAATTTTAGAAGAGAAAATAAAATAAAAATACTTTGTTAGAAGATAATATTTGTTATTAGTTCTAATTAGATTTTGCTTCCTACGAAATAAGAAAAGTTATTTCTATTTATACTAAAATTGCCTTCTAACTAATGGTTAAGATTATAATAACATATTTTTAATCTAATGATCATAATTAATTTATCAAAATTATTCATCAAAATATCTAATTTTTATATTTTTCTATTATTCTCTCTTATTAAAATATCTAAATATTTTCTAGAAAATTATAGAACATGTTTTTAGAACTTTAGCATATTACACCTTAATATAATGGACTTCTAATTACATTATTTAAATAAACATCTCTCAAGTCCAATACTATTTGGGTTAAATTAAATTTATTTACAACACCTCCTTAAACTTGATTTGTTATTACAAATCAGATAAAGTCTTGTATGCTTGAGTGACTTGATGAAGATATCAACAACTTGATCTTGATATTTCATGTATTTCACTTACATATCTTTTTTTATGATGTACTTCATTATGTAGTGATAACAAGTATCAATGTGTTTGCTTCCATAATGAAATATTGGATTCTTTGCCAATGTCATAGTTAATTTATTGTCAACATAAATCTTAATTGGCTTTTCTTCGAGCCATTCCAACTCTTTCAATATATTTTTAAGCCAAATCACATGACAAGCATATGATGTAGTAGTTATGTATGTAACTTCATAGGTTGAGAGAGTAATTATTGATTGATTCTTTGACATCAAAATAAATACGATATCTCTCATAAATAACACAAAACCAATAGTACTTTTTTGATCATCAACATCTCCGACCAAACCTTATCACCATAATTAATAAGTTTATAATCATTATTGATGAATAGAGTAAGCCAAAGTTAGTTGTATATTTGAGATAATGAAGAATTTTTTTGTAGCTTTGAAGTGAATAGCAATTAATGTAGTGACTTATAAGTCCATTACCATAGAAAAATGTCAAGTCTTGTGCATGTGAAATATCAAGTACTTTCAACCAAACTCTTAAAATGTGTGTTATTCACCTTTTTTGATTCATCAAATTTTTATAATTTGTTCCACGTTCTATAAATATACTAACTGATTTACAATCATTAATCTTAAACTTCTTAATGATCTTTGCATAAATTTTTTGTGGATAAAAATTCTTTATTCTTTTTGTTTAATTTAGATGTTAAGATAATAATTCAAAATCCCAATATTAATCCTCTCAAACTTTGTTTTATTGCTTTCTTAAACTCTTCGAACCTTTTTATACCACATAGTTTAAACATTTGTAATTAAGACTCAACTTACATACTTTTATATAACTAAATAAGTTTGTCTCATCCTTGAAAACTTATATAGATTAAACTAAAAATGATAATAGTTTTCAATATCCTTGTCCACTTTAATAAACTTTTAAACAATTGTGGCTTTATGGGCTCAGGTCTGGCCACCTGCGGCCCAAATTTGAAGAGAGTTGTTAATTGTTGTCCAACTGCCAAAATTATTATACCCTCTATTTTCGGACAACCTTAACGGTAAACAGTTCCAACGGCTACCAAATATATATATATATATATATATATTTTATCAAAAAGAAACGGCTACCAATTTAAAATTTGAAATTCGAGAACTATCATATATTATATATAACTTAATCTCCTTTACTTTGAGAAAGTTTATTGGCAAAAGCTTTAAGGTGCCATGTGGTGCTAATTATAATAATACAATATCTTACATCCAAATTTTATATTTAATTTAAAATTAATATGTTACTTGATACAACTTAATATATATTATCTATTTACCATTTTTTTTAGTGTTTGTAGAGTATGTATTTTATTCGAGAGATATGAAGAAATTATAAATATAGATAATGGTGAGAACAGAATGAGATCAGCAATACGCAAGTTTATGAGCCTATACTTATAGTTTGGAGGACCAACCTTCTAATACTCTGCAGTATTTAAATTCTCTCATCAGACATTTATGTATTTTTTTTACCTGTAAAAAGAAGAAGTTATTTTATGTATTTTTCTTTTTTTCTTTTAGATCCAAATTACAGAAATTGGGTTCTTAGCTGAAAGGGTAATATCACTTTAAGTAAGTTGAACATTAATTGGTCATATAATTTATTCATCCAATTTTAAAAACTCTTAATCAAATCTACATTTTAAAAAATTGAGATTTTTAAAGGATAAAATAAAAAAAAAATTTAAAAAAAATTCTATTCATTCTCTACCAATTTTTAATTTTTAATTATCTAGTTTTGATATTTTAATTCTATAAATAAATTTTATTATTTTACTTATTTTAAAAACTATAATAAATTAAATACAATTTTAATTACTTTTTTTTCATCTATATTTTTTCATAAAAAAAATAAAATAAAGCACACTCAGTAAACAAATGATCTCAATAAAAATAAGAAAGTGAAAGAATGTAGAAAGTTTTTATTTATTTAATAATTTTCTATTTATCACTATAAAAAAAACCCTGAATTTTTTAAAATTTAAATTTAATTAATATTTTTTAAATTATAAAATTAAATTAATCAACCCTAAAAACCAGATAACTAATATATCATTTACCTTAAAATTAGAACAGTAGTATTTCAAATCAAAATCCCACCCATTTCGTTTTGACTGTAAAATGTCTCTACTTTCGTTGTTAGTCTTAAGTCAGGAGCGTCCAATCAGACAATTTGAGCTGTTGTGGGCCTTGTGGTGGGGTAGACTTATTCAAATTCCCGCCCAAATCATAATTGTTTGTCAAATTATTTCAAAATAAAAATCAGAAAATAGAAAAGTTGAAAGGGCTGTCTATAAACTCCTCTTTCGAACGTTACGCACATTCAGTTATATTTGTCATTTTAAGCATGATAGTATTATAAAACCCAAAATTCCCTTCAATTTCCAGTGAGAAAATACGCCGGAGAAGACGAAAGAGAGTCAATTATGGAGGATTCTCAATCTGCACGATCTGGTTGGATCTCTGTTTCTATTCTCTCCCCCTACGTGTGCTATTGCGTTTTAGAATTTCGTCTGATTTCTTTTTTCTTTTTTGTGTGTGGATTGTGTTAAATTTTGCAGACAAGTCGGGTAAACCAACTCTGCAAAGGTATGCACTTCGATCGGCCACTAAATCCAAAGACGAGAAGCCTCTTTCTAATTCCTCTTCGTCTAGGAGGTCTTTATTTCTTACTATCAATTTAATCGTTTTCTGTGTATTTTTTCCTCTGTTTTGATATTTAGGACACCTCTGATTTGTTTTTGACTATTGGATTTGGATGGAGTTAAAAATTAAAAGAAAAACCCACTGTCGACTTTCTTAAATGGAAGAAAATAAATTTTAATCGGTTTAATTGTAAATTATATTCTTCTCTTTATTTCTTTCTTTCTGTTTTTATTTTTTATAGATAAAGTCTCATCTTTAATCTTTAATCCATATACATATATATTTAAAAACCTAAAAAACATATAATTTATGCATATTCAAAAATGATAGTAAAATTGTTTTTTTAGTAACTTAAAAAATTTATATTTATAAGGGTGTTAAAATTGGTGGAGTACTAGCCGTTTTTTACTTTTTTGGGAGAATCACGTTCAATTTGTGATGCATATGTATAATTTTAGGGGAAGAATAGCATCAAGCGTCAGTAACAGTGTAAATATACTTGATCTCTCTGGCACGAACAAGTCTGCTGCAAAGCCACCCAGGAGGCTTTCTGTTCCAACTAAATCTGCAGTAAGTCCAGCTCCAAGACTGGTGGGCAACATTACTCCAATTTCAGAAGTTAGAATGAAGAGGTCTGGAATTATTAAAGGAAAAAGTGACACACCTGTTTCAGATGTTTCTAGATCAGCAAGCCGAAAGAAGTTCAGTGTTCTGTCTTCAGCATCATATTGGTTATCACAGATTAAGCTCTCTGAAGCTGTTGCTAAGCACTCAATTTCACTTGGGTTTTTCAAGCTGGCTTTAGAGGCAGGATGTGAGGTATACAATTTTTTGTCTCATGACTATATTATGTCTTTCAGTTTAATGGTTTGTTTAGATATATGAAAAGGTCATTTTTCCAATTAAAGGGATCCCTCTATTTAATCTAAATGTAATAATCTCAAAAGCCATAAAGAAAAGAAAAAAAATTATATTGTTTAAAGAGCTATATTTTGACCTTTTGTCTATATTTTTTCATGGTTCCATCAAATATCTATCAAATCCAGCCTCTTCAGAGATTGCGTGATGACCTTAAATCCTATGCACGCCGTTATGACCTTGGGGAATTTGGAGAACTTGTGAAAGAATTATTTGAGAGCTACAATATTACAGAGAACACAGAGCAGTTGCAAGTTTCTGAATCCTTTTCTCAGGCACCTGAAGAGGGAACTCGATCATCTGATGACGATGTACGAAGCCTTTCTTCAACAGGTTCTGTAAGGAAACTGAAACCTAATGCATCAAACAATGACACACCTCAAGTTTCTAAGGTCACTGGCTCAACCAAGAAGGTTTGTACTACTCAGGGACCTAACCCTCCAGCCAAGGCTAAACGATCTTTGACAAAGAGTTCTGCAAATTCAAGATCTTTTTCTGAAACTGGGACTCGTAACAACTCTCTGAGCAAACCCCAGAAGCCAATTAAGCAAGAATCAAAGAAAGGAAAGGATATGGTAAAGAAACAGGGAAAGATATCTGCTGGGGAAGAAGGCAAGTGTGCAGAATCATGCCCCAATTCCAATTTACATACTAACAGCGTATATTGTATATGGTTATTAATAATTTGTTGTCATGACAGGTCCAGATAGTTCTTCACATGCAGAGAAGGCACTTAAAGAGAACAAAGAAAATATGGTAAAGTAGATATCGCTTATGTTGCATTTCTTATTGCCTAGTCGTTTTTAATGATCATTCAAAATGCAAGAATTTATCAGATGAAATTGGTCTAACTTTTACTGGATATATGTTGAAAGTTTTTTTACATCCTAATCTGTTGTAGGCTGCTTCCTCAAGGGCGATCCCTTTGACTGAGGTCGAGTAAACATTCTGCATCAAGTGTTTGAACCATATCATTCTCAGTTTTGTTGGGTTTGTCTTCGGCATTATTCTAGTTGGGGATTTTCTCTATGTATAGAAAGCAAGAAGGTGCAAGTGTCTCTGTGTCTTCGGCATTACTGCCTTTGTTGGTTTAAACTTGGCTTGTTTGATTTGTTTTGTGTTTAGTACTATTCAATTATCGGATACACAGGATTGTATTAAATTATTTGAAACTTAAATTTATCTTGCTCAATAGTTGTGTATACTTTTCTCCGGATTAGATCATCATAATTTTATCTTTATTCTTTATCTATACTTGGTTGCTTTTCAATGATCATATGGTGTGATTGTGCAATTTGGTTTTTATCAATCTGCCCAATTGTTTGACGGTCTTTAGAGTGATGCACAAGGTTTGTGTAGGCAAATTAAGACATAAAAAGTCACCTATACAACTATCGTCATTCTTAGGGGTGTCCATAAACTGAACCAGACCAGACCAAACCGTAAAACCGGATCGGACCAAACCAAATGGTTTTATGGACAAACGGTCCGGTTTGGTTTGTATTAATTTTAAATCGTTTGAACCGGATCGGACCGATTTAATAATATATTAAAAATTTTACATTATTTTTCATTAAATTATAAAAAAATCGGATCAAACTGGGAACCAAATCAGACCAAACCGTTTTATAAATAAAACGGTCCGGTTCGATTTTTATTTCTTAAAATCGTTTCAAACGGTCTGGTCCGATTTGGTTAAATTAGGAAAAACCGGATCGAATCGGATCGAACCGGACCATGGACACCCCTAGTCACTCTCTCCTCTCCTAACATGAAAGCTAACAACACTAATCTCCTTTTTTTATGTCCAAACTTTAGTGCGCTGCTCCTGAGAATATTAAAGACGATGTTCAAATACTACTTATGCTAATGATTTTTTTATGCTACATATATCTCATATTACTTAGAAATCAAAACTAAGATGTGTTTTTAAGAAGTGAATATTCTCTAAATAACATGATGTTTTGTTGTTTATTCCTATAAGCAAAACTATGAGGTCTTATTTAACTATTAAGTTATGATTGTAGATTCGTTGAATTTGTATTTATGAACCAAAGTGGATAATCTCGTGTCACATAAAGTGAGTCTCACTTCATTATAAATGGACGGATTAACCGTTTTGTATCAGTTAGCATTAAAAATATAACTCTATTGGGTCATTTAGGTTTGCATTCTTAAGAGGACGTAAAACTTCCTAAGTATGAGTGTATGATATAATATGTCTGCACATATTACACGTTGTTTAAGAAGTTAAGCGATGTGCTCATAAGGGATGAATATTTTTTAAATGATATGATATATTTTAGAGTTTTTTCTTATAAGTAAAACCGTGAGATTTTACTAAACTGTAAAGTTGTGTGCATGTGTTCGTTGAACTTATAGTTATGAATCAAAACGGATAATCCTGTATCACATGGAATAGGTTTCGTCATAGACGAATTAACTATCATGTATCATTAAGTATATTCCTTTTAATGTTTGTTTTGGCTCACCTGTGGTACTCACTCGACAAAGTCGTTTTTCGTAGTCGTTTTAGTGTCTGTATAGTTATAGGATTTGTAGTGAGAAAGGGTGGGTGTTACCTCATGGCAAGTGTGCTTATTTTTTATTTTGGGTTTAAACTGAGATATGACATGCTTATGACTGACGTTTTCCGAATAACGATTCAATTAGTTGCAGAAAAGGCAGGAAGATTCAGCAAATGGAAGATCGATTCAGTTTTTCTTTTCTTTTTTTCATAGCCTAATTTTATAATTATGTCTTCGTTATAAGTGTCTTGATTTTATTTAAGAAATTAATATCAGTTAATTTTTGAATATATTTTTTATATTAAATATATTTTAGATATAATTATAACTACATTTTGAATATTCTTAAAAATTATTTTATATATTATTGAAAAAAAAACATAATTAATGATTGAGTTGAAATTAAATGTGTAAAACGTACGAATAAAGTTAACGACACAAATATTTTTTATAATGACTACAACTTAGATGCACAATTACTAATTATTTTAGGGTATAGAGAGGATTCGAATTCACATACAATAAAACATAGATACCATCTATATTACGAGACTAATGGGGGATGGGCAAGAACAAAAAGTCTGTCCTCTAACCAAAAATACCCTCGACGCAATCTTTTGAAATGTGTGCCTTTCACTTTTCACTTTCAAAAATCCAAATGATTTTGCTCCAAGAATACATCTATCAACTAATACTTTTAACATTTCAATTGCAATATAATGATTTTAAAAAATGTCACCTTTATTTAAAGTTAACTAATAAGTAAATGTCATCTAACCAAAAATACCCTCGACGCAATCATTTGAAATGTGTGCCTTTTCACTTTCTAAAATCCAAATAATTTGCTCCAAGAATAGATCTATTAACTAATACTTTTAATATTTCAATTTCAATATAATTTTATTTGAATCAATGTCACCTTTATTTTGCTTGTTTTCTTACTCCAAATCAAAATTTATCATAATTAACGTGTAAATTAATTATAAATTTAAAAAATAATTTATATTATTATACTTAATAATTATCTATCACATCAATTATATAAGATGTGTTAGACACATCAATTATATAAGATGTGTTAGACTAATAGCTAGTGTTATAGTTTATTAAAAATTAATTCACTTAAAAGCTTAAACTATCCTAAGAAAATTAAATGATAATTTAATATATCTATTAATTCCTTATAAGTATACATTATGTATGTTAAATACTTATAATTCAATAATTAATGTTATTAAGATTTAAAAACTTATATTTTCTCAACTTTCATAGAAGTTGTTGAAAAACAATTCTACTAAAATCATAAACTATTGATAGAAATATCAATAATATTTTTATTCATCTATTATATTGAAGTTAAAGGACAATTATAAATAGTATCATCATCATGTAGCTCATAGCTCATGGAGATTTTATTACTTTCCTGGTATATAATAACTAAACAATAAATATAAGACAAACACTTAAAATAAAACATATGAAGTCAAAATAAATAAAATAAGTAGATCATGGGCATTTGAGTCTATTGCCATGGGTTCGAAGGCTAGCATAGCAAGGGCAGACATGAGTGTGGCCATAGGTACCTGGTGGAACACAGTGGCATCTAAAACAGCATGTTTTGCAAGCTCTCTTGCATCTCTTCGTTTTTAATGCCTTACTACATCTTCTTGAACATGCTTGATTGCAATCTGTATAAAATTTACTCATTTTTCAATATTAGCTTAACTATAATTAAGGTCACATTTGGATGTTTTTTTTTCAGAAATTATTTTAAAAGAAGTGATTTAAAATAAAATGGTTTAAAGAAAAGTATTAAGTTGTTTGTCATAAGGTTATTAGAAGTGATTATGAGTAACATTTAATTAATTAATTTAAGTGATGAGTATGTATCTTAAACTACTATTCTCAAATTTAATTATTTTAAAAGCACAAATCATGATTTTTAAATTTTTGAAACATCTCATAAAACTTATCAAACACCTTTAAAAGTGCTTTAAACCATTAGAAACCGCTTTCCATCAAAAGTAAAAGAAGTTCCAAGCATACTCTTTACATAGTAATTTGACTAAACTAATACATACTATTTAAAATTGCTTCATAATTATTTGAAAGCACTTTGGTAGATGTTTGTAACTGCTTTGAAAAATTTTAAAAACATTATTAATGCTTTTTGGAAAAGTACTAATTAATCGTTTTTTTCGTGAAAAAAGAAGAAGGTGGTTTCGGAATAATACTCTTGAAATCACTATTGATTAAATCACTTCTCTTTAAACCAGCTTTAAAAGAAGCACATGCAAACCCTAAAATGATTACCGTCAAGAAAAATTATCTTTGTTAGTAAAGATAGCAAAATTTGTTAATTAGAACATGAATTGCATGTGGACAAAACTTACTGATTTTTGGAAGTTGCTTCATCTCACTAGGAGCCACCCTAGTATTCACTTCATTGTCCACCTGATTTTTATCAGGAAACATTACAAATTGATGGGCTAAGTACTTCGTAATTGAACTAAACCTTGAATTTTAAATTACCCAAAAAAAAAAACTAAGGCTTGAATTTCTAACTTCTTTTTTTTGTCCTCTTTCTTTCTTTCTCAATTGTAATAAAACTTACAGTAGAACTAAGTGAACTGGCAGATGAAGCCTTGACAAACACCTATAATATATATAGACAAAAGAATTATCTGATCAGAAATAAAAAAATATATATATATTATTTTCAATGTTTTAGACTGCAATATACTAATTACCTGCAGGAGAATAATAGTCGAAAGGAAAAAGAAAAAGGGCTTCATTTTCTAATGGTTTGTGAACTCTTGGTTGCAGGAATGAGAGAAAGAGTGTGTGTGTGTTTTTATATAGAACATTTTTGTATTTGAATGATAATAAACGAATACTTTTTAATACTAAATATTTTATTTTCATCCCATGCTTATAATCATTTTTTATTTTTTATCTTATTTAAAAATAAAATAAACAGTTTATTTTTTTAATTTTAATTTATTTATAATTTTATAAATTTTATTTTAATATTTATTATTATTTTAATTATACTTCTTAAACAAAGATAATAATAATAATAATAATAATATTTTCATTCCATAAATTCAATTTTTATTACCATTTATATTTTAATTATGTTTTAATTCTAAGAATCAAACATAATTTATAATAATAATATTATTACAATTATTTTTTTCTATTTACACAACAAACATATATAAAAAAAAATCTATTTTATTTTCGTTATTATTTATTAAATTTATCATTGTATCCATATCGATTCAAGTTACGTGAATATCACAACTTTTGTCTGTTGCTTATTATAAATTACATTTGATCTTTTTATGATTTTTTTTGGTGGACTTACTTTTTATGATTCACATGCAAAAGTTTAGAACTAAATTTCACAGGCATTAAGTTGAGTGATGTTGATATCAGAAATGTTTTGGCAAAATGATACAACACTCTTTTGGAAGCTTATTATCATTAATTGGAAAGAGGTGGATATACTTAAATTATATATATATAATGTTTTTATCAATAAAAAACAATACTTTTTATGGTGTGCCTGATTAAAAATATATGCTAAATCCACCCTGCTTATTACGTTACAATTTTCGTTTCTTTTTTTTAATCTTTATCAATTGCTTTTATGACTCGTCTGTGAGTACACAGCTGTTTTGATTGTTAGCTTATGAATGTATGGACGAGAAAAAACGATAACTAGGATGGTCCCTCTCTGTCATATATGTTAATGAAACTCTAATTCACTTCACTTGTGAGACGTGACAACTGACAACTATATTGCATTATCAAAAATTTATATTTCAAATTATACATGCATACACTGTTTTAATATAAAATTTTAATTGATTTTTTTAATCTTATATATAATTTCATAAAATAATTTTAATTTTTAAAATTATGTATACTTGAATTTATCCACGAACAGGACGACGACCATGACGGTAAGAAATTGTTTTATTGATAATTAATAAACGAATGTTTACAACTTATTTATACAAAAATAAAATAAAATTGTAATAATTAAAATAAATACAATTATGAAGAGACATGTTCTTAGACAATCTATCATTCCCCATCAAGCTGTTGGTAGTTGCTTCCAGTTGGTGTGTTGGTTGTCACCAATTGGGTCTCAAATTCTTTAACATTTCTCTTCAAGTTGAAATATATGTTAATTATTCCTAACTTATTAAGTAAGCTCGAAAATTATAGAAAACTCAAGGATTTGGTAAATATATCTGTTGGTTGCTCTAATGTAGAAATATGATAAGTTTTGATCATTCTAGCTTGAATCTTTTCTCTCACTAGATGACAATCAATCTCTATGTGTTTGGTTCGCTTATGAAACACTGAATTTGATGCAATGTGAAGGGTTGCTTGATTGTCACAATATAAATTGGTTGTTTAGGAGTGTTTGATACCCAAATCATCCAAAATGTATCGTAACTAGGTTACTTCGCAACATGCTGCTGCCATAGAGCGATATTCTGTTTCTACACTTGATCGTGAGACCGTATTTTGTTTATTAGCATTCCAAGAAATTAGCGAGTTTCCAAGAAACATACAATATCTTATGGTTGATCGTCGTGTATCTGTGTATTTTGCCCAATCTGCGTCACAGAAAAACATTTAGTTGTAATGAACTAGTTGCTGAGAAAAAGAGACCTTACCTTGGTGTGTTCTTGACATATCGTAGCTCTCGTTGAACTGCTTCCAAATGTGGTTGACATGATTTATCCATATATTGACTGAGAATGTGCACAACATATACTAAGTCGGGCCTTGTGATGGTCAAGTATATTAATCTCCTAATAAGTCTTCGATAGGATGTGGGATTACTGATGAATTCTCCTTCAACCTTGCTGAGGGATAAATTTTGTTCCATAGGTGAATTGGCAGATTTGGCACCAAGATAACCCATGTCCTCTAATATTTCAAGTGTGTACTTGCGTTGTGACAGAACAATTCCCTTCCTGGAACGTGAAAATTCTATGCCCAAAAAATACTTTAATTCACCGAGATCTTTAAGCTTGAATTGTCTCGTGAGATGATTCTTAGTTTCTTCAATATCTTGTACATTGTTTCCTGTTATGATTATATCATCTACATAGACAAGAAGAGCAGAGAAATAATTACCATGGGTTCGGACGAACAGCGAGTGATCATACTTGGATTGGTTAAAACCAGCTAGCTTAAGTGTTGTTGATAGCTTGATGAACCATTGTCGTGAGGCTTTTTTGGATCCTTACAAAGATTTGTGTAGCTTACATACTCGTGTTTCCCCCTTTCGTTCGAATCCAGGTGGAAATGACATGTAGACATCTTCATGAATATCACCATAAAGAAAAGCATTGTTGACATCGAGTTGTCGAAAATGCCAATTTTGAATAGCAGCAACAGAAAGTAGAAGCCGAACAGTGCCAAGTTCGGCTACTAGTGCAAAAGTTTCTTGGTAGTCAAAACCTTCAATCTGACTATATCCTTTTGCCACTAACCGAGCCTTGTATCGTTCCACAAAGCCATCAAGATTATACTTAATTTTGTAGACCCATTTATAACCAACTGGTTTCTTGTTTGGAGGAAGCTTTTGAAGCGTCCAAGTGCCATTAGTTTTGAAGAGCATCCAGTTCTTGTTTCATGGAAAGCCTCCATTTTGGATCGTTGAAAGCTTCAGCAAAGGTGGTTGGTTCCCTGAGAATGAAAATAGAAGTAGAAAAGGCACGATGTGTAGGTGATAATTGATCATAGGTAAGTATATGAGATAAAAAATGAGATGTACCTTTGTCATTGGACGATGTTGAGTGAGACAAAGGGAAGGACCGAAAAGGCAAGGAAGCTTCTACATGATATTTTTGAAGGTAGCTAGGAAAATTGGTGGATCAACGAAGCCTATGTGTGACTGGTATTGGAGGAGTCATGTGTGGTGGAGAAGTTGATGATAATGTTTCTGGAGATGAATTTTTAAGATGAAGAATGTCTGAGTCGATTGTTGGAAGGACATATGGTGTATGATGGAGTGATGTATTTGGATTGGTTGATTGACGAATGTTAGGTATGTCATCATAAATAATATTTTCTGATGGAGTGAATAGAGTTGGAGTGTTGAGAGCGGAAGTGAGATAAGGAAATACATGTTCATGAAAAATAACATCACGAGATACTAAAGTCTTGCTTGTTTCTAGATTGTAGACACGATGATCTTTTATCCCAAATGGATACCCAATGAATATGCATCTATGTGATCTAGTATAAAACTTGGGGAGTCGGTCATGATGTGTAGACACAAAACAAAGGGAACCAAAAACACGAAGATGTTCATACCTAGGAGTTTTGTGAAAAAGGACTTCAAATGGTGTTTTACCTTTGAAAACAGGTGTTGGAGTACGATTTATGAGGTATGTGGTTGTAAGAATAGCATCTCCCTAGAATTTTTTAGGGAGATTGGCTTGGAAGAGCAATGAACAAGCAACATTAAGAAGATGATGGTGTTTGCGTTCAACAACACCATTTTGTTGGGAGTAGAGATACAACTGGTTTGATGAAGGATTTCTTTGGTAGAAAACAACTGGGTCATAGAGAATTTTGGTCCATTATCGCTACGAATGATTTTAACTCTAGATGAAAATTGTGTTTCAACAAGATTAATGAAGGTGGTAAGAAATATATGTGTATCATATTTAGCTTGTAAGAGATAGACACATGTGCATCTTGAGTAGTGATCAACAATAGTGAGGAAATAACGTGCTCTATTAAGTGCTGGAATGTGATAGCCACCCCAAATATCAACATGAATCATTTCAAAAAGTGCTTTTGTATTGATGGAACTTAGAGGAAATGGATTACGTGTTTGCTTAGCCAATGGACAAATAAAACAATCACTAATGGAACACATATGTGTGTTGATGGAAAGAGAAATTACATATAAATTGTTATTAGATAAATGACCAAGTCGTTGATGCCATAGATGAGAGTTGGTGGAAGCAGTATTTAAAACAGAGAAACATCCAGACTTTTCAGAAATAGTCAAGTAGTAGAGTCCTGCTTTCTCAGTTCCAATCCCAATCATCTTCCTTGAGCATTTTTCCTGAACAAAGTACATACTATTAGTGAAATTGACATGACAAAATGTAGTTTGAGTTAGTTTGGCTACTGAAATTAAGTTTAATTTGAAATAGGGAACACACAAGACATTATGGAGTATGAAATTATTGGAGAAATGTACACTGCCAATATGTGTGACACGGGTAAGAGAATGATCAGGTAAATGCACATGCCAATTAGTGACTAGAATGTTGGAGCTCATAAGGTTTTAGGAACAGACCATGTGATCAGTTGCTCCTGTATCAAAAATCGAATGAGTTTCTGAATGGAAAACAGTTGCACATAATGTGTTACTTGAATAAGTAGTCACTTGACTTTCCATTCTACCTAATTTGGATTGGTTGAGAAGTGTAAAGAGCTCTTGATATTGGGCAGATGTAAGGTTGTGGGATGATGTCTTTGTGTCAGAGCAGTTTTCTTGAAAGTCAGTATGATGAGCTTTGGAGGGGAAATCATAACTTGTATTTCTCTTATCTTGAATTGCTCCTTTCTTCCGACACATGTTGATTTCATGTCCATTCAAACCACATAAATTACATTTGAGACGTTTTTGGCAGTTTTCAAAATTTTGTCCATTGAGACCACAAAAATCACATTTGAGGTGACTTCGGTAATTCTCAGAATTATGGCCTATATTGTTGCATTGATTGCACTTGAGATGTGGGTTTCTTGATGGGTAATTTTTGTGAGGATATTATGGACGACTATCTCTGGCAACAAGTGCGACAGCTTCTGGCATCCTTCCTATGGTTTGCGTGGAGACAGTTCTCTGCTTTTCATCTTCAACAATGAGTGAATATACCTTATTTATTGTAGGTAAAGGTTCCATGAGCAAGATTTTTCCACATGTTGATGTGTAAACCGTGTTAAGCCCCATGAAGAAATTTATGGTTCGCTACTTTTGTTGATATTCTTATAGTTCCCTTCTGGCATTTCCTCCACAATGTGGAAGAGGACATAGTGCATCGTGACTATCACATAAGCTTTTCAATTTGGTATAGTATTCTCCAATGCTTACACCTTCTTGTATGCAATCATGGATCTCTTGCTCAATATGGAATAGGTGCACGTTGTTGGTGTGCGAAAAACGTTCCTTTAATTCTTCCCATAGCTCATATGCAGTATCATTATACATGATACTTTCTACAATTTTAGGCGATATGGTATTGAGAATCCATCCTTTGACAAGAATGTTGCAGCGAGTCCATTACTTGATTTCTGCTTCAAAGTTTGTTGATGACCTTTTGATTGTGTCGTCAATAAATCCTTCTTTGTTTTTGGTTATGAGAGTCATGAGCATCACATGACTCAAAATGTGATAATTTTCTTGATTTAAGGATTGAGCTACTAGAACCATGTCTGGTTGGTCTGAGTGGTGTAGATATAATGAATGGCTAGGGTTATCATACCACTTTGGTAAAGTAGGGTTGGTATTGGTAGTTATAGACATTATTGTTGAGTAAAATAAATCGAAAGACCGAGATATGATTTAGTGTGTTTTAGAAAATAATGACTACTTATGAAACAAATAATGAACTGAAATATGTTTTATCTTATAGAAAATGAGTCAAGGATTACAGAACTAGAAATTTTAGCCTCAGAACCGGTCGAAAAGTGGGTAAACCGGCGTCTGGAGTGGCTGGAATGGTAGCTGCAACGCTGGAGCACTGAACCGGATGAAGACCGAACCAGACCTGATGGAGGACCGAACCGGATGAACGACGCATCATTTGCTTCAGAGGCGCGTAAACAATGTGTCGTTGGAGTCGTCTTCCTCAATAGCTGGCGCGTGTGACTCCGGCGAGGCGCGTGGAATGCCGATGAACTCAGGGAAGGCACGTGTGAGCGCGTGATGTGGTATTTTGGTTTGAAATTAATTGCAGATTTCTTGGATTCTTCTGGATATTATAATGGGATGAAATTGAAATTATTTTGTGAATCGAAATTGCTTTTGAAAAAAAATAGAATGAGAAAAGAAGAAAAAATTTCTGTGTGAGCTAAATTTTCTAGGAATTATTTCCTAAGCTTTGATACCATGTAAGAAATGGTTTTATTGATGATGAATAAACGAATATTTACAACCTATTTATACAAAAGAAAAGAAAATGTATAATAATTAAAATAAATACAATTATGAATAGATATGTTCTTGAACAACCTATCATTCCCCCACAAAATTATTGGTGACTGTTTTTAACTGGTGTATTGGTTGTTATCAGTTGAATCTTAAATTCTTTAACAATAACTAAGCAGGCGTACGTGAGAGTATCTTTTATCCAAATGTGGATTATACTCGTGGTTTAATTTGCGGCAGGCAATTGGTGTTAAGAGATTATTTGTAGAGCTTATAATATTGAAACCGGATGTGACTTAGAAAATCATCTGAATGAATTTTCTGCCTCCATGAAGTTATTAAACATGGGTGATAAATTTTTGAAAGAGAAATTTAAGGAAATCTAGCTTGAACTTCTCTATGGTAGCCAGCCCAAAATTCTAATAATAAAAGAGGCCATTGATAGAGTTAAGCTGAATACTCGAATACTAGTTTGACATCAGGTTGGAATCTCTTGCCTTTATCAATGTTATTTTTCCTTCTTCCATCTTGCTACTAAATCATTTGCATTCCTTATAGCTTTGCCTTTGTCTTTATTTATTTCAAAGTGGATGATATATTTTTGTGTTATATATTTATCTGATTTTCAGTTTTTTCCCCCTGTTTTTTTAATTTAAATAATAAATGTTTTTAATTTCACCTCTAAAAAAATATTTAAGAAAATTGAATCTCACATAAATATTTTTAGTAATAAAATGTATTGTTGTTAGGTGAGCTAAAACCCATTATTAATAATATACCTCAATTAAAATTATGATAAATAATAATGTTGATTGTTTTATAACCTTTTTTCAATATCTCTTAATTTTTTTTATTTGGATCATCAATTTCTTTTATAATTATTATGAATATGTACTAGAATTTAAATCTTAAAAGTTATAGTAATCACAACTATACTAGAAATAGCTAGGAACGTGGAATCAAACTAAATTTACCACTCCAGTACAAAGTGGTAAGCATTTTGCAACAACAAAATGGAGAAATTGCTATAAATTAATGCCCCAATTTTTAAGCTTTATATATATATATATATATATATATATATATATGTTTTCGACTATTATTTGATAGATTCTTATATTTTTCACATGTCTTGTCTTCATATATCTTCCTACCACAAGTTTTACTTATAGTTTTCTTATATTTTCAAATAAATTAATAACAAAAAATCAAATAAAATTAACAACTTAAATCTTTTATAAAACTGATTGCTTTAATGTTATGTCGAATAGATTTAAATGGAATTAATTTTAGCATAAACCATATTTTATATAGATTTATATATTTTTAAATAAATTAAAAAAAATTAAAATTGAATAGAAATAACAATTTCAATTGTTTTACAAAAATGTAAAATTGATTGCTTCGATAATTTGTGAAACAATGTAGTGTGCCAGTCATCATAGTGGAGCACAATCACCATCTATCACTGCTAATACAACGAAAGAGTCTGGTCAGTTGACATCGTAAAAAATTTATTTATAATAGTGCTCGAAAATAAAGAAAAAGAAAATAAATAAATTGTCCTTATACTTCTGTTGCCTTTTTCTTTCCTCTTGCGAATGCAAATTGGAATGACGACAAATGACTGAATGAGGAACAATGAATTATAAGAGGGGCTTCTTTGGTAACGGGTGCAAACTTCAACTGTCTGATTTTTTATTTTTTTTCAAAGTCATTTTAAAATTAGGGATGTTATATCTAATGAATTATACTAAAAAAATTGGGACTGAATCTTAACAAAAATTATTGAGTATAAATATATATAGTAAACAGAAATTAGAGTATAATAAACAGAATTATAGAGAGTATGATATAGTAATGTCATAGGTTAGGAATCAATTGTGCAAATTAGCCTAGATTTTACTTTTAGTGATTTAAGAAGGTATTTATGTAGAAGGCGATGCATCAATAGCTGTGGCAAACACCTCAAAGCTATATTTTTCGGTTCTTGGTATAGAGATTTGAGACATTTATTAAGGTGCAACGGTAGAAAAACTAATAAACTTGTCAGGCTTATGAAAAGTAATCAAACATGGCCAAGATTACGGTCAACTAAGCGTCTGCGCTTTTAACAACATCAATAACAAAAAAAAAAATGTTTTGACCAAATTATATAAAAAATTGTCATAAATGCTTTTAATGCTCATATAAGCACATTTTCTGCTTCTAAATTTGTTATCCTTCTAAGGTTCAATGTTTTATGACATAATAACAAATTTGATCAATAATCACAAAAATTTCTTAGATTAAATCATTTAATCCTTTAGATTTAAAATGATCTCATTTAATTCATTAATTTTGTAAACAAAGGATAAACTAACGATAAATTATATTATTTTAATAATTTTTATTTAAAATATTATTATTTTCAATCAAGTAATTAAAACACGATTAAAATATCTTTAATATGGATAAAAGTGAAATTTAATATAAAATTATTTAAGAAAAAAGTAAATAATAATAAAATTTAATTAAAAATTAAAAATTAATAAAACATTAAAATAAAATATGTGGTAATTAATAAATATTAAAAAAGAATATTTTATGAATTATTTTTTATATTAATTATAACTTTATCATTATTAAGTATTTGTGTTTTAATTACGTTTAATCATTTGATAGAAAAATAATAATATTTTAATAAAAAAATCATTAAAATAATATAATTTGTTTTTAATTGATTCTTTTTTACAAAACTAAGAGACTAAATAACAATGTTTTTTATTTAAGGGACTAAAAGGTATAAATGATTTAATCTAAAAAACTTTTATAGTATTTTTCTCTAACAAATAATGTACTTCTATATGAACGCTATAAAACTACTTCAAATATGAACACAAACAAACAAACTGTTAAGCCCATGATATTTCATTGCCCTACAAAAAAAAATTGGCACTAAACCACAGTTTTAAATTAGCCAAAAAGTCCAGTATTTTATAGAAGCAGTCTATTCCCTACCAAAGAACTGTTTCTTCTATTTGTCCGCCTGCCAATAGCAAGCATATGCTATGGTATATAAAAACGAACTCTCAAACCTAAAAGGTGATGCTGCCAAAGAATAGTTTTGTATGTTGCGTAACAAAAGCTCTCATTTTTGTGTATTTTTTAAATTTATTTTCTAATTTTTACCTGCTATTTTGTCTTGCTCGATCGAGTTTGTCAGCAAGTCCAAGATGACGATCTTCTAATAACAGGCCACTTCTGCTTGTCTTCTTCTAATGAAATCATCCCCAAATGTGAGGGATCCTCTAGCATCATCTTTGCTACCAAATATCCTGCAATTGACCAAGTCTGGTATTTCCTTGCCTGTTTGCCAATATATCTTCCCAGTTTCCCATCATAATATTCTGGCCAGCTGTCTTTGAGCAGACGACTCTCAGCAAGCTCAATTGCTCGTCTTGCAATTTGTGGTCGTCCCGTTTTAATGCAAGCACCCGTTAGAAGCCACAAGAGCACTGCATTTGATTTAGGTAAAAAAAAAGATATAACCAAAAGAGGATGATTAGCATTTTTATCACTATGAATGAAATAAAAATTTCTTCAATATTAGAAAATAGAAAGGAGGAGAGAAACAGAGGTGTATGTTTTTATGGTATATTTGGAACATAATATTGAGTTTTGTGTGTGAGATCATGGATAATAAATTAATAATGAACACTAAATATTCTATTAAGTTAAGAAATTTCCCATTTTAGATTTTTTGAGAATATTAAGTTAGAATAGTGTTGTACAGGCTGTGAATTTAGTATAGAACAAGCTGGATTTTAGTTCTTGATGCCAGCTGTATCATTCTTAAGTTAGTTGGAATTTGTCTACCTTTTACTCCTATTTATAATGATGTATATACATTTGAATTAATCAGAGAAAATAAAACAAGAATTCAGTTTCTCTCCACTATCTCTCAATATATTCTTCATGGTATCAAAGCATTTCTGAAATCCATTTTTTTTCTCACCAATTCTGTCCAAGTAAGATTTTCTGAAATCCAATTGCTCAGTCGCTGTTCTCCGGCATCAATCCTGTTAGTTTTCTATTTCAGCTGTGCATCGTTGTTCATCTTTGCATTCTGTTTCAGCATCGAGATTTTGTAACCAAATAAGCCCAATCTGCCCAATTTTAACCCAATAGACCCAATCTGTCCAGTTTCAACCATCTCAGACCAGTCATCATCGTCGTCGACCATCTCTACATCGTCGTCGCCGATCATCATCGTCGTCTGCTTCAGTCCCACAAGTCAGTAAGTCCCACAGTTGCATTCTGTTTTTGTTTCTAATACCCGAACCGACCCGAACCGAACTGGTCCAACATAACCGAACCGACACAGTCCAACATACCCGAATCGACCCGGTTTAGCAGATTATCTAAAAAAAATAGCCCCACAAATTTCAGTACACGTATAATCTACAATTGAAATAAATGACCACGGAAAACAGTCTTATGCCCATCACCAGTCACAAATTAAATAGGTATAATTATCTTCAATGGTCACAATCTGCCACTGTCGCTCAATCAGGTAACACCACCAACGTTTTTAGTGTGAAACAGGTTAAAAGACAATGAATTATAGATTCAGGTGCTTCAGATCACATGACGGATGATGTGTCTCTTCTTGTAAATCTTAAAACTTCCCAAAAAAGATACGCTGTCAGAATTACCGATGGATCAATATCCAAAGTAACAGGGATTGGTTCGGAAAAAAATTCAAATTCTTTTATTCTTGATTCTGTCATTCTTGTTCCAACCCTTGATTGTAATCCCTTATCAATTACTAAACTCACACGTGATAAAAATTGTGTGGCAAAATTTGTTCATAATTTGTGTGAATTTCATGACTTGGATTCGGGGAAAACGATTGGCAGTGCTAAATAATGCTTGGGACTCTATCTTCTCAACAGTGAAGACCTTCCAAAAAGACAAGTCCTTCAAGTTGTATCCGAGGTTCAGTATCAAAATAAAGCTTTATTAAATTTTAATTCCAATAACAATGGTGAAATCATGTTGAAACACTATCGTCTTGGTCATCCTAATTTCCTATATTTGGAAAAACTTTTTCCTTCATTATTCAAAAATAAAAATTCAAAGGATCTTAAATGTGAAGTATGTGAATTCTCAAAACATGTTAGAAATTCATATCCTACTCTTCCACATAAAAAATCACATCATTTCTCTCTAATTCACTCTGATATTTGGGGACCTTCTCAAATCAAAAACATAACAGGGACACAATGGTTTATTTCATTTGTAGATGATCATACTCGAACCACTTGGTTATTTCTTATGAAAGAAAAATCTGAAGCATGTTAGATATTTAAAAAATTTAATACCATGATTCAAACTCAATTTCAAACAAAGATCCAAGTATTGAAAACTGACAATGCTAGAGAATACTTCGCATCAATTCTCAGTGATTATCTGTCAAGTCATGGGATTGTCCATCTAAACTCTTGTGTTGACACACCTCAACAAAATGGGGTGGCTGAAAGGAAAAATAGACATCTTCTCGAGGTAGCTAGATCTCTCATGTTCACAACTAATGTCCCTAAACATTTCTGGGGGAAGCTGTCCTTACGGCTACCTATCTTATCAATAGGATGCCCTCTCGTGTCCTAACTTTCAAAACACCCATCAGTACTCTTCTTGAGTCATACTCACACACGAGAATCGTGTCCAATATTCCTTTTAAAATATTTGGATGTTTTGCTTATATCCATGTACATCATAGAGATAAACTTGATCCCAGAGCTATCAAATGCATATTCTTAGGGTATTCATCAAACCAAAAAGGGTACAAATGCTTCTCTCCTATCACAAGACGATTTTACAATACAATGGATGTCACATTCTTTGAACAAAATCCATACTATTTCAAACCTGTTATTCAGGGGGAGAACATAGGCAACGAATACCAGCTTTGGAATAGCATTACCACTCAACCTCCCATAAATTCTGTCTCAAATCATATCCCGCAAATTCCAGAAAGTGAATCAGTATCTCAAACAAATGCTCCTAATAATCCCAATGAACCCTCAACTCCTCTACCAACAGATCCAAACTTTCATGTCCCAAACAATGATCTTTTTGTCTACTCTAGGAGGAGAAGAACTCAAGAGGGAACAAAGAACCAAGCATATCTTGAGCTAGTCCAAGAATCCAACCCGAGTACAGATCACTTCGACAATTCACAAGGTAACATCACTGAATCTCCTATTATTGAGTTACCTCCTAATGATTTGAATTTGCCAATTGTTGTAAGGAAAGGTGTAAGATCTTGCACAAACCATCTCGAAGAAGAAGTTTACATGGACATTCCTACTGGAATTAAATCTCTTGTTCCAACCAATAGAGTTTGCAAACTTAAGAAATCCTTATATGGATTGAAACAGTCTCCACATGTCTGGTTCGATAGGTTCTCCAAAGTTCTAAAGAGATATGGGTACAATCAATGCCAATCAGATCACACACTATTCGTTAAACACTTCTCCAATGACAAAATAGTTATCATAATTGTGTACGTAGATGATATTGTTCTAACAGGTAATTCTACAATTGAGATGAATAAACTCAAAGAATTCCTTGCCAAGGAATTTGAGATCAAAGATATGGGCAATCTCAAATATTTCTTAGGAATGGAAGTAACACGAACAAAAAAGGCATATCTATATCTCAAAAGAAATATGTATTTGATCTTCTCAAGGAAACTGGAATGATCGGGTGTAAACCGGAAGAAACTCCGATGGACTCTACAGTAAAACTCGGAATCAAAGAAAATAATACACCTGTGGACAAAGGCCGTTACCAACGATTAGTGGGAAAACTCATTTATCTATCCCACACTAGACCAAATATTGGTTTTTCAGTAAGTGTTGTAAGTCAATTTATGAACAGTTCTACTGAAGAACACATGGAGGCGGTCTATCGTATACTCAGGTATCTCAAGATGACACCAGGAAAAGGATTATACTTCAGTAAGAATCCCACCAGAAAAATTGAAGTCTTTGCAGATGCTGACTGGGCAGGCTCTATAATGGATCGCAGATTTACCACTGGGTATTGTACCTTCGTATGGGGAAATCTTGTAACTTGGCGAAGTAAGAAACAGTCAGTAGTCGCTCGAAGCAGTGCAGAAGCGTGGTTAAGAAGACTACCACTGAATTTAGAGCTATGACCCATGGGATTTGTGAAAGAATGTGGTTAAGAAGACTACTCAATGAATTAGACTTCACAACTCCTGAACCTATCAGCATGCATTGTGATAATCAAGCTGCAATAAGAATTGCAAAAAACCCAATTCATCATGACCGAACCAAACATGTAAAAATTGATCGTCATTTCATTAAAGAAAAGTTAGATGGAAAAATTGTGGACCTACTATATACATCTACCCATCATCAAATTGCAGATATCCTTACCAAAGCATTACCTCGAACAAATTTCGAAGAAATGAGTTACAAGTTGGGAATGATTAATATCTATTATCAACTTGAGTGAGAGTAGATTTTCTGAGAATATTAGGCTGGAATAGTATTGTATAGGCTGTGAATTTAGTGTAGAACAAACTGGATTTTAGTTGTTGATACCAGTTGTATTATTCTTAAGTTAGTGGGAATTTGTCTACCTTTTAGTCCTATTTATAGTGTTGTATATACATTTGAATTAATCAAAGAAAATAAAACAAGAATTCAGTTTCTCTCCACTATCTCTCAATATATTCTTCATCCATGAACATCGTATGTTTCAAATAATAAAAAAGAACCCCTCATTAGCTATAGTCTACAAGTTCATTTTATTAGAGATTGAAAATGGCAATAAATTTGAGGCCAAAGAAAGTAATTAACATCTACTAAGAAATTAAAGTAACTACAAAAAGTAGAAAGCTAGTTATTTTTTCCAACCAAACACAACGTCCTTTCTCATCTCTCCTCTATACTGACTATCAAAACTGGTACCAAACCAGCTAATGTCAACTTCATTTTGATCTTAACCAAGTAACCGCTGAATTTATTCTCTTCTTCCTATCAGTAAAGCCAAATTATTGATTCTTTTTGTTTCAAAAATCCAATGAATCAATGAATCAGACATCTATATATGCCCAAAAATAATACATGAGATTTTAACATTCTCTCACAAAGTTCCAACCATTTTCTGCCCATCAATCTCCTTCCCTTAATGCCTCCAATCTAATTAACTGTAAAAAATGAATCAAAAAAATTTAAGTTTCATGATGAATCCTCCAGCAACGCATTAATGCCCTTCTCAAAGTCTCTCCCTCCGATGTTCCTATATCTCAAACTTAACTGCTAATTTAATTATTTGGCCCTCTAGGTTGATATGTGATTTTGTGCAAGCAATTTAACAAAAGTTGATGGTTTTGTCTTCCTTAAGATTTTAGCAAAGTATAGTAATTCTAGCAGGGTTCTCCATTTGGCTAGCATAAGAGAATAAGATGTTACTAGGATGAAAACGACTTTGTAAAACTCAATCAATGCTTAAGGTTCATGTTGGTAAGAAATTGTGTTAAATGCATTAATATTATTCATTTTATCTAATTCTAAAGCAATCGTATAGAAACTTGATGAGAGAGAGAGACCTGGCCAAGATCCTCCATTATGGTAGCTCCATCTGGTATTCTTGGGATCACAACCAGTTGTAATACTCCACTCGTGACTTTCTATTGCTGGATAGCATACTTTTAAGGGCATTTCTCCGACCAACTCTTCCCAGCGAGATTCAATAAGATCCATGATGGCCATTGATTGCTCGGGAGTAGCAAGAGAAGATAGAATAGCAATACAGTTACCTAAAGCAAACCACCGGAAGTCCATCCTTGCAGGACTTACATTGCCAATAAAGTAGCCACCACGAGTTGGCATGAAATCAAATACCCAATCAGGGATTGAGTCAGGAATCACATTAAACTTATTTACTGCTGTGTGCGAGTACTCCTCTGTCTTGTATCGGTATATATCATTTAGTTGTTGAAAATCAAGCCAAAAATAACTTCTCATATGGTAGCTCAATGCATGCAAACGCTTCACAATTCGTTCAATAAATTCTTTTCCTTCTTCGTCATGTTTTAACATGGTTGAAGCACATCTCAAAGCCATAAAGAACAGGGCTTGAATCTCTATAGGATAACCATAAATACCCTGTACAAGGGGAAAAGTACATGCTATCACAAAATTCAAATTATCTTGCAAAACTAAATCTCAGAGCTTATAAACTAAGAACCAATAATATAAATGCTACCTCTGTATAGGACATTCTAAAACACTTATACCCACAAACCTTTATACAAGAGTAAAAAAATAAATAACAACCTTAACTTACTAAACAGAATGGATAAATTGTGATAGGGAAAGGAGAAACCTCTTTTGTTTGCCACTTTTCTTTCTCAACCTATTTATTAAGAGGAGAAAGACGGACATGAAAGGGCAAATACCATATACACCATTTTGTTACTATCTTGGTCTTGCCTACAGAAAATTAGCAATCTTGCAATAAAAGTGCCATTCTAATGAGCAATTTGAAAATAAAAAGTTTCGAAAATTTAAGTTGAAGGTGAATTTCTAGATATGTCAGGATTTCACAGCTAAAAGAAAGCTTGCTTTATCAGACAGGTTCTTTTTTTGTTCATGTAATGTCTTCCAAAGTATTTCTTATCAGTGCAGGATGGAGGGGAACAAAAATTGGAATGAATCTAAATAAAATTATAAACTGGGCTCCATACAAAAATTTCATTTGCAATCCTCGCACAAGGCATTGAGTGTTCATGAAAGTTAAACTCAACTTTCTGAAACCAAGAAAACTTCTTCCACGAGAATTTAAGATATGTTAATTGAGTATGCCTCTATTTAGTTAGTGCCTAATGACCTGTATGTTTTGCTAGACATAAGTATCTACAGGTTCTCTAGCAACCCTCCTTCCACAATGAACCAACTTGACTTCTACAGCAACATAAATGTTTATAAGGCAAATTTCAGCATGAATTCTACGTCCAGCCAAGCATTAAGAACCTGGAAATGGGAGCTCCATGAACTTAGATCTACTCATGCTCTTTTCGTATGTATCAAAATAAATAAAATTACTGTTAGAATAAGCATAGTTTCTCAGAGATTAAATAAATACACGCTTTGTATAATGTCTTTTCATCATCATGAAAAATCAGCAATATGTCATGAAAGGTATGTGTGGGTTAATAGAGAATAACTAAAGGACAGCCATATGGTTAAGAATTACTCACCATTCTTCTATCAACCATAGAGCATCCATCAGCACAAAGCAAAGTTGGGAATGTGTCAAAAGCCTCCGACAAACAAAGACTCAATATAAGCCTCATTCCCTTCTGGCATTCTGGACTCTCTGCCAGAGATAAATCTCCGGTAGACTTTGTATATGCACGGAGAAGAATAATCCACCAGAAACCAGAGTCCACAGGAGCAACTCGTCCAATTGCACTCTCACCAAAATCTGCAACTATGGTATCTGATTTCCTAATAGGATCATGAAGAACTTTAAAGCTAGCTGGCATAGCACCTTCTCCAAGCTTGAACCGGTCTATTCTTTTTTCCCACGCTTGAAGCTGCAGTGTCTTCAACAGAAAGTTCTTCACTATCTCCGGTTCACCATTCATTAGAAAAGCCATAGCACTTGGTACAAAATCTCGTACAAAGACCTGAAAGAGTAAATGAATACATCAGTCTATTGCATAAACATCACCTTCACGCATTTTAGAGCAAAACATTATGCCACCAATCCAAAAATCATGTTCAATTAAAAAGAAAGGTCACACTCGACCTTAAAATAAAAATATCAAGAACTTCCTCTCAACCTCTTATCAGTCTGCCGCAAAATTGAATGGTTTTTTAGATGTTCCATCCGATTATACCCCGTAGAATCCGATTCTGATTTCCAGTTTCTTCCCTCCAAACTGTCTCCAACAAATACCTATGATCCCAAATTCTATATCCCAAATACTGATGAAAACGACCGCAATGTGTACAGAATCAATGGAAGAGTATTTTTTTTAATTGAAAAATCAATGGCAAAGTTAAATCATAATAGTTTTCACTAATTTGAGATGTGAAAAAGCCATGGTCAGAACCTTACCTGGTCATAGTTTAAGACTTCCTCAGAGGCATGATCATACGCAGCAATAGTACCGACAGGTTGGCCCCGGAAATAAACCAAAGAATGGCGGAGGGCTTCCCATGCTTCTGCAACCATTGGATGAGGCTCAAATGAGTTGCGAGTAGACGAAGCTGGAGTGTCAAAACCAGACCGTCCACCAGGTGAGTAAGTAATATCATGATTGTCCAAACCACACCTGGACAGACCAATAGAGAGCTCGCTCAAAGACCTCTCGTCGAAAGATCTCTGCCTCTCAATATTGAGCTTGGGCTTGTCTAAAAGCTTTAACAGATCGTTGTCATCCATATCGGAGATTGAGCAATGTGAGCTCACATTTCTAAGACCCATCTCTTTAGTTCCATCCATTCCGTCACTTCCTCAATGCAGCGATCTGAAATGGTAAGTATTAAACCATGAGCTTGCGTTTACTCTAAAGAGGAATGGCATTAATATCAAACTCTCAGACAGTTGTTTCTGTGAAAATACTATCAAATACTTGACTTTTAGAAAGTGCACTTTCTCCCCAAGAGTGATTAAGTTTTCGAGAAAAAATAAATTATTTTCATAAACACAAATTATTCTTTATTTATGATGTAACATGAATTTAATAAGCCTTAATAATAACTAAATTAAAATAAATAGTTTAAAATTTAGTAAAATTACAGTATTGTTATTATTTTATACGAAAATTGAGCATATTTTTAATATTTTAAATCATCTATAAAATAATTATTAATATTTTAAATAATAACAATTTATTAAATAATTAATATTTTTTTAAATAAATTATACAATGAATAAAGATAATAGTGATTATTGTTTTAAAATATATAGACAATTTTATCCAAAAAATTATAAGATATAATTTAAACTTTTATAAATACTATTCAATTCAATGAAACATTTGTTGCACATAAACCATTTAATTTAAAATATTGGAATTAATCACAATATAATAAAATTAATTTAAATAATATAAAATTTTAATTTAAAAATTGATAGAGTTTAATAGATAATGATTTAATTTTTTGATATCTTAGATTTATGATATTTTATTTATTTTGATTTTGTGACATTATTAATTCAAAAGGTCAAAAATACAAAGAAAAATCCAAAATCAAAATCAAAATAATTAGTTAAAAATAAAATAAATCAAAAATATGTAAAATAATTAAATGAATTTTAAATTTTATTAACTAAATAAAATTTTATTTACGCCTCAAAACCCTTAAAATTTTATATTTATCAAAACAATCATATATTTCATTCAAAAATTGATATTATTTTGACTATTTGCAATATATGTATTTATTTACTTAGAAATTTTATTCAAAATTATGATAAAAAAGTGAAAATTAGTAAAATTCTTAAAATATTGAATGAATTATAAATTATAAAAATAATTAAAAGTAGAATGTTTATTTTTATAATTTTTTTGAGCTAATTTAATATATATGTAAAAAAAATTGATTTTTTATTTTAATTCTATAATAATAAATAAAAATTATAATATTCATTACTCTTTTCATTTTATAATACTCCCATTAAAGTTTGGGAAAACAACATTTCTGCAACTTTTATGAAAAAATAGTTGCATTATCAAACAAAGAGACATAACATCAAAAGAGAAGAAAATCACTCTCCAGAAAATACAGAAAAAATTAAGCAGTACTCGTTAGTAAATCAACATCAGCTAAAACTCCAATAACTAACTCACTGTTAATTAAGGGAAAAAAATCTACAAACAAATCAGATCAATGACAAGAAACAAAAACGAAGGATTAGATTAACCAAAAAACCACGAGCAAGAAACAGACCAACGGGAGTGCTGATACCTCACGGAGCTAGAGAGTATGAAAAAGGAGGGGAGGTACCAGGCCGTTGAATCCGACAGTCGCAGTCAATTTAGACGGGAAATAGTCGCCGATGTGACCGATAGATGAAGATGAAGAGGGAATAGGAATGGGAAAAAGATTTGCATTGTGACAGCAGTTGCTATTTATATAGAGGGGAGAGTTTTTTTTTTTTTTTTTTTTTGGGAAAAGAGAGAAAAGGAATGAGCTAACAATGCAATTTGCAAATCTACAAATTCACTTATTTATTTATTTTGCAAGTCATCTTCTTTTCTTTTGAATTGAAAGAGGAGTTGGTACCTTATCTTGCTATGTTAGGAAGAAGAAAAAAAGGTTGGTATGCCAACGAAACAATTTTATTTGTATTTGGCAATGGACCAACATGTTCAATTTTTTTTCTTTTTCAAATATATAATTAGCCTGCAGAATTTATAAAATCTTTATTTAATTATTTTTAAATAAAGATGAAGTAAGAATGACTATTCAGAACAATTTTTATTATTATTATTATATAGCATAATTTTTTAATAAATAAAATTTTATTTTTAATCTTTGCAGATATACAATTTTTTTTGTTATGTAAAAATATATTTTTTATATAATGTAAATTATATATGTTCGTGAAAGGATTAGAACCAAAAGCATTTAAATAATTGAATAATATAAATTTTTTTCTTTTAAATCAAATCATAACTTCAAAAAATTACTTTGATTCGGAGACTCCACTAATGGAAATAGATAGTGTTGTCTGGGACAGGTTTTTCTTTGAAATTTTTATCTATACCCTAAATGTTCGCGGAAGGGATGGATTTCTCCACGGAAATTTGAGAGAATTTGTTATAATAACGGATAATATATGTTTAATTATATATTTAATATTATATTAATAAATTTATATTTAAAAATAATTAAGTTCAATAAGTATTAGATATATGTATAAATTATAGATATGTATAAATTATTTATTTTAAAATTTGATAAAAAAATTAAAATAAAATATATTTTTAATTATAATAAGTATGTAAACGTATACATATAGTCCTAAAATACACTTTATATTTAAATATTAAAAAAAATTATTTTGCCAGTTGGAACTTGACTCTTAAAAATTTCATTTTAGTTCCATCCCCGCAAATAACCAAACATCGTCATCAACTTTCACCATGATTGATATAATTTTACTGATGGTTTAGTTACAGCCATGTTTGATTATTATAGGTAAGGTTAATAATGTATCCAATAGTTGTCAAGTGTAACTACAGTGAGCCATTTTGAGAATAGCTTACTGAGCTCTTGCTAGGGGTTTTACCCCTTTTTTTCTCATCCTTGCTTCTACTTCCAACTATCTTCTTCTCCTTTTTTTTCTCCTTCATTTCCTCGACCCTTCTCCAACACTATTGTTTTAGCCTTCTTCAATTTTTGTTTTTTCAATAATAAGACTTTAGTCATTTGTGCCCAATGGTTTGTTATACCATCTAGTTTTTCTCTATATTTTCTCTAGAGTCATCAGAATGTTTGTTTCATATTATTGTTCAATGGTTCATGGTGATTCATCATTGATACTAGTTTGCTTTGCTTGTTCTGTTTTGTTTCGCTCAAGGTTTGTTTTGCCTCCATTGCTAATAAGGTTGATTGTTTTTTATTATGATATTATTTTGTCTTGTATCACTTAAATATCTCACTCAAATTTATAAATCTTTAATAATATGATATGATATAAATCTTAAATTTTTTGGTATTATGTTATATAATTTTTGTATCTAAAATTTCAATACTATTAAATTCCAACAAATGATATTAAAGTAATCATTGTTGTTAGATTATTAAGATTTGTGAATATTTTATTTATAAGGTGTTTGAATATAATATTTATATTTTGTATGAAATTCTTTAATTTTAAGATTTTAGTTTCTTTTTAATTTGAGAATAAAATATATTCTTTGGATTTTCATATTTTGTTGATTAATTTATTATTTATTTTTTAAGATAAAATTGTGTAGGATCAAAATCTTCAATCTTGTTTGATGTATCATGGTTTTCATATTATTAATTTTTTTTAATTGATTTAGTTATCTACAAGGTAAAATATTTTATTCTTTATTCATATAAAAAATACAAAAAAATTTTGTGACTGTTATATTATTTTATCTATTTTGCCAAAGTAAACTCTGTTGCGGAGATTAAATTAACTAAAAATATATAGATATTTTGTTCGAAGCGAGTATAACAATACACCAACGATAATAAAATGTGTGACGATTATAAAGAAATTTATTTAGTTATTTTCACGTGAACAAGAGTCTATAGAAAAAAGGTTTTTGGTTGATATAACTAATTCACAATATTTGATCATTGCATTTAAAGTACTATTTACATTTAATTTCTTTATCCTAAGACTAAGAATTAATGTTGTGCTAAATAGTTTAATATGTATTTTCAATTTGATTTATTTCTATAAGCATGTATGTTTATTTTGTTCTCTATATAATTTCTTTTGCTATAACTATGAATGTTTATGCCCAAATTAGTAACATTTCAATAATGAGTGTGGTGAACTACAAAACTTGGAAAGAAAACGTTTAAATTGTCATTGGTCGTATGGATTTGGATCTTTCAATTTGATCGGATCGACTCACGGTTGTTCTGAAAAACCCGAATGAGGTTAAAATTGAAAAATATGATCAATTTAAATTAATAAATATATAAATTAATTAAACAAATATAATTAATTTTGGGTACGGGTGGATACTGTTATCAGTATGATCATACTCGAATCGTATCCGTTATTTTATGTTCAATTTTTATCCAAAATCGTACTTATCCTAAAAAATTATCAGATAAAAACTGAATTAACGGTACAAATAACCGCGGATAATTAAATCTGTATTTTTTTTGCCCATCCTCGATAAGATGACTCAAATTGTTTAAAGAAATATAAAGATAATAGCATACAAATGGGAATGTAAGGAATTATTGTAATATAATTAATTTAAGAATAGTATATTCTCTGCTTAAAAAATGTTAATAAATTATATTTTTTATATTAAATTAAGTAATTTTTTTTTAATTATATTAGTTATTTAATATAATAAGTTAAAATCAAGTAATTAAATATTAGTAAGTTTTTAGATTGTTCAAATCAATATAGATTGATAGAGTAAATATTAATTTTTTGCCAAAATATTATGAGAATCCTAATCGAACAATATATAAAGACCTTTTTTATTATAGTTTTCAATATACTAAATCATAAAATAATTTATCTCATTTTTATCTTGAGGAGAGACAATGATCCTATTAAAGAACTAAGGTAATTTAGTTGAGAAAGATCATAAATCACCTTATCGTAACAATACATGATAGTTCTCAATAAATTCAAGTATTTTATTCAAATTTATAAAATTTTAATAATCTGACATGATATAGATATTAAAATTTTTGGTGTTTTGTTATGAAATATTTATATTTAAAATATATTTATGGTTTTTAGTATGATTTTATTCCATACTTATTAGAAAAAAAATAAAAAAATCCATCCAAATGAAAATATCCAAACCAATAGCGTTAATTTCGTTTATACATTTGTTATATTTTGAAAAATGAACCTTATATACTTGTTTTGAGAAATTGTATATAAATTTTAATTAATTTTTTTATAATAAAGTAAAATTTAAAAGCTTAGCGTCGTATATTCTAGTGATTTGAAATTTTTTAAATATCTTTATTATTATTTTATCTTTACTTCATCTTTATTTAAAAATAAACTAATTTTTTATTAGTTATCGTGTATCTTATCTGATTTAATAATATATTATATTATAATAATTAATAAAAAATATACCCAAATATAAAAATATAATCTCATTGTAAACCTATAGAATTACCCCTCATCAGCACTTAATGGAAAGCAAAAAACTTGCGTGAACTAGGAGAGAAAAAGCCCTGAATCTGGTCATGATTTTGTTTATAAAAATATATTTTACAGTGATATTATTATAATTTATATTATTATTATAAATTAATAAAAATAAATTATATTATTTTAATAAGTAATTAGCTAACATATCAAATATCTTAACATAAATTATGACATAAAAAAAGAAAAGCATATTCGTTGTGGAATCCACAACGAAACTTTTCCACTCTGTTCTATATCTTCTATCCAATCTTCCTAGCAACGGAGAACAAATTTGATGACAATAAAACTTTAAAACATAATCGACAATAGGATCTCTTCCATCAAAACTCTATATATCTTCTATCTTTTAACCCATATCTTTCTTTTTATCTCTTACTGTCAGTAGAAACCTAAAACTTTGGCCTTGTTGGCCATTATAGATGAAAAGAAAATCCAAATCTTCATTATGGGTTTTTCAAGAGCAATCTCCATCTTAAGCCACTAATAAGGCTATTCTACTTTGTAAGGGTAAGAATCAGATTCAAAATGATATCTTTTAAATTTGATTTAAATTGAATGTATGACTCAGATTCAAAAGCAAGCATATTCCAGCAAAAAAATTAACACAGTAAAGGATCCGAATATTGTTTAAGGGTTACTTGAATTGGATTGTATTTGATAGTACCATTACTAAAAATTTAGTAAATGAAACAAAGACATGAAATCGGCGTCTTATAAAAACGAAACACGTTTCTAATAAAGAAACAAGAAATTGGCGAGAAGCTTCACCAAATTTAGATCTAATAATACGTTTGATACCAGTACTCGATAGAAATCATTAAAATTAGAATATATAAAGGAAAAAATAAATTAAATAATGAAATAATGATCATGATAAAAATAGTAGCATGAAACGGTATTTTAAAAATTATAGTATCTTCCAGTAACAAATTTTCTTCTTTTTAGCAATTTTTATCTGCATTTTCTTTGAGTAATGTTAGGTAATATTATTTAAATAAATAGTTATATGTGATATTATTTATGTATAAAATTATGATTAATCAAAATATAAATTAAACAATAAATAAACTAACCTTGATAATATATATTAAATTAATATCTCTCATAAACTAAGATATAACTATTTCTCTATTTAATACAGGTATATATCACATTTATTTTCACCGATTGCGTGAAATTTTGTCTACTAAGTTTGTAACATCACGTTCTTCACGTGTCGTCTACAGATAGATACGGAAGAATAGCCCTTGAACAACCTAACCGTCAGAAGAAGATAAATTGATCACATGTCTCACACCGATGATTCTTATGATACTGATATATATATATTTTTTCCTTTCAATGATTATGGAAATTCTTGAGCGACTTGGATATTTAGTAAGAGATTACTCCTTTTTATTTTGTTGTTTCAAAAAAATAACAAAAAAAAACCCCACTTACGTTGAAACTAATATCTTTTATTATTAAAAACAATCTAATATAAACGTTAAATTAAATTGAATTATGTTTAATTCAACTATATTTAACATTATTATGATGTTATATTTGTTAAAAAAATTAAATGTGTTCTTTTATGTTCCCATGTTCTTTTGAGCCAAAAGAGTAAAAAAGAATTGAAAGTTTCATATCTGCCTATCAGAAACATATAACTGTTAATTTTTTGATTTGCTTTAAATCCAATTTAGAAAAAGCTTGATAAAATCCAAAGATGCAACACAAGGGATTATTCTTTCCTTTTCTTTTCCCATACTGGAAAACCAACGGTATGCTTACAGAGCAAGAGGTCATTGTTCATACCAAGAACATGTTATTTGACCTAAATGTTTATCCAAAGAGAACAACATTTTCATACATACTCAAAGGCAATGAAGTGAAAAACAACCACTAACAATTTAGAGAAAGTTATACTTGGAACCCAAAATTTCAGGTTGACTTGAATAGCATACACTCTTACTCCTGGCCATCCTGGGAAAATTAATAAAGACTTAGATTACTTCTCAAATTTTTTTCTTTTTAAGAAAATAAAAGAAAAAAGCTAACTTTTCCATTATGAAGGAGAGAGTTTACCAACAATGTCCAATTTCCAATTGCCCTCCCCCCCCCAAATCCATAACAAAAAAACATATATGCACCTGAGGGGCAGAAGTCTCAGTAATGTTAGGTGCCACGAACTTAGCAGGAGATCCTTCGAAAAACCGAGAACAATCTGTATATGCTGCCCCAATGCCCACTCCAGCACCAAAAGCCACAGATGCCCAGCGAGTCACAGGACTCCCTATTATGACATAAAAAGATCATGTGGTGAAATTCACTAAGTGCTCTTCATCTTCAAAGATAAAAAAAAAAGGTTTGCCATCCACTGGTTGAATAAACCTCTTCCAAATTCAAAATCAAGAGGAAAAAGCAATGGGAAAGTTACAAATAGGTTGACATAAAACACAAAGCAAAAATTAGTAAAGCGTCCCAAGACCCTTTAGAGGCCTCACAGCCAAAAAAGGAAACAAAACAACAAAGTCTGGCACATTTTATGACACTCATCGCCCATATTCTAGGAACAGAAAATCTTGCCTACAATCACTTTATTAGCATCTCACGAAAATAACCAAGTCTGGTAATGCTCAGTATAACAATAATGGGGAATTGCTATCCACGCAACCTTAATTATCTTTGGGTGAGAAATGTCACGACATTTCAAGTTTTTGACTAAGCTGGGAAATCTACATTCCTTTTTTTTTATAAGAAACATCATAATATATATACACCTACAAAAATTCAAAAAGGACAAGCAATCCTAGTATAGAAAATCTACCTTCATATACTAGTTTCTCCCTTTCAACAAAAAATGCTCAATATTTTTTCTTCAACTTGCCCAACGCTCAACCTTCATTCCATTTTATTCTCATCCTAGCCAAAACAATTCCCCCCCTCTCATCTTGATGCATTAATGTATTTCTTGTCTCCATTTCTATCCCATCCCAACCTCATTCTTTCACTGTTCATTTTGTCCAACATCTTAGTAGCTTACAGAGAAAAGAAGAATTTTTCTGCAATAGAGAGCACGAAATGGCCCAAATCGGACTTATCATACTGTCATCATGCAAAAGTCACCTCCATAATACTAGCAGACATGATATAGATCCACACCCTCTGTTGACTATTGCAACAATCCTTGTTGAGTCACAGTTAGATTTAGAGGAAAATTTGCTCTGAAATTCTGAATGAAGGCTCAACCTTTACATTTGCTAAAAGATAATTTTGTCGTATGAGTCATAAATTGAAATAATCTTTGCATTTGCATTCTTGATAAAAGGATTTTTCTTGTCTACCTTATAATTCTTGTCGTCCTGTTCCTATTAAGTCTTCTATCCAACTATATTCTAGTTGAACACTATAAAAAACTTAGTACTAAGTGATTGGCTTTTTGCTACCCATTTATGCTTGAACCTATAATTATGGAAGGAACTTTCAAACAAGTATATCCATCTCCTAAGTGAAAAAATCTTGAACCTACTGAGTTGTTCTCGAGTACTATGCATGTGAAGTAGCTCCTATGAGGCTATGACTTGTTGATACCTCTTCATCACACATCAATGGTTGTAACAGGTTGCATTTTTGAGATATTGACTACCAATCACCTAAATTTCAAAGAATTTTAACAGCCAGGGATCGAGAATGATGCATAACAAACTAATAATAATAATCACATAACAATTTTATATGAAAGTGTAGAGCTTCTTTTACACATTTTACAATTGGATTTAATTACTATATAGTTTCAGTTACGGTTTCGGTTTTCATCGAGTGGTCTATAATCCTACATATAGAGGTCTCATATAACTATGTTTCCAGACAATGAATTAATTACTGAAATAATTAACCATGAATCATCTTTCGCTAGGTTCTCAGTTATCCTCACCCCTCTTTTCTTCTTCACTCATTCTAGCCTGGTTTTTCTTCTTTTCTCTCTGAACCCTAATTCCTGCATTTCTTTCCTTCAGTATCCTTTTTGTCCTAGTTTCACCCACTCCTTTTTTATCTCCAAACTCATTATTTTCTTCAGCCACTTGTACAACAAACCCACAGACCCACCTATAAAAACCATACAAAATAACATTCCAATGCAAACCTAGGGTCCTATATTAGTAAAACGTGCATTCATAATTCACCAATCCGCTTGCTTAAAACTACACTTGGGTTGGGAATTTGAAGGTACTAGAATCTAAATTCCAACAATGCCTAGCCAGATTAATGGAAATCATCTCAACCTTCCTTCTGAAATCCAGAGATAAGTTGAGGATGCAGCATTGTGGTGATTATAAGGATATTTATTATTAACAGTAAGCCACAATAAGTCACCTCAAAAAATATACATGGGTATTATCTAAATAATTTAAATAGAAAAGTTCAAATTATTGTTTCTGTAAGAAATTAGTTCCCAGATTATCTAAGTTAAAAAGAGGAGCTTCTACATGATTTACCCATACATGACTTCAAAATCAACAAGTCACCAAGCCCAAAATCGCCCAAAATCATTAGAAATACATGCAAATACAATTAGGACCATAACGAATGCATACAATGTCGATCACCATCCCTAGAACTGTTGAATCCTGTTTTCCAATAAGGGGATAGCGTATAACCATTGACCGGGAAACTCAAAATGCAATCGAAATGCAAATTCATAGAATATTATAAATAAATAAAAATTAACAACTTATAAAAGAAGCTACTGACTGAAGAAAAGGAGACCGCCAAAGGCACCAGCCAAAGAGGAATATACAAAGCGGCGCATAGTGAGATCAATACAGGCATCCCATTTGGCGTTCACGTCGTATTGCGGTGGGATGCTTCCTTTCTTCTCAGCCATTTCTCACAAAACAACACCCCTCTTTTTGTTTCTGCTTCTGATTTTGATGCTCAATAGATTTTTTTTCTTTTTGTGTGTTTTGTTTATATTTTCTTCCGAGGTAAAGGTGCTTATAGTTATTTGATTTGTTTGTTCCTCTCTTTTTCTTGTTCCTCACTTGAGGGTTTCGTTTCCTCTGGATTTTGCTTCAATTTTCTATTTTCCAAAAAAGAAAAGAAAAACAAAGAAAGAAATTTAAAATTTGGGAAAAATTAAACTTATAAATAAACTCACTTGTTATTTGTTAATGCTAAAAAATATAAAATTTTACTTTTTAAAGTCACAACATGTATACTGTTATTTCAACAACAACATTCTTCGAATAAATAAAATAGAAACTTAATATAAATGTATTATATTTACATTTAAAGTTAATTAGATTTTATATTTTTTTTTGTAATAATTTAATAATATTGTTACGAAAAATTGATTGAGCAATTATAAATAATAGCTTTTTATATTTTTATTTAGTTATTTTTTTTTTAATTCTTTCGGTTATAATTTATTTAAATTATAACAATATATATCTAATACAATTAAAAAATAAAAAATAAAATAAATGTTATAATATAGTCACTTTTCATACATGTCTAAAATATTTAAAAAAATAAGTAAAAATTTAATTTTTACAATAAATAAATAACCTTGACTATGTTTTTTTCTAAATAAAAAAAAGAAAGAAATGCACTCTATTGTTTTTCAAATGAAGTATTACTTGCATAGTTTATGAAAGAAATTCTTAAACTATTATTATGGAATAATTATAAATTAACCTATATTCCCTAAACTATCGACTCCTTGTGTGTACAATCAAACCGCAATACGTCCTATAATAAGCCATATTAGTTAACTTCATCCATACATGATTTTGTTCTAGGAAAACTTTGATATTAAAAAGTTGTAAATTATGTTATCTAAAATGTATTTTCGGGAAAAGGAAATACGACCAAAATTTATGAATCTAAAGCTCTTTTATTTCAAATCTCAATATGCTGATTTTATTGAATGACAAGTTAAGTAGGTGATTTTTAGTAAGATTACAATCTCTTAAGTTTTGTGTTGTTTCAAATTTGGTTGAATATAGGCAAAGAAGTAACACTGATTGAGTGGATTATAGAATATTAACAATTTTCTTTCCGATTCAGAAAAATGCGTGAATCTTACACTAAAACAATTTGCTTTTTTGGAATGCAATCAATAAAAAACTTCTTGGGCCTTTTTTATGAAATATATTGGATGCTTTGTAAACTTCAAATCTCTCATCCTTATTAGAGGTCTTAAGATTTCAAGAGATAAAAAGTATATATGACCAAGATAGTTACTTGCCCTTGTAAAGTTGTAATTCGTAATTTTATAACATCTGAGCATGTTGCCTATGGTTCTATTGAATACTTTTGTTTGCCCATCTGTTTGTAGATGATAGGCACTGCTAAATTTTAGGTTGGTATCAAAGCTTAGTTTAGACTACAAATAGATGGCAACATCCGGCAACCAGACTATTGGCGACGGTAGTGATGAGGCAAAGAACCTGTGGGCTACGATGGCTGGCCTTGAAATCTGTTTCAAGTAAAGGATTGTGGAAGTGTCGCGAGACCTCCAATGATCGCTCCTACGCACCACCACCCAAATCCAAACCTAGTTGAGCGAGATTCAAAGGCATATTAAACTACGAGGGAAGGAGGTCCTTCACGATGAACATTCATCACACCTACAATCTCATCGCGTCCTTGAGTTTCCTCACCAACACATCTACCCAAACTCAAATGATGACCTTGCGACACCACCAGACATTAACCCCAAAATTATTGGGTTCGACGGAGGCACCACTACCTGGGTGGGTAGTAACCAAGAGAGATAGCGTGAGAAGAATAGCTTAGGTAATAGACCATTCAATAACGTGAGGGGTAATTACGCAGATTGTTATAATATATCTTATGAGCGCCAATCCCATGGTAAGCATGACTATCAGCTTACCGTGAACTTGCCTATTTTTGCGAGCCACTCTCACATGAAAGAATTCTTAGAATGGCTGGCTATTGTTGAAATTTTATTCAATTAGATGGAAATACAAGAAGTTTGAAAAGTAAAATTAATCGCTTATAAACTCAAAGGTAGAAGGTTAAGGGGAAAGGCACCAATCACCTCTTGGGAAAGAATGAAGAAATTGATGGTGCAATAATCTTTACCAGTTGATTATGAACAACTTATTTACCAGTAATATCACCACTACCAGTAGGGAAGGAAGAGTATCACTGAATACACTGAAGAGTTTATGAGACTTGGCTTGCGAGCTAACATGTGGGAACGAGAACCCCAAAAGGTTGCTAGATACGTGCACGGTCTAAATTCTCCTATTAGAGAAAGGCTAGAGTTGAGCCAAACTTTGTGGTATGTCAACCAAGCCTACAACATGGCACTAAAAGTGGAAAACCAACTAGCTTGACACAAAAAATCCACACCCTTTGGGTCTCGTTTTAGTGACTTCTTTTCCAGTAAAAACTAAGTGGTTTCACCTCAAAATTCACCCCATCGGTCACCACAAAATCCTCACCAGTTACAAAAAATTCCAACCCCAAACCTAACAACCCAAACAACCCACTTTTAAAACCTAACCTGTATGCCAAACCACCACCTATCAAATGTTTTAGGTGCTATCAACAAGGGCACAAATCTAATGAATGTCCACAAAGGAACGTAGCTAATTTGGTCAATGAATTTGAACATTCAGATGATGAGTTTGACCCTATCTCTAGATGACTTGGAAGGAGCATAACCCATTGAAGGTGATGATGGTGACAAGGATTTGAGCTGCATAATGCAGAAGGTGTTGCTATCACCGAAACAACCACACCATCACAAAGACATGCCATTTTTAGAACAATGTGCTCTTTAGGACTAAACACTCAATCCCACCCTCATCCCTACAAAATAGGATGGATTAAGAAAGGGAGTGAGGTTAAAGTACAAGAGGTGTGTAGGGTACCATTTTCCATTGGAAAATTGTATAAAGATGAGGTACATTGCGATGTGGTGGAAATGGATGCTTGTCAAATCTTTTTGGGAAGACTTTGGCAATATGGCGTAAATGCCATACATAAGGATGAGCCAAACATAATCATTTTCACTTGGAAAGGTACCAAGATAGCCATACTCTCTATAAAGGAAAACATTCCCACCCCTACCAAATCAAAAATTCTTTTTAATTGCAAACCAAACGAATTTGACAATGAAATCAAAAGGGTTAAAGTAGTGCTAGCATTAGTAGCTATGGAACAACAACCAGACACTCATACCATCCCTGACGTTGTTACAAAATTACTATCTACCTATACTGACTTTACACCAACTGACCTACTAAACACCTTACCACCATTAAGAGATATTCAACACCACATAGATTTCATACCAGGCTGTAATCTGCCCAATTTACCCCATTATCGAATGAACCCCAAAGATCATGAACTCCTATAAGAGATATTGGAAGACCTCTTGGATAAGCATCTCGTCTAGGAAATCAAGAGTCTGTGTGTTGTGTATGCACTGCTTGTACCCAATAAGGATGTCACGATGAGGATGTGTATTGACGGTAGGGATATTAACAAGATCACAGTTAAGTACATGTTCCTTATTCCTAGGTTGGAAGATATGCTTGACAAACTACACGGTTCCATTGTCTTCTCTAAGCTTGATCTTCGCAGTGGGTATCACCAAATTCGCATCAGAAAAAGAGATGAGTGGAAGACAACTTTTAAAACCAAAGAAGGCTTTGATGAATGGCTTGTCATGCCATTCAGGTTATGCAATGCTCCCAGCACTTTTATGAGATTAATGCATCACGTTTTGAAGCCTCTCAATGGTCTTGTGTAGTAGTGTATTTCGATGATATCCTAATCTATAGCAAGATCCCTAAAGAGCACCTAGAACATTTATAGATTCTCTTTGAAATATTGAAGGAACACAAGCCTTTTCTCAATCTCAAAAATTGTGAGTTTATGACCACTAGACTCCTTTTCTTGGGATATGTTATCAGTTGTGAAGGTATCTCAATAGATACTAAGAAGATTGATGCCATCCAATTATGAGCTAACTCGACATCAATACATGAAGTCAGGAGTTTTCATGGTCTGGCAATGTTCTACAGAAGGTTCATAAAGGATTTCAGTTCAATTATAACACCATAACCAATTGCCTCAAGAAATGATAGTTTATTTGGGGAAAAGAGCAAGAAGATAGTTATCAACTCATCAAAGAAAAAATGTGTATAGCCCCAGTCCTAGTTCTGCCAGATTTTGATAAAATATTTGAAGTTGAAACCGATGCATCCATGATGGGAATTAGAGCAATACTATCCCAAGATGACATGCCTATTGAATTATTCAATGAGAAACTCAGTAGAGCACGCCAGAAATGGTCCACTTATGATCAAGATTTTTACACTGTCATTCGAGCCCTCAAACACTAGGACTATTATATCATTTCAAAAGAAATTATCCTTCACAGTGATCACTCGTCACTCAGATGGATCCACTCCCAGAAAGACATCTCAAAGAGTCCATACTAGGTGTGTCATCTATCTACAAAGGTTTACTTATGTATTTAAGCATAGAGAGGGGCACTTAAACAAAGTTGCTGATGCTACTGACTACCCTCTAAATTGAAATTACCAGTTTTGACACCCTATCTAAACTATATACGATAAATGAATATTTTGTAGCTGTCTGGACCCAATATAACAACCATAAACCTGTACATGATTTTCTATTTGTCAAATGGGTATCTCTTTAAAGACAATAAATTGTGTATCTCAAAAACCAACTTAAGAGAATATGTAATGCAAGAACTTTATGATGGGGATTTAGTGATCATGGTGGAAAGGACAAAACACTATTATTAGTGTAGAAAAGATTCTACTAGTCTCACCTACTTAAAAATGTAGTTAAATTTACGTAGGAATGCTCTACTTGCTAACGAGGTAAAGGAGATAATCAAAACACTAGCCTATAATATCCTTTGTCAATTTCTACACCCATTTGTGAGTATCTTAGCATGAATTTCATCGTCTAACTGTGACAAGAGTTTTATAAGCCTCAGTCAGACACTCACGTGCATTCATTCATCATAACTAGCTCTTAAGTGCATCATCACTTACACATACTGTATTACTATTTTATTATAACTGAAAATAAACAAACGAATTTAATTTGAGTAATTTTGGAACTTTCTATCTGCATCAACTTCCCATAGCTATATTACTAAAATACCATTGTCCCGTGCCCCTTTTATTAAAGACTTGGGATGAGCTACTGCTCTTTGTCAAGCATCAACTCAACTTCAACTGCTTGCTGATAACCAGAGCAATTAAAAAATGGCGGTTACTTTTTCGTCGTCAGCAAGTTCCAGCAACGCTTTGTTTGGCCGTCGTCAGTATCAACACCACAGAAACGGCGATGCCACTGTTGGGACGGGTCTTCGTCGTTCCTTCTTATCCTTTTCTTATTCCTCTTCTCTCGGGAGCGGTTCGTCTCTTCCTTTATTCGAGTTATTGTTTTTTAATTGGAGATAGTTCTTATCATCACTGTATAATTACAATGGACTGGGATCTCTGGGGATTCAAATTGCAGGCTTTGACCCTCAGAATCTCATTGCCATTAATAACAACGACCGTGCTTGGTCCATACCTAAAATCACCGCCGTTCGCCATCTCGTGGGTTCCGTTACCAGAGCTGAGGGCCTTCGTTTCGCTGTTGTCAGTTACTTCTCTCTCTTTTTTTTTTCTTTTGCTTGCCAGTCATCGCTTTCAATTTTTTTAGCTCAAGCTAATTGGTTTTGACAAGACCTAGCTACTTGCTACCTGGGATGTGAACTTTTAGGTCTCTTGTTTGAATACGATGTGGATTAATTAGATTGATCCACGTTCAAGATTCATTCTTTAATTCATCGTTGTTCCATCTCATTGTGCTCAATCCTTTATTTACAATCTGAAGCTTCTGTTTTCTATTCCTATTTTTATTTTCTAATGATAGTTTTTTTTTAAGGTTGTGGCAAGGTTTAATGAGATTGTGACGAAGCTGCTGTTGGAGGGAGCTTTGAGTACCTTCAAAAACTATTCAGTTCGAGAAGAGGATGTTGATGTACGTTCCTCACGACTAACCTCTTTAAAGCTACCCGGTTTGCGAGGGAAAAAAAAATACTCTTTAAAGCTACCCTTCATTTCTAAACGGGGCATTTGTTAAATTCAGTTGTTACTAACTAATGATCATAGGCTCATAGCTATTAGTTTTATTGTTTAGACATTTATTGGTTTCAACAATGTGCAAAATCTTCAGCAGATTTTGTTTGATGTGTTAGATTTTCGGTTGTTTCTCAAATTCTACCTTCATTCTTAATATCTTTGGTTCGGTATATGAATATTAGCACAAATATACATGATCTTAGGCTCTATACACCGAAAAGAATTGGTTGCCTGAATTTGCACAAAGATGCGTAAAATCTAACTTAAGTCTTCTTACTGTGATCCAATCTTTGTTCTTCTTTTGCATCAGGAAATTTTAGACTGACCTCATTGTTCTCTCTTCTTCAATATCAGGTTGTCTGGGTTCCAGGAAGTTTTGAAATTGGTGTAACTGCAACACAGTTGGGTAAATCAGGAAAATATCACGCAGTTTTATGTATTGGAGCCGTGGTACCTTTTTCTCCCTGATTTCTAACGAAATAATTTTTCATATGTTATTTCTCCATGTACGAGTTGGTTTAGAGCCTACTAAATCATGGAAACCCTTTTATGCCCTTTCTCATCCTAATCTTGTACCCCACTCTTCTGTTAATAGATTCGAGGGGACACATCCCACTATGATGCTGTTGTTAATTCTGCTACATCTGGAGTGCTTTCAGCTGGTTTAAATTCAGGTTGGTGTCTACTTTTGGCATACTCTCTTGGTTGGCATTGTTCTGATGCCAGATAAAATAGAAGATGCTGTGTGGTGTGAAAATTAAAAGAAATAAATGCTATTTGCATCAAACATGTAGTGTGTGAGGGAATAACTCCTAAAGACCATAGCAATCACTATTAAGGTTGATTTGCATCACACAATTAGTAAACGAGAAATTTTTTACAGGAAAACTATGGACCTTATCTCCTTCTTTAGTTCATTCCCAGTATGTGTAGAGATTTTGGATTTTCATTGTAAATCCAAGAGACATGTAAACCAACATAATGAATCTAGACACTATATGGATACTTTCAAAGTTCTTGAATGCAAAGTTAATGATTTAAAAAAGAACAGAAAAAAAGAATCATGAACTTACATAATTGAATGAAAAAAAGTACTTAATGCATGAACAGTGTGACTTGGTTTGGTATTTAGAAACATCTGCTGAAGTTTAATCAGTTCATTCAATTGGTCTGTGTCACATTTTTTATGTTATCGTCTTTGTTTCTATAAAATAAGTTTCTAGTGAAACCATGACAAGTTCCCATATATATATGCAGAAGTTCCATGCATATTTGGCGTTCTGACATGTGACAACATGGAGCAGGTTAGTTTATGATTGAAGAATGCATTTATAAACATGCACAATAGCTCTTATCAATAAAAACCTGATGTGACACTGTTACCTCAATTATTGCAGGCTTTGAACCGAGCTGGTGGTAAATCTGGAAATAAGGGTGCTGAGACTGCTTTGACTGCTGTAAGCGGACTTTTTATCATCTAACTAAAGAATAATAGTAGTTGTAGATCAATAGTGAGTCAATATGATTTAATTTCGATTTTATCTGGTTAAAATGGAAATTTTATCATCTATGTAATCCATTTTAACTTTGATTGCTGTAAACTGACTTTTTTATTATCTAACCAAATTATACTAGTGAATGTCGATCAATAGTGAATCATATGAATCAATGTGCGTGGGCTCAAAAGAGTGTGGTGTTAGTGGTTTCAGTTATCTACCTTCTTTAGAGGGAAAAGAAGAAGAATTAGTTAAAATGGGGTCTTTGGTTGAGAATGTCAGGTGGTTGTCAAAATATTGTTGGTGGAAACTCTGGACCTCTTTCATTTTGAATATAGACAATGTAACACATTGTTTGTCAAAAGATTCTTATGTTTGCTTTTTTTAGCTTCAGCTCTGGTGTCTCAGGTGATATATTTCACAATTGTATCAAACTATCAATACTTTTTTTTTTGGGGTAAAAAAAAAAACTATCAATACATCTGAAAAGGAGCTTTACAATGGGCTCAAAAGAGTTTGGTGTCAGTGGTTTCAGTTGTTTACCTTGTTTAGTGAAGGGAAAAGAAGAAGGAAGAATTAGTTAAAACTGGGTCTGGTTGAGTGAGAAATTATGGACCTTTTTCTTTGTGAACATAGACAATTTACCAAGTGGTTTGTCAAAAGGTTCTTGTGTTTTTTTAGCTTCAGTTCTGTGGTGTTTCGAGTGATATATTTCACAATCTGAACAAGCTATCAATACATCTGAAAAGGAACTTTATGAATGCCTTGTATAATATGTCTATTGTAAGTTACCAACTTACCAGTAACCAGTACTGTCCTAATGTAAATATACTGATCTAGGATTAAGTTAACTCAGCTATTCACTTAAATGAATGAACAGACCCTTTTCTGTGTACTACAAGCAGATCGAAGGGATCATACTACCTAATACATTACCAATAACAAAGTAGCATCCCGACTTTTAGAAGAGATTCTAGCTCAGAACTTATATTTGGGTAGACCCCTTATTGGACCTTAACCTTTCGCTAGGATTACATTTACATACTTAACCGTTAAAATTATTCTGTTCATTCCTAAACCACATAGATAATAGTCAATCAAGCCTAATAGCGTGACCAAATTAATTGTCCAAGTCTGGTCAAATTTGCTTTATTTTCTTCGATTTCCCGTGCTATAATGGTAAATCGATAACAGCTGAGCATTTATCATAAATCAATCTGACCTGTTTTTGATAGGGACAGCAATGATAACCAGAAAATTTCACTGTACATTTCACATCTTGACTCTGAAGAGAAATTTTCTCTTGATTGTGGGGGTTGTCTTTTTGCTCCTTGCACCATCTTGGGTTCACTTTTATGATAAGAATAATCTAATTAGAGTGATACTAAGGTGTTAGAGAATGGAAATTAAAAGTAAGCATTTACAATGCAACAATTGAGGTTATTAGGGTTTGAACATATGATCTCTAGTTCTGATAACATGTTAAATATTGTTAGTCACAATCTCTTTCAAAAGCTTGAACTATTGGGAGGATGACCAACAATATTTTTATCCATCACTCCTCTATTAGTGTTAGCTCTATATATCATGTAAGTCATACACTTACAATTCAACGATCTCCAACTCTAATAACATGTTAAAGTAAGTTGGGAAAACAACTCTTCTAAAAGTTTAAGCTATTGGGAGAAGGGTCAATAATACTTTTATACGCTTATGTTAAGGTCAACCATTTCTGTTCAAACATTAGCAATGCTTGTTTAAATTCAAAGTCTTTAGACACATGTCTTGCATTTCATATTGTAGATCAGTATGCTTATTGCAATAGCATGTACCATAAGTTCAGGATGCAGTTATTGATCCCGACAAGTTGAATGGTTCTCTTTAATTTTGAGGGTTGCTTTTTAACAAGTATCTCTATGATGTTTTGTTTCTCTTAGTTAAATGAATCGATTATGATAGGATGATAGTGATGTGAATCGGGAAGATAAGTAGGATTTGGGAGATGAGAGAAAGGAAATAAATTAGGGTTAGGGATGGAAGAATTGAGATTTAGAGAAAGGTTGAGAAATTAGGAGAGAAGGAGAGAGAATATAGGAGAGAAGAGAAAATATAGGAGAAATTGATATATTATTTCATATTCCAAAAATAAACGAACAACAAAATCAATTTAAAATCTAATTTAAAATCCTAATATAAATGTCAAATACATAAATATTGAAAAATAAATCCTAAAATTATTCACTTTTAAAATCTTGATAATATCTAATTATATCTAAATATTTTTATTATCTTATTTCCATAAGTTATTAGCTTATGAAAAGGTGCATAAATAGCTCTCACCTGTGCACTGAATGTTTATGAGCAAAAACGACTGATGGTAAAAGATTATAATAAATATGTGAAAAGGTACAAATAATTAGACATTGTACTTCACGAACGAAATATGGAAAATACTGATTTTTATCTAGGTCTATCATTTTCTCATGTGCTCACTTATCTTCTATCCTTTGATGGCTAACTTCAAGTTTGAATTTTCTTGTACTGCAGATTGAGATGGCATCATTGTTTGAGCATCACCTGAAGCAATAATGTCACTTCTTGAGAGGCAGAGAACTAGCTCCAAATGTGCCTGCTATTTCTTGTGCGGATTGTGACTCCTGCATTTTTTGTTGTTGTTTTGCTTTCATATTTTTCAACTTCTAGTTCCTCTATGATATCTTGATGTTGAGGTTAATCCTGAACGGGGATGTCAACTGGTTAGTTGTCGGGCTGCTGAACTCAGAGAGAATTGTAAGTGCTGACACCTTATAGATCCTGGATGGAAGGATACTTATGTAGTGAAAGCAGCATTCATTTTATTTACGGTTTTTATGTTTCCTGTGTTCGTTAGATAGAGACTCTTTATTGTTAATGATTTTAGGTAATATACTCCAAATTGATCTAAATTTCAAAAAATAAGGGAAATAACATCTCCTTGTATCAAAAATTCAAAATATTATGACATCCTGTAAGATACAGGTTTTTATGAAGTTTCTTATATGTTTTGCGGCGGCACTCGCTTTAAGGTTAAGAAGTTTGTTTTAAAAAGTTTTCATAAGGCCAGCAGCTCTCTTTTTTCAACTGCCTTGGAGAAAATTATTAATTTTAATTTAATCAAGGAAGTTTTAAAATATGAAAAAAATTGAAAACTCATTTTGGAAGCGCCTAGCCGCTTTTTTTTTTTTTTTTTAAATAAATTTAAAGATTAACTATAACCTCAATTCCAGGGACACTGGTTTTGTAAATATCCCTATCGAAGTCTGAGTGTTCAACTTGGGGGTAAACTAGTGAATTGTGCTTCTCTCACGTCAACCTTCATCCTAATATTGAAAGTGCCTCTTTGGCGGGAATTTATGCTGGAAAGGAGGCATATCATCAGACCATGGTGGTTGCAATTTCCGAATTTGGATCGGTGTTTTGATATATATTATATTATTTAATTTTTATTAAATTTTGTGTATGATTATTGTATATATTAAATATATTTTAATTAAAATTTATTTAATAATTATTTATTATATTCTTAATTCCGTCCCAGCAGACTAGTAAGTTTCGGTGGTAATTTCATGCTTCATTTTTATTTAATAATTATTTTAATCATCGAAATCAACTTACAATATGTTGACATAGCAAATGATTAAATTTAATAACTAGAAGCTAAAAGTCAAAATATTTTAGTGTAATGAATACGAAAAGTATATCATAATTAACAGAAAATTTAATTTCAACAACAAATTAAAAAAGGCCCGATTACTGATATATAAAAGTTGAAAATCATCGATGCATTGGTCTTGCTACTAAGTACTGAACTAGATCTCACTCTATCAAACAAGCCTGCTCAGGAAGTTCTTTTCCGTTCTTCTATTTGCCTGCCTCTCTTTGCATCTTGTTTCAATACCGGTATATATACGATGTAGCAAATTGTATTTTTTTTCCAATTTATCTGACTTATTATCATCATTAAATATGGTTCCCATTTCTATTTTGCTGGATCAAATATGAATTTCTTTTATCGGGCGTGATTATTTGCTGTGATTCATATACCATAACCACTTCTTCTTCTTTTTCAGATTGAAATCTTATTGATTTATATCATTCCTTGTTTTGTTTTCTGACCTTTTTTTTTCTTTAGGCAAATTTTGATATTCTCTATAAATGTATAAATTAGATTCTTCTGTATTCCAAACTTTAGATTCCTCCGATATGTCCCTCGAAGTTGATTACGGTATAAATTTAGCAATGAAATTCCATTTATGGCTATTGATCTTTGGAGAAAATTTCTACATTTTAATTTGAATTTTTTAAACTTTTATCAATTATTTAGCAATTGTCATTAGGACATCGTGACGTATAGATCTACTGTGCTTTTGGATATTAGAGCTACTAATTTCTTATGTGTTTTCTTATTGTTGTTTTTTTTTCTTTTTTTTTTTGTGTGTCCTGTTTTAAAACTTTCAGCGGCAGTGGAAACCAGTGGATTAACCACTGCGTCATCTTGTGATGACCCACCCACAGTATATTAATGTTTGAATCAGTGAGACAAATAAAAAACAAATATACAAAACTATGTTATTTCAGCTCACATCTCCTATGTAGATAATTGAACAATTAAATGCATTTTGGTTCTAATGATACCATTAGCTTTTGTACTACATCTGTATCTAAGTATGGTTTGAGTAAAAATTGTTTATAGTCTCTTCAGTGGATCTTGTGCTTTATTATTCCCTTATTATCATTATTCCTTTTTGCTGTGCTCTGTTTGCCTTACACCAGTTGGACATCAATAACTACTAAAGGTTAAACTGAACCTTTACTGCATATTTTTAAGTTAATTAATACAGAATAGTGATCTGCTTTGCTTTATGTTGGTGGCATATTTAGAATAATTATTGGGGAAAAAAGAAAAGAAAAAAGAAGAAGCCGTATCTAGCTATATAAAAAGTTGAAAATAGCCCTATATGTTCTGGTAACAAGTATTTTACTTATTCCTTGAAATGTGCATCTTGCACATGGTCGATTCATAAGACTAGTAGTTTTTATCTCCTTACATCGACCAGTAGTATGCTACTTACTTGGTATGAACAGAGCATTTTAATGTTTTCTTTTTCTTGTGTGCTTCTAAAGATAATTTACAACTTCTGAGATTTTGTGTAGATATGACATCTTATGACAAGCCAGAATCAGTTGATAGGGATGTTAAGGAGAAAGAGAAAAAGGAAGATAAGAAGGATGCAAGTGAGGGTGGATTCATTGATAAGGTGAAAGATTTCATTCATGACATCGGTGAGAAGATTGAGGAAGCAATTGGATTTGGGAAGCCAACAGCAGATGTTTCTGGGATTCACATTCCTTCCATTAGTCTAGAGAAGGCAGATATCATGGTTGATGTGCTGATTAAAAACCCTAATCCCGTTCCGATCCCTTTGTGCGACATCAACTACCTGATTGAGAGTGATGGAAGGAAACTAGTTTCAGGATTGATCCCAGATGCTGGTACAGTTCATGCACGTGGCGAGGAGACTGTCAAAATTCCTATCACCTTAATCTATGATGACATAAAGAACACATACAATGATATTAAACCTGGAACCATTATTCCTTACAGGATCAAGGTGGACCTTATTGTGGATGTTCCTGTTTTTGGAAGACTGACAATACCACTTGAAAAAACTGGAGAGATTCCCATACCTTACAAGCCTGATATTGATATTGAGAAAATACACTTCGAGACATTCTCGTTTGAAGAAACTGTTGCGATTCTTCATTTGAAATTGGAAAACAAAAATGACTTCGACTTGGGCCTAAATGGACTAGACTATGAGGTTTGGCTATCTGATTTGAGCATTGGAGGTGCAGAACTTTCCAAGTCCACTAAATTTGATAAAAATGCTCTCAGTTATATTGATATTCCCATCACATTTAAACCCAAGGACTTTGGCTCTGCACTTTGGGACATGATTAGAGGAAAGGGTACTGGTTACACCATGAAAGGACATATCAATGTTGACACACCCTTTGGAGCAATGAAGTTGCCTATCAGCAAAGAGGGTGGTACCACCCGTCTTAAGAAGAATAAAGAAGATGGTGGTGAGGATGACGACGACGAGGTATGTGGATTCTGGTGTCTTCTCAAGCCATTTTTTTTTTCGTGCTCTATCTCATGGGACATGATCTCAATGCATGTCATGATTGATTAGTATGTTGATATTAGTTTTGGGATATAATTGGCAGTAAATATGATACATTCTTAGCTTTCCTATATTAACAAGTCTGCACATCATCAATTTAAAATGTATTCATCCTCTTTTTGAAAATAGTGTAAATTTAAATATAAAAAAATGATGATAATAAATGTTAAATTTTACTCTCTTAAAATTTTGTTACACATTGCTAGTTTACATCTCTTAGGAGATATTTAAATGGAGAAAGATTTACAATTAGAATTAAGCCCTAAAGAACACCCATTTTTGTATAAGGGGAGAGGACCTAAACAATCGTGGTTCTACGCTCGTTCAAGTCGAGCCAGTGTACGTGAGGTGACACTTTATTTTTTGGAGAAATTTTCATCCAAACTGCATCACCCATAATATAACCATTATTTTTTTAATATAAAAAATGGCTATAGCTTTTAGTTTTAAGATACAACTAAAAAAAATACTCTTCCTATCAAACCCAAGAAAAGAAAATTCAAAATTATTTTTTTCAGTTTTTCGAGCAATATAAATACTTTAGAGGTATAACATTCCAGACTTCATCAATATAATGAAGTTTTGAGATAGAAAAAAGATTCTAGGCTGTTTTATTATGAGAACGACGAGTTTGTGTTTGCTTGCACAAATTTGAGCAAACGTACGAAACATCTTAAAGAGAGCGACTTAGTCTACGACTCAACCCAAACAATATATTAGTAATATTGTTCTTATCTTGTTTTTACAAATCTGAAACAACACTTCCATTCAATATGACATAAAACTTTTTAGTCATGTTTGATTGACAATAATTTAAATAGTAATGTGAATGATTCAAGGAATTCTTATGTTTGGTTTGACTGTTAATCTGGAATGAACCGTAACACATTTCGTAACACATTTCGTAACACATTTCAATAATAACAGTAATGCTCATTCTTCCCACATCCTTCGAGAATATGTTGCTATGTTTTATTTTCCTCGTACATTTGTATAATCATTTATTATTTTATCTCATTTAAATTTTTTTTTTTTTTAAATTTTGCTTCATTTATAATTATAAATTTTACTTTACTATTATTATTATTTTGTTTCTAATAACCAAACATGTCCTTTGTGTTTTATTTTCTTTTTATTCTAGGCTAAAAGACTAAAGAACTCATTAATACATAATGATCAACCTCACACTTATATAGTGCTTGTGATGACTGCTTTTATTCTCTGTGATGTACAATTTATAATTTTGTGTGTGCAGGAATAGAATGCAATGGAAATCATTCCGATTCCGGTTGTCCGTTTATCTCTGGTGGTACTAGATGGCAATGTGAGGGAGAAGTTAGCAATAGCAATATATATTTATGCGTTTCCATGGGCGTAAAATCAATATAATAGATACTGAAGTCTGTTGCTTTAGTTATTTGTTTAGCTGTTTTAATACAGGTTGAGACTTCCAATCCACTTATTGCAGTTAAACAGTTTTTAATCTTCTGGCTTGATTGTGATGGTATTAAATATTTCTGCTGGTATTTTGTTAGTATTTTATTGGTTACTATTTGTTAGCCTTATTTTTAGATTATGGTTTGAATGGTTTTCTTGATTGATTTTCTTCCCAAAAAATAATATGGTGCTGCAAAATTCTTCTACCTGAGGGTAATAATCTACTATAAGATCTGTTTTTCATTTAAATTTGTTCTATTTTTAATCTTTTAGAGCATCTATTTCTTTGAATTGAAAATCAAGTTTTGGATTGCATGTCTTTATCTCTTATTTTTTACTTATTTATCAAGAAATCAAAGTTTTGGAGGTCAATGGTTTCTCCTCCTTACAAATAAATCAAACTTTTGCACTTTAAAGCCCTTGTTGTTGTCTTTACTTCGTGGACAACTTTTAATAGAATTGTAAGTTGCTTAGTGGTATGATGGAAGGGACTTAAGAAAGAGGTACAGCTTCTTCTTCTCTTTTTTTTTTTAACATCAGAAACATTTTTACACATCTTTTCTGAAAGTGAATTGTATTTGTAGGAAAAAAAATGTATTACATTGTAATGCTATATATGGATCTGAAAAACAATGTAATTAATCAATGAATCTAGCTAATAGTATTAACTATAAAATAATTTAAATTAACAGCATAAATATTATAATAATTTAAAATTAATCAATAATTTTTAAAATCAAGTTAAAATTTAAATAATTTAATTATTATATATTTATATAATTTATTAAATTTATTAATTAATAATATTTGGATCCTAATTCTTACCTAGGATCAGAGACCAAAGTTGTTAATATATGAATATAGTGGTTAACAATAGTCTCAAATCATAACCTTAAAAATATACATACATGCCTAAAATACCTAAAATAAATAGATATGTACGTGTACGTATAATAGTTTCAAACTTGTCTATTTAACCCTTCAATTTAAAAACCTTTCCTTTTTCTATTATATCACTTATTTAACATGTTTTAAAAACAAGCATTATCTCTCATCCCAACTCCACAGTTTCCCTGATTTAACTTGTTTTAAAAACAACTATTATCTCTCACCCCAACTCCACAGTTTCCCTTATTTAACTTGTTTTAAAAACAACTATTATCTCTCACCCCAACTCCACCCGCTGTGTATATACAAAATGACTAACTTTTATACAACTTCGCATTTTAGCTATTTTTGTTCACGTTCGTATGCAATAACACATTAAAAAAATACAAAATTTGGACTCATTTCTCAATATGACACATGTTTTGGGAGGTTCTTCTTTAGGCACATAACGAAATTACCCAGTCAAAAGCAAATGTAAAATCAAATAAGAATCAATCCAAAAACAAGCTAATAATAATAAGTAAGAAACAATTAATTAATATACACACAATATTTAATTTACGTGATCATTCTAAATACCCTAAACAATATTATAGTAAGAATCAATATTATTATAACTTATAATTCTTAACAATAAATATAATCATTTAATTTTTCGTAATAAAAGCATTATTTAATTCATTTTAACTCTAAAAGTTCTCTTAAATTCCACACTTTTTCCACAAAAGATTGTTATGTTAACAATAAATTGACATAAAAAAAGAATAATATATCTTAAAGAAACTTAAAACTTAAAAATTGTCCATAAATACCAAACTTCTTCCCTACCTGAAGAAAAAAATATATTCTAACTTCTTTTTCTTTCTCCATTCAACCTTTCTAAATATTCTCACCAAAAATAAAAGAAAAACTACTTATACTTCTATAATCCTTAATAAAACCTTACAAACTCTTATACTTAATAAATGGATAAATGTTTTTGTGGTTTCTTTTCTCGTTGGCAATTCAAAATTTTATATGATATTTCTTAATGAGTTAGGTAACATAAATAAATTTATATAAATTTTTCGTATCATTTACCAAATTATCCATTTAATTTCACGCATAAAGTCAAAAAAAAAATGCACATAAGTATAATTTCATAACTTCATGTGAAATAAAAACAATAAATCGTTTATATATAAAAAATAGAAATAATAGACTATTTATATGTAGAATAACATTTTTCTAACATTTAAAATTAATAAAACTTAATAAAATCATGAAAGATTTTCTTCTTCTCTAAGTTCAAGAAGCACATTCTAAATATGTGTCAAATGTTTGGGTTTATGGTATTTATGTTGTATTATTGTGAAATGTTTTAATATTTTTTTATATCTTGTTAATTTATTAATTGTTACATAAAAATATATTTTTTAATTTTTTTGTATTATTTATATGATAATAAAATACAAGATATTTAAAAACATAAAAATTTATTAAATAATTAGGTTAAATATTTTGTACATATATCTTATAAAAAATCATCACTCTTACCCCTATTCCTATTTTTCTATTGCATGCTGTAAATGGGATGTTACGCACAACTGTTCCATAGTTGGAAGCAACGATTTTGGCAATAGATAGGACAAAAACAACTTATTTAAATTAGGTACATAAAATAAATAAAAAAATAGATAAAATGTATGGTTAATAAAAACAAATTTGGATTATAATTTAATCATATTATTATTAAAATTTAATTGTATAAAAAATTAAAAAATTTATTATATCAAATATACATTATTTTTATTTGAATAAATTAAGTGAAAAAAATTAAAAAAATTGTTATTTTTTAATAAAAATAAGATTAATTTATTATAAAAAAATATAAAATTTAAATATTATTTTTAAAATAATTATGAGACTCAAACAGTCACACATTTTTTTTAATAAAAAGAAGTAACTTACACGACAGGATTGAATAAAGATTTAATTAAAACTAATTAATAACCTTTTAAAATTTTATTATTATACGCAAAATTTTCAATTGGTGATGTAACACGACCCAACGTGCACGAACATTGCTAACATGATTGCTACCCTAACTTCGATTTACCTAGCTCGTTTGTGTAGCGGTCTAGCCACTTTAATTCCGTTCCCAAAAATTGTCGATTTTTCCGTTTAATTCGTAGAAAATAATTGCTCTCAACTATTAAAATTAACAAATGCGTTAATTCTCTCACCTTCTCATTTAATTTTATTGTTTGTTTGCCGAGAAAAGTAGGAAGAATCACATGATTCTGTCCATTTGACCATCTAAAAACATAAGCTTTTGAGGTTTTTCTTTTTGAACTGCTCATCTAGATTCATTTGTTCATGTACATGTATTTTAATCAGTAGGGCGTCTTGATATGTTTTTCAATCGACGAATCACTTACATCCTTTTGGTGTTTTCTCCGTTTAATTTTTCCTTTGGTTAGATTCTCTCTGTTTGAAGGATAATGACCTTTGGGCGTTTGGGATAAGAGCAATCCTTTGCCGAACTTGCTGATCACGATACTCAGTTGGATTCTCGTTGAGCCACTTGCTAGTTGGATTGAATTACAAATCTCTGCCATTAAAGGTCGAAGCTCAACATCCCTACGGTTAGTTCCTTATACTTTTAAAAATCTACACAAAGATTCTAGACAGCTTATAAATTGGTATCCAATACTTCGCTTCCTTTCTTGTTTGTTCTCCTATTATCTGGCTTTTGATTTTTTTTAATGGATGTGATAATTGTTCTAATTGAATAATTTTTATATTATTCATTGAACTTTTGATTTGTTCTCATTTGAATACCAATTTAGGAAGGCATGTTTGAACATTTTTTTTGTTTGACTGTTGTAAAACAGTTTGCTGTTGCTCAAAAAGTAGCAATTGCGTTGTAGGTGGAACTAGGACCCTTCATTCTTCTAGAAGTTCAACAGATGCTGCAGATATAACCTTGTACTGTTCTTGTTTTTGGAGACCAGATCTGAAGACAGTAAGTACTCTCAGGCTTCCATATGGTCAACCCTTTTTCATCTGCTTTCTCTATCTTTGAATCACATAGTGAATCATCGACTTGTGAAAAGAAAACCATTCATTATAAACATAATGGTTGGAGAGCAGCTGTGAGGAAGGTTTTCAGTGGTGGCTCTATGAGGAGATTTCAAGAGCGTATACTAGGATCTTGTAGGACTGGCATCTCTGGCTCAACAAGTGACATTTGGCTTCTAGGCGTTTGTTATCAGATATCACAGCATGAGCCCTCTGTAGATTGTGCTACTAACAATGGGTTAGCTGCATTTGAAGAGGATTTCTCATCAAGAATTTTAACAACATACCGTAAAGGTTGGTAACATGTGATGTTCTATCAATTTTAATGCTGGATATTTATAGCTTACTTTTAACTCGTATTGCTAGAATAAAACCTGAACCTTTATCTCCAGGCTTCAATGCTATTGGAGATTCAAAGTGTACTACTGATGTAAATTGGGGCTGCATGCTTCGGAGTAGTCAAATGCTTGTTGCTCAGGTATGGAGCCCTTCTTCTTGACTCTCTTCTTTAGTAACTGAAAGATAGGTGTTGATGCATTATGTTATGGTTCTATCTTTTGTAGGCATTGCTTTTTCATAAAATTGGAAGATCTTGGAGAAGACCAAAGAGCAAGGTGAGGTGAATCTTGTATTATCTGATAATTTATCGTTTTTAATTAGTCTTTTTCAAATCTTTAAACAGTGTTAATACTTTATGATATAGATGGACGTCTGTTGTTTTCGTAATTTGATTTGACTGAATGAAATTGCTTGAGGTCCCCTGCTTATCTGTAAAATTTCTAAAATCTGGTTCAGAAAGCACCTGTTGGTTTCATAAATACCCTGATCTTGGAAACTTTTATCAAACTTTAGCATCTATGAGTTGGTAGTTGCATCAGTGTATAAATGGTTTTATATATATGCAGCCTCTGGATCAATCATATGTTGAGATATTGCAACTATTTGGTGATTCTGAAGCATCAGAATTTTCTATCCACAATCTTCTTCAAGCCGGAAAGGCTTATGACCTCATTGTAGGATCATGGGTAGGCCCATATGCTATGTGTCGCACATGGGAAACTCTAGTCCGATCCAAGAGAGAGGCCAAATACTTTGAGAGCCAGCTACTTCCCATGGCTGTGTACATCGTTTCTGGAGATGAAGATGGGGAACGAGGTGGAGCTCCAGTTGTATGTGTGGAAGAGGCTTCTAGACATTGTCTTGAGCTTTCTGGAGGTCAAGCTCAATGGACCCCCCTTCTTTTATTGGTTCCTTTGGTTCTTGGACTGGATAAAGTCAATCCCAGGTCTGTAAATTGGCATTTATCTATGTGTCTTATTTTTTGGGCTAAAAGTATAATTAAGTTTATTGCTTTATGATAATTGGTTTTAGTTTTTCTTAGATCCTGGTTATTCTTTCCCTTTGAGTTCTTAATTTACTTTACATTGAAGTGCTACTGAACTTTCGAATTTCAATTATTTTAAGGCTGAAATTAACCACTATTTAACATTTCCATATATCAATTGATTCCAAATTCAGAAGTCTTTATAGTGTTCCTTTTTGGTGCCTGAAAGCAAGTTAGAGCTTGAATGAGCATGGTAGTTTATGTGTTTGTCAATGAATAATTAGTAATCTGAAACGTGTATTTCATGCTTAATTAATTTAGTTCTTCCTAATTTTATCAGGTATATTCCTTCATTATGGGCAACATTTACATTTCCTCAAAGCCTTGGGATAATGGGTGGGAAGCCTGGTGCATCTACATACATTGTTGGGGTGCAAGATGAAAAGGCATTCTACCTCGATCCACATGAAGTTCAGCCGGTAAATTATGTCACTCTATCTTTTAAAAAAAATTGATCGCTTTTCCTTTTGTATATTGTTGTCGAGCCTGAATATGTTGTTGCTCTAGAACCTAGATGATTTCATTTTTGTTGTTGCTTTACCAGACCTGCCAAAATGAACTTAAAATGTACCTCTTAGAAAATAAGACAATTAAGTTATTTTAGAACCATTGTAGCTATGATAAACTAATGCCCGTTGTATGATAGTGCTATGTTATTGTAGGAAATCAATCTAGGAGTATGGTCAGTTTCTTGATTTTCAGGGTGAAACTAATCCCTAATTTTAGGAGTACAGTTTCCTTATTTTCAGGGTGAAATCAACCCCTATTTTCAGGATGTTAGTTTCCTGATTTTTAAGGTGATTTATAGTTGTATACTAATGACTTCCAGCAGTATATTAGGCATAACAAATGTATATATAAAGTGATATGATATTAAAAAATAAATGAAGTAATTTTCTGTAAAATAAAAACAGTTTCATGGTATCAGAGCCTTAGGCTCATAAACGGCTGCTCTTAACCTCTTGTTCAATTAGTTCTGTAAGTTCACCTAGTATGATGTCAAATACTAAGGCAGGAAATGCACCTTTTCAGTTTCCAACTCATGTTTTAGCTTTTGGGCATGAGAGCTATGAAAAAACTAAAAGTTTAAGTGTTCCAGAGACAAGTAACATAACTGAATTCAATATGGGAGATTCAGGTAGCTTTGGACTTGGATCGTGCTCCTAAACATAATCATTTTGGTGGTCTATCTAACAGTGCAACTATTAATGTTTCTGCTTCTCCTTTTAATAGTACCGGTCCTCAAGGAGAGCTATTTCGGCCTGCATCTTTTCAGTTCCAGTCTCTCCAACCATCAGTACAAATTCAGCCTTCAAACTCAAGTGCATTTTCTGGTAATCCTATCCCATTCACTAAGGAACAATTAGAACTTCTCCAACAACTTATACAAAAGTCAAATATCAACACCACATTTAGTAGCATCAGGAATAACTCCACATATTTCCAATAATTCAACAAAGCATGTTGGAAAATTTCCCTCCTCATCTTGGATAGTAGACTCAGGTGCCTCCAATCACATGACAAGTGATCAATCACTTTTCACAACCTACTCACACTGTAACAGACTTCAAACAGTGTGTGTTGCCAATGGTACTCGCACCACAGTGGTCGGAACAAGGACCATTTGCCTTTCAAACAATCTCACTCTCAAATCTGTGTTATTTGTGCCTGGATTTTGCTGCAGTCTCATATCAGTTAGTAGATTAAATCATGACCTTAACTGTGAAACTAAATTCTTGGCTAAATCTTGTGTTTTTCAGGACCTGAGCTCAGGGAAAATGATTGGCGGTGCTGATTTACATGCGGGCCTCTATGTTCTTGATATCAACATTCCTTCAAACCATTATGTTAGTTATCAATGTCAATTGAGTCATAACCTTAAGTCTCGTAGTCATACTAATAAGGAAAGTGAAATCATGATGTGACATTTTCCTCTAGGTCATCCAATTTTTTTGTATTTGAAACGTTTGTTTCCATCCTTATTCATCAATAAAAATCCCAATTTATTTCATTGTGAAATTTGTCAGTTGGCAAAACATACTTAAAACACTTTTTCACCACGCACGCACAAACCAAGTCACCCATTTTCCCTCGTTCACGATGACATTTGGGGACCATGTCGCGTTCTCAGTATTACTGGTGCTCGATGGTTCTTACTGTTAGTTGATGATCATACTCGATTATGTTGGACATTTCTTATGAAAGACAAATATGAAACCAAGCACATATTTCCATTTTTTCATGTCATGATCCAAACTCAGTTCAATGCCAATATTCAAATCCTAAAAACTGATAATGCTATGGATTTCTTTAATTTCGATCTTAGTGGATATCTCAAATCACATGGTATTGTCCAACAAAGCTCCTGTGTTGACACACCACAACAAAACAGTGTAGCCGAACGCAAAAACCGTCATATACTTGAGGTTGCCCGAACTTTACTTTTTCAAACCAATGTTCCTAAAAAATTTTGGGGTGAATCCATTCTTACTACAACACACTTGATCAACCGAATGCCTTCTCGAGTTCTCAACTTTCATTCACCTTTACAAGTGCTTCAGAGTCAATATTCTACCTCACAACTTGTGTCACCAAATCTTTTCAAGGTTTTTAGTTGCACTGTTTTTGTCCATGTTCATTCACAATATCGTGGCAAACTTGATGCCCGTGCCATTAAATGCATCTTCGTTGGTTACTCATTCAATCAAAAAGGCTACAAATGTTTCTCTCCCATCACTCATAAGTTTTACCATTCCATGGACGTTACTTTCTTCAAAGAAACTCCATACTATTCTAATTCTGCAATTCAGAGGGAGAATCACACTAATGAATTGTAGAATTGGGATTGGTCATCACTCATTGAACCGAATTTATCATCTTATTTACCCTCCACTACCTTGTCTTCTTCCAACCTTATAACCATTTCAGATTCTCCTTCAAAAACCAAACCTGATCAATCTCCCATTGTCTATCCTAGACATCTTCTCCTTCCTAATGATGTCATAAAAGTTTATGGAAGAAAGAGAAATCTTGACTTGCCCACATGAAATCAGCAAAGCCAAGAAACTCTCCCGAGCCAGACTGAATCTGAAAGATTACAAGATGAAGTAAAATGTAGTCCAAAACTTGGTTATGGCCCTGAGTTAGATCTTCTTATTGCACAAAGAAAAGGCGTTCAATCATGCATTCAATATCCTCTTCAAAGTTACATTTCTTGCGCAAATCTATCCCCAAAATTTCAGGCATTTGTGACATCCCTAGACAACATCAAGATTCCTAATTCTGTCAATAAGGCTAAAAGTTTCTGAATGGCACAAGGCAACCTTAGAAGAATATAATGCACTTGAAAAGAATGGTACATGGATGTTAACAAAACTACCACTTGGAAAGAAGACAGTAGGTTGTAAATGGATATTCTCTGTAAAACAGAAGGCAGATGGAAATATCAATAGATATAAAGCTCGACTAGTGGCTAAAGGGTTCACCCAATCATATGGAATTGATTATCAAGAGACTTTTGCTCCTGTAGCAATACTTAACACAGTTCATGTCTTGCTCTCTATTGCAGTTAATGAGGATTGATCACTGCTTCAACTCGATGTCAAGAACGGATTCTTAAATGGAGACTTGATCGAAGAAGTTTACATGGATGTGCCTCCTGGCTTTGAGACTAAAGATACACAAGAGAAGGTATGCAAGTTGAGAAAGGCACTATATGGACTTAAACAGTCACCTAGAGCATGGTTCAAAAAATTCACCAAGGTCCTCAAACAAGATGGATACTCTCAGACACATGCAGACCACACTTTATTTGTCAAACACTTCGCAGATGGGAGAATCACAACTTTGATTGTATATGTTGATGATATAGTTCTTACAGGAAATCATGTAGGAGAAATGAAGAGACTTAAGATGCTATTATCCAAGGAATTCAAGATTAAAGACTTAGGATATTTGAAATATTTCTTAGGAATGGAGGTGAAACATAGTACCAAAAGAATCTCAGTTTCTCAACGCAAATATGTTTTAGATCTCTTGCGTGAGACTAGCATGAGTGAGTGTAAGCCTGTTGAAACACCCATGGACCCTAACACCAAACTAATGCCTCGAATTAATGAATTGGCAACTGACAAGGGGCAATATCAACGTTTGGTAGGTAAGTTAATTTATTTGATCCATACACTTCCAGATATAAGTTTTTCAGTCAGTGTTATTAGTCAGTTTCTTGACAACCCATCAGTAGATCACTTGGAGGCAGTAAACCGTATTCTAAGATACTTGAAGAAGGATCCTGAAAAGGAGCTCATGTTTAAGAAAACAATTAATAGGAGATTGAAAATTTATACTCATGCTGATTGTGCTGGATCTCCTAGTGATCGAAAATTCACATCTGGATATTGCTCATTTATTTGGGGAAATTTGGTGATATGGTGTAGCAAAAAGTAAGCAGTGGTAGCACGTAGCAGTGTCGAGGTTGAGTTCCGTGCATTGGTTTTAGGCATCTATGAAGGAATTTTGCTAAAACGACTACTATACAAACTCAAGGTTGAACATTCAGAATCATGTGTGACAACCAGTCAGCAATTGCAATTTTCAAAAATCCAGTCTATCATAATCGAACTAAACATGTGGAAATTGATAGACACTTTATCAGTGAGAAAATTGAAGGCAAGATGATCTCCTTCAACTATGTTCCATCTAGGCAACAAGTAGCAAATATCTTAACCAAAACATTGTTTCGACCTAATTTCACAGAGTTAAATGTAACGTTTGGTTTGGAAAACATATATCACCTAGCTTGAGGGGGAGTGTAGGAAATCAACCTAGGAGTATGGTTAGTTTCCTGATTTTCAGGGTGAGACCAACCCCTGATTTTAGGAGTGCAGTTTCCTGATTTTCAGGATAAAACCAACCCCTGTTTTCAAGATGTTAGTTTCTTGATTTTTAGGATGATTTGCAACTGTATACTAATAACTTTTAGCAGTATATTAGACATAACAAACGTGTATATAAAGTGATCTGATATTAAGAAATAAATAAAGTAATTTTCTGTAAAATAAAAACAGCTTCAGTTATACCAGATCAGAAGAGTGTTTGCATCAAAACGGACACCATGGACTAAGCTAATAAGGTGAAGGCCATTGTGTTCTTATAGATGTCCCTGCTGATTTACCGTGCCACTTTGGATGAATAACCTTGAAACTTTGAAGGTAGCTAGGGATTGGTTCTCTATTTACAATTGATAACTAGGCTCCATTAGAAAAGTGTTAACCCACACTGCAAATGATTGTGGTGGCCAGAACTTACCCATATTCTCCACACTTCAAATGCATCAGATCTATGTTTAAGTCGAGATTAACAACAATGTTGTCAATGGATTTTTTTTTGGCTATTGGTCAGTGAAAATTTGGTGAAACTGGAGGAATGATGCTTTTCGAGCTTGCAATGATGCAATGCAGAATTTCCATTTAAATATAGCTGGTGACCACATCTATGAGTTATGGGAAAATCTCGTGACCCTTGAAAAAGAAAAGGAGCTGTGGTAATTGGTAAAATATTGGATGGTTAAGTTGCCTAGCTAAGCATGCTTTATGCTGTTGGATATACTACAGATAAAAAAGAAGAGGTTTGGTACCTTAGTGGTACCTCTTTTAATCAAAAAGTATTTATATGGGCCTATTTCTCAAAATAGTATATTAGTCTCCTATTTACTTTAAGGTACACAAATAGTCTAATTTCATATTTTTAATTGGGGATTTTATCACATGTTTACCACATGTGATATAAGTGAAGGATAATTGTGACATTTAGAGGGTTTGGTATATTAATAATACTCATATTTAACAAAAAAAGATACGTAAGTAGATCTATATTTTTATAACAATACACTAGTAGTTATTACATTTAATTTTAGGTATATCAATGATCCAAAATTGATATTTAATTTGAAATTTTAGCATGTGTCACATACATGGACAAAATTTTCTTTAAAGTAATTAAAAAATTATTAATAAATAAAATTAATTTATCCTTAAAACCAAATGAAATCATGAAAAACTCTAAGAAAGTCTTTAAAAAAATCATAAAGGAATAGAATTATGTTGAAGCTTGCAAAACTATAGATGACTTTGTGATACAAATTTAGGGTTTGTATTTGATACTAAAATATCTAAGTAAAAGATAAGACTTATGTTTTGAAATCATAAACTAGAGACATGTTTAGAAAGTGTGAAGAACCAAATTATCAAGAATGCCAATTAAACATACTGGTTTAGTTATAACAATGCATATAAGTCAAAAGTTCTAACAACAGGTAAATAATTTATATGACATAAACATGCACATGATAAACCATAATAAGCAAAAAGTGCAGAGAAAATAGGAGACAACACCCAAGTATTTATGCTTGAAAAACATATTAGGTAACAAAGGAAACAACTTAATAAATTAGATGAGATGATGTCTATATGATATGACATATGAATAACATGACTACAAAAAAAATATCCTAATACTTTGGCACTACATGATGCTCATATAAAAAGTTGCATAAGAAATGACAAGTTGAAAATTGAGTGGTGGTTTACTTGCAATAAACAATTTTATTGATATGTTTGTTTTTAATTTTTTGCCCATATGTGTGGTACTAGTATATGTTGAAATTCACAATTAAATTTTAATTTGGACCACTGATTTACCTAAATTAAACATAAGGATTAAATTAAATGTAAAAATTACAAGTGTATTATTATAAAAATATGGGTCTATAAGCGTATCTTTTGTTAAATAGGGATACTATTAAAATACCAAACTCTATGATACAATTAACCTTCACTTATGTCACATGTACTAAACATGTAATGAAATCCTCGACTTAAAACATGCAATTGGCTCATTTGTGTATCTTAAAGTATATGAGGGGATTGTTATTGTACTATTTTGAAAATATGAATCCACATAGGTACTTTTGGTTCCCATTAAGATACGGAACCCAAAAAAGAAGAGCATGGGCTTTGGCCCATTGTAATTATAGTTAAAATGGGAATTTGTAGAAGAATTGGAAGTTCCAATAGGATCAACTAACAGCAGTACGGAAACCCTTGATCATAGTGGAGTCAAAGGGGCATTGAATGCGTACTTTATTTATGTGAATATGGTGTCAATATTTTGAAAGATGAAAGCCAGATGCTCAAAGAAAACATGAGCTAATATTCTCAGTTGGTTTCTTTGTGTTTTCAAATGCTTGAGGATCACATAATAACTAACAATTATTCTTGAATGTGCTTTCTACCATAAGCTTTCTTGCCTACCTACACTTAATATCTATCGTACTGCATTATACTGCTCTTTGAATGTGCTTTCTACTGTAGCTTTCTTGCCTTCCTACATTCGATGTATATCATACTGCTCTTTGATATTCGCCCCATGTCCATCACTGACAAGGTGTCTGATGCTTTTATACCCAGGTTGTTGACATTGGTAGGAATGATCTAGATGCTGATACTTCATCTTACCACTGCAGGTAAACTTCTTAATAATTTGTTAACAGATTTTCACTTAGCTTTGATTTTAATTTTGGCTCACTTTAACAGCATCATACGTCACATTCCCTTAGACTCTATTGATCCGTCCTTGGCAATTGGATTTTATTGTCGAGACAAAGGTTTGTTCATCTCAAGTGGTGGAATCTCATTTATTGAACCATAGCTTCAGCAAGTTTTAGTTGATTCACTCTTCTTTCTTCTTATTTACTTGTTCGTGTTGCAGATGATTTTGATGACTTTTGTTCACGGGCTTCAAAACTGGTAGATGAGGCAAAAGGTGCCCCATTGTTTACTGTGACACATGATTTGCCAAAGTCAGCTGGCCATAATAATGTTGCAGCAGACAGTAGTCGGGTTAAAGATGGCGGTTTATCAAATGCAGCGCTTAAAAGCGACACAGGGGATTGCTCAAATGAAGATGACTGGCAACTCCTTTGAAAATCAGGAGGTAGCATATAAGCGAGGACAGGGATTGGGAGCCTCTTTCATTGTTGTTTTGAATGTATCAAAATGTCTATTCAATTAGATATTAACTTCAAATTGCGCACATCTCTTAGGAGGATCGACTTTTGATGATGGTTTGAATGAATGGTTCTGTAGGGCACCACTAGTAACCTAACGCCCAATAAATAATGTGGATTGCTGTCTTTTACTGACTCGTGGGAGTGTGGGTTCATTCGTTGCCGTATTGAAGCTTGAAATAATAACCAACTAGGTGGTGTTGGAACATTTGTGGTACTAAATCATAGCTTTGTAATGATTTGTTTATAGATAGTCACATTTGTAAATAAAAAAGAATAAAAATAACGTGTTATGATTTTTATTATTTAATTACTTTTAGAGTTTGATGAAATTTTCAAGCCAATTATATTTGATGGTATGGTTCTTTTTGGTGAAATTTGGCAGGTTTCTTTTCCTAAAGTTCAACAAATCCAAGGCATAACGTAGGGCACTTTTGGATTATTAGTTAATTTTATATGTTGACTTATAATCATATCTTTCTATTACAAAGATTATTAGTTTCTCAGAAGAAAAAAGCACATTATTAGGTAATAATGTATTTTTAATATCTAGATAGGTATCCATTGGTTGATCAGTATCTCAAAGGCGATAATTGAATAAGAAAAAGAAAAAAAAATCTAAACCGAAAATTGCATCAAATTTTCTTTGCAAAATTAAAACCGTTTTTCTTGGGTCTAATTCACGAATCGGCTTTGGATAAGCGGCCAGTATCAAACTTTTCACGCAGATCCATATTAATCTCTTTTCTTAATATAATGGTATTACCCCATACCAATAAAAATGAAAGGACAAAAGACATTTTATTTGGTAATTGGAAACAAGAGCCTCTTACAGATCTGTTTATGTATGGGTTTTTGAGTTATCGCAATTTCTTATATAAAAATACAAATTTTTATTAAATTTGAGTTTAATTATATCTAAAAATTTAGGTTATTAGATGTAGTATTATCATCATTTATATATAAGGTAGATACTTCATGCATGTAGAATTTTTTAACACTTTTTCTCATATCGACGGTCCATTGATGGATAGTGATGAATTTATAACTGCGTGTCATGAGATGAGTTTGACTACTTTAATACTATGTTAAATTTAAGTTTAATTTTATCTCAAAACTATAATCGTAAAATAGAGAATTATCTTCATTTATATATAACCTAGTTACTTCATATACAATAGACTTATGATTTTTTAACATTATTTATGATTGTAATAGTAGTATTGAATTATTTTTTAATGAACTATTTTACCTTCATGTCACTTTATCAATATTCCCCCCTATGCAAGATTAGGTTTGTGTTCTATATGTTTCTTTTTCTCGCTCAATATAAAATTATCTTTTTATGATCCAGTTTTATAACTTTATTATGGTACTCCTAGTCATGATTATTATTTCAAATTATGGTCTTTAAATCCTCTAATTGTGCATATGAAGCAATCGTATGAATCTCAACATTAGCTTTTACTTTTTGGGTTAAATGAGTTTTTTTCATTAATTTGAACTCTTATCTACTATACATGCATTCTGTGGAGGAGGTTAAGCTACTTAAACTACCATTAATAAATAAGAACTGCTCATAACTAATTATTTATTTAATATACACACTTTAAATGTTTAATGACTATTCATAAGGACTTATTATTAATTAATAAAAGCTTTTATATTTCATAACTACCCACGACTATTTATTAATTTTCCATACATTCATTTTTAGTATTCAATAATTGCTTATCATTCAATAATTATTTTAATTAACTCTTATTTCTCTTATCTCTCATTTTATTTTAATTTAGTGATGTATTCAAGAATTATAAATTGATGTACGATTACATTAACGTGGTACCAATAAAATGTATTTATTAAGAATTGTTCCATAACTCAAAGACTATATAGTTGATGTTAAATTGGGTCCATACTTACCCCTCATCTAATATTTTATAAAGTATTCAAGATATCATGATGTTATTTTATTTCAACAAACTTCTTTTTATCACTAAAGAAATTATTTTTATATTGAGAAAGAAAGAAAAATATATTTTGTTCTAATTACACTATTCCATATTGTTAACATCTCATAAATTTTATCTACTTATTGTATTAATCTCACTCCGCATTTTAAGGTTGATAGTAAGCATAAAGGTTATGCATCTTCACTTCTATTATATAACACTACTAAAAAAAAAAAATCATGAAATACTTGTCTGTGTTATACACAAACTAAACTCCAAATAAAAAAGGATAGTTTTGACACTATGGATAGGGTTGAAGCTTCAAATTTTTTAAGGGGGCAAATGGTAGTAGGTATAAGAAAATATAAAAGTTAAAATTGTTTCCAAGTATAATTAGAGTTTAGTTTGTGTATATTATTATTTTTTATTTTAAATATAGAATAATAGTTTTATCAATTAAATTAAAAATAATATAAATTAATTATATATAAAATATTAAATTATGTAGAAAGAAAATAAGAAAGAGATATTATTAAAAAAGTGTTCACAAAAAAAATAAAAATAATTCACATAATAAATTATAAAATAAATTATATACCAGAGTGAAAACTTATTGAAGCGAGCGGCGGTAACAATTAATTTATAAGCTCTAAAATTAGTTATTTGGTGCATATTAATCAACACTATATAACTACCATATATGTGATATAAAATACACTCTTAATTTAGAATTACTATATATCATAAAAACATTTCAAATGCAAATAATTTGTCAAAATCTTATTTGGTATAATTTCGTGGATCTAATTATACTATCAATTAAACACTACTAAACCAAGATATATCACAAATATGTGATTTAGACTTTTCCTTAATTAAAAAAGAAAAAGAATAACACACGGAATAACAAATTGCAATGTACCATCTGCAAGTGCAATATTGTTGAAGCAAAAAAAATTCTCACAAATTTCTCTCTTCAATAAAAAATAGAGGCTGCAATGGAATGTAAAGATTAGTAGTAGGGAATTACAGGAGGTGGAGGAGAAGAGTACGAAACTCCTACAATTGGGGGCAGAGGCACGTTATCATCAAACGAGGATGGAGGAGGTGGACTCTGTTGTTGTTGTGATGGTGGTGGTGGTGGTGGCTGACGCCAATGTTGTTGAGGTGGCTGTTGATGGCTCGGTGAAGGCATTGAATGATGGGTTGGTGGTGGTGGAGGCGGCAATTCCGGAGTTATACACCCGATTGATGGTGGTGGTGGAGGCGGAGGTGACAATTCGGGAGTTACACACCCAATTGGTGGCATTGAGGGAGGTGGTATTGGATTTGATGGTTCATGACTCATTGGAGGAGGTGGTGAAGACGAAGGTTGATGAGATGGTGGTGGTGGTGGAGGTGGTGGGGAGGAGTAAATAGGGGGTGGAGGTGGTGGTTGTGATGAGTAAACAGGTGGTGGTGAGTAAACTGGGGGTAGTGGTGGTTGGGAGTAAATTGGTGGTGAAGAGTAAAGCGGCGGCGGTGGCGGTGGCGATGGCGTGGAGTAAACTGGGGGAGGTGGTGGAGAAGATGGAGGTGTAATGTGTTGATAAGTTGGCGGTGGCGGTGGTGGTGGTGAAACTAGAGGTGATTGTTCGGGTTTTGGCGGCGGTGGGGAAAGATGTATCCCTGGTGATATGCTACTAGTTGGTGGTGGTGGCGACGGTGATGAATGATAGGGATTAGTAGGAGAAGGTGGTGATGCCGACGGCGGTGGCTTAGTCACTGGCGAAGGGTTAGACAGTGGTGGTGGTGGAGAACGTGTTCTATTGGATGGTGATGACTCTGAAGTGGGAGGTGGTGGAGAAGGACGACGTCTTGGACTTATAGTCCAATTGCGACGTGGCGGCGGTGGTCTGGAGATCGGACGCTTTGGCTGAGGGGGTGATGGCAAAAAACCACCACCATTACCGCCGCCTCTTCCACCACCATTACCGCCGCCGCTTCCACCACATTGGAGTTTAGAACAATCAACAGGACGAGCAGGTGTAGAAGAGCAGTCTCTGGGAGACCTTTGATCAACCTTGCCAGGAATACAGTTCTTAGTACCATTAACAATTGCATTTGATCCTTTAGATAAAGCGACACAGCTTGGAGCCTCTCCAGTGAAATAATTGAAAGAATAAGTAAAGTTCTGCAAATTAGGCAACTGGCAAACACTAGATGGAATAACACCAGTAAATTTGTTGTGGGCAATATCCAACTGTTCCAAACTCTTCATTTTACCAACGGAAGAAGGAAGTGAACCTTGTAGTCCATTGAAGCTCACATCAAACACTGTCACATTCTTCAAAAGCCCAATCTGAGGAGGCAAACACCCAGTTAAATTATCATTCAGTAGTATGATCTCGTTCAAAGTTTTACCCATTTTTCCAATACTTCCTGGAATACAACCACCCAGATTGTTGTTAGCAAAAACAAGAACCGAAACCGGAGAGTTTCCAAGGTTTTCCGGTATGCCGAAAAGAAACCTGTTATCGTTGAGAAATATAGCGTCTAGATCTTTGTCAAATAGTTTAGAAGGAACTGGACCTTCAAACTCATTGAAACGAAGATCTAAAAATTTGAGGGAAGGTAAAGAAAGAACAACATTGGGGAACTTTCCGACAAAACGATTGTTACTTATGTCAAGCTCGTGAAGGAACTTCATTCGTCGGAAAGTGGTAGGAACGGAGCCGCAGAATCGATTAGAGTTTATATGAAAAAGTGCAAGGTCGGAGAGGAAGCCGAGCTCCGAAGGAAGATATCCAGCAATGTCGGCGTGATTGAGATCAATGCCGGAAACAACCCGCATTGATGGGTTGGTCGGAGAAGGAGCACAGAAAACACCCATGTAGGAACAAACGTCAGAGCCATTCCAGTTTGAAGTGAAGTTAAATGGGTCAGAGAGAATGGTGGATTTCCAAGCTTGTAGAGCAATATAAGCTTGTCTAAGTCTTGGGTTTTCAAATTTGAGATTTGGGTCTATTTTTACTGTGATTAGAGAGTCTAGGTCACCATCATGTGAGGCCGAGCAGATCTGAGATATAGTGAAGAGAAAAAGGAGGCAGAAGAAGGTTGATGAAGTAGACATGGTGGAAATAGGAAACCAACCAGTCACATGAAGAAGAAGGTGGGTGTAGACAATGACACTAGTGTAATGAGGAGGAGATGGAGGAGAGTTTAGGACAGTATGCTATTTCCCATCTTCAAATCTTGTGTTTATATAAATGGTTTTTGCCTTTTCAACAGAGATTTGGTTTCATCCTTTGTATGGTTAATTAATTATCTTAAGATAAAGATTAATTATTAATGCGACTGATCATTTGAAATTAAAATATAGTTTTATTTCAAAATGTTTTTAAATTAATAATTCATATAAAAGATAATTATAAATTTAAAGAAATAATTCTTATATAATTATAAAAAAGTTAAATCTTAATATTTTAATCTATAGTTATTAGTAATAATTGATAACAATAATTAGGTAAAAATAAATAAAATGCTTTTTATTAAGTTTGGAAAATACATGACATGCTGGCACGTTCAAATTTCTTTTATGATGATGAAAATAGTAGGAAAAAAATAAATGGAGAAACACAGCACGTTCAATGTCCTGCTTTGTAGGGTTATTTTCTATTGATATTTTTTTATTTAATTTTCTTTAGGGAATTTAATAATGAGCCAACTGTAGGAACACTATTGAACTATTGTTTTAATTTTATTCATATTATTACATTTTTTTTCTTTTTTTTTTCTCGTTTATAATAATTAACTGGAAATGCTGTAGTGGGGATCAATTTTTTTAATAAAAACTAATTATATATACATTTTATTAAATAAATATTTAATTTATAATAATATTTTGTTTTTAATTTATATATATATATATATTAATATATCTTTGTATTTATTAATAATATTTAAGAAACATATAAAACACATATTTCTATTCACATACTCAAAAAAATATTAATTAATTACACACATAATTATAATATTATATGTTATTTACAAATATATTTTTAAATCAATATATTATGATCTAAAAATATTTCATATATCTAAATTTAATTCATGATATTTAAATATCAATTAAATATTATAAAAATTAAAATTAAAAAAAAAATCTCGATGAAAAACTTAAAACTAAAACTTTAATTATTTTTATTTACATCGTCAAAAAATTTCATATTTTATTTGAATTTTTTTAAGATAAAAATTTTAAATTTTTTCAGTAGTTTATTTATTCATTTTTATCACTATTATAAAACACAAAATTGTTACATTTCATTGGTTCAAGAAAACAGAGCGCAACAATTACACATAAAAAAATATTTGTATTTATGTTTTAACAATATGTATATTTAAATACTTTCAAACATAAAATCATATATTATATCTTATTCTTTATATTTAAATATGTTTTTTGTTTTTAGTGTTGAACACATGTATGATATTGATATTATTAAATTTTTAAATTTTTATTTATATTAGTTAATTTTTATTAGAAATTATAAGTATATATCTTGTAATATAATGTAAAAAATTTATTTTTAATTAAAAATAATCTATTATAACTATCAACTTCTTATTAGATTTATATCATAATATATTTTTTACTCTTAAATATTTAAATATAATTTTTTATTTTATATTAAAAAATTTATACTTTAACACCCCTCCCGATATATTTCTAACTTTAATCCTCTACAACAATTTATATTACCCATTGTACTGTATAATTAATAATATAAATTAAAATAAATTTAATAATATTTTATAGGATTACCTTTTAACATAAGGTTTTGAAGGGAAAGAATAATTATTGAAAGGCTTGACTTATTCATGATCCAGGATTCTTAGGACGTGCTTTAGTCCTGTCCAAGTTACCGAGACAGCAAGACATGAACTGGAAAAAGGGCCAACTTTTTTACTAAAAGGCAAACTAGCAGTGACGGAGGATTATATTGTATGATATATCATCTAATCATGTTACGATGAAACAAAAGAAATCAATAAAAAGGAGAAATGGAGAAACAATAATGGAGTCAGTAAATGGGATAGGAACCATATGGTATTATGGTTCAACAGCTTTTTAGTTTTATAATTAATTTGTTATCAGAAGTCAGAAGTTGAAGTAATTAAATCATTAAAAAAACAAAAAAATAATATTATTTAAATAAAATTATAATCATTTAAACATATTCAATACTATTAATTATTATTTATTGTTGTAAGTTTTATAGATTTATTTTGTATAAATTTTCTCTTTTATTCTTCGGCACTTGAGCTCCTTTGTAAAATGCACAAGATTAAGTTGTGGTATTTTAAACTGTGAAACTAAAGGGTCTTTTTGTCCAAAAAAAAAACTATAATACCTTGAATGCCCTTAAACATGGAACTAAGAAAGGTTTTATTTTATAGTGAGTGAAAGAATGCGGAAAACTGAAAAAAGAGTAAATTGCATTGGTGGCGGTGGATTGTAATTTGTGTTGAGTTGGCCAAAGAGAGATATGGGACCCGTGTCCTCACGATCTTTTTAAAGACAATTTCAAATGAGAATCTCTCTCTCCCTCTCTTATTTTCATTTTGTTTTTGTTTTTTCTCCACCTTCCAAACTGGAAAAATTAAGAATAAAGATATCTCAAAACCGCGTATATAGATTGGAGAGAGAGAGAGAGAGAGAGAGAGAGAGAGTTTTCCTTTTCATTTCTGACGATGTTAATCAATTCATTCATTAAAGTGAGCAGTTCAGAGTTCAAACAGTTGTATCATACATACCTCCTTTGTTTATTGCCGACGACAATATTACATTTTGCCCACCAATGTCTACATTAGATTCTCTACCAAATTAATTTATCATTTTCTTTTGACCTACACTGCACATCTCGTTAGTGTATTTTTTAAAGGATTAATACCCGTGTTTCTATGTCTTTTTAGGGTAAACAATTTTAATCTTTATCTTACACGCCTTTTATTTAATTAAATATTTAACAAATGACTTTTAAAAAAAAAATTAATATCATCAATTAAACTCAAAATAGTAAATACAACAAGGAGAAAGTAGAGTAGAAAGAGTTTTTTTTTTTAAACTTATTTATTTACTTGTAAATAGGATTCAACCACGAAAGATAAGGTTTCTGATTTAACATGGAAAATACATTTTTGCTGATATAGTAAATGTATTTACATATCCATGGATAGCCTCATAAACAAAAAATAAAATAAAAGAATAATACATTGTAAATATTATCATAACAACGTAATATCCATATATTTTAATTAATTTAAATGTTTTTTTTTACTAAAATATTATAAATATTATCATTAACAAAATATCAAAAATATCAATAAAATTTCTTTTATATTGTCAAAATTTATCTATTTATAATAAGTAATATAATTAAATAATTTAATTATTTCAAACATTTTAACTATTTATTCTATAATATTTTACAAAATATATATATATTTCGTTATATAATATTTTAATTAATTTATTGATTAATAAAAATATTATAAATATTTAAAAATATGTATATTAAATAAAAAAATTAGTTTAAAATATATGTAATTGATTGTATTCATGTTTTATAAAATTTTATTAAAAAAATTTCATATTTTTGATAGAGTTTGAATACTTTATTTAATTTTTTTTTCAAATTTTTAACAAACAACAACAATATTTTTATAAAAATTATACCTCAATATCTTAACTTTAACTTAACCTTACGTTAAAAACCTAAGGAAGGAACAATCAACCGCTATTCCAATCCAATAGGAGGTAACTAACACCGTCAATTTATAAAAGCATCAGGAGGTGCTTCTTCTGGAATCTGGCAAAAAAAAAACATGGGGGTTATAATCGAGAAAATATTAGTATTAAAAAATAATGGCAACTGCTCAATCAATCAACTCAAAAACAAAAAAACACCAATCATCGAGGTTTTGATTTCAGATATGCAAATGTGCAAGCAATCATTAATTAGCAAGATCCAGTGTTCGATGCAACTACAGATGCAGATTTCATAATATTTTGTAGTATATTCAACAAACTAGATGAGATACTGAAAGAAACTCAGACCAGCAGTAGCGGACTTATCCTTGGAGTTCAGGAGAAGTATCATATAGACAGTAAAATTATATTGTTTATTTCTTATCCATAAAATATTTAATTTCATAATTATAGCAATATCAATTAATAATAAAAAATTAATATAATTATAAATATATGATTTATTTTTTATTTAATGAAAAAAATTTATATGTATATTATTTAAGTATAAACATGTTTAAATTATTGAATTTGTAATAAGTTATTAAGTGATAAAAACCCAAGTATAATATTCAGATAAATATAATCCTATTTTATACACGTACATGTCATGAGTGCGACTTAAACCCATGTCACTAAAGTGTCTACACGCATAATCGTTGCACTATAAATTTGCATTAGCTCCCTCAATATTAAACATTCATCATAAAATTCAACTATTGTGAGTAAAGTTCGCATCACATAAGAGGTACTGCTATACATCTTATTACATCCCACTGGGGGAAGCAAAACTACTTGGTGTATATGGAAATGGGGTCAACTCGACATGGGAGAAAGGCTGAGAGAGTTTAGCAGTGGATGGTACTGGGTGATTGAGTTGGGAATGGAAGGCCTTTCTATAACATAAAGAGAACAAAGATAAAGAAGTTGGGGTGTGATGCAGAACTGTATTCACTATTAGGGAAATTAATTTGCTGTTAACATGCAAGTAAATGTTGATATTCTCTCCATAAAACAAATTATTGTTCCCGATTATACAAATTAAATAGGCTTTATTACCTCTCCAGGGTTCCACTTGTCTTTCAACCAAATAATAGCATCTCCAAAGACACTGTGCATGTCATTCCTGTAGGGTTGAATAGACAAGACATGAGATATATACTAGTACATGAATTTGCTTTCAGCATTTATAAATAAACAAAGAAACTCTACAATCATTTGTTTATAGTCTTCGACAAAGGACTTAATTATCTATTATATTTTTTCCAGTTCAGTAATTATGTTAAGTGTTACAGGATGAGCCTGGAACTTCAATATTAAAAACTCTGTAACCAAGTGGTACACTCCAAGTTATCAACCACTAATATTTCTTTGCTTGCTCTCTTTTGAAATTGGGAAATTGTAAGAAACTAAGAATTAAAAACTATTTTTTACTTTTAAAGTTGATCATGAAAGACAATTACAAATGATATTGCTTCTTGAATCTGAAGCTTAAAATTTAAAAGTAATGAAAGTTCTCACTAAAGCCTAACAAATAAAAGAGAGAGAATGTTCACGAACTTACACAGTGGTGACTTCTTTAGTTGCTTGTCCGGTTCCACTGGAGCTAGGGCTGAGCCCTGCGTGAAGGACTGTTGAAGGCTTATTAGTTGCTTCAGAAACCTGTGCTGAAACAGCTAATGTAGAAAACGGGTTGTTCTCAGCTCTAATGGCACCACTACTTCCAAATCCCGAGATTGAGGACGTAGTAGGAAATTGACTACCAAATGAACCTACCATATGACTATCAGAAGAAATACGAGAAAAGCATCAAAGAATAAAATGTTTGAATTTTACTGGGTCTACCAGATGGCATATTATTCGCTCCAAATGCACTTGAAGTCTGACTAGGAAAGGAATTGAGCTGACCAAAAGAATTATTTGATGATGAAGGGGAAGTGAGCTGACTAAAGGCATTATTTGATGGTGCAGGGGGATTCAGCTGACCAAAACCAAAAGCATTATTTGATGGTGCAGGGGAATTCAGCTGACCAAAACCAAAACCATTATTTGATGGAGCAGTGGAATTCAGCTGGCCAAAACCAAAACCATTATTTGATGGTGCAGGAGCACTCAGCTGGCCGGAAGCATGAGTTGATGGTGCAGCGGGATTCAGCTGATTAAAAGCATTAACTGATTGTGCAGGGGGATTTACCTGACCATAAGAATTATTTGGTCCTCCGGTGGGCCTGAGGAAAAATAACTCCAAAGGTCACACAAGTCTAGGGGGAAGCAAGGAAACAAGCATTTAAGATATTAAATTTACAATCACTCATCAATACAAATGCTTTGATCCAAACCTGATATTAAGTGATGTTCCTAGTTGACTAAAGCTTGAGACTGAAGGCGGGACACTATTTTGAGCACCCTGTGCAAATGCATTTGGAGTAGTTCCAGGAAAGAGATTTTGTGTGGAAGGAGTTGAGTTTAGTAGAACTGTGCCGTTCTTGCATAGATTTTCAAACTCAATTAACTTGGAATTTACTAAATTCCTTTCTCTCTCAACCTGCAAGATAACATGTTTGATGAGAACTGCAAACAGAGTAAAACACAGCACCCTGGTTAATTTTTACAAAATACGGATAATGCATATCAAGATTTCCAATATTTCTGCACCAACGTGAATTGAAATCAGAAGCAATAATTTTAGAGAAAATAAACATTACAGAACTTGGAGTGCATAGTGAAGACTGATGTAGATAGAGTACATGCTCTCTAAGTATTATTCCCAAAACTAGAAAGAAATGAAGAGTTGCATTAAGATTTAAGAACACAAATACTCTTCAAAGACTAATACCACTCCCAGTCACTTGGTCTTGGATAAAAATAGTTATAGGCCAATTTAGTTCTAAAAGCTAGCTATTTTATCAAAAGAATGCAAACAAAAGGAAGAAGAAAATAGATCATAGTTCACAAGAAAATCAGGGTCCCCCTCCTCTTCTCCCTCCCCCCCTTTCTTTATTCCACTATTAAGCATTCATTCTTAAATAAAAGCATTGAAATAAGGATGCAAGACGATCAGAAACAAATTTCAATGTCATACACTAAATGTCATTAAGCTTTCATTCTCAAACAAGAGCACTTAAATAAGGATGCAAAACAACCTGAAACAAATTTCAATCTCAGATGCACATGGGAACACTAAAGGAAGAAGAAAATCATTTTATTGCCTGTATTACCAATAAGAAAAAATTAGTATAATTTTTTCATATAATCATGATGCTTTGCGATTCACTAGAGTATCAATTTTAAAGTCACATATGTAACTTAATTTATAAATAATTAAAAATAATAGAGGACTGAAAGAAAAAGAAGGCAGCAGACAGTTCCTTAGGATTACATACCAGGTTCTCTATCAAAAAGATCAGTCACATAAAACCTTAAAGAAAAATGACTGGGTGCAAAAATAAGGTACTTGACCTTGATTTAGTGTTCTCCAAAATTTTCCTCTTTTTTATGATTGTGCCTACATGAACTCTTTATTTGCTTCTAATTTATTGACAGCCATTCCAACAGTCAAGAAACATACATATTCATTCCAGGGGAAATCGTCAGTTCGTCACAACATAAGCTTAAAAGAATAACAACGTGGTGAAACACAAACTAAGTTGCTTGACCGCAATTTTGTGTTTCTCTACATTTCTCCTCTTTTTTTTTAAGATTACACCTTTGTTATATTCTTTATGTTGCTAACTTCACAGGCACATAACCCTGATTATATATATATATATATATTATTAATAAAAATAATAATATTCAAGTAGCATAAACACAATATGTTACTCTAAACAATAATAAGAGAGCTGTATATGCTGCATCCGATTTTCTTACCACTGACTGCAAACTCAATCCACGCTTTGCATCATCATATGCTGCTGCCCTCAATTCTTCAAAGCTAACATCACCGACCATGTCACATGGAAAGCTGAAGGGAGAATATAGAAACTTAGAACAGAGATAGGTCATTAAAGCCCATTTTATCATGACAAGAATGGATCAAGACTTATAAGACAATACATCTATCTATACTCTGAAGATATAAATGGATGAAAAAGTTGAAGTAATAAAAAAAAGAGCCATGAAAGTATAAAATTGTACATCTTTTACTTTTCTTTCACGAATATACAACTTACCAGCCCTAGAAATTTCCATCAAGATAACTGAACTTGAGCCTTCAAAAATTATTTAGGTAACTAATAATGTTCCAAATATTGAAGAAGATAAATGATGCATGATGAAATCACATGATTTCTCTCTAGTGTGCCTCATTGTCTTTTGGAATTTATAATTGCTTGCTGTGTGAGTTTTCTCCCCGATGACATTCAGTCTAGACTTTGTTACTTATGCTGCAATTTACATACTGTGTGACCAAAGAATGCTCAGGAGTGAATAGTAATGTCTTTTTTAACAGATTGAAGAACGAACAGAAACAATCTTTATTTTCTCCCTTTAAAATAGTAGAGCTAGAAACAGCCAAAAATAATGTAAATATCTGAGACCAAAACTAGTCGGTGAATTTGTCTACCACGTAACTTACCTTGCTACCTTTACATTTGAACTGTTATATCCACACCTTAAGTGGCACAAGAAACATCTAAAATAATTAAGCTTCATTAAATAAAAATTAATAATGATCCATCAAAGGGAGCACGTGATTTAGCAAACAAATTATCATAACATATGACGGTTTTTGATTCTCAACTCAAGGAAATAAAGTTTATATGAACCTCTATAAACTCATTTATGGACTCTATTTTCCTACCATTTTCTCCCTACTAATTTCAACTTTCAAGAGCCCTTTATTTAATAGCAGAGATCAAAATAAATAATTAAATTAAAAAGTAATAAAATTGTCTGATTAAACTGCCGCCTACTTTTTCCAGTGACCGTAGCATGTTAGCCTCCAAAGGGGTCTTTCATTCTGAAAATCTTCAAGAATTATACGTCTGCAAGACTCAGGATCTGTGCACCTTCAGATAACAGGTTTAAAATGTGATCAGTTGTACTCACTTGACTATTTGGAAAAAATGAAACAACAAGAAGCAGCAAAAGAGAAGCATAATATCCAAATCTAGAACGAACTTGTGATTTGTTGACTGAGACTGGTTTTCAGATTGCCTTGATGAAGTGGGGCGAGTCCATTTGTTTTCAAAAGGCTGATACAGCAGTAAACCATAAGTGATACAGCAGTAAACTATAAGAACGAATATGCATAGAATATGGAAATTTTTATTCTAAAAGTAGATGGGCTGGAATGTTCATTAATCATTAGCTCAAGAAACTTTCAGATGAATTCTGTTGCTCTTTTTCATCATTCTCATTGAAAGAGTCTTGTCCAAGTATTAATAAGGAAATTTTTTAAATATCAGGTACAGATTCAAGAAGAAAGGACCTTGAAATGGGTCGGTTTTGATCCAAAATCAGTGGCCACATTTGACTGCGAGTTGTTTTGAACACCAAAACCAAAGGGATTTGGCTTTTGCTGTTGGAACGAGGTAGAGTTTGCCCCAAATCCAAAGGCATTTGATTTTGGTTGTTGCTGAGTAGCATGAGCAAATTTACACCTTTCACCATACTGACAACTGACAGAGCCATGTAAACTTTAAAGTTGAAACAAAGAAAGAAAATGCATGAAAGAACAAGAGGGGGAAAAAGGAGAATTAAAAAAGCTAGTAACATATGGGATATAGACAATTAGATACACATGGTAACCTTTTACTTATGCTAAGAAGAAAAAATATGAGCAGATACTGAGCCTATGAGCAACTTATTCAGGGATTAGCAAAAATAATCCACATCCGAATTGGACCAACTAAAAGATTCTCTTTAAAGCACCCAAAAGAAGTACTAAAAGATAGTTTAAACAAAGAAAGCAAAAGCATGGAAGAACAAGAGGGGGGAAAAGAGAATTAAAAAAGCTAGTAACATATGGGTATAGACAATTAGACACACATGGTAACCTTTTACTTATGTTAAGAAGAAAAAATATGAGCAGATACTGGGCCTATGAGCAACTTATTCAGGGATTAACGAAAATAATCCACATCCGAATTGGACAAACGAAAACGAAACAAAAAAAAGTACAGCAAAGAACAGAAGCTAGTTATGAAAGGATTAAGTAAGTCTCTAAAAGAATTCACTTCCAAATCCAGATAAATCTGAAACCCATTGGTTTCTAAGCTCAAAAACTATAAACCCCTCTAAATTACCTCTTCTTGTTTTGGGTTGGTTTTTTTTTTCCCTTAGTCTCCCGGTCTGAAATTTATCAGAACACAATGAGTAAATCTAAACAAAAGTCATTATTAAAAAGTACATTCATCCCTAACCCTGCCGAAGCTTAGACATATCAAATTATTGAACAAATAAGACTAAAGATCAAACTAAATAGAAATTGAAAACAAATTACTCTATAACTCATCAAATTAAAATCTAGAATCACGTACTACAGCTGTGGAAACCAAAATCTATATCTATTTTTAAATCGATTCTTCTTCTTCTTCTTCTTAAAGATAATGTGAAATGAATGCAGTGATTGACAAGAATTGAGAAAGAAAGATTGTAGTACAAGTACGGAGTACCTGCCTCGCTGGAAGTTTCTACAAAGTTCTTTCTTCATGGGCATTTTCCTGAGAAGTGAGCTTGCAGATTGCTAGATTTCTTTGCTAGTCTTTGTTTAAATTGAGCTGTTGCAGGGTTGCTGCTTAATTTTATCCCCAACGCACCGAGCGAGGACCTGCTTTGGGGTTTATTCACAAAACTTCTCAAATTCACATGACCGCCACTAGGTGTTCACTATTTGTGTTCGTTTCGAAACGACATGATTCACATTGTCGTATCAACTAACTATATCATATTCTTTATTTTAACGTACAAGGATTTGACCCTTACCGCACTTAATAAGCGACCCTGTAAATGATGAGTGTATATGTAAAATTGTAAAATGTATTTAAAAAAAAAAAGATTCTAATTTTTAATCCTATTTACTTTTTCATTTTGTAGAGAGTGAATAATATAATTTAATAATTCTTTTGTTTTAAATATCCAAAAATTATAGTTAAAAATAACCAAAATTTATTAAAATTAGATTCAAAAATAACTGTTTTATGGTAATTTTGTAGCCCATTTAATTTATCAGTGAATAATTATTAGTAAATTGAAAACCATTAGCAATCATATTACTCATCGTTATAATTATTATTTTTCAAAATTTATTAAAATTAGATTCAAAAATAACTGTTTTATGGTAATTTTGGAGCCCATTTAATTTATCAGTGAATAATTATTAGTAAATTGAAAACCATTAGCAATCATATTACTCATCGTTATAATTATTATTTTTTTAAAATAATATTATACAATTTACTCAAATCTTAACATAAAGCATTATAAATTAGATGAATAATCATCTTTCTCCCCTACTTTCATCCTCCGTTAAAAACTATTTAAAAAAAATAAAATTAGTCATATTTGTGTTATCAATACTCAAATTTATTTATAAGATTTATAAACCAAAAATTAACGCTTTGATATCAGATATAAGCGAAATATTATTAAGATAAAAAGAAGCAAAACATTCTACTTTTAAAAGTTTAGATTTTTAGGAAGTTCTAACAAGTTTCTATTCTTCAAAGTTTAGATAATTTTGTATTTTAATAAAGTTTAAAAACATCTTCTTCTTTTTTTGAAATTTTGTACAATTTTTATTTTTAAAAAGTTTAGAAAAGTAGACTTTTCTATATTTAGAACATATATATTTTTATTTTTATTTTTCTAAAGATTAGAAAATTTTCTCATTTAAATTTTTTTAAATATATTTATATTTTTCTAAATTTAAAGAATTCTTATATTTTCAGAAATTTTGAAAAAAATTCTGTTATATTTTGAAAACGTTTGGACAATTTTTTATATTTTTTTAAATTTTGAGTAATTTCTATTTTAATTAGGTTGTCAAAAGAAATTTAAAAATAAAAACTTTTCTAAATTTTTTGAAATTTTTTTCCCAATAATTTATAAAAGAGAAAGTTTCCAATATTTCTAAAAAAAATCATATTTCAAAAAATATAACATTTGTAAATTTCCAAAATATAAATTTTTCTAAGAAAAAAAATCAAAGTTAAAAGTTTTTCAAATTTTCTAAAATAGAAATTCTTTTAAAATAACTACAAAAATAGAAAGTTTTTCAAAACATTTATTTTCCAAAAAATTTAAAAATAAAAGTTTTCGAATTTTATATGAATTAATTAAGGAAATTGTAGGTATGTTTGAGTTGAAAGTTGAAATTATACCACTTCAATTTGATAGAAGAGTATGTAAAAATTCAATGTACTATGAGAGACTAAATATATTCTATTAGAGATTAATTGTTGAAGGCAAAAAGAATCTAGAGAAGATTACTAAAACCGAGAATCTTCTTAATATGTTAACTAAATCTATCCCTTTTAAGTACATTCAAGTTGTGTTTGGAATTGATTAAAATTGGAGAAAGATGATGAAGGTGAAGTGGAGGCAGTGCAGGTGCATCTATCGAGCTCTTATGAGCAATATTGACTCAAGGTGGAGATTTGTAAGAATGACTCAATTGATTCTTATACACCCAAATAGAAGTTATACAATTCAGCATGCAAGTGTTATTATAAACAATTTCATGATCTCAACTCTGTGAGCGAGTAGTAAGTGATCAATGTTGGTGTATGTTGTGGTACATGCTGTAACAGTGGCAGACACCAATATTCAGTAGAGCAAAACATGGAGCAGATAATAATATTAGTGGAGCCATAAAACATGGATGTGCAGGAATTATGGTTATTGTATACATATATCTTAACTCTTGTATAGAAATATAACAGAAAATAATAATGAAATATACATGATAATTATCAAAGGGACACCATAATCCATTGCTACCCAAACTATGAACCTTTTTGGGTAGCAAGAAATCCACGGGAAATCCACCGTCTATTGACATGAAATGTGGCCATTGTGGAAACTCCAAACACACCCGTGAAAACTGCTTCAAACTACATGGGTATCCAGAACGATGGAATGATCTTCAAACACGGAAGAAACGGGAAACCACTGGGCGAGCCGCTGTGACTACCAATAATGCATCACTATCCTTTATTCCTCTGGCCGAATCTTCTCAGGATCCAGGTATTTCAAGTAAAACATTTCACATCTCTACTCGTAGTGATAATGAGGATTGGATTCTAGACTCTGGAGCTACAGATCATATGACATTTGACCCAAAAGATCTCTCCAATACAACCCAGTCGAGACAGAGCCGTGTTGCTAATGCCAATGGGGCCACTTATCCAGTTAGAGGGGTTGGAACAGTGACTTTATCTCCTTCATTATCATTATCTAATACATTATTTGTACCTTCTCTTTCAAACAGACTAATGTTTGTAAGTCAGGTCACTTCAGATCTTAACTATATAGTATTGATGTATTCTACCTTTTGTCTTCTACAAGATATTCTCACCAAGGAGATCGTTGGGCGTGGTACTAAGAGAGGAGGGTTATATTATGTGGATGACCTCAGTTCAGAAAGAGCCAATAACATGCAACACACTGTTGGTAACAAGGAACGCCAGATTTGGTTATGTCATCGTCGATTTGGGAATCCATTATTTGGGTATTTAAAACACCTACTTCCTAGTTTATTTTCAAATATCACACACTCAGATTTCAATGTGATACTTGTATCTTAGCAAAAAGTCATAGGGCGTCTTATCCTTTGAGCATGAATAGAAGTACGACTCATTTTGCTTTAGTACATTCTGATGTTTGGGGACCTTCCCCGGTCACTACGCCATCGGGTCATCGTTGGTTTGTAATTTTTGTTGATGATTGTACACGAATGACATGGCTTTACCTTCTCAAACATAAAGATGAAATATTTTCTACGTTTCACTTGTTTCACACCATGGTTCAGACATAATTTTTGGAAAAAATTAAGATCCTTAGGTCTGATAATGGAGGGGAGTATGTTAATCAACAATTTCATACATACTTGGACAACCATGGTATTCTTCATGAAACATCGTGTTCACAAACCCCACAACAGAATGGGACTACAGAGAAAAAGAATAGGCATATTTTAGAAACTGCTCGGGCCTTACTAATTGGTGCACATATGCCAAGTAGATATTGGAGTGATGTTGTTACTACAGCTTTGTATCTACTGAACCGTATGCCCACAAAAAACCTTACAATTTCAGACTCTATTAAAGGTGTTATCTGATCATGTTCCCTTGCCTATTATATTGATGCTTCTGCCCCGAATTTTTGGATGCGTTGCTTTTGTCCACCTCCATAAAATCAACGAACTAAGTTGGATCCATGTGTTGTCCGATGTGTTTTCTTGGAGTATGGCATAAAAAAAAGGGATACTGATGCTACGATCCTATTACTAAAAGAACCTACATTACCATGGATGTCACTTTCCTAGAATCTGAATGTTTTTTTCCATCACCAGTATCCAATTACCCTCTTCAGGGGGAGAGTTATGGTGAAGAACGAAATTGGCTTGAGGTTGAAATATTAGATACTAGTAACAATCCAGTATATTCGAATCATGCCAACAATATAGATGAGCCAGTACCTAGACCCAAACTTGAACTTCTAAGAACTGAATCTGAACTAGTGACTGAATCTCCAGAAGATGCAGTGGTTGATGCACCCATCCACTCTCTAGTACGCAATGATCCTCTTGCTGAGAATACTCCTGAGGTAAGTTCTCCTATCGCACTTTTACGAACTAATGCTATAGATACATCTGTTGGTTATGTTCTACCTTTCAGACACAATCGAGGCAAATCTATAAATCGATACTCTCCAGACAAAGAGGAACAACAACCTAAGTATCCAATAGCCAATTATGTATCTACTCAAGGGTTATCATAACCTATCAGAGCTTTTGCACAAACACTATCTTCATGTCAAATTCCAAGCAGCGTTGAAGAAGCCTTATCTTATCCAAATTGGGCTCAAGCTATAAAAAAAGAATTTGAGGCATTGCAGGGTGTTAAGAAGTTGCCTTAAGGAAGGAAGATGGTAAGATGCAAGTGGATTTTCTCCATTAAGTATAAAGCAGATGAGTCAGTTGATCGATACAAGGCGAGGCTTGTAGCAAAAGGGTATACACAGAAACATGGTATAGATTATCAAGAAACCTTCTCACCTGTGGCTAAACTAAAAACTGTGAGAGTTTTGTTATCTCTTGCAGCAAATTTAGATTGGCCATTGTACCAACTTGACATGAAGAATGTCTTCCTTCATGGTGACCTTGAAGAAGAGATTTACATGGATATTTCACCGGGATATATTGTTACATCATGAAAAGAAACTGCATGTAGATTACAATGAGCATTGTATGGACTAAAACAATCACCTCGAGCATGGTTTGGCAGATTGAGTTCAGCAATGAGAAAATATGGGTTTCAACAAAGCAACTCTGATCACACTCTTTTCCTAAAACATCGATTGGGAAAAATAACAGCCCTTATAGTCTATGTAGACGACATGATCATTACAAGGGATGATAAAGAAGAAATCTCTAAGCTTCAAGAACAACTGTCAAATGAGTTTGAAATGAAGGACTTAGGAGGGCTCAAATACTTCTTAGGTATTGAGGTAACAAGATCAAAACAAGGTATATGTCTTTCCCAAAGGAAATATACTCTAGACCTACTTGCAGAGGCAGGATTACTAGATTGTAAACCTGTCGGTATTCCTATGGTCCAAAATCATAAACTTGGAGAATATGTGGACCAAGTGCCAGCAAATAAACAGAGATATCAACGGTTAGTAGGTAAACTCATATACTTATCTCATACTCGACCTGATATTGCTTATGCTGTGAGTGTCGTGAGTCATTTTATGCACTGCCCAAGTGAAGACCATATGGATGTCGTCATGCGAATACTCCGTTATTTAAAATCCTCCTCTGGGAAAAGACTTATGTTTTCAAAAAATGGTCAATTGGAAGTCGTTGGATATACAGATTCAGACCGGGCAGGGAATATGAAGGATAGAAAATCTAATGCTGGGTACTTGACGTTTGTGGGGGCAATCTTGTTACATGGAGGAGCAAGAAGCAAAAGGTAGTTGTCTTATCTAGTGTTGAAGCTGAATTTCGAGGAATGGTCAAGGGAATATGTGAGCTCTTTTGGTTGAAAAAACTTCTAACTGAGATTGGTGTTGCTACTAACTCTGAAATGAAATTATTTTGTGATAACAAAGCAGCCATTGTCATCTCTCACAATCCAGTTCAACATGATCGCACGAAGCACGTTGAAGTAGATCGAAACTTCATTCAGTTTCCATTTGTTAAATCAGAAGATCAATTGGCTGATATACTCACAAAATCTGTGTCTACAAATAACTTCTACAACTCACTTGACAAGTTGGGCATAAGAGACATATATGCACCAACTTGAGGGGGAGTGTTGGTGTGTGTTGTGGTACATACTGCAACAGTGGCAGACACCAATGTTCAGTGGAGCAAAACATGGAGTAGACAATAATATTAGTGGAGCCATAAAACACGGATGTGCAGGAATTATGGTTATTGTTTAATTTTCGTTTTCCTTATATACATATATCTTAACTCTTGTATAGAAACAGAATAGAAAATAATAATGAAATATACATGATAATTATCAAATAAACACAATATTTGTCAATCAAGATCGTGAGTCTCTTTAAAGTCTATAAATACAAATGAATGTGCACACGTGAAGCTGCATAGTAAGTTTTGAACGTGTGAAGTTTCTGATATGCACTAAAGGCTGTGAGGGAAATTGTTCTGAGATTGCTTTGTATGCGAGAGTGCTGATGGTAGTTTATGATTTGATCAATTGTCGAGAGGATGTAACTTGATTCTTGTTCATAGTGAATTCTGGTTATGGATTAAGCATACACACTATGTGTTGAACCACGTTATATCTTGTTCCTTCCTTTGTTAATTTTCTTTTTGTGTGTTGCATGCATGCCCCTATCTGAGCCAACATGAAGAAAATCACTAAAGAAAATTTTGTGAAATATATTGTTTTAGAAAGTATAAAAACTAAAGAGCAAAGACTTTTGTTGAATTTTGATTACTCTGTAAGAAATGGATTTATTGATGATGAATAAACGAATGTTTACAACCTATTTATACAAAAGAAAAAACAAAATTGTAATAATTAAAAATAAACACAATTATGGAGAGGCATGTTCTTGGACAACCTATCCTTCCCCACCAAGCTATTTGTGGTTGCTTCCAGCTAGTGTGTTGGTTGTCATCAGCTGGATATCATGTTCTTTAACATTCCTCCTCAAGTTAGAATATATGTTAATTATTCCTAACTTGTTAAGTAAGCTTGAGAACTGTGGAAAACTCAGGGATTTGGTAAATATATCTGCCGGTTGCTCTAATGTAGAGATATGATAAGTTTTGATCATTCCAACTTGAATCTTTTCTCTTACTAGATGGCAATCGATCTCTATGTGTTTGGTTTGCTCATGAAACACTGGATTTGATGCAATGTGAAGAGCTGCTTGATTATCACAATATAACTTGGTTGGTTGGGAGTGTTTGATACCCAAATCATCCAAAATATATCGTAACCAGGTTACTTCCAACATGCTGCTGCCATAGAGTGATATTCTACTTCTGCAGTTGATCGTGAGATTGTATTTTGTTTCTTAGTCTTCCAAGAAATTAACGAGTTTCCAAGAAACATACAATATCCTATGGTTGATCGTCGTGTATCTGTGCATTTTGCCCAATCTGCATCACAAAAAGCATTTAGTTGTAATGAACTAGTTGCTGAGAAAAAGAGACCTTTCCCTGGTGTGTTCTTGACATATCGTAGCACTCGTTTAGCTGCTTCCAAATGTGGTTGTCGTGGTTTATCCATATATTGACTGAGAATGTGCACAACATACACTAAGTCAGGCCTTGTGATGGTTAAGTATATTAATCTCCCAACAAGTCTTCGATAGGATGTGGGATTACTGATGAATTCCCCTTCAACCTTACTGAGGGATAAATTTTGTTCCACAGGTGAATTGGCAGATTTGGCACCAAGATAACCCATGTCCTCCAATATTTCAAGTGCGTACTTGCGTTGTGACAGAACAATTCCCTTCCTGGAACGTGAAACTTCTATGCCCAAAAAATACTTTAATTCACCGAGATCTTTAAGCTTGAATTGTCTCATGAGATGATTCTTAGTTTTCTTCAATGTCTTGTATATTGTTTCCTGTTATGATTATATCATCTATATAGACAAGAAGAGCAGAGAAGGAATTACCACGGGTTCGGACGAACAGTGAGTGATCATACTTGGATTGGTTAAAACCAGCTAGCTTAAGTGTTGTTGATAGCTTGATGAACCACTGTCGTGAGGCTTGTTTGAGTCCATACAAAGATTTATGTAGCTTACATACTCGTGTTTCCCCCTTTCGTTGGAATCCAGGTGGAAGGGACATGTAGACATCTTTATAAAGATCACCATAGAGAAAAGCATTGTTGACATCGAGTTGTCGAAGATGCCAATTTTAAATAGCAGCAACGGCAAGGAGAAGCCGAACAATGACAAGTTTGGCTACTGGTGCAAAAGTTTCTTGGTAGTCAAAACCTTCAATTTGACTGTATCCTTTGGCCACTAACTGAGCCTTGTATCATTCCACAGAACCATCAGGATTATACTTGATTTTGTAGACCCATTTACAACCAACTGGTTTCTTGTTTGGAGGAAGCCGTTGAAACGTCCAAGTGCCATTAGTTTCAAGAGCATCCAGTTCTTGTTTCATGGCAAGCCGCCATTTTGGATCATTGAAAGCTTCAACAAAGGTGGTTGGTTCCCTGAGAATGGAAATAGAAGTAGCAAAAGCACGATGTGCAGGTGATAATTGATCATAGGTAAGTACATGAGATAAAGAATGAGAAGTACCTTTGTCTTTGGACGATGCTGAGTGAGACGAAGGGAAGGACTGAGAAGGTAAGGAAGCTTCTACATGATATTTTTGAAGGTAGCTAGGAACATTGGTGGATCGACGAAGCCTATGTGTGACTAGTGTTGGAGGAGATGTTATGTGTGGTGGAGAAGTTGACGATGATGTTTCTGGAGATGAATTTTGAAGATGAAGAGTGTCTGAGTTGATTGTTGGAATGACAGATGGTGTATGATCAAGTGATATATTTGGATTGGTTGATTGACGGATGTTGGGTAGGTCATCATAAATAGTATCTTCTGATGGAGGAAATAGAGTTGGAGTGTTGACAACGGAAGTGAAATAAGGAAATACATGTTCATGAAAGATAACATCACGTGACACTAAAGTCTTGTTTGTTTCCAGATTGTAGACACGATAACCTTTGATCCCAGATGGATACCCAATGAATATACATTTATGTGACCTAGCATCAAACTTGGTAAGTCGATCATGATGTGTAGACACAAAACAAAGGGAACCAAAAACACGAAAGTGTTCATACCTAGGAGTTTTGTGAAAAAGGACTTCAAATGGTGTTTTACCCTTGAGAACAGGTGTTGGAGTACGATTTATGAGGTATGTGGCTGTAAGAATGGCATCTCCCCATAATTGTTTAGGAAGATTGGCTTGGAAGAGCAATGAACGAGCGACATTGAGAAGATGACGGTGTTTGCGTTCAGTAACACCATTTTGTTGAGGGGTAGAGACACAACTAGTTTGATGAAGGATTCCCTTGGTAGAAAACAATTGGGTCATAGAGAATTCTGGTCCATTGTCACTACGAATGATTTTAACTCTGGATGAAAATTGTGTTTCAACAAGATTGATGAAGGTGGTAAGAAATGTGTGTGTATCAGATTTAGTATGTAAGAGATAAACCCATGTGCATCTTGAGTAGTCATCAATAATAGTGAGAAAATAACGTGCTCCATTAAGTGCTGGAATGTGATAACCACCCCAAATATCAACATGAATCATTTCAAAAGGTGCTTTTGTATTGATGGAACTTAAAGGAAATGGATTACGTGTTTGCTTAGCTAATGGACAAATATAACAATCACTAACGGAACAAAAAGGTGTGTTGATGGAAAGAGAAATTACACGCAAACTGTTATTAGATAAATGATCAAGTCGTTGATGCCATAGATGAGAGTTGGTGGAAGCAGTGTTTGAAACGGAGAAACATCCAGCCTTTTTAGAAATAGTCAGGTAGTAGAGTCCTGCTTTCTCAGTTCCCATCCCAATCGTCTTCCCTGAGCATTTGTCCTGAACAAAGCACATACTATTAGTGAAGGTGACATGGAAAAATGAGGTTTGAGTTAGTTTGGCTACTGAAACTAAGTTTAATTTGAAGGAGGGAACACACAAGACATTATGGAGTATGAAATTATTTGAGAAATGTACAGTGCCAATATGTGTGACACGGGCAAGAGAATGATCAGGTAAATGCACATGCTGATTAGTGATTGGAATGCTGGAGCTCATAAGGTTTTGGGAACAGACCATGTGATCAGTTGCCCCTGTATCAAAAATCCAACGAGTTTCTGAATGGAAAACAGTTGCACATAATGTGTTACCTGAAGAAGTAGTCACTTGATTTGCCATGCTACCTGATTTGGATTGATTGAGAAGTGTAAGAAGCTCTTGATATTGGGCAGATGTAAGATTGTGGGATGGTGTCTTTGTGTCGGAGCAGCTTTCCTGAAAGTCAGTATGATGAGCTTTGGAAGGGAAGCCATAACTTGTGTTTCTCTTATCTTGAATTACTCCTTTCTTCCGACACATGTTGATGTCATGTCCATTCAAACCACAGAAATTACATTTGAGATGCTTTCGACAGTTTTCAAAAATGTGTCCATTGAGACCATAAAAATCACATTTGAGGTGACTCGGCAATTCTCAGAATTATGGCCTATATAGTTGCATCTATTGCACTTGAGATGTGGGTTCCTTGGTGGGTAATTTTTCTGAGGATATTGTGGACGACTATCTCTGGCAACAAGTGCGGCAGCTTCTGGCATCCTTCCTATGCTTTGAGTGGAGACAGCTCTTTGCTTTTCATCTTGAACAATAAGTGAATATACCTTATTTACTGTAGGTAATGGTTCCATGAGCAAGATTTGTCCGCGTGCTGATGTGTAAACCGTGTTAAGGCCCATGAGAAACTTTATGGTTCGCTGCTTTTGTTGATATTCTTGTAATTCCCTTCCGGCATTTCCTCCACAGTGTGGAAGAGGACATAGTGCATCACGACTATCCCATAAACTTTTCAATTTGGTATAGTATTCTCCAATGCTCACACCTTCTTGCATGCAATCATGGATCTCTTGCTCAATGTGGAATAGGTGCACACTGTTGGTGTGCGAAAATGTTCCTTTAATTCTTCCCATAGCTCATATGTAGTATCACTATACATGACACTTTCTACAATTTTGGGTGATATGGTGTTGAGGATCCATCCTTTGACAAGGATGTTGCAGCGAGTCCATTGTTTGATTTCTGCTTCAAGGTTTGTTGATGGCCTTTTGATTGTGCCGTTAATGAATCCTTCTTTGTTTTTGGTTATTAGAGCCATGAGCATTGCATGACTCCAAATGTTATAGTTTTCTTGGTTTAAGGATTGAACTACGAGAACCATGCCTGGTTGGTCTGAGTGGTGTAGATATAATGAATGGCTAGGGTCATCATACCATTTTGGTAAAGTAGGGTTGGTATTGATAGTCATAGACATTTTTGGTTGAATAAATTTGAAAGAACGAGATAGGTTTAAGTGTGTTTTAGACAATAATGACTATTTATGAAATAAATAATGGACTGAAATATGCTTTATCTTATAAAAAATGAGTCAAGGATTATAGAATCGGAAATTTCAGCCGCAGAACTGGTCGAAAAGTGGGTGAACCGGTGTATGGAGTGGTTGGAACGGTGGCTGCAACGGTGAAGCACTGAACCGGATGAAGACCAGACCGAACTAAGGACCAAACCGGGTGAATGACGCGTCGTTTGTTTCAGTGCCGAGCAAACGACGTGTCGTTGGAGTCGTCTTCTTCAGCAGCTGGCGCATGTTGGAGCGTGTGGCTCCGACGAGGCGCGTGGATCACCGGCGAGTTTAAACAAGGCGCGTGGAGAGGTATTTTGGCTTGATTTTAATTGCAGATTGCTCGAATTTTTCTGAATAATATGATGGGATGAAATTGAAATTATTTTGTGAATCGAAATTGGTTTTGAAAAAAAAACAGATTAAGGAAAAATGGGAAAAAAAAATCTATGAGCTGATTTTTCTGGGAATTGTTTCCTAAGCTCTGATACCATGTAAGAAATGGATTTATTGATGATGAATAAACGAATGTTTATAACCTATTTATACAAAAGAAAAGCAAAATTATAATAATTAAAAATAAACACAATTATGGAGAGTCATGTTCTTGGACAACCTATCCTTTCCCACCAAGTTGTTGGTGGCTACTTCCAACTGTTGTGTTGCTTGTAACCAGGTGGATCTCATATTCTTTAACATACTATGTCATTTACTAAAAATAAAATGTCACAATAATATTTAAAAAAAAGAGAAAAAGATAAATAAAAGTGTCAAATAAGTGACAACAATGGAGAAAGTAATAGATACTTAGAGATACATAATTATAGATATATATATATTTTGAAATAATTAATGTAAACAAATGTAGAAAAATTTAGAATTATCAGAGTAGCTACCAGCTACTCCAAAATAGATATAAAGACTGAGCAAGAGCAAAGCATCTTCGACCCATTATACAATTTTGTTGTAACTTTTGCACAATTTTGGTATAAAAATTACACTATATTTTTCTTCTCTTTAATTCATAACACAGAAGATATATTTTTTTATAAAATATAATTTTCTTTTTATTTTAATTTTTTATTAATTCCTTAACAATTATTAATGAACTAATTAATTAATTATTAATAATAAATTTAAAATTTATATTTTTTAAGAAAAAATTAAAAACCTACTAACTAAAATATATTCTGAATTATATTATGGATCGTTACAGAATTGGAGATCATTAGATCATTTTCTAATATCTATAAACTTTACTAAATATATATGATAAGTTGCATATACACTATATTATTTAGCTTTTAGTCTTCTAATAAGTCATGAAGTAATACGGCAATAATATCATTACAAGAATTTTGTTGCTCAACTAAATGTTGATTATTTGGTAGTAAAGAAAGCTTAGAGTTTGAGTCTTAGTCATAAATATGTGAGTAATATATTTATTTAAAAAAATATCATGATTCAATCATGTAATCGTTTTTTTAAATAATAAAGAAAAACAAAATAAAATAATAATAATTGTTTTATTATTAAATAATATATTGTTACCGTTACAAAGCTACCCAAAAAAAAAAAACTGATTAATTTTATTCAGGATATTGGAATAATTGTATGCTAGCTATTGCAGGATAGCTAATTTGGGCCGTGTACGGGCTCGGAGTCTAAACTGGTAGCCAATATGGGGCTCCTTACAACACGTTTGTGTTCATAATCCGTCCAGCTTAGAAACCCAAAAACCTCTGCTTTTCCCAACTGTTTTGGACCCTCTATGATCAGCTTGAAACTCAGCTTCTGATTCTTGTTTTCAAACACCAATTTGTTTGGAACAACTCTTACACGTAACCCAGCATTGAAACGTGTAACACTTGCAACATATGTAGATTGTCCCTCTCCTACATTTGTCAATGTCCTTTGAAACTTTCGTACTACAATTTTTGGTTCAGACTTGTTTCTAATATTTACATTAAAGAATGCAATAAAAGAAGGGTAGTTAATATCTAAAGATGGATTGGAACAATTGTAGGAATTTGACCCAGTGATCACTTGAATTTGTTGCGTACTATAGTTCAGTGCACAAAGAAAGTTTATATAGTCATCAATTTCTGTGTCATAGACTAGACCAGGGTTAAGAGCCTTGTTTGGATTGACATGACCAGCCCCCATAGCTAAAGGACTTGCTGGTTGGTAGTTAAAGGCAATGTCTTTGATAGGGCCTAATGCATTGTCTGTATTATCAGCTGTAGTCATTATGGCTGATCTAATAGCTGCAGGACTCCATTCTGGATGTGCTCCTTTTAGAAGTGCTGCTATTCCTGCTACATGGGGACACGACATTGATGTACCAGTCAATAGATTGAAATTTCCGTATAAAGACGTACCGTTTACCACGGTAACTGAAACATTTTTAGGCCATGAAGCTAGGACTAATGTCCCAGGACCCATAATGTCAGGCTTCAAGACAGTTGGAGAAGTAGGAGATGGTCCTCTAGAGCTGTAACTGGCAACACTTGGTGCTGGTTTGATACCAAGTCTAGTTACACCAAATGTCATACTTGCTTTTGGTTTTGTTTTGGTGTGTACGTTGCTATTGATGTAATCTATAACAATTTCACCTTCATTTGGGTTCAAGAAAATTGCTGGGAAACTACTTTGAATGAACAAGTCCAAATCAGTACTATTGGTAATGAAAACACCTCCTGAAACATTGGATTTTTGTATATTTTGAACTTGGTTATTCAGTAAAGTACCATTTGTGTCAAGACACACCACAAATATTTTCCCAACTTTCTGCAGTAGTTTAAGATTGTCACATGTGTTAAAGAAAATAATTGGTTTTTGTGTTGAAGGTGAATTACTATTGCCAGGATAAAGAGAGGTGCCCGTGACTAAATTTCCATTACCAAGAGTCAAAATTCCTGAAAAGTCACGGTCCATAGTAGCAGCAGCAACAGTGAGAACCCAAGGGGTTCCATTATGCAAAGATCTGTAAAATGGCCCATCATTTCCTGCAGAAGTGGAGACAAAAACACCCTTCTTCAAGGCTGCAAAAGTGGCTATGGCAACTGGGTCTTGATAAAAAGGAACAAAATTAAAACCAAATGACAGGGATAAGACATCAACACCATCAACAATAGCTTTGTCAATTGCTGCAATAATATCAGATGTCTTAATACCTTCATCCCACAAGGCTTTATACATGGCAACTCGTGCCTTGGGAGCTATGCCTCGAGCAGTACCCGAGGCATAGCCAAAATAAGATGCACCTTGTACATTACTGCCAGCAGCAGTTGTGGATGTGTGGGTTCCATGTCCATCTGTATCTCTAGGAGAATTCATTGCTATAGTCAAGTTGGGATTTGAAGCAATGAGTCCTTTGTTAAAAAAGCGAGCACCAATGAGCTTTTTGTTACACAAAGAAGAGTTGAATTTAGGACCACTTTCACACTCCCCTTTCCACCTTGATGGAACTTGAGACATTCCATCATCACTAAAGCTTTCACTTTCGGGCCAAACACCGGTATCCACCAACCCAATTATGATATCTTTGCCATAATTTGATGTTGGCCATAAGCCATAGTTGGAGTTTAGGTCAAGAAATTGAGAAGAATGAGTGGTATGAAGTTTTACAGTTGAATCTTTAATAGAAGAAATATAACCTGGTAAGGTCTTTAAAACTTCAAGTTCAGTGGGAGACAAATTTGCACAAAAACCATTCATAACATGAGAGTAAGTATAGATAAGCTTATTAGAAGAAATGGCAAGAGAGGGTTGGTTGTCAAGTTTAGAATTGAGTGATATAGTGGAAAGTGTGGACAAGTACCAAGAATGGTGATCAATGAAAGCTTTTGGCATGAACATTGAATCCATATGAATCAAATAATTGTTTGATTGAGCTGAAACAAGGTGGGATAGGGTGACCAAGGAAAGCCATAAGAACAAGGCCATTGAGGAGATAAGGGAAAAGAATAATATGCAAGTTGGTAATCTGCCCAGATAGATATTTATAGTGGATTCTGAATTTAGATATATATTTCTACCTCATCTTTAGACTTTTTTTTTTAATTAATTTGTGCCATAGTATCTTCTTTGGGATCTTTTTTTGTGTGTGTGTGTGTCTAGAGCAACGCTAAACATCACAAGTTGTTGCAGTTATCATGTGGCATTGATGGAAAAGTTGGTTTTTGGGTTTCAATTGCTGCAAAATGAGGACCACTTAAACTAAGGAACCAATCATAATGTAACAAATAGATTGAATTTTGTCTCAAATTAAGACATAAAATATTTCATTTTTATTTATATGTATATTATATACCCTAACACACTCATATAAATCAAATTTAAATTCATAACATATCTAAATTATTCAACATATTCTTTTGTTATTAATACGGTTAAAGAATTCGATTAATCAAAATCATTAACCAATATATTGAAACTAATGGATTTATATTGGTACTGATTATACACATATAATTTAATATAAAATTTAATTTGTATTGAAATCATTTTTTATTTATGTTGTTCTTTGCATTAATAAATTTTTAATACGTCAAATGGTGTAAAATCTACTTCAATCCTTAAGTTTTTCATAAAACAGACATAAAATTGAAAGAGTTTTAGATGAAAAATTTATAAATAACTAAAAAGGTGACATATGAGACATGTTTATATGCTAGAGTGGTTTGCATATATATGACATGAAAAATATCCTTCTTTTAATAATATTATTCAAGTTTTAATAATATTTTCCATTTATTCATATTACTTAATTAATCAAAAAAATAATTATCATAATTAAAGATTACTATTAGATATATTTCATATTAAGTTGTTTACTGAACGTTAATTAATCGAGTGATCAAATTTATATACTAAGTTATTGACGTATACCAATGATATCTTGACAAGTGTAACTAATATTAAATTACCTCCAACATTTGGTATTTACATATTTAAGTCTATATAATCGAAGTTATTCTATATGCTCACAAAAAAGACACTACCCTGATGATTGTATGGACCGCAATGTGACACGCTCGCTTGGGGCAAATGGCACAGAAACGCATGCTGATGAAAGTGGAGGGATGAGTATCTCACAATCTATGAAATTCAAAAATGATGGGAATTTAGCCAAGAACAAATAGTGGTATGTATATATTCCAATCATATTTGTGACATGTAAAAGTTTGTTGAGATGCTAACTAAAGATGATAGATGGAGATTTTAACTCAAAGAAGATGGAGCACTATGCAAAGAGGACATTGATTGATTAAACAAGTTTTGTCTTGGAAGCAAGGGGCACAATCTCTTGCGATGATCTTTACATCAATTCATTTTTAGCTGAATGGTATAAGAATTTTACTAGGCCTAGCATTCAAAAAAATCTTACTTATAATTTTCTACGTATCTATTATAAATATCGATTAATCATTTCGTTCCTAATTTTTTCACATTTTTTTAATAAAAATAAATAATTAAAATAATTTTATTTTATTATGTCCCTATTATCTATGGTATGCAATATTTTTTTCTCGTTATTGCCCACATTTTAATCAAAACAAAGTAAAATGTTGTATGTATTAAATTATACTACATTTTTACTTATGAATTCAAATCTCTTATGAGTCTCTATAATTGTTATAAAAGTTTTCACAAAAAGTTAATCTTATTGGAAGAAATAATCCAATAGACTTTATCTATTAAAGTCAAAGAATAAAAAACCCATGTGAAAGATGTACATGACCATTTGAGAAGTAGTGGGAGTTGTTTTCTCGGGTTCAAAATGATCATGTTTTACAATTAACATTGATTTATTGGGGACCTTTTTTTTCATTAGTGATTAGTACAAAATTTGGTGCCATACGACATACAGCATAACTTTTCCATTAAAAGCTACCATATATCTAATTCCTTGTGTTGTATAGTGAAGAGTAAATATCATTTAATATCGCGAAACATCTTATAAATAATTTTTTATAATAAAATATTATTTACTATTTGTTATATACCCCATTAGTATTAATTAATCCTTGATTAATTCTCTACCGCTTATACTTTTTCTTTAGGCTTAAATATAGATTTGTTATACCATGTGAAAATATTCATTGTTTTTAAGATTTTTTAAAAATAATAATTATTATGTGTATAAAATAATATAAATGTAAAAAATATAGGTAAATTGAAGGACCTTTTTATCATTTATTTGCTCACAATGCCATATAGCAGCATATCCAATTTAAGCTGCTTCAAACCGTGTTTTTTTTTAATTGAGCTCTTTTTTAATTATTTATCACATCTAAATGCATGTCGCTTGCTAATAGCCTGATACTAGCTAGGATGGAACCAGAATATAAATTTAAAGGAGCCAATTTATAAAATATATATTTCTTATAGAAAAAAATAATAATTAAGGTTATGATGTTAAATATATATATATATAGTAAAATGAATAGAAACCGGCTTTAATTAATTTTGAGATATAGTTCCTTTAATTAAATTTTGAGAAGTATTTTATCCAGGTAAATTCAACAACTTAAAATTGCCAAAACTATGAATAATGAAGCTAATTTGTATAATTAATTATAATTAATGTAAAGCATACAATCTTTTGTAATTTGGGATGTCCAAATTAAATACATATTTTAATCTCAAAAAACTCCCATATATACTTCATATTCAAACTTCAAAGTATATTTTATTCATGAAGGAGGTGTGACCTGACCCTGTACCCTTATAGACATAAGGGTGGCGGCCCGTCCATGGCTAATACCTCGTAGGTTGAGGAGAATTCGCCTGAGATGAGGCTTGCATGTAATTAGCTAATGTGGAAAGCGTACGTTAATTTCATAATTTCCTTATTTACATAAAAATGTACACTTTCATTCCCTTTCTATCCACCAGTACATCATTAATTAGTTTCCTACTTCATTTTAAGGTAGATATTAAATTTAATGTTACAAATTACAATTTATCATAAACATATATGTATGTGTTTATGATAAGATAGGAGTAAAATAAAAGTTTCTCATTCAATCAAAGAGCCACATCATTAGTGTGGGCTTTCTTTCTGTTCAACAATAATGCAGCAAGATAAAGACAAATGAAAGCGGAGGTACGATTGATACAGAAGGTATCAAAGTTGTTTCTCTTTATTTTTAATTATGTGGCCTAATTTGATATCAATTTTTTTTTTAATTTTTTTAAACTCCATGCCTCCTTTGGATTATTATGGCTTGAAATCAATTTGCCTTGGTGAATACAATATGTGATAATACGAACAACAGAAAGAAAAGAGAAACACGATGGAGAAAGATAGAAAGCAAAGAAGAAAAATCTTGGTTGAAGAAGGATTAATGGAGATGAGACCATGTTTAAAGCAAAAGAAGAAAGAAAAAAAAGTAGAGCTGAGTTGAAATGGTGGGGAAAGACGATGACACTGTTTATTGCAAGTTTTTTTTTTCTTTTTTTAATGAGACAACATATCCCTCATTTTACTGCGTCATAATTTGAAATAACGAAAAAAAAAATTAAAACTATAAGTAAGTGTGGACATAAGTCTATTAGGATAAACGAGATGACAACCGAAATACTTAAACATTCTTATTTAAATAAAATCATCAAATTTAATTATTTTATAATATTTTTTTTAAATTAAATATACTTAATAAGTAAATTTAATTAACTTATAATTAAAAGATAAAAATCAACCGTTACATATAATTAATATTTTTTATAAAGAAACTCGAATTAGTTTATAATATTTTTATATAACAAAATTAAAATTAAATGGATATATTTGGTTTTAAAAAAGTAAGATCAAAACAAACTTATTGAATTACCAAAAACAACAACCTAAAAGGTTCGGTTCATGTTTAATCCGATTAATTCAAATGATTTTTTTATATTTCTATTTATATTTCTACTTACTTCTAACTTTTATTTAATTAAGAGATTTAATTGGTGAGCAATTATATATATTCATCTTAAATTTTGGTGGGACGAGAATTGATGGGATAAATAATGACTAAAAGAGAAAGAAAGATTCACTTTTCGTCAACATGAAGAGACTTTTTGTTCAATGACCCACGTCTTGTAGCTGATCTGTATAATAGATTAATAAGCAATTTTCAGTACTATCAACATTGAGTTTTAATTTGGTACTACTTGACGTGTAATGAAGGAAATAACCTGTACGTTCGACTATAAACAATGGGACAAGGGCTATATGCCAAAATGTGGTCATCATCATCCATATTTTATTTTTTTTGTTCAAAGAAGAATTAATAGTCAATAATAATATTTAGTGTTCAGGAACAGAACAAACAGTACGCTAAATGGAAAAACGGTTTCAAACTTCCATTCATGAATATATATATATATTGGGTAGAGATGTTAAAAAAAATCCTCCAAGTCTAAATTTTATCCATATTTATACTGCATGATCATCTGATTAAAACTAATTAATTTAGGATCATGATTTACATTGTTATTATAATTATTTTTCAATAATCACAACTTTATATGATATTAACATTAAAGTTTAATTAATTATAAATAAAAATAAGTAATTTGTTAAGAAAATAATAAAGTAACTGTGACATATTATTATTACTTTTTATAAAAAATATATATATTATATAATTTAGTGCAAATGTTTTATTTTTCACTAAAAAAATTAATTTATTTTTAATTTATTAACTTAATGATTTTTTTTCAATCTTTTTTTATTAATCAGTTATTTTAATTGATATTAGTATAAACAAAACACAAGTCACAAGATTATGTATGCATGAAACCAACCCTCCCCTAAAATTGACAAAAAATTCCCAACCTACTATTCAATCACTCAAAGTTAATTAATTCATTTAATTTATATAAAATAGGAATGAATAAGTGTTTAAATTTTATTAAGAGACTAAATTTATGATTAAAAACTATTTTTAAAGTTTTAACCTTTTAACCTTTCCAAAGTTTAGTGCACCTTCCACTAATAAATAATTAAAATTTCACATGTGTAACTATTTTCTTCCATACTTTAAATGGTGAACCTTTTGGTGCAATAGTGTTATACAATTTAATGGGGCCATCTGAAAAAAACAATATTGATGAACCTAGCTTGCTTAAAGGCTTTGAAATTATGCCAAACAAAACAAAAAGCTGCTACAAATTTCGAATATTATTCTATTTAGAAAAATAGGTTCTCTTTCTTTTTATTAATATTACGATAATAATTTTTATTATTATCATAATAAAAATATATAAAATATTTATTTTATTTTTAATATTTTTAATATTTAATAAAATTATCATTAATAAATTATTAATATCATAATAATAAAATACATATCATTACTTTCTTCTTTTATATAATGAAGATCGAAAAAGGCTGGCTCTTAATTATTGCTTTAGAAGTTATGAGAGTCTAATTGGTAATTGCTTTGGAATCATTTTTATTTTTTTGGGAGCCAGGTCATTTAATCAATTTCTTTTAAGTCCTCCTAGCTCGGGTAATAATTAGTTAGTGTCGTACATATTTGTTTCATATTTATTTAAGTTGTGTTCGTTCATAGTCATGTTATGTGTTTAACTGAATTTGAATGATAGTTAATTTATCTAAAATAATTTATTAACTTTTATTCTATACATGAATTATATATTTTTTTCAATAAAATTTAAAAGTAATTAATTAAAAATGATACTTGAGGTTATTTTAATTTTATTAATTGAATATATTGATAACTTTTTTTTAATTTTTTTATAATTTAGTTATTTTATTTTTATATTAATAGATACTTTAGTTATTTGAGAAAAATACTAATGATTTTAATTTACTTTATTTTCACTATTTTTTTACTTTTTAATATATTTTTCTACTCAAACATCTAATAAAAGAGTCATTGCATTAGTAAATTTTATTTTAATTTTTTCAATAAAAAATGTTCTTTAATAAATAAATAAAAAGTAAAATGAAGTAGTAATATCACTAAAGTATGTTAATTTAAAAACATGCAACTAATGTATTTAATTGGTTAATTAAAGAAAATCACCAAAATATCATCTTACAAATTCATTATATAAGAAACAATTATAATTTATTTTTCGTAATGTTTAAGGATTAAGAAATAATTTTTTTTTACAATAATTTTTTTTAATGTATAATGATTTGATGTATTTTTATTTTATTGATTTAATTATTCTTATATTCTTTGTTTAAATGAAATATTTTTTTTAAAATTTATGCACCGATAAATAAGACTTAAATTCTAAAATTTCAACATGTTTAAATAAACTCTATGTTATTGAGTTACACCACGCAAGTTTTTAATTTGTGAATTTTATAATTAATATTTAGTATGTTAAAATATGCACAATCTAATTTCGTTTAATTTTTTTTAACTACATCATTGTATGTTCGTGTTCGTGTTCTTGTTCATGTTCATGTTTTTAACCAAAATTTACATATTTTATTATAAAAAAATAAATAAAATATTTTTATTAATTTATTTATTTATAATTATAAGAAAAAATAACTTTACAAGTAAAAAGACTTAATAGTTAATTATAATTAAAAAATAATTCATATCATAATATATTAATTTTTTAAGATATTTGTGGTATTCGAACCCTTCATCTTTCTCTTGGAATTAAGAGATCATTTAAGCAAACCATACAAGTCGCAATATATTGATTTCATGTTTTATATTATAGCCGGAATTAACAACCCTAGCTATCTAAAGTCTCAAAAAAATGTGAAGCTTTATCTCAACAAATGAAAACCCAAGACATATTCGTTGATTAATTTGTTGGATACTTTTTTTCATTATTGTTACACCAGGTCTAGTTTAAATTAAAGGAATAAAAATGTTTTGAAAATCATCATTTAAGCAATTTTATTTTGAAAATAATAATATTATATAAATTTAATAAGGATACTTTCATATATTAAGATATAAATTGATATTGATATAATAAAGAAAGAAAATATATGAGATTTTTATATTTAAGTAGTGTTGATAATAGTTGTATCTAAAAATCGGATGAAATTGGATGAAATCGAAAAATTAAATTGGATCGAACGGTTTTATAAATCAAACAATCCAGTCTAATTTATACCAATTAAAATTATTTTTCAAACAGTCTAATCCGATTATATTAATTTTTAAATTGATAGGATCGAATCGGTTTAATAATATATTAAATTTTTCATATTATTTCTCATAAATTATTGATTAAATTTTAATCAAAAGTATATAAATGTATCATATTTATATATTATTAACCGTATCAAACTATTCGATTCAATATTTTTAATAATCAAACGATCTGATTCAATTTAATTTGAATAATATAAACAGTCTATTCTGATTAATTTTTTTTTACTTAAAATTAGACCGAATCGAACCGTGAATAACTCTAATTGATAAATAGTATATTTATAATATAACTTATTTTTCTTTTAAAAGAGAGAAAAAAAAAACTTTAAATAAAGCTAGAATGCACTAACTCTGGTGTGAAACACTTCATTTACAGCGCAACTGAATGTTAATACATATGATTCCCACATCTAAGGAATAATAGATAAATAATTGCTTTTTTGGTCAATTGAGAAAAAAATTAATTTTCTATTTTTTTGTCAAACTAAAAATATTTGGATGATAAAAATCAGTTAGCGCATTCTTACTTGACTTTTTATACTTTATTATGTTATTAGTTTTTATTTATTAATTATAAATTAATTTTAATTAAATATTTATTTAATTTAATCCGTATAATGTCGAAATGAAGTTTAACATTAATCTAACTTAAGGGAAAAAATGTACGTTAGAAAAATATCTATATTTTTATTAGAAAAAGTCAAACTTTTTGTCCCTTACAAATGAAAATAGACAAACATTACCTCTAAAACACGTGTATATAAATAGTTACTTTTGATGTCATTCTTTCAATGGCGACTTAACTATGGTCATTCTTCTTAATTGCAACTTCTTTATATATAATATTTACACTCCCAATGTACATCTCACATTCCCTATCCATGGTGTCACGGGATATTTTGATAAATATAGGTCATTTAAATAGAGAGAGTATCTTCAAATCAGACCCTTTTTTTAATAGTATTTTAGAAGTAACTAGATTAATATATTAAATATTTTGTATTATTAAAATGTTATATTTTAATATTTAGATTAAGTTATTGATATTTTTTATTTTTTTTCAATGTTAATCAAATTTTTTTATTAAAAATATTATTTTAACTTTTTAAAGAATAATTGTTTTTAAAATTAATCAGAACCAAAAATGTTAATTTTTAAAATCCCTTTCTCTTACCGCACTATTAATATAAATTTATCATTTTATAAGTTAAAATAAATACGAGTTGTTTACAATTTTTTTTTTACATAATAAGATTTTCACATTCTTTTAAAGATTGGATTTCGAAATTTTTTATTAAAAAGTAATGAATCTTATATGATAGTCTTCGTAAAAAAAAATTAATAAATAAAAATTGTAACATTTTTGTACCTTCACAATTTATTCTTTTTAGTTAGTTATGAAAACTATTTTCATCACAACACAATAAAATTATAAGAATATTATGATTTTTAATACTTATTTGTATTATTTGTATTTTAAAAACAAAAATTAACGATTTTTAATTTTTTCTCGTAATTTTCAACATAAAATATTGAACCCAATCTAAAAAAAGAAAAATTATTCACTAAAAAATCAAAGGATATTTTACATAAAAAAATTATATTCATTCAAAAAAGGATATAAATGATTTCAATACTTAAATTAGGTAATAAAATGAATTTTTTTAATAACATAAAATATTTAGAATACCAATACATAATTAGGTACCTCTTACTTAGCATCCCCATTTTTTATTTCTTCCTCCAAATACTATCGTTGGCTTCAAAAATAATTTTCTAGTCTTCTCTTCTTAGTAGTATTTTTTTTTATAAGATTTTTGTAACAAGTAAAGATAATGAATAATAGAGGGCATACAATGGTACATAATCTATTTTAATAATATCAATATCTTTATTTAAAAATAATGATGATATTAATCTCTTGAATTTTTTCATTTTTTTTTTGTTGCTAAAAATTTATCTGATGACAATCACTTATGCCTACTTTGAGCGCACGGTACGCCTATACAAAGAAATTGGAGAGCCAAGATTTTTGCATTGGTCCCTTCTGAAACTTTATTCAAGATAAGTAGCCCATATAGGAATCTCCATTATTGCTTTCGGTTTGTTTGTTTTAGTTTATTTTTTCCTTTGATAATATAAGTCTTGATGAAATAAGTGATGTCACATAATGTTCGATTCTTCTTCATTGTTTGACCTCCAAGCTTTTAGATACGGCTCTGTTCTTGTTTTAATTTAAATAAATAAATAAATATTAATTTACTAAAATACAGTTTATGGTTATTGGGAGATAAATTTATATTGATGAATACATTGGCTTTAAAGCTATTGCTCTAGAAAAGTTTGCAATGTATCAATTTTAAAGAGAACTAGATTACACATTGGAAAATAAGAGCCTTTAAACACATTTGGAAGGAAAAAATAGAATTATTCAACTTTCAAATGCTACTTGACGGCCTCTCCAATCCAACATTATTACCTTAAAATGGAAGAACTTTTAGGATAAAAACTAATTAAATTTCACATTAATTATAACGTCGTAAAAAATATATGTAAAATTTGATCTGATATTGTTTATGGGTTATTTTTAATAAAATATAAAACTATTATTTAATTTTTATTATATATAATGAATTAAAATTAAATATACGATATAAAATTAGTAAACAAATTACTAAATTCGTTAAAAATATAATATTAATTAAAACAAAAATTTAATAGTGTGTAAATCATTTCCAAACCTTTTAAAATTATTAAAATATTAACCAAAAATATTATCCAAGGAAAACGCCAACTTCGTAAGTTGAAATGGTAATAGGCAAAAATATTTAATTTTAATAATTTCTTGTTCGACGTATATAAATTAAGGATAAAGAATTTCAAATTATAATTCAAAATGTATTAATTGAATATTTATAAAATAAATATAATAATTTGGAGAATTAATATCTATATTTTTAATTAAATATAATATTTAGTTTATATAATAAATATAATATTTTAATTAGTAATATGATTTTTAAATTTATTATTAATTAATTAATGGAAATATATAATTAATTAATTATTTGAATATAATAATTATTAAGAAAGTAATTAAAAAGTAAAAGTAAAAATATTTTTTTTAATATAATGTTTTGCTTTATGAGTTGAAAAGAAAGAAAAATATAATGCAACTTTTACACTTACACAAATTGGTACAAAATGATGCTAAGCGTAGATGCTCTTAGGCAATGTTTACCAAAATGAAATCACAATCAAAGAAAGTGACTGATTAATATATTCACTTCCAAATCGAATCATTAACGAGAATAAAGTTGTTTTTAAGTTATTATTATCGTTAGCATATTATCATATTATATTCAAATTTATTTTTTAACTCTAACTTTATTATTAATTCTTTTTCCTTACTAAAACTATTTTATAATTTGTTTGTATTTCAAATTTTAACAAAATTATACTTATTTAATTTTAACAATTATAAAAATAAATTGTTAATTAATTCTTTTACATATTACATTACTCACATATAATATTTTATTATTTATATATAATACTTAGTTTAATTATTTATCAATTATTTTTTTGTTTATTTATCTACTATATATCATTACTTATATTTTATAAAAAATAAAATTTTAAAATAAGAAGATATGTTATATTTTATAAAAAAATCTTATTTTATTTGAGTAAAAAATATAATATTTTTACTTTTTTTAATAAATGAAAAAGAAAAAAAATTATATTATAAAAATATTTTGATAAAATTGTTATTTTTATTCTCACTCATTCGGATTTCAACATGCTTATTTTTTACATAATATGATTATATATTATGTTTATTTGAATTCCATAAAAGAGTTAATAAACAACATCAAAGATAATCATATTACATATTTTAATTATTTTTTATTTCAATTCATTTACATTTCAATTCCATTTGATTTTAGGTGAGTAAAGTGTCTTTAATATATAAATGTTCACTCTTGAAGCATCTAAAGAGTTTATCACAACTGCAGGAACATTAATTAACTTCAAACTTGGGATAAACATAGTCTTTGTGATATATGAATTCGACATAAAGAGATTATTGTTGAGTTTGAGATTAATATAGGTATTATTGGGTCTTTATTGTTACATATGGAAAGTTTTCTTCTTTTTTTGGTTGTAGTTTAGCAAGAAATAAAAGAGAGAAAAGTTTTTTGCTGTATACTTGTTGAAAGTTATCCAAATTGGGACTGTTCGACTACATGGTTCATCAAATAAATGTTGGATCAATATTACTATTTGTTGGACTTGTCAAGGCCCATTGATGTCGTTTTAGAAAGATCCAACCAATGGATCTGATTCATTAATTCCAAGCAAACGTTTCATTTACTAGTAAAACTATTATTTTTGTGTTGATTTAGTATTAATTTACAACTAAAACTATTATGTTTATATTGATAACGCATTGAATATATAGCAACACATTTCACCTTATTTTTGTTACTTATAATATTTGTTGAATACTTCAAATCAATTGAGGATAAGAAAATCACTTATATATTTGATTCTGCAATTGACCTATTTTCCAACCACTGGTTTCTACTTTCTATAAATAACCCACTCTTCTACAAATCGAAAGCGCCACTTGTTTAGAGTTTTATGTTCAAAAATAGAACCAATAGGATATAACCAAAAGCCATTCTGATTTTGCTAGAAATAACTTCTATGCAATGTTCTTACATTATGCCTTTCATTTGCTGCTATTACTGTTATTGGGAATAAAAAATTACGCATCATATGAAGTTGAAGAATCACAGACATACATCATCCACTTAGATCATCATGCCTGCAAAAACACACCAACACCTTATACAAACCACGAATCGTGACATCGGTCCACATTAGAATCCTTGCCTTCATCTCCTTTGGACACCAAACATATGCTACTATACTCATACAACCATGCAATGCATGGTTTTAGTGCAAGACTCACACATTCTCAGCTTTCCTATATAGAAAACTATCCTTCTCTACTCACAACTCATTCCTCCGGCCCGCTCTGAAGAATTCATGGGCCGGCAGAAGTTTCAGGATTTGAACCGTCATTCTGCCATATGGCCTGCTGGTTCATTTGGCAAAAATGTAATCATAGGCATTATGGATACAGGGATATGGCCGGAGAGTGAAAGCTTTAGTGATAATTCAGAAGTGATAGGATTAGTTGCTGAATTTTAGAACATTTACCAAGTCTTTTTGTTAGAATAAACCTATTTTATAGGATTGTTAGTTTTTCTTGCACGAATTGTACTATTTTCTGTTTTTGATGTAAAGGCTACTTAATCCTAATCGTTATTTCAATAAATTTGGGGTTCACAAAATCTGATTCCTATTTCTTAATTCCTAACATATTTGGTATCAAAACCATCAAAGAAGGAATCGATTGTGCAGTTAGGAACTGCAGTATCCTAACACAGAGAAAGAACATCTGTGAGAAAAAAAAATCAGAGATGGCAATAGAAGGTAATTTATTGCCGGTAGCAATTCCACGATTCGATAGTCACTACGATCATTGGGTCATGCTTATGAAAAATTTCCTCCAATCCAAGGAGTTTTGGGGCATCATCGAGCATGGAATTTCAACAGATGAAGTAGCACCAGCATCCGAATCCAAAACCTTTTCCATGGTGGTGATAGAGAGAACACAACCTACTGAAACTCAACAAAAACAAGTTGAGAAGCAAAAACTCAATGATCTTAAAGTAAAAAACTATCTCTTTCAGACCATTGGTCGTACAGTTCTTGACACCATCCTCAACAAGAACAACGCCAAAGAAATTTGGGATGCTATTAAGAAAAAGTTTGAAGGAAATGCAAGAGTCAAAAGGTCTCACCTTCAAGCTCTTCGCAGAGAGTTTGAAACCCTTGAAATGAAGATCGGTGAAGGAGTGACCGATTACTTCTCTAGGGTTATGACAGTCGCAAACAAGATGTGGACATACGGAGAAGCTATGCAAGATGTAAAGGTAGTTGAGAAGATTTTGCGATCATTAACTACGAAGTTCAATTTCGTAGTTTGTTCCATTGAAGAGTCTAAAGATATTGACTCTCTCACAGTCGATGAATTGCAAAGCTCACTCATAATACATGAGCCGAATTTTCGGAGACACAAAGGAGATGAACAAGCCTTGAAGATTACAACAGAAGGAGGAAGAAGTCGAGGTAGAGGAGCCTACAAGGGAAGAGGAAGAGGTAGAGGGCGTCAGATTATCAACAAAGTCACAGTGGAATGCTATCGGTGCCACAAACTTGGACACTTTCAATATGAGTGTCCAACTTGGGAGGCTAACTATGTCGAATCAGATGAGCATGAAGAAATGGTACTGATGTCCTATGTGGAAATGGATAACGCAAGGCAAAAAGATATTTGGTTTCTGGATTCAGGTTGTTCGAATCATATGAGTGGAGATGCATCAATATTTTGCAAGTTGGATGAGGGATTCAGACAACATGTCAAGTTTGAAAACAACTCCAGAATGATAGTGCAAGGGAAAGGAGATATCAGACTGCACTTGAATGACACAAGTCTCATTATCACATATGTGTTTTATGTGCCAGATTTGAAGAACAATTTGTTGAGTGTGGGACAGTTGCAAGAGAAAGGAATTACCATTCTCATTCATGCAGGAATATGCAAACTTTATCATCCTCAGAGAGGTATGATCATTCAAACTAGCATGTATGCTAATAGGATGTTTATACTTTTGGCAAACACACAAGAAAAAAAATGAGCTTGTTTCCACACGACCTCACAAGACCTCACCATCTGTGGCATTGTCGTTATGGTCACTTGAATCATAATGGTTTAAAGACTCTTCAGTCTAAAAACATTGTGAAAGGTCTGCCTCAACTTGCTCCCACCACAGTGATGTGTACTGATTGCCTTGTTAGGAAACAACATCGAAATAACATCCCCAATAAGAGTACATGGAGAGCTACAGAGAAGCTACAACTTGTATATGTAGATATATGTGGACCAATGACTCCCACTTCTAACAGCAAAAAAAGGTATTTCTTATGCTTTATTGATGACTTCAGTAGAAAAGCATGGGTTTAATTCTTCATAGAAAAATCAGAAGCATTGAATTCATTTAAATTCTTTAAGAAAATGGTAGAAAAGGAAATTGGTATGTACATCAAATGTCTATGCACATATAGAGGAGGAGAATTCATCTCAGAAGATTTCCAAGAGTTTTGTAGACACAATGGCATTAAAAGACAGCTGACAACGGCATACACTCCACAACAAAATGGAGTAGCCGAGAGGAAGAATCGTACAGTAATGAACATGGTATGATCTATGCTTTCAGAGAAGAAAATTCCAAAGACTTTCTGGCCTGAGGCAGTGAATTGGACTGTGTATGTATTGAATAGATGTCCTACCTTGGTAGTTAAAAATGTCACTCCAGAGTAAGCATGGGCAGGCATTAAACCCTCGGTAAACCACTTCAGAGTGTTTGGATGCTTAGCACATGTACATATGCCATATGCCAAATGAACTAAGCTTGAAGATAAGAGCTTTCTTTGTGTACTGCTGGGTGTCAGTGAGGAGTCCAAAGGCTACAGACTATATGATCCAATTAAAAAATAATAATAGTCAGTAGAGATGAAATTTTTGAGGAAGAGAAGCATTGGAATTGGGATACAGGTTCTGAAGAACAGGTGCCACATGATCTTGAGTGGGGTGATATTGATTTACCCCTAGAAAAAAGGGTAGATAACACTGAAGATGTGACTGATGGAGAAAGTGAAGCAGCAGAAGAAAGTTGTCAAGATCAAAGTATAGAAAGTGAGCAAGTTATTATGAGTGACACATCAAATGAAGAGAGGTCCAACACAAGGAGTAATAGGATCAAACAAAACCCGATGTGGATGGAAGATTATATTAGCAAGGAAGGACTATTTGAGGACGAAAATGAAATCAATATGGTCCTAACTCAAGCTACAGATCCTAGAAGTTATGAGGAGGCTGTAAAAAGTTTGAAATGGAAGAAAGCAATGGATTCAGAGATTAACTCAATTGAGAAAAATCGAACTTGAGAGCTTACTGATTTACCAGAAGGATGCAAGACAATTAGGGTTAAGTGGATTTACAAAACAAAATTAAATGAGCTCAGAGAAGTAGATAAGTACAAAGCTCGGTTAGTGGCAAAATGGTTTTCTCAATAGCATGGAATTGATTATACTGAAATGTTTGCTCCAGTAGCAAGGATGGACACAATAAGGATGAAAAATATATCAACTGGATGTAAAGTTAGTATTTCTATATGGTGAACTCAGTGAAGACGTATATGTGGAACAACCAAAAGTGAAGAAATGCAGTGAGGAAAAGGTTTATAAGCTACACAAAGCTCCATACGGACTAAAACAAGCCCCATGAGCTTGGTTTAGTCACATAGAAGCTTATTTCATTTATTCAGGTTTTGAAAGATGCCCAAATGAGCAGACATTATTTACCAAAAGGAATGCAGACGGTAAAGTGTTAATTGTAAGTATTTACGTTGATGATTTAATATACACTGGGGATGATGAGGCTATGATGATTGAGTTAAAAAATGCAATGATGAATGTTTTTGATATGACGGATTTTGGGAAGATGAGTTTTTTTCTTGGGATAGAAGTCTTGCAGCAATCAGATGATATTTTCATTTGTCAAAGGAAATATGCCATGGAGGTTCTGAAACGTTTTGGTATGGTTGAAAGCAAACCAGTAGGCAGTCCAATTATACCAGGTTTCAAATTGACCAAAGATGATAATGGAATACCAATTGATGAATCCTATTACAAGAAAATTATGGGAAGTGTGATGTATCTCACTGCTACTCGACCAGACATGATGTTCAGTGTTAGTTTGATTAGCAGATTTATGGCCAAACCAACAGAGACACACTTACAGGCTGTCAAAAGAATATTGAGGTACCTGAAAAGTACATCTAACTTTGGAATTCTATATAATAAGGAAGGAACAAAAGTGCTACTTACATATATAGACAATGACTATGCAGGTGATACAGATGATCGAAAAAGCACATCAAGCTATGTTTTCTTATTGAGTTCAGGTGCAATATCTTGGTTATCCAAAAAACAACCAATAGTTACACTATCTACTACAAAAGTAGAATTTATGGCTGCTGCAGGATGTGCAAGTCAGGCCATTTGGATGAGAAGAGTTTTGGAAAAACTGGGGCACACTCAAGAAGAGTGTACAACTATTTGGTGTGATAACAGTTCCACAATCAAGCTTTCTAAGAATCCAGTAATGTATGAGAGGAGCAAATATATTGATGTAAGATTTCATTTTCTAAGGGACCTAACAAAGAATAGCACTGTCAAGTTAGTACATTGTGGTACGTAAGAACAAGTAGCAGACTTGATGACCAAACCTTTGAAGTTGGAAGATTTCCAAAAATTCAGACAAAAGCTAGGAGTATGTGAAATTGTATAAACTAATTGCTTATAGCAATTAGTTTAAGAGAGTGATTGATAGGATTAGTTGTTGAATTTCAGGACTTTTACCAAGTATTTTTGTTAGAATAAACCTATTTTATAGGATTGTTAGTTTTTCTGAGATCTGTTGCATGATTTGTGCTATTTTCTGTTTTTGATGTAAAGGCTATTTAAGCCTAATCGTTATTTCAATAAATTTGGGGTTCACAAAATCTGATTCCTATTTCCTCGTTCCTAACAAGAAGTGCCAAAAAGGTGGAAGGGGAAGTACAAGAATGGAACAACATTCAGCTCCCTGCAATAGCAAGCTCATTGGAGCTCAATTCTTCAGCACCAGAATCTGAGCTGCTGGTTTCAAAGTCCCCAAAGATGATTATGATTCGCCAAGAGACTTAAATGATCATGGGACACATATTGCATCCATAGCTGCAGGTAACCAAGTAACTGGTGAAAGTCACTTCGGCTATGCAAGAGGAATAGCACCTAAAGCACACATAGCCATGTACAAGGTTGGATGGCTATCATTTGGAATTGCAGCTAGTGATGTTCTCTTTGCCATGGACCAAGCAATTGCTGATGGAGTGGATATCTTGTCATTGTCTCTTCACATTCAACAAGCACCTTATTTTAATGATTTCATTGCCATAGCCTCACTTTCAGCAATTGAGAAGGGAATTATTGTCGTCTGTTCTGCTGGAAATAACCTCTCTCATAACACCATATACAATGGAGCATCATGGATCCCAACAGGTTGTGCTGGCACACTTGATCGCACCACAACAATGAATTTAAACAATGGTACAAAAATTGAAGGAATATCACATTTTCCAGAGAGCATTTATATCACTGATGTACCTTATACTATGAAAAGGCAAGTATGAGCAAAAGAATGTGGAATACCTCAGCTCTGGATGAAAAAGAAGTGGTTGGAAAAGTAGTTCTCTACGACCATAGCATTCATGTTAACATTTCAACACAATTAAAAGAATTAGAGAGGGACCAGTTATTTGCAAATCCAAAATACAACATTCCTAACATAGTTCTTACCAAAGCTAAGGGAATTTTGGTTAAAGACTATGCAGAGAGAGTTTGTACCAATGCAAAACTCAGAAGCATGAGTATTGGGTTGACAAGGTTAGGAACAAAACCATTTGATCTTCAAGAGGACCAGACTCCATAAATCTAGGCATTCTCAAACCAGATAAAGTCGGTCTTATACTACCCTCCCTAGAATATTGTTTCAATGTACTTTACTTACGAGCTTATACTCTGTTTTCACAATCTCTAATATTAGTATGAGCGATTTCTAGACCAGCGTTCTAATAAATTTTCCGCCAATTAGATACGTTCACAAATCAACTGTAAAAAAGGTTAGCACAAAAACACAAGTACTCATGTGTGTTCTAAAACAGATTTAATGGTAAATAATCCTAATTATATGATTCAAAACACGTCACTTAAATCAAATCAACTAATAAATCTTAAAGCAATTAAATTAAGCACAAGTTCATTACTGATAATTTCTTTAAAGATTAATAATTAAACCAAATAATTATGATATGACACATATAATTATTTGATCTAACAATTCAAGAACAAAAATAAAGAAAGAGTCATATGATCAAAATATCATAAACTAATTAAGTTTATTAATTAATCAAACACAACCATTAATGTTTGATTGGTTAGCCAAATAAAGAAGCTTAAAGAATTGTGATATTATATTTGCAAAATAAGAAAGAGATTAAGAAGAAGAGAATAATATTCTTGTCACATGGTTGATTAAAACAATGAATAATGTTTTTTATTTATAGGAAAAATTAAAACTCTTACTCTTATGTAATTGATAAATATATTTTTTATTACACATATGATTAGTAATACTCATTAATCAAGAAGAATTATATTTAAAGAAATATTCTTCATTAATAAAGAAAACTACTATTTAAAAATGAGTTTTTTTAAAGTATATTCTAGGCTATCTTTTAGGCTAAATTTAGCCTTATAATCTAAATTATATCTTATCTAATATTTTACTATATATCTATTTCATATTCTAGTAGTAAAAATAATTCGTGAGTGTAATCTTATGTGTTATAGTTATAACATATAAATATGAAATATAATTATCTAAAATTTTGATATTTTTTCGATTTTACTTGATAGACTTGATAATGAACTTAATTAAAAACAAATTTACATACAAATATTTTGTATATAAAAATAACCAACATTTATAATTCTAACATAAAACTCATGCATTAATGAGAATTGTAGTTCATCGTAGTATTCGTTATTCAATGACAAGTATGAAAAACAAGGTTTTATTTTCTACTTTGGAGATTAATAAAGGAGTTCCAAAGGTAATTTACGGTTATCTTAAATGGATTGATCAACATAACCATATTGTATCAAGTCCGGTAGTCGTTATTAATTTGTGTAGTTCTTGTTTGTGTAAAATACGCCATTCCCTTAATACATTATTACATATCTAAATAAAAGGTGTAATGTTACAAAGTTCTCTAAGATAATAAACTTATTATAGTTCAGCAATAATTTCCCTTTATTATTATTAATAATAATAATAATAATAATAATAATAATAATAATAAGAAATGGGACATCCAAGGCATTCTAGTAAGTATGAAAAGAATCAAACAGGGCTAGACTTCTATGGTAGTTGCTTACATTTTACGTATAAGGAGTTAAGGAACTGGTGGTACCTTGTTATTGCACAATTTTTCTGGAGTGATACTTAAAAATTACTCAATTTTTCTAAAAAGTGTTCATTTTATAAAATAAAGAAACATGTTTTAGAAGAATATTTTAGTCCTTTTACATTTTTGTTATTATTTTTCACTTTTTTTATTCTCTTCTTCTTTTTATTTCTCTATTTTTATTGAGATCGAAGATTTAAAATTTAAAATTTAAGGGTTAATATTTAGAATTTAGTAAAAAAAATATATATATAATTTTATGCAAATAGATAGAATTGTAATAGGTACGAGGGAGAGAAAGAAAAAAAAAGAGAATAAAAGGGAAGAAAATAAATAAAAAAACTAATTGACCTTTATTTTCTTATACATAAAAATCGATTAAATAAATATATTTTTTAAAATTTGAATATTTTGAAAGTAAGATTAAAAAAACTTTTAACAATCATAAATATTAAAATAATAATATAGTATCAAAATAAGTAATTAATAAGATTTACATGCTTCCATATAAAATTTAAATAAATCAAGTCAAATTATTTATAGATACGAAATTAGATTAGATAAAATCAATTTAATTTAATTATAATCGTTTAAAATATAAATACTAAAATATAAATTAAAACTATTTTATATCGTAATAATAAATCAAACATTACTTTATTTATTTTTGGTATATTAGTTACATCTTTTACCTTAATTTAAAATATAATCACGTTAACATACATCATAATATTTGTGAAATATAAATTATAAATATAACTATTTAATTTTATTTAATTTGAAACATAATCATGTTAACATACAACCCGTAATATCTGTGAAATGTAACTTATAAATATAAATAGTTATAGTTTACTAATTTTTCTACACAGTCCTAATAAATAACAAGTAACAGAAAATGACACATACACGCAGATAAGGCGAACAATAACAAGCAGAACTTGATACTAGACGAATCAAAAATGTGCAAGCAAGAAATTTAATGTTAATATTAAGTAAAGCTGTTGCAAGTTGCAACTATCTCCGTGATTATTCCAACAACAAAAAAGTCTCACTCCATGACCATGATTGATTCTTTCCCCTTCCTAATAATCGACTTTTCTTTTTTTCTTTTATGTCTATATTTTTCTTTATTAATAGCAACAAGACAACGGTATACTCTTGCACCCAATTAATTTAGTGTTTAAAGCAGAGCAAAATCGTCATATAAAAAGTATGGGTACTCTAAAGTTTTAACAATTAGCAAACAAGTCCCAAACAGTGGGGATAAAAATGTAATTTAAGCTTATTTATTTTTAATAAAATAATATTAAAACTAAATTATAAAATCTAATAAAAACTGAAAATAAACCCAAACTAATTAAAAAGTATATCCCACTAGTGTATTTTTCTCTTTCCCATTATAGTGTTCATTCTCCTTTATCTTTCTTCAATTAATCTTTCCTTTTTTTTTTCTTTTTTATCAAAGTCATGTTGAAATTATTCGTCTACAGCTCCCATATTTTCATTGATTTGCTCTAAAGTGGTGATATTAGTGGATTGGGATTCTCCTAGTGCTTTTATTTTTCTGTGAAATTCTTCATTTTTTTTAGGATATTACTTCTAAATATTTATTTTCTTCAATAATTTTATAAAATTTTGGATTGTGGTTTAAATAATGAGAATTTTTTTTAAGAAAATTGTGGTTTTTCTTATAGAATAATTGTTATTTTTTATTGACTGTGAGAGAATAAATAAGAGATTAAAGTAAATTCTTAAACTTTTTTATTTATTTTTTCATCATTATTATTTTCATATTTTTTTTTTACTTTTTTTTACTTTTATATTCATTTATAAAATATTTTATTTTTATCATATTCTTATGCTACACGAGCTTGCCAAAGATAAGTTTCTTTTTTAATATAATGTAATATCTTAGGGTAATTGTTTGATAAAAAGACATTAATAAAAAGTCACTTTAATATTTATACATACCTTGAAGATGTTAATATTTAGGAAAAAATTCTAGTAATACTTTTATTATATGTTAAAATATAATTTAATTTTAAAATTTATAAGTTGAACAATTTTATTTTTATCGTAGGTAATTTATTATGAAAATTGACTCCAATAAGATTGTAATTATATATATTTTTTGAATAATTATGAAATATAAAATTTTTATTTTTAAAGATTATATAGTTTTATTTGTTTATTTTTTATAATAATATGTTTAATAATTTTTAAATCATAAATTATGAAAAGTAAAATACATATTTATAAAAAAAAAATCATTTGTGTCACTCATCCATTAATATTTATCCTTGGAAACTGTTTTGGTGTAAAAACCAAACAATAACCCATTGAAAGTAGAAAAGGACAGAAGCTCATTATGGGTCTTATATTCAACTGAGAGACAGAAGGACAAAATAGAAAAAAGGTTGAACTGGGTTCCATGACTCTATCGTCAATAAAATTTTATTTTTAATTTTTCATACTGTAAATATTTTTTAAGTATAACATAAAAAAGCATTTTTATAGGATAGAAGGTTATTTTATTTATATAAAATATATCATTTAATTTTTTAATTTTAAGAATGTGATATTTATTTCATTTATTTATAAAAATAGTGTCAAAATTTAATAATTTTGATTTTTTTTAAAGAATAAAATTATTAAGTGTATTCAAATCATAGAATGTGATTAAAAGATAATAATACCCTCAAAATTTATGATTTATAATTTTTTTTTGAATTTATAGGATGAGATGAATGACTAAAATACTATCACAAATATAAGTTTAAATTTTTTTATTAATAAAAATATTTTTATGATTTTTTTTATGAATAAAAAGATTAATAAATACATTTTTAAAATTAAAGAACTAAATAATATATTTTTTAAAAGTACCATAATATTTTTATTTTAAAATATATGTACACTAAAGTCTAACATTTTATCGAATAAAAGAAAATAATATAGGTGATATTCGAATTTGTGTACATACGAATGAGATATAAAGTCATGTGAACTTGAATTATAAATCAATCTTATATATTTAAAAATACAATATACATATTATTTTTTATAATGTCAAAAGCATTTTTTTAAAAGAATTAAAAATAAAATTGTATAAATAAATAGATAATAACGGACTGAAGAAAAATTAAATACGTACAAGAAATTACCAAATAAAAAGGAAAAATCAACGGAACTCATAACGGTAATATGGATCCAAAGACATTCAACTTGCGTCATTTTCAAAAACTATTCATCGTTTTATATCATGTTATTATAGATATACAAAATTTAAATTTTGTATATTTTTAAAAAATAATTATACAATATGTAATAAAGAGATCATAATACGTGTTTAGTTTAGTATTATAAGAATAATGAATAATAAATCAGTCACCTTTTTAACGGTTAAATGTGTTACGCGTCCTAAACAAGCTTCTACGCTTTCAAAAGACTGCTGAAGAATAAAACAGTGATCTTGTGAAAGGCTGGACGCAAAAGTCAAAACAAAGTCGTTTCAGGACCCCCCCCCCCCCCCCCCCCCCAAGTAATATCAAAACATCCATCCCCACCTAACTTCCACGAAAAGTGATTTGTAACTTTTAATACTAAAATATGCTTTCCCTTTTTGTATTATAACGAAGTAACATGAGACACCTTAACTTCCCTTTTTCGCCTGTACTACAGGCAAAACTTCTCCTTTCAATGTATCTACTGTCTAGATGAACCCAAAAAAAAAAATGTATCTACTATCTTAAGTCCTCTCTGATTCCTTTCCAAGCTAAAAAAAAAAAATTTGATCCTTATTGATCTTGTTTCTTATGCACGCCCCTCCACTAGTATGTTGGTAAAGAATGTTGATTGTTATATGAGTCCTACAAGAGCAAATACAAACAAGTCTTTGAGATGAGTAAACAATCAATATTAGATTATAAAGATTTTGTTATTGTAGTTTTACACCACATCACTTCTATTTATCATAAACACAACTAACATAACTAAAGTGGCAGATTCTGTGCACTGTTTTCCTTTCCACTACTATCACCTAATTCAGCCACGAGCTTCTCCAATCTCGGTCGTCCATTTCTTCGGTCCTGATATTTTTTACAACACTGATGAGAAAGGAAGATACAAACAGGTTTACAAAATACAACTTACATGCTTCACAATATATTCTCATGTTCTTTCTGTAACCTCAAAATGGAACTTCAACTTTGGACAAATGTAGTTTTGGTATCATATTTCCTTTCAAAAAAGTTTTTTGTTTTGTTTTTAAATTTGTGAAGGACGACAAGGGGAAGATGTATTATGCAAGTCTTTCTTATATTTCATTGTTCTATCAGAACATTAAGTTTCTACTATACAGGATAAATTAAGTTCTCTCTTATGACCAATTTTTTTAGCAGATAAGATGTTATTAGAAACCCTTTAAATATGGAGTTATCATAACCTCGCTACTTTACGATCATGAAGAAATGTTTGCATTGTACTTAGATTTCTCCTAGAACTGATAGAATTATTAGGGTTTGTAATATGAAAGGCCAAAAACGAAATTCAGAAAAGGCGAAAAGGATGTTGATATATACCTCCCGGAAGGGGAATTCATCAGCTTCCAGCATATGTATTACATGCCCCATTTTTGGCCTCTTTTGAGCATTCGGATCCACACAACGCAAAGCTACTAGAAGAGCGCGCTTCAATGCCCTTGAAGAAGGCTTCTCCTTCAACCTTGGATCCAACAATCCCTCTGCATTCCGATTAGTGACCATTGCTTTGAGCCACTCAACTAGGTTTACCTGAAACTTTAAGTTGCCAATCAGTATCAAGGATAAAGGGAAAAGAATTAACAAAGCATTGGAAAACCACAGTCAACTAGTAGTAGGAAAAGATATTTAACTGATCGGTTAAAAGAAAAAAAGAAGAAGAAAAAAAGCCATATTCAACTGATCAAAGTTAATGAAAACAAACCTCCCCTTGAGGGCGGCTGTAATCCACTGGGTTTCTCCCAGATATAATCTCCATCAGAAGAATTCCAAAACTGTAAACATCACTTCTTTCATTCAACATGCCAGTACTTGCGTATTCTGGAGCTACATATCTACAAAAGGAAAACAAAATCACAATTTTATATTTGCTTAGCCACAATGCAAAAATAAGAAAAGACGTTCAAGTTTTCAACAGAAAACTAACCCAAAGGTTCCCATCACCCGAGTCGTCACGTAACTCCTCTCAGATCCCAGGAGTTTTGCAAGGCCAAAATCAGATACTTTAGAGTTCCATTGCTTATCAAGTAAGATATTGCTAGACTTAATATCACGATGAACAACCTTAGGCTCAAGCCCCTCATGCAAATATGTCAACCTAAAATTTGATCCAAGTCTCAGTTATAGCAAAAATCAAATAACACCATGAAACATGATGGATTTCAACAAAAACTATATAAAGAGAAGAATACCCTTTGGCCGTTCCCAGTATTATATTCATACGAATATCCCAAGTAAGAGGACTGCAAGGTCCAACATCTCCATGAAGCCATTGTTCTAAGTTTCCATTGTCCGCATATTCATACACGAGCATCCTATGACAAAAATAAAACATATCTCTTTAGAGCGATAAAACAAAAGTACATCTAAGAATCCATCTCAGTCTACAGTTTCGTAGATTAGCCATCCAAATAAGAAAAATAACTGCGAAGTCTCGAGTACACAAAGCATTTTGAACTTAAAGATTAATGTCTAATTGAAAACAATACATACAACAAAGATAAAATTACCTATGTGCTCCTTCAGCACAGTAGCCCAGCAACCTCACTAGATTCTTGTGTCGAACCCGGCCAATTGCTTCAACTTCAACCTTAAATTCCTTCTCAGCTTGTCCCCTGAAGAAAACAAAACAGATTAACCTTCTCTGTTCTAATTCCCAGCAAAACTCCATCCGACAATCATATATGTCTAGAAAGCTTTTTGCTTCTCGCAATCATGCTAGCCTATGAACTTGGTAAATTTAACAGATTAATCTGTCAAACACCCTATCTGGGTTCACATTGTAGAAGACCATGGTCTCAAATCTCAATAGACAAACCCCAGTACATATCAAATAAGGATGGGGGCTTCACAACTTTTGAGTAAAGCTTAAAAGTCTTGAATTACCTGTTATTGAGCAAATTCTTGACAGCAACTATAGTGTTGTCCTCCATGACACCACGGTATACAATTCCATAGCCGCCTTCACCAATCACATTCTCATCAGCAAAGCCATTGGTAGACATCTCAAGCTCCCGAAGCGTATACCAATGCCCCCAGCCCAAATGCGAAACCTCCGGCCCAATTATCAAAGGCTGGTCACCAGACCGAGCCTCACCACTGGTATGTGAGGACCCACCACCCCTTTCAGGATACAAGATCCGATGGTCCTTCCCAATTTCAATATGAATCCTATGGCAGCCACCAACTGGGCTCTCCTCCTCCGGTTGACAAAGAACAGATTGAGCTCTAGCCAACTGCTCCGATTCCAGAAACGAGTCTGGGTTCTGAATATGTTGAAATTTCGGGTCAGATTGAGGGTGACTCGGGTTTCGAGAACGATCGATACGGATTTCCTGAATCTCCTTGGAGACATTTGGGATAGTGGGATTTTGAGAGTAAGATTTGGTCTTGGAGGAACTGTTGCGCCTGGAAGTGAACCAGAGTGAAATGAGGAACAGAACCAAAACAATGGCTGCTCCAACACAAATTCCAAGCACAACCCACAACCTTAAACCAAAAATGGAGGTCCGCTTAGAGAGTTGATCGTTTAAAAACGAATAGTCGGACATTGCTTTCCTCTTCTCTGCTTCTTTTGCTTCTTCTAGTCGATTAGGTGAAACCCCACTCGCAGAAACACGTGGAAAAGAAAATTGAAGAAGAAGAAGAAAAGAGACAAAGTGAAATTTGGGTTGGCGAACTGGCAGTAGAATTATAAATGAGACAATTGGAAAAGAATGGACTGCTCAGACCGAATGAGGTGTAGAAACAGAAAGAGAATGAGAACGAAAGAGAGCTGGCATGATGGGACTCGCAGAACAGAGCAACCTTTTCTCTACTCTACTCCACTTGTTCTCTGTGCTGGAAAAAGCCTATCTACTGTTTTCTTGCGTATATACAATATTTACACAAATAATTGGAAATTTAAAAAAAAACATAGGTAATATTCAAATATTAATTAAAATTACACATATATTTTTAAAGTTTTAAAAAAATTTAAAATTTTTATACATAATTTATTAAACTTTTAAATCATATAATTTATTCATCAAATTTTTAAAAACTTATACTATATTCTAAAATTTTATTTATAAATATATATTTTAATAATCAAATAAGATATACGTGTAAAATGTTAAAAATTTAAAATTAAATTATTGTATTTAAAATTTTAAGAAGCTAGTAAAATTTTAAAAATTTTCAAACATATTTTTAAAATTTGAAGATTTATGTATGAATTTAATTTAAATTTGATAAATTTAAACTTTTTTATAATTTTATTCACATGTACAATTAATTTTATAAAAAATTATCAGCTTAATTATAATTATAATATATTTATGATATATAATAGTATTCATAATATTATAATTATGTTTAATTGCATGATATAATCATTTTATAAATAAAATTTTATTTTTAATCATAAAAATCACATGTTGTTTTTCTTATTACCTAAAATAACATAAGTTATTTAAGGAAAATATATATTTTTTATGGAAACATATATTTTTAAAAAAATGTGTTATTTTACATTTTAACAAAAATAACATATATTTTTTTTATTAAAAATCAAACCATAAATAAGTGTGTTACTTATATATGGAAAAGAGTAATTAATTACCATAATATCTATTATATTTATATATATATATATATATATATAATTTAATTATTTTCAAAATTAGTGTGTCACTTAACACAATTTAATTAATATTGTCATTAGCAATTTATTATGAAAACAATTGTTGTCGAGTCATTCCCAATTAGCATTCTTCATCTAGTCTTCTCCTCTCAACGTACACTGATTGTATATTTCAAAAGTGATACCGTGTTCTTTTTTATTGAGATTAAAAGTCTAACTTTATGTTTAATATTTATAATTAATGACTCCTTAGTTCTCTCTACCTTTCTTGGTTTATTGAATAGTGTGATTTCCAATTTGCCATATTAAATTCAAAGCCTTCTTGATTAGAAAAGGAGTACTGTTAGAGAGCTCAAATGATATAAACAAGTCGGGCAAGGTCGCGGTGAGGTATAGCCGGATGGGGAGGCTATCTCATCCTCATTTAAACATTATGGGATGGGATAAATTTTATACTTTTTAGATATTCCGATATTTTGGAAGGCATCGGTTATTTTAATAATATCATTATTTTATTTAAATTTTTGATGTAATATTTTAGAGATAAATTATTTATAAAATATATTAATTTAATATAATTAATCATTAATTATCTAAAGATTTTTTTACGTATATAATAATACATGATATTCAGAGGATATTTTTAAATAATAAATTAATTAAACGATGATATTATGATATAATCAACTAATTAATTATGTGAAAATATATTTTTAATATCACATGTTTATTATTTTATATATAAAAAATTCTTAATTAAATTATAAATTATATTAATTTAATACATTTATTTAAATGGGTACCATTAAAGTATTATTTCAAAAACATGTTTAAAAAAAGATAACAGAAATAAATATGTTGTATTATTATTGAGATAAAGAACTCTATTTATATCTCACACCTTCCTGATAGTTATTAAAATACTTTTTTTATTAAATAAAATTTAATAGAGGAGTTTATTTTTGAAAAATATAGAGATTCAAAATATTAGGATGTATCTTACATCATCTGCAAGTTAGAATCAACCTTGGTACTTATTTTATAAAATGTATTATTTAACATGAATATTAGAGTAATAATTCATGTTACAGTTTTATTATAGCACTTGATTTTTTATTAAATTATAAAATTTGATTTAAGTATTTAATTTATTTTAGTTTATCCTTTCTCTAAGGATGTTAATTTGACCCATATGAACCAAAATTTATGAAAAAAATTCAAACCATTTTCACTAAAAACATTCCTTGATGCTCATTTTTTTATAGTTTATTTTAAAATATATTATATATTTGTAAAATTTTAGAGTTATATTATATTAATTTTTATCAATAAATCAATACTTTAATTATAAAAATTTAATATTATAATATATTAGACAAAAAAATTATATTGTTGAACTAACCAATAAAAATATTTAATGATAGTTATTATTTGTATTCTAAATTTAAGATAATTAGATTTAATTATATATAACAAATAAAAATACTTGAGGTTTTATGATCATTAAGCGAATATAGATTTAATTAATTTTAATTTATTTTTTAGTAAAAAATTCTTGATTCTTGCAATATAAATACATCACGTGTGAGTTAGATTTTTCCAATAATTAAAATAAAATTATGAGCATTCATTTTTCAGTCCCTTTTTTTAAGGAAATAATATTTTTTATTACATAATTACATGTGTTGGCATGGTTAACAATAAATTTCTTTTCTTTATAAAAGTATCACCAATATTTTTAATTTATAAATTTATCAACAGTGAATTGGTCATAAAATGCAATTAACAAATTCTAAATGATTTTCCCAAAATTTCTCTTATATAACACTGGATTTGTGTTTTTTAGTTACTTAATTTTGTATTTAATTTTAAAAATTATGAATTAATTTTAAATTTAAAACATTGATAATGTCTCTTAATTTAAATTATTGTACGATTAATCTATTAATATTATTGATTTTTCAAAATTATTTTTAAAATACTTTATTTTATAATAATTGAAACTAGTGAGAATGGTAATCCTGATAAAATGATGATGAAAGGTAGATAAATTAGTTAATTAAGTGCACAGGTTGATTCACTAGTTTGGACAAATCAATTAAATTTGTATTTTGTTGATAGTTTTTGGGAGTTGATGTTTGTCTGTTTGACCCTGAACTTTGGATGCTGCCTTTCTAATCACAATATAACAAAAGAAGTTGCTTGTTTATGATAATTTTATAAAAAATGTTTTGATGCTATTTTAGGACAATAGTTAATGTCAAATTTTTAATTTTGATATGAAGTCATTTTTTGAGATATACCACTTTTAGACAAAGAGGGTCAACATTATTCTGGGCTGTCTATACTCTTGTTTGTAGGTTAGGTATTTATTAGTATTTATAGAAAGGAAAAAAGGTAATGAAGATTACATTATTTAGAGTTTAGAAGTTGTTTAGATATTTTATTTTAAAAAATATTTTTAAATTGTTTTTATTTGTATAAAAATATTAAAAATGATAAAATTAATTCTTAATATCATTTTATTTAAATATAATAGAATAATATATGTAATATTTTTATTTTTATTTTTCAATATATATATATATATATAATTAAATAATTTTTAATAAAAAATTAATCAAATTCTTTATTAAAAAATTATGAATTTTTTTAATAAATATTTCAATCAAATTTAAATTAAATTTTCATTGTATAGTGTCTCACTTTGGATATTAATCAATGAAAATTTTGTTTAATTTTAGAAGAAAAGTTTTTCTTAGAAAACTCTAAGTAATTTTTTTACTTATATAACTATCAAAAAATATAAATAAAACATGTGATATTTGATTATATTTAACGAAAAATGGGATAAAAAATTAATTTTTTCTTGTCTAATACATTTTTACAAAACAAATAGACTTCGTTGACACATTTTTTACAAAAAAAAAAATTTTAATTACTTTTTTCTAAATATATGAACTAAATAATACATTTATCTTAAACAAAGTTGTCATTTAAACACTTTATCATATATATTATTATTACCTATTTTAATATTTATATTTTATTAATATTCATATTATTATTTTAATATTTGTTATTATTTAAGTTTTTGAATAATATCTTAATAGTATTCATATTTATAAAAATATATCTATTTGATAAAAATATTTTTTATACCCAAAATAATGACATATTAAATAAATAAATAAATTGTTAAAAAAAATATTTTTTTATAATAAATATAAGATATTGAGGGTATTTTGATAAATAACAGATTTGGGGAAAAGGAAATCTGTCCTTGATATGTCATGAATGCCCAATTAAATTTTTTAGGCATTCCATGTTGAAGTTGGAAGAAAAGCATCTTATTCTTATAGTGTCGGTGGAGCAACATCTTATAGGAAAAAGGAGCCAGATATACGATAAATTATATTAAAGTTCGAATTTTAAAAATAGTAATTATTTATGTTATTATCATAATTATTATAATAATTATTAATTAAAATAATAAAATTTATTTTTAATTTAAAATATCATGTATGATATTTGATGTAATAGATAATTATTAATAAAAATAATAATTTATATTTAACTTAACATTATTTATGATAATATCAAAATTTATTTTAAATAAAATTTTTCTTTTAAAAATTAGTTTTTACATCGGTCTTCTGAATATATTTTCATGTAGATGTTCAAACTGATGTCGTTGACGTCTGCAATCAATGAATGCAAAATGAAAACCATAACTAAAAATCTATTAATCATAAATTATAGATAATATGATGTATTATTATTAATATACTATACTTTCATAGTTTTATACATCTATGTTAGCAAAGTAAGAAAAAAACATATATACATCTGTAGAGGCTTACAGAGCTATATATATGTCCTGCAGAAACATGCATGTCTCCCAAATGGCTATAAACATTATCTTTCCTTTCCTTTCAAACTTAAATTTCTTTTTAGTACAGTAAACAGACATGAGCTTTATATATATGGTCAAGGCAAGCTTAGAGCAAATCATGTTTCAATTGGCTAGTCGTCTTCTTTTTTCCCTTTTTGGGGTACATATAGGAAATATTTTCCACTTTAATTGCATGCATAATATAGTATACTAGCTGCAACAGTAGTTCAACAAGACATGAGCCACAAGTTGACTTCACCTGCAGCTATTTTGAATATATCCTCCACAGGTAATGCAGCCTCAGAAAACTCATCATCTGTAACTCTACGCCCCTGCTCAAGTATCAAAATTTAAACCAAAATTAGACAATAATATATCATGTAATTTGTGTGTATATAGATGGGGATAGACTACTCCAAATTGAAACACAGGTACAACCATATCATATATACAATACATATATAGTTAATAAACAAGCCAAAACCATAATAATGCAATGAATTAACATAAAAAAAATGATCTTGTTATAACCGTTGAATATTGGCTCTAAAAGTAACAAATTAGTAGCATAATTTAAGGAAATTAGTAACATAATTTGTGACATGATTTAAAAAAATTAGTGACATAATTTAAGGAAATTAGTGGCTTAATTTAAAGTTTAAATTATGGCACAATTTAGAGAAAGGGAGTCTTGCTTCATCTATAAATAGGGAAGAGTTCATGCATTGAAGAACAAGACAAAAAATCAGAAAAATAAGAGAGAGTATAAGCAAACTCAAAGAGAGAAAATACTTGTGAGTTTGAGAGTTTTCTGTGAGTTTGAGGAAACACTTGAGAGATATTATTAGTGAGAAAATATGTATCTGTATTCTGTATATTTTCTACTCAGTTCAAATAATATCTGTTGCCTCCCGTAGACCTAGGCGAATTGCCGAACCACGTAAATTCTGTGTATTCATTTTATCGCTTTGATATATTCATATACCGTTATTTATTCCTTCCGCCACAACAAATTGGTATCAGAGCCAAATATAGCAGTATTATATATCAAATCGAAGCTCTCAACGAGACGAACTCAACGGTAAAAGAATCGGTCAAATCGGAAGTCAGAATCACCGCCAGAAGCTGCCGGAATGCTGCTGCCAGCAACTGAGTCAATTCACTCAGTTAGACCGAGTCAACTCAGTCATTAGTGATATTTGGACCGAGTTGGTCCGTTTTTCATCCGTTTTCAGCAGAGTTGGATCTATTCTTAGCTAATTGGAACATTCCGAATTCAACTACGGACTCCGTTTTTTCAAATAAATATAAAATTTGGAAAAACACTGTTTTAAGTTATAAGTACAAAATTTATGTTATCTGCTTGTACTTATGGCTGATAAAAGAGAGATCGAAGAAGGTGAACAAGTTGACCATAGAATTTATGGCAAGCCAAGTTGTTATACTCGAAGAACTATGTTGTCCAACGCAAAGTTTGAGGTGGAGAAATTCGATGGCACCAATAACTTTGGCATGTGGCAATGTGAGGTATTAGATCTATTGTTTCGAGAATGATCTAATATAGCCTTGGAGACCAGGCCAGGAGATTATTCAAATGAAGATTGGAATTATGTAAACCGACAAGCTTGTGGCACAATTCGACTGTGCTTAGGAAAAGATCAGAAGTATTTTGTCATGAAAGAGAATGTACCTGCAGTTTTCTGGAAGAAACTAGAGGACAAGTACATGACGAAAAGTATTGAGAAGCGACTCTACTTGAAGAAGAAACTTTTCCGTTTCCAATACAAGAAAGGTACCCCTATGATTGAGCACTTAGATAATTTCAATAAAATTTTAGCCGATCTGCAAAATTTAGATGTTGAAATTATCGATGAAGATAAAGCTTTGTTGTTGCTGAATTCATTACCTGAGAGCTATGAACATTTAACCACAACCTTGTTATATGGAAAGGATGGGGTTAAGTTCGTAGATGTTTCAAATGTTTTGGTAAATAACGAGTACCGAAAGAAGGATCAACATGATCACAAAGACACAATATCAGAAGCATTGACGGCATCCAGAGGTAGGACTAACAACAAAAAATCTAGCGGATCAAATAATAGGGGACAATCCAGATCAAAGTCTAGAGGAGAGTCATCTAGAAGACGTCCTGCGAAGGACGAGTGTGCCTATTGTCACCAGAAAAGGTATTGGAAAAAAGATTGTCCAAACAAGGACAAGTCAAATGCAAATGTTGCATAGAAGGCCGATGAAGATGAAGAATCAGCCTTTTCAGTTTCATCATCAAAAACCTACTCAGATAAGTGGATCCTTGATTCTGGATGTTCTTATCATATGTGTCCAAATAGACATTGGTTTCGAGTTTTGAAGAGCTTGATGGAGGAGTTGTGCTTATGGGCAACGACAATGCCTGTCAGACAAAAGGGATCGGAACAATACGACGACTTACAAATGTAAGATATATTCCTAACCTAAAGAAAAACCTTATTTCTTTAGGTGTTCTAGATTCTGATGGTTACAAGGTAACATTGGAAAATGGAGTCTTGAAATTTGTACGAGGTGCATTTGTAGCGATGAAGGGTACTCGAAAGGCGAACTTGTATTTCTTAGATGGGAGTACAGTTACAGGAAGAGTAGTTGTCTCAAGTAGTTCTGAAGAAAAGATAAATGATTCTTTCCGCTTGTGGCACATGCGCTTAGGGCATGTCGGTGAAAAGGCTTTGCAAGGCTTAATAAAGCGAGGTCTTTTGAAAGGTGCCAAGACTGGAAAGTTTGATTTCTACGAGTATTGTGTAATTAGAAAACAAACAAGAGTCAAGTTCCGCACTGCCATTCATCGTACTAAAGGATTTCTTGATTATATTCACACGGATGTCTGGGGACCTTCAAAGAATGTTTCACTTGGAGGTAAACGTTGGTTTGTGACTTTTATTGATGATTTCTCTAGATATGTCTGGATATACACTATGAGTCACAAAGATGAAGTTCTCGATATCTTTCTTAAATGGAAGAAAATGATCGAGACTCAGACAGGTAGGAAAATTAAAAGGCTCAGATCTGATAATGGTGGCGAGTATAAATCAGATCCCTTCTTTAAAGTTTGTCAAGATGAAGGGATAATCAGACATTTTACAGTTCCTCGTACACCACAGCAGAATGGAGTTGTAGAACGAATGAATCGTACTTTGGTTGAGAAAGTTTGATGTATGTTATCACAATCCAAATTGAGCAAGGCATTTTGGGCTGAGGCTTTGTCATATGCAACTCATATAGTCAATAGACTTCCTGTGACTGCATTAGATGGGAAAACTCCTAAAGAGGTATGGTCTGGACAATCTGCTACTGATTATGATTCATTGCGAATATTTGGATGTCCAGTATATTTTCATGTTAGTGAATCCAAACTGGATCCTAGAGCAAAAAAGTTGTTTTCTTGGGCTTTAAGGAAGGAGTTAAAAGATTTCGACTTTGGTGTGGTGAATCGAAGAAGATCGTCTTAAGCCGAGATGTTACATTCGACGAGTCTGTTATGTTGAGACAGACAAATTCAGAGAAAGAGAATGAAAGTCCAAATACTCTTTCTAAGGTGATGCTTGAGACTCCGAAAGATCCAAAAAAGATTGCACCGACTACCGATCGTCTTGAAGATGAAATTGATGATCAAGAAGAGATCTCAGTTGAGGTGGAGGCTTTCTCACCATCACCACCTATCAATCAGCAGCCAGAATCTATTGCCACTACTCAACCGAGAAGGAAGATTAGGAAGCCTCCCAGATACACAGACATGGTAGCATTCGCACTTCCAGTAATTGATGATGATGTCCCATGCACTTACAGAGAAACTGTGCAGAGAGTTGATAGTATGAAGTGGAAGATGGCAATGGATGAAGAGATGAAGTCTCTACACCAGAATCAGACTTGGGAGTTGGTTCAACTTCCCATAGAAAAGAAAACTATTGGCTGCAAATGGGTCTATGCCAAGAAAGAAGGTATTCCTGGTAAAGACAACATCAGATATAAAGCCAGACTGGTAGCAAAAGGCTATGCTTAGAAAGAAGGAATAGACTACAATGAGATATTCTCACCTGTTGTTAAGCATTCATCTATTCGGATACTATTAGCTTTGGTAGCACAGTTTGATCTCGAGTTAGCTCAACTCGATGTCAAAACAGCTTTTCTCCATGGTACTTTGAACGAAGAAATCTACATGTCTCAACCGAATGGCTTCAAAATTCCAGGACGAGAGAATTGGGCTTGCAAGCTGAGCAAGTCAATTTACGGTTTGAAGCAATCACCGCGACAATAGTACAAGCACTTTGATAGCTTCATTAGAGAGCAGAAGTACACACACAGTCAGTTTGATCACTGTGTATACTTTCGGAAACTCCAAGACTGTACCTTCATTTATTTGCTCTTATATATTGATGATATGTTGATTGCATCTAAGAGCAAGGTGGAGATCGACAGATTGAAGGCTCTATTGAGTTCAGAATTTGAAATGAAAGATCTTGGAGAAGCTAAAAAAATTCTTGGGATGGAAATCACAAGAGATAGAGTTGCAAGCACAGTCTGTCTGACACAGACTCAGTATCTGAAGAAAGTACTGCAAAGGTTTGACATTGATGAAAAAACCAAGCCAATAAGTACACCGCTTGCTCCTCATTTTCAGTTGAGTGCATTGATGTCACCTAACACCACCGATGAGAAGAAGAAAATGGAATGTGTTCCATATGCAAATGCTGTTGGTGCCTTGATGTATGCAATGGTTTGCACCAGACCTGATATTTCTCACGTTGTTAGTATGGTGAGTCGGTATATGCATAATCCCGATAAAGGACACTGGCAAGCAGTGAAGTCAATTCTACAGTACATCTATGGTACTATGGATATTGGTTTGAAGTTTGAAAGAGACAAGACTGAAGGCAAACACCTAGTTGGATATGTAGATTCTGACTATGCTGGAGATCTGGATAAGCGTCGATCTACAACTGGTTATGTGTTCACAATGGCAGGAGGACCAGTTTGTTGGAGATCAACATTGCAGACAATTGTAGCTTTGTCTACTACAGAGGCAGAGTATATGGTTGTAAAAGAAGCATTCAAAGAAGCTATATGGCTTCTCAGGTTGACTAAGGATTTGGGTATTGTTCAGAAGAACGTGGAGGTTTTCTGCGACAACCAGAGTGCCATTTGTTTGGCAAAGAACCAAGTTCATCATGGTCGCACCAAGCACATCGATGTTCGATTTCATTTTGTTCTAGAAATCGTCAATGAAGGGAATATTATACTCCAAAAAGTCAGAACTGCAGATAACCCTGCAGATATGCTTACAAAGGTGGTTACAGGGATCAAGTTTCAACACTGCTTGAACTTGATCAACATCTCTCGAGCTTAAAGCGCCTAGGGCGCATTTGGAGGCAACGTTATGAACTTTTTCGCCAAGGTGGAGATTGTTGAATATTGGCTCTAAAAATAACAAATTAGTGACATGATTTAGGGAAATTAGTGGCCTAATTTAATGCTTAAATTATGACACAATTTAGGAAAAGGGAGTCTTGTTTCATCTATAAATAGGGAAGAGTTCATGCATTGAAGAACAAGGCAAAAAATCAGAAAAATAAGAAAGAGCATAAGCAAACTCAAAGAGAGAAAATACTTGTGAGTTTGAGAGTTTTATGTGAGTTTGAGGAAACACTTGAGAGATATTATTAGTGAGGAAATCTGTATCTGTATATTTTCTACTTAGTTCAAATAATATCTACTGACTCCCGTGGACCTAAGCGAATTGCCGAATCACATAAATTCTGTGTGTTTATTTTATCGTTTTGATATATTCATACACCGATATTTATTGCTTCTACCACAACAATAACAATATAATTGACTAATAAATGCATATGGCTATTGCGTAACCTATTATTATTAGAAGTATATAGAAGTGTCCACGTTATTAAAGTCAAAATATTAATAATAGAATAACATACTTCATATCTTTTAGATTTAAAAAGGCTTTATAAAATAAATCATTCAAGCAAATTTGAATACTCTGCCAAACAAAAAAAGAGAAGATGAATATATATAAATAAAAAGAAGAAGAGGAATTAGAGACTTACGCGAACATGGATCATGTACATGGAACGGTACTTGTCAGAGGAAATGTGAGCAGAAAGAACATCAAGTTTGTGCTTTTGGAGAATGTTGAAGATGGTAGCTGAGAGACCATGCCTTTTTGGAGAACATATACTTATTTGAGCCTCATCTCCGCACGAATTAATCACTACGTTTTGTGAAAACCAAGTCTGGAAGTTTGCTGCTGCTGAACTAAACGATATTGATGTCATTGAATTAATATTATTGCTCATTTCAGGTCCCAGCTGCTGCTTAATATCTGCCATAAATGGTTCCCTTGTAATTGGTTCTTCTACTGCTAATATTCCTATAGTGTTTGACGATGTTACCATTTTTTCCCCTCCATGGAACTTCTCAAGCTTTTCCTTTTGTAATGTTTGAAGAGCGTCTTCGAGGGTCTTTATGTATTTCACTGCTTCATCTACTATGGTGGACTTATCTACCTGCACATACATGCAGTATAATAAGCAAAATGACCAGATATCTCCACAGTAGCTCAAATTGTTCTACATCTAAAACATAGACTTTATCAACAACAACAACAAAAAAAAAAAAAGGTAATACATATATGGTGTCAGTTAAATACGAATAAATTCCTCTGTAAATCATGCATCATCGTATAATATTCAAAACACATATAGTTGTTAGTTACTTTCATAATTGTCTGGTTAGCCAGACTCAGCCACATTAAATGTACGTACATATAGAACACAGACATTTAAAGGAAAGACATTTATTACAAGGTATATAAAGAGACGTTAACTAATTAAATTAGGAAACTAAGCCGATGGATGTTGCACAATATATATTTCATTTAAACTTATAAAATATTAGATGTTTGAATACTAATTTAACTGTAGTTATTTAAAAGAAAAAATAATACAAAAGGCTAATTAGAATCATTTATCCCATTTTTGTCTTATTCTATGTCTTACTATTTATATCACAATACCTCGTTAAGAAAGGTAAAGATAAAGAAAATTAAAGTCAAGTTAATTTAAAGTAAAACAAAATCACATATTTTATCAGATGCTGCGATTTAACTAGTAAATACGAAGCCACTATGAAGCTATAGCCATTTTTATTTATTTATTTATTTCAAATGTTACTTGACATTGTTCGAACTTTGAAATTGAATAAAATTAGTTCTTTAATGAGCAATTTTTATTTTAAATAATTAAAAATTAACAATTCTAATATCATAAATGAGATCAATTTTATAATAAATTTCTGATTTTTTAAAATAAGAATAATTTGAATAATATTAAGATTAAAATATTTATTTTAAAATAAAATTAAACTCCGTTAGAACATAAATAAAATATTTATAATACACAATTTTACTAATAATTTAAATTTACTTATTATATAACATTGTAGATAATATTTTTACGATTAATTGTACCTTAACATATGAAGTAAAATTAATATAATAAGAGGTAAAATTTACGAGATTTTGACACTTTAATATAGTGTAATGTACAATTTTTCAATTTAAAAACGCATAAAATTTACAAAGAAAAGAAACAATTAATTAATATTTTTTCCTAGAGAAATCAATTCATTATATTAAAAAAATTATTATAGATGATGAAGAAGAAGAATTAATATTTTTGAAGGGATTAATTAAGAAGAATATATTGTATAATATATAGTACCTTAGGCGGAAGCTGAGGAAGCAAAGAGTGAAGAGTAGAGAACATATTCCTCATCTTCTTCCTCCTTTCTCTCTCAGTCCAAATGTGTATCTCATGCTCTGATTCACCACCACCTACCTCACCCTTTTCATTGCTTGAAACTACCTGATCCTTTTTTCTTGTTCTACTGCTTCTACTACTTATCTTTCGATCACCTAATTCAACTGCCTTCTTTGTATTTGTATCCTCCTCTTTCTCCATTGTAGTTGTTACAGTTGGACTATTAGAGCTTGAATTATTATTATTATTATTATTCTTACCAACTGTACCAGAATTAGGAGAAGAATAAGGAGGGTTTTGGACGCCCATGGTATCTAAAAGATAAATAGTAGTATCAGAATTGGGAAAGGACCAGAAAGAGCTTATATCATCTAAGCAAGACATATTTATATATATATATATATATGAGATATGGATTTTGATATATCTCTATTGATTTTATTTATATTTATGTGTCTTTCTATAGCTAGTTTTAAGATAAGTAGTATTATAAATGAAGAGGAACTTTCGGTTTTATATATGCGTGTGTGGAATGGAGAAAAAGGTCTTTGCTTTTTGATGGAAAGAGAGATACAGAGATACAGAGAGAGATGAAGAAGATATGATTCGTAATTGCCGGAAGACGCCAAATTATAATCATGAGACAATGCCGTTATCTGCCTTTGCAAAACTAAAACGGACGCTTAACCGCGTCGTCCTCTTACCAATATTTCCTTCTTCTATTTTTCAACTTTTGCCCTTTTCTTCATCCTATATTACCACCACACTTTTATGAATATTATTTTCTTATACTAAATTGTATTTAGTGTATTTATGTGTCGAGAAATTACGCAAATACGCAAATTTCCGATAAGTTAGATTTATGAGAAAACAAGAATAAAAATAACATATAAATTTGATAACGGAGTTCGATCAATCTTGTTTACGTCTCCGAACCTGTTGCAGATTTTTTTACTGAAAAACGAGAAATTACACAAGATGTTTACAACACTCACAACTCACAACCCACGACCCAATTGCATCCAAGAAAATTACTCTCAATTTTCTTTCACAAAAACTTTTCTCTCCAAGTTTTTCTCTCAATTGAAATGAACAATTTGAATGATCAATTCATTACAATTACACATCTATTTATGGAAAAATTTACTCATTGAATTTCTCCTTAAATTAATAATTTCTTAAATTACTCCTTGAATTAAGATCTTTGTTTTGCTCCATATTTTACTACTTGTTTTACTCTATGTTTTGCTCTTTAAATTGAGAAGTTTTATAACAATCTTCAATATCATGCTTATTTTTTTATTATATTAAATTGTATTTAGTGTATTTATGATTATATTTTCTTATATATTTTTGTTAATCTTGTTTTTATTAAATCTATATTTATTTTCAAATTTATGTGCATATTTATGCCTTTTTTTCGGATATCTATTGAACTATATGCTATAAAAAATTATCACATTAGTTTATATTGTTTAGATAATGATAAATATAAGGATACTTAAATTTACATATATTTTATCGTGCACACAAATTATTTTGTACCCGTTTATCTAAGATGATAAATTACTTTTCAAGTTTTTAAAATATTTTTGAGATTTTTTAATAAATATGTTAGCATTTTTTAGGAGTGCCCGTTTTAAATTTGCATCATACGAAATATAAACAGTCATAAATACGAGATTATGCCACATTCAAAAAAGGGTTTGAAATGTAAATTTATTTTTTAAATAAATAGTTATATATTCACAGGCTAACTAATAATTAAGATAGTATTTGACATTAATGTAATTTTAAATTGCAGTATTAAACTCTACTAAAAAAAGCATGCATAGCGTTTTTCAAGTAAAAAAAAAACTATGTATACTCTCGCGTGCATATCTAAGTTCAACTTATACTAAGAAACTACTATTTAAATTAAAACATTTTTATCTTTTGTAAATGAAGAAATGTGAAATACATATAAATGTGCACTCACTATAATTATAATGTTACATATTATAAAATTATTATAAAAATGAAGTTATTTTTTTAAACAAAGTAGTTAATGTAAATGTAAATGTTTTTACAATCTTAATATTTCTCATATGATAAATATAATTGTGAGGACAAAATCCTAATGTGAATTAAATTGGAATATTTAATTAAATTATATTATATAATCAAAGTATCTAACATTATTTGGGAAATTTAAAAAAAAACCTTTAATATCATTAATTTTCATAAAAGAAAATCTTATATATATATATGTGTGTTTATGACGGTAATAATTCTTTATTATGTATCTATTTTTTATACTTATTTCATTTTTATAAAAATAAATGATTAAAATAAAATTATTACTCAAGTCGTGACAAGGGTAAATGTGAAGGAAGAAGAAAAGCAAATAAAAAAGAAGCGGTTCAGTAATGATGTAGAGACAGAGCAATGAAAATGGCGGTTATTTCATGCAAAATACGAATAAAGGTAGTGCTGGCGCTGAGCTGAACTGCCCACTTCACCCTTTTCACTTTGGATTTCCATTCTGCCAGAAGCTCTATGACCTTTTTTCCCTTTATTTCTTTACGCTTGTCTATATCTGCGCAGAATTTTAGGATACATAAATAATTAAGTTTTTAAATTTTTAAAAATTTCTTACATAAAATTTTAAATTATATAGTTTAATTTTAAAAATTTTAAAACTTGACGTAATTTTAAATTTTTTATTTATAAATATATATTTTAATAATTACATTAAGATTTATATATAGAATTTTAAATAATTAAATTATATGATTTAAAAATTTATGTATGAATTTTAATTAAAATTTTAAAAAATAAGTAATTTAGTGTATACAAATTTGCATCTATTTGTAGACATGCGTTACTCATATTTTTCAAATGTAAATAATATTTAAAAAATTAAATTATTTTTTTAATTTTAAAAATAATTATAACACATAATATAATATAAAAATATATACAAAATTAAATAATATTAACTTTTGTCACGGATGTAACGTGCCTTTTTTTACTCTTAATTTCAGAAAAAAAAAAAGTTTTGTTTTGTTAGGAGGCTATACATATTATTTTAGAATGATAATTAATATGATAAATGTTTGTTTTCATACTGTGTAAAAATTTAATTTTTTTATATTTCCTAATATTTATCTAATTTATCTCTTTTTAATAGATATATTAATTTGAAAATTTTAAATAAGATGATGTGATTTGAGTTATAATGGAAGAAAAAGATAGTATGAGAAAAATAAAAATAATTTTTTAAATTTTATTGAATAAAATAATTGATTAAAAGATATTATAATAATATAAGGTGACGTTTGGTTCGTGTAATGAAATCAGAATCGAAATTGAAATTAGAATCGGAATGGAATGGAAATGAAACAATACTTGGTTTGACCATTGGAATTAAGCTCGGAATCAGGATTAAAATGTTTGGTTTGCCACTATAATAGAATGAAAAAAACTATAAATTACCTTAATACCCCTACATACTGTAAAGTTCAAATAATGTCATTTAATTACTATTTTTTCGTCAGACAAAATATATTATTGAAATCATTATTTTTTAAAATAATTATTACTTAATTAAAAAGAAATATATTATTAAAATTATTATTTTTCTAAATAGGGTTTAGGTTTTTAAGGTTTGGGATGTGAGATTTAGGATTTGAGGTTATATTTGTGGGTTAAGGTTTAGGGTTAAAATTATTATTTTTCTAAAAAGGGTTTAGGATTTTAGAATTTTAAATTTAGGGTTTAGGGTTTAGGGTTTAGGGATTTATGTTTTAGGGTTTATGGTTTAGGGTTTAGGGATTTAGGTTTTAGGGTTTTAGGATTTGGATTTAGGGTTTTGGGTTTTGGAATTTTGGGTTTAGGGTTTTGGAATTTTGGGTTTGAGAATTTAGGATTTGAGTTTAAGGTTATATTTTTGGTGAGAGTAAAATTGAAAAAAAAAATTAATAGGAATAGAATTATGATTACCAAGGAGAAGAAGGAATTATGATTCCTTCTCTTTTACTAATCGATTTCATTCTGGCCCATTCCGTCCAATCAAACATGCAAAATGTAAGGAATCAATTCTGATTCCATTTCTTCGGTCCAACCAAACATGTTGTAAGTAATTACTTTAACACAAGAAAAAAAAATAAAGAAAAAAATAAATTAATTTTTTTATAATATAAATATTAAATTAAACCTTTGACTTAATCAATATTACGAAACAAAATTTTTATTTTTAAAAATATCAAATCCCTTTAAAAGTTATACCTCTATTAATTATACCCAAAAGTTTCCGTTTCTGGAATATTTTCTGTACATTAACATCATTACACTCGTTAAAGTAGTCATAAAGTTAGTTTCATTTGTATATATTTTTAAAAAATAAAGATAACCATGCACAATTTCAATTTAATAGTGATTTTTTTTATAACTATAATATAATTAAACTAAAATCACAATTATTTTATTATTTTACATCCTTCATTATATATTTAATTTAAAATTAACACATATAGCATTACTTTTAAAGAAAATAGCTAAATTTAAGAAGGTGTTGCAGGTTTGCAGCCGCTTGTTATATTCGGTTGATACAAGATTAATTTTATTTTGTTTTAGCTTTTGACTAATATATATGTGACTGAAATCTTACTTGATAATATGTTAGTGGCTCTGTTGATTTCTCATGTTATTTTATTGCTTGTTGAGGCTAGTGCTCTGTTTTACTGAATTTTGTTCATGTTTAGGGATCTTATTAGGGATAAAGTATGGTGTGAGCTAATCCCAAATTAATAGTTTAGATGGATAAAAAGTTCATGTGATATTTATGTTTAATGTAGTTTTAAAATTACACGATCGAGTATTGTTAAAAGTAGATGTGAAACTTTTTTCTAAGTAAATATATATATATATATATATATATATTGGGGCTAAGCCCAAATTAAATTACCATCAATAAAATTCTAATACATAAATAATTTAAACTATTTTTTAAAATCACTTCTATATATATTTATGTTAATTATTGGTATTATATGTAATGATACAATAAAAACATATTAGACTCAAAATTCACTACATGTATATGGTTTAGCCTTAAATATTTATATTTTATTTATGTCAATATATATTATATTGTATATAATATAGTATAATTAAAAAATATTTCAAAATTTAACTATTTGCAAATTCATAACAATAAACAATCAATTGATTTTTTTTCATTCAATTCACATAAATTTCTTATGATATTTCACTATCAAATTTTTAGCATTATTTAAAATTAAATTATTTAACATTGTATTTTTATAATCTTATTAATTTATTTGAAGTTTTCGGAGTATTAAAATTTTGGTATATTTTGGTTTTTGTTGTCTTTTTTCCATTTTATTTGTCAATTATAAATTATTTATCAACAATATTTTTAATTTCCATTTTGCATTGAATATATAAAACATATCTTATTTTTTAGATTTTAGTTTTAATCTTTTGGTTTTAATTTTAACATTAATAAATTTAATATGTTTGATTCCACTAATCTTGATATTTTTTGAATTCTATTTTATTAATAATTTATGACAAAACTTTAATATGACATAACAACTTAAATTTTTGGTCACTTTTGGAAAAACTCCTAAATCGCACCTCTGACTACGTTGCGTTTGATATTAAAAGAATATAAATAAATGTATTTAGTTATGTAAATTAAAATAGTTTAGTATATTAACAGGTTTTAGTTATTTCAAAAAAAAATCAGATATAATTAAATTAAATTCAAAGGGTTCTGTTAAAGGGAAAATGTAACTAAAGTACATTGATTCAATGCGTTTAAAAAGCTGGAAACTTAACTCTACTTTTTTATAAGTCAGTATTATTTACAAAATTTTACTTTTAATTATTTTTAACATAAAAATATATATAAACATTATATTTTTAAATATAATAAAAATATTTTTTATATTATATAAAAATAATATATGTATATCATGTAAAAAAATTAATAATAAAATTTTATTTATAAAAATAATTATGTTATTTTATTAAACCGAAACCTAAATCATTTTACTATGTAGTAAAATATAAGAAGTCAAAACGAAATCAACTATTCGTATTAATAGGAACATATAATATCATGTATGTAATTTTTTTTTTTTTGTTAAATATGGTATGTTGTTTTAGCCGTGCTAATGAATAGAAGGATTTTCTTTGTGAGTTGTAAGCCTATAACCAAAAATTTGGGAAGAATCAACCACATGAAAATAGAAAAAAAAAATCCTCTTCTTTAGATTGAAACAGCACATCCACCGAATAAAGAATTAAAAGACTGAATATAGTAGATATTTACATCAATATCTACACTAAAGAGACGCCACATTCATCTGATCAGAAACTTTGGTTATAAAAAAAACAATGTCACACCAAAGCCCCCAACCATCAGCTACACATATATTAAAAAATATAATCCAGTCGTTCATTAAATAAATGAAATTGTCGATACTAATATTTCCTTTCTGAATTTAAGATTTGACATCAAACAGTAGATTACTAGCTTAAAATAAAATTAAAAAGTGAAAAAGAATTGGATCTTTTTTCACTTGGCCATACGGTGGCAATTGAGTTTGTTCAACTAGAATAATATGATTGAAAAAAAGAGAGAGAGCCTGTTAACAATATTTTGGCGTCCCAACCTTGTAGCCAATCCTTTTTCATCTGATACAAGGAAGAAACTGCCTTCTGGGTTTCCTCTATCATGTTGCTAAACCTGTTGTTTTACAAATGGGGCAAATATTCTTGTGCATCAACCATTGTTTTATACAATGGCTGTGGAAATTATGGCCACATTGAAGCGTTCCAATATCTTCTCCTTCATTATATTCCTCCTACAATTGAGCAGAAAAATGATTAAAGCAATGAATAAAACTAATAACTTAACAGGTGAGAATGACATCTTGATAGGGTGGTTACCTGACATATACAGCACGGTTCATTCTCGCATTGTGAACCTACCGGAACCAAAAACTTCTTATGTTTCAAATGACTTACTACAGTTTCTTCACTCAATCCTGTGCTCACGTTTCCAATACGCTCTTCCAAAGCTAATAACTCCTGTATTTTCAGACAAGGTTTTGTATTAACAGAAGCTCATGAGCATCAATTAGAATTAACATGTCCAGGCACTCAATCTTTACCTCATAAGACATATTATCAACGTCAAGTCGCATATCCCTGTGTCGATCTTGCATATCAGCAACCCCAAAAAATACTGATTGGTCTAGAATCATAACATCCTGACAAAAAAGTTGAATCACCAATAAAATAATATCAGACCACAAAACTAATAGATAACTTGATACTACTATTATACGGTAAAGATTCATGGGATCAAACTGAAGTTATGTTTAGTTCTCAGAATGGGAACCTATTAGGAAAGAGAATGGTAATAAGAAATGAATTAAATGAAAATAATATTATTTTTGGTACATCCCTTGCACATACCAAGGATGAGGACCCATAAATGGAGTCCTCGATCATCACGAGGACCTCATCCTTCATTCATCAGACTATCCTACCATTAACATTTCTACTCCAAGACTTTGACCTAAAGACCTCAAGACTTCGACATATGGAAAAGTAAAATAACAACCCCTTCTACTCTATGTCAACGATCCCAAACACTCATGATGTCCAATACTAGCCATGTGGCCGCCATCAATACACTTGTGACACCCCATCTTTTTCAAATTAATTATATAAGAGGGAAACAAAAAAAGAAAGGACAGGTTGAACCATAATCTAGAAAAATCCTAAAACTTGTCAACCAATAAACTACCCTATGATCACCATACCCTCAATTATATCCAACAATTAATTATTATTAATATGTTTGTTTTAATAGTAGAATTAAAATTTATAAAATTATAAATGAAACAAAATAAGAAAATGAACTTTTTTTATTTCTAAATGAAATAAAATGAAAATAAATAATAAATGATTATACAAATGTGTAAGAAAAATATAGCATTCTATTTTATCTCTGAGGGTGTGCAAGGAATGACCGTTATTGCTATACAGAATATTTATATTCCATTCCAGATTAATAGTTAAACCAAACATAGGAATACTCATAATCATCATTCTTACCATTCCTATTACTTTCAACCAAACAAGACATAATAGTAAAATGCTCTCCACGAATCATTTTCTTGACATAGGCGACAGAGAAATACGGGAGAAAAAAAATGTATCAAAGATCAGTGAGTTTGAATATGAATGGTGTAGCCATCATAAAAAGAGGATAGTAACCCATCCTAAAAACAGAGGCGGGTAATCAGACTACGTTCGAGGATCCAAGGGTATTACCCATCTTATGAGAGCCGCTTTTATGAAGTCTAGGCCTCTAGGGTTTTGAAATATCTCACCTCCAATAGTAACAATATTCCCCTTATGTAACCAGTCCTTCAAACACACAGGTGAACTTCTACTGAAATCTCAAATTCCAGCTACGAAATAAGAATTACACCTAACATGGAAATATTGGCCACTTATTATCTCAAGAAAATCACAAATATCTTTAAGATAAAAACAAGTACATTCTCCGTCCACAGCCACTTGAAAATTTGACGTAGGAGATTAGGTATTTTAGCAATCACATTTAGTTGCAAAAGATGCAACCTTTTTAGCTTCCAAAACTGTTGTGGTAACCATCAACTTCTAAGAAAATCTATCCAAAATTTGTTTTACCAAACAACATTTACAAACAAACAAAAAAATTCCAATCCTCCCCCTTCTAAAGCCACAGCAATCTCAATCGGCATATAGTTTAGATAGTAAATAGATCTAACATTCTCTTGCATCCTGGTTCCCAACCATGACCATGGACCAAATGTAGTCATTTGTAACTTAGCCATACGACAGTCATTGAGAAAAATGTGATTCCATTCCAGTACTTTATCATTAAGTGTAAAAATCTAACCTCAAATCTCAAGCTTTCACCCCTACGCATGAGCCCCAAGACATTACGAATCTGCACTTGTTTACCAAAAATTACTAGTAAAAGCTCTATCAAGATGCTTCTTTGGCATTTATAATAAGCATTGCAAAATAAAGAGCACTGAGATGAAAGAACATCTTTAAGCACAACAAAATTAAGAAAAAAAGGCCAAAATTTGCAATATGTTCAATTAGATTTTTACGTTCATATGAACCCAAAATAGATAACTAGATAAATATTATGAGAAGAATAAACTCATTCAAAAGATCCCAAAAACTCTCAACAAGCTTGTTCTATGTAAAAGCTTAAAATGGAGCCCAACCCATCATTCTTATAGGCATCCCAAAAAAACCAAGAAAAACAAGCTCTTTAGTTTCAGATGGATATAAGAGTGTGATGCATAGATGAAAAGAAAATAATAAATAAAAGTTTAGAAAACTAGACAGCCAGATAAAAACTTCTTCTAAAGCAAAAACATTAGTAATTGTGAAATCCAAACCACTATATTGCCAGAAGTTCAACCATGTTATCATAAAAAATGAATGTGTGAGATAGCAGGATAAATTTAACAATTATCCATATGGTAAGCAAAAATTAGGGAATCAGAAGATGAGGGGACACGAAAAACTCAAAAGAAAGTTCAAAAACATACCTCAGATACAAATCTGTTACTTCCTTCACTGGCTGCAGCCAAACCATGAAGAGAATAGTGAACGCCATCATTGTGTCTCTCCAACCAAGATGCTGACCTTGGATGAGATTGATGATGAACCTGGTTAACAGCTCCAGATGTAAAAACCATATCCTGTGAGGAAGAAGGATGACCAACACGATGTGGAAGGTGGCCTGGGCCACCAGAATCAACTCCAGCAGAAGAGAACAATGACCGACGTACAATTTCTGATAACCTCCGTTGATGCTGTTGGGGAGAATTGTTGTGAGGAAGCCAGGTCGGAGCTGTTGGGGGATGAACAGCTGAACCTAATCCAGTTCGGGATGTGGAAGCAACACTAGTGTTTCCACCAGTTAAGCTTCTAGTCGGTGGATGTCGAAGCACATTTCCCATCTCAGTTGCAGGTAAAAATAAAGGATGATCCAACATGTTTCTTGCCAGACTTCTCGAGGCTAATTCCTCACGAAGAGCATCTCTATCTCCATAAAATCCAGAGGTGGATGAACTCCCAGCTCTTGAGGTAGAACCTCCACTCCACCTCAGTGATTGCACATTTTGTGGCAAACTAGAAGAGTGAATCGCAACAGGATGGCTTTGAAAATTCATATTATTGACTATTGATGCTGGCCTTAAATCAAGGGTAGGATCAATTGGATGAGGTGACAATTCAGAAGACGAAACAATAGCATGCCTAACAGTCCTTACTGATGGGAATATAGGAGGGGAAATAGAATTATGTTGATTTGAGGGATTTATCCTCACACGGAAGTTTCTGTGAGAGCTTCCTGCAACACCTGTATCAGACAGGCAACCAGAAGTTAGTTCTCTCCCACCAAGTCCAAGTCTAGAGTTTCCTTCTTCTGATGCAGCAGGTATTCTCAAGCTGCTAGCTGAGTTGTAGTGTGCAGAAACTCCAGGCCTTGTGCTGCTTTCATTGTGCCGAAGGTAGCTGGAACCTCCAGCTGCAGAAGACTGTCCAGCATTTCCCTCTATAGATTTTCTTTTATAAGATAACCGCCGACCGTCCAGCGTACCAGGTCTACCATCATTTTCTCCCATTGACAGTCCAGGATTTCCTTCTGGAAACAGAAAAGAGTCAGAACCACTACCAGGTTGAATCTGCTCATTTTCAGACCCAATGCTCTTATAAGTATTAGGACACTCCATTGCGTGATTAGTGTTACCACTATGACCCACAATACCCGCATTTAAATTGAGACTCTGTGGAATAGCATCAGAGCTGGAACCTTGTGTAAACATGGGACTCCCATTATTGTCCACTGAAAGGATATTGATAGGTTCATAACGACTTTCTTCAAACATTGGACCAGACATAGTATAAGGACTGGCTGAAGATGACCAATCAAATTCTGTTTTCCGCTCATCACGACTAACTTCATCCTGTGTGTTGCTAGAGCTAGGTTCACCTAAGCACCACCTGCTCAAATTTGGTCGTTCGTGGCTAGTAGAATTCATAACTGCAATGTTCATATCACTTGGTGACATTATGTAGTCTGGTATCTGATTCTCTGCAGGATTCCGCATATGATTCCAGTAGCTGTGTTGATCTACAGCAGCATTGTTTGATGTAGTACCGTGGTCAAAGTCAAGGGTTTCAGCAAAGGAACCAAAACCACCCCTTTGCCCTTGCATTAGGGCTAATACAACTTTCCTTGGAAAAATATAGCTAAAGAGCTTGAAGCAATCTTCGACACAAGCAGCACCTAAAGTAAAAATTCAACGGGCCTAACAAAATAAAGCAACATAGGATGTGTTTAACTATGATGATCATAATTTAAAATGATTAGTGGTAAAACTTCATATCTGAGAACGAGAAATTCTGGATTTTTTTAATGGTTTTTACGGTAACTGAAGTAAATATTGCATAGGGCATAGGCCATGGGAGAAGGAAAATTTAGAATAAATACTTAACATAAGTTAATAATTTTAGTCCATAATTTCCAGTCACAGCCTGTTGTTCATGGAGTGAATTCGGAGATTTATAGGATAATATTAAAGATATCTACAACAGCAAAATGCTAACTTGAGCCAACTAAAAGCAACAGTATGATGGAGTGATGAACAAGAAAATTGCTACATGGACCACATTTCAGCATCCTAGAAGAATTTTACAATGCATTACTAGAACTTAGGAAACAATCATCTTCATCTCCAATTACAAATGAGAATCTGCATATTTCAGAGCACACTCAACCACTCCCAGAAAAATGCGAAAGAGAACCTCAAGCAACTTAAAAAAATTAAAAAATTGAACTATGAATATCACTTTAAACCCAAGTATTCAGCAGTTGTAGAAATTAAATTCGAAAATGCTTAAGGCATCTAACGCAGACCATGTTAACCAACAGAAAAGTTAAAGCATCCAAACAGATACTGCCCACATAACAGCACTAACAAAAAGTAATCACATAAAGAAAAAAGAGGAAACAAAGAAAACAAGAGATGAGTTTCCAGATGAATCGAACCATTATTTAAAAAAGGGTTCAAGAAATAAATATTTTTTTTCATGAGTTTCAATCCTTTTTCATAATCGCTTCACCTACTGCAGGGTCAAAAGTCTGACATAGCCACCATCCAAAAAATGTCAAATGGAAATCTGACTATACCGAAAACTGTTTCAGCAAACAAAAGCACAAACCGATCAACAAAAGGAAGAATTTTTAAGACAAAAACCCAGAACCTATGAACATATACTGCAATAAAAAAAAAGTGCCATAGATGCTTCAGACAGCAACACCCATAAATGTTTTATTCACAGATTAAGCGTAAAACTTTGAAAGAAAGAAAAAAAACTACCCAAACAAGAATATTTCAGTACTCAAATCAAAAAATACACCTCAAAACAACAACCGATCGACCAAAAAAGATGGATAAGAGAATAAATCTACGAAACTGCCATACCGAAATGAAGGAACCGATCAACCAACATAATTTCGACCCCAAAACAAGGAACTGACCTGAAGATTCCAGGAAAATGATGAGAAGAAAACCTCTCTTCTCTCAGAAGAGCTGCTAAAATAGAAATTTCAATCTTCTTTCTCTTTCTTTAGAAAATAAAGAGGTTGGGAAACAGTAGCCAGACTGAGGCAATAAGGAGGAAGAGAAAGGGAGAGACTTTGGCCTATTGGGTGGACAATATGAGATGGAAAATGCAAATGTGGAGAGAAAAGGAAAGGCATATTAAACATGGGGTAATAATCTCAAACAAAATAACCTTACCAAAACAGATACAATATAATCCCCAAAAAAGAAAATAAAAATTAAATAACATATGATTACTTCTAAAATATATAATGATATAATAATTTATGTTAATAAAATTTAAAATTAATATAACTTTGTTTTTAATAAAAATAAATATTTAATAAAAGATGGAAAAAGAAGGATAATCCATAACAATAACGCATAAGAGATGGAAGTAATTAGTCATATAGACGTATTAATTTGAGCAACCTCGTATTCCTAACTCTAAAAAAAAAAAAAAATCAAAATAAATAACAGAAGTTACAAAACAAAGAAAACAGAGAGACATCAACATTCAACAGCCAAGCCGACAAATGCCTTGTTGGAGGTTGGGCCGCTGACAAATTTTTCAAAATGGCTCAGCCGCTCAGCTTTCTCTCCGTTTTTGTTCAGAATTAATGAAATAAAATAAAGAAAAGTCTCACAGAGTCTCTATGTTAACATCTCGTTCACGCCAAGCAGCCCCCCCCCCCAACTGCTGTCTCAGCGCTTCACCGTCTCGCCCACATTCACATGTCCCTGCCTTCTTCAGTGGTACAATTCCCCTTTCTTTTCTTACAAGAGAAAAAAATGTTATTCAGGTTCTTAAGTAATCGGTGTTGTTTAATTATTTTGTTTTTAATTAATGTTTTTTTAGTCCGGTTAATTTTATAAAAAATAATAATTAAAGATATAAATTATTATTTTGATATATTAAGTCAAATTATATTATTATTTTAAAATGAGGTGATTTGATAAGATTAACTTAAAATAAAAATATTTAAGAAAATGAAATTTATTCGACATGAAAGAAATAAGAAAATGACAAAAATAATCTTAATAAAACTAATATTAAAATATTATTTCAATGATACTATTTTTCTTCATTTAGTACTTTTAAAAAAAATAAAAGGATTAAAAAACATTTGTTGTAAACAAATAAACTAAAGAACAGACCTCTACGGCTCCGCTGATTTTTTTATTTTTTTTAACTGTATTGCCTTTTCTTAAGGAGCTCCTTTAATCTATACGCTGCTTTGAGCTGTGTTTTAATTATTATTATTTTAGAAAAAGGGAAAAAAACACAACAACGACAACATTTAAAAGAAGTACAGATGGCCAAAATATGGTATTTTGGAAATTTTTATTTATTAAATTTAAGTTATATTTTCTTAATTTAAAAATTAAAATATTATTTAAAAATAAATAGGACTAAATCAATACCATATGTCACTAGAGATTTTCTTTCTTCGTGAAAATCTTGATTACAGTGGATTGCATTTGTTTTTATAAATGAAATATTTAGAATTTAAGGAAAAAAATTGAAATAATGTTAAGACAAGATTGATGAAACTTATAAAATTATACAAAATGATACTTTAAAAATTATAACAATAAAAATAATAACGTATAATATTAAACTTCATTAAATTTAAATGAATCCAACATTAAATTTATTTAAATAATTTGAATATAAGATTTTTTTAATAATAAATATATATATATATATATATTCGATAAAAATATATTATTTTTACGGTTATAAAAAATTTAGTTAATATATTCTGGTGTATAAATTATTCATTTATTCAACTAATTTCACTATTAATTCCATTGCGAGAAAACATATGATTATAATTTACAACTTCAAAAAATATACGTTTATTTATGATGTAAGAAAAATAAACCTGTATTTTTTTCTTAAATGAATTAAGAATTTAACTTCACTTATAAAATAGATTAATTTCATATAATTAAATCATTTTAATAAGTATTATTTTGTAAAATTTTAATTTACAATATTCTAAACCCATATATTGAAGATTTTTTTAACAAAATAAATATTTTTCCTTTTCAAATATTAAGGTGACATAAATTTATATTTATATTTGTAATTATATTAATTCTGATATGAGATGTGATTAAATAATTTTAAAAATAAAAATAATTATTTATTTTTTTAGAAAATTGTGATATATATATAGATAGATATAAATTACTGACATTATTAACTATCAGAATATACAAATACAAGGAAGTTAAAAAGAGCCCAAAAATTGATATCTTACTGCCATAAATGAAAAATAATGAAGCTAAAAATCTAAAATGAAGTATATAACCAAATGTCTTGTCGGTTTAATTTTGAAGTGTAGAGTTGGGTTTTTTTCTTTCTTTTGTCTTTGTGTATTGTTTCTTCAAGTAATTAATTTCAAGGCAGTAGAAGGAGCAAGTGGCAAGTCTTTGTATGTAAAAAGTAGAGAGAGGTCGGTTAATAATATGATAAAACAATGCTTAAAAGAGTGTGAATGCCAAAGCTCAAATGCCTTGAAAATTCCCCCATTAAATCTTTTAAATTGCGTCTATCATTAACCGTTCACATCTCGATCGTGCCAAATGGCCCTCTTATTCTTTATTATCGATTTGGTCCAACTCTCTCTCTCTCTCTCTCTCTCTCTCTCTCTCTCTCTCTCTCTCTCTCTCTCATCTTTCAAACGCATTCTAATATTCTTCTACTTTGCCAACTCCAAAACGTCCATTATGAGAGGCTTGCTCATATAACAATCCCTTAAAAAATAAGAAACCAACAATCATATTATATTATTACTAATAAGATAAGATCTTCCACAAAAGATAATATACAAAAAAAAAAAAACATTTACTCCTCTTTTTTACTGGTTGAGAAAAATATCCTCTTGCTAGCAATTATTTTAAAAATAATATTATTTATATCTATTTTATATAAATTTTAGTTGTTTTATTTTTTTATAATTTTTTTAAAAAAGATTAGATATATAAATGGGTATTTCCACTTTTATAAGTGCAATAAAGAAAAGATAAGTATATAGGTTGTAGTTAGTGGAAGCAAAGAGATGTGATGTGTTGTTACATAGGAGAAGAAGGATATGCAAAGAGGTGTACATGTAGTGGTGGTTGGCAAGCAATATCTGGCCTATTGGGACCTAATTTCTCAACAAATCAATCTCTTATATCCTTTCATTGTGAAAGGTGGGTGGTGTAGTTATTGTATCAATTTATTTTAAGGGAACAAAACCCATGATCCTTCTCTCTTTTTTTTTCTATATATATTTTAATATATTACTGAAATACCAAGATGGGCTAGCTGATGAAAGAACCAGAAAATGCACATGGGTATAAAAGATTAATTCAATTCGTTTTCAATTTGATTGTTAAGCATCATAACCCACATGAAAGAGAAGAAACCCAAGTAGGAAAAAAATTATTTTTATAAGAATTTTGTTAATGTGACAAAGTCTTGGGTTACAAAGGAAGCAAAGATTGTCTTTCAGCTACCAACACCATTGGGGACTTCACAACTTTGTTACCCTTAGTTTTTGTTATTATCATCAAATGGCTTTGTAAATTCTGACCAAAGAAAATGACCCTCAAATTTTCGTTTAGAATAATGATGCAGTTTTTTTCCAGGGCTTAAGGAAAAATTGACAGACCTCAAAACTGATGATGCATAAGAGAAGTTTTAGGGAATGTGGATTTTGGCATGAGCAAATTAAAGTCCACTATAGGGTTGTTCAAGATGGAAGGAAAATTGTGTAAAAAAAAAAAAGATTTAAACTTTATAATTTCTATATATTTAAATATATTTTGGAAGAAAATTAAGCAATTTTTTTTGGACTCTTTTGATAGAGCAAAAAGCAAGCACTAATTGCGAGACTTATTATTTCAAATGCTAATTAATCTGACGGGAAAGGGGAAATGACTCTTTGGAAAATAAGTATCATGCATGTGACAGCCTTCGACCAAAGTTTTCTGTCACATTTCACCGCTAATTATATAATTATATAATGTTAGATGATTATTTAAAAAATAAATATAATAATTTAAATATATTTATATAATAATATTTGATTGGTGATCAATTTAATAGAATAGAGTAAATAAATTTTATTATTATTGAATTTTTAAGATTATTATTTATTATTTCTATATCATTAAATTTCATAAATATTATTTTGTTATATTTATACCATTAAATTTTATAAATATAACAAAAATATTATTGATATACGTATAATTTATCGTCAATTGATGATAATATTTTATAAAATTTAATAATATAAAAATAAAAATAAATTGATAACATTTTTATAATAATTATAAACTTTAATAATATTAAAATAATAAATCAAAATTTATAGATATTTTTACAATAACCCTAAAATTTGAGATTAAAAAATCTATTTACTTAATAGTGGTGCCGATGATTTTGGTCTGCCAGCCTTAATAGTCAAAGAGTATTAATATATTTAAAAACACAAGTTGAGTGAAGGTTTGAGCTACTTAACCGAATACCGCAAGCACACTTGCATTAGTGGATTTTTTCGTCATGCACGAGCATAATTTGTAATACATGAGCTGATGAGCACTGAATCATAATCACATATTTTTCGTCGTCGCTTTAATTTTTTAAGTTTTTTTATTCAAATTAAAATTTAACAAATGAAGTAATCTATATTATAGATATCAAAACTTTTTTGATTAAATAAAATTGTATTGAGTTTTAAATTTATTTATAAATTATTATTATATATAAAATATTTTAATTTTAAATTAACATATTTATATTAAAATTTATTATTTATAATTATATTCAAGTGAATCAAAATAACAAGTATTATTATTATTATAAAGATTTAAAAATTAAATTATATTTTAAATAAAATAATAATTTAATATAAATGTACTAATTAGTGAGAGAGTGAGTAATTATACATGTTTTATAATATATTAAATATAAGATTCAAAACTTAGATAAAACCATTTATAAATCAACATTAACAATACTATATTTATTTTTAACATATAGAAGATTCAAACAAGTCTCTTTTTCAAGTGCATTAGTTGAATTGTATAAAAAAAATCCAAAATTATTATAATTTGCTTAATTCATACTTATTTAAAGTTTAATAAAAAATTATATATAATTGATATTTTCGATATAGTATTATCTTCTTATAAAAGAATACTATACTATAATAATAATTAATAATAAGTAGTATTTTATAGTCAATAAATTTTGTGAATTAGAATGATCTATAATTAAAATATAATACGTATTAAAAAATAAGCATCATTAGTATTAACTAAATGTATAAAAAACATTAATACTTATATAGTGTAAAATTTAAATGGTAATGTTTTTCATTCTATAATCAAAATAATTTAGGTAATTATTATAGTTTATAAATTTAAGAATAAATAAACTACTATTGTATATTAAAAAAATGTTTTTGTTGAAAAATAATAGTTACTTTTTAATCTTAAAATATATAAAAATAAAGTGTCGTTATTTCTAACATATTACGATTTTAATTTTATTAGAGAAAAAAAATATAATTTATACATGAATTAGAGATTAATAAATTATTTTAGAAAAGGGCGGATTTAGAATTTTTTTTTCAAATGTGACTAATTACTAACTACTTTTTAACTATTATATTATATTTTTAATAATAGTTGTAAATCTTAAAAAATTGATTTTTAATATCAAAATAAATGAAATAACTTTTTCTATTCCTATCCCTACCTAAAATAGTATCATCAGATATAGAGTTGCATGCGAGAGAGATCCAATTCCATGTATTCAGTTTAGTAAGTCATGTCGCAAAGCTTCCACCCAAACAAAAAACTAAAACGCTAACACGCTAAAGGTTGCTTTACTAAATAATATAAGGGGCATTGACACCTTAGTTTTCATTCAATAATGGGCAGAGCTTTAAGAAGCTAAGCGAGCCTAGAGTAACAACCTATTACATTTTTCAAGTCTATTGCCTTTAGATTCTATTAGTAAAAAGCTAATGTCCTTATAGAGTAAGGTTATTTGCTATTAATGAAACCAAAAGAAACACAAAATCCCAATTTACAAGGGTGGATCTAGATTTTTTTTTTCAAAAGTGACTAACTTATTATTTTTTAACTATTATATTATATTTTTAATTATTGTTAAATTTATCCAATTAATTTTGCGACATTTATTGGTTGATTCTTTTATATTTTAACTTAGCAAACGTATACAAATTTAAAATTTATTAATAAATTTAGTTCAAAAACATAATCTTTATGGCATTATTGACATAATTTTACAATAAAAAATTTCATTATTACTAATTTGATTACAATTAATAATTTTATGTTATATTTTGTAAATAAAATTCAAATATTTTATTAATATGTACCCAAATAAATTCTATACTTTTGAAAATAATTACAAACCAAACTGATTGAGAAAATAATATATCATAAGCATCTCTCATTAATCTTATTCTGATATGAACAATCAATTTATATTTTTTAATATATAAGTATCTTTATAATGAAAATGATAAAAAGGGGTTTGATTCTAAACAGTTGTGTAATTTAATGAGTATTTTAGCTATTATATCAATAAGTATATGAATTATCATTTTTTCACTTAAAATATTATAATATGATAAATTTTCAATATTTTAAATTATAATAATAGCTAGAACAATTTAAATCTCATATCCATAAATTTAAATAGAAAAAAGAGCAAATTTAAGAAAATAATAACTTATACTTTTTCATGATAAATAAAAGTTCATAAAACAGAGAGTATTTCACTTTTTGAAAAAAAATTAAGCCCATAATTTCATTATTTTTAGAAGTTGAATTACTTTCTTCTAAAAAGGGAGCTTGGCCTTCTTCTTTTTAAGTAGGGCAAAAATAAATATGTAATTAAAATGAGATATTATAATTAATAAATTAAATAATCGATGTATTACATAATTTTTATAACTTTAACTGAATTAATATTCTAATTTATTTAATTTCACCCATATGAGATCATAAGTTCTTCTATTTAACTAATATAAATATTTCAGGTAACAGATTGATCAACTGAAATATTTAGGATCTCAAATTATTCATATTTAAAAAATTGAATACTAAATTAGTTAAATTAATACTTAAAAATGGTTTTATCTAATCACAGAAATTTTTATACTTTTCAACTTATAGTATTTTTAAATTTTATAGATTGAATTTATTAATATTCAATTTTTTCTCTACAATTTTTACAAAGTTATAGTCTCTCCTACCCCGCTCATAGTTACATCCCTAGTATGTATAATATTTATTAAATAAATTATAATAGATTTGAAATGAATTTTAATAGTTTATATTTTTCAATTTATACTATAAAATGTATGAATCAAATCTAATCTATAATCGATTTTCTAGATTTAATTAAATTATTTATTTATATATACATACTGTATTAATTTGAAACCATTATGGTATAATTTGTAATGTAATAATAAATTATTTTTAAAGATAATTGAAAACTTTCTAAAATACATTGCTGGTATTTTAACAAATTTTCATCAAAAGACAATATCCAGTCCCTCCATTTTTACCTTCTTAAAGACTAAAAAGAACGTAAAAGATTTAGATCTTTATTCCATCATTCACTACACCGTTATTTTTTTAACTCTTTTTTTATAACATCTTAAACGATCTAATTTGACTTTTACTTTCTACTTTTTGACAAACCAAAAACCAAAATATGAAAGGGAGCTTTTTTTTACATTCTTGTATTTAATAAGGGAAAAAATGGTGGGCATTGATGTTGTTTATTGTATTTTTCATAGCAAAAAAAAAAATGTTATAATTTCATCAATACCCTTTAACAAAGTCTACAATTTTTTTAATCATAAAAATAATTAATTTGATTAAATTTATATATTTTTTAAAATTATAATACTAAATGTGTATCTCAATAACTTGGTAAAAAAATGTAACAAATATTTAATATATGGTACCAAGCAAGTACAATACACCACTAGGACGAGCAAAAAAATCACAGGTTCGGTTTTTAACTGGTAAATTTTGAAGACGAGAATGGTTTCAGGTAAAAATCGAATATGAAACAACGGTTACGGTTATACTAAAAACTGTACCCGTTCGTACCCAAAATTAATTATATTTAATAAATTAAATTATATATATTTTAGGTTTTTTTCGGAGATTTTTTCATAACCTTTCCGAACCGTAACGGTTTTTAGGCGATTTCGGGTATATATTTTTTAATTCGGTTCGGGAACGATTATATCAAAAACCGTCCATGTCCGTCCATGCCCATTCGTATACACCAGGATGTTTACATGTGCCAACTAGAAAGTAACAAATTCATTTTTTCTCCTGTTAATTCAAATTTATATGCATAGGTATAATTAAGTTTATTTTAATAATTTTCTCATTTTTATTTAATTATGATTGTTTTGAAAAATAAAGTAACATGTGTTTAGTTATTAGTTTTAATATATTTTCTTATTTTTAAAATAATGAATTATTATAAAAATATAAGTTAATTTAAAAATTTATTAAAATATATGACTGGTAAAATAAAGTAAGATAATTTATATCATAGTTTGATTGATTAAATCAAATTTAAATAAAAAAATCAAATTAAATATGAATCAAATTATTTAGACCAAATTCAAGCTTGTTTAAGTAGTGAGAAATAAAGCCAGTTTGGTTTGAGTTGTTCTGTTAACACAAAATTAAATTAAAATTATTGTGATTTTGTGATATATATATATAATAGTGTAGATGATAGTATGAGTTTAAATTAAAGAAGTTTAAAAAATAATATAAATTATTTTAAACCTTAATATTTAGTTGATGATGTAATAAAATGTTATTAATGTATATTTTTTTGATTAAATAATTGTTATAACATTATTTTTTGTAAATTTATTATTTGATGTTTATATTTATAATCTTTAATATTATTAAAAATATTTTTTGATGTATAATTTTTTTTAATAACTTAAAAAAATATAATTAATAATTTAGGTTAGTTTAAGTAAATTTGAATTACATTTGATTTGAGATAAAATTAAATAAATTTGGGTTGAATAATTCGGATCGATACAAATCGGCTCAATTTGTACCAAAGGCAAAATAGAAATACACGTGCGTGTATTTTATAGAATTTAAATTTAAAATGTTTTAAGCGGGTTTATTTAAAAGGTGGATTAGATTAAAAAAAGTTTGCTAACTTAGAAAGTCGCGATCTATAATACAAGTAAGGCCCATTCTACTGACATCCACCACATACGCCCAATTACAAAAAAAAAAAAAATAAAGAAAGAAAGAAAGAAAAGGAAAGTAGAAATGCATTCAGAGAAAATTGAACCAAGTACATCCCACAACCCGTGAGTCTCCACGCCGTGCGTTGCCCTTGCCGTCGTCGTCTTTGTCAGAATCTAGTGTCACCGTTTTCATCTGAAACCGTCGGCCCATCCCGCCGCTGATTCTCCCCACCCACGGCTCGAGTTGAACAACATTGTGCCGTTGTTGATGGATATTTTCCGTTACTCCACCATTCAACTTGCTTCTTCCAGCTGAATTTTACGTTTGTTTCATCCAATTTTAGCTCAGTTTGATTCAATGAAAACCAGGTTGAACAAATATACTGTTCATATTTTTAGTTTCTGATGCACATTTTCAAATATATTGTTTCTGATGAACAAATCATATTGTTTGCATCTCAAATATATGATACTATAATATATATATATATATATATATAGTTATTATTTTATGTTGTATAACTGTTTTATTTGAGCTTGTTAGAACAAAGTCACGTTAATAAAAGAAATGAATCTTCTTGTATATTTGTTTTGTCAAAGATGGTAAATATTTTCTCAAAATTGCTAGGCCACCATGATTTGATAAGCTTGTTTTCATTGGAAAACAAGAATTTGTTTCCTTCAACAGTTCAATGAATACTTCTGTTGTACATTGGCTTAAAACCTCTGTATAGAGTTGGTGTAAGTTAGTTACACACCTGTCAAATAAATGCTCCCTATACACGCATGTATATAGCACGTGTGTTTAACAAATTATACGACAAAACTCTTTTAGGTGACTTTTAGCCATCTACCTCCACTACACATGCATATACTATCATTGAAGACTTTGTTCGAGTAGTACTTATTCTATTTTAGAAGAGAAAGTGATTTATCCGTTTTAGAAGTAGGTTTTTCAACAAAGCATATAGAATATTAGATAGTAGAGACTCAGTATAACAATTATCAAAGAAACTATGAAAAACTCGACATATAAATGTATAATTTGCTCTATAATCTTTTATTCTCTTTGAGTTCCTTGAGGTATATATATATATAAAACGTAGTTTTGTTAATACGGAGTTTCATTTATAAACTCACGTAAAAGTAAATTAATATTTAGCAATCTAGGAACAGTTAAAAGAAGCTTTACATATTACGGGGGTTTTCGAATTATTGAAAAGTATCACCAATAGGTGTATTTTTAACGTGCGATCTAATTTCCCTTTCTTAACTCTTGAATTGGGAGCATAGTTAATTTTTTTTTTCAAATGAGCATGAATCAAGGATAATTTAAGAGGTTGACTCTTAATTTATATTTGACAATCTTATGAGCATAAGTGATCAATTAGTTCGATATTTCACGCAATCATATTCTACAACATCAATTCATATACGTTATGTTTTTTTCGCTTCTTACAAAATTATTTCTATTTCATTCAAAAAAGAGATAAAATCTCTTAATTCACTAAACAACCACATTAAAATAATGTTGAACTATGATTAAGTATTTTTTAAATGAAATTATAATTTTTTTACAGCTACAACAATTTATGAATAATTTCTTAATTAGTAACCAAATTTCTTTGTGGTATTCTTAGTTGTTTTTTCAACGCAAAATGTGCACTTTTCCTCTTTTTAATAAAATTAAATCTTATTTTATCAAAACAATTACATTTAATAATATTATTTCATAAAATCAATAAAAATATAATTTTGACTATTTGTCATGGTATTAGTATATGTATATATGTCCAAACTGACACAAAACTCTCTTTATATTTATTTAACCAAGTTTTCTTAATATATCTAATTACATCATTAACATCTAAAAAAAAATTCAAACTAAGATACATTATCAATATATTCTTCAAAAGATTTAGACAATTCAACATCTTTTTACATGTTTTAGAAGCAAATCTATCTATCTTGATCTTCAAAATATATCTTTCTATCAGTAATCACATTTTTTTAAATGCGTCACCTACAAAGTGCGTTAAATGAAGATGAAATTAAACACATTCTTCACTGCATTTATGAATGTCAAACACTAATATTATATCATCCACCAAACACTCCAACATCATTAATATCCAATGATAATTGTCATTTTTCTCATGTTCAAGATAAACAAGTGCAACTGGGGATGTCTTATTTGTAGACATCACTCCAATGATCTTAAGAAATGGTAACCCGTATTTGTTGATCTTATATATACAATCCATAATTAAGATATGGGAGAAAGCTCGTAACAAGTCAATAGAAAGTAAATGTGCAAAGGAAAAGTATGTAATGACACTGTCACTATCATTCTTTTTATACCACTTTCTATATCTATGCAACTGTAATTTGTGCAACAATTGTTATAGTATACAATGTCTTGTTTGCTCATTGATTCTATATTTTAAACGTGCATTATAAATATACTTCATTGAAGTGTCATTGTTCTTATCATATTGTTTGATTCTATATAAAATATATTTAGGTCTTACATTGCACTTTAACAATAAATCTAACTCTGAACCATTAAGCATGTGTCCTTCAAAGTATTGCATTAAAGAATAGTTATGAATATCAAAAGCAATTTTTATCATCCATTCATTATTATTCCAACTCGTTCTTCCTTTTAAAGAAAATGGATAATTAATTATATTTGTTGAGATGTGTTTGTCAAGTTTTTATTTATTTGATGATTTTGAAGGTTTTTTCATTACCTTATAAGGTACACTTTTTACAATCAAAATCTATTATTGGTCTTCTATGTTTTGAATCTAATTCTAACTTTTTCATTACAATAACCATTCTATTTTGTTCAATAATTTTTATCTACTCAATTAAGTCTTTCTTTAATGAAAAAACCTAAAACAAATTGAAAGTTTATAAAATATAGACCTGATTAACTTAGAGGGGGGTGAATAGGTTATTCTTAATTTTTATCAAGTTTATAATTTAATAACCTAAACAAAGCAGTCAGACATGTAATCGTGTATAAAAATAAGTGCGGAAATAAAATAATAACACACCATATTTTTAGGTGGAAACAACCTAGGCCACAAACATGACCTAAGAGGAAAACCACCGGTCCACCGGACCACCTAACTTTCCACTATAAAAATCAAATGTTCAAGTACAAACTCGGTCTTATGCTACCCTCCCTAGGATACTGCCCGAATGTACTTTACTTACGAACCCCTGCTCTGTTTTCACAGTTTCCAATATTAGTGTGAGCGGTTTCCAGACCAACGTTCCAATAAGCTCCCCGCCAACCAGATCGTTCACAAATGAACTGCAAAAATTGTTAGCACAAAAAAAACACAAGTGCCCGTGTGTGTTCTAGAATGGATTTAACAATGAATAATCCTAACTAGATGATTGAAAACATATATCACTCAAATCAAATCAACTAGAATATTCTAAGGCAAAGGGATTAAGTACAAATTCAATAAAAAATAACTTCCTTAAAATTTAATACTCAAATCAAATAATCATGATTACTTATAAAATTATTTAATCTAAATATTTAAATATCTAATCCAAAGGAATTAAATTAATTAAGAAAATCAATATATATTAATTATATATAATTCCAAAGTCTACCGTATATATATATATATAGCTTTTATAAATCTGAATTCTGCAAAATATATATATATATATATATATATATATATATATATATATATATATATATATATATATATATATATTATTACCTTTATGAAGTCTGCTCTGACCGAATCATATACATATATGTATATTAGCCTCCATCACATATATATTAAGTATATATATATATACCTTAATATATGTATATATATACATATATGTCCAATAGATATGTTTGAGCATTTCAAAAATGTTTGAAGGTTTTAGAAATTTTTTGTAAGTGTATTTGAACATTTTAAAATTATTCTGCATGCTTAATTGAACCTTTTAAAAATGTCCAATAAGCTTGTTTGAACATAATAAAAATGTTTGATGTAAATTTATGGTTTTAATGTAGTTTTTTTTTTATATGTTGGGTGAATGTTACTGAATGTTTTTATTATGTTCAACCTTGGTTCACCGAATATACCAATTCACAAAAAAAAAAATCCAAAAGAAAATAAAAAAAATTACAATATATCTCTTTTGATTCTTCCTCAATTTTTAGAGTTTGAATATTTAAGTTTTTCATTTTAAATTAAGTAAAATTTATGATTATATGATTTAAAAATATGGTTGAAAGTGTTGGTGTTGGTGGTGGTGGTGGTGGAGTAGATAAGGAAGGTTTTTTAATTTGAAGAGGAAGTGTAGAATGTATTAGAAGATATTATAAATATTATTTTTTATTATATTTTAAGATATCGGGGGGTTTGTATTTAGAAAAAGCCTACAAGTAATTTTCGAAGGAAATATAGAGTATTTCAAGGCTTACTTCTAATCCAGCACATGTTATGGGCCAAAATATTCTCAGCGCATCTTATTTGAAACTTCTCATGGATGTATTTAAAATTACCCTTCATTTTACCTTCTTCCTACTTGAAGCACTGTCACTGACCATCACTCCATTTATGGTGAATAAATGTTAAATTTACCTTCAAATTTGCCCTCATGCTATATATTATGTCATATGATATAATTTTATTGTAAAATAAATAATCTTATAGTTTTTAAAACTATTTTACTAAATATGACATCATAATTAATGTTAATGTAAATTTATACGTATTTCACAATCATATTTATAATGTTCGGTATTCAAAATTGAGATTAATTGAAGAATGTAAAAAACGTTCCAGCAATGAAACACACTTTGTTATTGATATGTCCCGAACCAACAATAGTTCATAATAAACAAAATTTATTGTATATAGTGTAAAAAAAGAAGCTCTTTTGTGGAAATTACTAAGGTGGACATAAGTTGGTTAAAGGTTTTGAAAAATCCAAAATCATGACTAACTATGTCCCCTAAAAAACCAATATTTAAGTCAACTTATAAAGGTGGTACCAAAGAGGTTGGTTTGATAATTTTAGACCTATAATTATAATATAATATAAAAATCTCTTCTAATTGAAATAGAAAATATATACAATATAATTTAACTTGAAAATTATTATCATTATATATTATATTTGCTTAATCTATTATCAATAAAAAGAGATAAAATAATTCTAATAGTTATTATTCAAATATAAAATTGTTATTTTTTTTTAAAATTAATCATTAAAAAATTCCTATAGAAAAATTAATGATATTAGAGTACAGTATACATAACAACATAAGAAAAAAAATTTAATGTAGAGATTTTGAAACAAAGTGAGAGTAAATTGAATGTGGTACCAAAATTGAATGAAGAGAGTGATTATAAATGTCTAAGTAAAAATCTTTATTAATTAGAATTAAATTTTACTATTTTAAATAAATTATAATTATAATATATAAATTAATAATTGAAAATATATTTTAAAAATTAATATATATTAACATTATAGAGTCGATTATGTTAATTCAATTTTCATAACTTTTAAATCTTCAATCAAATAGATAAGGTCGGTTTTATGATTTTTTTGAATTATTTAGACCAACTAACTAAATATATATATATATATATATATATATTGATATTGGGTTGTATGGTTGGTTTGTTTTTGAATAAAAAATTCTCTAGATATTACTTGGGATATTTTTATAAAAGAAATGATAAGTTTAGTTGTGTGGAAACAGATAAGATTAATAAAAATCAATATTTTTTAATATAATTTTTGAGTTTTTTTAAATAATATTTACAAATTCATAGATCAATACATATGTTGGTGGGGTTACAACCGATACTCACAACAAACATATATTATTATATTAAAATATAATTGGTTATAATTTTGGGGAGTATGAAAATGGATCCCAATACTTAGAAATGTTACAGAGAAAGAAAATTGAAACTAATAGTTTTGTAGTAATGTTTATTTGTGCTCTCTCATTTAGAATTTTTTTTACTCGGTTAAAAGTCAAATTAGTTTCTTTGTAAGGTTATTGGAGTCATTTAGTAGTATTGTTTTAAAAAAAAGCTTTTTAAGTTCTTTGTTTATTAAAAATGGATCATTGAAGAAAAATTAAATTGTATGACTCTATAAAAATATAGTAAAAACAATATTGAGAAAAACAACAAAATAATAAACTTTTAAAATTTGTAACTATAAAAATAACATTACTTGTATACAACTCATATATTTTTATTATTAAAATAATTTTTTTTCATATAATTGTATATTTAACGTTATTTAAATTAAATTCAACCATTTGACCTATTTAATGTTGAATAACATTCAAATAAAACTTATTCAATATTATTGAGGTTTCATTTTTATTGTTATAAGTTTTTATGTATTATTTTTGATAATTTTTCAAAATAATTTAATGGTCCATAGGTCATTTAAAAAAATTTATTTAATCTCCAAAAAAATTCTCCTTATTCTCTCTAATTTTTGTTCCAATATAAACCATTATTTTGGATATATTTTTCTTTTTTACTAGTTGGTCTCTCTCCCGCCTCCAAATGGTCTCTAACTAATAAAATAATGAAGAAAATTAAGTTAATTTTAATATTCATTATTATAATACTATAAACTTATATTACATTTTAATTAAGCATAGTTTTATAAAGATAATGCTTAAAAAACAATTATAAAATACTTTACATTATTAAGATTCATAAATATCAATGAATTTAAGACCAATAACATTCATAATTATATTTTCACTAAAAAATATAATACAATGCCTAAAATTAAAAATATAACAATAACATTGTAATCACAAAAATATATCTTGAACATTGTTCATTTGTTAGGTTATTCAATTTGGGCTAAAAATAACTACATATGATAAATTATAAGGTTAGTGAAACAAAAAAATATATATTATTAAAAAAAAATAGATAATATAAATAAAATAATTAATAATAAGATAATGAGATTACATATATTGATTTTCATAAACATTCTTTTTATAAATTGGATCAACTTAGTGTTTTTAGTTTTAGGTTTACAATTAGGAATTGTAAGTGACGTCAAAAAGTCAAAAAGTAAGGTAGTTTGTTTTTTTAATATAATTATTTTTTAAAAAAATTAATAATTCTTATTGTAATGTCATTTTTATTTTTAAAAAATCTTATACTTTTATCATGTCATATATCTTTCACAATTTTAATATTAGAATATTTTTAATAAAGTTAAATTATTACTCATTTTTAATAAACAAAAAGATTTGAGTCTTGATAAAAAAAAATTGTAAACAATGTCACTAAACAATACCAATGGTATAAACAAGAGGACAAGAGTGACCCTTTTTACTTGTTATAATATATGTATGTTATAAATATGTATATAGGTTGTTTATAAAATTCATTAATACATATTCAATCATTAACTAAATAAACACAAATTACACTATGAAGAAAGACGATTTTCATAAGAGTACCATTAGAATACCATGATCTTATTTTTATTTAGGATCTTCACCTTAAACTATAATTACAATAAAAGTCTATATATTAAATAAAATGTATGATAAAACTTTAGAGATCTTAGAGTTTATAAAACTACGTACATCAATATATTTATAGACAAAATAAATTACTAAGTAATAAGTTATTTATCGATTAAGTTAGAGTAAAAGTGACCTACTAAAAAAAAGTGACTATCCCAAAAGCACCAAAAAATGAAAGAAGTTGAAAATGGAGAAGGAGCTAGATGTTAAAGAAAATGGTGGTTCTTGTGATATGAACACGAAAAATGAATTTTACTGATTTTTTGAATTATGACTAATGAGTTAGCTGTACGTATCATGAATTTTAAAGGAGAAACAAATCGAATGTAAACGATATCTATCAACTTTTATTTTTATTTTTTGCTCTGAGAGACTTTAATAATTTTTTAGTTCCAATAAATTAGTTACAGGGAAGCTTCAGATGTATGAATAAGTCAATGCAAACCAAAAAAGGGCCTTAAGTCAACATTGACTGTTAAATTATATAAAATTAGAGGTGGAAAGATAGAGGGGTTGGCCAAGATTTCATGTTTTTAATTGAAACGTCAAGATTGACCCTCTTCCTTTCGTAGTTTTTGCATCTTCCTAGTAAAACATATTGTTATCTTTGGGTGGTTATTATATATATTATTGGTATTTTTGCAACACAACAGTCCAATATGACAATCAACTTTATTTATAAAATAAAAAAAATAAAAACTAATGTGAATGTGACTAAAAAGCTTTGGAAGTGTGAATTAACCATCAATGGTATACATTTTCGTTATATCTTTTGATAATGACTAGTAATCTGTTTCTTTCCATAACTAGTCAATATTTCACATTTTCACCAACTAAAGCTTTGACTTTTTTAATAGTCATCAGTGGATCACTACCAATGGAACCCTTTTTTGTTTGTACTGCTTTTCGTTTTGAGATTCATTATTTAGATATTTTATAAATCACATGCATTTTTATTGGATCTTTGCATTAGAGTTTTGCAATTATTATTTAGTAAAATACGTGTTTTAGCAAGGAGGCTTAATTTGTTCAGACTTGATAAAAGTCATCACCTTTTAGTAGTTTAATAATATATACGATAAATTATAAGATATCATAGAGTAAAAAATGAAAGATATTCATTATGATTCAAACCAATAATGGGATAATCATTAATTAGGTACAAAATTAATTTTTAAATTGAGAGTTTTTCTTCCTCGAACAGTAATATCTCAATAGCACCAAAGACTTTTTATAAAGTATGAAAATATAAGGTAAGATCAGATTCAATTTCTATAATATATAAGCTGTCTAATATTATTTTAAAATAAAGTAGTCTATTATATATAAACCCTTTTATTATAATTAACATTCCAAAAAAAATATATATATGCTAAACTATAAAAATTGTCCCTAATTTTTTATATTTAGTTTTTTATACTTAGTTCACTTATTTTATTTCTTTATGATTTAATTCTTTTACTTTTTAATATTATATTTTGATTTTCTACTTTTTCTTCTTCTACAATTTAGTTATTATAAGAAAAAATATTTTTAGGTACATTCATTAATTACACCCAAAATATTTTAGATATAATAGTTTTTTTTCAAATCTAAATATACATGTTGCTACTGTACCTATGTGTATCACTTTTACCTAAAATGTTTACGTATAATTATTGACTTTATTTAAAAAGTGATAATTATACCTAAAATATTTGGATATATACAATTACAATATCTTTAGGGTAGTTGTAGGTGAAGTATTCGAGTGTACTCAAAATATTTGTGACTATGCCCATATAACTTTAGGTATAACCATACCTAAAATGTTTTAGGTACAATTAAAAGTTTAAGCTATAACTACAACCCTTAACTCTACCCAAAAAGTGTTTAGATACATTCTAAAGTTTAAGATATAGGTACAGATCTTAGCTATAGCTAAAAGTATTTAAGGTACAATCAATGTTTGTACTTAAAAGTATTCCCTTTTAAGTGTAGTAGTCGTTAAGTGCACTTGAAACTAACATATTTAAAAAATGCATTTAATTGTAATAGTGAGTCCTTTATTTTTTTAATTTTTACCCTTCGATCTTTTTATATTTTTATAGTTTAATTATAATGTTGTCTGAAAATTTAAACTAAATGTAAGAAAATTAAAAAATAAAGCGTAAAAAAAATGCAAGGGTCAAAATTTAAAAATTTATAAAGAAATTGACAAAGGGAATCAAAGTGTATAATAATAAATAAATAAATAAAACCAGTCGTTTAGTTTACTCAAAATCAAAAGAAAATTACCTGCATGGCTTCATTGAGGGACGAACCATTAATTTTCATCATGCATGCAAGAGAAGTTGGGTCATTTATATAACTAATGTTCTTCTTACTATTTTTAAATCAAACCGCACTTCGTGTATTCGATTAGATAACTTGAAATTAAAGTGTATATATATATACTTTAATTTCATGGAATCTTATATTAAAAATAAATAAATAAAAATCTTCAAATTCATAATTATAAAAATGGTACCTCTTTATAATAACATAAAGTATTTATATTATTTAAAAAAATCTATTATAATATTTTATATTTAATATTATTTAAAATAAATTATGATAATTTAAATTTATTTAATATTAACGAGCGTTTAATTGAAAATAATTTAATATTATTTGAGTGTTATTTTTGAATAAGAATATAATTTATATAACTAATGTACCGTTAAGTATTAAAAAAACGCATCTCTCCAATGTGCTTGCATTATCTCCTCGACAAGGAAAGCAAATCCCTAAATTAAAAATTGAGAAATCTATTACACATGTATAAATAAGATACAGTAATATTAACTCGTATATCTTTTAATTTAAAATTAAAATATTACTTTTATTTTAATAAATTATAAAATTGTTATTTTAAATAATTTTTTAAAAAAGAAATAAATAAGAAGGAATAATGAACAGTAGTGAGATAAATAAAGCTAAATTTTATTAGGCGGGAGGAAAATTTGATGGGTGGAGATGTGGAGTTAAACTTAACGTCCTTTTTGTTAAATTTATTCACGAATAATTATTAATTAATAATATCATAAAATTTTATTAGATTAATTAATTATTATTGTTTATTACCTTAGAAACATTATTATTTAATTCTTAGTTTTATAAAAAAAAATTATATTATTATAATGATTTTTCTATTAAAATATTATTATTTTTATATAAAGTGATTAAACACAATTATAACACACAAGTTTTTAAAAATAATAGATTTATAATTAATAAAAAATAATAAAATATTCGTTTTTAAATATTTATTCATTATTACTATTTTATTTTCATATGTTATTAATTTTTTAATTTTTATTAAAAATTAAAATATTATTTAAATCATTTTTGTTTGAATTTTATTATTATTATTTAAACTATTTTATATTAAATATCATTTTTATTTGTAAGAAAGACTCGTATTTTAATTATTTAACTAAAAATAATAATATTTTAAATAAAAAATTATTAAAATAATATAATTTATTCTCAATTAATTATTTTTACAAAATTAAGGATTAAATTACACCATTTAATTTAAAGAACTCAATTACATAATTTAAATAAATAACATGACATCTCACTCTAATTAATAGATCTCTGTCTTTTTTTATGTGTTATTTGATATTAGACTAAATTATTCATATATTATGATAAAAATAGTACTAAAATTTCCTATTGAAAAAAGGGGCTAAGCTTTACCTTTATCCCGAAACAAAGGACTTGGAAGGCGTTTATTTTTTATTTTTACTTTTTTTAAACTCAAAAGATATTATTATATATATATATATATTTTAAAGCAGCTTAAAAGATGCTTAAATTAAGTAACAAATTTGCATTAATTATGACAAGACTTGGTAAAACTATAACGGAAATTAAAGTGTATAAGTCTACTTAGTGAAACTAGCTATAACATACACACCCCGAGTATTCAAGTAACATTTAACTATAGATAAAAAGGTTAAGAAATTTACTTCTCTATAAATACTGCAATCTACTCTTTCATCAAAGCATCAATTAATTTTATTTTATTCTCATGATTACTCCTAAACTTCATCTAATAAAATTATAATTATTCTAATTAGCTTAAACTTAAAGATTTTTTCAAAACATAAATTTTCTTTCCTATCTTTAATGATCAAATCAAGCTGTATTCTCCCTTACCTCTCTTTCACACTCTAATGCTCTCATATATACAAATGACTCTACCGCACAAAGTAATGCTTATATATATATATATATATATATATATATTCTCCCAATATTAATTACACAAAAGAAAGCCTAAATTCAGTGCCATTAATTTCTACAATTTTCGCTAGCGAATTGACGAGTTCAATGATCGACTTATTATATCTTGACTGATTGACTCATTAAAAACTGGAAGTCAAAAACTAATTAAAAAGGGAGATCGAAGCCCACTAAGAAGGGTATTGATATGTACTTCCTTCACATATACAATTATACGTATTAATTCTCAAACATTCTTATAATTTGTAAAATTTAATTACTTAATTTTTTTAATAAATATTATATAGTACTTCAAAAAAATTATTAAATTATCTGCCTCTCTCTCCCCCTATATATATATATATATATATTTGCTAAAGAATTATCTGCTTGTATCCTACATGGCTACATGTACACTGATATGTTATTTATTATTTTTACAATATATTTTTAACAAATCACTTTCTTTTGTTTCTATATGAAATATTGAATGTTTTTTTAATTTATATTAATATTAAATTTTACTAATTTAAAATATCATATAATCGCATATATCAAAATTAATGAATAATTTCTCTTACACTAAATCGATGAACTCTACGCTTAGATCACACAATCACAATGCGGCATTGTTTGCGCATTCAAATTGAGGAAAACTAGAAATCGACGGTGGAGGAAAGTAAGGTGACGCAATAAGAAAATTGTACTAATAGTTTTAATATTACGTACAATTTTTACATTGTAGTTTATGTATTTGATATTTATAATCTTATTATTTATAAAAAAATTCTCCATATTTTACATATTTATGAGAATTAAAAAAAATTATTTTTAATAATTATATATTTAAATATATTTATTTTTTTATAAAAATATGACTATATATAGTACTGAGGTATACTTAAAAGAAATGTAAACTATGGTGACTCCATGACACAAACATATATATATATATTGCAAATCAAAGGTTTAGTCTTAATTAAAATTAGAGAAATATATCAGCTAATTATTTAATTGCTTTTATTTTTAATCATTTTAAAAAAAATTCATCATTTTCATGCATATTTTGAACATATTTAACAAATATTTTTAATATAAATTTTGATTTAAATACATTTTCATAAATATATAGATTAAAAAATATTCATATTATAAAATAAAATAAATGTTAATGGTTAAAAAATATATATTTTAAATATTATCGAAAATGAATATACATTTAACATATTTATGAAAATACAATGAATATATATTTATGATGTTTTGAAAAAAATGTATATTTAACATCTAAAAACGAAAAATATCTAACAAAATGATTAAATCAAAAGAGGAATAAAAGAATGAAAGATACATCATTGCAGTGATAACAACTACTATTTTTATATTGTCAATGCACTCTTTGTTCCTTCATCTTGCCCAATTTTTTTCTTAATTTCCGTCTTGGCCAGGTGGCCTATAGAAGTTTGCATGAGTTGTTGACATCCAACTTCAATAGCATGAATTTGAGAAAGAAAGTAAAAATACGTTCAATACTGATTTTTTTTTTGTTGAAGTTTTATTTTTATAAAGTAAGCAAGCATTTGAATTTAAAAGGAACCCACCCATATATGTTATTAAAATTTCGACGATTTTTACTTTTAAATATATATTCAAAAGTAATTAAAATATAAATATAAAAAATAAAATTAAAGTACATCTTCAAATGATCATCATATACAATACATGTTCATACTATTTGATCCTCTTCAAATGATCATCACATACAATATGCTCATACTATTTAATACTCTAAACTATTATAGGAGTAAAGTAAATAATAAATTTTTATATGAGTAGTGAGTCGTAAAACTTCTTCATTTGTTATTTATATAGATATATTTATTTACATATATAAATTCTAAAAGTATTTTCTTAAAATTATTAAGATATACTACATATTCATAAAACTAATTCAAACAAAAGTTGTTCAAAATTTAGACAGGTTTTGTCATATTTAGCTAGAGGTCTTCGACTATAAATTTAATAATGATATATTTTTCTCTTGAAATATGAAAAAATAAATAAATTATTTCTAGCAAAAAGTAATTATTTTTTCCCAATTTTTTATTGGGTTTTTTAAATAAGTGATTGCCAATGCACATGTAATTTTATCATTAAGGAGGCTCTCAAATTCACATTTTAAAATTTTTCATGAGGAATACATGTTACTATTTCACTAGATTATGTGAGTTATTATTTGTTCCTTTAATAATATCCCTTTCAGATTTTAATATTTTTGGGAGGTAACGACAATAGTTTAGAATAAAATAATGTTAAATATAAACAAAATTTGAAATATGGATATCGGTAAAAATATTAAAATATATTTTTTATAAAAATATCATACATATTATTCTTGTTGATAAATTTTTTGAAAGAAATCAAAACAATTAATTACTTATCTTTTAAATTGATTTTTTATTTAATAAATATATTTTTAAATATATAAAATATTTGTATTTAAAATATTGCATAATAAATATTTTTTTTGTTAAATATTATAGAATAAGTAATTAAAAGATTTAAAATAATTAAGTAGATTTTCTAATTGTAACTACTATAATATGAAAATAAATTTTACTGATTATTTGTTTTTAAAAATACTTATATATATAACAAATAAGTTTTTAAAAAATATATTATCTACTACAAATTGATATTTTATATTTTAATGATATTTCAAAAAATATAATTTCCACATTATTCAGGATATTTTAACCAAAAAAAAAGATATTTAAGCAAAATTTTAGCTACAATGACATTTTTAACAATATTTTTAAGATAATTTAACTAAAAAATATAAATATCACACTTTAAAATCAAAGTAATACTTTCATCCCTACACATGATTTCAAATGGAATCTTACTTTTTTTTTATAGATCAAACAGTACAGACGTACCTATCATTTGAAATGTAAGAATGGAAAAAAAAAAACAGGTGTTCATCAACATGCTCATCTTACACACAAGTTTCCATTTTCGTGTGAATGGCTAATTCCATCAAGAGGCAAAGAATTATATCCTTTTTTTCTTCTTTTTCTCTCCGTTGAGATCAAGAGGCAAATAATGGTATGGCCAGGCATTTAGTTATATGTTTATTATTTCGTTTTTTGTTGTTGTTGCTATAATTAGTTATATATTTATTATTATAAGTAAATAGCAGTTTGTATAAATGTGTTATCACAGTCTACTGAGTATAAATGGCCTCTTAATAGTTAGGTTGAGGGAAGTAATTAAGAATGAAATCTCTCTCGATCAGTTAATCAATGATTTTATCTCTATGGATTTCATGGTAATGGAATATTCTCTTTTGTGCTAAAAGGACAAAAAAAAGAATCTATTGACTATAAAAAACAAAAATAATGGCTGTTAATTAAATGTGTTTAAAAAACAGATCCAATAAAATTAAATCAAAAAATTAGACATTAGACCGAACAATTATATAAATCAAACGATCTAATCCGATTATATTAATTTTTAAACCGAAAAAATTTACAAAGATTATATAAATTTAATAATATATTAAATTTTTCATATTATTTCTTACTAAATTATCTAAAAATCTAACAAAATTAAATTAAACTTAAATATTGAACCAGATTACATCGGACTATGAAGAACCTTATTGATAACTAAAGATAATGCTTTAACAAGTGATAATATGTACTTTTATGGGTACATAAATATATATGTTGAGTTTTTAAATATTAACTAAAAAAAATTATGTTTTAACCTCAATGGATCGGTGCTGTGATATATGTGTGCGTAAGTGTGATAGGTATGTGAGGGTATAATTATTAATGTTTTTTATAAAAAAATATGTTTTTAATGGAGTGGGGAGGACGGAGCCGGGGATAAGATACCATCGTTAAATGTTCGTGGAGCATGGCAGATATTCTCTACTATTGCTCACAAAATTTGCAAAGATTTTAAGATTTTTAACTAACGGAAAGTAAGATTAATTTTACGCTATATGCACTATATATATATATATATATTTATCTATTGTTATTTTTAATTTTGGATATTTTGTTAATTTTTTGCTTTAATTACATATACTTCTATTATATATCCTAAAAGAAAAAAATAAAGAAAAAAAATCAAATAATGTATTTTATTCATGTATGATTTTTCTATAAATAACATTTGTATGATTTTATCTTATATATTTCAATGTTTTTTTTCCTTCTCGTTTATATATGGAATATTTATTTTTAATTTTTTAAATACATAATTATTATGAAAGGAATTTAAAAAAAATTGTATAGATTTCATCTTTTGCACAAAAGAATAGTTTTTACTCATGTAGTTTGTGAATAATTTACATTACTTTAAGTATTAAGATAAATAATTATTTTTTAATTGTAAAATTGGTATCTTTTATTTATTTTTAAAATTTTATAATATTTATGAGAATGTCATTATATTCTACAAGTTTTCATATACTCTATGTGTTGTATTTTTATTTTGTTAGTCTTTAGATGTATTTTATTTTAAGGGTATGTTTACATTCTCATTATTTTTAATATTCTATACAATTTATTTTAATACTTTTTAATAATTTGTTCCCTAGTTTGTTAACTTATTAACCATGTAAGTTTCTTAGTTTGTGATTTTAATTTACATAAATAAAATAATATAAAATTTATTAATAATCTTATTTTTAACAAAAATATTATGTTTTTCGTATATTAAACACGTATACATCCTTTGTGTTTTATTATTGTATATAAAGTAAACATCTGAAAACATAATATATTTTGTTATATAATGGTATACAATTCAGTTACACTTAAATCATTAATGAATAATTATGTGATTACATTTAATCTTAATTTATTATTTATAAATTTATGCAAGAATTATAATTCTTTAATTTATTTCATTAGAAATATTCTTTCTAGAGTATTTGTAATTTTTTTTTATATATAAATATGTGTGATGGTTAAAAGTGATTTATATATATTTTTAAATTATATTAAAATGTTAAAAGTTTTATTAAATTAACATAACCTTAACTATTAGTCAAACAATTAAGAAGTGAAAAAAACAAACGACAATAGTTCGTGAAGCAATTTTTTTTCCTATAACCCATGTCATTGTGATCCCTTTAAACCAATAAAATTTTATAATTTTCATTAATTAGAGTTTCAAAACCTATATGTACGGAGAAAAAAATATATACTAGTTATGTATTCTATGTATAAAGGGGTGCGTAACCCTAGTGGCCTTGATTACCTCGTTTGTATAGAGCATATTATGTGTTGCGACCTGACACATATGAGTAATAGAACGTTTTAACTACTTGATCTTTGATGTACCATACACCTAACAACCCGATCATGTGTAAACACTGGGATCAAACGACCTAATGACATCTCACATTTCTATTCCACGTCCATATAAGGGGTGTGCAACCCTAGCAAACTAATCATTTGGATAGAGATACGATCAATAGGATAGCGACATGGTCTTAGTAACTTGATTCTAATTGTAAAATATCATATTTAAGTCAATTCTGACACCTTAAATTGAGCAACTCCCAATATAACGTTGACTTACTTCTTGTGTACTTATATATCATACTAATGAGATAAATAAAGAACCTGAGTATTAGCTTTTAAATAACATCTTATCAGAATCTCTAACACACTAGTACTTCCCCAATCATTTAGCGCCTACCATGTGGCCTTAAATCTTTCTAGTTCATATTTAGTATTTAAGACCTTATATTTTACATCCCTTGAGAAGTAGCCCATGTCATAAAGAAATTCACTCTTATTACAATGAAAAGCCCTCAATCTCATTCCGAACTAATAAATAATCATATTCACAAAGTCCTTAAGTTCGACCTTAATGACCATTTACTTAACATATCGCCAATTAGTATATCATATTGTGACATATATGGTTTGATCCCATATGATCTGTAGCTTGTGATAACATGACTAGATTGACCAAGACGTATCCATATATAACCAGTTTTGTTAGTTATAGTTCTAAAAGCACATCATGTGAAAAAGATGTCAAGTTAGAGAGTTTTCAAAAACAAGTGATGAAATTACAACAAATGTTTATTAGATCTCAAGATGATAATAAGAAACTCAAATCAAGTTTAATATACAATGATTATTTAGATAAGGTTGAAAGTTTATCTTAGATTGCTACCTCACCTATAAGCGTAAGCCAACTAATCAGATCGAAACATACCTCACAAGATCCCAATCAATATCGGCCCAATAAAATTGATGAATAATACACACTCGTGAAACGATGTGTAAGCAGTTATCAACTTCACTTTTCTAATGATATTGAGTTAACGACACCACCCCTAATTTTTGTGTCCTAAAGTGTCCCGTCTACAGGAAGAAGACCTAGTAGCACACATCATTCACTTTAAAATGTTCATGACCGCTGTGAGTATCTCAAAAAACAAAAAGGAAGTCATGTATTGTAAGTTATACCCCGCCACCATCGAGGAGATGACACGACGTGATTTATTGATTAACTCTCAATAATATAAAAAGCTTTTAACACTTTGATAAAAGTATTCTTCGTCAACAATGCATATAACAAGCCAATTAGAAAAGAATATCATTATTTATTTTTGATTATCCAGGAGAATAGTGAGACTTTTGAAACTTTCATAAGGAGGTTTAAGACGAAAAAAATGATGTATTTTTAATTATCCAAGAAATTAGTGAAAAGAAAAATGATGTATTCATCACAACCAAGCTTTGCAAATTAATATTTTTAATCCGTAATTAATCATAGTTACAAAGCAAAGAGTGATAGATGACCTTATTATCTTATATAAATTAACATATCATATTTTATTTTTTAATAAGAAAGTTAACAAAAATGTTTCTCATAATAAAATGTATATTTATGTTTTCAAATGTAAGTGTGTTTAGATTTATACTTTGAATATTTATTATACTTTTATTATTAATTATTATTATTAATATAAAACATATGACACATCATTTGTTTCTATCTATTTTTTATAAACATGAATTTTATTTTGGTTAAGTCATCGGTAGGAATAAAACTCAAATACACTTTAATATGAAAATACTTTCGTATGTAAAATTTTCTATTATCTTATTTGTGACTGAGAATTTGATTTCAATACCATTAATATTTATTACTATTTTAGAATGAATTTTATTGTATATCATTGCTTATAAAATGTTTTCATATGTTAGCGTATTTTTTCTATTTTTTAATTGATTACCTATTTATAAAATTTAAGACGATCACTTTAAATTTACATAAATATAATCAAAATATAAATTTATATTTTAATTTCTATATAATTAAAATAAAAATTTATTAAAATTTTAACACAACAAAGAACAAATACACATGTAAGTATATTTAACATATATATATATATATATATATATATATATATATATATATGTATGTATTGAAATATAAAAGGATTTACAATTTTAAAAAATAATATTTATATTAAAATTATCTTTTTTTTCCATCAAATGATAAAATAATAAATTTTATTTAATGACATTCAAAAACAACTTTATTGTACATCAATACAAGAAAGTAATAAGCTCCAACAAACCACACATATAAATAAAGTTATTTAAAATCATTAACATAAATCTAGGTAAACACCAACGTTATTAACTACAGGTTGAGTTAAAAATATTATCATATCAAATCATTAAAATAACTCTCTAAGATCAAATATATATTATTATTATAAATACAAAATTGTCGCAAGAAACTCTTTTGAGTAGTGCATGTTATACAAAAGCCAAAAGTAGTAGCAGCTACCTAGATCATTTAGACAAAAACGAACCTTTCTTTTCTTTATTTTTGATGAATTTGGGTATCTAATTTTAATACAACGCCATTTATTATACTGTAGAGATTTGTAAAATTAATAAAAATCACATAATTAAAATATAATGTATCTTATATTTATTTTATATATTTTTATTATAAAAAAATATTGTATATAATTTTATTTTGAACCCAATTCAATTAAATGTCTTTTATATAATGTATGAAATAGATATTTTTATTATTATAAATTTTAGATTTTTATTTATTTATTTAAATAAGATGTGATATGCAGTGCCATGTTCTATTCCCGTCATTTCTAACTGGACAATTCATACACCGCCCTTTTTTTAAATCAAACAATACACCGCCTAATTCTTCATATTATAAAAATTGGGACCAACATACTACAATTAAAATGTTGAAGATTAATTCAGTCCAATCACAAAATATATATATATATACGCGACTAAATTGATCTTTGAATATTAAATTAGATAAATGTATAAAAATATAATTAAATTATTATATTTATATTATTTTTTTCATTTACACCATTTAATTATTCTATTCAATTAATTTTAGATTATTCTATTAATCTTTATCTAACATAGATTTTTAACAACTCAAATAGTTAATTGTAGATTTAAAACAACTTATATAATTAATTATGTATTTGAAATAAATTAGATAGTTAAGTGATGTATTTGATTTATTTAAAATATATTACTTAATTATTTGAGTTGTTTTAAATTTAATATTATTTAACTATATGACATATAATGTCGTTAAATGAATACTGATAAAATAATATAAATAAAACAAATATAATAATTGAATAATATAAATGAGATAAAAAATAATATAACAATGAAAGAAAAATAATTATTCAATAATATTTTTATAATTTTAATCTAAATTGATATTTGATATATATTTTTTAAGGAAAAAAAATCTTTTAATTTGGTCTAAACCAACATGTTAGTACAAAGAAAATAACACACTGCATTGCAAAGCAATCACTCGCAAATGTTATACCTTATCTTATATACCAAAGGGAAAATAATTGGGTGGTCGACCATGTCTTTTAAGTAGTTTTTGTTAATATTTTTTTATATTAATAAATATTTATATATAATAAATATATTTTCTACAAATAAATATTTTATTATTTTTATTTTATATAAAAAAGTGAGAATAGAGTGGACCACATTTTTTTTTAATTTTTGTTGATTTTTCTTGTAAATCAAAAAATATATATAATAATATACTTCTTGTGAAAATTATTTTTTATTTTTACTGTATATAGTGTATAATATAATTGTTTTAATCACATAAATGATGATATTTTATAAGAATCATGATTATCTATTTAATGAACATGTTGAGTTTCGTAAATTTATTTATGTGTGTTATTTTTGAGTTAAACTAATTGTTGTTTGTGTAAAGATCATGTCATATTTCATATAAACACATTATATTTGTGTTGAATTAATAATTTTAGTATCAAAATCATGTCATATTTTATATCAATTAAAAAGATTTATAAGTTAATATAAATTATGGTCTGTTTGAAGGAGTAATTAATTTGTCAATTTTGACCTTTTTAAGGGGTAGAATTGGTTTTTTAAACACTTTTTTTCTTTCTAAAAATGATAATGATAAATATGCAATCTTAATAAATTGGAATAATTTAAAAATATTAATTATTATTAAAATTTATAAAATATGTAATAATAACTTAAGTAAAGTATTTAATATATTTTAATTGAAAATAAAAATTAAAAAAAGGGTTATCATCCATATAGTATCTTTTACCTCCGTTATTTTAGACGCATGTGATATATATTATTTCATTTATTTAATAACGCATGTGATATATATTATTTCATTTATTTAATAAAAATTAAGATCTTAGTGAGTATATATATATATATATATATATTTAAAAAAAAATCGCATTAAAATAGGTATAAGAAGGTGTCGATCACGTACAACAGTTTTAAAAAAAAACACGCATTGCAATTTACAAATACAAGTAGGGTCTTGTAGCTTACTAAAATTAAAAAATAAATTAAAGACAATACATTTTCACATTCCGAAAGTTTACCAAACTAATTAATTAAATTTCAATATTAATTAGAGGGAGCTTGCTTACTTTGACTTTAATAATATTTTCACTCGCTTGGATCTGTCACCATTGAAATTTGAAAGCCAGCCACATAAGACTCCCTCTCCAATATGCATATGGCCGGGTTCCCTATTCCTTACCAACCAGCCTATAAAATGCTCCATTCACTCCTCTCAAACCATTCCACACTTTTTAACACTCCCTTAGAAAAGTGATCAGGGATATAATTAAGCATTTCAAACATGGAGCATTTTTATCTTTCCCTCCTCCTCCTCTTTGTTTCCTTTATAACTATATCCCTCTTTATCCTCTTCTATCGTCACCGTTCTCACTTCACCGGCGACAACCTCCCACCTGGCAAAATCGGTTACCCAATCCTTGGCGAAACCATCGAGTTCTTATCAACTGGCTGGAAAGGTCACCCTCAAAAGTTTATATTTGATCGTATGATTAAATTCAATACAGATATTTTCAAAACCTCCCTAGTTGGAGAACCCGCCGCAGTTTTCTGCGGTGCGGCTTGTAACAAGTTTCTATTCTCTAATGAAAACAAACTTGTTACTGCTTGGTGGCCTAGCTCTGTTAACAAAGTCTTCCCTACTTCTGAGCAAACTTCTTCTCAACATGAAGCTAGGAAGATGAGAAAACTACTCCCTAGTTTCTTGAAACCTGAAGCTCTTCATCGCTATGTTAGTATTATGGACAATGTTTGTCAGAAACACTTTGAAACTGATTGGGGCAACAATAAGGAAATCGTCACCTTCACTCTTGCCAAACGGTAGGTTAATTTTCATTAATACTTTGGTTCTGATAGTTTAGTTAATTATGTTAATTAATTGGGTTGAAATAATTTTGATCATTGTATTTTTTTTTTATATTCATCAGATACACCTTCACATTAGCAGCGAAATTGTTTGTTAGTCTTGATGATCCAAAGGAAATCAGGAAATTTGAGGATCCCTTTCAGTGTTTGGCATCAGGAATTATTTCCATGCCAATTGATTTACCAGGAACACCATTCCACAAAGCGATTAAGGCATCAAAATTTATAAGAATGGAATTAATAAAAATTATTAAGCAGAGAAAGATAGACTTAGCTGAGAGTAAGGCTACACCTACCCAGGATATCTTATCCCACATGCTTTTAACTTGCGATGAGGACGGACAATACATGACTGAGTTGGATATCGCCGATAAAATTCTTGGCCTCCTGATTGGTGGCCACGATACAGCTAGTGCTGCTTGCACCTTCATTGTCAAATATCTCGCTGAGCTTCCTCATGTTTACGAAGGTGTTTACAAGGGTACGTGATTTTCTTTTCTTTTCTGTTTTTTTTCATATATATATAAATAAGATTTGTTTTTGATTTTATTTCTTTTATATAATGCACATGAACTGCAATATCATAATTAATATAACGCAATTATATTTTGTTAAACTCCGATTCATAAGTATCTTATTTATTTATTTCATTTATGAAATTATCGGAATTTAGAATGATAAATATAATATTATTATATTTAAGCCAAAAAAAAAAAAGAACATATTTTTACATTTAATGTTCTCTGTTTAACTTTTTTCAATTATTGAATAGACAAACCAACGCTCTCTATTGATAAAGATTAATTTGTTGTTTTATGTTACTGATTTGCTTGCAAGAAATCTTATACTATTAATTTCTTGAAAATAATGGTTTACTAATTGATTTCACCAAAAGATTTTAGACATAAAAATGTGCTAAAGTTATGATCACAGATCTGGCTTATATGTTCAGGTATAATTTATTTGAAAAATATCTATTTGTTTATAGGATATACAAAAATTATATGATATTAGAATTTCAATCAATTAATATATCAATAAAAAAATTAATGGGTATCTTACACATCAAAATAGGTAAATCTTGTAAAAATAAAAAAAATATAAGTTATTCAAATATAATAAAAATATGTTAAAAATATTGAGTAAATATTATAGTATAAAAATAATGTCTCACGATTAATTAAAAAAATATTACAATTATTATAAAACTTATATGCCTCTAGCTAAGTTTTAATTAATTATACAATATACAAAAATTTATATAAATAAACGATACTTCTTTCATTGACCTTTTGTTCCAAATTAATACTTATTTCATTGACTTTTTCAACTGGTTTCACATGGGGTTTTTTAATTAAAAAATTATAATATTACAATATTACTTTCTTAATCTTATTTAGAAAGATTATATTAAGTAATACCGTTGTTTAATCCTAAATTAATGCGTGTAGACAAAGTGGCCATTAAAAAAAATTTGGTGCAAATCATACGATTACTATGGTTTTTTCTATAGCCGGCAAATTTGAATGCATATATAGTCAAACAATAACAGGTCTTCGTCTTCACAATGGTTTATTTTAACATTTTTTTTTCTTCTTCTAATTGATATTTTTTTGGACTTAACAGAGCAAATGGAGATTGCAAAGTCAAAAGCCCCTGGAGAGTTGTTAAATTGGGATGACCTTCAAAAAATGAAGTACTCGTGGAACGTTGCTTGTGAAGTATTGAGACTTGCTCCTCCTCTCCAAGGAGCTTTTAGAGAAGCCATCACTGACTTCGTGTTCAATGGCTTTACCATTCCAAAGGGCTGGAAGGTAATTTTACAATTTAAAGACAATAATAACAATAGTTTCTTTAACATACACTAACTAATAAAATATAGGGTGAGTTGTAGTAAATGTCACTTTATGTAACCAATAGTTTTTATGATAAAAAATTTACTATTTATTTAATATATTTTTATTATAAATATCATAGCAAATTTTTTTTTACCCACTACTTATTTACTAATAAAATAAATACTTCTTTAATATTTCACTTTTTTTTTTTCAAAGAAACTAAATGATTTATTTGATTTAACTTAAGAGATCGGTGAAATATTTTTTTTTTTCAAATATACAACAACATTAAATATAGACATAAAAAAACTTAAAATGCTAATAACAATTTATTGTTTTATGGTTATAGTTGTACTGGAGCGCACACTCTACCCATAGAAATGCAATATACTTCCCAGAACCAGAGAAATTTGACCCAAGCCGATTCGAAGGAAAAGGGCCAGCTCCATACACATTTGTCCCATTCGGTGGAGGGCCGAGGATGTGCCCAGGCAAAGAGTATGCCCGATTGGAAATATTGGTGTTCATGTACCACTTGGTCAAAAGGTACAAATGGGAGAAAGTCCTTCCTCAGGAGAAGATTGTAGTTGATCCAATGCCCATTCCAGCTAAAGGACTCCCTGTTCGTCTCTATCCTCACAAGGCTTAAATGGTCTCTTTCTAGCTAAGTTTGGACTGCAGATCTTCATTTAGCTTAGTAGTACGAGTACCTACATAAACAAAATTCAGCCAAAATCTTTGTTATGCAAGCATGTTACTTCTGCTCTAATTATTTTCTTCTTTTTATCACTTTTTTCTTTTTATGTTTAATTTGATGTTTTCAAGTCTTTGTCTATCTTTCTTGTTATACTTGATGTCTCAAAGACATTAGAAATTATGTAAAATATTGATAAATTAATAATCATGTTTTCACTTGCACGGCTCAATTGCATAAAACCACTTATTTTACCAATCGATAGTCGTTAATTGCCTTATTGGTTACTGTCTTATATCAAAATGAGCGGTACACATCACGCTTCTTTATATATATATATAAAGTGCAAAGGCATAATACTAAATATGAAAATAGGGCATAAATATTTTCCATATTAAAATACTATAAATAAAAATCTTTATTCTTATTTTTAACAATTTATTTTACACATATACCATGTACACCAAACAAATAATTAATATATATTTTGTTTATTAACCAATAATTGGATTTTAAAAAAAATTACAAATAATTATGGATGAGCAAATAATCCTATTAATTTACTTACATTAAAAAATCAAATCCAATCCAATCTGTCGGATTCGTATCGAATTGAATTGATAAATTTTATAGTTGTATTTGATTCAAATTAAAAATTATACAATTCATTTGTATTCGAATTTGATTTGAATTGACAGATTTTATAATATTCGAATTTGATTTGAATTGACAGATTTTATAATCCGCTATATTTGATGTAGACTAAATTACCATTAAATTATAATTAAATCCATATTGTATTTTATAATATATTATATTTAAATATTATACATATTATTATTTTAGTTTAAAAAATAATTATAAATATTTATAATAATTTAATAATTGTATATATATATATTTCTTATTCATTTAATTTTTTTAGTTGTGACTATAAATAATAATATTTATTATAAAAATATCAATTTAAAAATTAAATTTGTGTATGTTGTGTTTTATATTAGAAAATAATTCATAAATATATTTTAATATCAATATGATCTTATTCGATCCGATAAAATCAAATCTGTTCAGATTCAAATTGGTTCGGATTGATTATATCATTAGATAATATTCGAATTAATAATTTTCAAATTCGTTCGAATCCAATCAAATTTTGATTAATAAAAAATAGATAGTTTTGATCCATTAGTCACCCCTACAAATAATAACAAGTAAACATTTTTGGTCAAACATCAAAAAAATAAATTATTAAAAAGTACTTTATACTCTATATACAAAACTAGACATATTAGTAGAAATGAAAAAGTGAAATAAGAAAACTTCAACAATTCTATAAATGATTTTTATTGATTCTTATTATAATTTGATATATTATTATTATTAATAATATATATATATATATATGAAAAAAAATTAAAATATTAGATAAGGATTGATATTTTTTTTGACAAATATAAAAAGTAAAATAAAATTTGAATAATTAAATATTTAGATTTTTTTATCAAATATTAATGATAAAATTAAAATGTAAATAAAAAAATAAAAGATGAATAAATAAAAATATTCAATTGAATTTTGCTATAAAGTAATCTCATGATCAAATTCGATAAATAAAGTAGTAATTTTCTTCTAAATCTATCAAAAATAATATTTAACAACGTATTAATAATTGGTTTGAAAAAACATTGAAGAAAAATAAAAGTTCAAAATTGTAAACTTGTTTATTTCAAAATAAAATAAAGATATATACATAAGATGCAATTTGAAAATTAAAATAGAGGTTTTAAACTATAAATACAAATTATTATTTTATACATATTAATTATAAAAATAGAAAATAATATTAAATAATATAAAAATAATAATAATTCGAAAAACTCTACTACTTTAACTCTTAAATTGTTTTAACTTATTTTGTTTCGTAGATAAGAAAATTAAAAGTCTCAGTAGTCAATTTTGAAATTAACGTATAAAATTACGTTGAATTAAATATTTAATATTTTTTTAAATATATATAATAAATGTTGATAAAACTTGTGACAAAAATCAACCAATCAATACAATTTTAACATCAAATTAAATCTATAATTTTTTAGGTTAATTATCCAAATAAATTTAAAAAATATTAAATATTTACATTTTCGAAGTTATGAAAATCAGATTTAGATCAATAAAAAATAGATAATTTTGATCCGTTAGTCACCCCTACAAATAATAAGAAGTAAACATTTTTGGTCAAACATCAAAAAAACCAATTATTAAAAAGTATAAAACTAGACATATTAGGAGAATTGAAAAAGTGAAATAAGAAAACTTGAACCTATTATAAATGATTCTTATTAATTTTTATCATAATTTGATATATTTTTATTAATAAAATATATATATATAAAAAACTAGACAATATATGAAAAAAAAATTTAAAATATTAGATAAGGATTGATATTATTATTTTTTTGAAAAATATAAAAAGTAAAATAAAATTTGAATAATTAAATATTTAGATTTTTTTATCAAATATTAATGATAAAATTAAAATGTAAATAAAATAAATAAAAGATGAATAAATAAAAATATTCAATTGAATTTTGCTATAAAGTAATTTCATGATCAAATTCGATAAATAAAATTGTAATTTTCTTCTAAATCTATCAAAAATAATATCTAACAACATATTAATAATTGGTTTGAGAAAACATTGAAGAAAAATAAAAGTTTAAAATTGTAAACTTGTTTATTTCAAAATAAAATAAAGATATATACATAAGATGCAATTTGAAAATTAAAATAGAGGTTTTAAACTATAAATACAAATTATTATTTTATACATATTGATTATTAAAATAGAAAATAATATTAAATAATATAAAAATAATAATAATTCGACAAACTCTACTACTTAACTCTTAAATTGTTTAACTTATTTTGTTTCGTAGATAAGAAAATTAAAAGTCTAATTAGTCAATTTTGAAATTAACATATAAAATTACGTTGAATTAAATATTTAATATTTTTTATTTTTAAAATATATAATTTCTTTTTGTCGTAAATGTTATATTTTTTAAAATATATATAATAAATGTTGATAAAACTTGTGGCAAAATTCAACCAATCAACTTAATTTTAACATCAAATTAAATCTATATTTTTTTAGGTTAACTATCCAAATAAATTTAAAAATATTAAAATTGACATTTTCGGTTGGCCAAGGTTTAGAAGTTATAAAAATCGAACAAAAACTATAATATTAATATATATATATATATATATATATTGATTTTTTAAATTATTATTTTATATATTATAATTGAAATTAATATATTATAATCGAACAAAAACTATAATATTAATATATATTAGTTTAGAAGTTATGGAAATCTAACCAAAACGATATGGTGATGACTACGGAGGAGGCGAGCTAAAGACTGGATTAATCGATAGCGGTATTGTTTCAAAATCACAAATAATCCAATTTGCCAATTTATTGATGACAACACGTAACATATTACTTGGCACTTGCATATACACGAAAATCATGCACATCATATCTCCTTAATTTAAGTCAATAATAATAATGGATAATTTTATGGTAGTTGATGAGCATAGTCACATAAGTCAAGAGACCATCCAATTAGCGATAATCCACCTTAATTTTTAATATACTCCACCCCACGTGTTGGTCGAACCTCTACTTTGATTGCCATCACATATTAATGGCAGGATGTCGAAAATGAAGCGTCATTATGTACGTGTTAATGAACTTGTATATATGTATGATACAGACGTAAATAATTTTCCTTTTACTGCTTAATACAATTTTTTTTCTTCTAATCATCTCTTTGAGGTCCTTAACGACAATTTTGCAAACTTTCAAGTGCTGGTTTTTGTGTTCCTTTTTAACCATGGCCTTCAAGGATGAATGTCAATGTCGTAAAAAAAATAAAAATAAATAAAAAATTAATGTTAATGCTATTATATTTATAATGAAGAAAGAGATGACTCATGATTGGTAAGATGGAGGATTCCTCCTTTCGGACACGCTGAACCATTATTGTTATTATTACTATTATGTTTTTTGGCATGCATTTATGCCATCCTCGAAAGTTTTCCTTAAGCTAATATTATTAAACAACGCAGTGATTACAATATAATTGTTAAGTTAATAATTATAATTAATTTATATTATTTTTTAGATATATTCGATTAATAATCATCGATTATATTTTTAACTGATTAAACATCCTTCTTATTTTTTAATATTTATTTAAAAATATAAATATTAAAATACTCCTTATTTTGCAAATTATTTAAAATATTATACATTAATTTATTTATTTTAATTATTTAGTACATATTTATAAGTAAAATAAAAATATATAAAAGTAAGAATAAATAAAATCTATTTTAAGTATTGTGTATTTTATTATTAAAAATATATTTTTATATAATTATATATATATATAAAATAATATTAGTATATGTTCGGTTTCGATTAAATATAGTTTTGATATTGTAATAATTATTCTCACTTCACGTCTTATATATTACGACTATTTTTTGGAAAAAAAATAGTTAACTTTTTACTAAAAACTACAATTTTATTTATTCACGATTAAAATATCTATTTTTAATCCTATTTAAGATTCTATTTTAATGGTTTGTTAAAAAAATAGCTTTAAAAATACTTGTACCGGTAGCCAATTTCCTTCAAAAGTATCAAATGGATAGGATTTTTTAGATTTGATTTAATGGCTTATATTTTAAAATGTAACTTACATTTAGACGTAAGGGAGAAGTATCCTTGGTAAAAATAAAAACAAATAAAAGGAAGATGCTTCAGATTATAAAATTTGTGTTGTTTAGTTTTTTATATTTTAAGATGTATTTTTTATTCCTAAATTTTGAGAAAAGAGGTTAATTAATATTATTTTTATGATTTTTCTATTATGATATTATTTTTTTATATAAAATGATTCAAATGTGATAAAATATAAGTCATTAATAAAAAAATGAAATTATAAATCAATAATAATAAAAATTTATTTAAATATATATTTTTATTTAAAAAATAAAATACTGATAATAATCAAATATTGAAATAATTTTTTTGTGAATTTTTCCATATTAACTATCATTTCATTATTGTTAAAAAATAAATTGAATCAACTTATAACAAAAATAATATTTTAATAAAAAAATTATTAAAATAATATAATTTATCATTTTTCTGCTAATTATCTGAATAAAAATAGCAACAGTGACGAGCAATTTTTGTAAGATAATAAAAGAATTACAAAAACCTATGTCTATACTCATTACAGAGGCGGTTCTTGGCCATTATTGCAAAAGAACCGAGAAAAACTCTGGATATATCTAGCACAAGGGTAGATGAGGCGGTTATTAGCCACTTAGAAAGTAATCGTGTGGTTCTTTTCTTTTATTTTTATCAGTGTGACTTACATGTAAAGATTTAGTTCGTTAATATTTTTTTATAATTTTATAATTTTAATTTTTTTTAATTTTTTAATTTTAATTTTTTTAAAAAAAATTAAAATTAATTTATAATCAGTTTATAATTTCTATTTTAAAAAATAATATTAAAAATTAAATATACTTCTTTCATAACCAATTTATAATTTTAAATTTTTAACCTCTTAAAATCATTTGCAAACTTTCATTTTTGATGTAGTATCTATTTTCTATAATAAAATAAAATTGTTCTCAAAGAAAATGATTTTTTTTGGTGCAAGTCATTTTGTTTAATATTTTTAGTTTTTTTTCCTTCAAATATTATTAATTTGTTGTGTTAATAAATGGATAGATGGAGTTGACATCAAGGAAAATGGCATATTTTTTGTTCAAATTATTTTATTTAGTGTATTTTAGTTTTTTTTCTTTTAAATATTATTAATTTTATGTGTAAATAAATGAATGGGTACGTGGAGTGTTTTGTTCCCTTCTTTCAAAAGTTGAGATTGGGATAGCTGGAATTAGCCCATGTTATTTATTTAACATTTGTTTTTGTTTGATGATTATTTTCTTATTATTCATATCCATTGAAAGTTAAGTTTTATTATATTTTTTGTTTTCTTTTAAATTTTACATTTTTTTAATTTCAAACTTATTTTCTCTAACAATAAAATTGATGCCAAATTGGTAGTACACTGGGTTGATTTTGTTTGATTATTCTTATTTATTTGACATTTTCTTATTTTCTTTAATCTCTTTATTTGATATTTTTTTTCCCAAGGAAAGATTTAATAGTTAAAAATACTCAATTTTTAAATATAATATTAGATATATTTAAATATAAGATATAAAAGAAAGGAAAAAAAATATGACTCATAAATGATAAAGTATGTTATGCTCTTACTCCTCCATTAAAGTATTGTTGAGTAAATAAAAAAGTAACTATCATCAATCATGTTTCATGTTTCTCTTATCTCTCAAATTGATTCAAAATCTCAAAATTAATAATTTTTTTTTACATTATCGTACAAATTATATGTTTTTAATTGATAATATGATATTTTATTTAGATCTAAAACTTCATCTAATATTTATTAAGCTATTAAAGATACTCTAATTTTTTTTTATATTTATTCTATAAGAATTTTTAATGATTAATTTTTAAAACAACCATAAATCTATATTTGCATAATATCTAATAGAATCATCTTATCATTTCTTAAGGATCATAGATTAAGTAAATATAACATTTAATGGTAATATATTTTGTTTGTTTCAATCATAATTTTTTTATATCATATGATTATTATAGGTCAAAATAGTCAAACCAATTTCATTCTAAATGAATGTACAAATTAGATTAAAGGTTAATTTTTTGGTGATCATAAGTTGGTTAAAGTTTTTACTCTTTAACTTGTTTTAAAAAAATATATTTTTTACAATATATTAAAAAAAACATGTGTATTATAATTTTAAATATAAAAAAATTATGTTTTCTACATCAGGTTAAAAACACATATGTATAACAAGTAAAGTTATGTTAAATATGAAACTTTATGCAATTAAACTATTTTTTCATCGAAATAAAAATATTTAGTTTTATTAATAATAATAAAAAATCTTAAATTATGTATGCCGATAACAACCGTAAAAGCGAGCTAAATACAGGAATAATCAATAGCGATATTGTTTGAAAATCACAAATAATCCAATTTGCCAATTTTTTAATGCCAACACCTAACATATTACTTGGCACTTGCATATACAGGAAAATCATGCACATCATATCTCCTTAATTTAAGTCAATAATAATAATGGATAATTTTATGGTAGTTGATGAGCATAGTCACATAAGTCAAGAGACCATCCAATTAGCGATACTCCACCTTAATTTTTAATATACTCCACCCCCCATGTGGATCGAACCTCTACTCCGATTGCCATCACATATTGATGGCAGGATGTCGAAAATGAAAAGTGTCATTATGTATTAATGAACTTGTATATATGTATGATACAGACGTATATAATTTTCCTTTTACTGCTTAATATAATATTTTTTTTCTAACCTTATCTTTGAGGAATTAAGCCCCCCCTCCCTCCCTCTCTCTTCTCCTTGTCTTTATTGATATAAAAGTTTGTTTTTAAGATAATGCTCTGGTTCTTGACCGCCATGCATGGTGTGTTATTGGGTTTAATTCCTCCATCGATCACTCCGCTATCTATTTCATTTTCCATATATAGCTCTCTAGCTATCTTAATTACTTCTTCTAGCATTTGATTTTATCTTCAAGTCAGTTATGGATTGAAACATTGAACGCTCTCCTTAACAGTACGTGTAAATCCTTCAATTTCAAGTGCTGGTTTTTGTGTTCCTTTTTAACCCTGGCCTTCAAGGATGAATGTCAGTGTCGTCAAATAATAATAATAATAATAATAATGTTAATGCTATTAATTTATAATGAAGAAAGAGATGACTCATGATTTGGAAAATGGAGGATTCCTCAGTTCGGACACGTTGAACCAATATTGTTATTATTACTATTTTTTTTGGCATGCATTTATGCCATTCTCTAAAGTTTTCCTCAAAGCTAATGGTATTCAAGAATGTGTATGAATATAGATGTAATAGTTACGTTAATAATTATAGTAAATTTGTATTAATTTTAAGTATATTTTACCAATGATCAGTTTTTTTTAATGATTTAATCACCTTTTTTATTTTTTAATATTTATATAAAAATATATTTAATCTTAAAAGATAAATATTAAAATATTATACATTAATTTATATATTTTTTAATTTATTAATACATATTTATAAATAAAATAATAAGAATAAATAAAACTCAACCTAATTATTCTAAATATTTTGTGTTTTATTATTAAAATTATATTTTTTATTTTATGATACATATATAAAAAATAATATTAATATATGTTCGATTTCAATTAACTATAATTTTGTTATTGCAATAATCATCTCCGCTTCATGCCATATATATTACAATTATTTTTGAAAAAGTCATAAAAAATTTACAAATAATTATATTTTTATTTATTTATGATTAAAATATGTATTCCTAATCCTATTTAGGATTCTTTTTAGTGGTTTGTTAAATGAACAATATTTTTTTCAATCTCTATTAAAAAAAATAGCTTTAAAAATACTTGTATTGGTATCCAATTTTCTTCAAAAGTATCGAATGGTTAGGATTTTTTAGATTTGATTTAATGACTTATATTTTAGGATGTATCTTACATTTAGATGTAAGGGAAATGTGATAAATTTGTGTTGTTTAGTTTTTTGTATTTTAAGATATATTTTTTATTCCTAAATTTTGAGAAAAAAGATTAATTAATATTATTTTTATGATTTTTTATTAAAATATTATTTTTTAATTATAAAATGATTCAAATGTGATAAAATATAAATCATTAACAAGTAAAAATGAAATTGTATGCAATTATTTTAAAAAATCAATAATAATAAATATTTTAACAAAAAATTGTTTAAATATATAATTCTATTTAAAAAATAAAATACTGATAATAATCAAATATTGAAATAATGTTTTTGTAAATTTTTTCATATTAATTATCCTTTCATTATTGTTAAAAAATAAAATTCTAATAGCGTTTTAATCAATTTATAACAAAAATAATTTTTTAATAATTTTTTTTATTAAAATAATGTTATTTATCAGTTTTATGCTTATTCTCTGAATAAAAACAGTAACAGTGACGAACAATTTTTGTTAGATAATAAAAGAATTACAAAAACACATGTCTATACTCATTATAGAGGCGGTTATTGGCCATTATTGCAAAAGAACCGGGATGGGCGGTTATTAGTCACTTAGAAAGTAGTCGTGTGGTTCCTATCTTTTATTTTTATCAGTGTGACTTACATGTAAATATTTAGTTCGTTAATAATTATTTATAATTTTAAATTTCAATTTTAAAAAATAATATTAAAAATTAAATATACTTCTTTCATAACCAATTTATAATTTTAAATTTTTAACGTTTTAACCTCTTAAAATCATTTTCAAACTTTGATGTAGTATCTATTTTATATAATAAAATAAAATTGTTCTCAAAGAAAATAATTATGTTTTTGGTGCAAGTCATTTTGTTTGATATTTTTAGTTTTTTTTTTCCTTCAAATATTATTAATTTATTGTGTAAATAAATAGATAGATGGAGTTGACATCAAGGAAAATGACATATTTTTTGTGAAAATTATTTTATTTAATGTATTTTAATTTTTTCCATTTAAATATTATTAATTTCACGTGTAAATAAATGAATGGGTGGAGTGTTTTTTTTCCTTCTTCTTTCAAAAGTTCAGGTTGGGATAGCTGGAATTAGCCCATGTTATTTATTTAACATTTTATTTTGTTTGATAATTATTTTCTTATTATTCATATCCATTGAAAGTTAAGTTTTGTTATATTTTTTTGTTTTCTTTGGAATTTTACATTTTTTTAATTTTAAACTTATTTTCTCTAAAAATAAAATTGATGCCAAATTGGTAGTACTACACTGAGTTGATTTTGTTTGATTATTCTTATTTTCTTTAATTCCTTTATTTGATATTTTTTATATTTATCTTTGCCTGAATAAAGATTTGATAGGTGAAAATACTCAATATTTAAATGTAATATGAGATATAAAAGAAAGAAAAAAAACAATATAACTGAAAAATAATAAAGTATGTTATGCTTGAGGAAACCAAAAAGTAAAGAGGCTCAACTTTTCTACTTTTTAAACACACATCTTGAAATTTTCCTTCATTTATAATTCTTGATTAATTTCTATTTAGCTAAAGAAAGACTCCATATATTTCTTAATTACCATCGAAGTTAAGCCAACTGGGAAGAGGGCCCATTTTGAATAATAAGTTGCTTTATTTTTTTTCTAATCATGGTCTCAAACTAAATCGTATTCATTCCAGGAATATAAGAGATAATATGTTTAAAATTATGTTTTTTAAGTAGTTTTTATTACTTTTAAAAATTAAAATGTCTGTTTTTATAAATAAAAACCAACAATTTTGTGATCGAAATTAAGATACTTGCATAATTGAGGAACTCAAAATTTCATTAACAAAAGTCTCATAAGTTTTTGAAAACCTTAGCTTCCCGCTCTGTTCTTCCTTTTCCCTTTACTTTATTAGATCTCTATTGCAAATCTAAAATTTGAAGCTTAAGCTTTCAAGAATCACTTCTTCCAACGTAGAGGGACTTCCTCTTAATTTGAAGGATTGCTCTCTCCAATGGACCATTTCTCTTCTATTTTATCTTTTGTTTTCGTATAGCATGTTTTCTTTTGGTTGTAGTTTGGTCTTGCATATTAAGGTTAGATTCTGCATATTTGTGATGTGCTTAGCATTATGCAATTAGTTTTGTGCTCTCAAGGTGTTTGACGAAAGATCTCAATAAGTTTCTATCATTCGCTTGTTGGATTGGTGTTGATTCTTAGTTCGGTGGTAGTCAACAAGTTCTTTTTGAAGACAAGAGCACATGTTGCAGTTTACCTCAGGCTTTGGTGATGAAAGTTTGTTGCTGGTTTGTTCTCATTTATGTGGGACTTGGTACCCTCTTGTTAAGGATTTGTTATGATTTGTGCATTTGTTTTTGTACGCCTAGCGCGTGATTTTTAAAGCTCACAAGTTGTTTGATAGAATGCTCATGTGAAATCAGTGAATAAATAGAGACAAGAACTCAACTTGGGACTTCAATTTAGTTTGAAATCTTAGTGCTTAGTAGTCTATGATTTTAATGTGTTACTTGATGTTAATCGTGATTTTGCCAAGTTTCTTTGAAGCTTGGCCTTCAATTGAAGTTTTGCCAATTTTGGTATCTAATTTTACATAACTGGCATGTTTTATTGGTTGGATTGCTCTGTTCAAGACCGTCTTTTTAAGAGCTCTACTTTGTATTTATATATTTTCTTATATCAATGAAATTACTACGTGAATTTTGGTGAAAAAAAGATGTATGCACCACACTTTAGATTTTGTTAAATCGTGTTGTTAAAAGCAGCGCATTCACATCTGCTATATTGGATGTTTGGATAAAATGCTACTTCTTTTTTTCTCAACACAAAAATAATTTTATTAGCTGATAATATGAGATTTCTAAATAAAGTACATGCTAAAATAAAACATTGAGATAACATAAAAATAATAGATGAGTGGTGTATAGATACAATCTAACAGTAACTACTCAACTTTTGAGCTGTTGAATAACTTAATCTCCTCCTTTTATTGATATCATGTTAATGTATTTGTATATTATGTTATAGTCCTATAATCTCTCTTTAAATTAAGTGATAAAATAAGATAATTTCGGAGAAAAATAATTTTAATCTTTATCCGCTCCAACAAGGTGGCTCAAGGAATTCAAAGACCTGAGCTAAATAATAAAATTGAGACCTTAAATATTTTTCATATTAAAATAATTAAATAAAAAAAATTCTTTTATTTTTAAAAATTTATTTAGACATTACAATACAAAAGCAAGTATACAATTTTAATTGTACACTAAAAAAATATATTGAGAAACTTATACACTTAATATATAAAACTAGATAAATATTAAAATATAAAAGTTTACAACATTATATAAGGACTAATATTCTATTTTTAGGTTAAAATATAAAAGATAAAATAAAAAATGAATAAAAAATAAATATTTTTGTCATGAATGATAAATTAAAAATATTTTAAAAAACAAACTATTAATAAGCAAATATATTCGATTAAACTTTAAGATTTGTGATTGAACATGTAACATGTGCTCTTGACTCTTGACTCTCACAGTAATGGGTTTTTATTACTCTTGACTCTCACAGTAATGGATACAAGTTCAAATCCACCTCATGTAATGTTTCATTTATTTAATAAAAAGATGAAATTTTAAAGTATTTTAAAAAAATAATATGATGAGCAAATCATGTAAAAGAAAGCTAAATTTTGCTTTTAAAATATATCATAAATAAGTTGCTTTTAAATTGTATCACAAATAAAATTTGATAAGATATTAATAATTATTTTAGGTAAAATTTTGAAATAAAACAAAACACTTAAAATTATTTGCATATATACTTATTTTTTAAATAAAACAAATATGTATATATAAGACAAAATTCAATAGTAACAATGTTTGCTTTTAATAATAAATATGAGTTTTTATTTTTTATCATCTTAATTAATTAAAAAAAGATAATATTAATTAATAAAAAATTAAGAGTAAATATTTATTTGTAATTAGTTATTATCATGTAAAATAATAATAAATTAAATACATATCTTTAATTTAAAATTTAAATTTAAATTTTTGCTGAAATATCATATTTTTAAAAATATATGTATATATCTTAAAATATTGGGTCTTCTGCCAAATATTGGTAAAAAAATTGTTACCATGACATAGAAAAGTGAAAATACTTCCCGAGATAATTAACAAAAGATAGAGAATAGTTAAATTCATGAAAACCAAAAATTAGATAGAATTCAATTCATACAGAGTTATTGAATTTAACATTGTTAGTTAATGTATAAATGATAATATTTCAAATTTCTTTTCAATACACAAAATTTATATAATTGACAATGTTATAAATGACAAATATTTTGTTTCTCTTGTAATTATCATATATATTTCATATTATTTCAGTTATGTTTCTGTACAATAGTTTAGGTATATGTATAAGGAAAACAAAAACTAAACAATAACTCTAAGTGTTGTACATCTATGTTTTATGATTTCACTAATATTATTTTATGTTCCATGTTTTGCTCCACTAAACATTGGTGTCTGTCACTATTGCAGCATGCACAACAACACACACCAACACTCCCTCTCAAGTGAGTTGTAGAAGTTCTTTACAGACAGATTTTATGAGTATATCAACCAATTGATCTTCTTATTTAACAAATGGAAGCTGAATAATCTTTTCTTCAAGATTCTGTTTGATGAAGTTCCAATCCACTTCAACGTGCTTCATGCGATCATGTTGAACTGGATTGTGAGAGATGGAAATGGTTGCTTTATTATCACAAAATAAGTTCATTTTAGAGTTAGGAGCAACACCAATCTAAGTTAGAAGTTTTTTCAAACAAAGGAGCTCACATATTCTCTTGACCATGTCTCGAAATTCAACTTTAGCACTAGATAAGGCAACTACCTTTTGCTTCTTGCTCCTCCATGTAACAAGATTGCCCCCCACAAAAGTAAAGTACCCAACAATAGATTTCTTATCCTTCATATTTCCTGCCCAGTCTGAATCTGTATATCCAACGACTTCCAATTGACCATTCTTTGAAAACATAAGTCCTTTCCCAAGGGAGGATTTTAAATAATGGAGTATTTGCATGACGACATCCATATGGTTTTCACTTTGGTAGTGCATAAATTGACTCACGACACTCACAACATAAGCAATATCAGGTCGAGTATGAGATAAGTATATGAGTTTACCTACTAACCGTTGATATCTCTGTTTATCTGTTGGTACTTGGTCCACATATTCTCCAAGTTTATGATTTTGGACCATTGAAATATCGATAGGTTTACAATCTAGTAATCCTGCCTCTGCCAGTAGGTCTAGAGTATATTTCATTTGGGAAAGACATATACCTTGTTTTGATCTTGTTATCTCAATGCTTAAGAAGTATTTGAGCCCTCCCAAGTCCTTCATTTCAAACTCATTTTACGGTTGTTCTTGAAGCCTAGAGATTTCTTCTTTATCATCCCCCGAAATGATCATGTCGTCTACATAGACTATAAGGGCTGTTATTTTTCCCAATCGATGTTTTAGGAAAAGAGTGTGGTCAAAGTTGCTTTATTGAAACCCATATTTTCTCATTGTTGAACTCAATTTTCCAAACCATGCTCGAGGTGTTGTTCTTCTACAGTGCCTCAAATTCTTCTTTTATAGCTTGAGCCCAATTTGGATCAGATAAGGCTTATTCAACGCTGCTTGGAATTTGACATGATGAGAGTGTTTGTGCAAAAGCCCTGATAGGTTATGATAACCCTTGAGTAGATACATAATTGGCTATTGGATACTTGGATTGTCGTTCCTCTTTGTCTGGAGAGTATCGATTCGAAGGTTTGCCTCGATTGTGTTTGAAAGGTAGAACATAACCAATAAATGTATCTATAGCATTAGTTTGTAAATGTGTGATAGGAGAACTTACCTCAGAAGTATTCTCAACAGGAGGATCATTGGGTACTAGAGAGTGGAATGGTGCATCAACCACTGCATCTTTTGGAGATTCAGTCACTAGTTCAGATTCAGTTCTTAGAAGTTCAAGTTCGGGTCTAGGTACTAGCTCATCTATATTGTTGGCATTATCTGAGTATGTCGGATTTTTATTAATGTATAATACTTCAACATCAAGCCAATTTCGTTCTTCACCATAACTCTCTCCCTTAAGAGGGTAATTGGATACTGATGATGGAAAAAACTATTCAGATTCTAAGAAAGTGACATCCATGGTAATGTAGGTTCTTTTAGTAATATGATCGTAGCATAAGTATCCTTTTTTTGTATGCCATACCCCAAGAAAATACATTGGACAACACATGGATCCAACTTAGTTCGTTGATTTTTATGGAGGTGGACAAAAGCAACACATCCAAAAATTCGGGGCGGAAACATCAAAATAGTAAACAAGGGAACATGATTAGATAGTATCTTTAATGGAGTCTGAAATTGTAAGGTTTTTGTGGGCATACAGTTTAGTAGATACACAACTGTAGTAACAACATCACTCCAGTATCTACTAGGCATATATGCACCAATTTGTAAGACCTGAGAAGTTTCTAAAATATGCCTATTTTTCCTCTCCACAGTCCCATTCTATTGTGGGGTTTGTGAACACGAGGTTTCATGTAGAATACCATGGTTGTCCAAGTATGTCCGAAATTGTTGATTAACATACTCCCCTCCATTATCAGACCTAAGAATCTTAATTTTTTTTTTCAGAAAATTGTGTCTGAACCATGGTGTGAAACAAGTGAAACGTATAAAATACTTCATCTTTATGTTTGAGAAGGTAAATCCATGTCATTCGTGTACAATCATCAACAAAAATTATAAACCAATGATGACCTTATGACGTAGTGACTGAGGAAGGTCCCCAAACATCATAATGTACTAAAGCAAAAGGAGTCATACTTTTATTCGTGCTTATAGGATAAGACGCCCTATGACTTTTTGTTAAGATACAAGTATCACATTTGAAATCTAAGTGTGTGGTATTTGAAAAAAACTAGGGAATAGGTGCTTTAAATACCCAAATGACGATGACATAACCAAATCTCGCGTTCCTTGTTACCAATAGTGTGTTGCATGTGATTGGCTCTTCCTGAACTAAGGTCATCCACATAATATAACCCCCCTCTCTTAGTACCACATCCAATGATCTCCTTGGTGAGAATATCCTGTAGAAGACAAAAGGTAGAATACATCAATACTACACAGTTAAGATCTGAAGTGACCTGACTTATAGACATTAGTCTGTTTGAAAGAGATGATACAAGTAATGTATTAGATAATGATAACGAAGGAGACAAAGTCACTGTTCCAGCCCCTGTAACTCGATAAGTGACCCCATTGGAATTGGCAACACGACTCCGTCTCGGTTGGGTTGTATTGGAGAGATCTTTTGGGTCAAATGTCATATGATCTTTAGCTCTAGAGTCTAGAATCCAATCCTCATTATCACTACGAGTAGTGATGTGAAATGTTTTACTTGAAATACATGGATCCTGGGAAGATTCGGCCTAAGGAATAAGGGATAGTAATTGATAACTGTATTTTATATAGTTATTTTCATCTATTTTATTAATTATAATTGTTATGTTCTTCACATTTTTAGTTAATTTTAGTTTAATAAATTAGTATTTACTCTTTATTTGTTAAGGAATATATTTTAAGAAAATTAAATAAATTGAATCGAAAACGTACTTAATTGCAAATTTATGTCCAAAAATATAATTTCAAATAAAAGAGTGCTTAATTGCAATTTATAAAAGTCGAAAATATAATTTACATTAAAATTGAGCTTATTTTTAATTATTAAAAATTTAAAATTTAATTTAAATTAGAAAAAAGGCTTAATTGTAATTAAAGAAAGTTTAAAATGTAATTTGAATTAAATTTGTGGGTCAAAATGTAATCAAAGAAATTTATATTCTGTGCAAGAAAAGGATGCCACACACACGATTATTTATGGGCAACACCAACCGTTTGATGAGACAATCAACGGATACGATGAGGCGGCTCAACTCGCCAGTAGGGTTCACCTGCCGCGCAGGCCGGCGTGTAGAGTGGGGCCCACATGTCGGTTACGCATCTACCAAAGGGCGTGATCCCGTGTGGCGGAACCACGTGCAATCGTTCCCTCCAGCCATTTAAAGTCTGCCACGTGTCCCACGTTCCCTTGAGCAAATCATGTACTTCCACGTGACACGTTTTGGTGAGTGCGAAAGTGTTGGATCACGCACGCGTTGCAGCCGTTGTCTCCCACGTTTCGCGCGCCCCAATCCCGTGCGACAACCTATCGTGCGCCTGTTCCCTGCAACCAATGAGGTGCTGCCATGTGTCCTACTATTTGTTTCAGCGAATCAGATCATGACACGTGACAGAGTTTATCGAAAAGCAAAACAGAAATGGACGACTCTCCCACTCAGATTTAAACGTGTTTTCGATACTAGTTTTGTCCCCCCACGCATAATATTTTATAATTTTTGCCATATCTCTCTGTCCCCCGTGTGTATTAAAAAATATATTTTTAAATGTATATTTTTTTTAAAAATTTGATGTTATAAATAGGGGATAGTATGATAGAGTAAAAAAGTTTTTGGGGAGTTTAGAATTTGAGATTTTTAGTAGTATTTGGGGGTGGACCGTGGAACACGTAGAAGCCATTTTTGGCTTCTGTTGTGTTCTGTGTGTGCCAAATATTCACGATAAAAAATGTTTTAATTTTTCTTTGTTCTTCATCTCATTTTCTGTATATGCTATAATTTAAATTTTAAATTTATGAAATAATTTAATTTTTCTAGGGTTGCATTTGATCTAAATTTATGAAGCTTTTATTTTAATTATTTTTGAACGATTTATAAGACGTTCGATTTGTTTATTCTATTTTGTGCTTAATACTTTTAATTATTTACGAATTTTATCAAATGATCCGTGACACATAAATAAACTTGGAAGAGACATTTTTGTGTATATTGCTCATAGATAGAATAACATGTGTGATGAAGGATAAGAATATACCCTAATTGTATGTGTGGCCATTTAAGAACTTAGAACGTAATGAATCTTGGTGAATTTAATTCTCATAGGAATATAGTGAATTAATTTAACGAGGTGTGTTTATACGGAGCTCAGAAGAGATGTATGGATAAAATTAGAAGTTTTTGGTTGTCAAATTAAATGTACTAAAAAATATAAATCAATATAAAATAACATGATTTGAGTTGATTAATTTGGTGAAAAATTTCAATCCTAGATTTCTTTTATTTTGTTATTAACCTTTTTTCTTAACTTTTGACAAATCAACGATCGTTTTGGATAAAATCAGAACGAGATAATTTTAGTACTCAACAAACTGTAGTGACAAATCTCCGTGGGAACGATAACTTACTTATCAATTTTTATTACTTGTGACCGTGTATGCTTGCACGTTTTATGCTCTCCTAAAAGAGACAACAATGATGCATTATTGGTAGCCACAACGGCTCGCCCAGTGGTTTCCCGTTTCTTCCGTGCTTGAAGATCATTCCACCATTCTGGATACCCATGTAGTTTTCATGGGTGTGTTTGGAGTTTCCATAATGGCCACATTTCATGTCAATAAACAGTGGATTTCTCGTGGATTTCTTGCTATCTAAAAAAGTTCCTGGTTTGGGTGGCAACAGATTATGGTGTCCCTTGATCCCTTTGAAATTCATAACTGCTCCGGGTGTCGTATCTGTACCCGTGATCATCACGGTCTGCTGGACCTCTTTCCTACGGATGAATTCATAGGCTTGTTCCACTGTAGGAAATTGTTTGATTTGAAGCACATCACTTCGAGTTTTATCTAGTATGTCATCAAGTCCATCGAGGAAGGTATACACTCGATCTTCCTGTATGATGGAGTTGTATTTTTGTATGTCAGTTGCACACTCCATTGGATTAGGACAACGGAAATCAATTTCTCGCCACAACCCTTGAAGGTCATTGTAGTATTTTTCGATGGATCCACCCGCCTGCTTCATACGAGTAAATCGACGACGAAGATCATACACTTGAGATGTGTATGTCCCATCATAGTAGGTGATAGCAGCAGAATCCCAAACCTGTTTCGCAGTTGGGAATCGAATAAAATTTGCAATCAAGGAGGGGTCCATCGAATTGATCACCATCATTTGACAATGGAATTTTCAGTGCTTTATCTCCTGAATGAGGGGTCAGTTTCAGTAGGTTGAGGAAAATCTCTATTAATATATCCCAGTTTGTCTTTTCCAGAGATACACATCTCCACCACCTGGGACCACAAGACATAGTTGGATCCTCCCAACTTGATACTAATGGGAGTAGTCGACGCTTCAGTTAACAGAGGTTGTGAGGTGATATGAGCTCTAGTTAGAACTTCTGTCATTTTTGTAGTCAAATCTTCCAATATGAAATTGGTGGTTAAATCTCTAGATTCTGCCATTAATCTATCACTTCTATTTTTTTTTTCTTTTTTTCTTTTTTTATTTTTTACACCACACACTATATATATATATATATAAACAGAATTTAACCCTTTTTTTTTCAAATTCGCGCAGCTTCTTCTACTGCGTTCCTCAATTCACGTAGCTTCTTCTACTGCATTCTTCAACTGTGTCCGAGCCAGTCATCACTTTCAACTGTTGTGAAGCCACAGTTGTTGAAGGCTTACGATGATGTGATGTTCTACCAAGCTACTTTCGAAGCTGGGATGTCAGTCGTACTTTAGACCCCAAGCGCAAGGCTGATCAGAGTAGCATAACTTTGTTGGGGCTTTTATTTGTCACTTGGGTTCTCGAACTGGTTGTGATCTTTGTTCTTCTTCAACTTCTTTCCATTGGACTGGTATATTCAGAGGTTGCTTATGAGATTCGTGGAAGAGAAATCAGTAGTGGAAGCTTTGCAACTATCTGTTTAACCACGCCCAGAAAAGCTTTTTCTGAATTTCCTTCGATTATGGCAGTGAAATCTTCGGATAAGTTTGGATACAAGACGTTGTTGAACGAGAGAGAATTTCTTAACGAACTTGGAACTTGCCCAGAAATCATACGCTGTTTTGGCTATGATTCTAGTGTGGAAAAAGGGATATTTTCGAAGAAGAATCTTATTCCTCGAATAATACCTCGAACTATTTATATGATATTTTGTGGGTTCTTTGCAGCAATGCTTCCATTTATTGGAGACATAAGTAGTGTGGTATGAGCTATTGGCTTCATACCTCTGGATTTTATACTTCCAATGCTTCTCTACAACAAGACACCAAATAACCAGCCAAATACCCACAGATTAACACAATCTGTTGAGCGTCCGTACACCAGATCAAACTAGTTCAGAGAGGAACATAAATCAACGTAGCACACCAGATTAAACCAGTGTAAGTGAGAACAGAAATCAGTTTATTTCCAGCGTAACATGTAACTATTTTATTCATTAGGACAACATTAACTTTGTTTTGATACCATGACAAATATCATATATATTTTATATCATTCCAGTTCTGTTTATGTACAAGAGTTTAGGTATATGTATACAAGGAAAACGAAAACTAAACAATAACCCTAGCTGTTGCACATCCATATTTTATGGCTCCACTAATATTATTATCTGCTCCATATTTTGCTCCACTAAATATTGGTGTCTGTCAATGTTACAACATGCACCACAACACATAATAACAATAAAATGCCAATTTTGTATCCAAAAAAATTATCAATTTTAAATGTTATAATTGGCTCACATCTTGTAATATATGAAAGGAATCAATTATATTATTAAAACAATTATTTATTGATTTTAGATAAAATTATTAAATTAGATTAATCTAATTAAAATAGAAAATATATATTAGTGGGAGGTAAAAAAACTAAAATGTGTATTTTTTTTAACTTTTATTATTATCTCTCTTATCTTAATCTACCTAAATTAGGATTAATTTAATTTAATTTGGAATCAACTAATTATTTATAAGAGATATCAAATTTATTTGTTTATTAGGTTTGTTGTTGAATCAAATTTTAAAACGGACGGGTTTAGCGTGCGGACTCCACCATTACGGCTCATGAGTAGGGGTGTCCATAAATCGGACCGGATCGGACTAAACCGTAAAACCGGACCGGACCGGACCAAATCGAACGGTTTTACTAATCAAACGGTCCGGTCCGATTTGTATTAATTTTAAACCGTTCAAACCGGACTGGACCGGTTTAATAATATATTAAAAATTTTACATTATTATTCATTAAATTATAAAAAAATCGAACCAAACTGGAAAAAAAACCGGACCGAACGGTTTTATAAGTCAAACGGTCTGGTCCGGTTTTTATTTCTTAAAACCGTTTTAAACGGTCCGGTTCGATCCGGACCGAGTAATATGAACGGTCTGGTCCAGTTAATTTTTTTTTAGAAAAAACCGACCAAACCGGACCATGGACTACTAGCAATATAAATAATAATAAAAAAGTTTCAAATTTTGTTAAGTTTGATTTAATTTTTAATTTAAAATAAAATAAAAAACATTTCATTAATAATAAAATACTCATTCATCTCATAGACATTAAGAATACAATATAATGTTATTATTTTTTTTACATATTTGTACAATGTTTTTTTTTATTTTTTCTTATTTAAAAATTTAAAAAAATTTATAATTCATCTTGTATAAATTTTATTTTAATATATATTATTATTTTGATTTTACCGTCTAATAATATTATTTGATTAAATTTAATTTTTAATATCCTTTACATTCTCTTTATATTTTAATTCTATAAACCAATTACATATGTCTTTACTATATGAAACATTTTAACAAGAGAAATTATTGATGTAATTTTTTTCAAATATTAATTTAAAATAATTATAATAATGATTCATCTAATTATTTAATAATAAAATTTAATATTTTTTTTATTTTAAATCATATAAAATATAAATAAATATAAGATAATTGCAATGAATCACCTTTGAGTAACACATTAGACTGTTATTTTAAAATAGTATAAGAAATGATGGTATAATTTATAAAATCATGTTTGATAAAAAAATTCATTTATGGTTTTGTTTAATAAAATAATCATTAATATATTTATAATAATTTAAAATTTAATTAGATAAATTTATTGCGGAGTGAAGAGTTAAACTTTTTTAATACTAAGGAATTAAGGATATATGAATCGAATATAAATAATATTACTTTTTATATTTTCAGGTTATTTTCGCAATAGTCTCTCCATTTCTTAAGTGGAGTTACAGAGTTATACAACCGGCCCGAGCTAGTTTATGCTTCATAGCATAGCCTAATACTACAGCTCAAAGCATTCATATAATAACCAATCATGGCGGTAATTTACAAAGCTCCTAGCAGATCCGATCACCGATCTCTTGTTCTTCTTCAATTTTTTTATGTTTTGACTTTTCAATTCAGTTTTTTTTTTCGTTTTTGTTCAAAATTGATGTAATGTAATTGTGCGAAATGCTGAGGCAGGACTCATCGGGGACGACGCTCATGGATCTGATAACGGCGGACCCGGCGGCGATCTCATCCACCACACCATCTGCTACACCGGCCGCATCAACTCCAGCGCCATCGTCATCGTCATCTGCTGCTTCTCCGGGAGCGTCTCTTCCTACGGCACTCGGGAAACCAGCCGGAGAGAAGAAGTCGAAGCGGGCGGCACTGATGCAGATCCAGAACGACACAATTTCTGCTGCTAAAGCTGCATTGAATCCCGTTCGTACTAATATTATGCCTTCCTCTCAAAGACAGAAGAAGAAGGTGGAGCTTCTCACTTTTGTTTCTTTATCTCCAATTTTTATTTTAGCTTTGGAAAATTCTTTTTCTTTTTCGGTGTAATTACTCGTTCTCTTGCTTTCTTTGTAGCCTGTTTCGTATTCGCAGCTTGCCAGAAGCATTCATGAATTAGCTGCTACGTCGGATCAAGTAAGCAATTCAGTGCTGTCCTCTCTCTCTCCCCCCCTTATAGATTATTTACCAGATGAAGATTGGCTTTTCTTTTATGATTGATTATGAATAGAAAAGTTCGCGGAGGCAGTTACTGAATCATGTGTTCCCCAAACTTGCTGTATACAATTCAGTAGATCCTTCTTTGGCTCCATCTCTACTCATGGTATGATAAACAGTGCTTTTCTACTCTCTTCTCTCATTTTCTCCTTGACATCAACTTTTAATTTGCATAAATTAGTAAGTTTCTTTTAGCTTACTAGAGGGCAAACCTGTCTCTCGAATCTAGATGAGGTAAACTGAAATACTGAATTTGCCAACATGGTCTATTTCCTGAAAATATAAAAAAATGAAAGGACATTGACATCCTTTATTTCTGTTTTGTTGCTGCTACTGCCAGTCCTAGAACTTGGGACCGGGTGCTTGTGATTGAAAACCACAGGCAGCTGCTGGGGTGGAGTGGTGACATATTATTCTTACACTATACTACTTTTTTGTTACCGTGCCATTTTATTTGTAGGAGTTTGTCACATTCTTATTATTTTTGGTAATAGTTGTTGTCTAAGTGGTAGGAGAAGGATAGACAGCAACTCAGTGAATGTGTAGGAAAAAACAATTCTAGGAATAACAAACGAATACTAATTGGTAAAGAAATCCAATAAGTTGGCGCTTGGCATTACAAAAGTTTGCGTTTCACCTATGGTAACTCTCTGCATGTTAGGTGGACATGTTTAGGCTGTGAAATAAGGCAGTTTATTGGATGCTTTGTATTCCTTTTGCAGCTCAGTCAGCAGTGTGAAGATCGGAGTGTTATGCGATACGTCTATTATTACTTGGCCAGAATTTTATCAGATAATGGTGCACATGGTGTTAGCACAGGTGGTGGTATTCCTACTCCAAATTGGGATGCTTTAGCCGACATTGATGCTGTTGGAGGGGTCACTAGAGCTGATGTTGTACCAAGAATTGTAAACCAGCTGACGTCAGAGGCATCAAATGAAGATGTTGAATGTAAAGTAGTTATATGATTTACTTTTTATGTGAATATGTTCATTGTTTCTTATTATCATTGAATGTCATGGTTTTCTATTTTTGATGTAGTTGAGTGCATTGTATTTTTTTATGCATCGTATAATTTCATTGTCCTTTTAGATGGGTTCGTTTGGGGACTTAACAGAACTTTGACATATGACTCATCTTTGGTATATTATAATTCATGTTTTGTTTCTGTCTATGTTGAAGTTCATGCACGAAGACTGCATGCATTGAAGGCTCTTACATATGCCTCTACTAGCAACTCTGAAATATCATCCAAAGTGTACGAGATTGTGTTTGGGATTCTTGATAAGGTTTGTTCTTTGCTCCATTGATTGTATCTGTATTGCATTGGAGGTTGGTACTTATTAGCATGCTTATTTTTCACTTCCTAATCTTACCTTGAGTTCGAGTCATCTTAAGTAGTTTCTTCTTTGTAATTGAAGAGATTTAAGTGGTCATCTCGTAGTTTTCATAAATAGTTTCACTAGAGCAAACAAATTCATCCAGTTATAATAGGAAAGTTGAAGGTTTAGAAAGTTCAGCTATGAATTATGCCAGTTTTAGAATTATTTTACTTTCAGGTGTAATTTTAGGAACTGTAATCATAAGTAGTTCTTAAATCACAATCCATGCATGACATTAAACCACTTGAAAGTGCTAAGATGAAGCATGTCTTTTGTTGGTGATCCTATTGTTGTATTGAGATTCAACATGCCATGGTCAAGCTGTCTGGAAGATGCTTCCAGGTTGATTTGAATTTTACTTTTATTGTTGGCTGATTAGTCTTTCTTCATATGATAATAATATCCTATCTTGTTGCCTAAATTTTCATGTATATGTGTGTCCTGTTAGAGAAAATTCCTCTTTCTCTTTATCTTACTTTTCTGAGGTTGGTTGCATTACCCTATGACTTTTTATGTTGTGTCTATTGCTGTATATATAAAATGACGATTGATATTTGTTTCCAGATCTTGTAACGTTCAGTTTACCATCTCTAAATTGAAGCAATAGCTATATATATATGACTTTGCCTTACCTATTAACCTCATCAATTTCCAGGTAGCTGATGCTCCGCAAAAACGCAAGAAAGGTGTTTTTGGGACTAAAGGAGGTGACAAGGAGGTTAGTTTATCAGTTTAACATTACGAGTTTGGTGAACTTTTTAAATTTTGTTGATAATCAGTCTCTTATGTTTCTGATTCGGTTTCTTTATTGTGAACTTTAGTTTATCATTCGGAGTAATTTGCAATATGCTGCCCTCAGTGCTTTGAGGAGACTTCCTCTAGATCCAGGGAACCCTGCATTTCTACATCGAGCTGCACAAGGGCAAGTTAGCCTTTATTTGTAGTGTGATAACATAGCTCTACATATTGCACCCATATTTTTGTTGGCAATGTCAATTGATTTTATCATCATTGACAGAGTTTCATTTGCTGACCCTGTTGCTGTGAGGCATTCTTTGGAAATTCTTTCTGAGCTAGCTACAAGAGACCCTTATGCTGTTGCAATGGCCTTAGGTAAGAATGATTTCAATTTTTGAAGTTGTTCTCAATCTCTGAATATGATAACATATATATGAATTTATTTTTGCTCTGTAATTTAAGCTTCATTTCTCAAAATTAAAATGTTTTAAGCAAGCCTCTAATGTCGATTTTTTTACCTCAATGCAGGGAAACTTGCTTTGCCTGGAGGTATTCTTCCCAATCTTTGTTGACCTTCTATTCTTTATGCTTTCTATTTGCAGCATACTTATTGAAGCTCTCAAATAGTTAAAATTCTTCAGTTTCTGACTCTGCTGCTATCTAGTGTAGATTAAGAGAAAACATATCAATAAAAGGCTTCTCGCTTGTTTCCTAGCCCAGGGTTCATGGATGTAATAGACACACACATACCCCTACTTTAATTGTTCATCTGATTCTTATTTACATAATTGCATAGAACTAGTATGCTTATTTTGATGTACTCTATGGGGTATTCTTTGGAAAAGGAGCACGGGACTCTTTCATCACCAATTACTTTGGTGTCATGGATATTGTTGTCCTTCGGTTCTTTAGATCTTTTAGACTTACACGCACACACATGCACACACTCATAACATACATGTGTGTTTGTGTGTGTCTGAATTGGTGTTTAATGGATTGCTCTGTGAATTCATTTGGAAAAAAAAGGATTTTGTTTCCTTAGTGAACCTTTGATACGAAAGATTTGGCATTCAAAGACTTATTTCTTCATGACACCTTGTTTGAATCATGTAAGATTACGCATCTTTGTAGGTTTCTGTTTATATACTGTCTTGTACCTGCTACACTTGCCATTTTTGTCTCATTATGTTGCAACCTTGGAGCACAGGGGCACTGCAGGATATTCTGCATTTGCATGATGTTCTTGCAAGAGTGGCACTTGCCAGGTTGTGTCATGCTTTATCTAGAGCACGAGCACTGGATGGTAATTGGTTGCGTATTTCTATTATTTTTCTGTTCTGTTTTCTTCTTATGCTATTGTCACTTTGATTTTTTTTTATTGTTTTTAATTTCTTGAAATTTTGTCTCTTCAGAGAGGCCTGATATCAAATCTCAGTTCAACTCTGTGCTCTACCAGCTCCTCCTTGATCCCAGTGAAAGAGTCTGCTTTGAGGCAATATTATGTGTGCTGGGGAAACACGACAATGCAGAGAGGTTTTTTCCTCCTTTAAGTCATATGATGTGATCCTCCTTTAACATTGTTATACTCTGATACTTTCTTAAAAATATTTTTAAGCATGTATGCTTTGAACCTCTACATTATAAATGCAGGGATATATGATGTTTCTCATTTACTTGTCCTTTATGTTCCTTACATACACAACGTAGGACTGAAGAGCGAGCTGCTGGATGGTACCGTTTAACTAGGGAGATCCTAAAGTTGCCAGAAGCACCTTCTGTGAAGGAAAACAAAGACAAATCTCAAAACAAAAGACGTCCTCAACCTCTTTTTAAGCTTGTAATGAGAAGGTTCATGCCCCTCCCCCCCTCCCCCCCCCCCCCCCCCCCCCCCAAAAAAAAGAAAAACACACACACAACCACAAATGAAATTTGAATAACCTGAGTAGATTTTATTGGTTTTTATATTTTTAATTGTCCGAAGAAAGCTATGACTTATCTTAGTTTTTTTTCCCTCTCTTTTTCTGGGAGCTAATTCTGAACTCAAATATTTTAGATTGCTTTACCTATTGTTTGTTGCTTCATGTTATAAATTCAGGCTAGAGAGTTCTTTCCGAAGTTTCTCTAGGCCAGTACTTCATGCATCAGCAAGAGTTGTGCAGGAGATGGGGAAAAGTCGAGCTGCTGCATTTGCTCTAGGCATACAGGATATTGATGAAGGAGCTTACATAAATGCATTTGCTGAGAATGGAGATTCAGATAGCTTTGAGAATCCTGAAAGTAATTTTTATGCCTCTTTAATGTTCCATCGTATCTTGCAAAGTATCTTTATCTGGCATGTCAGAGGATCCTAGGTTGTAGCTTGTTATGTGCATTTCAAAGAATCATGATTGTATAGGACTTATATTTTCATTCCTGCTTTTAACTACTCTTGTTCATCAGTAGATCTCGAGAACATTAAATCATGTATAATGGATGATTCTGATCGAGTTATTTTATTTTCCATTCCTTTCTTTTTCAAAGGTGTTCGTAGAACCTCTTCTATACCTAGTGGAGCTGGTGGCAAGGATACAATTGCCAGTTTGTTGGCTTCATTGATGGAAGTAGTGCGAACAACTGTAGCATGTGAATGTGTATACATTAGAGCAATGGTGATTAAAGCATTAATCTGGATGCAAAGTCCACATGATTCTTTCGATGAACTGAATTCCATTATTGCATCAGAGCTTTCTGATCCAGCTTGGCCAGCCACGTTGCTCAATGATATTTTGCTCACTTTGCATGCTAGATTTAAGGTATTTATTAGATATGGAAGTGTGTTGTCTTGCTTTCTGGACGTTTAGATTCCTAATTTTGTTTTGTGGTATTATTCAGTAATGTTCTAATGTTTATCATATCAGTTCATGTTTTATTGCAAATATTTTTAAGGATTACAATATATGTGTAAAAAGTAGAGGAACACTGGCAAGTGAAAATTTTAATATAATAAACATGTTTCTTTTTAGGGGGTATATATATATATTATTTTAGCTCTCTCTTTCTCTTGGTCGGAGGGGTGGGAGAAATGGATAGATGAATATGCTTATCAAGTCTGAATAGACACTCTTGTAAGTTGTTACAGATTACAGATAACGTCTATCCTGTATTTGTGTTATCTTTGCTGTTAAAAAGCTAGGTTTATCATGAACCTCATTGTTCCTTGTAGTTCTTTAAAGATATGTTTTGTTATTTCTCTATTTGAACACTTACTTTTTCTCTTTTATTTGCATTTTGATTAGGCAACTCCAGACATGGCAGTCACTCTTCTTGAAATTGCAAGGACCTTTGCAACTAAAGTTCCGGGGAAGATTGATGCTGATGTCTTGCAGCTACTATGGAAAGTAGGTCTTCATATATTCGATTCTCATGGCATGGCAGTTCCCATTCCTTTAAAAATTAATTTTGATTTTCATGCTCTTTTTGCTAATGCTTTTAGTCATTGAGTTCCTTTCTTCATTCTTTAACATTTGTTTTTATTAATATTGGTTGAGAACTTTAGTGGCTAATTGATTAGAAAGGGATCCAAAAAATGTTCATGGATACAGTGTCTTAGTTTGTAATGCCTATTATGTGGATGTATATAAAAGTGGTTCGTCTCTTCCTTAAGTAGGGATTACAATTACTATCTTGTCATGCATATATTTTATATTTCTACCATATTGTTGATCTGATGCTTCTTATTGCATAGTAAATTATATAATGATGCATTCATACAGAAGATAGTAAACTTGCACTTGTCATAATTAGCTCAATCTACAAGAGATTGTTATCAATTTAAGTTTTGCTGTGCTGTTCTGTCTTCCACCTGTTATGTGTTGGTTTTTCTGTTATACATTTTCCCTCTTTAACTTTTGGCTTTCTCCCCATGGTTCTTTTTTTTTCCTTGGTCATGTTAAACTGTCTTTAATTCTGACAATTTTGATTTAGTAATGGCTTCTTGTAAATTTCCAGTTGTAGGCTTGTAGTTGAATATGAATTTCATTCATCTATCGATGACTGGATTTTTTTTTGGGGTTCCAAATATTGATGGCTGGAAATTTTTATCTATAATATTTTTTCTTCTATTTCCAGACATGCCTGGTTGGAGCCGGTCCTGATGGCAAACACACTGCTTTGGAAGCAGTTACAATAGTTCTTGATTTACCACCACCACAACCTGGGTCAAAGTTGGGGCTTACATCTATAGATAGAGTATCTGCATCAGATCCGAAGTCAGCTCTGGCCTTGCAAAGATTAGTTCAAGCAGCAGTAAGCATATTGATGCTTTTATATGCTTCAAAATTATCGTTAGAGGTGTTAAATGAATTGAGCTGGCCCATCTTGCTTAATCTTAGCTCACATGAGTTTAGGTGTAGCTTAACTCAACTCATTTAAATTTTATGAGAGCTTAGTTTAGCTCGGATAACTTTTAAATGAATCGGGTTAAGCAGCTCACAAACTAACTTATTTATTTTTTTGAAAAATAAAATATATATATAAGTTTGTTTTAAGGGTAAAAATATTAGTTTATATATATATATATTGATATTGTGGTAATTATTTTTTGAGAAATTACATAAGATAACATCCCTAAAATTTATTACAACAAAAGTAACACTTCAATAATATTGAACGAGATTTAATTTGATGGAATTTAACGTTGAACGAATCTAAATGGCCGTAGTTCAATTGGATGGCGTTCAATATGAAATGATGGATTGAATTTTTTTTAATTGTAAAAATATATGAATTGAACATTAAAGGTAGCTATTTTTGTGGTTACAAGTTTTAAAGGATGCGATTTTTTTTGTTTTCTTTAATTTTTGATATGCTGTTAGTCATCTAGTTCATTTGAGTTAATGAGCTTGGGAACTAGCTTATTTGAGCTTATGAGTTGGGTGGACTAAGTTGGTTTAGCTCATTTGCTCATGCATCAATTTTAAATGAGTCAAGTTGAGCTGCTGATTCGACACCACAAATTATTGTCAACATCAAGTTGTGCTAACTATTTGTCTTGGAAAAAATAAACTCACAGGTATGGTTTCTTGGTGAAAATGCAAACTATGCTGCTTCTGAATATGCCTGGGAATCTGCAACCCCACCTGGTACAGCATTGATGATGCTAGATGCAGATAAAATGGTTGCTGCTGCCAGTTCGCGAAACCCCACTTTGGCCGGTGCATTGACTCGATTACAGAGGTGTGCATTTAGCGGCAGTTGGGAGGTATAAGATTTTACCCTGGAGGCTTCCTTTAATTATTTGTTTGCCCACTATGCGCTGTATTCAGATAGATTTAATTTAAATATAGTGTTTGAGAGCTAGTTGCTATTGATATGGTATTAACCTTTGGAATTTAACATTCGTAATGGTGAGGGAAGTATCTTCATCTTTCATTTTAAGTGATCTTGGGAAGTGTCGTCATCTTTCATTTTCTATATATGTATACCTTATAATCAAAAATTTATATCTTGGGATTGACTTGTTGTTTAAGTGATATGACTCTTTTATCTCCACTGCCATGAACCCAAGTTCAAATCCTACCTGTGTAGTGTTTTCTTTATTTAATAAAAAAAAAGGAGACTTTAGTACCCCTTTTAAAAAAAATTAAACTTTGTAATGACGTGTTAAATTATGCTTAAGAAAGCATCAGGATCTTGCCTCATACGTTCTTTATTATTAGGCATGTGAGAGTATGCCGACCATTACCCTTTTGCAAATCTCGTTGTCACCATCAGTTTTTCTTTGCATTTAATATGTTTTTCCACGTATGTTTCTCAACTCTTAACAGTTTCAACATGACTTCAACTTGCAGCTATTTGTCCATATGGCTTCATTTTCTTACTTTTAATTTATATTTACTCTTTTTTTTGCCATAGGGGAGTGAAGTATACTTGGATTTCAAAAGGTTATTTGCATTGGTGCATGGTGGCATGCATTGTTTTAGAAATTATGTTAGTGTCATTGCTCTGAGTTTAAATTATTCATTTCTAATATCTGCATTGTCTGAATATACTTCAGGTTCGAATTATTGCTGCTCAAGCTCTTACGACTATTGCGATCAGATCTGGTGAGCCTTATAGATTACAGATCTATGAATTCTTGCACACTTTAGCTCAGGGTGGTGTGCAGTATCAGTTTTCTGAGATGCATCTCAGTAATGGAGAAGATCAAGGGGCTAGTGGCACAGGTCTTGGAGCTTTAATTAGTCCCATGATCAAGGTTCTTGATGAAATGTATAAAGCACAAGATGACTTGATCAAGTAAGTGCTAAAATGTTTCTCTGCTTGCATGCATTTCACACCTTTGTAACTCATCAAAGTTTTCTTTTGGATAATCAGGGACATACGTAACCATGATAATGCCAAAAAAGAATGGACAGATGAAGAACTTAAAAAACTATACGAAACTCATGAACGGTTACTCGATCTTGTTTCACTGTTTTGTTATGTTCCAAGAGCAAAATATCTACCTTTGGGACCAATAAGGTAAGTGGAATCATAATGTTTTTGATCTACTTAGTATTATTTGTCTCCCTTTTATCTCGGGGAAAAAAAGAAGAATTTTTTTTATAGTTGTGGGCTTCTTTGGATGCAAGAGTGATTAGGTAGGGCATGCTGATTATCATGTAATGCAAATTTGACAAGGAATTCTCACAGATTCACATTGAATTATGTGTGTGAGTTTTTATTAATATGGAAGGTTAGCTTTTCTTTTAACATTGCTGATATGTTATTCCCATATTCATGTCACAGTGGAAAACTTATCGACGTTTATCGCACAAAGCATAATATAAGCGCATCAACTGGTTTAAATGACCCTGCTGTTGCAACTGGAATTTCTGATCTTATTTATGATTCTAAGCCAGCAGCAGCTGATGATCCCGACGGACTAGATGATGACCTAGTAAATGCTTGGGCTGCAAACCTTGGTGATGATGGATTGTTGGGAAATAATGCTCCAGCAATGAGCAGGGTAAGAATTTGACTAACAATGTTGAAGTTCAAATCAAGTTTCTTAGAGTACTAAAAGAAATTGTGGTAACTATTATTAATAAGGGTAAATTTCCTAGACTCTTCTCAAGACTCAAGGTTTGCCATAATGTCATAAGACACCCCTAATTTCAATAATAGGCATACAGTCCCATACTTTTCAGAAAGTTGTTACATTTAGCTCAAAAGTAAAAGTAAACTTGGATTTAAAGTACAATAATTTGCAATTACTTGATGGAATAAAAAATAATAATATTAAGAAATCCAAAAATATCCATTTCCTAGTAAGAAAGTTCATCGTATTGCTCTCATTAAATTAGGACACTAATCTATCTATGTTCTGAATTGATAAAGGCCCTACATGTGATATAGTTAAATGGTTGAGTGGGCTGCTAGTACATCTGTTTTGGACACAGACAGATTCTTTGAAAGGGCTCATTTTGTCTGTCTTCTTTGTAAATGTTTGCTCTGATGTATTTTTTTAATATCAGGTGCTCATTAAGCACTGCATGGATAGACGTCATGAATCTGCATTCTAGTGCATAATATTACATATTGGCTTTGTTGTAAATACTAGCCACATAATTTTATACCTATTATGTTACGTTTAATGGCAGCCATCACTCTTTGAGCAAAGTCTTATATTACCTTTTCTGTTTTGTTAGGTTAATGAATTTCTTGCCGGAGCTGGAACAGATGCTCCTGATGTGGATGATGAGAATATCATATCTAGACCTTCAGTTAGTTATGATGATCTTTGGGCAAAGACACTTTTAGAGACCTCAGAACTAGATGTATGTATCTCCAAAGTTCTCAAGTTAGTACACCATCAAATATATATTAATTTTTTGCTGTATATCCATCTCATTTGCAGAATAATGGTGGAAGGTCAGATGGGTCATCATCTCCAGATTCAATCGGATCAGTTGAAACTTCCATATCATCACATTTTGGTGGAATGAATTATCCTTCACTGTTCAGTTCACGACCGGTATAACTGATTCTATGTTAATTTATCACCAGTGTTTTGTATATTATATCCGTTTAGCTTGTAGGTCTAGATGCTCTATCAAGCATTTTAGCTTTAGAACGTTCCACTTACCTGCTCTTATTTTAACCCAACCTAGTTTTTCTGACCACCACTCTATTGTAATGGGATTCATTAATATGAACAAAATTTCCATTGGCATTTTCCTGTAAAATTGTATGTAAAACTAAGCTAGTTTTTGCTTGTACAATTCTTTCTTTTATTTTATTTTTTAAGGAAAGCCTCTTTTAATTAGTGACATTACTGTACCAACCTCCTATTAAGCAGACTCTGTCAGTTTTGCTGCTCGCTCCACATTTTCAGTTTTTGAACCCCCCTCCCCCTCTTCTTTTTCTCTTCTTCTCACTTGATTGCCTTTGGGATTGTAATGCATGTGGCTGGGTTAAATCAGCAATTTGTTTATTTGTCCTTATTCAAGACACAAAAGTTATGTATATGTTGGGTTTTTAAGCTATTTAATTTTATGTTCATTTTCTAACTGGATGCCTTTGGTTTAGTTAGTTGCATATAAATGGATTTATCAATTGAAACCAATTTTCACTTTGGAAGAAGCTTACCAAAACTAAGTTTCTTGAAGAATTTTTGCCCCCTTCATATCATGTTCATATTTTTTAGGTTGTTGGGGGGGGGGGGGGTCGTTCACAGAAAATTGTGAATTTATTTTCCTATTTCTATTTGATTCCCTTGTTGACTCGATAATAATCTCAATTAGGAGAAGGCAAGTGGAAGTAGATACAACAATCCATCCACTGGTGGTTCCTCATTGTATGAGGGTGTGGGTTCTCCGGTGAGGGCTCATTGCCTCTAAATCTATTGTGTTTTATATCTAGGTTTGGATCCTAAAACTTCTTTTTTTAACAGATTAGAGAAGAGCCCCCACCGTACTCGTCTGGACAAAGCTATGAGTCATTTGAGAATCCTCTAGCTGGCTATGGATCACAAGATGAGGAACGAGGATCTTCTGCAAATCCACAGCATGGAACAGCACTCTATGACTTTACTGCAGGTGGAGATGATGAGGTAAGCTAACTCTTCGATGTTGAAAACACTATCTTCGATGATATTGCAGCATGTTCGCATGTATTGATATTGCAGACATGAATTGGAACGGATTTATGCAATTTTACATGACTAAACTTTTGATTTATCGCATTAAGGAAATCCTGCTGGCCAGTTTATGTTTTGAGGATGGGAAGGATTAACTATGGTTTCCTTTAATTGCAGCTAAATTTAACCGCAGGAGAAGAGGTTGACATTGAGTATGAAGTGGATGGCTGGTACTATGTAAGCATACCGCGGCAGTCACCTTTTTTTTGGTGCTTTATTTTTAATTTATTTATTTTTTCTTGTAATTTTAAGCGGTTTGTTTAGATTGAGTACCCTTGCATAAAAAGGGAGTGACATCTTTTTGTGTGGTTCTTATATATAACAGCTGCCAAGTTTTAAAATGTTTGGTTATTATATATTTCTTTATTATTTCTCAAATAATTTTGAAATTGGGACCAAGATCAGGAATGTTTGATTTGCCACCAGTGAGTTCCTAGGTTAGAAATGTTTGATTTACCACCAGTGTATTCCTGGGTTAGAAATGTCTGGTTTACCACCAGTGTGTTCCTGGGTTAGAAATGTTTGGTTTAACACCAGTGTGTTCCTGGGTTAGAAATGTTTGGTTTAACACCAGTGTGTTCCTGGGTTAGAAATGTTTGGTTTGTGATGCTATTATGTGTTCCAATTTTTTTTCCTCATCATCTGTTATGTTATCCAATCTGTAGCCTACCAGTCATAGATGTTGAGGATTTTTGTGCTTTTACAAATTTATTAATTTTTTTTCTTTTTCTATGTGGCTTCATTTGTGGTTTTAAAATAAAAAAGAGGATGCTTCTGTATACATGTATGTATTTCTCTCATCGGTAGCATCTATGTTGCAATTAGCAGAAGTTAAAAAATCAACTCTCTCAAAAACTTAAGGAGGGTCAACATTGTTTTTATACATTTTATTCATCCCCACAAATGTTAGTCCTGTGCACCATGCAGCCAAACACTTACAATTTACCAATTGAATTTCCTAGGTCTTGAATACATGACCTTCAGTTCTGATATAATGTTAGAAGTTATTAGAAAACCAATTCTCCCAAAAGCTTAAATTGGTAAAAGGAGAGTCAATATTGCTTTTATACATCTATCAAGCATTACCAACGGAATTTAAAACCCTAGTATTTTATGCATCCATTTATGTTTTAGTTATCTCAAGAGTTTTCTAACAATAGATGATGTTGACTCTCAACACCAGTATGTGCAACAAATTTTTGTCGATAATCTGTTTGGATTTTCTTCTCTCTTCTACCAACTTGTCCTATCCTTTGAAGTGTTACTTTGGTGCAATGCAGCAATTGATGTTACTCATTATTGATGTTAATGACTGATGTGTCACTTATTACTCTATTCTTGCAGGTGAAGAAGAAACGCCCTGGAAGAGATGGCAAGATGGCTGGGCTAGTTCCAGTTCTCTATGTTAATCAGTCTTGAGAGAAACGCTTTAATTTATGAGAGGGTTCGTTTCACCCTTCTTATTTTGCATTGTTTTCTGTTGTTTCATATCAGAAAAGTGCATCTATAATTTTTTTTTTGGTTGTTTAGCTTAATTCTATCATATTTTGAAATCATTTAAGAAGTTACTCTTCTAGTAGGCCGCCTTCATCCACATTTTGTGAGAGCAATGGAAGCTATATGACGAATCAACCAATATCTTTTTCTTTTCCTTTTTAATTCTTTGTAAATTAATTTGTGCTTACGTCGTCTTCTAGTCTTTTTTCCTTTTTTTGCTTGGAGTGTTCCTATGTCATCTCTCTGGCCTAGTGTTGTGGTTCAGGCAGAGGTTGTAATGATCACGTATAGACTAAATCTTTTCTGCACTAGTGCAGATTTAGAACAGTTGTGTGAAATGAATGACTTTTGCTTTTTGACCATTATGAAAACAAAATGTACAAACCAAGAACATTGTTCGGTGGCGAGTAAATCTGGTACTCAACTCTTTCTAAGAAAAAATATGAAATCCCCGATACCACTGAATTTGGTGACTAAAGCTCAAAGATTTGTACTTGTATTATTAGGTACTTGGCAACTTAATTATCTCTGAAAGTTGGACCAGCTTCGTTCCATTACAACATGTATCTTATATTTTTCTTTTGTTGCTCCAAAATGATATGTATATTTGTATTATAGTTTTCATAGTAAAATAGGTTGAAACTATATTAGAAGTGAATAACGGCTCTGGTACAAGTAAAACCAAAATGCAAAAAGGGGAGTTTGGACCTAAGAAACATGCCTCAATTCTGTCGTCATATTGATGAATACTGTACATCTTTAGCCGATTTCTTCAAGAACAGAAAAAAACAAAAACTATTGCAGAGTCGTTCATCGTCTTCTATCCACCTTTTCACTATTCTCAAGCAAAGTTGACAAAATGAGATCCAAAAATCACGGTGGCACCTTTTCTAACGCTCTGCGACGTTGAAAATGAATAAAAACGTGAATCCATGTGATGTAAAAGAAAATAATCGACAAGCTATTATGACATTAAGGATCATTTCACTACCTTTGCCTGTGAATATGATAAAACTATTATTCATGTCAATGATTGTTTATTTTTTCCTCTCTGTTCAACTCACTGACTGATGCTTGTTAGTTACGTAACAATTGATTACAATTTGTAGCTCGGACTATAAATCAATCCTCATCCAAATTCCAATGTTAACTAGCTTCTCTCTTCAAAGCTTACTTGTATTTAGTTTGAAATTGCTTTTCAATACCAAAACAACTTTGAATATGCTACGAGTCATAGAGTTAAAGGTACATGTACACTGCAAGGGGTGTGAGAAGATCGTTCGCAAAGCCTTGTGCAGAATCAAAGGTATATAAATTTAATTTTGCCTATTTTTATAAGCAACAACATGTTGACGCCGAATGGTGATAGATTGATTAACTTAATTTGTATTTTAGGGGTAAGATGTGTAGACATAAATGTGAGAATGAACAAGATCATAGTGTTGGGGCACTTGAATGATACCCATGTCATAGTAAAGGCATTACGCAAGACTGGAAGGAGAGCAGAGGTCTTGCCATCTTCTTATTCCGGCCGTTCTGAGGAACCTCCAATGCGTACTGGATTTCGATGCCTTCTTCCCATAAAACTGCTAAAAAAATTATAGTGTGCTATTTACTTCCACCTACCTTCACATCATGTGTGAAAATGTCATGATTGATGAAGATTCCGTATTAATGATTCAATTGTTTTTAAACATCCGCGCTCATTATTCTACTCTTTATTTTATAACATTCAGTGCAGAAATGAGGACTAAAGTCTATTCACTTTATACTTCTTTAGTTAGTTGTCTGTACAAAAGCTCATTTTCCTTTACAAAGAAAGAGATTCCTGAAGAACACAAGTGCAATAATCTTCAACCGGCAACAACAGACATTTGTTTAACCTGACCTGACCTATTAAACTTTACAATATGGTCATGTTCTACTTAAGGATTTTAACCAATCATTTACTCAGTATATATTTAAATATAAAAAAGTTGCAAATAAATATATTAAATACTTCTTAACATAGTGGTTGTCTTGGTAATAGTAGAAGGAAAAAAAATCAAAAACAACCAAAGTGAATAAGACACAAGAAATCACAAATATGAGGAATTTAATTTGATTTGACAATTTATCTAGTTCATGGTCAAAGTTTTAATATTTTACATACAATAGTTTTAATCAAATACCCAATATATTATCTATTTTAAGAATAATATCATGAAACTAATATAATACTCAACCGAAAGATGCATTATATTCAAATCTACACATAAACCTGAAACAAAGAAACCTAAAAATACCAATAATGCTGCTTACTTTGATTACCCAAAAAAAACACTCACAATACAAACATCACAATTTCTGCCACTCACGTCACTTGATGCTTTCTGTCAAGAGCATATATATGTCTCAAAAGCAAAGCCTTTTTAGCTTCTAATTCAGAGGGTAAAAGAGAAAAACGTACGTATTAATTACATAAACTAATTTATATTACATGCCAAACCTTTCATCTTTTACACCCAAACGTTCCAACGTTTGTTTCCTTTTCTTTTTATTTTAAGCTATCAATTCCAACCATTTCCATCTTAAATCAAAATCTATCAATATCATAACATGTCCATATATATCATCATTATATTCCTTTTACAGGTATAATACACCCACTACTACATCTTCAATCAAATACAATCATATTCTAATTTCTTCCATTTGGAGAACTCAACTTCATACTCTTATAATATCTTCATTGAATTTGACCTATTTTTATTACCTCATATTATCATTATTATTGCAAGATTTTAAATTTAATTTTATACACTAACATTCATCTTATCCTTAGTGGCGGTTGCAACTTTGTTTCGAACAGTATCTTCAATCAATTATATAAACTATATCTTCTTTTGGTTTTCATAATAACTAATTTTTTTATCAAACTCCATAAACCCATTTCATGCAGAAAAATCATAACTTAAAGTATCCAATCTACTCATCCAAACTAAATTCTTTTTCAAATTAAATATGTGTCATACATCACTTAATATCTAGACAATTTCATCAAACGTCTTCATCTTTACAGTACCCTACACCAATACCCTTGTTCCTTAAACCATTAGCTATTACAATGTCATTTGTATCACAAAGTTTGTATCTATCAAACAATTCATTGTTTGCACAAATATAAAACAAGCAAACATAATCTAGAATCCAGAATCCAATCATCTTGAGAACCATCACTAGTTTTCACATAAATTACATCATTTTTTATATTATAAGTTGCATTCATCTTTGTCCCTTTAGTACCTTGTTTTTTATTCTCATCAACGTTTTTTATAACTTTTGATCTTTTTTTACAATATCTTTTAATGTAATCTTTTTTGTGACATTAAAAACACTTAATACATGTTTTTTATAATGATTGAATAAATTTTTATCTCTACTTTGATTTCTCTTGTTTCTTCCATTATTTGAACTTGGTCTTGCATCACCATTTATTCAAGATAATCTTCGTAACTTAAGAAACTAACAAGTTATTTCTTATTATCAGTTTTAAAGAAAATCGTTAGCCTTTTATTCATCGTTAATTTGGTATTTTTCTTAAGTAAAGACACTAATGAATCATATGACTTTGGTAATGAATACAACAAAACCATTGTGTGATCTTTCTTTTGTAACTTTACATTATCCCATAACAATTTAGAAACACATCAGATGGTTTTTTAAAATCACCACATATACAATTGCTTGTTTAGTGTATGTTAAGAACCCTTTTTTACACTCATATACATTTGACATTACTATTATTAGTCTCAACCATTGTTGTTTCCATATCGACCTTAAATAAATACATTCCAATCATTAGGTATGATACCACTTGTTAGTCACAATAGAAACACAAAAATACCAACTACAACAAAAACGAATAAGATACAAAAAAAAATCACAAAAACAAGAAATTCAACATGATTTGTCATTTTGTTAAGACCGCGTTCAGAATCTCAATATTTTATTAATATCACTTTTTGATACAATCAATAATATACACTATATCTTAAGAATAATATTAAAAACTCAAAATAACACTGAAATTGAAACTAAAAGCTCAATTATACTCAAATTTCACTAGACACAAAACAAAAAACTTAAAACTCTACATATTTTGGTTTTTCTCTCAAAGTTTTACAAATACTCGCACCACTTGATGTTCTCTATCAAGAGCATATATATCTCAAAAGTAAAGTTTTTTTGGATGCTAATCTATGAAAATTTATTTATTAATTATGAAGTATGTAAAAAATTAATATTTTAGATTAATGAAATTTAATATTAATATAATAGTTTTTTTTTAAATAAATTTTTAATATATCAAAAATAATAAATAACATCTTAGTACATTCCGCTAACAAAAAAATAAATATTAATTACCTAAATTAATTAATATTTCATGCCAAATACTCATTTTTTTGCCGAAACGTTTGAACGTTTGGATTTATTATTATTATTATTTGTTTTAGCCATTAATTTCAACACGTTTGAATGCTAACATTTAAACTAAGGTACATGGATGGATTGAATCTCGACGTTGACACAACAAAACCGTGTGATGATTTGATTTTTGAATTTTTCATTAAATTTGTAGAATTTAGAATAAGATTGTTGTGCATGAAAGTAATAAATAACAGTATATGAATATATTAAATCGATAAAAAAATACACATAATTTACGTGGTTTAACAATTTATCTAAGTCCATTAGAGAGAGCAGATATTATTGAACTGAGTAAGAAATATAAAAAATACTGATACATATTTTCTCACTAATAATATCTCTAAGTATTTTTACAAACTCATAGAAAACTTTCACGCTCACTAATTATTATTTTCTTTTTTAGTTTGTTTATACTTTCTCTGATTTTTTTGATTTTTGTCTTGTATCTTCAGTGCATGAACTCTTTCATATTTGTAGATGAAATTAGATTTTTTTTCCTTAAATTATACCATAATTTAGATAACTAATTTTCTTAAATTATATCACAAATTAAATCACTAATTTATTACTTTATTACATCGACGAATCAATTGTACAAATAAAATCAATAATACATCTTTAATTTTTTTATTGGTGGATTTTTTTTATTTTTTTATTTTTAACAAAAGAGGTTATTTTATTGTTAGATTTTGAATTATTTACCTAAAAATTAATTTATACTTTAGATAATATGATTTCTCATTTTTATCCTATAAATTAAAGTTTGAATCAGTAACTTAAGTATTTCTTTAAAAAAAATTAATAATAATCCAAACAAGTCAGCTAAATGATTAGAAACCTTAAACGGAGATAAATAAAAGGCCAAGCTTGCAAGAAGAATGAACAAGTAATATGCAAGAACACGACAAACATGGCCATGTGTATATATCTTTCGATCATTCAAATATATATATATATATTAATTTGATCAAAAAATATTGCTGATTTAATCTATTTCAGCCTACTTAACTGTTTATCTTAAAAGAATAAAAAAAATGTTTTTTTTAGTTTTTTTGTTACTTACTTTCAACGAAAAATATTTATTTATGGGTGTTAATTAAATTAACTCACATTTCATCAAAGTTATATTATTTTTAAGATTTTTTTAATAGTTATACTACTCATATATTAATAATTAAAACTTAAATTTCAAGTTTTTTAAATATCTAACTAAACTATCTATATACTATTAATTCAAACACTTATAATTAAAATTTAAATTATGGAAATTTTAAATGTGGGCTCAATTCGTTAATGTGCATGCGGATTTAGAAACACACTTTATTCATATGATCGGCATAATTTAGATAATTGGTTTAGAATTTTTAATGGTAAATAAATTGCTTCTGACATGGTAATATACACGAGGAACATGTAGATTTATAAGCCACAATTTAATCAAACTTATGTTAGTAAATAATTTTAAGATTTCATTTTTAATTAATAATATATACATTATATAATATAATAGATGAAATAAATTAACGTACACCAATACTCTACAAACTCGCTATCTTAAAGGGTCACAACAATGATAGCCTTTGTGTTCTATTTTATACCCTAAGAAACAACAAAGACGAGCACGAGGTTTTAATTTATTACGTTCGTGAAGGTGAAGAAGAAAAAACAGGCACAACCAAACACCTTGAGTAGTTCATAAGATGGAGAAGTACTATAGAGACACTCATAAGGGAATTGATTGTGAATAATAGGCATGGGAACATGATTGATGGTATAAACAGTCGTAAGAGTTGCTTCACCCCAAAAGTGTTCAGGACAAGAACTAGAAATTAGGATAGTGCGAACAGTATTAAGAATATGCCTGTATTTTCGCTCAGCTCTTCCATTTTGTTGAGATGTGCTAGGACAAGAATATTGATAAAGAGTCCCATTTTGTCGAAGAAAATTTAAAAAATTTGTTTCTTTATATTCCATAGCATTATCAACTCTAAGTACTCTGATATTTTAAGAAAATTGGGTTTTAACCATTTGAGCAAAATCATAATAAATTTTGGGTAATTCAGATCTATGTTTCATGAGAAAAATCCATGTGAATCTTGAATAATCATCAATAAAAATGACAAAGTAAACACATCCCCCATAGTAGGATGTGGGGATGGACCCCAAACATCAGAATGAATTAAGTCAAAAGGGGAGACTGAAGTAGAATCACTTTTATTAAAACATAAAGCAGATTGTTTTCCCAATTGACAAGACAAACAATTTACATTATTAGAAATAGAAACATATCCTAATTTACCAGAAGATGCTAAGGGACGAAGACATCCTATAGACGTATGGCCTAGACGAGCATGCCATAGGTTGATAGGAGTAGTAGAAGCAACAACATAAGTATTAGGAGAATTGGGTAGATGAAGATTGATAAGTTCAAATAATCATCCAACCTTACAGCCTATCCCAAGGATATGTCCTGTCTGTGGATCTTGCACATGACAACCAGAAGAAAAAAGTAATAGTAAGATCAAGTTCACATAATTGACCAACAGAGATAAGATTTAGAGTAAGGTTGGGAATATGAAAGGTGTCAGAAAGTGATATAGAAGATGTAGAAACTTGTCTTACAAAATTAACATGCATATGTGAATAATTGGCAGTTTGAATTAAAGGTTTGGAAATGGAAGATTATGTGGGAGAGAAGATGTGAGTATCATGAGTCATATGGTTACAACAAGCAGAATCAAAATACCATAAAGATTTGCTTGATGTGAGAGACAAGGTAGTAGGAGGAGGATTACTAGATTGTGAGAGAACATGTTTAAGAAAAGCTTCAAGTTCTTGAGTAGAGAAGGTAAATTTATCATGATTATCCTCAGAAATAGCAGCAATGATAGATGAGTTACTATTTTTACCTGAAGCATGTTGAGAGGGATTCCGAAAGCAATCTCTGTGAAAGTGTCATGGACCCTTCTTGTGACAATATATACATACCAGAATGGGACATGTGAGAAACTCATGATTGGGGTTGTGACAGTAGGTGCAGCCTTGATGTTTGAAGCCCTCTTTAGAACCTCATTTAAGGCGATAAGAGGGGATGACAAGAACAGAATATGTATGATGAACTTTGAAAACCCCCATCCGAGTTTCTTCGTAGCGAAGCTCAGTCATAGCAGTATCTAAGGATGGAAAAGGACTCTGATGGAGTAAGGAAGCCCGAACAGGTTCAAATCGATCATGGAGAGCCATGAGAAAAATAACAAGACGCTGGTGATTACGGTAAGTTGCAAACATCTCAACATCAATCTTGTTCGTCCAAGTTGGTTCAGAAAGAGCGATTTGATCTCAAATAGTATGCATTTTAGAGAAAAATTGGTTAATGGTTTTATCATCCCTTTAGCGTTTGGTATGAAGAGTTGTTAGAAGTTGATATTGGTTGGCCAAATCTGCTAGAGGGTAATGTGGTGTTACGGAACCAGGTAATAATTTGATGATGTTTACTCTCTCAGTCTTCAAAACGGTCAGCAAATAAGGAGTTGTTTTCCATGGTTTCTTGGATGGGTATAGAGATATCACTAGTTATGAAATGTCATAGCTTACGTCCTTTCAAGAAACTTTTCATTGCTTGTGCCCAAGCTAGGTAGTTAGTATCATCAAGGGTGGTAGAGATTGGTTTTAAGACATCATTTCGGTCCATTTTAACAAAATAATGGAGGAAATATAAAGCAAATATATAGAAATAGTATAAAGGATATATCCTTAAAAATGAAAAAAAGGAGTTGAAAACAAGCCTAGAACCGAGTTGAGGTGAGCCGGGTTGGAGTGAACCGAGTTAAGGTGAACCGGGTTGAGGTGAGTCGGGTTGGGGTGAACCGAGTTAAGATGAGTCTAATTGGCTGTGATGAAGAGAAGCGAAGTTTTGATAGAAATTTTAAAGGTATATAAGAGGCTCTGATACCATGTTAAGAGTATAAAGAGATAAGAAAAAAGAACGATTTAATGTTGTATTGGTATAGTACAAGTGAAATAGTAAGTGTAGTACAAGTGAAATAGTAGAAGTGTAGTACAAGTATAGTACAAGTGAATTACAATATCAAATATAACTTAACAATAACACTAATTATTTTCTTAATGTATATTTTGCTCTACAAGTATTCAAATTTCTTCCAAGATTATCTCCCAAGGTGTCAAACATATTCCAGGAAATGAAGCGTCACTAGGAGGAAAATTCTTTTGTGAATTTTCATTTTGACAATGTATTAACAAATGTAGTATGTACCTATCGATAATGCATTTTTTCTACTTTAATTAATTCTTTTGTGAATTTTCACTTTGAAAATGTATTAACAAAGGTAGTATGTACCCATCAATAATGCATTTTTTTCTACTATAATTCTTTCTTTAATTTGTCAAAGACAGATGTTACTCAAGCTATCAAGTCATATTATAGGTTCTTTTAGTTCATTCTTATGTACATGAAGGACACTAAGAATCCTATATCTTTCAATAAAAGTACAATATATCTTTTAATAAAAGTACAATATATCTTTCAATAAAAGTGCAAAAATCTTATAATTATCAAGTTGTATACAAAAGTCCTATAATTTTTTTAAAAAATATGGTCTTAAATTGATCACGTTTGAGCCTTATTAAGACGAGAAATTAGATGTTTTTTTTATTAATATATAATTCTTAAAATGCTATTACATGCTTGACACACTACTTTCATAAAAAAAAATGATAAATTGTAAATTTTGAATCAATATACATATTTTTAAAAGTTAGGATTTTTGTGCACTACTAATAGCTATAAAGTTTTTGTGCATTTTTATTGAAAATTGTAGGACTTCTTTGATTATTCTTGCGTTGAGAGGGGTTTATTGCTAAAAGGATACATTTTATGTGTTTGATATTATGTAAAATTTAAGTTCTATTAACTTCCTTATTTTGATGGTTGATAGACATTAAGTTTGCCATCATATTTTCTTTCCTTTTTTTTTCAAAAGTGTACTAATCTCTCTAATTAGAGGGAGAGAAAGGTTAAAGAGAATAAAGTTCTCTAAATTTTATCATATAAAATATTTTTGGTTTTAGCCATGCCTCCGTGCACCCAATTTATAAAAAAAATTATGCTCTAATCACGTTCAAATCCATATCGAATCTATGGCTAACGTATGACTTGTAACATTGTTAAAAAAAAAAAGATTCTTTTTATCCCAAGAAATCCAAAAAGATATTTTTACCTTCGCCAAAAAAAAAGAGTAAATTGTTTTTTTTAAACTTCAACAGAAAATTTTCAGCAGGAAAATTGTACCCGCTTTTGAGGTCGGAACTTGTACTTTTGTATTCTCTATATACGTTGTTACGTTGTTTTTACTTTCTACTTTTTTTTTTTTTTTGGAACATGCCAGCGAAAGAGGGAAAATATTTACACACCATTGAATCCAAACCCCCTCTTTTTCTTCTCTCTCGTTCTCTTTCAAAGCCAAAAAACCCCGATTTGACGAATTCTCCAGTTTTTTATTTCGATTCAATTACTACTTGATACTTTCACTATTTTCTTGTGTTGTCTCTGCTACTATCAGATCTTTGAATTATGGAAAAGGCTCAGAACGAGCGAGATCGAATCGGCAGCAGTGGTAAATTTAGGTTTTTTAATCTTCATTTGATATTGGTAAAGGAACTTATAATATTAAGCTCTAATTGTTTGTTTCTGTTTTTTCTTATTATGTAGTAAGAATTCGTTCTTTATGTTGCTTTCGAAAAAGAAAAGAAAAAACTATTTCCTTAAAATTGGTACTTCCAGATAGTTTTACTTCAGATTTGATTGTGGGGCTTTATTTGGTCACTTATAAAGGCTGCATATATGTATTTTAGCTTATTCACTTTCTGACTCCCCATTGAGTTTTGAGTTTGAGGTATTTTTTACTTCGAGCACCAGGGCAAAGAACAAAATAAATGGAAAATTGATTTATTTTCATTCAATGTTTGAATTAAGGATTGGTGTTTTCTAGGTTTAGAAGCCTGCAACTAGTCTTTAATTGTTTCAAGGATGTATTTTGCCTACATTCTTCACTTAGAGTGAATGAATGATGACATTGGTTCTGCCTAAGACATGGTACAACACATGATTCAAGCCAAATTGCATTGGCTCGAAAGACTTCCTAACAGGAAAAAATATCAGATGACTTGCAAGTTTTATTTTGTGATAATTGCTCATTCGTATGGGATAAGAACTAGATTAGGACATCATGATTTTAATGAACAGATTGATTCTAGCAAGTTTTTTTATTTTTTGGGCCTTGGTGCTTGGTTCATAAGTGATGACTAACGTATTTTTTTTTCTTTTGTGTGGTTTTTTTTTCTGTTTTTCTTTATTTGATTAATTATTTATTTTTCTTTGAGTTATGTTAAAAAAAGTATTATCCTTCTGGAAATTCGTTTTTCTATGTATAGTCGTAGTCTCTTTTCTTTATGCACATGAAGTGAAAACCCCTGAGTTTGATTGATATCAGACAGAATAAGTCATTTTACATCCTTTTGCTTGAGAAAGAAAAGTTCCTTGTATTTAGCTCATCTGCATTCATGTTTGTTCCTTTAGTTACTTAGCATCAAATACGATTTACTGATGCAGGAGAGAGGCCTGTTAGAGCAGATATCTTGATTGAGCGGGTATATGGCTGTAAATTTCCTTAAGATTACTTTCACTCTTTTTCTTTCATTTTCTTTCTTGTCATGGGTAATTTGTCACATTAGCCTCTACATTTTTTTCAAATATACCATCAGCCTCTTTCGCCCAACGATGAAAGGATTGTTTCAGCAAATCCTTCTTCGAATGCAGTCATCATAGGGCCTTCAAGTAATGTGACAGAACAAACCAAGTCTTCAGATGCCGGCCAAGACCTTGGCACTGGCCATCCTATAACTGATTTTGCATTGCAAGAGCAGAATCTTACACAGGCTGGTTAGATTATTTATCTCTGCTGAACTTTTTCATGTTATTATATAATAGACCTTTTGGTGGAGCTATAAATCTAAAAAAAATCATGGCTTTAGGGTATGGCAATTTTACTGGTTCTTGGGATGGATATCCTCAATATCTTAATATTGATGGTTCGCATGTTATATCACCGGTGAGGAATCAAGTCTTTCATTTATGAAAAATATGAGATCTATTTTTAGGTCCAGATTGACCTTTATCCGCATCATTGTTTTTTTCGCTCTCATATTTTATTTTTCTTTCTATTTTGACGTCTCAATAGGTCATGTATGATGATCGGTCAGTTTTGTTTCATTCTGGTTATGGCTTCAATCCTGAAATTGCATATGGACAGTATTCTCCTGTTGCTACGCCTATGCCTTCTGTAATGGTAGATGGCCAACTATACTCTCATCAGCATGTCCCATACTCTCCATCTTATTACCCCCAACCAGCTTCCCCAAATTTGTCTCATATTTCTTCAGCGGTTCCAGTCCCACCAACTGAATTGATGATACCAGAAAGTGGTAGCACTGAGAACATGCTTTTTGGGGCAGGATCAGGTTACATGTTGAATTTTGGGTCATTAAGTGGAACAAACTTTTCTGGAAATCTGAACTCTAGTCCTGTGACATCTCATGCGATTTATCCCCAACCATTCGGCATACTTGGGTCATATGAACACGGCACTGGCCAGGTTTGTTTTTATTAGGATTTTCATCTGCTGGCCATGTTGTGCACTACTGTACAAAAAGAAACTGGTATATAAAATTAACTCCACAAATCATGATGGTTTTGTACTAGCTTGTCCTGAAATATTGTCTTCTGTATGTTCAAATGTTGCTCTGCTATCTTAAATGGGCTTCCTTCTTCATCAAAAAATCCAAACATACTTAAAAGTTGTAGGTTCTTTTTCAGCTAAAAGAAAGAATTGTATTTTCATTTTTTTTGGGGGGGGGGGGGGCAATGTTTGTCCCTTTAAAAAACTGACTTTCTAATAGGAATATTTAATTTATTGTGACAAACAAAAACTTGAATAACTATTCTTCTTAAATATAGACTTCAAATCTAGTTTGTCTTTGTTTTCTCAAGTGGCACAAGTTGCTGCAACTAGCAAGTATAGCATCTTCAGGATCACTCAGAGTATCATATTGGTTTTAAAAAATTTTCCATCATCCTCCAGAATCTTGTCCAGATGGCTGATGCTTTACATATTTAACACTTTTGTACTTTTTCCCCTTCCTCTTTCAGACATTTCAGATATCTCAACAGCAGAGACCAGCACATGGATTTGAGTTGGTGTCAAATTCTCACTATCATTCTGGTACTTCTTATCAGAGATCTAGTTCTAGAGGTTCTTTTGTTCCTTATCCAGGTTTTAATAATCAAAATCAATTGGCTCTTGACAAAGGCCGAAGAAGAGACCGAGACAGGGACTCTATTAGTATGTCTAATGATACGCGTGATGTTATAAGTGAACATAATCGAGGACCGAGGGCTTCTAGACCAAAGGGAAAGAATGCAACTGAGCAGGGTCATTCATCTAGCTCTAGCAAAAATGTTTCATCTACTTCTGGAATTCCTCTTGATTTGTACAACCGGTCAGATTTTGTGACAGATTATGAGAGTGCAAAGTTCTTTGTTATCAAGTCTTTTAGTGAAGACAACATTCACAGAAGTATTAAATATAATGTGTGGGCCAGCACACCACATGGAAACAAGAAGCTTGATGGTGCTTATCAAGAGGCAAAGGGGACAAAAGAGAGCTTCCCAATTTTTCTATTTTTTTCAGTATGTTAACTTTCCTTTGTTTCATAGTTCATCCATAAGTTTGTGTTACTTCGACTCTAGTGGGGTCTCAGATCTTGGAGGCATCTTCTATTTACATGCCACCAAACCATTGGCTATATTCTCTATTTATTGTCTAAAATTATAGGAATAAAGTTGAATTTAGGCAACCGTGCCTAAAATTGCATGTATTATTCTTTGCATTAGTTCGTATTCATTTGTGGAAATGATAGACTATATTTTCCGTGTATCAGTTTTGCCTTGCTAGTTTTGACTATTGCTAAGTTAGTCATGTAATTCACATTGCGTAATTTAGAACTGTTGGCTATTCAAGTAAGAAACATGATGTACTGTATTACTTGCCGGTCTTATATCTTGGTTATATTTACAGGTTAATGGAAGTGGACAGTTTTGTGGCATAGCTGAAATGGTTGGACCTGTAGATTTTGAAAAGGATGCAGAGCATTGGCAGCAAGATAGATGGAGTGGACAGTTCCCAGTTTGGTGGCATATTATTAAAGATGTTCCTAATATTCGTCTCCGTCACATTCTACTTGAAAATAATGATAACAAGCCTGTTACTCACAGTAGAGATTCTCAGGAGGTGACCTATCTCCCTTCTCCTCCTCATTCCCTCCCCCCACCCCCTCTCTACCAAAATAAAGAAATAAATAAATTCCCTGTTCACTCATCATATTAAGCTGCACTTTGTTATTGTCTAGCTGTTTTACTATAACCTAGGGTGGTAGATTTTTATTCATAGGTACCTTTTAGTTGGCCAGATGGCTTAAGGATATGTAATCCATAACCGGTATGTAACTCTCCAATTGGGGTAGATAGCATACCCAGTGTTGGGTATTGAGATTGGGACTGCATAAAACCCTAAACATTGGATAAATAAAGTCTAAGAAATTGAGATATGCTTGAATCTGAAGCCTAGGGTTTTCATAAACTTACATAAATATCCTAATCGTTATTATTCCTAATCAAGGACAAGCATAAAAATGCACTCTAACAAGTCATAAATACAAGGCTCATTTGAAATTTGTATTTTGTTATATTCCATTATTTTATTACTTTTCTTTTGCATTAGCAAAAAGCACTTACTTATATGGCTCGCTTTTGGCTCATTGCTGATAATAACAGTGTCTTACTTTTGTTCCTTGCTGCTCAAAATGTAAATAGGTAAGCTTGAAACAGGGTATTGAGGTGTTGAAAATCTTTAAGGACTATGATGCTAGCACATCTCTTCTAGATGATTTTGACTTCTACAATGAGCGGGAAAAAATGTTGAAGGAAAGGAAAGCCAAACAGCAAGCTTCCTCAACCACAGATATTGCTCGTTCACTTGCTGCTGATTCCATTCATGAAGTGTCTAACAGTTTTGCTCAAGGACTCAAGTTGACAGAGAGTGGGGACTTGGAATGAGTTAACTAGTGAGTAATGTTCCAGCTTCTTCCGAGCATGACTCATTAACCAGTTGGTAGCTTGTCTAAGGCGTGAGATTCACTAGAGTGAGACAGTATTATTAACCAAAACATGTAGTGAACACCAGAACGAACCTACTGACAAGAAAGTAACATTTTTATCAGCTGCAAGTTGTTGTGTTTGGACACTTGGGTGTCATTGCTAAGACATTGTGGACTATAGCACCTTCTCTGTTCCCCCTCCCCCCTTTCCTCAAATTCCAGACCTCTTACTCACTCACAATTGAGGTGGTACTTCGGTCTCTTGGGCAGTGAAGGCTGCACTGTCCTATTCCTCTCCCCCTCATTTAACGTTTCAGAGCAATTATGGTATTCCAGATTCATGCTGATCAGGTAGAAAAGCTGTTTGAAATCATACTGATTTTTTTTTTTTGACTTTTAGTTATTTAATCAGATGGTTTTTAGGCGTTATTAGATTAAATAACTGAATGTTGTAGGGGAAAGTCTGTGTACCATGTCAGATTAGGGATTGTCAGTTTCTTTTCTAATTTTCCCTTGGCTTGAAGAATTGTTAAAGCCTTGCCCCTTTCTGGAAGCAAATTATAAAGATTTAATATTGATGCTGCACTGATCCAAAATTGAAATTGCCACTCTATTTCCGGAATATATTAGTGTTCGTTTTTTGTTTAAAATATTTTTTCTTTTGCTGTGGAACCTTTGAGGTATTTACATTGTTTTTCTGTTACTGCGCAACAATTTTACTCTTTTACTTCAAATAAGTAGCAAACAGTATTGTAATAAAAAGTTCTGCTCTGCTAGTTTTGACAGCAGTGTAGTAAGCTTAATAGAATGGAGAGAGTTATTGATTGGTAATTATTCTCTACTGTGGATATAAAAAAAATCCAATTGCCCACCCAGTTTTGCACTCAAATTAATAGGTTTATGCTCCGTGATCCTATTACCTTGGAAAAATAGGAAGGCTTTTAGGAGCACCTGTATGTACCTCAAATAATTTGAAAATGATGAATTGAAGTATTGAATCTTGAGTAAAAATTTGAAAACTAGTAAGGCAATAAGCTTCAGAAACTGCCAAATGATATTTTTTGCACACAATCCCAACATGAACTTACCATAAGATAAAATGAATCATACAAGGTAGGAGTACCAAACCACAGGATCTAGTATTTTATGGTCAACCAGTTGTCAACATATTATCTTTTTGACCTTTGTTTAATGATGACTTTCACCTTTATTCGAAATCAATCTTTGTTTTAATAAATCCAACGTAAAAACAAAAAAACGTTTTGATCCGACAAACAGCTGTTGTAAACGTCTTTTTCTCGTTACTCATCTAATTTCTCAGTGCCTAGAAGATACTGATAAGAGTCACAAGACTAAACGTAAAAAATTGAAGGTCATATGATAACGAAGCAACACATCAATACTCAACAAGCACTTCACCTCAGTAGTTCCCAAAATTGCTAAACTCTAGTAAACCTTACTGGAACTTTAAGTTCGTTCTAACATGACCATTACCTGAGAAAACAGATTAAAGGTGGCAAATATGATACAAAAAGTTTCTAAGAAATTTGTGTTGTGCCTCCACAAAAAGCCTTGCACCAGTTGTACACAGTTCCTGTCAAATCGAATACTATATATATATAGTTGGTGTATTAAAAGGACCCAAAAATAAAACCTCAACTATTTAGATCAAGAATCTGATCAAAATTTCCCAACATGATTATAACCTTGTGCTCTTCTTATCTGGAATACTACTGTGCCAAAGAAATTAGCCTCCTCAGCCATGAAAATTTGGTTTGGTTTGGTTGACATACACATTTAAAGCTGGGTGGTATGAAAAATGAAGCAGGAGTTACAAAGAAGTAATAGAACAGAGCTAAAACAAGAAGGTTAATACATAGGAAAGGAGGGCTTTGTATACATACAAAATACAAATCAAGTCTGTCTTCTGTTACTAAACTCACCATCCAGAATCTATTAAAATAGAAAATCAAAACCAAATTATCTTATCACAACTTTTCCTTTTTCTATCTCAAGAAAGAAAATTGACCTGATAAATACACGAGGCTAAAACATAATGACCTTCCTTCTCTTACCTCCTTTCCTTTTTTTCTTTTTTCTTTCCTTCTTTTAGTCTTTCTTTTCTTTTAACTTTCATTTTCAACTTTTCAGGGGATCAATCTGTTGTATTTGGCATGGTCATGCAACACCTAAAACGAGCCTTACGAGCAGTTGTCAAGACCTCTGTCTCTGCATTCTCGAGCAGACTCACAACTTGGGGGAAGGTTGGCCTAACATCAGGGTTGGGATCCCAGCAGCGGGTCATTATCTCACCAAGGACAGGTAAGCAATCATGGGGGATGGTTGGACGGACACTTTTATTCACAACAGCAAATGCTGCCTGCACCGCCGTCATGTTCTGAAAGGGAAGCATTCCTGTTATAAGTTCCCAAAGAACAATCCCAAAGCTGTAAACGTCCACTTTATGCGTGTAAGGCCTATGCTGAATCATCTCCCTGCAAAGCCAGTTATGAAAAATACAATCAACAGGTGCAGAAAAGTTATATTATTGAGGGAGAAAAAGGGGGTAAGTGTCATGCAATGGGAATCAACTTAATCCTACTCAGTGCATAACCATGGCAAAGTTCCTGGGAAATATCGACATGCTTAAACAAGTTGTCACAAGCAAGATAATTTAAAGATTGTAATTACTAATTAATACATCTGCAAATATGCCTACACCAATTTCTTTATGAGACAGTTGCATTAAATGTCCTTCGAGATTAAGTTTCAGAGGATAAATGCCACGTGTAGCCATATATTGTTACAGAATACACAAAATACCTAGTTTACTCAAATATTGTGCAAAATGTTTACTAATCTAATATGATGCAATATTTTCAAGTACAAATAATGATAACAATATGACAAAAAGGGTAAAGCCATGTATCTGTGAAAAGAATTTTCATTAGCTGCTGATGGTAATATTCCGTCTGCAAATCTAGTCACACGAACCACATTAAATGCCAACATATGGCACAACAGGTTAGGATTAATAAAAATTTCATGGATACAGACAAGGAAAAATGAATGCAGCCCTTTGAAAGTAAAAATAGAAGAGTAATAAATAATGTGAAAACAGGTCAAGACCGTTACAAACATAATTTATGCATCATAACATGCACTGATGCTTGAGTTTCAAGTTACAAGTAAAACAAATTGAATGAAGAGTGAATATAATCCTTTGTTAGTCATACAAGACGAAGAATTAGACAACGCTAGCCACCCCAGAAATTTAACCAGATTAAATGGAAAGAGGATTTTCATGGTAAATGTTTTGAATTGCTACAAATGGTGTATATTGTGCTCTGGTTCATGCATATTAATGGGACTTTCCAACCAGATAATTTTCGAAAGATTGTTTACCTCGTGTATCACCTTCAACCTTGACACATTCTTTTATTAACATTGAACTCACTAACTTTGAACTATAACACAAGATATTTTGATTAGTAAATATTCTGATGGATACTAATAAATCAGGGACAAGGTATAAATAAGCAAGAAAACTTGACTGAACCCATATATGGTTCAGAAGTCAGAAAGGCGTCCAGTAGATATGAGTTCTATGAATTATTTAGTTGATGGCATAAATTTTTATTTCTTGTAGTTTTTCATCTATTTTTATTTTTTGGTAAACTTATTAAAAAGAGGAGAAGGCACATAGCCACATACATATCAAGGAAGCTAAATATCTGAACACATCTACGATCAAGTTTAAAGGCTGAAATTATATGTAAATTGAACTTATTCTGGCATAGATCTAAACCAAGCCCATTTATGCCTAGCAAAAGCTCTGGCTTCATCATTCCTCCCCTAAATCTATATAATCGGAAAAGGATTTCAACAATGTTTTCCGGGAAGTGTATGAATCCTTTTACTTAGTTTAAATAAGATACTAATGAGAGAAGATTTAGGCAAAAGTCTTAAAAAGAATATTCAGTTGCCTAAAATGAACTACTATCTTACTCTAATTTATAGCTAAATGTATATTTATAGATACAATTATAGATTAATCTTTCTTGCAATTGATGATTTATCTTTTCTCAATAAGTGATCCATTCTTAAACTCTATCCAATGTCCTAAAACTATGTTCACTGAAACAATAAAAATAACAGAATCTTTGTAAGATGAAATAATCATAATTTTTTCAATATATTTAACCAACTTTAAATCATAATAAATGCCAGATAATCCCACATTTTTACTTGTGTCCAGTTCAGAAATACAGCACTAGATATACCCATAGAGCCAATGGACATCTATGAAAATACAAGGTATGTTTATGTAGAGCAGTATCTGTAACTATTTGCTCCAGTATCATTTATTAAATCACCACCTATTACTATTAGCCAAAAAAATTATCAAATTTCATTTAAAACATTACATATGGATCCCAAACCCAATCACCAAAACATCCTAAGAACCAAGTTCCTCCAATAGAGCCCAAAGTTTAAAAGTAATGGTCTATTGACAGTACTGGTTGCTATCAAGTCTTATGTTATTGTCCACATCCGCCAGAAAACCACATCACCTTACAATGAAGAGAGAATAAAAGAACAGAAGAGCTTTACAAGTTTTCCTGTTCACTCATATTCACCATGCCACATTGATATATATATATTCGTCTAACATCGTGGATCTACAAAGGGGAGTGAAGAATATTTTCCTCCTAGGTGAACCATTCTCGACAACTTTATAGAGTACAATAGTCTAAATTTGACATTTTTTTTGTAACTACCAAAACAGACCAAACCAAAGAACCAGTACTAGGTTTTATTAAGTTTATAATACACAGTATGCATCATAATGCATGTTTTACAGGGAAAAGATACAGTACTTCCTCAAGAGGGAAGAAAGGAGAATTATTGATAGATTGCACAATTTTCGACTGAGTTCACAGAAGATTGAGAAAATATATTCACTTCAAAGATAATAAAATCATCAGATCAATCTAAGCGGCTTAGGACACCATTATTTACAGGGAGAAAGAGATACATAGTATATGTTTGAATTTCCAAGTTATAAGTGAAGGTCTTTGTTTTATCAAAAAAAGAAAAGGTGAAGGTCTCTGTACATTTATTTGCAGTAAACATTTAACGCATTATTGTGATCATATTTAAGCTACTTTGATAATGAAGTTTTACATAATTATGACACTAAACTAGCAATAAAAGATAAGTTAGACTTAATAAATACTGATTCTTTACTCAAAAAATGACAAGAAATATCTTTATTTATCTCTTTGTGTTGAACAGAAGATCAGCAATATCCAACGAAAAGATAAATACTAACTGCCTACCTCAAAAGCAACATAAAGAAAATGAAATAAGACCAATTTCTCTTCTGATCCATAGAGAAAAATCCACATTTCTTCCCTTCTCTTTGGATATGAAACTGAAATTTCATCAAGAGGGGGGGAAAGGGGGACTATAAATTATGTGGAAAATCGGTCCAGTTAAAGTAAAAGCTAGAAATATGAAACAATAATGGAGAAAAACACATTAAGCCAATGTAAAACAAAAGGATTCTTCTATAAACTCCTCCAAACAAAGCATGAATTAGATCACGAATGAAACATTGCAAATTGCCCTTTCCCAGAATTCCAAAAACACCTCCTTATCATCAAACATTCTTAAATCCTATTCATCCACATTATCAAAAGTAAAGAAAAAATCAATTTCTCCTTTAAAATTTGACTTTTTTGGGTCTTTTGAATCCAATTAACCAACATGACATCAACGAACTAGATGACGAAATCCACAATCAATTTTCTAGAAGATAAGGAAAATAACATTTTTGCTCTAATGAACCAACAAAAATAAAATGTACAAAGAACGTCCCACTATGTTAAAGAAAAATGGAAAATATGTCACCAATCTAAGCAAACAGCTCATGTGTGCTATGATATTTATCATGAATCAACGGAACAAAATTCCATCAAAAACCAAAAGTATAAACCCAGCAGTGTGAGACAAATTCTGAGTAAGAAATACTACTGATCCAGACTAGAATATCTATAAGGTTTTCAGGATTCAAAAGCTAGCATGCACCTCCACCTGCAAATTAGTCAAGAATATAGCTGTACAAATTTCAAACGATTGAAATAAACTGAAATCAATGTGCATAGTAGCGTTTCTTTGCAAAAAACGTGCATAGTAGTTCTAATAACAACAGAGAACTGAGAATATATAAAAAAAATTGAAGTATAAGGCATCAAAAGCCAAAGACTTACGGAGCCATCCAGCGGTACGTCCCAGTTTCTGGTGTCATTCCTTCCGTCTGCACCTCAATCCTAGCAACCCCAAAATCGGCAATTTTTATTGATTTGTCTGCAGAAATCAATAGATTGTCAGACTTTAGGTCCCGGTGAATCAACCCTAACCCATGGACATATGCCATTCCACGTGCAACATCCAAAGCTTGTTTGACCGCCAATTTCAAAGGAACTAAACGATTTTGCCGCTTTGTCAAGAATTGGCGAACTGAACCTCCCTTAGCATACTCAGTTACAATGCACCAAACCATGGGCTTACGGCAGGCCCCAATAAAACGAACTATGTTAGGATGCTTTAGTGTAGCTAGCATCTTGACTTCCTGCTGGAACTGTTGTTCCATCAGTTGAGCCCTTTCTAGGTCATTTTCTGGCCTTTCCAAGATCTTGATGGCAACGTCCTCGCCATTGTAAGTACCTCTGTAGAGCTTTCCAAAAGCACCTTGGGCGAAAGCTTCCCCCATATTCAGCTTGCTTAAGTTGATTGTACATTCCTCATAATTCTCAAGCCCCTCTGTCATGGAATCGCTGTCCATAAGAGCTCGAGCAAGTGCATCATTACTCAGAACATGTGTCATCCTTCCTCGGCGGTTGACACTTTGTTGCACAGAGTAGTTGTCATTTGCATGCCGTCGCAGTCCTTGATGGTTCAAGATGCGAGTGTGTGAATCATTGGTATTTGAACCAACACTGCTGTTATCAACAGACATGGCTGCAACAGACCCTCCATCAATGATCGTTTGCAAGCTAGCATAGCTATCAATGGACATGTTGGTACCTTCCCCTAACTTATGGTAGAAGCCTTGAGAAAAATCATAGTCATTGTTGTCATGACTATTCAGGCCAATAATTCCAGTGAGTTTTGCACCACCCTCCAGCATTTTCTACTACCACTGACCAAAAAGCAAGACCCTTCAAGGTTCCTTATTTCTTCAACATCAAAACCTTCAAACTCAGGACAAACCCCCTCAAAAAACCCTGACATGAAATCAACCAAGAAAGTTTTGAGCTTGAATTGAGGAAGAAAATACTAATAAAAAACATAAGCTCAAAGAAAACCCTTAGTTTTTCCTGTTCAGCTAAGAATACGAGATTCCAGTCCAATCAACCCAAAAATAAGGCTAGAATCATGATAGGTGACCAATGCGCCTTATTGCATGCATAGTTTTGCCTGTTTAGCAAAGAATACGAGATTCCAGTCCCCCAAAAATAATGCTAGAATCATGATAGGTGACCAATGCGCCTTATTGCATGCAAAATCGACCTTTTTTTTAATTTTACTTTTTATTTTTTGAAGAAAAATAAATAAATATGAATTTTCGAAATTAATCAAAATCCAACATCTTCAAGTTATTTCTCCAGCCCATCACTTGCTTTATTGCCATCAAATAGAAAAGAAAACCACTTTAAGCAACATCGTGATCAAATTCCAGATTTGACCCAAAAGACAAAAAAAAGGAACTAATCTCAACAATAAACAAACATAGGAGAAAATATTGACTAGAAAATCATTAAACATACGATTCTTCTGTAACGTTTACTGTATCATCTAAATTTGCAGCACATGAATTTCAATTGGGACAAAGCATGAAATAAAACAAGAAGAAAATTCATGCGATGAAACGTGAAACGCACCTCGATGAAAAGGTCTCGACCGCGTGATTCCGATTGCAAAGGCCTTGAACTTATCGAAGAAAGAAATGAGAGATCGAGTTCGAAACAAATCGAAACGTATGCGGAAAACTAAGGACACGATATCTTCCTCTTCTAGACTAGAACTCTAGAAGTCGTCTAGTGTAGTCTTCTTTACTAATTTTTTAGTCTTTATTTCCTTCCTTTTTTCACATTTTCCCCCATATTAAGTATTTTTTTCTGCGAGAAAACTGAAAAGTATTCAGTGTCTGCCACATGACAACTAACTCTAAGTTCGTCCACTGCCAAACATCCACGTGGCCATAAATACTTTTTCGAAGAGAAAGTAAAACTATCTGTGTGAACGGACAACTGAGAAGGTTGTACGTCCCATAAACGCCGGCCACGTATGATTTAACAGAAGCACGAAACTATTGCGCCTTGCTTTACAGAAAACCCTTAACTATTCTTACTACAGCCATATCTTACTTCGTTACATTTAAAATAAATTATTTTTTTATTAATTATTATAAATACATTTAATTTAATAATAAATTTTATTATAATCAATAAAAATTTGATACTAAAATTGGATGCCATATTACATGAAAACACATTAATCGGTAGAAACACCGAACGATCTTTATAATTTGACAAATGTTATATATGTTGGTGGAAAAGCAACCCTTATAATTTTGTATAATTCAATGTTTTAATTCAATAATTTTTTTATTTTAATTCTATAAATTTATAAAAAAAATGTACATAAATTTTATAATTTTATAATTTTAAGATAAAAATGTACATATATTTAAAATGATGAGATTTAAATATTTTAATTAAAAGTATTGTAACTACAAAGCTTCTTTTAAAAAAACTATGGGAATTTTCTTACCTTTCATATATGCAACAAGGAATTGTTATGTGCAAATACTAGTGTTAAATAAAAGGTTAAAATTGAAAAAAATATTACATAAATCTATTACATTAAATCAGTAAGTTATTTAGTCCTCTAGAAGAAAAAAAATTACTTAATTCTTTACTTTCATAAAAAAAAAGTATCAAAAATATTTCTTATTAATATTATGAATAAAATATAATTATAAGATATCAAATTAATTTTTTAATTATTTAATAATAAAAATCAATTATATTATTTTATGTAAATTAATTAATTACGTTAAAAATTTGATTAAAAAATCATTTCCATCCTATTTAGTAGATTGAAGAATGCAAATGGCAATATACAAAAGTGTCAAAGCATTTAGACTCGATGAACCAAATCAAAACAAACACTACATACGAATCAGAGACATAATACACAACAAAACTAACTAGGACACAGTTCTAAACACTATTGCAACAGAAAACAATGAACAGTAATTACAAGGAGTGCTAGTATTTGATACTCGAAACCGAGCAAAATAAGCAAACAATTCATCCAACATTAGCATTATCCAACTATTAGAAGTACGTAGTGTTTAAGCGTATTTCTAAGTCATTTTTTTAAATGATTCACCCTAAATCATTTTTCTTTTAAAAAATAATAAATTTATTTTAATTTATATTATTATATTCAAACCTAAGAAAATAGACATTATAATAAATCAATTAATATTTTTTCATTTTGTACAAGATATTTTTTTTAAATATTATTTTTTAACATAACAATTTCATACTCATAACTATCTTATATTATATAAAGTTTTTTTAACAAAAACATACTTCAAAAAGCTATATGATCTGAATAAAAAATGTTTAAAAAAAGACAAAAAAAAATGAAAAAATTAGTTGATTTCTAACCAGTCTTTATCACGTGAGTATTGATAACTCCGTGTTTTAGAGTCATTTTATCTGATTTATTAATTATAATTGTTATGTTTTTAAAGTTTTTAGTTAATTTAAAAATTTTAAATTATTATTTAGTGTTAGATTTGTAAGAAATTATATTTTAGAGAAAATAAAACAATTTGAATTAAAAAGAGGACTTAGATGTAATTAACAAAAAAATAAAATTTTAAATATTTTTTTCTACACAGAAAGGGAATCTCGCGTAGGTCTCGAGTTGTTGGATCAAACATTTAACGATGTGGATCAAGAAAGTGAGATTCAAACACTACATGAGCCAATGGAAAAGGATTTTAGTTGCTTTTGCACAGTTCAGTGCGCAAAATGAGCTCTACTTGTCTGTGTAATTTGCTCGTAGAGTGGGATCCACCTATCTCCACAGTTGATTTGCCTGACACGTGTCCTCTATCACCCACCGTCAGATCAAACAAGGAAAGGTCCAGATCATGCGTTTTGGCCATGCCCTATACGAGAGAGTCACGAGTGGAGTCCAGTTGTTATGTAGAGCCTAGTGCACGAAATTCCTCTGTAATGCGGTCTACCAAATTTGTGTGCGCCTTCGAGTGTCGCTCAGCCCGAAGTCACCGTGTGTTTGATTCTCCTTCCAACGAATCATAGGTTTCCATGTGTCATGCATAGTGTATAATAAAAATTCAGAAAAAAAATCTCTCATAAGCTTATTTTGCACAATTTTCTACTTTTTTTACACGCCTTTGGGAGGGAATTATTTTGAGTGTATTTTTAAAGAACACATAGAAGGCATTTGGGTGTCATTTTTGTGGTTATTCTGTCTCTAAAAATATAGAAAAAATGAAGAAGTTATTTTTTTGGTTTTTGTTATTATTCTCTTAAAGTAAAAAATATAGAAAAGGTAGAGAGCAAAAAAGAAGGAAAAGGGAAGAATTTTGTTTTTTTATTGAGGAATCGTGAAAGAGTTTCTTCTAATCTCTTTTTCTTTTAATTTAATTTCTCTGAAATGTCTAAATATTTTTGGATTATAATTTCAATATTTGTTATGAATTAAATTATGTGTTCTAGGGTTGTAATGTAACTTACATTATGAAGTTTGAATTAATTATTTTTGAATGATTCATGAAATGTTATTTTTAATTTGTTTGTTCTATTTATACTTAACGTCTTTGATTGTTGTAAGATTAATTAATTGATCTGTAAACTCTAATGAACTTAAAATGATTTTTTGTGCTTTACTCTTTGATATAATATATATATATACATATGTGTGTGTGGAATATGAATATATATTTATTGTATGTGTAGCTGTTAAGAGCTTTGAGCTTAATGAATTTTTGATAAATTTAATTCTAATAGAAATATAGTGAATTCATTTAGTGAGATGTGTCTACTTGTTATCGGAAAAGACATAAGGATAAATTATAAGTTATTGGTTGACAAATTAAATACAAGAACATAAATTAAGAGAAATAATATGATTTAAGTAGATTAATTTGGTGAAATTGAAATCCTATAGTTTTATTCAAGTGTTAATTTCATATATTGTTATTTAAAATTAATTTAGTTAAACTCTATCCAAATGTCAATTATTTTGATAAAATTAAGTTAAAACAATTTTGATACTTAACAAAAATTAGTAACAAATCTTTGTGTGAACGATATCTTATTTATCACTTATTACTTTCTAACTGTATATGCTTGCATGTTAATGTTCTTTTAAATCACCAACAAGTATTTTTCTTTAATTTGAATATGATAATATATATTGAAGCAAATTTACTTATTTTTAAAAGCAAAGTAATTTATGGTGAGCTATTAAAAAAAAGTGATTAAAATAATACATTTGTAAAAAAAAGTAACTTGTATATATATATATATTGTTAATTTGATAATATGATATTTTTAAATATATTTTAACAATTTTTTAATAAAAATACCACATAAATCCTTTATATAGTTTAGTTTCTTAGATTATAAATTTTATTATTTAATTAATTAGTTAGAAAAAATGGATTAATTAAGTGATCATGTAATGTGAGGCAATATAAAATGTCACAAATGTTAGCTCATTAACCACCGAGTCAATAGATAATCATAAATATCATATAAATATCTAACATGATAAGTTATCATTATTTAATCTCTTAATTATCAAATAATAAGATAATTAAAAAGTTAAAACTTCAAAACTAACATAAATTTATCATTATGAATAAGGATCATCAATAAACATAATTTTTCCTATATATATTAATCACAACTCACTATTTAACATAACTTGAAATAACTTAAATATTATGTTACAAGAAATAGACACTTAAATTTATAATATTTCTTTAAATATCTTTCTACGTTACGAGAAGAGATATTAGTTTTATTTTTCTTCTTACTATATCAAATTATTTAAGTATTGAAGGGTTAAAGCCCATCACCCTAATAGTGGTTCAAAATTTTAATGATATGTTCTTTGTTTTTAGATTAATGTGAAAAAAAGATGACTCTAATTATTTATGTTGATAAAAATCGATATCAACGTAGATTAAACAATAGATTTCTCTTAAATAATAAATATTTGAATAATTCATCCTATTTTAAATTGACATATTTTTATTGAGGTATTTTTAAAAAATATATTTTACATAATTTATCTTCTCTTTTTTTGGCTTACCAAGTTTGAAAATTTAGTGACGTTACACCATCGGACCCACTAAACCAAATACTAACACCAAATGCATTAAGACAAAAACCAAAACTGAATAGATCAAAATGGATTTGAATTAAGGAGAAACGGTAAAAATGGAGTAAAAAAGAAAAAAAAACTAAAGTCATAAAAGCACTTGAGGAGATTGAGCTTTACAAATTGTAGATATAGATGAAAATGAAAATGAAAAAAAACACATATGGAGACAGATAGAAAGATGAATTAGTTTACATCAGTGTTCATTCTTTGTCATGTATTATTTGATATCTAGATGTTTATTATTTTTCAAAATATATTTAACTGGGGATTGAACAGGAGAACTTCATATGTTAAGCATTTAATTTTAGTAACATTTTTGTGTAAATAGATCATTTTAATCATTTAATTTTAGTAACATTTTTGTGTAAATAGATCATTTTAATCATTTAATTTTAGTATCTTATCTTAAATTATTTAATTTTTCAAAATAATTTAATTTAATTTTTTTTACATTTTCATTATAATTTAGTCTCTTTATACTTTAATTAATTTTTAGGCTTTAGTTCTCTTACTTTTAACTCTTATAATTTGATTTATTTACTTTTTAATTATTACAAATTTTGTCTAAAATTTGAAATTAAATTTTAAAAATATAAAATATAACGGGAATCAAAATTAAAAAATTAAAAAATAAAGGTATTAAATTGTAAAAAAATACTAAGAGATCAATATAAAAAGGTAAATAGTATAAATTCTAGTAAATTTTAGCAAATTTGTTTAATTTTTAAAACTTAAATGATTTTCGATAAGTTATTTAAAAATAAAGTGAATAAATAAGTGACTTTTAAAGTTATTCATTGCGTGAATTCAAACTTATACCTTAATGTTCATTTGGTGGAAGAAAGATAGAGAGGAACAGATGGCGATGGAAAGGCAAACGGCTGAAGAAGAGAAGAAAAGGATAGGGGAAGCTTGAGCGAAAAAGTTTAATCGACTCTAACCATAATTAATATTCTATCAACTGAAAGAGAGTTGTTTACTGTTCTTTCTATGTCAATGATTCTTAAGTTTGAGATATTTCTCAAATTTAAGTCACATGTTATTTTTTGATATTGTTTTAAGATGGATTTGGATCTTAATTTTTTTTTAATTAATTAACTCAATTATATGACAAATTCTCGTTGGTCCATGATTATGTCTTTGTAAATAGATTATAAGTCGGAGTTTTGATAATTACAAAAGAAGAAGAAAAAACAAATTTTCGTTGATGTGGGCCATTATATAAAAAAAAGTAATCAAATTTTGTAATCAAATTAAAATTTTCTAACATAAGTTATATAGATAACTGAAAATTAAATCCACGAGCATAAATATAAAAAGGTAAATTTGTACTAATTAAATGTTTTTAATTTTTCTAAAACATTAGTTATTTCATATAAAGTATATCCTACTGTAAATTATGTTTTTTCATTGTCAACAGAATCGATTGTAAATTTGCACTCAATATTTGGTTTCTTAAAAAATATTTCTAACTTAATATTTGTATTATATTTAAAGATTTCAATCTATTTTGTAAAAATAAAATAAAAAATGACATTTGATATTCAATTTTATACGATACTAGTCCTTTTTTTCATAATTGTTAATATAATAAAAAAAATTAAATATAACATGAAACGTTATTTTCTAACAGATTAAAAATTGAGAAACAAATTTAAAATTTGTCCAATAAAATATGACACAAAACATAATTTACCTTTTACTTAATTTTACTAAAATTAAAATATTATAATTGTATAATAATATAAAGTAATTATTTTCTATTATTATTAAATTGTAAATATATTAAGTAAATTCATTTTTTCATGTTAAACATATTAATAATTTTTCTTAAAATTTATAGACTTTAATAATCTTGATGTTGCTGTTTTTTTTAACATTTTGTTCATTTATTAAAAATTTTGATTTTTTAAATAATATTTTGTTAGATAAATTAATAAAAAAATCTCTCAAAAGTTTTAAAATATAAAAAATAAGTTATTAAAATCATCAAAATTAATATAAAATGATTAAATTATTCACAAATATAATATTAAATTGACTAAAATGTATCAATTTAAAATAATTAAATTATTTATTTATTTAATTTATGAAATTGAAATAAATATATTTACACTTTATTCATTATATTATCACTTATTTTTATTAATTTATTTTAGAAAAAAAAATTAGTTAAATCCATACATTAAGTTAGCCTATCAAATATTTAATCCATCATTTTTCAAAAAAATAATAATATTTTAATAATTTTTGTTAAATATTATTCTTTTATATCAAGTTATCAAAATATCATTAAAATCTAATATTTTAATAATAGTAAAATAAAAGTTAATATAAAAGAATTTCATAAAATATTCATAGTTATTAATATTTTTTATTTAAAATTAAATATATATATATATATATATATATATATATAAATAATTTTTTTATAATATTTATTGTTGTTGATTTTTTTAAATAATTTTATATTAAATTTTATTTTTAAAATAATTCATATTTTCTATTATTGATAAAAAATAATATTTTAATAATAAAATTATCAAAATAGTATTCTTTATTTTTAATTAATTAATTTTTTAAAATTAAGATTACAAATATTTTTTAAAATTTGAGTAACTACAAAATGCAAACCTCCTACCTTTTTATCATCTTCCTTTATTTTCTACACGTGTGAGGACCAAAAAATCGGCGAACAGAAGAAGATAAGGCATGAGAAGTTTGTAAAATTTACGCTAGAAAAAATAATAATAAAGAAATGTGTTTTTTAGAGGGGTGGGGGTGGAGTTGTCGAGAAGCTTCCTTATAGAGAAGTAGCAAAATGGCAAGCGCAAGTGTTGTGGTTAATGGGCCGAGTCATTTAGTAACTAGACAGTGCTCATTGAACACAAAAGCCAGCCGCTCTTTTCACTCACTTTACACTTCTTCATCATCTTCTGAAACAGTTACGGGGCGCTGTTTGGGCTTAAGGATCAGAGCAGAGACTATGGCTACTGAGAAACTAGGTATAAAAATCGAGAAGAATCCTCCCGAGTCAAAACTTGCTCAACTCGGGGTCAGAAATTGGCCCAAGTAAGTCCTTTCTTCCCTGTAATATGCTAAATGTCAGGGTCTGAGATTACATTAATTAATTTTCTTCTATATTTTAAGTATATTTAATGAGGGTGCGTTTGAAAATAATTTTGATTTTTAAGGGATTACTTTAGTCAGGTTTTATAGGGAATTTTGGTTCCATTTTTAATCATTGAAATTTAAGTAAAAAAAAAAACGTGTGTATCACATTTTTAAGGTGCATTAAAAATACATATATACAGGGTGGATAGAAAAGAAGTACTGATATATAGTAGTGGATGCAAACTCGTTTATGTGTACGGTGGTAGATGTGGAATGAGATTTGTATAACAAGATGGAAGGTTGTGATATTTTGACACCTAATTGGTATTCAATAGTATATTAGGGACAAGACAATTTCCTTAGAAAAGTGAGAGAGCTTGAAAACCATTGAGTGAGTTTGAAAGGAAGCTATTAAGTGTCTCTTTAGAGGTTGTTCCGTTTGGTGTGTGTTTCCAATTGTGCAAGGCTATCTTATTGTGTGAGTGAAGAGGGGACGTAGGCATTGATTTGTCAACCTAATATGTTTAGTAAGCTTGCTTATTGGTTTGAAATTTTTTTCAGGATACTGATATAATGATGACACAGACCCTTATTTTAGATGTGTAGTAGTAAGGTTGGTAAACTACACGTATGCATATCTTGTAGTATGTTCTTCTCACTATGGTTTGATATGCATGTACCATATCTTTGCCCGAACTGGATATGCATTAGGTGCAACTTCTGTGTGTGTATTGGTTTGTGACCATTTTGATGTGGGGCATTTGTCTTTGAATAACTCACAGATGGGGCTGTTCTCCAAGCAAATTTCCATGGACTTATGAGGCCAAAGAGACTTGCTACTTGCTAGAAGGAAAAGTTAAGGTCACACCTGATGGTGCAAACGAGTCTGTTGAGATTGGTGCTGGTGACTTCGTTGAGTTTCCAAAAGGGATGAGCTGTACATGGGATGTATCCGTGGCTGTGGATAAACACTATAACTTTAGCTAGAGAAGTTGAAGCCACAGGAGTTCTTTTGCCTTAAAATCAGTTTTCGATAAAATTTATCTACAAGGAAGAGGTCGTGTCATCTGTCTAGCTTTTGACCTTTTCTGAATTGATGCAAGTATGTGCTAATGAACTTATGGTGTAGTACATGACAATGCGAAGTTGGTTCTGTAACAAGCTTATGAACCTTTGTTCAGTCTCTCCTTGTGTCTAGTCTTCTATCTCTGCTCTATGTTGCTCTTCAACTTTGCGAGAAACTTTTATATGAATCAGGTTCTTTGACATGAAGAATTCCTCTCATTTTATACAAGTAATAATAATATATTCTTGAAATTATGAAAGCACACTACATGCCATGCACCTTGCTCATAAATTTTTTCCAGCTTTGCTGCTTTGTTCTTCCGAATTCTGAGAAACCCGGTATTGTTTGCATTTTCTATCGTTTTACTCAATGAGAAAAGTTTCTAATTGCATCTGAACCTTGTCGTGATATATTAGTATTGAATTTGGTACAGCGTGGCAATAAATTTCTCTGAGAACATAATATTTTAAGAGGCTGTTCAATGTCAAATTACCTTTTAGCAAGTAGAAAAAATGAATCCAACCCGGTTGTAGTCTTGTAGCTTTTAATGTCTACTGCGTTACATACTTGAAAATGATAGTTGTCATCAAGTATACTCATTGGTTGAGTAGACAGAAAAAAATGTTTTACTTATAAAAAATATTTTTAATTATAAGTAAAAAAACTTAATTGTTGTTCATCAAGGATTGGGACAGACATTAAAATTTCTTTATCATAAAACATTCATTTTTTTTTTTGCCACATATATCACCTATCACCAATTGATATGCTTTAATACTTCTATATTAAGATTCTTGACATCTGATAGTACTTAAAATGTCATATGTATACACACACGAGAGACAGACACGAAGTAAAAAATCGAACAAGAACAAATTTATTGCACCATTTTTTTCCTATATATCGTCAATAGGCTTGGAGATTATCAGATCTTATGATGTTTCATGGTTAATATCTGAATGACATATTAATAAATTCTCCAATTTGTAATATTTTTTTGGGATCAATGAGATGTACATGGTAAATTCTCAAATCTCTCCAACTCTCATTAATCATTCCAGGATTATTTTAACCTCATATATTTTTAAATCTCAATTTTAGATTAAATTAATAAATCATGTCTACTTGATGACAACATGTATCATTTGGATAAATTATTTATTAGTCCTAAATGAATTGTTCATATTAATAATATATACTCATGGAGACAGGATAATAAAATGCGTTTGAATTGCTCCATTTTTTCATTCTTTTACAAATTCAAATTTATATCTATAAATTATCACTGGTTTGGAACAACACAATAATATTTGTGAATTGTAATTTTTTGGATCCTTTGTACCGATCATGGAGGATTGGTATCTCAAAGTTACCTTATCCTCTATGTCTAATATTATTAAAATGTTTCATTAATAATATCCCAACGTTTTAAAAATAGATTATAATATTCATAATATTTAATGTATCTTCACAAATACCACTAAATGATAACTACCGGTATATATACTGTTAAAATAGTAGAAACTGACACAAAGTCTGTTTTGCTTAATTAAAAAACAATTTCAAAGATACATGATCGTTCTACAACAGAAAAAATAAATTAACTGTACATAATTATCAATAATAACCCTGTTATACAACATATAAACCCAACAACATAGCCTTTGTTTCTTCAACCAACAGTCCCTCATATTAACTATCCATTTCAACAGCCCTTGCATAGCCAAATTTATACCAAAATAACAAAATCTTTTTGTAATTGTTTCAATACAAAACAGACCATATCTTCAATTATTTTCAAATACAACAGTCCCAAAAGATATGTATTTCTTTTGACAAATAAAATCACTCCATCCTAATAAGCATAAATATCTTATATTATAAAAAGAGAGAGCATTCAAAACAATATTATTTTATTATTCAACATTCTAAACACAACTATTTTATTATTCTACATTGATACATATAATATTACCTCTATTACTATCTTTTGTACGTTTTAAAGTTTTGAATAAAGTAATGATGAAACATGAAATGAAATTTATCCAATAAACTGGGAGGAAAAGGCTTTAGATTCCAATTCTTTCAATGATTAAAGACTGATCAATTTCATAGAAAATAAAATGTCAAAAAATTTCTGTATGTTAATGTAAAACAGCCTACCGAAAGAATATCAATTTTTAATAAAAATACATCAATGGCAAGAACGCAATATGACGAATGATGCAAGAAATCTATATAAGCATTTTTTTCTAAATAATGCACCATTATGGATCACATTGTTAGTAGCTTAAGTGGGATGTTTGGCAAACACACTAAGCCATCAAGACATACCAAAAGCCTCAATACCACATTGCCCAAGGCAGCAAGACCAGGAGAACCTTTAAGGCTAAGATAAACATACAAATAAATAAAATTTTCCATCCAATAATGATCAGCAATCCAGGTTACTTCTTAATAAGGTCTTAATGATCAAGAACGAGGTTCAAAACTTGAGGAGAGTAAAACCTATCATGCTATGACCGTCCCATTCTAAACATAGTTCGATGCAAAACATCAATGCCAGAACCCTGACCGCACGTGGACATCTCAAAAATGTGCTTCAAACAATAAGCATCATCCATACATGCAGCAGGATAAACTTTCATACAATCATATAATGGAAATCTAAAAAGGGGAAAATGAGGCTTGGCTAAAATCCTTTATCTAGTATATAACGTGCTTGAAGCTATTTTCCTCACTTATATCAGATTTATTAGAACCAATAAATTTTTTGTTTTCCTTCTTTTGTGACTACCGGATGAAGAAAAATAATAGAAAACTTTTAAAAAATGGCGTATCATTGAAAGAGAGATGAGAAGGACAGAGATGATGTATTTATCTAACCTCTTTCGGATTATATAGGAGACCAGGTTTAATTTTTCTCAATAATTATTTCAAAACAACTCTGTACAAAGACAGAGGAGCGCGGGTGATCGACGGTTTTGGCGAGAGGGTTGAATGGCGTATGTGACATGGATGGGGATTAGGGTTCGGTGTCGCGAGAGGGAGATAATAAGGGATAAATTGACTTAAATCGAGTCGGTAAGAATTGAATTATATTTTTTTTATATGTTTAAATATGGTGTTTTAGTTTTAAAAATATAAAAAACTAACGTGTATTGGTTTAGTTAAGATTTAAAATATTACAACTTCATACTTAAACAATCAATTTATATATTATTAATATATATTTATTTTTTATTTTCAATATATATATATATATATATTTATTATCACATAATTTTAATTAAATTATTATATAAAGTAACATAATTTATAGTATTATTCTCTTATGTTTAATTTTTAAAAAAATTATATAATTAATAAAAATCTAAATTATTTTTATTTTTTAATAATTTACTTATTTTTAAAAATTATTCAATATTTAAAAATTAATATACAATTATAACTTAAATATTAATATATAATTTTTAATTAAATATTAATTAAATAATAAATCATATTTATTAATATAACATTAACTTAATAAATTTCTTTAAATTTGCTTAAAAAACAAATAGATTTGATTTTGTATGGATAATTTATAGATAGGTTTTGATTTTTGATTTTGTAAATCATTATAAGTTGATTCATTTAATATTTTAAATTAAAAAAAATAAAAATAAAAATAAAAATGGTTTGAGTTACTGAGCATGCGAAGGTAGAATTTTTTTATAAAATCCACATGAATTATCATTTTATTTCTGTATTTAACATTTTTTTTAAATCCATTAATATTGGAGGTATATTTGATAGTAAAATATTAGAGATATAATTGAAGATACTAAAACTTAGGGAGTATTATTGAAATTTTTTCTAAAAAATAATCACAATAATACTTTCTTTCCACGAGATAAAATGTTAATAATGTGATTTTTTTATTCTAAATTCTTAATACATTTTATTAAATTTTTCAAACTTAGATTATTAATAATAATAACAATATATTAATAAAAAAATAACAAATGTATTGTTATAGTATGTTTGATACTTTAATAAATGTACTAATTTTTTTATATCATGTATTAAAATATTTTATTTTAATAATTCAATTAAATTATTATTTTTTAAATTTTTTAAAATTTCTATAAATATTATTATCCAATTTTAGATGTAAAATATATGTTTTCAATTTTAAAAAAAGAATAATTAATATTTAAAATCACTAAAACAATACCCATACGAGAGCTGAAATAAAAACGTTTTAATAATATAAGATTACTTCAATTTTACTGAATTTGTCTCCCCAATGTCTCTCTAATTATCTTTTGATACATCATACTTAGATACACCATAGCTTGCTAAGGGTGAGAAAAGTCTTCAATTGTTCAATTTTTTCTAGTTGAGAAAACGAAAACAAAAGTTATTTAGAAGAAAAAAAAGTGTAATTATATTATCAAACGAAAAAAAGGTAATAGTATTTATAGTGTTTTCCGCCATATTCATTTCTCATTGCTGTGCTCCTTTCAGTAGCAACTCGCAGAAAATGGATCGTCATCTTCATCCTCATTTTCCCGTTGAAGGACATGGTAGAGATAGTAGTTGCAGACGCAGATCTATTACTGCTTCGATCGCCTCAAATTCAAGCCGGATGTTGTTTGGCTCTCAGCTTATGCTCTTTACTTCCGTCCTTTTGTTGGTAATGTCTTTGTCTCTCGTTTTCTTCTGAATTTTTCTTTGCGTGCTTCCTCTTCTCAATTGGATTAGTCTCTGACTTTTGATTAGGGCATCAAAGTGGAGAATCTTAGTTACTTGGATTTGTTTTTGACCTTCAATCATCTTTCTTAAAACCCTAAACTGTAAACGAACATCTACAGTTTTATTTATCGAAAATATTAAATTCTGGCTTTCTGGGGGTAGTGGTTCCGTTTCTCATGCTTAAGGTGCGAGCATAGAGTAATAGAAAACTTTATTGCTTATTATGTCAGGTAATTATCACACTGGCGAAATTATACTTTCTCTGAGACCATTAATTTAGTCCTATGGCTGATAAAACACTGAATAACCTTATATATTTTCTTTGAGAAATGAGCTAAATTCAGTGTTCTCTCTAACCAGAGGATTAAATGTATACTTTTTGAAATCTCAGGGGAGGCTAGTTTTTCCAAACGTCTGTGTGTTTATTACCTATATGTATTTGGATAATTGGAATATTGTAAACTTTGTTGTGATTTACAGTTTCCATGTTATTTTTTTTCAAAATTATTGCATGTTAGCTTGTATGTGCAACTTGCCAATATGGAATATTATCAATTTAATTTCTATTCCCATTCTGTAATTTTCACTGCTGTGCCTTCTGCTTCTTCCTATTTTTTCTTTCCTTCTTGTCCATACATATATGTCTGGAAAGTAATATTGGTACAGCTGATAGAAAATTTAGGCTGATCCTTTTGGGGAGGAGGGGTGTCAGTGGTCTTTTAGCTTTGAACAAAGGAGCCCTTTAGTCCCGTAGTTATCAATAGGAGCACTTTGGTATCATAACTTTGAAAAAATGTGCAATTTGGTCTTAAAAGATACACTTTGGTCCCTAAAAGGATGCACAATAAGTCTTTTGGACTTTTGACATTAAAGTGCACATTTTTTTAAAGTTTTAGGACTAAGTGTTCCAGTTGAAAACAACGAGACTAAAGCGATTCTTCTGTAAAAACTATAGGACTTTATGTGCCCCTAACCCGTCATTTTGTCATCATTTCAATTCCCTCCAGAGATCATAATTTTTTTATTATTTTGTTTTCGTACATCCACATTCTGATTGTGTCTGTTTCAAGCACTATATGTTTGTGCATAATTAATTTTCTAGATTACTCAAGATTGATGACTGGTGATGGTACTAAATTTGATATTTGAAGGCGAGTACTTTTAAAACATGTCATGCTAATTTGTGGGATGTTATTTTATCAGTTTTTGGTAGCCATGTCGGAAGGGTCTCCATCTGGAGCTCGTAAAGGTGGCGGATCATCAGTTTTCTCTTTATTTAACCTTAAAGAGAAGAGTAGGTTCTGGAGTGAGAATGTTATACGGGGTGGTAAGCATGATTTTGATTGGTTATCTTCAAAATTTAATTTTCCTTCATATTATAAATAATCTGAGGATTTATATGTTTCACTTATATGGTCGCTTGGGTCAATGTGCAGATTTTGACGAATTGGAAACTTCTAGCCCTGGCAGAATGAGTGTTTTCAATTACACCAAGGCAGGTAATTATGTTGTTTCCTTTAGTATATCTCAAGTTACTTTGATAATCATACTAAAGTTTGTGTCCCGTAGTTTAGTCATAATTTTTGTTTAACTATGGAGTATCATGTGTAGTTATGGGTGGATTCACCTTTTACTTGATCAATAATTCTTTTTCATTATAGTAAAAAATATCCAGTGTGTTTCTAAGGATGCCATTTAATATTCTTGTCAAATCATGTAATTTCTACTTCCCCATATTTGTTTCCTCGTATTTGGTCACCTAATCTCATCTACTTATCTTTGCTCTTTTCCTTGCATCTTTTGAGTTGTTAAGAAAAGCTAGGGCATGCTCGGGTTAACAAAATTGAAATAACTTATAAATTAGGATTAGTATTCTAAGAGTTTACAACCAAGGATAGCAGTGATCATGTTTACTTATAAACCTCATATTGATATAATTCTTAAGCAATATGAGACTCTCTTTGTTACTCTAATATCACTCCTCAAAGTGTGGCTCGTTTGTCCCAACATTTTGTATTTTCAACCTATTTTATTATATTCAATTTTATTGGGTCATTTGTCTTTTTTTCTTTTTGCAAGGCCCATGTTTTTATTGGGAGAGACCCATTATATTTTTTTCTTGCCCCATTGATCTTTGAAGCTCTTATATCATGTAAATATTGTATAAAGTCCATAAACAACATAAGCCATCTAATCCTAAAAACTTATCCCCAAGGATAGCAATGCTATAGTATGAGATTATAAGACTTGGAAATGGATATGAATTCTTGTCAATTTGGTAGTTTGTAATCATGAAACAAATATCAATATTTTGTATTCTAAAGTTCTATACATATCTGTACATAAAGTAATATAATAACTTTTGTCAGCTTTCCTAAAATAACCTTTCAGGACATTTTTTTTAATTTTTAAATTCAGCAGAATTTTTGGTAGAAGCATATCAATTCCTAATCCTTTCTACGGGAGATGGAATAGCTAATCCTCTCATTTCATGCAATGAGGAATTATTTTCATTAGCTCAAATGAATTGATGTTACCAATGAATAGCAATTCCTAACTATATAAAAGCAAACAAACAAAGGAATTAGCCAAATACATGAATAGTATTTATTCTGTTCCTTAGTCTAATCCTCTAGACTGAAAATACATTGCTGGTTTCTTATAAACTCAGCTTATGGATAAATCTGTGAGTTTCCTGATATGTTTAGTTTTCAAAAATCATTGAAAATCTTATCAATTGTAAACTTGGCTTTACATGAGTTGCATTTTATGTCACTTGTTAACCTTAAGTATAAACCAATTCACCTTTTGCATGTATCAATTCTCGAAGAACTGAATTTAGGTACATGTGATGTACTGGGAAATGACATCCCTTAATATATGTTCAAATGTTGGAAAGATAGTTTTTCTTGACTCACTTGTCAAAAGTTCTCTGGTACAAATCATAAATGTTTTTGGGGGTAGAACTTACGGGTGACTAGTTCTCTAAGTCACTTCAATTTTCATAAGGGACATATAAGTCATTCATACTTTAAAATTGAGACACTATATTCACACAACTTTGACTAAAAGTGTGATTAAAGTGCCATTTTTTTTACAGTAAATAGTAACCGAAGTGTCACTTTAGTCAAAGTTATGTGATTAAAGTGTTTCAATTTTAACAACTGAATGTCTTATGTGTCTCTTGTGAAAACTGAGTGACCAAAATGTCCAAATGACATAAACAAAATGACTTCTATGCTTCCTCGAGCTTGCATAGTAATCTTGTACAAGGAATGAAACATAATTTGAGTTGGTTAAAAAGTTGACTTATTATTTAAGGATTTTCATCTTTTTGGCTATGAAAGTTAAAACACACTATTTCCCTAGTTTAAGCTTAACTTTCTGGTACAAATTAAATAATTTACAGCACAAAGTGCACATTGTGGAGACCTAACCATATCTGTTTCTTAACGTATGCTTTAGGTAACATTGCAAATTTTCTGAAGGTCCAGGAGGTTGAATCCATGTACCTTCCTGTCCCTGTGAATTTTATTTTTATTGGATTTGAAGGGAAAGGAAACCAAGGTATATAAGTTAGCTATCCATTTTTTTTAATGTTTTATCTATTTGAATTTGGTTCCATTTTTTTCCCATCTTGAGGTTTATACATTTATTGTCTATTCTATCTGTCCCGCTTTAGAATTTAAGCTTCACTCCGAAGAGCTCGAACGCTGGTTCTCAAAAATTGATCACATCTTTGAACATTCACGGGTTCCAGAAATTGGTGTTCGTAATTCATATTACAAGAACAGTGTAGACAAAGAGCAACATTACCATCTTCCTGTCGTAAGCCCCATAAATTACAAGTAATGATCTGTTTTTGTTAGTTGCTGTTGTCAATACATCGAACAGTTTAGATGCTGCTTTGTCTCAATTTAGAAGTTGTCACTATTACTCTAATTGTGATGAATGTGTTTATGCAGTTTTTCCGTACATGCAATACGAATGGGAGAAAAGGTTACATCAATATTTGAGCATGCAATAAATGTGTTAGCCCGCAGTGAAGACATGTCCAGTAACAGGTGAGGTATATCTAATGTGAAAAACGTACACCTGATAATACAAATAGCTGCTTGCTGAAAGGAAAAAAAGAAAGAAAGAAAGAAATTTATGCTCATTTCACTGTTTTATTGGTCAATGTAGTCATTTTACTAGTCAACTTAGTTGATTTATGGTACATGGCTACATGCATAAAAGTTATAGAAAGGTGGTATTCAAACAGTTAAGGCTCCAAATGTATGCAACATACCAAAACTCCTTTATTATCAGAATAGTACTCATTAAGAAAGAGAATTTAGTACTTGGGAATTTTGTCCTTTTCATATAAAAATTCTTCTTTTTTACTTCTCTAAATATGTGTCATGTTTACTGTTCCCAATGATCTTTTCATTCATATGTTATGCATTTTCCTGTGCATAAGTATATGCTCAAGTGGGCAAACCGCTCATTGTTTATCCCTCAATTTTTGATGTTTATTAAATGCAAGCCATGCATGACTAACACAAGTGATTCTGCAATTACTTCTTTGACTCCCTGTATTATTTTCTTTGCTTGCAGGGATCAAGAGGGAACTTTTTTGCAAGTAGATGTGGAGATGATGGATGTTCTCTTCACTAGTCTTGTTGAATACCTTCAACTAGAAAATGTTTATAACATTTTTATTTTGAATCCCAAGCATGACATAAAAAGACACAAATATGGTTACCGGTGTGTATTTTGGTGTAAATTATTTGATTTCTTTTTATGATGAGAATGAATGGGAGCACTGGAATTTAAAAAGTTTTGTAGAACCTTAATAAGAGCAGTTTCCTTGTAGCAAACAACAAGTGGCTATGGAACTTCCCAAATGCATGCAATATAAATTCTAGTGATAGGAATATTGTGAATTGTGAAAATTTTGTTATGTATTGCAATTTTACACACTCTAGACGACTATTTCATATTTGACGTTTCCATGTTTTGCTATTTCCATACTGTTTCATCTTTGTTTTGATATCCTTATGTTTTAGCTGGATATTAATTATTCTTAACTAATTTGCAGAAGAGGTTTGTCAGATTCAGAAATAAATTTTTTGAAAGAGGTCTGTTCTTTGCTGTGATGTTTCCTTAAGAATCTCCACGTTCAATTCCACTATTTAAGTTAATTTTTTATAGATTTTCCTAGCCTTCTTATTGCTATTTCTTTAAAATATTGTGCCAAATTGCACCAGTATTTGATATGTTTTGTTTTCTTTTGGTTCATCACGAGCCTTCCTAATCTTTAATGAACAGGGACTGACAGATTTTATCTTTTACAGAACAAGAGTTTGCAAACAAAAATTCTTCATTCAGAAGGAAGCATGCCAGAAACTGTTGTTGGTATAACAGAATCACTTTCTGTTTCTATATTTCTCTTCTAAATATATATATCCATTGTAGTTTGCTAATATAATTTCCTTTGTAAATGTTGAGAAGTTTATGTCCGTATCTAGATAGAAATTCTAAAATGTAACTGTTTACAGCTCTTGAAAAGATCAAGAGGCCCTTGTACGAAAAGCATCCAATGGAAAAATTTTCCTGGACAGTAACTGAAGATACAGATACGGTCAGTAATTTCTTTAATACACATGGAATTATATAGTGGAAAATGATTGGTCTATTATGAGTTCCCTCTGCTAACTAGATATGTTTTTTTTTATTCCTACCTTGAGTCAAATGGGAGCAAAGGATTTAATGTGGAATGGGCAGGATGATTAGTTTATTTTGAACACAAAATAGCTTTTTTATTTTATTTTATAATAGCAATGCAATAACATGCTGACAATCTAAGCCCTCAAATATATCAATAAGCTGATATAATCTAAAAGCTATTTTGGTTCAATTATTAAAAATTCCAGGTGGAATGGTACAATGTATGTCTAGCTGCATTGAATAATGTTGAGCAGTTGTATAGAGGAAAGGATACTGCTGACATCATCCAAAACAAAGTTTTGCAGGTATGTTATTTTTCTTGTACCTATAATGTTTGATAGGATTCAAGGTAATTAAGCATTCAAAGCAAAAACTTAACATCTTAAGAAGAAGCAATCCTTGATTCGCATTGTTTTTGTTATTGTAACTTAAGTTACTGAAAGGGAAATATGAAGATATGGGACTCTTTTATGAGAGGAAACTAAAGTCTGGAGATTTAAGTGATCTTCATGCTGAGTGCCTTACGGATACATGGATTGGAAAAGAAAGGTATCTTTTATCTATTGACTGACAACTGCATGGTACCCAAAGTCATATAAGTTCTCATCCACTGTGTATAATATGTATACATTTTTTATCAGGTGGGCGTTTATTGATTTAAGTGCTGGTCCTTTTTCATGGGGGCCAGCTGTTGGTGGAGAAGGTGTGAGAACCGAATTAAGTTTACCAAATGTGGAAAAAACCATTGGTGCAATTGCAGGTAAAAATATACTCCACATATAGTCTGTTACTTAGCTATGTTATTTTTCACCTTGTTTTGGATATATCATATAAAACGGATCCTTTCTTATCTGCATGCTCATTCTGCACTGCAATAAGTAATGGAATTTTTTTGGGCTCTGTTATTGACTGCTCTCGGTATATGTTTTATATGCCTTGAAACATAATGGCTTTTTCATTCTATTTTTGCGAGCAGAAATTTCAGATGATGAAGCTGAGGATCGCTTGCAGGATGCTATTCAAGAAAGGTTTGCCGTATTTGGGGATGTACGTGCTTCTGGCATAAATAAAGATTAAATTTACATTGGTGAAATCTTTCTGGTAGTCCACGAGAAAAGAAAGTTTATAATGGATTAGCATTACCTGTCAGTTGTGTTAAAATGTTTTTAGATTAAGTTGACAGTACAATGATTCTCAATCCTTGTAGAAGCATGCATTGTAATTTGAATTTTAAACTATGCATTTATTCTAATCATAAGCATATATTGTTTCAATGGCTGGTGAAGATTTACTATAATAAATAAGCTATTTATTTTCTTTTTAATACTATTGTTCAATGTTTCTATGTTTTATCTGGTAAACTTAAGGTTTTTACCACTCAGTTATAGTTGATATTGCTTCTGATCTTTGCAGAAAGATCATCAGGCCATTGATATTCTTCTAGCAGAGATTGATATATATGAACTTTTTGCATTCAAGCATTGCAAGGGAAGGAAAGTAAAGCTTGCTCTATGTGAGGGTAACAGTTTTCTTATTTGAGATTTCGAGCCTTTAGTAGTTTAGTACCTCCTGTTTTTAAAACTTTTCTTTTTTGTTGTGGGAAGGGGTCCTATATTCTTTAAAGCAAAGAATAACTTGCGATCTTAAAGCATAACAAAACAACTAAGCCATTGATTATCTTAAGATAACAATTTATTCTGTTTCTGGGACCAAAATCTTGCACAAATCATTTCTTTGTTCTTATGTCATTTTTGTGTCGTCTTCAGCTTTGAAATCTCTTTTACAGAAGTGTGTTTCTATTTGTTTGATGTATATAAAGATAATTTGATACTAATGATTGTTTGTCAAACTTCTTAATCTTGCGCTTCTAATAATGATTTCAGAACTTGATGAGAGAATGCGAGATTTGAAGAATGAGCTCCAGTCTTTTGAAGGGGAAGAATACGATGAAAGACATAAGCAAAAAGCCATAGAGGCACTAAAACGAATGGAGAGTTGGAATTTGTTCTCTGATACTCACGAGGCATGTGTTTCTGTCCAACTCTGAGTGTTGTTTCTGTTGTTTTTCTAATCATTTGAGCAGCAATTCTCTGAAATCAGAGATTGATTGCCCCCCCCCCTCTTCTATTTAATTGGTCACTTGCAGGAGCACCAAAATTACACAGTTGCACGTGATACTTTTCTGGCACATTTAGGTGCAACATTGTGGGGGTCCATGAGACACATCATAGCACCTTCCATTGCTGATGGGGCCTTTCATTATTATGAGAAGATATCATTTCAATTGTTTTTTATCACACAAGAGGTACACAGACGTTAATCAATCAAGTAGGCTCTGATAGATTTTGATGCATTTAAACTCTGGCTCAATTTGTTAATTGATGCAGAAAGTAAAAAATATCAAACGATTGCCTGTGGATCTCAAGGCTGTGATGGATGGACTCTCCTCCTTAATACTACCTTCTCAAAAAACTGCTTTTAGTCAGCACATGTACTCATCTTGCTCTTTTAATTATTTTTTTATTTCACTAATATAATTAGGATCCTTTTTTATTTTTATTTTTTAATTCTCTTGTAGATCATTTCTTATTTAAAAATAGGACTTTTTTTTTGTCTCTTTTCTCTTCAATCTCAGTCTTTCTTTCAGTGATTACGTATCATGTTATTCTTAATTCAACTTATATATGCTTTTAAAAGTGTACTAATGTTAAGAGGTTTCTAGGTTACCTCTTTCAGAGGATCCTGCTATGGCAATGGCCTTTTCAGTGTCTAGGCGAGCAGCAGCTGTACCACTATTGCTTGTCAATGGAACGTATCGAAGAAATGTTAACACCTATCTTGATTCTTCCATTCTTCAGTATCAATTGCAGAGGTTAAATGAGCATGGCTCTCTCAAAGGTTCATATTTTCTTGACACTTGGTTGCATTGTAAATATTTTGTTAATAAACATACGTGAAGATACCCTCATATATCTAATTCTCCAATTTTTTCTTTTCCTTTGGTTCATATTTTTCTCTAGTATAGCTTGGTGGTTTTCTTTTCTAAATGAATTATTGGTCCACCATTTTACTTTTGTTCTTACATATACTAATACAAAGCAATGTTTTTTATATATAAAAAAAGGATAGTGTGCTAGTGGTAGACTCGTTGGCTTTTTTGGATGACCTGTTACTAATTGGAGTAAGGTTGATCAATGTTTGTATCCATTTGACTGAACTAGGTCAACTAGTGTTTCTCTGGTTAATGCTGTATCTGTTAAGAGCTTCTTGGTTGCTAAGTATGGCTATGGTTATGCATGTGAACTATACCATTTGACTTGGTCTAACGAGTTATCATGCATCCTTATTATAAGATGTTTTACTCCATGCTTCTCAATTGGGTTTCTATATTCTGGAATTCACAGAGCTTTTTGTTGGATGATTCATGTAGGCACACATGCCCATAGCAGGTCCACGCTGGAAGTCCCAATCTTTTGGTTTATTCATGGCGAGCCTTTGTTGGTTGACAAACATTATCAGGCGAAGGCACTTTCAGACATGGTTATTGTTGTTCAGTCAGAATCTTCATCCTGGGAAAGTCATCTGCAATGCAATGGAGAATCAGTTCTGTGGGATTTAAGGTTGAAATTTCTGGCATTGGATATTTCAGTTTTTCCTTGAAGAATTATTATTGTGAATTAGTCTTCAACATACTAATATTTTAATGTTAACTCTGGTTTTTGTTTGGAGCTTATGTTCCGTTGGTCACACTCTTATTACCTTAGGCTAAGCGGTTATTATAAGGTAGTTAAAGGTGTCAATTTCACAGAGAAGCAAAACAAACAAACAAAAAGGTTTCACAAAATAATCAAAGCAGAAAGAATAATAAAAATTAACAATAATTGAAATAATAAATTATCAATATGATAGAAGGGAAGTCATAGAGATTCATTTAATTGTTTTATTTTTGAATCCTATTTACTGCTTAATTGCATTTCGCATCCAAAACAAGCAATTGAAAAATATAAAGTTGACGATCAATAACAAAAACTAATGCATTTGTTTTTAGAAAATATTTGTATTGAAGAATAAATAAGATTTATCGCTATAAGTTATCCAAGATAGACAATATTTCCAAAGCTATTATTGCAGTAAAAGATCAACCTATAAAATAAATTGATTATAAATAATTATATTCTAACAAGCTAGACATAAAAAGAACATGACTAATCTTATATAAAACTGTAAAAAATAATATATTTTGATTAAAGAAATTACTGATAACAAAATTAAAACTTTGAGACCTTTCTAAGAAATAGAGGAGGAAAACAAAATAACTCCACAATTAAGACCATCTCTAGCCTCATTATGATTTTAGCCTAACTTACTATTCATTCTCACAAATTCTAGAGACAGTGTGAGATACGAAAGTAAGTAAACTATTTAAGTAAATTTCTAATGATGTTCAAGTGCTGAATATCACATTTATTTATAGGGTTGGAGTAGGAAGGTTTGCTTAATCATAATAACATCACAACATTTTCTCCTTGAAGATAATTGATTTGCAAAATATTTTCAAAAATAGCTCGATTTCTTATCTTTTTATAGAATCAAAAATTATTTAATTTGGAGCTTTATATAGAAAAATATTTTAGAAATGCTAACAGATGTGCAAATGCAATATATTTTGGATTTCAACTCATTTTTAGCCTTAAAATAATCAGATTTTGATAATTTCTGTGAAATTATGAAATTATGCATCATTGAATTATCTTTCCTTATCAACTTGAATCATTATATTCGGATAATAGAATTAAAAGTTATGATTAAAATTCTGCACCTGTTCATGAAATCTGTGGAAGAAATGTTGCTACAATCAATTTTTTGATTTCTTTGGTTGATTTTGTTGATCCTACAAGCATAAAATTATCATAATTAATATAAATCCGCATTTATTGAACTAATATAAATATTTCTTAATTTTAAGCTCTTTGAATAATAAATGTCAATTAATTTGACATCCAAGATATGTATTTTTATGGTATTATCATCTTCGTTAATTTGGAGTGTTTTATTGGGCTAGACATGTCAATAAGTAGCCTTAAAAGATATAATTATAAATAAATGATAATTGATTGTGGTTTTTGCTTGTGCCACCAATAGTTTAACCTCAGTAAAATTGTTGACCATTGGTTTGGTTTTGTAACTTCAGAGCAACCTGGAAGTCATGAGATTCTAAGATCACGTAATAAAAGTGCAATATTTGATTTAGCAATTGCTTGTTAGTTTGGCATCAAAAAAACTTATTGCTTAGGAAAGGGAGAAATCTTAAGTTGGCTATTATACTTGAAAGTGATAGTGTTTCCAGTTTCAGAAAGACTTTTGGCTATTTTGTGTATAGATAATAAACTATCAATGTATTGGTGGTTCTCATTTTCTACACGCCCGAACAAAATTGGATCTTGTTTAATGTGTCCAATTGTTGAATGGATTTATAGGTGCTTTTTGTTTGTTTCTGGTATAAATAGGTCCTCAACCAAAAAGGAAGAGAGAGATGGCATCTAAAGGAATATTTTACTTGGAAATGCTTCGTGTCTGGCATGTTGATTAGCAGCATATAACATTTGAATTGAGTTACAGAAAAACTTGAATAGCTTATACATTTACTGGCTTTTCTGTTAAACATTTAACGATTGAAAAATATTCTCCAGTATTTCTTTTATTGACAGAAAAAAAGTATACATTTAATTATAACACGGCTTAATTTTGTTTTCTTTTGTTCCTTTAAAGGAGGCCAATCAAAGCTGCATTAGCTGCTGCGTCAGAGCATCTTGCTGGTTTGCTACCCCTTCATGTTGTTTATAGTCAATCCCATGAAACTTCCATTGAGGTGGGTGGGTTATTTAGAAGCTGAATGACCTATTCTTGATAATTTGGTAGAGAAGCTTGATGGTATGAGACTTACTGCTGTCTAGATATTTGTGATGTCTGGACTCAGTTGAAGCATGCAGTTATAAATATGACATCACTTTTGTGTTGTTTTTTCTCATTTTTTCCTGAATGTTGTTTATCTTTTTTTTGTCTATGTTCATAATCAATTCAAAATTTGTATATTTTTGTTTTACCATTTGAAATTAAATGTTTTGATTGTGCCATGTAGCTTTAAGTTTATCCACTTTGTTAAAATTGGATTGACTAACAATTCTCTCAAAAGTTTAAATTGGAGTACGCTAACAGATCATGTATAGACTAACATTCCCACCCAAATGTGAGCTCTATACACTTGTAAGCCCAACATTTGGAATTCAGCATTTGGGGTTCAAATATAGGATAATCTGCTTTGATATCATATTAGAGTGTGTACCACCAAATCCTTTGTGAGGATTGGTGACTAGTAGACGCTAAAACCTTAAGCTTGTATCTCCCTCACACGCACACACCTTACATTCTTTTACCCACCTCAAACCCACATTAAATCACAGCCATAAATGGGCACACTAATTTAGATTTACCTAAAATGTGTGTATGGTAACATTTTCAAGATCAGCCTTCACTCATTAACATGATTACGTACCTGCAGTTGTGTGGGTTTGAACATATACTTATAGTTCTATTGTATGTCATGGTATTTTGTGAAGTGCATGTAGTTGTTTTGCGTTCTGTCTATACTAAAGAGCTATCATTTGCAATTTAACAGGATTGGATGTGGTCAGTTGGATGCAACCCTTATTCCATGACATCTCGAGGGTGGCAAATTTCACAATTTCAGTTGGATACAATTGCTCGTAGTTACATCATCACAACCCTTGAAGAGTCAATACGAATGATTAATTCAGCCATTCATCTTTTATTGATGGAGCGTACTAGTATCCTTGCCTTCTAAAATTCTGACAAACAATTTTTTACTGCTTCCCACTATTTATTTAACTCTCTAGACTTGGGTGGTGATATTAGTAGAGCGACTTGGTGGCAGTCCCCTGGACAATGTAGGTGCTCAAAGGTTCATGTTATTATTAAATTTTAATTAGGATGTGGATTGAATACTTGGTGGGTTTTTTTTCCCAAACATTGTTATTGCTATCTGTATGTCGCAAATTTGTGATAATAACTTGTGTTAGTTTCAATTTGATTTTTGCACGTGGGTGCAATGGAGTTTTGAATCTACCGAGAAATATAATATTTTCATCATAGACACATCCAAACTTATTTTTTGTTTTAGTTATGCTATGTGCTATTTTAATCAGAAAGTTGCACCTTTGGAAACTTAACTAAAGTAGCTGAAAAAACCTTCAAACTCTTCCAATCCCGAGAGAGAGAGCTACTTCACAAGTATAATTATGTCATTGGGCTGTGGAGGAGAGTAAGTGTATATACTTTTACATCTATACCATTCTTTATGTTAGAGTTGTCTTTTCTTTTTCAATGTTTTTTGGTTTGCAATTCATCGATAACAATGTTTTTCAGATTTCAACTATCATTGGAGATTCGCGCTACGCGGATGCTATGAAGCTGCTATATACAATGGAGGATGCATCTAAAAGGTTAGTATCTATGGCCTTAATATGACACTGCCATTTTTTTTAATATAATGTTTCATTTTCAATTTAGTATTTTTTATGTCAATTTATTACTAGTAAATATTACTTCAAATATTTCGACCCAAATTTTTTTTTGCTTCAAATAGGTATTTACTCTACAAATTGACAGGCAGTCCGGTAAATACCTTTTTGGATTTTTTTTGGATACTGTTAGTAGTATATTGACACAAAAGTATTAATTTGAAAACTACTGGTAGTAAATCTACCCAAAGAAGAAACTGAACAATAGTTGTAGTACCAAATGAAATATTTGCCCTTTTAAATGTTGGTTCATTTTTTAACATAAACAGATTTGGAACAACACATACAACCTGTTTTTATGGTTTACATGCTTAGCCTGTTTCCTGTGTTGCCATCTCTGAGCTGAACCAGTAAACAAGTTTAACTTGGTTTCATTACCTGCTTAATTAAAAAAAGCAAAAGCAAGTAACAAGTATTTTAGATTGAATCCTATTTTTGAATCTCTATCTTTGCAGTTTTCTCCATCAAGTAAATGAAACTATTGCTACTCTCCATCCAATCCATTGCACAAGAGAGAGAAAAGTGCATGTAGTGTTTGATGTGACAACGATTCCTGCAGTTTTGGTTGTTTCAAGTGTCTTATATATTTTGCTAAAGCCAAGACGACCAAAGCCAAAAATTAATTGAAACTAATTCTGAGTTGACAAGGTTGAGAAGTGACAAGTATTTGACACCAAATGCTTTATGAGGAATTATCAAGGCAAGATGATATATTATTCTGCCTGATAACAGGGAGGCTTCACCTAAATTTGCTGATTGCAAATGCCTTGTCGAATAAAGTGGATTGAGAACGTTGAAAAGGTATTTGATACTGATGCTCTCTGGTGCAAAACTGGTACCATAACTACTTTACAGCCTCTTTAGGCATTGCAGATGTCTTTTTTTTTCTTCCCTTTCTTTCTTTCTTTATCCAACACACTATCTCTCATGACATTCTGCTATAGAGCCATAGATAATGCCAGCCAAGCTGAGGTCTGCAGATTCCCCTTTTTACCTATTTATTTATGTTTTTGGGATTGAAGCTGTGTTTCTTAAAGGTTTAGTTTTCTTTTTATCATAACAACGAGTCTCTGATTGGTAAATTTAACTCTGCATACAACATTTATCATGCTGCTATATGCGGTTTGAGTTTCTAACCTTCAAGCATTTCAAAATATTCTGTTGGTTTATTGCTTTGCCTTTCCTGCATTCTTTCTGGTTTGCCGATTTGTGTTTCATTAGGCAACTAATTCATGGGGTGTTGTTATTATATTTCTTTTTTTTGGATATGATATTTTCAACTAATCTATTGTTCATCATGAAGATTTGAACTGTTCTCATTGGCCTATATCCTTCAAGTATTCTGGGGAATGTTTGGTACCTTTATTTGCTTGGCCGACCTTTTCATCTTATGAGACTTGTCTTTCCAAGCAAGGATGAAAATGTTGTCGTGATAATGTTGGCACTGTCATTATGGTTATTTTTATTAGTTTTTTTTAAATAATTTTTTAGTAAATATCTCTTTATATTTTTTAACCATTTCTTTGAAATTAGAACAATTTTTGTATATTTAATTTGAAAACTTTTTTTATTTATTATACACGATTGTGTATTTTTTTTTATTGTTAGCTTAAATAATTATTCTATTAATTTTAATATTATATACATTTAAATTATATGTAGTTAATAAGAGAACCCTACGTACGGAGCACACATTTCGTGTAGCTGATATTGCTGTAGGATTTGGAGGAAGCTATGTAGTTAAAAAGAAAATCTTTTGATTTTTATATAATCTAGTTATTAACTCTGAAAAAATATTTTTTACTTCATAAAAAAAATGTGCTCTACGTGAAAGGAGTTCAAAATGAAATTACAGAAAATTATGATATGTAATTAAATTATAATAAAATTAGTTTAAAAATTACACTCCTTATGGAGCACTACCTATTACCACTTTTGGCGTTTCTTTATTTGCCTGGGAATCTAGTCGTTCATATGAGATTAGTCCTCTGAAGGAAACTTGCAAGCAGTAAATTCCTTACCTAAGGATGTGCGGAATTCAATTACATATTTACACCCATCTAGCACTTGTCTTAGAAAATTTTGACCCATCTGAAAAAGAATACAGGCAGCAAAATATGCATTGTTGATTTGACCAAATTAAATTATATAAGTTTATTCTTGGGAAATTAAAAAAATAAAAACATAACTTATAATAACAAAAACAATATCTTAATAACATTGAATGATTTTTAACATTAAATGAGTTTTAATAATTATAATTTAATTTAAATAACGTTTAAAATAAAATAATGAATTATATTTTTTTAATAATAAAAATCTAGATATATATAGAGAAAAAATTTAGACACTGTTATAAAATAAAATAAAATTCAAATATCTTAAAAGCTTTTTATTCTTTGTGTAAATATGTTTGAACATATTGACCTTCACTTGATTATTTTATCATGTTAAAAATAATTGAATTAACATATTTAATTTAAAACTTATAAATTCATTTTTACCTTTTATCTAATCTTTTTAATTAACATGGGCTTATATTTTTATTTCAACTAAATAGTTAGGTGAAGAATATTATAATCTACACATATTTAACAAATTTGAACATGTTTTCTCTAATCACAAAATGGTTAATATGTGCAAAACTTAAAAAAAAAAACAATTGATCATATTAGTAAAAAAAATGTATTACTACTACACAATTCAAAAGATTAATCCACGTGATTAACAAATTAAAGGAAAAAATAACATATATTATCACATCAAGGCAAAAGGTTAAAAAAAATTAAAATTAAATTCCAAACAATGACCTAAAACGTATATATCAACTCATTTGCACGACAAACAATAATGGTAATAACAAATATAATATATAGAAATCTCAAAAGTTTAAATATTCGACGTAATATGAAAAATAAATTAAAAACGTTTTGAAAAAATCAAAGCACGTAAGTCGGTGTTTTAATGAAATTCACAGGGGTTCGAGGGTTATTAGTAGGAATGGGCATGGATTTTGGTATAATTATACCCTAACTTATAGATCAACCGTAGATTGAAACAGTTTTGGATTAATATAAATTCAATTCTATTTAAATAGAATTTAAAGATTTTTAATTTAAATTTAATTTAATGATATAATTAATTCGAAACAATTTAAATCTGAATAAATCGAATTTTTTAATTTGAATAAATTCAGATTTATATTAAAATCTTATAATATAATAGTAATTCGATCTAGATTGAATATATTAAATTATAAAATTTATAAATAAGAATACTATATAAATCTAAATGATTTATATGATTTTTAATTTAAATTTTATGTAGTTATAAAAAATTTCAATTAAATTAGATACGATGATTTGTATCAAATTAAAATTGAATTATTTGAGGAAAAGTCAAAGGTACGATCGAAGGTCCATCAAGTATCGGACGGAACGATTACGATAAAATAACTGATATATAACAGTTTAAGTTGTAATTAAAATTAAGTAAAAAAGAGAGCACAAAATAACAATAAATCTAACCAGCATACTACTATTGAGAATTCCTTATAGCAATGAATCCGTGCTTAATTCCTTTTTATTGCTTCAATGGATCATGATATCTTTTATTTCTATTCCCTTTCTTCCTTATTGTATCTTTAACAAAACTTGAATTTTCGTTCCAGTAGTTTTGAAGGACTAGATGAAGTTCTAACATGGTGTTTGGATTAAAAAAAAAAACATAATTTGTATCATTTCTAACATGTCAGGAATTAGATGCAAACATATATATATTTTCTGAAGCAGAAATTAATACATAAAAAATGAAATAAAAAGAGAAGGTGTGACCTCAAAAATATTTTTGACCATTGGTTTAATTTTTTTTTTTTTATCAAATGAGAGACAAAAAAGTGAATATTTTCTTTCCAACTCATATATACCAAATTTTTCACACCAAAAAGACCCTAGTATTGTTTTAGGGAGAATTATTAAACCAAAATACTATCACTATTTTAATAATTCATGTGTTCATATAATAAAAGAGTATTAATTTTGACATAAAAATAAGAGTTATCCATCTACCATCACATCAATCCAAAAAAAAGAAGAAAAAAAAAACATCACCATCTAAACAACTACAATACAATAAAAGAGAAAAAAGAAACAAAGACGAACTAAAAAAATAAGTTGAGGAATCATTAAGGCGATGCAATCCCAACAAAAAGCTATAATTGCCATTATCAAAATCATCTTTATCGTCCTTATCCATGATATAAAGGCAAAGATGACGAATACAAAGGAAGAAAATTACTAGAAAACACCATTAAAAAATTCTGGGGGAAATTTCATCTTTAAAAGGATACTAGAAGAAAGCTTGCAATATCTATGGAAGAGTACTTAATAGAGTAGTTGATAGATAGTTGTAGAGATGGAGGAGATAGATGGGTTTGATGGAGTGTTGTGATGCCCTTCGTTTTCCCATTGATGGCTGGCGATGACTTCGAGAACTTTGTTTCTTATTCTTTGTGAGAGCGTGTGTGTCGGGTTTGTGGTTACACATTAGATTAGGTTCATAACAATAATGAAATAATGATCTAATGTATTAGTTTAATTGAATAATATTTTATGTATAATTTTTTACTAATAAATTTGTTAATTTTATTTACACAAACTATGAGTAAATACATTTTTAAATAATTTCAAATCCATACCATTCTTTTAAATTTAGATGACCAAAAATTGTTAACCTGTGGTTAACATTTAACCGATGAAGATAGAATATCATTAGTAAGTAGAAATTTTCTATATTTTTAATTATGGTTTAGTAGTTTTATATAAAAGTAAAAAATAAAAAATAATTTATTATACTATGTCTAAATATATGAAGAAGAAAAAAAATCGGTGACCCATTGATAAGAAAGATTGTAAGAAACTTCTCTTGCAATTTTAGATATGAGCTATTTTCACCGTATAGATTATATTACACTCATTACATTAATACTCTCTCTCAAAAAGGAAACCCAAACCAAACCTCCTTTACTCCTTAAATAAAGTTCCTCGTGAGACCGAACAGACACAGTAAGAAAGCAAAACCAAAAAAAAAAAAAAAAAAAAAAAGAAGAAATCCCAATTGGGTGTTCGAGAATTTTGGATCTAATCGCAAAATGCATGCAAAGACAGATTCCGAGGTGACGAGTCTCGCACCTTCTTCTCCAACTAGATCTCCTCCTCGCCGAGGCCCTGTGTACTACGTTCAGAGCCCATCGAGGGACTCTCACGATGGAGAGAAGACAGCGACGTCGTTTCACTCCACTCCAGTAATCAGTCCCATGGGATCTCCACCTCACTCTCACTCCTCCGTTGGCCGACATTCCCGTGAGTCTTCTTCAAGCAGATTCTCCGGATCTCTTAAACCCGGATCGCGGAAGATCTCGCCAAACGATGCCGCTCGTGGTGGTCATATAAAGGGCCAAAAGCCATGGAAGGAGTGTGATGTAATTGAAGAAGAAGGACTTCTTGAGTCTGAAGAACGAGACCGTGGCATTCCTCGTCGCTGCTATTTCCCATTATTTGTTCTTGGATTCTTCCTTCTCTTCTCCTTTTTCTCGCTGGTTTTGTGGGGTGCCAGTAAGCCTATGAAACCCAAGATTACTCTCAAGGTCTGTTATCTTTTTGATGAATTGTGATGTGGGTTCAGCTTTATTCTCAATAATTTAATCTTTTACTTTAACAGTGACATGGGTTTTGAATAATTTTGCTCTTTGTTGCATTATTTATGTGTATTGTTAGATTGGTTTTGAATTGATCTGTTTCTTTTTTTTATTGGAAAACAGAGTATTACGTTTGAGCATTTGAAGGTTCAAGCGGGTTCAGATTTTACGGGAGTAGCTACGGATATGGTCTCTGTAAACTCCACTGTGAAACTCACATATCGCAATACTGGTACATTCTTCGGAGTTCATGTGTCTTCAACACCAATGGATCTGTTATTCTCCCAAATTACAGTAGCATCTGGAACCGTATGTCACAAATTTCTTTCTGCCCAGTTAACATTTTATTCTTAATTTTCATTGTTTGCATTCCTGTGGTTCTTAGTCTTTTTTTTTCCCTCAATTTCATTTTGCAGATAAAAAAGTCATATTTTTCAAGGCAGAGCCAGAGGACACTTAATATACCGATTATGGGCGATAAAATTCCACTGTATGGGAGTGGAGCGAGTTTGAACAGTGTAAATGGGACGGCGTCTCAGCCAGTTCCATTGGGATTGAACTTCGTGGTTCGATCAAAAGCTCATGTTTTAGGCAAATTGGTTAAGACGAAATTCAATAGGCGGATTAAGTGTGCTTTAACTTATGATCCTAAGAAGCACAATAAGCCCATCTCGCTCAAGAACTCTTGCACATATGACTGAAGTAACAGTACCGTTAACAAAGACAAGCAAACAACAAAAATCTAAATTCTCGGTGAAGAGTCGTCAAAGAATAAGTGTGAGACAGCTCAGAAGGATACTGTTGTAAGATTTACATTATTACATGGGCAGGTAATGAAAACGCGGATTTTGACTTTGTCGTGCCTAATGTCCCGAACTGCAGGTTGGATGTTGCTGGCTGATGATCTGTCATTTTGTTTATTTATTAATTTTTTTACTTTTATTTTTAATTTAATAGCATGAAAATCTTTTTTGTTCAATAATGTTTATCCGGTTCATCAAATTTAGATGATTGTATAATTATGATTACTTTTTAGATTGAGTGGTTAATGTAATCTAATATAAGTTTAAAAAAATGATTCCTTTTATTTTATTTGTGTGTTTGTTATAAAAAATAAGGCGAAAATGAAATTGATTTTTAAATTGATAGAAAAAAAATTTCCCTTTAAAAATCATAATTTTATTTAATCTCAATTTTTTTTCAATTTTTATCATAATCTCAAATATAATCCTAAACAAAAATCTCAAATCACAAAATATTAAAATCTTAAATCTCAAATTTTAAAACTCTAAATCACCAATCCTAAAATTCTAAATTCTATTTAGAAAAATAATAATTTTGATCATAAACCTTAACCCATAAATATAATTTTAAATTTTAAACTCCAAATCTTAAATCCAAAAATCTTAATCTTTAAATTTTAAATCCTAAAATCTTAAAACTTATTTAAAAAAATAATAATTTTAACCCATAAATATAACATTAAATCTTAAATCCATAAACCTTAAATTTCAAATCAAAAACCTCAAAGCACTAAATCATATTTAGAAAAATAATAATTTTAATAATATATTTTCTTTTCAAGTAATAATTATTTAAAAAATAATGATTTTAATAATGTATTTTGTCTTATGAAAATAATAATAATAAAATGATATTATTTAAATTTTATTGAGTATAAGAGTATTAAGGTATTATACAAAATCATTTTTAACCAAATATCACCTTATAATTCTTTGTTAAAGTTGTATTATTCCGTTATAGATTTAGTTTATGTCTATCTCGCAATGATGGTATATTGTGGTGCTATTATCATTGGATTGATAAATTTAAATAATATTATTTAATTATTTTTTTCATTAGATAAAATAAATTATTTAAATTTTTATTATTTTAAATAATTATTACTTATAAATAAAATATATTATTAAAATTATTATTTTTCTAAATATGATTTTAAGGTTTGGGTTACAAGATATAATATTTAGGTATGGAGTTTATGATTAGAAGTTTAGGATTTATGATTATATTAGTGGGTTAAAATTTAGAATAGAGTTTAAAGTTTGGAGTTTTGAGATTTATGGTTATATTTATGGGTTAGAGTTTAAAGTATATTTGTGATTTTAGGATTAAAATTATTTTTTAAAAATAAATTTTAAGATTTAAGATTTAGTGTTATAATTGAAATCAAAAATTAACTTGGGAATAAAATAATTATTTAGAAGTGACATGAAATCCTTATTTTTTATATTTTAGAAATTGATTTTTTTATATTTATAATTTATAATACAATAAAAAAATAAAAATTTAAAAAAATAATTTCATTTTCATTCCATTCTTAACAAATAAACATAAAATAAGTTGTTATTTTTTTAATATTTTTATTTTGTTAATATCAATCTAAGTTAATATGTTAATTGAATTAGAAAAGTTTGTATTTATATTAATTTTAATGTGATATATAATTAAATTTTGTTAAAAGTATATATTTTTTATTTTAAAAATTATTTAAGAGTATAAATTTAGGTACAATTTAAGTGTGAATAAATTGAGACTACCGACACCATAAACGATTTTGCTTTGCTGACTATTTCTTTGTTTCAATAAACCAAAAAGTTAAAAGGCTTACTTAATAAATAAGCACCATACACATTTATTCTTAGAAAGAGAAGAAGCATCCTATACGATTATTTATATATAATGTAATCTTTGCTCCTTCGCTAGGCATATCCACTATGAAGCGTAAAAGGTGGTACTCCCATGTGCCTCTTTGGGATTAAAAGAAAAGAAAATAATAAAAAAATATCAAGCTTTAATAATTATAATACAAAGATATGCCAATAAGTACATGTGAATGAAAAACGAACGCACTTGTGTTGCTCAAACACCATGAACAAACGCTAAGCGACAGCTGGAAATTTATAGGTAACTACTGTGATTTATTTTCAATGTTATAACACTTTTTCTATTTTTTTTATTTGTTGAAAACATGTTCCGGACAAAAGAGGAGTTTTGGTAATAATTAAAATAATATTATATATTACGATTATAACTAACATTATATTTTATTATTAGATATATTTGCCTGAATCTAATTATACTTATCAATAATAAAGTATCATATTATTTAAGATATATATATTACATTTTATATAACATTAATAATATTTAAATAATGTTTATTTAATTCATTACTAAAAATTAAAATGTAAATTCAAAATATATTTTAATTTTTTTTAAAATGTTAGTCCATATAGTTTTAATTTGAATGATACAAAAGTTCATTATAATTGTACTCGGCAGAAATTAAATGTCATTAATTTTTTAGATTATTCGATTAATCTTATTTGTTAAAATCTATTTTTACAATTAAGTTTAAAAAGTATTTTTCCCTTTTATTAATGATAATATTTTTTGAAAAAAATATCTATTTTTTTATTCAATACATTAAAGTTTATTACTATTCTTTTTTTTTTCAGCTATTTTTTCAACTTAAAATGTTGGATTATGAATTACTTGGTATTCTCATTTTTAGTTCTAAAAATTCTTAAAATCGTTTTTCAAATTCAATCATATATTTTATTCTAATGACTTTAGTAAGTTCTATTAGTTTTATGCTAGTAATCATTTTAGATTTATTTATTTTTAGAAATATATGATTTTATGAGTTACTATTTTTAATAATTTTTTGATATCAACTAAGGTCTTATTTTCATGGATTTTATTAAGAAAATATTTTTTTTCTAAATAAGATTTTTATTATTGTTGTTGTTTTGTATATATCTCGTTACGTTTTTACTTTATATGTTGTTGTATAAACATTATTTGAATTTATAATATTATACATATTATTCATTTTAGATAAATAGTATTCATATTCTGAGTCAATTATTTCTTTTTTGGTTTTTTTTAATAGATAAATAATACAAGTATCATTTATATCTAATTTCTCTGTTAGTTCTAATTTAATCTTAAAAGATTTTTCTAATATTTTTGCTTTCTTTGAAAATTCCTTTTTAAAGTCTTTTTTATATTGAATCATATTAGAACATTCATTAACATATTTTATTATTACAATCTTCTAAGTATTTTTTTTATATTCTATTAAATTGGGATTATAGTATATTTTTTATCTTTGAATTTTTTCTCATTCTTAAATAGCAATGCATCTAATATCTTACACGATTCTTCTTTTAATCTTATAAATAGATTAAACTTGTGACATATGATTTCATTGTCCCTTATTATGTTATTTATATAATTCTTAATTCTGTAATTTTATTATGTATGTGTGTATTATAATTTTTGATTATTTTTTAGTTTCATAATTTTTTAAATTATTATTATTTTTTTTTAATTTTAACTTCTGTTAAATTTGAAAGATATTTATAATATTTTAATTTTTTAAAAAATATTCGTGACATTACTTAAAAACCTAGTATGTTAGTTATCTATATTAACCCTTCACATATCCTCGAATATGTTTTTTTTTTTGGCAAAAGAGTCCTGAATTCTTTTGACCCATAAAAACTTGGGCCCTTAATTTGGCCCTTACATATTCAACAAAACCGTATATTGTTGTTAAGTTTGCTAATTCATAGAAGGAACCAAAATTTGTTAAATTACAAAAGCAAGAGGAATAGAAGGAATCTTTAAGCTTAGGCCACCTCGCCCTCTCTTCTTTGTTCTCATAACAAGAAGTTTGAAACTCTCGATTTGGCCCCTTTTTTCTTTCTTCTTCCGGACTCTCTCCGCATCAGCTATGGATCTTCCTCAACACCACTTCCAATCTCGCTACCAACCTCAACAGCAACCTCAAGAAGAATCTAAACCCTTCAGGTATTTATTTTTATGTTATTTTTTTACCCCTTCGAAAAGAATTTTAAAGGAAAAATGTATAATTTTCTTATCAGCCCTAATAATTTTATAATTTCTTTCCTTTTTTTTATTTATTTAAGGAATTTATACACAAACGACGGTCAGATATCGCCTGCGGTTGGTTATTGTGATCCTAATAATCTTCAAGATCATTTCCAGCATCCTCCCTATGTTCCTCCATGTAATTATCTCTTTCTTTCAAAACCTTTTGGGCATTTCTTATTTCAGTTTTTCGTTTGGTTCCTGAGAATTAAGAAAGGGTGGAAAGGATTCGCAATTGTGTTACAATTGTTTTATTTGACTGAAAACGTGTTTTTTTTAAGAAATAATTAACCTAGCTAATAATTCTTGCATTAAATTTAATTGTAAGGTTTGAGAGTCCAAGTTAAAGGTATACAGTCTGCTTAATATGGTCCTTTGCTATCTTAAATTAGTATCAAACTATCACCATGTTGTTTGTATTAGTCATCTTATTGATGGGGTTGATTTTAGTTCATGTAGTTGGCTTTGCACCGGCTCCAGTCACGGCTGCTGATGGCGGCAGTGATGGTGGGGTTGGTTTGCAATGGAATCACGGCTTTGAGCCAAAGAAGAAAAAATTGAAGGAACAGGATTTCTTGGAGAACAATTCCCAGATATCTTCCATTGATTTCTTGCAGCAACCGAGGTCTGTCTCAACCGGATTGGGTTTGTCCCTTGACAACAATCACATTGCTTCTACTAGAGGCTCTGCATTGTTATCCCTTATTGGTGATGACATTGACCGAGAACTAAGACAACAGGATTCTGAAATTGATCGATTCCTCAAAGTTGAGGTAAGATTTTGTAAAAAGATTTTGTCTATCTGATGTGTTGATTAGAGTTTGATTTGAGAAATGTGATTTATGTTCACCATCTATGGTTCAGAGTGAGAGATTGCGACAAGCTGTTTTAGACAAGGTACAGTCCTCTCAACTTCAGACCATCTCGACTGTGGAGGAGAAGGTACTTCAGAAACTCGGTGAGAAAGAAACGGAAATGGAGAGCATTAATAATAAAAATAGGGAGCTTGAAGAGCGGATGGAACAGTTGAGCTTCGAAGCAGGTGCTTGGCAACAACGAGCAAGATACAATGAAAACATGATAACAGCACTTAAGTTTAATCTTGAGCAAGTGTATGCTCAGAGTAGAGATAGTAAAGAAGGATGTGGTGACAGTGAGGTTGATGATACAGCTTCTTGCTGCAATGGCCGTTCTATAGATTTTCACCTGCTTTGCAAGGAGAACAATGATATGAAAGAGATGATGACTTGTAAGGGTTGTAGGGTGAATGAAGTTTGCATGGTTTTATTACCTTGCAAGCATCTCTGTCTCTGTAAAGATTGTGAACGTAAGTTTAGCTTTTGTCCTCTGTGTCAGTCTTCTAAGTTTATTGGGATGGAGGTGTTTATGTAATATGACAACTGACACGTAGAATCTCTTAAGACTAATTGTTGATATGCATTTTGCTCATATTTTTACTTGATGCATCATTTTATGTGAAAACTACATATTATTAGTTTCAGCTCTATTATTTCCTGGTGTTTTTTAGTTTAAATATGTACTCTGCAATGGGTGGAGCTAGTGTATTTTCTGGTGAGGTACTAGTCTTCATCTCTCTGTTAGAAGGGAACTAGTCACGGGTATATAACCCTTAGCATGATGCATTGGAAGGTGGCGTATCTCTCAGAGTTCACTTATGCCTTGATTTGGACATTACTTGTTAAACAACTAACGTAGTTAGTTATGAAGTATGTATATATCTGATCTAGGCTTTTCCTTCAAAGACAACAGCACCTGAGCACTGATTTTTGTTTTTCTTTTCTTATTTATTTGGATAATTTCTGTTAACGTGGAATTTAAGTTAAAGCGTCTTTTATTTTTTCCAGCTGAAGTTTGTCATTTCGAATTTCCAATATTAAAGGAATATTTTTTTTTAAATAAAATTGTATTGATGATTACATACATATGACTCGGACCCACCTTACAAAACAAATAGCTTTGGAATTTGAATTCTTTCATTTTTTTCTTGACTTTTATTCTTCTTCTTCTTTTTCCTTATTTTGTATTTTATATTCAATACATAAATTTGTGATTATAAATTGATAATATTTTTGAAATATTTCTATAGTGATTTAAATAAGCACATTCCAGAATTGTTTTTAATAGGGAATGTGTATGTTGATATCAATTCATGGTTGTATATTTATTTGTTCCTATTTGACTTAAAAGTGATGTTTTTTTTTTCATTTTTATTTGTTGACTAAAAAATAAATAAGAAATTTTGAAATAACAACTCTATTTATACACTCATTAGAATTAGAAACCTAAATCTCATAACTCTCATAAGTCAAAATAACCAATTAGAAAACATGCAACTAGATTAAACGTGTAGGTAAGAAATAAGGTAATTTAAAAAGAAAAATAAGAAAGTAGAATTACATTCTTCACGTGTGTTTATAATATTACCTTTATTGAGTTTGGAAGCAATACTTAATCAGCCTTTTCATGTATTACTTCATAATAGGCTTGAAACAAGTTGAAGAAATATATATATATATATATATATATATATATTGGTCATGAATTTTAAAGAATATTTTATGATTAGTCCTAGAATGAAATGAAAATAGTAAAATTAGTGATTGGATAACTAGTAGAAAGTTGAAGGTACGCTTTAATTAATAATTTACTCCCTCTTTTAAGTATGGCTTTAGATTAATAGTCTCTTTTTTTTAATTAATATTATTCTTTTTTATCTGAACCATTGAGGAAAACAATTTTGCGAATCCGAGTGTGAAACATTTACTATTTCAATAGCATAGAGAAATATTTTCCGGGATTAAAGCTTTCAAAGTGGATTTCTCTTAACATTTTTGGACTTGGAAGATTGAGTCTAATACTTATTTTAAAAATGATATTTAAGTTATGTATTTATTTTTTGAAAAAATTTAATCCTATTATTATTAAAAAGTAAATGTACAAAAATAAATGAACATTTTTATGTTTTATATAATTTTTTCCTCATTTATTTTTCATTATAATTTACTCAAGTTAAAAAAATTTGTAACTAATGAAGTTAAAAAGATAAAAATAAAAAAATTAACTTTATCTTTGGGCAACAACTGTTTAATAATAAAAGGATTAAAATTAAAATGTTACAAAAACAAATATATAATTTAAATGATAATTTTACAATATTTAAGAAAATGATATCATTTTTCTCTTCAGATTTATATTTTGAATTAAACAAGTTCGACTAATGTTTAGGTCTGTTTATTGTAATTTAGTTTTTATTTTATTTTAGAATATTTTATAGTATTAAAGTTTTCTCATTAAATTTAATGGTTAAGATTTTTATCCATTAATATAATGCTTTATATAATAATATGTACATCTTCAATGCTTTGACTTATTTGCTAACCATCTTTTATTTTGACTTTTGGAGTTACATGATTCTATTTATATTTTGGACAAACCAGCCAACATATATTAAAGAAATTAAGCAAGCACCTAATCGACATAGAGGAGGACCTAAGCGATCGATCCATTCGTAACTTTCGTTATAAGAGGGCTTGAACAACTTGTATGGTCTTTCAAAATCTATTTTCTGTATATCTAGAAAGCAGATTTATAATTTTCTCTTTATGATATTATTTTATCTATTTTAGATTAAAAACAATGTCGATTAGAAAAGGTTACTAAATACAAAACACATTATTTTAATAATTTTTTATTAAAATAATATTATTAAATTAATATTTTAATATACAAAATATTTAAATAACATAATTTATAGTTTAAGTGATCAAATAACACACATAACATAATATAATTGATCTTTATGACACTTTCATGTATATCTAGTATCTATAGAGTTCTTGAATGTATGTTTTAGAAGTCTTAAATTATTAAATAAATCAAACTTATTAAATAAAAAATATATTATACTCTTATAAATTAGTCATTTGTGGAAACAAAGATCGGGTCTAATTTTGGTTCCACAAATTAATAATAATGGATAACGGCAAAAGTAATAAGCATTAAGAAATTAAATAGCACACAATGATTTAAGTGGTTCAACTTTTCAATGTGAAAAGTCTACTCCACTAACGACGACACACCGAGAAAAATCCACTAATAATCAAAATAGAGATACAAACACCAATTTCAGATAGCTTCACAGATTATACCAAAATCCAAAAGATCAACCCACAAAATATCCCTTCTAATTTATTGGTAATATATATAGCAAGATAAATTAGCAAACTTGCTATTAAATCAAATATTACCGTACAAATGAGAGAAACACCACAAATGGTAGCTGAAATGGACAGTTTTGTCCTTGGGCTGATTTCATCTCCTCTCTTAGTTGGTTACTGCTGGTTTTCTTCTTCTTTGCAGCTACTGCTATTCTGCAGCTTTTGAAAAAAGAATTTTTTCCGTTCGGCTGCTCCTGCACTTCTTCTCTGCAGCTGTTTTTCTCTGGTGACTCAAAAAACCAACTTTACGCAGGAAGTTATACATATATAACAAATCTCCACCTTAGCTCAAAACAGAAAACAAATTCTTCAAAATATGAAATTCCTCGGATTACCAAATAACCATCATCCAAAACCCCGAAGGGTGATCATCTTCTACAAATACCAATCAAGTCCAAGCAACGCTTGAACTTATTAAATGGAACTGGTTTGGTTAACATATCAGCTGGATTCTCTGTAGTGGCTATCTTATTGACAAAAATAGCACCCTGAGAGACAATGGCACGAACGAAGTGATATCTGACATCAATGTGTTTGTTCTTTCATGATACATTGTATTCTTAGTCAAGTGTATCGCACTCTGACTATCACAAAATAAAACAGAAGTATCCTGCTGTAAACCCAAATCACAAACCAAACCTCTAAGCCAAATGGCTTCTTTCACTGCTTCTGCTGCTGCCATATATTCTGCCTCTGTCGTAGACAAAGCAACTGTAGACTGTAAAGTAGCCTTCCAACTAATGGCACAATGAGAAAGAGTGAAGACATAACCTGTCAGAGATCTTCTTCTATCCAGATCACCAACATAATCAGAGTCCACATAACCAATAACACTGCAACCAGTATTAAAACTCTCATCATATACCAAACCAAAATTAGATGTACCTCTCAAATAACGAAGTATTCATTTTACTGCTTGCCAATGACCTTTACCAGGATTACCCATATATCTGCTCACAACACTAACTGCATGTGAAATGTCTGGACGAGTACAAACCATAGCGTACATCAAACTCCCAACGACACTTGCATATGGAACCTGAGACATGTACTGCTCTTCTTCTTCTGACTATGGTGACAAATCCAAAGAAAGCCTGAAATGCGCAGCTAATGGCGTACTCACAGGTTTAGAATCTTTCATGCCAAAACGTTCAAGAATTTTTTCAATATAACTTTTTTGAGTCAAATAAAGCTTGCCTGCTTGTCTATCCCTATAAATTTCCATGCCCAAAATTTTCTTCGTTGCACCCAAATTTTTCATTTCAAACTCACCATTAAGTTGAGACTTTAATTTCTGAATCTCAGACTTATTCTTAGAAGCAATAAGCATGTCATCAACATAAAGCAACAAATAAATGGATGAATCATCATGAAATATTTTATGATAAACACAACTATCATAATCACTCCTAGAGTAACCATGATCAATCATAAAAGAATCAAACCGCTTATACCACTACCTAGGAGATTGCTTCAACTCATATAAAGAATTTTTCAATAAACAAACATGATCTTCCTTACCTGGAACAACAAACCCCTCTGGTTGATGCATATATATTTGTTCCTCAAGCTCACCATGTAAGAATGTTGTCTTGAAATCAAGTTTTTTCTAATTCCATGTCAAACAATGCAACCATAGCAAGCAACACACGAATAGAGCTATGTTTCACAACATGAGAAAATACTTCATTGAAGTCAATACATTTCTTTTGACAATAGCCCTTTGCAACAACACGTGCGTTGAACCTAGCTGCTTCAACCTCAGGTATACCTTCCTTTTTCTTAAAGACCCATTTGTTTCCAACAATCTTCTGGCCCTTAGGCGGTTTCACCAATTCCCAAGTATGATTCTTATGAAGTGATTCAATTTCTTCATTCATAGCAACCAACCACTGAACAGACTCATCACAAGTGACATCTTCATGATAACTAGAAGGTTCATACACCTCAATAGACTCTGCCACAGACAATGCAAAAGAAACTAAGTCTGCATCTGCGTACCTCTGAGGGCAACGAATCTATCTTATTCCTTTACCCTTAGTGATACTATATGGTTGCTCACGTTGCTCTTCTACTACATCATGACCAGAATCATCTATCTCATCCACATATGGTTGATCTGAAGCGTCCTCTTGCACTTGACTAGGAGCTCCACTCTCAAGTTCCACCTACTCACTAACACTGTGGTATTTATCTACAACAATAGACTCTTTTTTCTATTGCAACATAGAAAACTCATCAAACTTAACATCTCTGCTAATCACAAATTTAGGTGACTTGGGTTCAACACACCATAATCTATAACCCTTCACCCCAAAAGGATACCCTAAAAATATGCATTTCAATGCCCTAGGCTCAAGTTTACCATCATTAACATGAGCATAAGCAGGACAACCAAAAACTTTCAAATCAAAATAATTAGCAGGAGTACCAAAGAATACCTCAAACGGAGTCTTCACCTCAATTTCAGTTGATGGAGATCGATTCACCAAATAGCAGGCATGGTTACAAGCTTCAGCCCAAAAAGATTTATCCAAGTCAGCTTGAAAGAGCATACATCAAGCTCTTTCTAAGAGAGTCATATTCATACGTTCTGCTACTCCATTTTGTTGTGGTGTATGACGCACAGTGCGGTGTCTCACTATGCCATCTTTCACATAACTCATTAAACCGACTATCACAAAATTCCAAACCATTATCAGTCCTCAAATGCTTGATTTTCTTGCCTGTTCGATTTTTTATACAAGCCTTGAATTTCACAAATTTTGAGAACACATCATTCTTATTCTTCAGAAAATACACCCATACATGACGAGAGAAGTCGTCAATAAAAGTCAACATATATCGGGCCCCACCCTTAGACACAACACGAAAAGGACCCCAAAGATCTGAATGAATATAATCAACAGTACCTTTCGTTTTATGGATGGATCTACTGAATTTGACCCTACGATGCTTTCCATAGACACAATGCTCACAGAAATCAAGTTTCCCAGTTTTCTGACCACAAAGCAAATCTCGTTTGCTCAAAATAGACATCCCTGCCTCACTCATATGCCCAAGCCGCATATGCCATAATCGAGTAGTGTCTCAATCTTGATCTGACGAGGATGAAACTGATACACTGCCAATAACAGTGCTACCCTGAAGCATATAGAGACCACTCGACAATTGCCATTTAATAACAATGAGAGCACCCTTACTAACTTTTAAAACTCCACCTTCAACTACATACTTGTAGCCTTGTGAATCAAGAGTACCCAAAGATATCAAATTCTTTTTCAAATCTGGAACATGGAGAACATCTTTCAAAGTCCTAACAATACCATCATACATCTTAATTCGGACAGTACCAATACCAACAACCTTGCAGGACATATTGTTTCCCATCAAGACAACACCCTCATCAATAGATTGATAAGAAGCAAACCAATCTCTACTGGGGCACATATGGTAAGTGCAACCCGAATCAAGAATCCAAACATCTTCAGGAGAACCAATAGATACTGATAGAACATTTTCACCATCAGAACCAGAACTATCTGCAACACCAACAACATCATTAGTACCAGAAGACGTTGTGGCAGATTTTCCTTTACCTTTGAGTTTCGAAAAATTTACTTTCCAATGCCCTTCCTGACGGCAATAGTTGCATTTATCTTTTCTTTTTCTAGATTTGGATCTAGACTTGCCTCTATTATTGCTTGTGCCTTTTTCTTGATTTCTACCTCTGACAAATAAACCACTGCTATTATCACTGTTGCTTGTAGACATCTTTTTCTTCAACTCTCTGGAATTCAAAGCTGCTTTGACATCTTCTAAAGAAATAGTGTCTCGCCCATATAACATGGTATCAACAAAATGTTCAAATGAATGAGGTAAAGAACATAATAGAACTAAGGCCTGATCCTCATCATCAATCTTAACACCACCATTTTTCAGATCACGAATAATTTTAGTAAATTCATCAAGATGATCGTGCAAAGGTGTACCTTCTCACATTCTGAATGTATACAAACGCTGCTTCAAATATAACTGACTGGTCAAAGACTTGGTCATATACAAATTCTTCAATTTAAGCCATAACCCAGCAGGAGATTCCTCATCACCAATCTCGCGTAATACCTCATCAGACAAGGATAACTGAATTGAACTTAAAGCATTTTCCATCAATGCATCTTTTTCTTCATCATTCAATTTTTCTGACAATTTATCCTTACCTTCAAGTGTCTTAATGAGCCCTTCTTTAACTAATACGGCCCACATCTTCATACGCCAAAGACTAAAATCATTTCTACAATTGAATTTTTCAATTTCATATTTTGCCGCCATGACAGAAAACCCAATATTAAATAAACAGAAGTACAACCCATAAAATATGAAACCAATCAGATAACCAGAAGCTCGAAATAAATCCAAAAGAACAAACTTGATCAGTTCCAATAAATAACCGAATAACCCAATAACTCTGATACCAATTTGTTACAAATTAAGCACTTGCGGAAACAAAGATTGGGTCCAATTTTGGTTGTACAAATTAATAATAATGGATAACGGGAAAAGTAATAAGCAGTAAGAAATTAAATAGCACACAATGATTTATGTGGTTTAAATTTTCAATGTGAAAAGTCTACTCCACTGACGACGACACACCGAGAAAAATCCACTAATAATCAAAATGAAGATACAAACACCAATTCGAGATAACTTCACAGATTATACCAAAATCCAAAAGATCAACCCATAAAATATCTCTTCTAATTTACTGGCAATATATATAGCAAGATAAATTAACAAATTTGCTATTAAATCAAATATTACCGTACAAATGAGAGAAACACCACAAATGGCAGCTGAAATGGACAGTTTTGTCCTTGGGTTGATTTCCTCTTCTCTCTTAGTTGGTTACTGTTGGTTTTCTTCTTCTTTGCAGCTACTGCTATTCTGTAGCTTTTGAAAAAACAATTTTTTCGTTCGGCTGCTGCTGCACTTCTTCTTTGTGGCTGTTTTTCTCTAGTGACTCAAAAAACCAACTTTATGCATAAAGTTATACATATATATATATATAGAAGGCAACTGAGGGTTTTTAATGATTTATATGGGCTTTGGGCTAATGAGGTTTTGAGCCAAACAATTAACATATACAATTAGATTCGAAATTGACAAAATAGACACATAATAGATTATTATGATGATGGGATATTTAGGAATTTTAATCATTAATGTGGTCATAATTTTTTTGATGATTATGTTGGATTTATAGGAGAAGAAATTAATTCTCAAAGTAATGAAAAGGTGGTACGCTTAAAAAAAACTCATAATTATATACATATTCATGTATCATCGACCATAATTATTTGTTACTCATTTTTTTTTATCTTTTTCTAAGATAGTATATTTTTGAAAAAAAAATCTTGATTTACAGTGTACATTGTGAACAATTTAGAAGGTGTGCATTTATTTGTTGGTTAAGAGAGGTAATTAGTAGTTAGATTCATATGTTAAGAATAAGATCACTAATATAATACTTTTTTTTAAATCATGGTTGGACATTTTATTTTCATAGATAAGTTGGCTGCCGGGCTGACTCGTAACCATTTAATAGAACCGATAAAGCCCCAGACGGAAAGATATGAAACAAGGTCTTTTTTGTGGTTTGGGCTTCACTTATTATTATTTAGTCTAAGAAACATATCTTCCCTTAGTTTCTGTCTCTCTCCCATCTTATGATAATATTTAATTTTTATGGAAAAGAAAATATATATCAAGAAGCATAAGGAGGAAGTCATTTAGGAAAAAAAAATAAAAAAACATGAGGAATTCTTTGAAGGGGAATTTATAGAAAAATATTATTGGTTACTATCCCAATAATTTTAGTTTTTTTTTTTTGAGAATTAATGATTAATTCTTTTGTAATTTTAAGTTACAGACAATTCTTAATATTAAAAAACTGAGAAAAAAATGTCACACTTAGTGATTAATTCTTTTGTAATTTTAAATTTATTACCAATTCTTACAATTAATTAAAAAATATAAGAAAAACAATTTTTTAATGCGTCTTACAATTACAAAATTATACAATAATAACACAAAATATTATTATTTCTGCCCAGCTATTTTTGATTCGATGAGCCAACCATTTATATAATTTTGTGCTGAGATATTGATGTTGTTATATTTTAGATTCTGCCTAGCTATTTTTCTATTAAAGTTGTCCTTTTCTCAAGTAATTTTTTTTAGTTAAATAAAACTAACACTAATTTGTAATTTTTTCATCTAGACCTAAAATCTTGACAGACATTTCTTTGAATAAATTTTGTTTAGTAAGATTTTTCAGCACGATTTCATTATTGTTTATGCATGATTTTTCTTTAAATCTAATCTTAAATGTAAATATGTTATTTTATTCATCGAAGATAATAATACATTGAAGACCAAACTTAGAGAATCCGTAAAGTTGATTCAATACATTAATGATTTTTTTAACAAAAAAGAGAAGTTATATTAAGGATAATAATTTTAGTGTTAACATAAAAACGATCCAAAATAGTGCTCGATCATGCTATAATATATATGTAAATTATAATTAATTATGTAATTATTATTTTTTTAGTTTCATTTTTAATGAATGAAGTTTTTATCCAAAATCTAACAGAGAATGAAAGAAATACAAGAAAATTAATTAAGATCCAAAAAACCTACCTGCCACGTGCCATGAATAACAATATAATTAATGATCAACTTAACAAAATACTGAGGTTTGCGTTCGGAAACAATGTTAGATTTTTGTACCGTTCATTTAGATAATGTTAGATTTTTTATTTTCTTTTTCATCTCATTCGCTGTATTGTGAAGGGATTAATTGTATGTTAGTAATTAGTTAAAGATTAATTATAAGTTTTATATGTGTAAAGGTGGTGTATTGTGTAATTTTAATGTCATTAATGAAATTATATAACTCTTTTGAAGGGAGGTAAAAACAAAAACAAAAACAAAAACAAAAACAAAATATTGTATAAGACTTTAATATATAACGTGGAATTTTGTTTTAAATTAAATACTTCAATATATAATAATAATAGTTAGATCTGTAGAAGTCTTGGGAAGCAAGTATAGTAGTTTTGGACAAAATTGGTGGGAATTAGGAATTAATATGAGGGCTTAACTTTAAGGAATGGGATAGAAGAATATTGAACATAACTTTTTATTTCTAATCATGCCTTAGAAAGCAATGACAAAGAGGAAAGTGAATATGCTTCTTCAATGATCAATATTATATAAATTAATTAATTAATTACTTATATCTATCTATCTTGCTTTCTATTATTATTCTTATTCTTATTATTATGATTTCCACCTCCACTTCCACCACATACCCAACCCCAACTATATCCTGTCTTACTCAAACCAAACCCTTTCCTTTTCCTTTTCCTTTTCTTTCCCCTCTTCTTTAATTAACCGATATGTAACGTCTATGTTTTGTTAAAAAAAATTAACAAGGTTTTTTTTTTTAGAAGAAACGTCATTTTCCCTAGGAACACAAAATACAATTTTTAGGCTCAAAAGCATGCATTTATGATAATTTTTTCCTATTTAATGCAATTTTTTTTGTTAAGATATATATATATATATATATATGAGAAGATAAATAGCTCACTCACATCTTAATTGTTTGGGTTTTAAAAAAAATTAATTGGTAAAAATATTCAAACATGATATTAGAATGCAATTAAAGTCTTGGGTTTTGAACATTTCAACTCCAAAATATTCAATTGCATATCTAATAATATTAAATGTGCATATATTTCTTTCTCTTGTAACTCGGTTGAAGCATATATCTATATGGAGTCTTAAAAAATATATACTAACTATTCGGTCAATATAATTCTTTCTAACATTATTTGATTAACTATTAAAATTATCTATTCATTCTATTATAAATAAGAATTCTTCGTCTAATAAGTCTATAATTGAGTGCGTTTTAATTCATATAAGAGTTTAAAATCCCATCAATTGAATGGAGTATTAAAGAACTAAAATTTGATATATAAGAATACAACTTTAACTTTTAAATAGAATTACTCAAGTACAATTTTTCAATGTTATTTCAATTTTATTTTTTTAAATACAAATTACCCTAAATTTTTGGATGTTTATTTCACACAGATAATTTTTTTCCCTGCTAATTTTCATTGGACACAAGTAATTAATGAAAAATGAAAATCCCATTTAAGACTATATAATTTTATAATAAAGTTGTTTTCAACAGCGAGTACTAGAATTTGACCAGCCAGTCGTCTTTTAGTACAGTTAGGATGGAGCAAGAAATTTTCCTAAAGAGAGGCCGAGTAGCACATAATAATAGGGTAAAAAATATAATTATGCGTAACTATAATATATTTTTTATTGAAGTAATTAGATTTTAATTTGTGTGTAATTATAATATTTTGGTTTTAAATAAAGAATAATATTTTTGTTACTAAATTAAGAATGATATAACATAAATAATGCATATGATGTTGATTATCTATCGAATGTTAAATTATATAGTAAAAAAAAACAAGAGAGATTAAAAACGGTAAAGTGTTTTACAAAAGACATAAAATTACATGATAGAGTGTAATATTTTTATCAATTTCATATAAATTTGAATTATTTTATTATAATATATACGAGTTCAAATATGTATTTTATTCATATAAAATACTTAAAATTATTATAAAACAATTACATATAACGTCATGGCTCACTCCTAGCACCGCCGCTAAGTACAGTCGGTGAATGCTTGCATTTTCAAGAAATATCTTGATTCAAATCCTCATCTCCTAAAAATGTCCTTCTTCCGCATAGACCCTCATAGCTTGAATGCCCTTTAGGAAACAAATTCGTACTTTTGGTTTAAAATAATTAATTGTAGTTAAATTAGTGTTTTGGTCCCAGATTTATGGGTGTACGTTGTATCAAAATCGTACCCTATTTATTAATACTCAATATCCATGCGAATTTTACACAAATTATTTTTATTTTTTTTATATAAAAAACCTTTGAAAATTAATGCCAAAGGCAATATCATAATGTACATATCTACGGTTAAGACTATAGAAAAAATAAACACTATCAAGCATAAGCATGCTTTAAAAATATGTTTCTGTTACAAAATTTAATATTTTATTCCTTAAAAAAATGTATTTTTTATAGATTACAATTGTACCAATTTGTTCCTTGCACCGATGTGACTTTCGTAAAAAAGAGCTACATGACTCACCAAAGACGTTCTCATATTCTAAGTTGTCCGTACATATATATCTCAATGGTCCCTGAACCTGGAAAAACTTCAGACAACTCCCTTCCACTGAAATTAACTTAATTGGAAAAAGGAAAAAAAAAAAACTGAGAAAATAGAGAATGTGTGTGTATTATTGATAGAGCATATATAACCATACATATTTTTCCACTTTTAGAAACACTGTTTCAAGCTAATAGCAGAGGCCTCAAACTTCACCTCACGTCCTTGTCTACTTACACTTCAGTCTTTAGACATGTATGTCTTTATTTCTTAGGAGGCCAGTCTCTATTGTTCAATCTTGTTAGTCTTAAGAGATACGTAATGTATCTTATTTAAAAGTACTTAATAAGGTCTTTTTCTGTATTATTATTATTTTTTCAATGATATGTTTTTAATTTAGCTTTTTAGTTGTCTCCGTTTTTTTTTTTTTACTTAAAAGTTTTTTCTCTTCTTGTAGTAATGATCATTTCATTAGTTTTCAAACTTCTAATAAGTTCACGCATTTTTTTTTAAAATTTTTAAATATATGATTTATTATTTTAAAAAAAATCTTCAAACATATAAGTTCTTTAAAAAGCATAATTTTTTCTTAATTAAACCGGTAACTAATAATAAAATATATTAAAATTGAAGTATTTATTAAGAAAAATTTTGAAAAAAAATTCTAAAATTTACTACAATACATCCCATTAATTATAAAATATTTTAAATAAATTAAAATTACAATTAAATGACTCTTTTTATCTTTGCATCTGTTAAGATAATCCAGACATCCCACTATTTTTTCTCCCATAAAAAAGCTTCTACCCAATACATCCTAATATATCCCACTCCTTTTTCTTCGTCTTAAACTCAACATCTCTCTTATAACTTCACTACTTATTAATATAAATCCTAATATTTTAATAATAAAAAGTTAATAATACTACAAATAAAAGAGACGTGTATCAAATATATAAAAAAAAAAGAGAAAAAATTTAAGAAAATTTAGCTAATAATCTGCCGAAAAATATTACAATTTTTCTTCTTCAGTAAATCGGTTGCAAATCACCCGTAAGATCAGTATACCTTACCAAATCTCCTTTAGAACGTTTGATAGGATTTACCGAATCTACAAAGGTTAGTAAGCCTTACCGAGCCTACTATAGTAAAAATGTTGGTGAATGTCTAAAAGACATATCAGTAAAATTATTATTTTTTAATATATATTTTTTTAAAATTAACGGATGTCTTGAGAATTTTTATTTGATTTATCTCATTAAATATTATATTTTATAGCATGATCTTCATCACATTTAGAGTTAAGAAAATGCAAGTTAATGATATTGTTGATAGAACATGAAATATGTAGAAAAAGTAGTGGTAAAGGGAGGAGAAAGAAGAAAAGAAATGAAAAAGGAAAGTGCGAGGAATAATTAAAACGCTCTTTTCCTCACAATTGGATTTGGAGCAATATGACTAATTATTTGCAATTCATGTATTTTTTTGCATTAGTGTAATATAATTTTCTAATCAGTTTGTGGGGGCGTCTGTTGTAATTTCGTGGGCTCGTAAATATGATCATCGTCGCATCATATATATATATATATATATATATATATATATATATATATATATATATATATATATATATATATTTGTATATAATATGATATTCACCTCCAAAAACTTTATGGTTGACATGATTATTGAGTAACCCAAAAAGAGATTTCCTAGTGGATAACTAGTTGGAAGCAATAATATTTGCATGATTATTATGGAAATACCAAAAATATCTATGTGATCCGATCAAGCAATGAGTAAACTATTTTGTCATTACCAAGTAATAATAATATATATACCAACAATTTATCACAAATTAATAAATTAATTTCATGCTGATTAAAAATTCACCTAATTAGAAAATTTGTAAAAATTAGATATTGACACACCTACTCTTATCATTAACAAAACAATATTATCAAAGTTTATAATTTAATAAATAAGATTGCACGAGATGATCACTTAATAATTTCCAATATATTGTTAAAAAATATAATTTTTACATTGCATTCACAAATATAAAAGTTAATAATTTTGGCAAACAAAATGCAACCAAAACAATAACAAATTATATTATATCTTAAAAAAAATTAATTATAATAAATATGTATTTTAATGAGTTTTATTTTTAAATATATATACAATTTTAAATATAAATCAACTAGGACTTAAAAATAAGAACCATAGTACAAAGAGATCATACGAAAAAAAAAACTATTAAATTTAATACTTAATGTATGTTTGGTTTGCAGTATAAAACTAAAAAATTAAATAATTTTTTTTTATGTTTTAATCACTTAGATTTTTTATTCCTTAAGAATACTTATTGGAAGAATGCATTTATAATCTTCACATAATGGAAGAATAGATATTCATATATATTTTATTCTAAATCACTCTTAGTTTCTTTCTGCTTTAGTTTCCAAAAATTTGTTATACACAATTAAATAAAGTAATAATAAAAATTACCATACATCATCCTAATTTCTAGTTTAAAAAATTACTATTTACAACCTATTTTAAAATATTCAATGAATTATGGTTCAATAACTACATGAATCTCGTTAGAATATATAAGAATTATATATATTTTCAAGTTATATAATTTATTCATAAAGTAACAGTACGTAGTTAATAAGTTTTTACGAATTAATAATAAGTTATGATCAAAATACTAAATATATAAATCCCAGTTAAGCACAAAGCTTTGTAGATAATGGAGATGAGAGAAGTGGGTCTGGGTATATTATGCATGAAATGATGGGGGATGATGATGATGAAGAGGAAGTGGGTCCCAAAATGAATTAAAAGAGTTAGCTTTTGATCTGAATTCTTTCCCTCACGGAATCCCTTGGATTGAGGATGCATATAATAAATATATTAATCAAGAGCAAATGGGGTCACTCTTTTCCTTTTATACGTTAATAGATCAACCACAGTACTATCAAAAGAAGAGAAGAGAAGAAGTAAATTAAAGAATGTGATGTGCATGTGATCCAACAGCCTTTTTGTTCCCTCCTCCACTTTTTTTTTTTTTTCTTTCTTTCTCTCCCTAATCCAATCAAAATTTAGACAAATAAAATCAAAATAATAGAAATTTTTTATAAAACATAATTATAATTAATATAATATTTTTTATTAAATATTAAATTCGATTATATTTATTAATAATATTACACTAAATTATTTATAATTATAATAAATAAACTTTTTAAAGTAATTAACCAAAGTATCAACCATTCCTTCTCCTTATTACTATTCTTATTACCTAGTTTCCACATTCGGTGCTTTTTTGGCTAATCATGTTTAAGATACAAATTAATAGTATTGGGTTGTTTTATAAGTGTTACATATATTATAAAAAAGCAACAAATTTAATATTTTTTTAACATATAATTAATTTGCAATAATTTCATTAACCTAAAAGTAATGAATACCTTTTTTTTGGTTCACAAAATATAGTAACGAATAGCCTATTTGCAATGGTCGGTTAATTGCTGATTCACAAACTAAAACTTCTCCCAACTAATTAGAATGAATTCCCAAGTATATATCAATATGGTTGTTCACATTTTTAATTTTGACCATTTCAGTTATGAATATTTTAATTTGAGAAAATTTAATTTATAATTTTGGAACTCTAAATAATCTAGTCTATTTTATTTAATATGACAAACTTAGGCTTTCATATTTCAATTTTAGATTATTTAGTCCGGCCTTGTTGGTCAAAAATAATTTTTTCAGCTTTTATATAGCCCACTTATTACAATAATTTTCACTTTTAACAATATCAAAAAAACATATATTATTGATTTTATAAAAAAGTATACGACAATATATATATATATATATATATATATATATATATTAATATATTAAAAATAAAACTCAATAAAAATGGTAACTATAATGTCATGATGTTAAACCAAAACAATTCGGACTTAGAAACTAAATTTGTCAAATTATGAAATAATTAGTCAAATATGTCAAGATTATGAAATAAATGGGTTGAACTGAAATACTTATGATAAAATTAGTTAAGAAAAAAACGTATAATTTATTATTTTGCCAATAATGTTGTCCTAATTTAGTAATGATATTTAAGATAGCTATTTTTGATAATAACAACACAATAAAAAGATATAAAATATTATATTTTATCTCTACTATTAATTAACTATTAAATAAAGTTTTATTATAACCTTAACAATTTATTTTATATCCGTATCAAAAACCCTTAACTTTTAAATTGTTAAGACATGGGAAGAGGTGGGTTAGCTAGCTATGGCTTGATGATTGCTATGATCAAAAGAATGTTATTAGTGGAATTGTTAGGCCCCATATATATCACATCATGTTGATTATCTGAACTTCTCTTTACGTAAGTTGTGTGGGATAGAAAAAGGGTGTAAGATGATGTAGAATATACTAATAATTCTATTTGTATTCTTTAAGTATATCTGATAAAGTCTCTCTCTCTCTCTCTCTCTCTCTTTATATATATATATATATATATTCTTACGTTTCATATATATGTAAGGATCTTTTTAACGTAGAAGTTGAATTCATGACTTTATCAAAGAGAGAAAGAAAAGGAGGGAAAGTATAATAAAAGAGAATAAAGCATAAGAAAGGAATGGAGAGAAAGATAGTGGAAGAAAGACATCTCTTGTTGTGATCTCTCCTTTTAATGTAATTTCTAAAGTGAACTAAAATTAGGTTTTTCTTTTTTTTCTTTTTTAGATTAGTAACAAAGAGGACATGCAACTCTAAATGATCCATATATATTTTAAATCATAGCCTTTTTCGATCTTGTATCATTTTTATTTAATGCCAAAGATATAATAGTTTATTATTAATTAAAATAATTGAATTTTAATTTTTTTTCCTCTAATAAAATAACACATGCATCAATTATTATTTTATAACAAATTAATATAAAAAATATTTTTTGATTATTTTTAGAGAAGCTATTTATAGCTAGTCTGCTTTATAATGTCCTTTTTTTAGGGAATAAATGAACTTTTGCATGAAAACCAAATATTGTCAATGCAGTCTATTTCAATAATAGAGATAAGATAACGTCCTTTAACTTAATTAATTAATTATAATGACACATGTACTTCCTTTTCCACCCTTGTCACATTTTATAACCATTTCATTTTCCTTTTGTAAGAAGTTAGTATTGAATTTTGCAGCAATTGTGGTTTGTAGTGTGACGATAATATTTTCTATTTTACATATTTTAACTATAATAATTATTATTTGATATAGAACTATTGCAAGCGAGAAAAAACATTAAATAAAAAAATTTAATTTATAAATATTACGGAAAATACTAGTTATTAAGCCAACAAAATACTAAAATAGTACATCATGCTCAAGCAAGTCTTCCATAAGAGTTTTTTGTATGACAAATGTAGATCCTTTAGTTTCAAATAAACATAACAAATACATTAGAATTCACGTGCTAACAAGAAATACAAGTTAGAGAAATAACCTTTAGTAAAAATCATCCCTTACAAAATATCCTAAGAATATATCAACAAGAATAAAGAAAAAATATGTGAAATCATATCTAAATTCATAATTATTGATTAATTTTTGTAATTGAATATTTAACCTTTAAAATCTAAACATTTTTCTTAAAGAATTTTTTAGAATGACCAATATTGGATTAAGAATTTTTAGATTTATACTTTTTTTTAAAGAATTTCTTAATATGTACAGTGTTAGATAAGGATAAAATATTATATATATATATATTGTATTACAAGATAATTAACTAAGTATATGAATAATTTACTTAAACGATTAATATTTATTTCATTTGAATCATACAATTGAAAATCCTTTAGATCAACAAAGTCAATACCACCTAAAGTGGCAACATGTTTTACGAATCTTTAGAAATAATAGAAGGTAAGTGCGTAGTTGTTTTTATCTTTAGCATATGTTATACTAGAAATCAAAGAAAAAGCAAAAAGATAAAGAAAATGAAGAAGCATAACAAAGGCTATGAGATTCACTTCCTTTCCTGAAAGTCGTATTTGATCATCGATTTTGTTTTTAAAATGTGATATGGGCTTTACTAAAAGTATATATATTCTCTCTTATTCAATATATATTTAGTGTTTCTTTTCAAACAAAACTTCATTTTTTGCTAGCTAGAACTATAATTCTTGCAGGGTAATTAAGGCTTTCTCGATGTCAATAATATTGGTAATTTAGTTATTATTATTATTATTATTTTTATTTTTAATAAGCACAACTGATCTTTTAACATTTAGAACGTACTGAACTTAAAATTAAGGAAGTCTATAACTCTTTTGTAGCAGGAGAAGTTAAAACATGATTTTTTTTAAAGGATGTTAATTTTTTTAAAGTCTATAACTCAATGTCATATTGTTATGTTTATTATATATATATATTATTATGTTTAGTAAGAACAATATAAAATAGAATTAAATTGGGACTATAATTATCGACTTTTTAAAGGATGGATGGACTACCACTTAAAGTGGAACTTTAATTTGCAAGATGTAGCAGCAGAGCAGGAGAGCCTAAGTTTTGAACTTTTTTAGGCCAAAGTTTTGAACTTTGATCGATCTTAATTAGAATAAGGTAATTTTGTTTTTGACAACAATTCGAGTTTTTGAATTCATTTATAGCTATTTAATTTTGTAAAGTTCATATGTAAAATAGGTGTTTGTACTTGGTATGACCATCTTATAAATTTTATTTAAAAGACACTTAATTCCCATATATATACCTCTAATGTTGTATTTTTTTCCCTTCTTCTTTTGAAACTATTTAACCCACGTGAGTACAAATTATAATATTTTAAGTTAGTGAAATTCTTTATATCTTAAATTTAAAATTAATTTCAAATTAAGTGAGATATTTTAATTAGTAAGTATAATATATATATATATATAATAAAAAATTGTAATCTTAATTACAATAGTAATTTATTTATGATAGATAAGAGTGCTATTTAAATTATGAGAAAAATAATATGAATTTGTAAAGAGTTCTTAGAATCCTAAGCTTTTAAAAAGTTATATTTTAATCTTTAATTATTTTCAAATTTATATTATAAGTTCCGTACTTATTTTTAATGTGCATTAGTTCATTTTGAGTCCGAATATGTGACATTTTCGGTGTACTATATACTACCAAAATGAACATATATATACCGGATAGAAATAGCTAAATTAAGGAGAAAAATAGCTTAAAAAGTGGATAATGTTTCCTGATATTTTTCCATTTATTAGTATTACATACATTAGTATACTAGCACAAATGATTTGAAATAATTTGTTTTAGGTTAATTATTTAAATTTGGATAATATTTATACATATAAAAGTTAATTTGTATGAAAATATTTATTTTTCTCTAAAAGTTAACACTTTGTTATTTTGATTGATGAAAATTTGTTTATGATGTCACATAATTTTTAAGTCAAATTAAAATATAACTTAGAAATAAATTAGAGATTTATAGTGAATTTTTTTAAAAAAAAAATAGAGACTAATTAATAAAGAAGACATTTTTAGAATGTAAAGGATTCCCAGAATATGTGGTAATTATCCTTTAGCATCTCAACTGAAGGAAGGGACAGAATAGCATTTTAATGAAACAATGATACATCTTATATTACAACCGAAGTCGGAATCGTTCAGAACCTTCCAGATCTCCCGGGCCAAGAAAGTAGAACAATCAAGAGCTTGAGAAGCAAGATAACGAGAGATACTTGCTGAGGAAGACTACATTGTTGACAAAGATCGATGTTAAAGCAATTTTCAAACAACGAAAGGATTAATTGCTATGACCAATTATATATGCATGGTCCTACTAGATCAAAAATACCTCTTAGATTCCCAGGGTTGATGTTGTCAAAAAGTTTTTCCCGTATATCGTGAATTAGAAGCGAGTTCGATTTTCCATTCTCTTTAAAAATGAAAAAAAAATTAAAATGATTAGTTATTTATATTCTACGTGCATTCAAGGTACTAGATCACATAAGTCCTATTATTATATTTGAGAATATATTTTTTGGTTATTTTTATTTTATTTTTTTTACAGGCTGTAATTTAATTTTATTAAAAGATCAAAAATACCCTCCTCCAATTTCGATCAATGCAGGACTTTTTTAGTATTATTTTTTTAAAGTAAATAGATTTTATGCTCCACCTAATTATAATAAAACTTACGTGCTCCTTAGGTTAGAAGATGTTGGCCAACTTTCACCCTGTATTCTAATGTATCTTATTCTTTAATAAATGAAAAGAAATGTAAAAAACAAGAAGGAAATATTGTATCAAATCACCCCTTTTAAGAAATGTATTATTATTTTTCAACACATATTTATGAATTTTTTTATATATGTATTTAAAAATATAAAAGTTTTTATAGCTCTAACAACTATAATTATTGATGACATCAAAGTATCGGGAAATCATACTATATCTTTAAGAAATGTTATATAAAACATAATTTTTAAGTCATGTTTTTTTTAGAATTTATTGAAAAATCAATTATCTAAAAAATATAAATTATTCGGAGAATGATATATTAGAAGTTGTTAGAATATTAACTCTACAAAAAACTTAATTTATTAGAACAGTATCAACATTATTTTTACACATCTATTATTTTACCACCAGTATTGACTTTATGTATCATGCGACTCAAACATTTGTAATTCAATAATTAAGTTTAGGATCTTGAAGAAAGTATTTCAAACTCTAATACTATGTTAAAAATTGTTGATACCTAATTCTCCAAAAAGTTTAAATTATTAAGAGAAAAACCAACAATTATTCTATATATCTATCATGCATAACTAATGACAAAGCCACATGTATATGAGAAGACCTCTCAAGTTTGTTATTTTAATATTTTTTAATTTTTTTATATTACGTATTAATAGACATTCTTCATATATATTTTTTTACTCTACTATTATATAATTTTTACTAATTGGATTATAACAGAGTGATAAATGTTTAACATTTTTTCATAAAATTTTAGAAAGATTATATCAAATACCTAAAACTTATATATAATAACAAAAAAAACATCATGTTAATATTATACGTATTCATTTGGATAGAATTCAACATTGAATAAGTTTAAATAATAATAGTTTAATTTGAACACCAAACAATTAGATGACGTTTAATATGAAATGATGAATTAGATTTTTGTTAATAATATAAATATATAAATTGAATATACGTGTGTTATTTTGTGGTTACAAATTTTAAAAGTGTAATTTTTGTTGTTTTCCTTAAATTTACTAATTTAATTTTCTAATATTTTCTTAAAAAATAATGTATTTTGTTTCGTATACAATTTAATCATTCTGTATTACACCACTTATTAAACTATATGTTGTTTAATTTCTTTAATTATTTTTATCTATATATATATTAAGCTATGTTATTTAGTCTTATTTGCAAATTAATTTACATATTTTGAGTTTTTATTTTAATTGGATACACACTTTATATATAACAATTATGATATAATATTCATAAAAATTCAATTCATAAATTTTGGAACATAAATCATTGCTTTTATATTATTTTATAATAAATCTATTAAAAAATTAATAAATGTTACTATAATAATTTAAATAACAACTTAATTATTGATTTTTATTATTAAATTGATTTCTCCTTTAAATATTAATTCTAACTACGTTCCATAGCCCCAACAACAATATTATACAATTTTTCAATCTACGACTCAAGACATTATGATGGTATTAGTGCCTAAAAGCGACGGAGAAAATACAATTCTTGTTGCAACCTATTTTTATCCTTAATTATTTTTTTGTAAGGGCTGTTTTATCAGGTTTGTCCCTCATGAAGCTTTTTTATTATTATTACGATTTTGTCACTTGTTATTGTGCAGGAAAACATTTAGGCAAATATCGTATGGACCACATGAAGGAAAGGCAAGATGTCTATGTTTTGCAATTGAAGAAAATGTCAGTTATTGCCGACTGTGAATGAAATAACATGATTTATTTGTAGAATAAGATGGAAACAAAAGTGACAGAGCCATAATAATATACAAACGGGTATCTTGTCTTCTTTACTAAATAAATAATTTACGTATATATTCCAAACATATATATTTATATTTATAAATAGGATATCAGAATCAGAATGCAAGTCCACTTCCTCGTGGGAGATCATAACTCCTCGTGACCCTTCGCATCTTAACATTAATTATTATTAATATCATATGTTCCTGCATATTACTTTAATTTAGATCAATAAAGACTTAATTTGAACTTCTTTGACCCTCCTATTCATACCCCTTCCCCAAAATTATATATATATATATATATTTGATATTTTCTTTACTAATTGTTAGTGCACCACAATTAAAGTGTCAAGTTAGTTGAGTTAACCAAGATCACTTAAACTAGTTGTAGCTTAAATTAGGTTAAAATCTCACTTGATAACTCATTTATATTTTGGGAAAAAAGTTATAATATACATATTATCTTTTGAATATTTTATAAAATAAAAAAAAGAAATATATTTTAAGTCTTTTTCCATATTGCATTATAGGGTGTACAAATATTACCTGAATTAAACCAATCTAATAAATCCGAATCAATTCAACACAATCCAATTTTATCAATTTTAAAGGATTTTTAAGTTCGTTTGATTTTAAATTTTGAAAAAACTATTAAGCATGAGTTGATTCGGTTTTCAAATTTCAAAAATCAATTAAAATCGAACCAACACATATATATTTGAAAATTAAAAGTTTTAATATATGTATAATCTTAATAGTTTATAATTTAAGTATTTATTTTCTTGTAGTTGTATATAATTGTGTGCATTATGTGGATAGAAATATTGTAAAGTAATATATGTACATAAATTACATTAAAAAATTAAAACTAATAATTATGATATATATATATATATAATACAAATTATAAAGATTAAAATTTGTAAAATTAAATTTATTTTGAATGAACAAAAATTTATAGCTACAATCTACAAAAAAAAAAATTAAAATTAAAAACCAAGCGTAACCTAAATTTTTTGATTTGACTTAGATATGTTTTACACCTTTTATTTATTTTGATTAAGTTTTTATATTTTTAAAAAATTATATTGGATTAGTTCGAACTTTTTGTTAAAAATCATAGTAAATCAACTTTAATTGCACACCTTTATTGTATTATAGTAATTATCTTTTAAAATAAATGAAGTTTTGAGATGATGTTATCATAGATAAATTAAGTTATTTAAACTCATAACACAATTATATATATCCTTACAAACTACAAATTCAAAACATAATAAGTGAGATTTGATCTACAAACCAGAATATAAATATATGTGATCAAATGGTATAGAACTATATAATTAATTAATTAATTTAATGTAAAACAAAAATAGAGTTCCAATCCGGTGAGTGCAGTGAAACAGACAAAAGAGAGTGCGAGAAAAGACAGAAGAAAGAACCTTTGTAGCTTGTCGTATAGAATACAGATTTGATTCTTTCACTTTAGAAAGAAAGAAGAGTACTTAGACTAACTAGCTAGCTAGCTAGTCATCTACATAGCTTCTGTTTTTAATATATAATTTATTATTATATTGAATAAATAAAAAGATACATACAGAAGCCATTATAAATATAATTATACAACAGATCTAGAGCTAGAATACATAATTAATTAGAAAATATATTATCTTATGCTGGCTCTGTGTTTTTAAGTTGTCCTTCCTTGAAATTATCACTCTTAGGGTTAATAAAATAATTAATAAAATGGTTGGTACGTAATTAAACGAAAGTAAGTTTGTTTCTTAGCGGGAAAATTAATTGGGACTCACTAGTAAACGCTAATCATTTTTTTTAATTAATAAATTTATACTATTTTATTAAATAAATAATATATTTAAATATATTTTCGTTAGAAATACGAAATATACTTAGAATTATCATTTTTGTATTAATTAAAACAATGGTAATGGAAGTAAAGGTATCGGCAGTAGTCATGTGAGAGGAGGTGGGGTTGGTTGAGTTTCACTGCGTTTTAGAAATTAGAATAGAATCTTCTTGGCTCTTCAAACTTCAAATACATGTTGATGAGAGAAATAAATAGAAAGAGAATAACAAAGTGGGTTTGATTTATTTGTTAGTGATGGTGGTGGGGCTCGGTAGGATTTGTCTGAGTTGCTGACAACTTGTGAAAAAAACACAGCCTTTGTTTTCTAGATTTCCATTCTCTGTGGACCCTCATCATCTTCTTCTTTTCTTTCTATCTTCTTTTCTTTGTATGCATGTGTATGTCTTACACTATTCAAACAAAACTTAAAAAAGTTTTAATAAAATTATACTTCTTTTTTTATTTAAATGTCAAAACTTCTAAATCTCAATCTAGCATATATATATGTATAAGTAGTTTGATTTATAAAGCTAGCCACAACAACATACTAGTGAGTCAGATTGAAAAGAATGTTTCGAACTCTTGACCTCAAAGTCATAGGAAATTAAATTTACAACTATACTAGTGGGAGATCATGAACTTTTACAAAATTATACTTAGTTGCATGAGTATAGTTTAATTTGCAAGATTAATAAAATATAAATAAAGGTACATTTTGTACAATTTTGTTTTCAATCAATAAAGTAGTTTTATTATATGAAATAATAATAATAATAAGATACCAAAATAGTATCAATTCAAAGCCAATCTTCTTAGAGGAGCTTGACAAAAACAAGCAATTTCACATCCTTAGCATGAAATAATGTTTGAAAGTTCGTAAATATATATATATAATCTAAAAAAATTGTTTTTATTCTATTTAAAATAGAAAGTTTTGGAACAATTTTCTGTTTTTTAATTTTAATAAATTAACATAAACATTAGAAAGGTTATGATTTTCAAATTTTAAATTATTAAAAATAATTATGAAGCTAGTTTTATTTTCTTCAAGTTAAAATGAAAAATAAATAAAAAATTATAATGTGTCATTCTATCTTGATGTATGTTGATGCTATTTGTCTTGAGTTATACTAGAGCACCAAAACATTACGTCCTTGGTATAATTAAGGGTGAGTAACATATTAAAACAATATTTATTTCATCCATTTAAATTCTAATTTTATATGAATTGAATTTGAAGATTTTCATTTTAAATTTGATCCGATGATATATTTAATACGAATTAATTTGAATTTGATCAGATTAAATTTTTTGGTATTAGATAAGATTAAATTAAATTATAATTTATTTATGAATTAATTTCATATATAAAACACAATACATATAACATTTAAATTTTAAATTTTTTATCTCTAGTAAAATTTATTAGTTATAGTCACAAATAAGATAATCAAAATAATAAAAAATATGTTTCAACAATCATTACATATAATAGAGATTTAACATTTATATTTATTTTTTAAACTAAAATATTAATGTAATATAATTATATAATATTAATTAATAAATAAATATTTATTTATAATTTTAATAGTAATTAATTTGGCCTAAATCAAATTTCACTGTACTGTAAAATATATCAATCCAAATTTAATCAAAATCTTAAATGATTGTATTTTTCTAATATTAATATGATTGAAATATAAAATATATAAATGAAATCCAATCTAAATCCAACAAATCTATTAAATTTTTATATTTAAATTGATTAAGCATATTATTTGCTCAAATCATGACTATTTTAGATCAATATTAGAGATTGAGTTAACCAAATATTCGAATTGGATGAAATAATGTAGGAAAACACGAACACAATTGTAGGCGTGACCAATCGAGATTTTAGCTAAGTTTCTTATTTTAGGGCTTGAAATATGATGTTTTTTCACTTGTGTTTTCAACCGTTTTTATTTCAAGAATAACTCTCGTCAATGATTTCAAACAATCTCCTAACAATGAGTTTTTTCCTTTCTTGTCAACTCTTAGCATTTATTTTTTTGTTTAAATTTTCCTTTTTAAGAATTTTATCGTACTCTCCATTTTATTTATAATAAATATGTATTTGTTTTGGACTATTTAGAATTTTAGCCTTAAAAAAACCTGTAATATAAGTTAATATCAGTTTTATGAAGAAAAATTCACATAAATCATTGAGTACTTTGACTCTTTGAAACCCTAATATCAGGGGTAATTATGAGTTATTCAACGAAGAATTAAGAAATTTTGTTTTTCATTGATTTTTCTTCTTTTCGATACATGCTCCATGTGTCACATCTTTTTTCTTCCTTAAATGGTAAATTTTAATATTCTTGTAATCACAAAATAAGTTAAATTTCATGTTAATCATTATTTTTTAAAAATTACTTTCTATTTTCATATAATTACATGATACACGATGATATTAATTTTGTTAAAAACGTAGGTCTAATTTAACCTAATAAGATCTCTTAAGTTAAGAGTTATTAATGCTTATAAATAGGACTCTTAGTCAATGTGTGACAAAGATACTTAACAATCCCCTCCACATGACGGATAAAAGTGGACATAAGAGGCATGGTGAGAATGTGGTAGAGCACAGGGTTCAAGCACATAGAGACCAAAAGTAGAACTCTGATACCATGTTGGAAACTCAACCCTTAACTCAGTGAGAATTTTATTGGGTTGAGTTAGACATCAGTTTCTAACATGATATCAGAGCTCTGCTCAGGGTCTCTATGTGCTTAGATCGTGAGTTTTATCACAGTCTCATCGTGGTACTTTTGTCCGTCGTGTAGAGGGGAACTATTAAGTATCTTTGCCCCACATTGGTTAGGAATAATACAACAATACTGCTTATAAGTCTGGAAAACTCTTAACTTAAAGAGATGTTATTGGGTTGAGTTTTTAACATGGTATTAAAGGTCTACTCCTGGTCTTTATGTGCTTGGACCCTCGACTCTACCACAGTCTCATCGTTACGTTTATGTCCCCATTTGTTTGTCGTATTTATGAGGACTATTAAGTATAAATGTCATACATCGACTAGGAGCAAGGGGAGAATATTGCTTATAAGTCTTAATAAACCTTAACTTAATAAGATTTTATTAAGTTGAGTTAAACTTGAGTTCTAACAGATATAATATAAAAGTGGAATTTACGTACCATTTTATGATATTTGTGAAAAATAAAAATTGTAATCATAAAAAAAATATTTTTGAATATAAATATAAAATTTATGGAATCCTTTTGTTATTCTTGTATTTAACTTAATCAATTTTTAAATGTCGAATTTAATATGATGTAGGAAACAAATTTCGAAATTTGGCAGTGACAGTGAGAACTATATATGGAAGTTCCCATAAACTTGTATAGAGCACGAGCAAGGGATTAGAGGAGAGTGGGTAGTAAATACATGAGAATTTGGGGGAAAAAAACAAAACAAGATTCACGAGAATGGTATAGTGTCATAGAAGAGAACCATCAAAATTAAAAGGACTACTGTCTCCATGTCAGACGCTGCTATGGTTCAGAGAACACAGTCGTCAGGTTGTGAAGTTTGGAATCAAACCAAGGTTGTAGAAGAAAATTAAAGAGTAAGGAACAAACATTTTTGCAGAGCAACGTCTATATGTGTGTGACTTTGTGATAGATGGTCTTCATCTTCTTATTCGCTCCTTTTTAATTGATATATTGGAACTTGGAATTAATGCTTTATTTTGTTTTTACCGTGAATACAAGGATATTATTAAGTAAATTAGACTTTACAGTTGAGGTTTTATTATTTTTACCTTTTTTTCTTAGAATTATTTTTATCTACTTGCATTTCAATAATTTGTGTCACATACGTTAAAAAGAAAAGGGTACAGAAAACTTGGTCTTAAAAAATAGGAGTAACGTAATTATATTTTTAACAATTATTATTAATAAAAGGCGATTATATAATTACAAATGAATATTTTTTATTTTTTAATTATTTTGAACTTTTTATTTAATTTTTTAAATTAAAACAGTTTTTATCTAATAAAAATTAAATAGAAACATTTAACTTTATCCTTATGTTATCATTTTTTAATAAAAAATTTAATACTAATTTTTCTCAAAAATAAGTAAAAAATTAAATATTATCTTTACAATAAGTAATAGAATATAGTTATATTTTTTCTAAAATAATAAAGGACAAAGAAAATGCAATATATATATATATATATATATTAAAAGAAAATAAAAAATTACAAAGAGTAACATATATTTTTAAAATTTATATAATAAAAATAGTATTATAATAACATTAAATAAAATCTAATTAAATGTTATTTAATATTAAATAGGTAAAAATAAATATGATTTAATGTGAAGAAGATGTAATTTAAAGCCCTTCAATACTTTAATGATTTACATACTTTTTTATGTTTATAAAAATTTGTTAATTTAACATAAAATATAATATTTTTATAGCTATAAATTTTAAAAATAATATTTTATTATTTTTGAAAAGAAATTTGAACCGATAGAATCCTCAAAATAATTATTCCATTTATTTTACAACTTTTTTGCTCTAATCCAACTTTTTTTTTATATTTACAACTTGTCGTAATATTGTACTGTAGTAACAAATATAACATTTATTCATTAATTAAAAAAAACAAAATTAATTATTTTAAATAATAAATAAATATTATATCAATTATAATATTAAAAAATTATTATCGTAAATAAAAGTGATCAAGCTATTTACATCAAACGTTACAATCCTAATTGCTTACGATTAGTGACATATATAAATTGTTCCTGGAAATTATTATTAAGAAAGAGTATCGTACGTCCAATCCATAATATGCTCCGAGTTGCAAAAGGGAATACCGTAACAGTACGCATTTACCCTGAGGATAAAAAAACATGAAACATATCACTGTTGTGTTTCATTTCTATGGAGAATATTTGTCTTTCACATTTTTACTCAATTAATTTTATTTTTAATCTTTACAAAAAGAAAACATTTATTACTTTATAAAAATATATATATGTATGTATTTCACGTCAAAAAATTAAAAACAAAAATATATTTGAAAATAATTATACTATGCATTTAATTAAAATATTTTTGTTGGGTTCAAAATCAAGCATAATCTATCATGCATATTAAGTTTTTAAGAATAATTTGGTCGTACAACCTCAAATAAAAAGAAACTAGACAAATAAATAATATTGCCTTGATTAAAAATTAAATCCATGATTATTTGAATGTGACACAGTCCTTGTATTACTTGATTTTAACCCTTTTTGCAAATTTGGAGTTTTGAAAACATGATTTGAAGTAGTATTTAACCAATATAATAAAGATTATAAAGCATTGTATTATGGTAATTTAAAAAAGGAGATGGGAAAAAAAGAGAGAAGATTAATAGAATGTAATGTAAAAAGTAAGAATCATATGAGTATATTTATGAGTGGGAGGAGAAGCTAAGTGAACTGGGGGACAGTTAACTATGTTTTTCCAATAATGAGAATCATAGTAATGATCAAAATAATCAGGTGAGTATCTAACTCAAATTATTACTCATCATTTTCCCATTCTTCCCACTTTGGGCCCTATTTTGTGTCCTCCATTTATTTTAAATTCTCTTTACATTAATTTACCAATAATAATAATAATAATGAATCTATCTCTTCCTCAATTAATTCCTACTTATTACAAATGATTCCCATGCAATCTTTATTCTAATTTTGATCATGCATCTACATACTTTTCATAACAATTTTGCTGACCGTAGATCAATTCCTAATTACCTATATATATATAGATCATTAATTTTTAAATTTTATATAAATTTTTTTTAAAAAAAATTATTCTTTGGTGGGGATTAGAAATGCAAAAGCTAGCATTCCATAGACATTTCTATATCAATTTAATCATTGAATTATTATTAATTTTTACGAAAATCTCTAATTATCTTAACTCCGTCTCTTTGCCTCTCAGCAGTACCGTTGAGAATAAAAGGAATTAACTTAATTTACTGATCATGAAGAAAAATCGATTTTTGAAAATTAAACGAATAAAGCTATCTTTTTAAAGAAAATAAAAAAAAGACGAATATTTCTTGGGCTTTTACAAAAAAGAGAAAAAGAAAGCTGTAACTCCACGGTTTATTTTGGATCCACTTTTCAGATATTCATGGAAACTTTTTGGGGCCAATAATTCAATCACCTGGGACACGTCATACAGATAGAGTTAAGCCGATAAGAAGGAGCCAAAGCTGGAGGCTCATTAATTGAGAAGAAAAAAAGAAAAGAAAAGGAGCTTAAACTAAAAAGTAGTAGAGACTAGCTAGAGATAATTATTGTAAGTTAGTGAGTTAAAAAGGTAATAGTGGGCAGAGATAAAAACATGTGAAACTGTGTTATGAATGAATAGGTTAATAGAAATAATTTGGGAATATTAAGAAGAAGAAAAAATATATATATATAGAAGAAATAGTGAAGAAAAAGATAGCTATATTTATATACTTGTTAAAAAAAAGTGATACTACTTGTTTAAATGATAAATTTTTAGCTTTTTAAAATAGTTATTTATTTTTATTTTTTCAATTATATTCGAAAAACAATTAATAAAAACATAAATTTTGATAATTTTTACCTGTTTCAAATCTATTGAACTAAATTGTGATACACAAAAACTACTAGATTTAATTAATCTATTTAAAAAAATAGTAGATATCTACAATCAACTTTGTATTATTGTAAGATAAATTGTTATTAAGGTAATAGTATTTTATTATTAACCAATTTATCTAATAATAATGACGACTTAAATATGTAATTAGTGTTAAAATTAAAATAATTTTTTTTATTAATAATATTATCATTTATACATAAAATATCCAGAGAGAGAGAGAGAGATGAAAAAAGAAGAAGAAGTAAAATATAATAAAATAAAATAAAAGAAAGAGAAGAAGAGAAGGAAATAGAAATAGAAATAGAAATAGAAATAGAAGAGGAAGAAATGTCGTCACGAAAAACAGGCTTTACATCCCATCACGTAGTTTGATGTATCCATTACCTTATATCTATTTGAGTGAGGGTTGAGAGGTGTAGTAGTAGTAGTATTATTATTATTATTATTAGTAGTAGTGTATTGTAGAAAATGATAGGATTCGAAATTGGAGACTGTGTAGATTGGTAGGTGTCTTATTAAACAACAAAAATCTAAGCTACAATTTAAAAAGAGTACACTCGTTTTACGTGAATCTATATTCCACCTTTTTATTTTCTTTTTGTTCTCTAAATTATTAATTTTAATACTTTGTTAGACGGAAATGCCCTTCACTTGGTTCTTTGTTAGACGGAAATGCCCTTCACTTGGTTCTTTGTAGAAAAAGCTAGCATTGCATTGGACTACTTTTTAGCAGCTAATGGAACAAAGTTTCGTGTTCAAACTAACATGGCATGCATAAGAGTTGATGGTGCCCATTTCTAGACATCAGGAAGACAACCCGATTTATTTAAAAAAGAAAACATAAAATGTTTTTATTATTTGAAATTTTGAAGCAAGCATCTAGAAATTAAATAAAAAGGGAGTAAACATAATTAATTAATGATATTATAATTTTTATGATTTTGTTAAAAGCATATTCAAATCAAAGCAGTATCAATTTTTTTTTTAAGATATGTGACTATTTATGACGATTTACTTTTTTGTGTGTGTTGGACTCTAATTATTTTTATTTTATGTTAAGAAATTTTTACAAAATCTCATAAACATAATTAAACCTAAACACATAGTAGTTTGGAGTGCAAAGAACAAGAAGATGTATAATTACTCATTATATGCATCAACAATATATATTATAAATATAATTAATTTAGCAGTTTTTATTATAATATAATTATGTTGGTATAATTATCCTTGTATAAAAAAATTAAGAATGTGTCACAATATTTAAATTCATATTATATTTAAAATATATAGATTCTTTCCAATCACGTAAATATAGTTTGATGGTAAATTGGTTTCAATCTCCTACATATATATTAGAACAATTGATGTGCCAGTGTGTTGTATATATGAAATGAATTGTGTTGATTAAAAAGTTGAAATAATATTTACACAATAATTTTTAAGATAGGCTATTTTAACTAATTAATGTCAGGGGAAAGCTTGTATTTTTAAAAATACTTAGACATTAAATTGTAAGAAAACTTTTAATATTACTCTGTCAATAGTCTTTATTGTTTTGAAAATAGCAACTTCCTAACTATTATCATTCTCATGTTAAAAATATATAAAATTCTTATGTTATTCATAATAATAATAATTACATTTTAGTGATATTATTAAAGAAATAAAGTCTTATAAATGGATTATTAAGGTTATAATTTGTATCATGGGAATTAAAATGAACTAATAAATGTTTGATTAAAATAATAAAAATGAAATAAGAACGAGAATAATAGTAGAATTTAATAGAAAAAAATATTATTATTATATTGTTTTTTATCACTTGAATAAATAAATATTATAGTGTTTACTTTATAATTTGAATAAAAAAAATATTATTAAAATTATTATATTTTAAATAATTGTTACTTAAAAATATTATTTGGTATTACTTATTTTTCTAAATTATTATTATTATAATAAAATATATTATTAAAACAACATTTAATTGTTAATTATTAATTTTCATACAATTTATATGTATTCAAAATTAAAAATAAAATTAAAATAAAAAATGAGTCTGTGAATGAAATAATTAGGATTATCAAAAGTTAATGAAATTTTCATTCTTCCTATTTTTAATAATGAAATATATTTCATTCCAAAAAGTATCATACAACTAATTATAAAATTATACGAAATTAATTTAATTCTCGTACTTATTTCTACCCAAACGAATATGACATCAGTTACATTGAAGTAATGTGTATGGAATGGCTGGTAGAGTAGTAATGAATAGTGTTTGACTCGGTTAGTAGTAACTGGGACTTTAATAAAAGATCACAAAAAGAGAGGAAGACAGAAATTAAAAAAAAAAAAAAAAAGGAGAAAGAAAGGTGAATTTGGTCAATTGGTGAAGGTAAGCCAGAATTAAAGAGAGAGTGCGCGGGATGAAATATGAAATATCAATTGTGATTTGTCAGTGGAAAGAGAAAGAGAAAGAGAAAGAGAAAGAGAAAGAGAAACCCAAGGTCACGGGTTTGTCTTGAAAGGCCCTTATTTCACAGTCCTAGACACAGACACATATTCTCTCTCACTACATAACCGAGGTCGCAAACCAACATTCATTTTATTAATATTCTTTTTCTACTTTATCTTATTCTTGTACCGCTCTTACTGTTCTTCTTCCTATATATTCATTCATTTTATTATTTTAATAATCAAATTAAAAAATAAAAAGAAACTAACCGCATACACAGTGCCACCCCTCTCTCTCCCCTCAAATCTCCCAACATTTTAATCCACCAACATTCACACACTCTTACTCAACTTACTCATCACTAGCTATAGGTTCTCCACTCTCTTCTTTCTTCTTCTTCTTCTTCTAGATCTCTCTCTATTTCTCTCTCTTGACTCTGAGCTCTGATTTGTGATATTTCTTCATCAATGGCCTTAATGCTTGACAATTGCGAAGGCATTCTACTTTCACTAGACTCTCACAAATCAGTCCCAGCACCATTTCTGACAAAAACATACCAGCTCGTAGATGATCCATCCACTGACCATATCGTTTCTTGGGGCGAAGACGACACAACCTTCGTCGTTTGGAGACCTCCTGAGTTTGCTCGCGATCTTCTTCCCAACTACTTCAAACACAACAATTTCTCTAGCTTTGTTCGCCAACTCAACACCTATGTAATTAACAATCTCTTACTTTAATGACTTGTTAATTATTATTGTTTTGCCTTGTTTATATATTCTTACCATTTTCTTGATTTTTTTAAATAGGGTTTTAGAAAGATTGTACCAGACAGATGGGAGTTCGCAAACGAGTTCTTCAAAAGAGGTGAGAAACACTTGCTTTGTGAAATCCAAAGAAGAAAAACGTCTCAGCCTCAAGTTTCTATCAACCATCACAACCAAAATGGTTACAATCAACACTCTTCACTCGGAATGAATAGTCCGAGTTTCTTTCCCTTTTCGACTCGAGTCAGTATCTCGCCCACAAACTCGGACGAACAACTCAATTGGTCCGAATCGCCTCCAAGAGGAGGACCTGCAGTTTCGGTAATCGGTAACCATAATTACAACAACTCCGTCACAGCTCTTTCAGAAGATAACCAAAGACTCCGCAGAAATAATTCCATGTTGATGTCTGAGCTTGCTCATATGAGAAAACTCTACAACGATATTATTTATTTTGTTCAAAACCATGTCAAGCCTGTGACTCCGAGTAATTCTTATCCATCTTCTTTAGTTGCTTCAGTGCCTGCAGTGAGTAATAGTAATAATATTAATACTTGTTCGGCGGCGGTTCAAAATCCATTGAACCAGTTCCTCGGGTATAACAATTATTCATCATCAACAGCAAACCCTAAGCAAAATATTGTTCAGACCACTCCAGGATTGAACTCTCCATCTGCTACTTCCAAGAGCTCTGTGACTTTTCTTGAAGAGATAGGACGACCCAGTAACAATAACAATAATAATGGATGCAGAACTAAGTTGTTTGGTGTGTCTCTTCTTTCCAAGAAAAGATTACATCCAGAGAATGGCATTAATACAATCATGAGTACTGAAACGAATAAGGCTCGTTTGGTTCTTGAGAAAGATGATTTGGGTCTCAATCTCATGCCTCCTTCAACTTGTTAGTTTTTATTTTTCCTTGTTATTCAATAATATTATTATCAAAAGCTATTTAATTGCATTTTGTTTTAGTTATTTTTTGAGTCTAAGAGAGAGAGAGAGAGAGAGAGAGACGACGATGATGATATTATTTGTCGGTCATAAACTATGTATTTGAGTGAGTTATGGGTGTTTGTGATTTGAGTCTGATATACCCTCGCAGACTCTTGTGTAAATATAGCTTCTTTAGTGACGATGACATGTTTGTTCCTAAAGCCTCCATGAATATAGCTGGTGGGTCTTGGGATAGAGTGAAGATAATATCTCAAACTAATTAATTTTCAAACTAATTATTTTTTAAGTTTTAAGTTTTCACTTAATGATCTACCAACATTTATGCTTTTGAATTTCTTTTTTTAGCTTTCTACAATTTCAGTGGTGTAATTTATTGCTATCGATTATCGGATCTCTTTTTCCCACTTCTTTCTTTTCCTTCCTCAGTTTATGATTGTCTTCTCTGAATATTTCAGTTGCATTAATGCCAGAGAGAGAAGATGAAAACAAATAAAATTCAAAGAGAAAAAAAGTTCATTCACAATATTCAAATTTTTACCAGATTAGACTCATTAATGAATTTTTACTTATGCGTACGAGTACATGATTATATGAATTGAAGAAAAATACTAGTTGCTATGAATTCAAATCGATGTAATAAAGTTGAAAAAAAAAACAGAAGAAAAAAGTGAAGTATTGATCTGACACCAAAATGACAATTCGTTTATTTCAAAAAATAATATTAAAAAAAAAAGAATTAGCATTGTAATTATTATTATTATGATAACAATAATTATGAAGAAGAAAGTTCGCCATGATCTATTGAAAAAGAAGGCTATGATGTCCAGGGATCAAGGTTCTAATCTCAATTTCTCGTTTCTATGAACTGTCAGTCACGCAAGTAAAAAACAAATGCATACTACAGATGTAAAATTAATTTAATATATAAATAAAAGAGCACCAAAAGAGTGGTTTTTTCAACGAAAGCGAAATGTAAGAGAAACTGACTGAAAATGTTTGGTTTGAAACGTTCTTATCAAAGCTTCTATACTTCTTCTCCTACTGAAGACCAGAGAAACCTCTGCCTATTCCCACTTTAAGTATCTGATCCATGCCTTCATGACTCTCCTTGGATCCCTTTCTTCCCCACTTCCACCATTTCTCATCTCTATCCCACATATTAATATTTTATTTTCTTCTTCCTGAAATTAATTAATTAATAAGGAGATAGCTAGACCTAGACATATAAGCAAAGCTTTCTTTGGATTAAAAACCCATCACTTTTAATAAAATTAATTAAGTTTGATCAAACCCATTTGGGATTCAATGGTTCTTATTTCCATGTATTTGATTTATTTCCATTTTTTAGCTTGTTGAAAAAAATATCAGGCAGCTGAGAAATTCTGTGGTTAAAGCAAGTGGAGAAGGATCCATTTTAAGTCTCTTGGCTGGAGAGACAAAATTAGAATATTATAATAAGAGATAGAAGTTTCAATATCTTTGTCGTGCAATCGTTTCTGTCATATACGCCCCCCCCCAAAAAAAAAAAAACCCTAACCCTAGTTCAACAACGGTAATCTCTCGTAAGCCTTTTGTTTTATCACTTTCTTTTGAGGCTCGCACGTGACTAAATTATGCACGTGTCTTGTGCTTGAGCATGCTTTCTTTTTAAATTGTATAATATAAACTCATTTATAGATATAATTTTATTTTAAATTTATATATAAATGTATTTTTTTCTTTTAATGTAAAAAACATTTGTTCGTGTTAAAAAATGCAATCACGTATATTCTTTTTATAATTTAAAGAACATGTGATTTTTATCATATGTTTAAGTTGAAATTACATAAATAATTGGGTAGTATAAAAACTTAATTGTTTTACTTTTAAATACCATATCAATTGTTGTTTTATAATAAGTTGATATAATAGAGTTTTTGAGTATGGATGGATTAGAAATGAAATTTCAAAAAGTATGATACTATGCAATTAATATTTTTTTAATGCTATTTGCTTTATCTTTTGGTTGGTCCAATGGGATTCTTCATTCTTTGAAAGAAGGCGATCAATGGAAGAGCAGTGGGTGAAGAACTGAAAATGGGCTTCAAAAGTGGATTAGGGATCATCCGGTAAAAGATGCTTTAAGAGTGTCCTTCTCTACGTCTTTGTGTTGCTTAAAGCCGTCTTGGACCCAAAAAATAGTGTCTTGGAAGCTTAAAAGAAGGAAAAGATGAAAGTATTGGGTTGTCTTAAAAAAAGACATGGTTCTTCCTTTGATGTCTTTTGTGTACATACACTTTATTGACATTACTCTCGTCTAGTTTTATCGGTTGGTTAAAAAAAAAAAAAAAGCATTAGGCTCACTTTTCTTTTGGGAAAAATGTTAAAATGTATGCAAAGTACACTTAAATTTACATTTTGTAGTCTCGTTTTAAGTTTGACCCTCAGTAAAAATCTCTTAAAGAAGGTAATTTTTTTAATTTTAAAATTATTTAATCATATGTTGCATTATAATTGATATAAATACAAATGTATGTATAAATTTTTGTTTTCTTAACACGTATCTTTTACACAATTTTTCATAACTTTAAAATAAGTGACAAATATTCAATTTCTATGATTTAGATTTATAAATGAGTGTATAAAGAAAATTACTTGTTTACGTCTCAACTGTTAGTAAAGTGTAAAATATTGGGTATCCAATAATCCTATCCCAAAATTAATTTACAAATATTACTTTGAAATGATCATTGCTTTCATAAGGAGAATAAGTATTGGAAATTGTCTTATGCTACTTTCTTTTTAATATTCCAGTAATAGCAGGCCTCCAAAAATCAAGGTGGATCTTGAGTTAAATGGTGCAATTTACGAATGAAGAGATATGTCTTATAGAAAATCTTCCGATAATTTTAATAGAGTTATACATGAAAATATGGGCCATTGGATTTGTAGGTGGTATACTGTCCATTTGTATATATTATATTTATATTATATATAAAAATTTAAATTATAATTTATTTAGATTTTTTTTTGTCAATTAAGTAACACATTATTAGTATTTAAAATTATGATAATTATCTTTATTAAAATATTAGATATATTCTCGATAATTACAATACTATAGTTTAGTTAAAATAAATATTAATTTTTTAAGATTTTAATAATCTGTGCAACACATATATTTATAATTACTATTTTCAAAAGTTCTAGAAAATCTTACAAAATTAGGAAGGAATTCATAACATTTAGATTATTAAATATGGATGGAAAAATGTATGTACTTTTTATGTAAAAGTATTATATATAAATAATATTTTTTTGTTATAATAATAAATAAAAAATACTCACTCATAATAAATTTTTATTATTAAATATGTTTATTATTTTTATAATGCATTAATATTATTATTGAAGTAATAATCAATTATATTTAATTATAATATTTCAAAGTTTATCGTTCTGATTTTCATTTCTAAAATCATACAAATTAAATGAATATAAATATATAGATAACTATATAATATTAAAATTATTGATTATGAAATACATAATAAAAGAGGGAGAAAGGAACTTTTAAAATCAAACATCAATACTTGTTGTAGTTTAAAATTATGACTTGAAATGATTGTAGAAATTTAATTAATGTATTTACAAGGGTAGTGTTACATTGAAGATTAAGACATGTATAAATATAGAAAAAAGAGAATCTACTTTTCCTGAAAGTGATTTTAGGAAAAGTATATTAGTTGCAATAAACTAATATACAGCTTATAAAGTATATTAGTTGTATACAACTAATATACCATTAAATGATTTATTAACACTCCCCCTCAAGTTGGCGCGTATATATCAATCATACCCAACTTGCTTAGGGAGCCATATAATGACTTCTTGGAGACTCCTTTGTTAAACATATCTGCAAGTTGCTCTTCTGTGGAATAAAAGGAAAACTAATAAGTTTTGCATCTAACTTCTCTTTTATGAAGTGACGATCAACCTCTACATGCTTAGTGCGATCATGTTGTACTGGATTTTGTGATATATCAATAGCTGCCCGATTGTCACAATACATCTGCATAGTATTTTTGAGTTCGAAACCCAAATCTAATGACAAAGTTCTTATCCACAGCAATTCACAAACCCCATGAGCCATACCTCTATACTCGGTCTCAGCACTAGATCGTGCCACCACTTTCTGCTTCTTACTTTTCCATGTAACCAAATTTCCTCCCACAAAGGTGAAATAACCCGATGTTGACTTTCTATCTGTAATACTTCCTGCCCAATCTGCATCTGTGAATCCACAGACTTCAAGAGGATTGTTGTGTTTAGAGAACATTACTCCCCTTCCTGGACTCGATTTCAAATACCTTAAAATTCTCAAAACAACATTCATATGGTTCTCACTTGGATTGTGCATGAACTGACTCACCACACTTACTACATATGCAACATTTGGTCTAGTATGAGCTAAGTAAATCAAACGTCCAACCAATCTCTGATAGCGAGCTCGATCAAGTGGTATCTGATCTGGATACTCTGCTAAACAATGGTTTTGCTCAATAGGAGTGTCAATAGGTTTGCAATCCAACATACCTGTCTCTGTTAGCAGATCAATAATGTACTTCCTCTAACACAGATATATTCCTTCTCTTCCTCTGGCTACCTCAATTCCTAAGAAGTACTTTAGTTCACCTAAGTCCTTCATTGCGAATTCAGAGGCTAACTGTCTTTGTAATTTATCCATCTTAATAGTATCATCACTAGTGATTACCATATCATCAACATAAATGATTAGGGTTGTTACCTTCCCTCGTTGATGTTTGAAAAATAGAGTGTGGTCTGAATTACTCTGTCTGTAACCAACCTTTTGCATGAACTGTGAAACCCTTCCAAACCAGGCTCGAGGGGATTGCTTGAGGCCATACAAAGACTTCCTCAATTTACATACAAATTTACCAGGAGAATCAACTACATACCCAGGTGGAAGACTCATATACACCTCCTCGGCTAATTCTCCATGAAGAAACGCATTCTTGACATCAAACTGTCGAAGTGGCCAGTTTAGGTTAATAGCAAGTGAGAGCAGAACCCGAATCATGTTCATTTTGGCAACAGGAGCAAAAGTCTCATCATAGTCTACACCATACGTTTGAGTAAACCCTTTTGCTACAAGACGAACTTTATATCGATTTACGGATCCATCACCATTATGTTTTATAGTAAACACCCATCGACAATCAACTGCCTTTTTTCCTTGTGGTGGTGACACAAGTTGCCAAGTATCATTTTTCTTTAACGCATCCATCTCTTCAGCTATTGCCTTCCTCCATATTGGATCTCCCAACGCATCCTGCACTTTATTAGATATACACCAGATATTTGATTCACAAATGATTTATGTGACTTAGATAATCTTTTAGTGGACATGTAATTGGCTACTGGGTATTTTGATTTTGCATGAATATTTGGTTCATACCTTTTGGCTGGTTGACCTCGAGTAGACCTATTTGGTAACACATACTGTCCAACATTAGACTCGATGCTATTAGTATCAGTAGGTGTACATACCTCAGATGAGTGACCTTCAGTACCGGGGAGTTGTTGATCAAGGGTATCTGAGGGTACAGTTGTGTCTTCAATGTCATTTGTTGTAAGTGAATTTGGTGCTTGAATACTTGAAGCATCTGCTTCTGCAATGAATTGTCTCTTTGAAACATCAGTTGGTGATTCACCTAATGCATCCCCCTCACCATGATACAGTTCTTCGAAATATGTATTCTCCCCCTGACGAGCAGTATCAAGTGAGGAAAAATAACTCATGTCCTCAAAGAAGGTGACATCCATAGTAACATAATACTTTCTGGTTGTTGGATGAAAGCACTTGTACCCTTTCTGATAACTTCCATAACCAACAAACACACATTTAATTTCCCGGGAATCTAATTTAGACCTTTGATTTTTAGGAATATGCACAAAAGCAACACAACCAAATACACGGGTAGGAAGATTATGAAAGGATGATAAGGAGACGTAAGATGCGAGAATCTGAAATGTGATGTTTCCGTTAAGGACACTAGACGGGAGATGATTGATGAGATGGGAAGAAGCCTGTACAACATCACCCCAAAGGTATTTTGGCATATAAGCACTAAATAAGAGTGCACGAGCCATATCAAGTAAATGACGATTTTTTCTTTCAGACACTCCATTTTGTTCCGATGTTTGCGGCCAAGTAGTTTGGTAAATAATCCCATGTGTTTTGAAATTTTTTTGAAAGACACGATTAACATATTCCCCACCATTGTCAGAACGGAGGATCCAAATGATGGCATTATATTGTGTTTGAACGAAGGTATGAAAATTTTGAAAAACTGAAAAAACTTCATCTTTTGTTCTAAGAAGAGAAATCCACGATAACCTTGTACAGTCATCGATAAATGAAACGAAATATCTCATACCCGATATAGTTGGCTCTTTAGATGGTCTCCAAACATCAGAATGAATTAATTCAAAAGGAATAGTACTTTTATTAGAAATACTTGGAGAATAAGTAATACGATGGCTCTTGGCCAAAACACAAGTCTCACAATGTAAAACAGTCTCATTAACACCAATAAATAAATTGGGCATAGTTTTTTTCATAAGACTAAAAGACGGATGCTCTAAGCGGCGATGCCACAACCAAATTTCACTTAGCTTATCGGAACTAGAAGTCAATGCAGTGCTTGCCCTTGCTCCTGGTTTCTCCCCTCCGTAGTTCTGATCTAAACGGAACAATCTGCCCCTCAAATACCCTCGACCAATTATTGCCCTGGTAAGAAGATCCTGAAAAAACACATACATAGGATAAAAGGTTACAAAGCATTTAGACTCAAGGTTCAACTGTGAGACAGAGATTAAGTGATGAGATAAGTCAGGTACATATAAAACATTATGGAGCTGTAAAGATGGAGTGATATAAACTGACCCCTTTCCTAAGACAGGAAAGACCTCACCATTAGCATTCGTAACATAAGACACTGGTGGGGGAAATACCTCATTAAAATAAGATTTATCATAAGTCATATGATCAGATGCACCAGAATCAATAATCCAAGTATTAGACCCAATAGAGTGAGAAACATTTAAAGTCATACCAATCTTACCACGAACAACTATTGAAGCTGTAGGGATACCTCCACGTTCCATAGGATGATTCTGTCCATAGTAGTCTGTTTCTTGGAAAATTTGCACGGCAACTGCTTTTGCTTTAGAGCGATACCTATTTTGTCGTTTTACTGCATAATAGTCTGCTTTTGGTTTCAAGTGTGGATATAGTTTCCAACAAGTCTCATGAAGATGCCCCTGTTCATTGCAATAAGAGCAGGGAGAACGAGGACGATTAGTAAAACCCAGTGAAGGTCCCTACTGATGAAGTGGAATTGAATTTTGCTGCTGGAGGAAGGGTGTCTTTGATTTGGCTTGAATGGCTAGGCTTGATACCTCAACATGTCCTAATGAAGACTCTCTTGCTGAGATTCGTCTTTACGGATGTATGTAAAGGCAGTAGTCAAGCTCGGAGGGTCGGACATTCGAAGTAGTTCGCCTTTAGCACTATTATGTTTAGTATCAAGACCTCTTAAAAAGGCATGTACTCGTTCAAACTCCTTCTCCTTCCGGTACCACAAAAAGTATTCTGAATTTTTAATTTTACACGGGCGTTTCTGGTCAATTTCAACTCTTACATTTTTCAGCTTGGTAAAAAAGAGAGATACTTGTTGCCCATTTTGTTGCATGCCAGCAGCTTTGCACATGAGTTCATGAACTTGAATAAAGTCAGACTCATTTTTATAAATATCGCTTAAGGTATTCCATATAGACTCAGCAGTTTCACATTCATCCACCATTTGTAATATATCATCAGTGATTGCTCTAAATAGAATTGACCTGACAAAGCCATCAACATCTTCCCACCTAGTATAGGCGTCTATATCATCTTGGCTAGGAGCCCTAATTGATCCAGATACATGTCCCATCTTATGCATCCCACGAAGATAAACAAATATAACTTTTTTCCATGTTCGAAAATTTGTACCATTAAGTTTAGTACCCCCGAAAGAACCAATTTTTGAACTCTTAACAGAAACTTCAAAATTTGGAACTTCATGAATTCTGGAAACTTGATGTTGTCTTGAATCTTCCATTGAAATAATAATAAAAAGTATATTGTGCAGTGGAATAAAAATTTTGAATTTTTTTTGGTGGGTTGGGCTGATAAATGGGCTGTTTGAATGTTTGGGCTGATGGGCTTGAATTAGGAGCTGATAGGTTAGGGTTGGGCTGAGGGGCTAGGGTTGGGCTTGATAATTAGGCTTATAGCTAATAATTATGGTTTTTTTTTAAATCTGAAAACTTAAGAAACATAAAGAAACAATTTTAAGAAACTGCACACCAGGTTTCGGTTGGTCGGCAACGGCGCAGGGGTGTGCAGGTGGCACGAAGCTGGACGCTGCGCGGGGCTGAACGGCGCGCAGGGGCGCGGGGCTGAACGGCGCGCTAGGCTACGCAGGGTTGAACGATGCGCTGGGTTGAAGGGTGCGCTGGGCTGAACGGCGTAGGGCTGCGCAGGGTTGAACGGCGCAGGGCTGCGCAGGGTTGAACGGCGGAGGGCTGCGTGGTGGATGAAACGGGCTGAACATCGCGGACTAGACGACGCGGGTGGACGACGGATCTGCAACTGTAGCGCGAGCTAAACAGTTTGAGAAAACGTTGGCGCTAGGCGGCGCTTCTATTTAGAAACCGGTAATTTTTTTTTCTTTCCTACTATGATACCAAGTAGAAAATTCAATTAATGTATTTATAAGTGTAGTGTTAAAGTGAAGATTAATATATGTATAAATATAGAAAAAAGAGAATCTGCTTTTCTTAAAAGTGCTTTTAGGAAAAATATATTAGTTTTTAGGAAAATTATATTAGTTGCATACAACTAATATACAGCTTATAAAGTATATTAGTTGTATAACATTAAATGATTTATTAACAATGATAAGAAAAAATCTTATTTATCATATCATTATGTGAGTCATGTTTAAAATAAATTAGAATTAGTACCGGGGGATAATTTATATTAAATTAATAACCATTTACATTAAATATATTTTTGATATTTTATATTATTATAAAAAATAATTAATATCTTAATATTTTTATAACATATTTTTCAAAATTAACAAGTCATACTTATATTTACATATTTTTGTATTTTTTTTTATATTATGGTAAAATTTTGTCATATTTTTATATAGAATGAAACATATTACATCATTTGTCCGATTGATATATATTCCCTATTTTAGTAACTATGCAAATAATTAATTACAGAGTCGGGACTTAATTCATAATCAAAGTGTGTTACAATTTGCAAGTCTAACCTCATCCACCTGGTAACTAAATAAACTACCGTTAATCAGGTAAGAGCCCAAGCCCGAACCCACCTTCACTTGATTTCTTAGGCCACTACCCTTTTCTTCTCTCGCGCCTTTGAACTCCTTGCCGGCGTCACTACTTCGCGCCAATCTCACCAGTCGCTTCTCAGACGACTCCCAAGTGAATTAGTGTTATTCTACCTTCCTCTTTTTCTTTCCATATCTTATTTTATATCCAAACTAAATATCAGTTTTAGGCCTAAAATCATTACCTTTAGTTATGGGCTTATATATATTTCTTGTTTATGTTAGTTGGGTTTGTGTGGACCATCAAAGCAATTCTTTCAAAAACTGCAGCCTACCTTTATTAATTATGGGGTTTATCTATTTCTTGATTGTTAGAGAACGGGCAAATCGGTTCTATAAGCATACTTCTACGGAGCACAAGTTTCGTGTGACTGATATTGCCGTAGAATGATTTTGAATAATACAGTGGTAACTTTTTCATTTTTCATATCCTGGTTTTGACCTAGGCAATTCCAAATAGTGTGCTGCAATAAAGCTTTTTCACATTGCAAGGGGCCATTCCCATATAATTTTTGAGTCCATTAAAGTATTTGGTTTCTCAATTCAGTTTCACACTTTTATTTTTGTCTCAACTCAAATTTATAAGGATTACCTAGTTTCTCAAATTACAAGTCCCTTTTTGACCCGAGAAAAGATTAATTAGCATATATATCACTCGTTCTTTAATCTTTCCTCTTATTACCCTGTAGTGGTTTTGCATATTTTCGTGATATCTGTAAGCGTCATGAACTATTGGGCATTATTTTTCGAATTTCTTTAGTATTGACGACATGTTTATATTTTGATCTTGATATTCCAATAAGTATTGTTTTCCCTTCAGTAAGTGATGCTGACCCTAGTGTTAAGAAAACTAAAGTCTTACATCGGTCAGAGACTCTGATTTCGTTGCATTTATAAGCCTATAGTAATCCTTCCTCTTGTTTTTTTTTTGGAGAAAATTAGGCCATTAAGTTCTACATGGTATCAGAGCTGGGTTCTTGGCTCTCGAGCACCCCTGAAGCTCACCCCGTTGGCACTCAAGGCACACTCCGCCCACTCTTCTATGCCAACATGGAAGGGGAATGTTAAGGAACCTAAAGTCTCACATCGACCAGAGACTCTATTTCTAATGTACTTATAAATCTATGAGAACACTTCCTCTTCAAGATTTTTTTTAGAGGAAGTTAGACCATAGATTTCTAGATGTTTTTTATGCTGCCAATCAAGATGGCAAAATATATGTTGCTGCACTTAATGCTGATAGCAAAGCTAGCAACAAGTATGAATTGCATATTATCCTTTCTTTTCCCTGCCACATGTTTGTTTATTTTCTTCTTATCTATTTAAAAGGCATACAGGCTGCATATACAGGTTATTATTTTTACCTTGTACATAAAGTAGATTTGTGCACATGTTTACAACGCTGTGAACCTTACCTTATTTGTGATTTTTTACAATTATCTGCTTTAATTTCCTCTAGTCATTCCATTCTTTGATTTTTGAGCAGCAAAGCTGTTACTTCTTGACTTATGATACAAGTGGAAACTTCTTGATAGCTGGATTGGTTCGAATTTGGCTTGTGTTATAATTTTCCCTCTTGCTATCTAAGATATTGTCTTGGCTATTTCTTGCAGAAGCTTTTTCTATTGCTGTTTTTTTTTTTTCACCCTCACCTGCACGACTATTTACAAGTTTTCATAGTAGGGATACACATTTCTGCTTAGTGTGCTTTTACCATAGGATAGTAAACGCAACTATTAGAAGGCCTTTAGATATGTAAATCTACTAATTTCAAAAATTAATTTCTATCCTATATGGAGCATGTCAGCACGTCAGTTACAAAAATCTCAATATATTCTAGTGAGCCTGGGTATCCATATGCAGATTGTCTTGTGCTCTTTTTCAGTTCTCTTATCTCCTCTTCCTTGAAGTTTTATACTAGGTTTTTTACTTTCGGTCCCATAAATAATATTCTTGTTGTTGAAAAACAAATCTGCTGCAATTCTTAAATGGCTTCAGATGCTTCCATAAGACATGTAATGCACGACGAAAGCACTAATGTACCAATAATATAGAAGCATTTAGGAAATAAAAAAGAGATGAGTAAAGTTTAGACTAACCAGACTTACTTTCTTAGAATATATCATCGTATTTGCGTTATGAAACAAATTCAAAAAAACTATTATCTAGATAAATACTCTAACAAATCTAAAATATGATAAGTCTGACCATGTTATCAATCTTTAAACGAGCACTTTAACAACTCTAGAGTTGGACTAACCTAAAGATATTGTTTTATCTCACGGATAAAAGGACTTCGATTTTCAAACGGAAGAAAGAATCATTATTCTTAAAATATTAGAAATAAGAGAAAAAAGAAGAAAATAACTTCTTTAGTATTACTAAGTTGATTATTTTCTAGAATGACTTATACAAGCATAGGACCTAGCTATTCAAAGTTGAAAAGTCCCTAGAATAGTTCATAAAATTTTTATGTGGGATTTTATTAATACACACAAAAAGAACTATAAATAAAGGTATGGGAGACTCTAGTAGTACATAAAAGTTAGAACTCTAAACAAATTAAATTACTTTCTTTTTTCTAATCTTGTTCCGTGCTATTCTTCTCCACTTATTTAAAACTAGTCCTCAAGTTTTCTTCAAATGAGTATGATAATGCTTGTAGTATTCATGGACCTTCAAAATTAGTTTTTCTTGTTGTTCCACTTACTTGAATAATATTAGCCAAATATTATATACATACTCACATTTATAATTAATATTTTCAACAAGTTTTGAAATAATGAAATATGACTCAATATCTTGAAGATGATTTGACAATTCTTGTTGCTTTGGAAAATAATTTATTGTGATGTTAAATCATTGATTTTATTTAAAAGTAGTGAAGACACTTGATTCTTTAACTTCAAGAACATCTACAAATGCCATGATATTTGAATTTTCCTTTATGGAAATAATTTTGATTTGAGACTAACTTACCTTGTAAAGAGTTTCCTCTTCAAATTCTTCCTTTTGAATCTGTATGATTTCTAATATAGGTTTGTTGGCTTCAATGATATCATAATTTTTTTCTTCGACTAAAACTTTCTCAAGAACCTTGTTTTCAAATGATTGTTTTTTTCACTTTTAAAGCTCTAGGTGAGTCTTTCTTTTACACTTGAGCAAGATCTTGATTTTGACTTTTTCCATAATCCTTTTGAACATGAGCTTGATTTATATTTTTGTTTAATAATACCAATGATGCAAACAATTTATTAAATGCTTGATTAACCTCTTGGCGAAATTCTTGAAATTCTTTTCGTGAAATACCTTTACTATACTCCATTGTATGGATTGAAGCAATCTCTAAGGCAATGGTACAAACGATTTGATCAGTTTATGTTGCAACAGAAGTACACATGATCATTGTGTGTATTTTTGCAAGCAATAAAATGAGTCTTTTATCTATCTCCTATTGTACGTCGATAATATGTTGATTGCATCGAAGAGCCAAGCAGAAAGTGAGAAGTTGAAGGCTCAACTAAGTCAGGAGTTCGAGATGAAAGATTTGGGAGAAGCCAAGAAGATTCTCGGTATAGAGATAAGCAGAGACAGGAAGAAGGGGAAGCTTAGTTTGACCCAGAGTCAATATTTGAAGCGGATACTACAACGTTTTGGTATGAATGAATAGACAAAACCTGTAAGTACTCTACTAGTTTCTTAATTCAAGCTTAGTGCTTAATTATCTCCTAAGAATGATGCAGAACGAGAATATATGGCAAAGGTACCATATGTAAATGCAGTTGGTAGCTTGATGTATGCAATGATGTGTACAAGACCTGACATTTCACATGCGGTTGGTGCTGTAAGTAGGTACATGCATGATCCTGATAAAGGACATTGGTTGGTTGTGAAATGGATTTTACCGTATATTATAAATACTGTAGATGTTGGTTTAGTATTTAAGCAGGGTAATACCATTGGTCAATGTGCAGTCAGATATTGTGATTCCGACTATGCAGAAGATTTAGATAAGCGTCGATCAACTTCTGGTTATGTGTTTACTCTTGCTAGAGCACCAGTAAGTTGGAAGTCTACCTCGTAGTCCACAATTGCTTTGTCTACTACAGAGATAGAGTATATGACAGTTACAAAGGCTGTGAAGGAAGCTATTTGGTTACGAGGTTTGCTTGAAGACTTAGGAGTTGGTCAAAAACATATTAAGGTGTTTTGTGATAGTCAAAGTTCTATTCATTTAGCAAAAAACCAAATCTACCATGCACTTACAAAGCACATTGACGTTCGTTATCATTTCGTGCGAGAGATTATTGAAGAAGATGGAGTACTAGTTCAGAAGATTAGTACAATAGAGAATCCCACAGATATGATGACCAAGTTGGTAACAACAATCAAGTTCAAACATTGTTTGGACTTTATTAACATCCTACAAATCTAAATTGGCACTGGCATCGTTGATCTAGTAATTGAAGAAATCATTTAAAATCACTATGTCACTAAGGTGTAGATTTGTTATATAGCTCCTTAGTGAGAAAATTAGAAAAGTCCCACATTGGTTAGGAATGGAGATGGGAGTTGGATTTGGGGCTATAAATAAAGCCCTAATTCACCATTTGTAAACATCCTAAAATTTGTAAATCTTCCTCTTTTGTAAAAGTAATTGATTAGCTCAATTTTGCCCAATTAGTTGTAATTTGGAGATAGTGGAAGTGATCAACGACGCCCGAGGACCTAGGTAACATTTATATCGAACCTCGTTAAATTTTTGGTGTTATTATTTTTCTACTTTAATATTTCTGTTTCAATATATGTTTTAGTTTATTTTAGCATTATATTTTCAATAGCATTATTTTGTCGGGTTAGTTTGAGTTTTATTTATTTAAATCATAAGTTAATAGTAACTATTTAGAATAGAGAAAATATACTCGATTTTCCCAACACTTATTAATTACTTAAATTTTCACCTTCTCCATTGTGTTCATTTTACTTTGCAACCCTCTCTCTCCCTTTCTTTTTGTCTGCTTTTGTTTCTTTTAGAGCCTATTTAATTACTCTTTAATGGCTTAAATACTAATTTAAAAATAAGAGCTTTTATTTACTGATTTAGAGTTGAAGAAACAATGCGTCCAATTAAGTATTAAGATCGTTGTGTATATTCCCTGTGGTGTGATGTTACTAATGTCATAAATGCAACAAATATTAAGTGTATCGAGGAAAGGGCTTTCTCTCGTTAAAATTTGTATGGTTTAGTGGTAGCTTGATTCAAATTTGTATAGAACCCAATATTTTTAGATTCCATTAGAACCATTTCCTTTTTACTAGTGCTCCACCATTAACACATTGCCACATGAAAGCCTTATTTCTTGTATGCAATTGTGTTTATGAATGATCTAAATAAGCTTTAAGGTAGGAGCAAGTTTTCCTGCAAATCGAATCCAAGACATTTATACAATAATGTTGGGCATTGATCAAACCCAAAAGGTTAACTTATTAGGAGTAACACATTCCAACGATATGTCCAATTTTTTCCCTTATATGTGACTCATTCGTACACTTTCTCGAACGAGAACACATTTGGCCCCCTATTGAACCATGCCTCTATACCAAGGAACAATCATTTACCCATATTCTCTTTAATTGGGCATATACTCCATCAAGGTCACCACAATCACATCTACATATCCAATTTGCTATTTATAATTTTTCAATATAGAACTCGTTCGCACACTCTCTCACATTTACCCCTTTTGATAGTAAGCTCAAACCTAGCTTGAAGGGTACGCCACTCACGGATATAAGTTATTACCAGCGAGTGGTTGGTAAGTTGATCTACCTAACAATCACCAGACTTGACATCACATATTTTGTAAGTATTGTAAGCCAATTCATCCACTCCTCGACACTTGAGCATTTGACCATTGTTAAAAGGAACTTACGCTACTTAAAAGGATCAGTGGGTCGTGATATCATCATTAAGAAAAATGACAACACACAAATCATGGGGTATTGTGCTGATTGGGCAAGGAATGTAATCGATCGTAAGTCAACCACTGACTATGGTACATTTGTCGATGGAAACTTAGTCACATGGAAGAGTAAGAAATAAACTATCATTGCCAGATTAAGTGCCGAAGTTGAGTATCGTGCAATGGCTTCAAGTGCGTGTGAGTTGATATGGCTTAAAGGTCTTCTATGTGATTTAGGTGTTCCTATAACTCTTCCTATGTCCTTATTTTGTGACAATCAGGCAGTCATGCATATAACATCAAACCTAGTGTTTCACGAGAGGATAAAACACATTAAAATTGATTGTCATTACGTTCGTGAACAAGTTCAATCACAAGTGATTCAGACACATTATACAAGAAGTTTTGACCAACTGGTTAACACCTTCACCAAGCCCTTGACTTCTCATCAGTTTCAACGACTTCTGTCCAAGCTTGGATCCATAAACCTTCTTGATCCAGTTTGAGGGAGAGTATTGGATATTAGTCCTTAATTCAAGGAATAAACATAAGAATCTTAATTCAAGGAATAAACATAAGAATCTTAATTCAAGGAATAAATATAAGAATCTTAATTCAAGGAATAAAACAAGGACTTTAATTCAAGGAATAAAACAAGGAATCTTTAATTGAAGGAATAAAAAAAGGAATGCTTAATTAAATGAGTAAAACAAAGAATCCTTAATTAAATGAGTAATCAAAGAATAATTAATTTAAAGAGTAATTGAAGGAGTAATTTTTTTTATATATAGCTATACAATTGTAATGAAAACATAAAGAAAATAATACAAACTAAAAAACTTTTTTGTATAGAGTTATTTCTTGTTTTTCAAGACATTCATGTCTGTACTTTTCTTTCATTTTTTTTATAAAAATAAAGTTAAAATTAACCCATTACATCACTTGTCAAAATAACCATTATATGGAAGAATGTAACCTTAATTTAATTTTGGTCAGGATAGTTGTGTTATATGGTATTTTTCTTAAAAAAAAAAAGGCAATAGCCAAATAGTTAGTAAAAGCTTGCATGAGTACTTTGATATATTACACCCCTATTTGCACTAAGAAGGAGGATTGTAGCAACTACCTTTTTTGGGATGTAAAACTTAAATTAATATTGTGACCACCAATATAACCTAATAAGTTTACAATTTTTTTATTGTTTTCACATTATATTTAATGTTAATATTTTAGATTTATAAAAATGTCATTTTATCTTTACTGTATTTATCATATGCCAATTAAATTATTTTTGTTAATTTCTAAAATTTACATTGATAGGGTGTGGAAACAACAAAAATAAGTGGCAATACCCTCACCCTAAGCTCAACTGCTACACTCTTCACATGATGCATGTGTAACATCAGATTCAACAATACATGGGCTATGCATGACATGGCCTACTCTTGGTTTTTAGATTTTAATATTAACCATGAAATTCATGCTTTGCTTTGCAATCAGGGAAATAGTACATTTATAGCTGAAATCTATATGATGGAAACCGCAGTCCTAGAATTGGAAACAATTGCTTTGCTGGCTGATGGCAAAAAGGTTACCTACAATATATATAGCCTCTTCAGTCTTCTCCAACCCAAAACCTTTCTCTTACTCAACACCTTTTTTTTTTCCTTCAAAGTGAAAAATTGAATAATCAAAGTTTGAAACCAAACAATCCCCAAAGATGCTTTGAGTCTTTGACCGTCTGATTTGCGCAATTGGGCAATCTGAAAAGGATTAAACTTAGAAAGTGATGAAAATCATGCAAACCAACATAGAGATCAAATATGGGACCATTTCTCATTCACTTGCAAATATTATATAATACTATACTTTTCAAAATAAAATATCTAATTTTCTCTTCAGTGCCTGCCTGCTGTTCCCAATGGGAAAAGGGAGAGAGTAGTAAGAAATATGCATTGTATGTAATATTATATTAATATGTTTTGTAAAAGATAAAGTGATGAAATGCAAGCTAAGAGATAACAAGAGGAATTATTTATTGCCATACACCAATAATTCAAGTTAATAGTACGTAATAATCATAAAGGAGACAGAATAAGAAGAGTTAAAAATTATCCTACTTTTTTTTTTCTTTGTACTCATTTAAATTTATAATTTTAAATTATCATTAATTGTGACCAACACATTAACATTGGTACAAGACAAATGTATAATTTTTAAAAATAGCATTAGAGTGATAATAGAAATTAAGTTAAAAACCCACCCAACAGCAAGATCTCTCTTCTTTAGATTCTTTTTATCTGATCAGACCTCTTCTTACAGAGAACATGTCCCTTTATTCATTTAAAAAAGAATTCTTTTTCATAAATTGTTGTGCCATGCATCATCACTATATTGCACAAGTTAAGAAAAAGTGTAATGTTACAAATAATGATGTGTAACATTAATGGTTGTTCTAGAACAATTTTTGATTGTATATTGTATTAGTACAATAGAGAGAGAGTTGTACACTTGTCATGGAATATCACTAGTGACAATGCTTGGAAATCAGGGTGCTGAGGGTTTTTCTTTTTCGCTGTTTTCGGGTGGTGGTTACAGAAAATAAAGCAGATGCAACACACAAATACACATGTTTCTTTTCTTTCTCTTTTCCCCCCCTAAATATTTCACTGCTAATTATCTCTTCCTTCTATCCATTCTTCCCTTTTTTTCTTTCACCTGCACGTAAATATTATAGTTGATATATAAATACCCATTTTTAGTGTAGGTTGAGTGCAAGATGTAGGATTAAGATTTTAACCTAACTAAGACATCACAACCTTTTGAACTGGACTCTAAAAACAGGAGCATACTCTAAACAATTTGCAATTAAACTAGGTAAAGAAAAGCAGCCATTTAAACTTTTCTCGAAAGAAATTACAATCAATCTTCAGTTAATTTACCAAATTAAACTTGATTTAATAATATATTCTTCTTAAAATAATTAATCAAACATAAATTACGTACTAATATAGCAACCCTTGTATGGATCAATATTTTATATTGTGTCGTGTTCGTTCAAACAACACAGATTCTAATTATTGTACTACTATTCTATTCTTAGTTCGCATTTATCATGACAGTACATAAATGTTCAGGTTCATGAACATTATTTATATATATATAAATATTATATTTGAGAAATTTCATTTTCATTATATATAAAAAATTATGTAATATAATTAAATTAAATATGAAAAGAGAGGCCATCAATATCCTCAAGAAAATGAAGAAGAAAAAATATAGTGTTCTGAATTTCTGATATCCACACCTCCATATTCAACTATTCTTGTGTGTCTTACCAACTTGAAACATTGTCGTTTTTTTCTCAATTAGGGGTCTGACTATTTGCTCCTTTAATACATCATGCAACATGTCTCCTTATCGGCGTCTACATCATATCATTATAAGCCCCCACTCATTCATTATATAAAAAACTTCTTTAAACATGAACATAACATATGCAAAAATTGATTAATTTTTTTTTTAACAATTTATAATTCTCTTGCATTGTACGTCAGGAAAGTATAATATAATTTGGGAAAAAGGGACCAAAAAAAGTACAAACTTGATCTAGATAGATGACATACTCCTTTAAATATGAAATAAGTATATTTGATTTTTCATGATTTTTTAACTATCTAGTTACACTTTACATTACAATTTGATATTGATTTGCCTTTAATTTAACCAGTGATTAAAGTTGTGATATGCTCCGTGTTTATTTTGTATTATCATCCACAATCTATCATATCACCATTTTAAATATTTTTATTAAGGTTTGACTGTTTGAGGCAGTTCCATTAGCTTTATGTTTTTTTAGCTATATAAGTTAGCACATGTTAGATCTCCTAGTTGTACTTGTGAAGAGTATAGAGAGATAAGAAAAAAGAATGGTTTAATATTATATTGATGTATTTTAAAATGTACATAGAAAACCATATTTATAGGGTTGTAATAAGTGTAATACAAGTGAAATAGCATAAGTTTAGTACAAGTGTAGTATAAGTGAATTACAATATCAAATATAACTTAACATCCCTCCTCAAACTCAAGGAGAAAGAGAAACAATCAACTTGAGTTTGGAAACTAATTCTTGAAATCTGCCTGGTAAATGAGATTTGGTGAAGTCATCAGCTGTTTGATCTGTGGAGGATATTGATTTGAGACAAACAATGTCTTAAAGAACATGTTGACAAACAAAATGACAATCAATCTCAATATGTTTTGTTCGTTCATGAAATACATTATTGTGAGCAATCTGAATAGCACTCTGATTGTCACAATATATGATAGTTGCAGTTGATTGGAGAACACCCATATCAGCAAGTAACCAATGGAGCCAAAGAAGTTCTTGAGTGGTGTCAGCAAGAGCACGATATTCAGCTTCAGTGCTGGATCGAGAAGTGAGGGACTGTTTCTTGCTTTGCCAAGATATGAGAGAGTTTCCAAGAAAGAAACAATATCCAGTGGTATAGCGACGATCAATTGTATCACCTGCCCAATCAGCATCAGAGTAGGTGGAAAGAAGAAGATTAGACTTGTTGGAGAAGTGGAGACCATGAAACATGATGCCTTTGTTGTAGCGGAGAATGCAAAGAACCGCAGTATAATGGGTATACCGTGGAACAGACATGAATTGACTAACCAGATGAACAACATAGGCAATGTCAGGACGAGTGATTATGAGATAAATAAGACTGCCTACTAGTTGTCTGTATAATGTGGCATATGAGAGAATAATACCATCTAATGGAGTAAGTTTGACATTGGTTTCTAGAGGTGTTGATGCAGTTTTACAATCAGTAAGGCCAGCCCGATTAAGAATATCAGAAGAGTACTTTGCTTGAGAGAGATAATATCCTTGAGAATCAGATGAGATTTCTAGGCCCAAGAAGTAGTGGAGACGACGAAGGTCTTTCATTTCAAATTGATGGCTCAAAAACTGCTTGAGATCAATAATTCTATTAGAGTCATTCCCTGTTATGATCGTATCATCTACATAAAAGAGTAGAAGGGTTACACCAATGAGAGTCTTCCAAATAAAGAGATCAGAGTCATAAGAACTGGAAGTGAAGCAAAAGTCAGTAAGTGTAGAGCTGAATTTGGCAAACCAAGCCCGAGGAGCTTGTTTGAGGCCATAGAGAGCACGATGAAATCTGCATACTTGATGAGGTGAATGAGTGTATCCAGGAGGAGGTTTCATATAAACTTCTTCAGTTATGTCTCCATTGAGAAAAAAAATTTGACATCCATTTGAAACATGTTCCAATTTCGGGCAGTAGCAACAACAATGATACTTCGAACAGAGGTGAGGCGAGCTACATGTGCAAAAGTTTCTTCATAGTCAATTTCATATTCCCGTGTAAAACCATTTGCAACTAGACGAGCTTTATATCGTTCCACAGACCCATCTAAATGAGTTTTGATTTTGAAAATCCACTTAGAACCAATCAGAGATTTATTAGATGGAAGATCAACAAGATCCCATGTATGTGCTTTTGTTAATGCTTGTAATTCATCTGTCATAGCTTGCTGCCAATAAGGGTTAGAACTAGCTTCTCTATAGTTTTGGGATTCATAATGAGACAAAATAGTAGAGAAATATTGGTAATCATGAAGATGAAAAGGAAGACTACTTACACTAGTAGAACGACGAAGTGATGACTCTAGACAATCAAGTAGTTGGTCTTCAGAAGATGTTGTTATAGTAGGATCAATAGAAGGAACAAACACATCAGGAGAAGTCGTAATAGACGATGGTGAGGGTAATGGAGCAATGTCAGGAGGAAATAAATCAATAGTTGGGTCATTAAAAAATGAAAGTGAGGTAGGAGATGAGACATGAAATGAGGAAATAGAGGAAAACATTTTATGTTTCCAAAAGATGACATGACGAGAGATGCGCAATCGTTTAAAGATAGGGTCCCAACGACGATAGTCTTTGTGTTCTATTCCATACCCTAAGAAACAACAAAGACGAGCATGAGGTTCTAATTTATTGCGTTCATGAGGGTGAAGAAAAACAAAATAGGCACAACCAAACACTTTGAGTAGTTCATATGATGAAGAAGTACTATAAAGACGCTCATAAGGGGATTGATTGTGAATAATAGGCATGGGAACACGATTGATGGTATAAACAGCCGTAAGAGTTGCTTCACCCCAAAAGCATTCAGGACAAGAACTAGAAATGAGGAGAGACAAACAATATTAAGAATATGTCTGTGTTTTTGCTCAACTCTTCCATTTTGTTCAGATGTGCGAGGACAAAAATATTGAGAAAGAGTCCCATTTTGTTGAAGAAAATTTAAAAAAAATGTTTCTTTATATTTCATAGCATTGTCAGCTCTAAGTACTTTGATATTTTGAGAAAATTGGGTTTTAACCATTTGGGCAAAATCATAATAAATTTTGGGTAATTCAAATCTATGTTTCATGAGAAAAATCCATGTGAATCTTGAATAATCATCAATAAAAATGACAAAGTAAACACATCCCCACATAGTAGGATGTGGGGATGGACCCCAAACATCAGAATGAATTAAGTCAAAAGAGGAGACAGAAGTAGAATCATTTTTAATAAAACATAAAACAAGTTGTTTTCCCAATTGACAAGACAAACAATTTACATTATCAGAAATAGAAACAAATCCTAATTTACCAGAAGATACTAAGGGACAAAGACGTCTTATAGACATATAGCCTAGATGAGTATGCCATAGGTTGATAGGAGTAGTAGAAACAGCAACAAAAGTATGAGGAGAATTGGGTAAATGAAAGTTGATAAGTTCAAATAATCGTCCAAATTTATGGCCTATCCCAAGGATCTGTCCTGTCTATGGATCCTGCACATGACAACCATAAGAGGAAAAAGTAATAGTAAGATCAAGTTCACATAATTGACCAATAGAGATAAGATTTAGAGTAAGATTGGGAATATGAAAGGTGTCAGAAAGTGATATAGAAGATGTGGAAACTTTTCCTACAATATTAACGTGCATATGTGAACCATTGACAGTTTGAATTAAAGGTTTGGAGATGGAAGATTGTGTGGGAGAAAAGATGTGAGTATCATGAGTCATATGATTACAACAAGAAGAATCAAAATACCATAAAGATTTACCTGATGTGAGAGACAAGGTAGTAGTAGGAGGATTACTAGATTGTGAGAGAACATGTTTAAAAAGACCTTCAAGTTCTTGAGTAGAGAAGGTAAATTTGTCATGATTATCCTCAGAAACAACAGCAGTGATAGATGAGTTACTATTTTTACTTGAAGCATGTTGAGAGGGATTTCAAAAGCAATTTCTGTTAAAGTGTCCTCGACCCTTCTTGTGACAATATATACATACCCGAATGGGACATGTAAGAAGCTCATGATTGGGGTTGTGAGAGTAGGTGCAGCCTTCTTGTTTGAAGTCTTCTTTAGAAACTCCTTTAGGACGATAAAGGGGGGTGGCAAGAACAAAATCTGTATGATGAACTTTGAAAACCCTCATCTGAGTCTCTTTAGAACGAAGCTCAGTCACCACAGTATCTAAGGATGGAAAAGGACTCTGATGGAGTAAGGAAGCCCGAATAGGTTCAAATCGATCATGGATAGCCATGAGAAAAATAACAAGACGCTGTGATTATGGTAAGTTGCAAACATCTCAGCATCAATCTTGTTCGTCTAAGTTGGTTCAGAGAGAGCGAGTTGATCCCAAATAGTATGCATTTTAGAGATAAATTGGTTAATGGTTTGATCAGCCCTTTGGAGTTTGGTATAAAGAGTTGTTAGAAGTTGATATTGGTTGGCTAAATCTGTTGTAGTGAAACGAGCCTCAAGAAATTCCTAAACTTTTTTGGCAGTGTCAAAACGCCCAAATTCACCATAGATTGAGAGTAAGGTGGTGTTACAGAATCAGGTAATAATTTGATGATGTTTTCTCTCAATCTTCAAGGCGGTCGGCAAATAAGGAGTTGTTTTCAGTGATTTCTTGGATGGGTATAGGGATATCACCAGTTATGAAACGTCATAGCTTGCGTCCTTTAAAAAAAAATCATTGCTTATGCCTAGGATAGGTAGTTAGTATCATCAAGGGTGGTAGATATTGGTTTTGGGACATCATTTCGGTCCATTTTAACGAAATAATGGAGAAAATATATAGAAACAGTATAAAAGAGATATCCTTAAAAATGAAAAAAAGAGTTGAAAACAAGCCTGGAATCGAGTTGAGGTGAGCCGGGTTAGAGTGAGTCGAGTTAAGGTGAACCGAGTTGAGATGAGTTGGGTTTAGAGTGAACCGAGTTGAGATGAGTTGGGTTTAGAGTGAACCGAGTTGAGATGAGTTGGGTTTAGAGTGAACCAGGTTAAGAGTGAACCAAGTTAGAGTGAGCCAGGTTGCCTGTGATGAAGAGAGACAAAATTTTGATAGAAATTTTAGAGGTATATGAGAGGCTCTGATAACATGTGAATAGTATAGAGAGATAAGAAGAAAGAATGATTTAATGTTGTATTAGTGTGTTTTAGAATATATATAGAGAACCCTATTTATATGATTGTAATAAGTATAGTACAAGTGAAATAGTGGAAATATAGTACAAGTAAAATAATACAAGTAAAGTATAAATGAATTAAAATATCAAATATAACTTAATACTTCTCATAATTTCTTTTCATTAAGCAACAATTACTTCTCCTTTTGATTAAAAGTGTTTTTAAATGAATTAATGGTATGTTTGTTTTTCCTTCTAAAGACCCCAACAACAAAAAACTGATTCATCACCAAACGAGAAAAAAACATCACAAGCTGTTTAGAGTTCATACTTAGAAAGCATATTTTGCGCTTCCTAAGAGAAGCTATACGTGATTCTTTCCTAAAACAGCTTTTAGTATAAGCACAAACAAATAAACCTTAAGCATTTCTCCAGGAAAGGTGCTTTCATAATTTGTAGAATCAATGTTAGTACTTTTAGAAGAAGTAAATATATAGTACTTAATGTTAAGAAAAGTAGAGCCGTTAGTATGTGTTTTTTTTGTAAGTTGCTTAGTTAAAAAATAATCTAAAGAGAAAATTGTTGGACATAAAATTATTAGTAATAATTTAGAACATGATACTTTAGTAATTTATTTAGTAGATAAACATACATCTTAAATATTATTTCTCAAAAATAAAGATTATTTTTTCTAAAAATATAAATAATATTTCTTAAAATTTTAAATTATTTTTCATTGAGATTAAAATCTCAAAGTTATTTGAAATTGTTTTCACCAAAAGTAAAAGTGAATTCAAACGAGCCTATAATTTTAAACGTATAAAAATAATTACTAAAATACTATTTAAAATCATTTCTAACAAATTATTGCAAAACACATAAACACTCATCAACTACTTATTATCAAACCAAATTATCTTGAAACCGCTTTTAACAAGGTACTTACTTCAAACTACTTCTTTAACAAACACATCCACACAGTTTAATATATATATATATTAAATAGTTATATTATTTTTATATTTGTAATTGATACTCAAGTATTAAAACTTTCACACATAGCATTGAGCTATAAATTAAACACACTAAATTAGTGAAAATTTTAAAAGAATTGGATATTGACGTGTGATATAAATATATAATCTGAGTTTTAAAGAGTCCTAGTAATTATGTATTAGTAGAGTTTAAGGGTGAGAGGGTTGCATGGTAAGTTGGTTAGCAATTTCAGCACATGAAGAAGGCCAGCCCTTCCTCTTTTTTATCAGAACCTGATCCTTCTTGAATAGCGTTCCCAATTAGCAGAGAGAGGAGGAGGGTTTACACTGTTTCTGCAGCACCGAATATAATACTTGACCCTCTGTTGGATCTATGCCACGTATACATCTTCTGTGGACCCAATATTTAGTCTAGAGAATTAATGCAAGACTTCTCATTTATTTGGGTCTGGTGGGATTTCTGACCCTGTCATGTGAGTGGGGCAGGGCTTTTTTTAAAATAATATATTATAAAAATAATATTTAAATTATATATTTATTTTTATTATTATTAAAAATTGATTGGAAATGATGGAAATTAATTTATTTTTATTTTTTAATTATATTAAAATATTATTTAATTTAAATCAAATATAAAATATAAAAAAAATCTTATTTATCTTTATAAAATTATATTTTAATAATAATTAAATTAAACTATCATAAAACAATAAAGAATCAGTTTTCTTGGTAATTTTATTTTAATAAGATATTATCAAATAAAAATAATAATACATACATAAAATTTAAACTTATAATACAGTGGTGATTGATTTTGATTCGACAAGAGTAGAATGTCGGCTCAGTACAATAGGTAACAGTCGTGTTCGTTTTGACTCCCGAGCAAAAACGAGAAATATACGATGCACCATCCTTACTACTACATACGTTGACCTTGATTTGACAGATTCATCCAATTGAACCCACACTCAAAAGAGGACCACAAGCAAGGTGTGAATGACTAACCACTCAAAGGAAAACCATAAGCCCAGGCTATGAAGGTGGGAATGACTAGCCACGAATTCGTAGAATTCTAAAGTTACATAATAAGTTCATACCATATAAATCATAATCCAATTTTATAAATAATAATAACATGTGAAAAACCATACCATGGATTAGTGAAAAATGTGAGTCTTCTATGCAAAGTTAATTAATAGAATAATTTTGTAACTCATTCTTTTCGTTCTTCTCCGATTTCGAACCTAAACTCTAACTTTTAAGTAACTCAAATTCTTAAAAATTTATAATATCTTGAAACATTATTCATTCTAAAAGAAAAAAAGATGTCAGTAAATGTGATATTCATGAAAAATCAACTTAATTTTTATTTAAATACCACATCAATTGCGATAACATCTTATAACTTATAGTAAGTAGATTTTTTATTTAGTAACACTTGTTTGACATGTCTTTCTGTAACCTCAAAAGAAGATTTCCATGTTAATAAACTAATTCAATTAAGAGAAACGTCAAAGAAAGAACTAAACAACTCTGTAGAAACTTACACATGCATTGCATTTAATTCTGTACACTGAAACCCTTATATTTTAAATGGGGAAGAATTTAATTTATATATAAAAATAAAAAGAGAAGTATATATCTTGATTGATAAATGAGTAATCTAACTTAATTGAATGATTTATAGGTTAATTTAATTGATACTGAGTTATTAGATGAGCATATGTATTGATTAATCTTATAATGAAATAAATAATCCATAATTATATTAATCATTTTTAAAGAATAGCGGAGATGACCTCGATATTATGTAAAATTTATCTAAATGAAAGGAATACTTATTACAGAGATTCTAATCTCTATATATATTCACATTTTATACTCCTCATAAGAGGATGCATAACGAGAACAATCACAAAGGCTCCATTTACTTTAATCACAGAGTTATATCTTGAACAACTTTATTTCTCTACAATTTCTTATTTGACTTAAATATTGGAGTTTCTTCTAAAAAAAACACCACACTGATATGCCAATAATTCTATCTTGCAGGTTGCAAAAGAATCCTCCCATCTAATGTTTACAAAAATGTACATCAGTATCTCATAAATCTTATAATTCATTCCACTGAAGTAAATTGGTAGTCTGTTCCCGACATCACTGTTTTATCTTCCATTTCATGATATATATCATACCCCTCCTTAGCTCCTGTTTTATTTCTTAGCTCTTCACTGCCCATTCTGATAAAACTCTATCTTCCCCATTCCTCTGCACGATCTCTGTTTCTCAGTTCTCTCTCCCTTTTTAAGTAGCACTTCTCATTTGCTTTTTCTTCTTTCTTTTTCTCTTTTGTTTACTTTTTTTCTAAAGCAATGAATATTAATGAACAGTTAAATAAGTCAGAAGAGCAGATGGAGATGATGATGATGATGCAAATGAACAAAATTCCAGAGTTCTGTCAAGCCTATAACGACGTCGTTGAAGCACTTGAACCACCTCCATCTGAATTTAATTCTGCAGCAACTAGTTCTCATCTTCCAACTTCTTCATCATTTTCAACCCTTTCCCCTAATACTATATCATTTACTAACAATAACACTAACACCAACCCAATTCAAGAATCATTTTTGTCCAACTCAAACTCAAACTCAAACATGGATTTTGGAAGGTGGAGATCAAGTGATGAAATGAATTTATTTTCAACAAATCCCAATTCACAAAACAAGAAGAATTCGATGGTGGCAATGAGAGAGATGATATTCAGAATAGCAGCAATGCAACCAATACATATTGACCCTGAATCAATAAAGCCACCAAAAAGGAGAAATGTTAAGATATCAAAAGATCCTCAAAGTGTAGCAGCTAGGCATAGAAGAGAAAGGATAAGTGAAAGGATTAGGATTCTTCAAAGACTTGTTCCAGGTGGGACTAAAATGGACACTGCTTCTATGTTGGATGAAGCTATTCATTATGTTAAGTTCTTGAAAACACAGGTTCAATCTCTAGAGAGAGCTTCTGTTAATAGGCCAACAACTACTGGAATAGGCTTCCCTGTAGCCATGTCTAGTGGAAGCTGTTATCTTCCTTCTGTTACAAAAGCATTTCAACCTCCTCATCATCATCATCACAAGAATGTCCAGCATTTTGGAGATGCTTAATTACTGCTAATTATTAAGACAGTTTAGCTAAATGCTAGCTGCTAATTATTAAGACAGTTTAGCTAAATGCTAGCTGCTAATCTATAGATAATAACTCTTTGTGGAGTTAATTTGGATTGTAAAGGAATATCAAAATGCATGTCTTCTTTTTTCCCCTTATTCTCAAATCTCTTTATTTGTGATTCTCCATGTTCTTTTCTGAGTTCTACTTTAAAATAATTACAATGCTAATGACAAGTAAGCTAGTATAATGTAATCGTAATAATGTATTTACAACTCTAAGTACTGAACTGTTTTACTAGCTAACTAAAGAATGATACTATAAATATTTAATTGCTGATACATAGAAGTATTTAAAAGATGAGTGCATAAGATCCTTGGAAACAAAAAACAATGTGTGTTTTGACAGGGCTAATAGGCAAAACTATCTTGGTATGTTTGACTGCGAAAAACCTACAGAGACAGATAGACAAAGTGCAGCAGGCTAATCATGTTGTGCCTTTGGAATAAAGGCTTTAGCCAGTTGGGACACTAACACAATAAAAAATTGTTGGTACATTGTATATTATAGTTGAGCTTCTTCTGTTTTTTTCTCGGGGGTAATCACGTTGTTTGAGTTCTGGTCAAGGGTGTACAAAAAATCCGTTTATCCGATTAGTCCATTTCGTTAATTTTTTTGACGATTTATATAACTAATATTTATTTATTTTATTTTTTAAGGTTTTTTTAACTCAAATAATTTTATGTTATAATTTATGTGAAAATTTAAATTTTTATTCAAAAATATCAAAAATAAAATTAATTAAGTTTATTGATCGGATTCAATCCAAATAGGTTACAAATCGGATTGTATCGGATTTAAAAGATGATCGAATAAATTGTAGATTAGAATGTTTCAATATGATCATATGGTTAGATCAAATCGAATAAGAATAAAATCAATGATTTTAATCTAATAAACACCCTTAATTTTGTTATATTTTATAATATGTTTAAGTTAAAAGAGTTCCCCAATAAAGATTTAGTACAATTGTAAAGCAAGTGTAGTTTGTTTTTTTTTGGTGGGATTTACATAATTAAAATTTTAATGTTATATGTACATGTAAGGGGAATCTACACAGTCGTGTAAAAAATTTACATAAACATATAATTAAAATTTTAAGTTGTGTTGCGTGTAACTAGAAAAATTTGAAAAAAATTAAAAAGAAAGATTAACAGTACATCAAAACATACGGTGAAATATTGATAACTCAAGTTAGATTGCGAATATTAGTATCCTTTTGGAACAATTAGCTTCTATTTTTAGTTAAAAATAATTTTAAATAGCTTAAAGTTATTTGATGATGTTTGACAATCTATATAAAAATAATTTTAAAATTTTTAAGAAATATTATTTGTACTTTTAAAATAATTACCTTATATTTATATTTGAAAGAATTAATTTAAAATATATGTTCATAACTTAAATTAATTATTAAAATGACACTATAGAGTAACGTGAACAATCTTATATCAAATTTATTAATATTTTTTCTCTAAATCACTTTTTTAACATAATCATTTCATTTAAAACAACTTCTAAAATAAATACAACTAAACATACTGTGTTTATTAGTATAACTCTTACACTATTTTTTAGTGACATATGATAACACGTATGGGGTATAGAGATGAAGCATGGATGAAAGAAGTAGTGCTACTAAGGGTGAAGCTAATAAGAGTACCGTGTTTGCCATGTCATCAAATGCGTCATAGATTCGCATGGGAATTCCACGTGAAGTACTGACAAAACTACGGTGGTGGCTTAGGATTATGCAAGTCCAAATAAGAGAAGACGATGAAAAATGATAAGAATTTTCAATTAAATATATACTCACATCAATTATGATATGAAATATTGTTAAAAAAATTAAAAATATATATTTTTTAAATTTTTTAAAATTAATTAATCAAATGTCATAATTTAAATACAAATTTATATAAAATTAACACTACTCAAAAATAATATTTCATAGAAAACTTTAACTTTAGATGTATTTAATGATAAGTTACTGTATCATGCACTCAACAATAAGTTAACATATCAATTGCAAATGTTATTGTTCATCCGGTTATAGTTTCAAATAATACCATATCTATCGTTAATTTTATCTTTAAAAAAATTAGTATTATAAATTTGTGAAATACTTTCATACACATTTTACGTGCCGCCTCTGCTCCTTGGATAATATAATTGTCACCATCTTCTCTCACAAGTTTCCAACTCAATTGCAATTCTTGTATTTTCGCAGTAATCTGTTTACTCCAACTTGTTATACTTGGGTAATTGTTGCAACTTTAAATATTCAAAGTTTGTTTAGATTTTTAAAAAATAAATAATCAGTTTCAATCTATTATAACATGTTACCTAATTATGGTGGGATAGTATATTAAATGTTCATAAAATTTAACATATTTTTACTTATATATTCGAGGTTTATAAAAATATAATGTTCATAAATTTTATTGTTAATATCATTGATATTTTTAATACTTAATAGTGTTAATTTTTCATCTATTACTATTTATAGTATTATTCCTTGACAATGATACCAATAAATGTGACCGGTACAAGTACGTGTTTGTTCACGCTCATCATTTTTCTCGAGAAAGCCTTATGATATCTATCAGATAACACATGCAGTTTGTAAAGGTTTTCTTTAGGCACGAACGTGGAGTAAGTTAGAGAACCTTCCTTCCTGACTTACATGAGTGATAATTCTTTACTTCTTTTACATGCTATGATACTAATTTTTATGGATCGAATAAAATTTTAATCAGGGGTTAATATTGATTGAATTGACATAGTTGATGGTCTTTGTCTATTTACGAAAGATAATAATTTGTCTAAAAAACTTATTATTTGTTGGTATAAATCTACTTTTCTTCTATATATAATTACAATTGCAGAGTATATTATGTTCTTCATTATATTAATTACTTATTTATAATCTTGAATCTATTAATTATCTTTTAAAATTTAAAATTATTCTTTTATTTGTTAAATCTAACAATTCTAATTTATGTGTTAATGATTCAATATTCATAGGGTATTATTCTTATAAGTCATATGTGTTGAATGTACATTATTTTGTCATATTCGTAGTATACAAACATGTTTTTCTTATATACATATAGTGTACTCATAATCTTCAAAGAAATAGTATCCAAGCATTAAGTCGTTAAATTCATATTCCTCTATTCTTAAGTATTTTGGACTAAAATAGTCTCCTAATATCCTTGAAACATGATGGTCTATGATGCTTGTGATAACTTTAATATAATTTGTATAGATATCTAACAAAGTGTTAAATTGTTTAAAATTTTCAAGACAAGTTTCATAATCCTCATTTTTAAAATATTCATTTAAATAATAGTTTATCAATTTTTTCTAATAGATTTAGATCTTTATCTTTAATTTCTTTTGGAACTATTTTTTTATTAAAATCAAAAATAATATCTATTTTCTTGTTTATTAGTATTATCACTTAATGTAAGTAGATATTTAAACATCAAAAATTTTAACTAGCTTAAATTTATAATTATTATACCTGAATTTAATTTATCCTCCACGATCTTTCCTTTTGTTCGTCTTTTTTTGTTACACATGTTATGCCTCAATTTTGATCAAACCTCAACGCTCTCTTAGCAATAGTGAGCCTTCTGCATTCGTACATAAATGATGTCTAATATTTGACTTACTAGAAAAGAGTAATAAAACTCAATTTTATTCATAAGATAATAATTATTACAACTTAAAGTTAACTAAAAACCTTGAAGGGATTCTTAGCCGCTCATACTTATTGGATATAACATTAATGGTTTTGGAATTTCTAGATAGATGGGCTTTTTAAGCTAGAGTTTTTGTTTTTTAGAGTAGAGCTCTGGATTCCTTTAGGTGTTTTTATGTTTTGAAATGAGCATAATGGTTCCTTTTATAACACAAGAAATTCCTATTTACAAGACTATAATTATTATTTTACCCTTACTTTAATAATTCGTTTTCCTTTTGCTTTAAATGATAGCCACTTCTTTTTTCCTTGGCATATGTTACCAACTAAGATGTGAGGTCTACATCTTTGTTTTCTTTATCATCTAGTACCGACATTTCCCTTCTTTATTCTTCTTTGTCATTTTCTACCAATGGTTCGTTGGATGACATTGATGATGACAAATCTTCATCTTCTCGATCTTTGATGCAGAGAATGCATCTGTGATCTTTAGTAACTTTTATAGCATAGAAGCAGAATACCCTATTTTTTTCTTGAACATTTTTAGGTTATTGATGTTAAAATTGGCTTCATATTTAGAAAAAAAAAATCATCATCTTCTTCTAACAAAACCATGGTGCTATGAGAAATGATGATGACTTTGTTAATTAAATAATTTACTTTGATCTCAGTATAATTGTTGATCTTCTTGAGTTTATAGTAAATTTGGCCTAAGATTTGACCTCTTAGTAGTCACATAGTTCTTCTATGTTAAATTCCTTTTCTGGAAGTGTCCTTGGTTTGAGAACTTCTCTATTTGTGTTGGAAATCCTTATCTTAATGAAATGGTAGGGATTGATACATCATTTCTCATTCCATTTCATTAATGAACTGAAAAATCTAAGATAAATAGGCTTATCACCTACTTGAATCTTTCTTCTGAAATTTTTATTTCTCTTTTTAAAATTGTATGGGAAATAATTTAATTTTCTTAAATTAATCTCTGGCTATATATTTTCTATTAAGCCTATATGGAAAGCTTTATAAACAAATATTGGATCAGCTCCTTCTAAGATATTGGATTTGCTTCCTGTATGAAATTCCTTTACTATGGTATAAAACTTCATATCTTCAATATGTTTATACGTAGAATTCTTGGCCAAGTTATAGAGACTTAACCATTGTGGTTTATTGAAGTTTCTATATTGGTTATTCTCATCTTCAATGATTTGAGAATTTTTGGGGGATGTCTTCCTAAATAGCACTGAATACTTTACTATTTTTTATGTTTATGGAGAAGATACTTCTCTAAATAACACTAGAGGGCTTGTTATCTTTCCTAGGTTTGTCAACCTACTTGGAGCTATTGGTTGTTGTTGTAATGTTATAAAATAATTTATTACTATCTCCTATGAAGTTATTAGTTTTGATGTTTTGTAGTTAGCATAACTACCATAAGCTTCTATTTTGTTAATGAACGCTCTATGAGTTACTCCATTAATTCGTAAAATATATTTACTAGCTTATGCCCAATTGTTATAGATTCTTAGTTTTAGGCCATTATAGACCACATAAACCTTTCTATGTTCTTATTTTTCTACCTCATCTGTCCAGTTGAACTTTTTGGTTTTAGAAATTTTTCTTTCTTTTGAACTGTTAGGTTTTTCCTTTTCATTTTTAATTCTCTCTTTAGAAGTTTCACCTTCTTTAGTTTGAATTTTTAATGAAGATTCCTCTTTTGAGATTTTGGTCTCAAGAGATTGTTTTGAACAAGTAAGTTCTTTCTTTTTATTTCCTATCTCTATAAGAGATTTCTTGAGGTATAACAACTCGAGTTGTTCCTATATGATTTTTATTTAATTTTCTTTTATCTTGATCTTGATGTGAAAATATTTCATTCCTAAAAGCATAAAAATAGTTAGAGATGTTAATTCTCTAGTAAGAGCATCTACTAGTCTATTCTTATATCCTCGAAGATGTTTAACATCAAAATTGTAATAGTTAAACCATTGTTTCCATCTAACTAATTTTTCTTGTTTGTAATCACTTACAATATTAGTTCTTAATAAATATCCAAAATTCTTGTTATTTGTTCTAACAATGAATCTGAAGCTTATAACATATATTAAAAATTTCTTAATTATTCTTTTGACAGCTAAATATTATTTTTCATTACTATAATAATTTAATTCTAAACCTTAAAAAGATTCTGGTGTATATCTACAAAGATATTCATATTTATCATCTACTCTTGCTTTCATAACTACTCCCAAATATTCTTATGAACCATTTGTTTCAAGTTTTTGCTGCGCAAGTACTGCTTTTTTTCAATGAGTAAAATGCCTTCTTTTCTACAATATTCTTATAGAATATTGATAATATCTAAATAATATTTATTTAATTCATTACTGAAAACTAAAATATCATCTATGTAAACACAACGAATATCTTGAAGATGTTATCCATATATCTTTGAAAGATAACTAGAGCTTGTTTTAGTCCAAATGGTATAACTGTCCATTGGAATTATCCTTGAGGGCAACTAAATGCCATTAATTTTTGAGATTCTTCATCCAGTCTTATTTGTCAAAGTCCACTTTTGCAATCAAAACTTAAAAAGTATTTCTTTTCTTTTATCAATGATAATAGTTCTTATTTCTTTGGAATAAAATATCAATTGTTAATTGTTTTTTTATTTAATGTTTTAAAGTTTATTACCGTTCTCTTTTTTTCCTCTTCTTTTCTAAGCTTTTTTTCAACTAAGAATGTTGGGTTAGAGTGAGTTGAATTACTTGGTATTATATTGAACCATTTTGACTACTTTTTAAAGAATATACTATTAGGTAATATATTGAAAATTGATGATTTCCTTCTTTCATTAATTTTCCTCTTTCAAATTTTCAAATTCATAAACTAGACTTCGTACTTGGTTTAAGTTTTTATCATGGATATTAATAGCAAATCTAAGATATGCTGTAAATTTTAACTTTAGATATCCTAAGTTACTATGGATCATTCCTAATAAAATATATGTTATTTTTATTAATGTATCTATCATTTTTTGAAATGAGCTTTTATTAATATTTGAATTCTTTCTACATGAATGTATCTAATTTTTTTCTTTATCTTTATAGGGAATTTTGGACAGCTTTTTTAATCTAATTGCTATTAGGTAATAATACCTTCTTTTTTCATCTATAATTTTAATATTTATTTATTTATTACATATGCTATAATAAATTATGCTTTTCTTAAGGAATAATTTTCTTAACAAAAATGATAGAGTCTTTAAATCCATCTTATTCTTTAAGATTTAATTTGATTTTTGAATTTTTTTTCAAATTTCTTTTTACTTATTATCATTTTTTGTGAAAAAAAATCCTAAGATGTCTTATGTTTCTATTTTTATTATTTTTTAGTTTATTTTTTCTTCTTCTATTTAAAGAATGTTATTATTTATTTCCATTACATTATATGAATTTTTTTAAACCTTACAAATTAAAAATATCTCAAAACATGAGAATATTTTTAATATTAATGTAGTTAAACTAATTAAATTCGTTAGTGATTGAAATTATTAAGAGAGAAATTAAAAAAAAGATGAAAAATGAAAGTCGAAATATATGGAAAGGAAAATAGTCATATCAATTACGTAGTTAGATATATCTAAGTTATTTAAAATAGAAATAAACAAAAAAAATTATTAAAATAAATGGAAATATGGGGTTGGGAACCAAAGGGGACCTCTTTTAAGTTTTAACGAAAAAAATTAATTCTTCGGATCAAAATTAATTAACATCTAAGACCGTTACCACTTATATCTCTTTCTTAGTTGAATTTTATTTTTTTTCCTAGTACAAATCAAAATAACCTTACACTTTATAACTTAATTTTAAGTAACCTATCAGTACCTTGTGATGATGATTGTGAAGAATATCATTTGGTAAAAATTCTGATATGATATTACATAATTCTTATTTATGGAAAATAACACAAATTTTAACCGGTGATTACTAATAGTTAAAACATCACATTGAATAAGTAGCTACTTTATATTTTGTTTACAAGAAATAAGTACCTTTTCATTTTATTAGTTTAATAATTTTTAACAGATTAGATGGTATTTATAAACTTAAAATATGTGACATGATTTATTTTAATACCAGATCAATAAGTAAACCATTATAATTTAAAGACTCGTGTAAATTATGATATTTTTGGCCAGGATTTGTTTGTTTGCACTTTAATTAAAAATCATTTAACATGTTTCTATTTTAATAAAAAAAAATATTTCTTTCCTAAGAATCACTTTTACAAAATCTAATAACAAAAACAAACAATAACAACGTGTACAAAATGAGTAGCATTCATTGAGAGAAATGTGCATGTCTTAACTTAAGGATCACTCATCAAAATATAAAACCCATTTGTAGTACATCTTATAATCCAAAATTGGTTTCAATTCCTATACAAAATTATCAGAAGCTGAGGAATCGAACTGACATTGAATAAACAAAACAAACAAAACTGGGGAAGAGAAATGGTCAAAGGAAATTTCAGAAAGCCCATACGAGATGTCTCAATAAGTAGTGAGGAGCCTCCTTGTCCTGTAAATTTAGGGCATAGTTCCTTTCAACCCACTAGTACTCCACTCTAAGGCTCTATCCCTTCCGACAAACTTTCGGATATGCTCTTATATACAATAAGGAATATAATTTATTACATGACCCCAACACAGAATACCTATGGATTAAATAAATTAACATATTAAATTAATAATATATTATTAATTTAAATAATATTACAAGACTTGAATGAATTTAATAATATATTTTTAATTTATTAAATAGAGTGATTTGTCTAGTAGTATGAGATTTACATTTTTTTTCGTTATAAAGTGAACAATTGAGAATGATAGGGGAAGATAAATCCAATGAAGTGAGTAATTGAGATAAAAACAAGAGGACAAAGCAGATTGGTTGGATTAGATTTTGTATTTGAGAGTTGGGCCCTGGGGGGACCCTATTCTCTAGAATTATGGCACCATCCCAATTCTAATTATAAAGGGAGGACATTATACGAGTCTGTCTCTTTTGATAGGAGGGATGTATTTCCCCAAAATTTGATTTACAACAATACAAATTTGTATATGTATTTCTCTTACTTTAAAAATAACAATTATAATTTATAATTTATTTACAATTAATTTGATTTTGATTTATGATTTATTATTTATAATTAAATAATAGGTTTTATGATTTATTATTTTTTTTGTAAAAATAATCACCAATATATTTGGTAATAATTTTTATTTAACGATTTTCAAGAAAAAAATCATAAATAACTTGCAATCTATTTGATAATTTTTTACTTTTTATATTTTTTTCAAAAATTTAAAAAATAAAGTAGATTTTTTGTTCTTATTTACAAATTTTATGTTTTTAATTATTTTCTTCGAATATTTATAAATATAAAAGTTATAAAACTTGATTTATTCTCTAAAAAATATTTACCAAATAAAAAAAATTAGAAATCAAAAATCTAAGTAAAAGATGATATTTTTAAATATTCATAAATCACTCTATATTTTGATAGTAATTTCTTGAAAAAATCAAAATAAAAAATCATTACCAAACATATTTATTTGAAAATTACTTGAAAAAATCAAAAATTCAAAAATTCAAAATCATAATCATAATCAAACAAGTCGAGGTGTATTTGACAACAATTTTGATTCTAGATTTTTATTTCTTTCAAGTGATTTTTTAATGAAGTATATTTTATAATAATTTTTTATTATTATTTTCATATTTTAAGGAATCATAATCAAAATACAAGGTAATTCATAAATTTTTTTAATTTTTTTTAATCTAATTTTTTATTTTTTATTTTTTATTTTCACTAAATATTTTTTTAGAGAGTAAATCAAATCTTATATGACTTTTTTAATACATAAATATTATAAAAAAATTAATATAATCATAAAATTTGAAAATAATAACCAAAACTTCTATATATTTTTATATTTTTGAAAAAAAAATTAAATAGAAAATGTTATTAAATAATTTCTCAGCGATTTTTAATTGTTTTTTTTTAACTCACTGAGTATAAATTATTATCAAATACTTTGATAAATATAATAAAATTAATTATTTAATTATAAATAATAAGTCAAAAGAATCCAGATTTAATTGCTCTCTTTAATTCTGATAATTGTTGAACAGTCTATTAGATGTTCAAAGACGATTTTAGGCTCGCATTGTTAAGCTGGAAGTTTTTAGATTCATAGACCAGCCCATATACTGAGCATACAACAGCAAATAGCAATATATGGCCCAAACTTGAAGCAGCCTGCTGACCTTCAAAATTAGTTCCCCGAATATCTACGACTCCTAGTTAGGATTTAGGACTAGTGGAGGAGTTACCCACTGTGGAAAAAAACTTCAATTAAGTACATTCGAGCCAATTTAATAAACGCTGTTTATTTATAATCTAATTGTAAGGTTTATATATTTTTTTTATTAAATTATAGCTTCAAATCATACTATTAAAGTTAATAAGAGTTCAATATTAATTAAAGATAATATTATAATTAAAGATGTTAAAAGAATTTGGTTGTGATCGGGTTCGATTGTTTGAATGGATCGTATCATTATGAATTACAAATGGATCAAGTCATGATCCTATTTGGGTGTTATGGACAAATTTGGATTACTTTATTTTCGAGTTGATCCATTCCAAATCCATTTCATTAAAAAGAATAGAACCATATCTATTCTAGATCAAGTCAGAGCCATTTGCCACCACTCGTCGCCACCAATCCTAGTTCCTACCCAAATTATTGAGTTTCTGTTGCTCCGTAAAGATTTTATCGCCTCCAAAAACATCTCAGATCTAGTAAGGGTAGATCAATCACAATATTGCAACATCTCAGATCTAGTAAGTGGCAGATTGGGTCATTGTGAATCTCAATATGACAAATCAACTTCCTTCATAATTTGTCCATTTCAATGCTATTGCTTGTATGTGTAAGTATAATCGAGAAGCAAGAGATGTATGGACTATCCATTCCATACATTAACATGACTTTACTCTTCTTTTTTGTATTAATTCGCTTTTTTATGAGCGAATGATTAAAGAGATTGAAAAGTCTGCATGAGATGCTTGATATGGAAGGTCGCTCATAATGGAAAGTGTTTATTGTAATGGTTTTATTAATGATGAATAAATTAATGTTTACAACCTATTTATATAAAAGAAAAACAAAATTATAATAATTAAAAACAAACACAATTATGGATAAATATGTTCTTGGACAGCCTGTTTTTCCCCACCAAGCTGTTGGTGTTTGCTTCCAACTGGTGTGTTGGTTTTAACCAGTTGGATCTCGAGTTCTTTAACATTCCACCTCAAGTTGGAATATATGTTAATTATTCCTAACTTGTTAAGTAAGTTCGAGAATTGTGGAAAACTCAGCGATTTGGTAAATATATCTGATGGTTGCTCTAATATAGAGATATGATAAGTTTTGATCATTCTAGCTTGAATCTTTTCTCTTACTAGATGACAATCGATCTCTATGTGTTTGGTTCGCTCATAAAACATTGGATTTGATGCAATATGAAGGGTTGCTTGATTGTCACAATATAACTTGGTTGGTTGTGAGTGTTTGATACCCAAATCATTCAAAATGTATCGTAATTAGGTTACTTCACAACATGTTGTTGCCATAGAGCGGTATTCTACTTTTGCACTTGATCGTGAGACCATATTTTGTTTCTTAGTCCTCCAAGAAATTAACGAGTTTTCAAGAAACATACAATATCATGTGGTTGATCGTCGTGTATCGGTGCATTTTGCCCAATCTATATTACATAAAGCATTTAGTTATAATGAACTAGTTGCTGAGAAAAAAAGACATTGGCCTGGTGTGTTCTTGACATATAGTAGCACTCGTTGAGCTATTTCCAAATGTGGTTGACGTGGTTTATTCATATATTGACTGAGAATATGCACAACATACACTAAGTTGGGCCTTGTGATGGTCAAGTATATTAATCTCCCAACAAGTCTTTGATAGGATGTGGGATTACTGATGGATTCCCCTTCAACCTTGTTGAGGGATAATTTTTGTTCCATAGGTGAATTGGCAGATTTGGCACCAAGATAACCCATGTCCTCCAATATTTCAAGTGTGTACTTGCATTGTGACAGAACAATTCCCTTCCTGGAACGTGAAACTTCTATGCCCAAAAAATACTTTAATTCACCGAGATATTTAAGCTTGAATTGTCTCATGAGATGATTCTTAGTTTCTTCAATGTCTTGTACATTGTTTCATGTTATGATTATATCATCTACATAGACAAGAAGAGTAGAGAAGGAATTATCACGGGTTCAGACGAACAGTGAGTGATCATACTTGGATTGGTTAAAACCAACTAGCTTAAGTGTTGTTGATAGCTTGATGAACCATTATCGTGAGGCTTGTTTAAATCCATACAAAGATTTGTGTAGCTTGCATACTCGTGTTTCCCCTTTTCATCTCAATCCAGGTGGAAAGGACATGTAGACATCTTCATGAAGATCACCATAGAGAAAAGCATTATTGACATCAATTTGTTGAATATGCCAATTTTGAATAGCAATAACGACAAGAAGAAGCCGTACAGTGACAAGTTTGGCTACTGGTGCAAAAGTTTCTTGGTAGTCAAAACCTTCAATCTGACTATATCCTTTGACCATTAACCGAGTCTTGTATCGTTCCACAGAGCCATCAGGATTATACTTGATTTTGTAGATCCATTTACAACCAACTGGTTTCTTTTTTGGAGAAAGCTGTTGAAGCGTCCAAGTGTCATTAGTTTCAAGAGCATCCAGTTCTTGTTTCATGGAAATCCACCATTTTGGATCGTTGAAATCTTCAGCAAAGGTGGTTGGTTTCCTGAGAATGAAAATAGAAGTAGCAAAGGCACAATGTGCAGGTGATAATTGGTCATAGGTAAGTACATGAGATAGAGAATGAGAAGTACCTTTGTTATTGGACGATGCTGAGTTAGACAAAAGGAAGGACCGAGAAGGCAAGGAAGCTTCTACATGATATTTTTGAAGGTAGTTAGGAACATTGGTGGATTGACGAAGCCTATGTGTGACTGGTGTTGGAGGAGTCATGTGTGGTGGAGAAGTTGATGATGTTTTTGGAGATGAATTTTGAAGAGGAAGAATGTCTGAGTTGATTGTTTTAATGACAGATGGTGTATGATGAAGTGATCTATTTGGATTTGTCGATTGACGAATGTTAGGTATGTCATCATAAATAGTATTTTCTGATGGAAGGAATAGAGTTGGAGTGTTGACAACAGAAGTGAAATAAGGAAATACATGTTCATGAAAGATAACATCACGAGACACTAAAGTATTATTTCCAAATTGTAGACACGATAACCTTTTATCCCAGATGGATACCCAATGAATATGCATCTATATGATCTAGCATCAAACTTGACGAGTCAATCATGATGTGCAGACACAAAACAAAGGGAACCAAAAACATGAAGATGTTCATACCTAGGAATTTGTGAAAAAGAACTTCAAATGGTGTTTTACCCTGGAGAATAGGTGTTGGAGTACGATTTATGAGGTATGTGACTGTAATAATGGCATCTCCCCAGAATTGTTTAGGGAGATTGGCTTGAAAAAGCAATGAATGATCGACATTGAGAAGATGACGGTGTTTGCATTCAGTAAAACCATTTTGTTGAAGGGTAGAGACACAACTGGTTTGATGAAGGATTCCTTTGGTAGAAAACAACTGGGTCATAGAGAATTCTGGTCCATTATCGCTACGAATGATTTTAACTCTGGATGAAAATTGTGTTTCAACAAGATTAATAAAGGTGGTAAGAAATGTGTGTGCATCAGATTTAGCATGTAAGAGATAGACTCATGTGCATCTTGAGTAGTCATCAATAATAGTGAGAAAATAACGTGCTCAATTAAGTGCTAGAATGTGATAGCCACCCCAAATATCGACATGAATCAGTTCAAAATGTGCTTTTGTATTGATGGAACTTAGAGGAAATGGATTACGAGTTTGCTTAGCTAATGGACAAATAGAACAATCACTAATGGAACAAAAAGGTGTATTGATGGAAAGAAAAATTACACTCAAACTGTTATTAGATAAATGACCAAGTCGTTGATGCCATAAATGAGAGTTGGTGGAAGCAGTATTTGAAACGGAGAAACATCCAACTTTTTAGAAATAGTCAGGTAGTAGAGTCCTGCTTTCTCAGTTCCCATCCCAATCGTCTTCCCTGAGCATTTGTCCTGAACAAAGCACATACTATTAGTGAAAGTGACATGACAAAATATAGTTTGAGTTAGTTTGGCTACTGAAACTAAGTTTAATTTGAAAGATGGAACACACAATACATTATAAAGTATGAATTTTTTGGAGAAATGTACAGTGCCAATATGTGTGACACGGGCAAGAGAATGATCAGGTAAATGCACATGCCGATTAGTGACTAGAATGCTGGAGCTCATAAGGTTTTGGGAACAGACCATGTGATCATTTGCTCTTGTATCAAAAATCCAATGAGTTTTTTAATGGAAAATAGTTGCACATAATGTGTTACCTGAAGAAGTAGTCACTTGACTTTCCATGCTACTTGATTTGGATTGATTGAGAAGTGTAAAGAGCTCTTAATATTGGGAAGATGTAAGGTTATGGGATGGTATCTTTGTGTCGGAGTAACTTTCCTGAAGGTCAGTATGATGAGATTTGGAGGGGAAGCCATAACTTTTATTTCTCTATCTTGAATTGTTCCTTTCTTCGATCACATATTGATGTCATGTCCATTCAAACCACAAAAATCACATTTGAGGTGATTTCGGCAATTCTCATAATTATGGCCTATATTGCTGTATCGATTGCATTTGAGATGTGGGTTCCTTGGTGAGTAATTTTTGTGAGGATATTGTGGATGATTATCTCTGACAACAAGTGCGAAAACTTCTGGCATCCTTCCTATGGTTTGCATGGAGACAACTCTCTGTTTTTCATCTTGAACAATAAGTGAATATACCTTATTTACTGTAGGTAAAGGTTCTATGAGCAAGATTTGTACACATGCTGATGTGTAAATTGTGTTGAGCCCCATGAAGAACTTTATGGTTCGCTGCTTTTGTTGATATTCTTATAATTCCCTTCCGGCATTTCCTCCACAATGTGGAAGAAGACATAGTGCATCGCGACTATCCCATAAGCTTTTCAATTTGGTGTAGTATTCTCCAATGCTTACACCTTCTTGTATGCAATCATGGATCTCTTGCTCAATGTGGAATAGGTGCACGTTGTTGGTGTGTGAAAAGTGTTCATTCAATTCTTCCCATAGCTCATATGCATTATCATTATACATGACACTTTTTTCAATTTTAGGCGATATGGTATTGAGAATCCATCATTTGACAAGAATGTTGCAGCGAGTCTATTGTTTGATTTTTGCTTCAAAGTTTGTTGATGGTCTTTTGATTGTGTCGTCAATAAATCCTTCTTTTGTTTTTGGTGATTAGAGTCATGAGCATTGCATGACTTCAAATGTGATAACTTTCTTGATTTAAGAATTGAGCTACTAGAACCATGCATGGTTGGTCTGAGTGGTGTAGATATAATGAATGGCTAGGGTCATCATAACACTTTGGTAAAGTAGGGTTGATATTGGTAGTTATAGACATTATTGTTGAGTAAAATAAATCGAAAGAACGGGATATGATTTAATGTGTTTTAAACAATAATGACTACTTATGAAACAAATAATGAATTAAAATATGTTTTATCTTATAGAAAATGAGTCAAGTTCAACCACAGAACCGATCGGAAAGTGGGTGAACCAGCGTCTGGATTAACTGGAACGGTGGCTGCAACGCTGGATCACTGAACCGGATAGAGGATCAAACTGGATGAACGACACATCATTTGCTTCAGAAGCGTGCGAACGACATGTTATTGGAGTCGTTTACCTCAGCAGCTGGCGTGTGTTGGTGCGTGTGACTCCGGCGAGGTGCGTGGAACGCCGGTGAACTCAGGGAAAGCGCGTATAAGAGCGTGGGGTGATATTTTGGCTTGAAATTAATTGTAAATTGCTCGGATTCTTCTGGATATTATAATGGGATGAAATTAAAATTATTTTGTGAATCGAAATTGATTTTGGAAAAAATAAATAATGAGAAAAGAAGAAAAAAAATATGTGTGAGCTGAATTTTCTAGGAATTATTTCCTATGCTTTGATACCATGTAAAAATGGTTTTATTGATGATGAATAAACGAATGTTTACAACCTATTTATACAAAAAAAAAATTATAACATCATTTTATTTTATTTAAATATTATCTCATCTTCATTTGAATTGTAACCTTAATCGATTTAATTTTAAATAAATTATGTATCATTTTTCTTATTAAACTTATATTATAAATTATCATTTTTTATATTTTCTATTGTTTATGTATTTTTACTTGTTTTATTTAGATATATTAGAAATAAATAAAATATTTTAACTAATATCTTTTTATTATCATTTTATTTTATTAAAAATTAGATAATATAAAAATCTTTTAAAATTAATAAATTATTTCATAAATATTATTAATATATTATCTCAATTTATATGTTTTACTTTTAAATCTCATGAATCAAGCTTACTAACATTAGTATGATTATACAGGCTACTCAATCTTTAAACTTTCTATATATCTAAATAGATTACATGATATTGACGTACAAGTTAGTTGATGACAAGTTTAATATAAGGTATGTATTTTTTTATATTTTTTTTACTAATCTTCTTCGAGGTATGTTTATTGTAATGATTTAGTAACTAAGATAGATTTTCAAATTAATGGATTGTTTCTTAAATTTTATTAATATATTATGTAAATTTATATGCTTGAATTTTACATGTCATGGCCCAAGCTTCCTAACATGGTATGGTTCACTTTTGTCAAGGCCACTGGTCTCCAGTAAAACAACACTTCGCCTTCCCAAATACAACAAAATGATGATGATGATCGGTACAATAATATTAACAAAGCCAATCCCCCAAAACAGTTGCTTACTATTCAATGATATAAGCCCTGAAGCTCAAATTACAAGAAAATGATCGAGCCAAGCTTACAGTTTAACAGGTTAGCAATTCACCAGGAGTGAGGAGGCATTTTTAACGAAGGACAAGTTTGATTGGTAAAAAATTAAATAACTATACTAATTATACACACATTAAATAAGACACCATCTTTAGATCTTCTACACATCTAAATAGACTAACGTTGAGCTACAAACTTATTGGTAACAAATTTGACAAATTTAATGTAAGGTATGTATTTTTTTTATTTTTTTTATTAATCGTATTCGAGGTATGTTTATTGTAATGATTTAGGACCTAAAAATTTAATATAATTATAATATATAATATTTAAATACAACATATTATAAAATAAAATATTTATTTATTTATAATTTTAATAATATTTCGATCATGTTTAGATTGTAATAGAATATAAAATTTATAAATTCGTATATGATCTAAGATTCCTCGTGATAAAATTCTATTCTTTAGGCACTTTGGTCCTTGCCTTTACTATAATAGTTTCTATAAATGTAAGGTTCTCGGGGAAGAAACAAACAATTACTATTCCTCTTTCTTGTGGTTTATGCCAAAGTACTTGAATGTATTTTGGGAGTTCATAATTCGGTATGTGAAGGGTAAGGAGTATAATGAAGGATGGTTTATGAAGATGTTTAGGGTGGTTGGATTGGGGATTAGCAGCTCATGGTCTTCAGGAATCAGGATTATGTCAATCTCACCAGATTAGGATCCCTGTTCTCACCCTCGAACACTATTCAAAGTGGAAGTGAGATTCTCAAGTTGAATGAAACACTTAATTATCACTTTTTTGGACCGTACATTATATCATCTACTAATATATACTATTCCATTACTAGAGTAACATTCTACTTTTATGGTTAAAAAAAATTTCTTCTACAAGTTTTTTTTAATAATTATATTAAACTTACAATGGTAATGCCATAAAAATTGATGCTTCTGTCTTCTCTTATTGTCATTTTCTTGCTGAGAATTTGCTACTTCCAGTCCACGACAAAGTGAAACAGGAAAAGAGAGTATCAAACTACTTAAAAGAAAGAAACTTATATTATGCTGAACTAATTTAAGAAACGTAAAAAATCTGAGGTTCTTGATTTACGTACATATATGGTTTATTTTTCAACCAATCCCCTATCAGGGTCATACATTTTCAATGAAACCTACTAGACATACTGATCTTCATGCCCTAAAAAAACAACGTAGACATGATTTAGTGTCCAAATTCTAGCCACTTCTTGCGGTACACCTTTCATTCCTGTTCTCATTCTAGGTAATTCCTTTCATCTGACCTGGAAAAATATGTTATTGACTTTCCATCAAACAAGAACAAAGCATATGACTGATAACCAAACGGTTTTTAAAAATCTGAAGATAAGTTTCCGGCTAATAGACAATATTGAACAATATTATCAAACTATACTTCTATAGTTGGGCGCAAGTGTGATAATTTTGAAAAGAAGGTAACCTTTCATCCAACATCAAGTTAAGCAACAGACATCAGCATGAGGCATTAGAAAGCATGGCAGGTAAAACAACCGCTCAAAGAACCCATCTGGCGGGTTCTACGAAATGGTATAACTTTGTGAGATGTCCTGGCAACTTGATGGCCATGGTTGCCTAGCACTCTCCTCATTTCTTGAGCTCTCTTCTGAGCAAATCTCAACTTAGTCATTATTTTATCCATGGATGATGACCTCTTCTTTTCCAGCTTCATCTGAGGTATAAAGGTGAACATCTTAAATGTTCAAGACAACTAGCTATTTTGATTAAAACAGCAGAATTTTTAATGCGATATGCTCTCTTTGCAAATTATTTAGCTTAGCAGTCACTTCCTCTTACAAGAACATCATTAATTTACAAAGTAAAAAATATTACAATTTCTATTCTATGTATATAAATTCCTAAGGAGAAAGATTTCAAAACGATGAAGCAAGAAGACTATAAAGCATTGAGACCCAATGACAGAGAATGTTGAAGTGAAGAAATTGTTAACCCAACTTTAAGAGCCATTTTCATTTTTTTTCCCAGTAGATTAAGGGTCTTATAAAAAGGGAGCCAACAATAAATGATCTAAACGAAGAGATAAATCAGACAAAAAAACAACAATAAATGATCTAAACGAAGAGATAAATCAAACAAAAAAAAGATTGCAAAGATCTGAAAACTAGAGTTCTAATATATATTAGAACTCCAACAAAGCATCAAACTCCAACTTTCTTTGAAAATGAGATAGATAACAAAGAATAAGATTTTTAAAATCTTCTTGAAGAAATACACCCACCTTAAAAGGAAAATGACAGTAAAGATATAACTTTACAAGGTAATGAAACTGAACAAATTCCTAAAATGTAATTTGTTAATACTCTCGATAGAATAATCAACCATAATGATACTCAAAAGTTACTATTGTTATCAATAAAGAATACTTCTTTACAGTAGAAACCCTTATTGACTCTAACGCTAACTTAAATTGTATCAACGGGGGATAGTACTTTTTTCTAAAACTACGCAGGTATTAAATACTACTAATGGAGGAAAGATGCCAATAAAGTACAAATTGTCAAATAACAACGTCTGTTTAGAAACTACTTTCTTATTAAACAAAGAGTTATCTTTTTTAAATATGTTATATTTAAATTAACGGAAGAAGAAATAACCTTTGATCTTAAAGGTTATTTTATAAATTTCAATTTTTTTAAAGAACCTCATTGGCATGAGATTAATAATCTCAAAACTAAAGTAAACAAAAAAGAAAAGTTCCTCTGTTCCTTAAAGGAAGATGTTGGGTATAAAACAACAAAAGAAAAAATCATGTAAGAAAATATGCAACAAAGAATCAAATCTCTTAAAGAGAAATTTGAAAAGAAAATATGTGCCAAGTTGCCCAATATTTTCTGACAAAGAAAAAAGCATATGGTATAATTACCATATGGACCAGACTTTAAAGAGTCACATATATCTACAAAGGCTAGACCCATTCAAATGAATGAACGCCACCTAGAGATTTGCAAAAAAGGAAATTGAAGATCTTCTAAAAAAGAAGTTAATTAGCAAAAGCAACTCTCCTTGGTCTTGCTTTGCATTTTATGTAGAAAATGCAGCCGAATTAAAACGAGGTGTTCTTAGACTAGTCATAAATTATAAATCCTTAAACAAGATTTTAAAATGGATCAAGTATCCTATTCCTAACAAAAAAGACTTATTAAATTGTTTTTACCAAGCGATAGTCTTCTCTAAATTCGATCTCAAAGGCAGTTATTGCAAATCCAGATTGCAGAAAAAGATAGGTACAAAACTACTTTTACTATTCCTTTTGGGCATTACGAATGGAATGTCATTCAAAACCATGAAGCAAGAAGGCTATAAAGCATTGAGACCCAATGACTGAGAATGTTGAAGTGAAGAATTTGTTAATCCAGTTTTAGGAGCTATTTTCATCTTTTCCCCCAGTAAATTGAGGGTCTTATACGTACCTCCAGTTTCCTTATAGCTGCCTCAGCTTTTGCCTTCTGCAGGTTCTCCCAAGCAGTGATTCTGGCTTCTTCTCTTGCAACCCTGAAAGCACAAAGGAATAGAACATGTAATTTTACTTGACATTGTTCTGAGTCTTTTGACTAATCATTAAAGTGTCGGGATGGTGCATTACTACAGGAATATTAAGCTTAGAAAATAAGGTTAGAAAAATGGAAGCTGTAATGGCATAATGAAACATTTCTACTGGAAGCAGTAAACCAAGAACCCTTAGATAAATGGTAAGATATCTGTGATATCTCCACAAAAAAGGATATATTTTACACGTAACACGAATGGTTGTGTTTGGGAAACTAGTTCGCTGAATGTCAAAAGTAGAATTTTTTTTTTTAACAACGTCCATTTTATATTACTTAACTCAAGGTTGATTAGTTTTTCAATATTTCAAATTTCAAGCACAACTAGCTAAATATAGCTCAGAATAATTCTAACAGGGGTAAAGTTTCCATTGATAGTTTATCAGAGGTTTTTTTAACAAGACTTCCGAGTTATTTCTTGGTAGAAGTCAAAACATTTCAGAGAGCTAGAAGATGCAAAATGAACTATAGTACATCCTCTTTTGGTCTAATATAATACACAGAAAACAGATGCCAATGTTCAATTAGCAGAGGCTTAAGTTCTAGCAGAATTATTTTACACTGCTTGTTTCCTTAGTTCTAGTGTGCTTTTCTCTAACTTATCTCAGAATACAAAGAAAATTTCAAAGCATTACGTCGAGGAAATTTTTTGGCCAATTCAAAAGGCTAAAGTAAAAAACTGAAATAGTAGAGATACTTTGAGGTACTCTTTGTTGTGTCAGAAAAATCCCAAGCTGGAGATTGAACACCAGCATCCTTATTTTTCCAGCTATTAATAATTTCAGAGCTCTTCCCAGAGATTAGGACTCTATGCTTTTTGGACCATCTTGTCATAGTGACCTGTCCATCTACCTGCACATCCCTCACTTCCAATTTAGAAGATGGGCCATTCTGCAACTCCACAATAGGTAGGATGGATGGAGGCAGATCAGTGAAAGAAGGCCCTCTTTTTGGGGATGAATGGGTGCTACCATCTGGACTCATCTGGGTTGCCATGTCCCTTCTTGAAACTGAATCCCAGACACTTGTTGCTGCATCCTTAAACTCCTCGTGCTTTTTATCTATAAGTTTGGCAAGTGGCAAAATCCCAAAAATTAATTATACTTTATTTAACAATTGACAGCATATTCAGCAGTATTGAGAGTGAAACTAATTTAAGCTTAACTGTAGTTCAATTATCTCATGTTTTATTAAGATTACTCTTAAACATTCATCTGTTACTTTTGAGAATAAATATATTAAACATACTGAGAACCCACCTTCAAGAATAACAATAATAATGAATTTATCAACAAAAAAAGTGAAATTTGCAAGAAACCATGTACTCAAAAATCCAAATGATAGGAATTTATATCCCCATCACATAACCAAGTCTAATAACTTCTACCTTTTCTCCTAATAACTGAGATGAAGAGGAAATTGGTGCAAGCATATGCCTAAAAACCCAACTTGTGGGAATTTATGCCCACATAAATAACCAGGTCAATTAACTCTTCTATTTTTCCGTCACTAGCAACACAAGATGATGAAGTAATTGAATTTCATTTAGCAGAGTTATGTGAGAATCAAAACGAGTTATATGCATAAGCAAGAAAGAAGGGAAGTATGGAGATAAGCAAGTACCTTCAGGGGCAGACAATGATTCCTGATTTTGAACCTTGGAGCATCCATGTAAGCTGGCTGATCGAGCCATGCAAGGCTCTACCCGCACAGAAACGGAACCATCGTGTCCACTGGGTGGGATGTCCAATCTATCCGCTGCTATAACACCAGCTGAGAATGGAGAAACAGCCATGAAATTGCCAATATTGCCTCCTTCAAACATTGGCACCACCGGCGAGTACAATGAATAATAGGCAACTCCAAGTGGACCACTCTTTGACTTAGGCCTCCTATGGGGCTGCTGAATTGAAGACCTCACCAAACCATCACCAGAAACAGGACTGCAAATCCACCTCTCAGCATCCTCCCATTTAGAAGGCAACATTCTTCCATTGTTGAAAGGCAACATTGAAGCACCTGGATTCTTCCGCTCGGCATTGGTATGCAATGGTACTCGCTCAGAGCTCCAACCTTTCTGCATTCCAACACTTACGTGTCTATAATTTGGAGTCCCAGGACTAGGAAAACTACAAATGTTGCGAGAAGTTAAAGAAGTCTTTCTGATGCATGCCAATCTAGGCGAGGACACAACAGCATTGTTCAAGTCTAAGGAAGCAGGTCGTCTCCTTTCTAGCTTCTTTAAAGCCTCCGATCTAGATCTCAGGTCCTGACACTCTAGCAGGGGGGGAGTCAAACAAGGGGCGGGGGATAAAACTGAATCTAATAGGAAGGATGGAATCTAATAGGTACCTTGGAGGGCCCGAGAAAAGGAACTTCTGGCTGAATCAAGAGCTATATCATCATCAGTGCTGTGTTCCTTTTGAGCTGCAAAACATTGAATTTTAAGGTGAAGGTGAAGATAGAGGCACAGTGGAAATAAAATGCGGGACTTTGATTTGAAAATTAGCAGAAAATGTCACTTTCTAATTTATATCTACTTTTGGTGACGAGCTAGAAAAACGAAGCCGTACCTTTAGCTTTATATTTTTCTCTGTCCTTGTTAAGGCGGTACAAAATTGGTTTATTTGGATCTGGATCTGGAATATCTGAAATCTCATGTGGTTCACCGTCATGTCCTGCCAAATGCTGCAACATTCAAATTCCATAGCATTCATTCTCATCTCATCAACTGGATTTTATCTTCCAGAAAAAAGTCCGAAATAGGAATAATAGACAAAAAATAAAATAAAACACTATGCATATCTCTGAACACATTCAGAACACCACTTTATCTAAAAGATATAATCATTCGAACTTTCCCTAACAAGTATTCTTTAGAAAATAATTGACTTCAGCGAAAGATTTGGATTAAAGTAGAACTACATTGACTATGCTTGGAATGATCATTCACTCATGCACTAAACATGCCGGTCGCTTTAAAAGGCACTCGATCAAAGCTTGGAAAAGAAATGCCAGTAGTTTAACAAAAGTCTGAACTCGGGCCCAAAGTCAGACACAAATGCGAAGAGGTCTGAAATTACCAGAGAGATCTCGGAGGAGATAGAATCGCGGTCCTGAGCGTCGGAAGCATTTGAGCAATAATTGACACTAGCAGAACCGGAAATGAATAGGCTGAAGTTGGATTCGTGGGTGAAGATCACGGAGTCCGCGCTAGCATCACGAGAAGCTCTGAAGCCAGACCTCATCGACGGCAAACGGCTTTCCCGGAACCTTAACTCCTGCATTTTTCTCTGTCAGTGATGTACTCTCATGATATTCACAAAAAAGCAAACCTCCGAAGAGGAACAGAAGTGAGATTTGGGATTAGTTTATTTTGTCATGAGAAGTGAGAAGATTCTACTCTGTGTAAAAGTAAAAAAGGTAATGCAAGTTATATTATCATGCGAAGAAATGCACATAATTATTGTTTCGTGCACATTATTTACAATATTAATGACATGTTAGAATTAAAACTGATAAACTCGATTGATTGAAAATTAGATGTTTTTGCATATTCAATTCCACTTTATTTATTAAATTATTTAAAATGGATTAGATTTGAATGTAATATTATTATAATAAAGTTTGGAGATAAGAAAATAATATAATAAAATCATATTATATATATTTATAGTAAAATTGTTGAAATTTTAACATCATAATTCTAATAAAAATGTATTATATTATATCTAATTTTAGTATGTTACATCAAACTTTTTGTTTTTTTAGATTAAAAATTATATTTTTATTTCTTACTAATATCTAGGTTCTTTTAATCATTATTAAATTTCATCAATGAAGTTAAAAATTACGATAGAGAACAATCATTTAATAGTTACTCAAAGCGAGATAATGAAATTGAAAATTAGTTAATTGAACATAAAACTTATAAATCGATATTAAATTAAAGTTGTTTAAATATAACTTTTTTTAATGTGTTATTTTTTGTTATAAATTGATTAAAGTGTAACTGTATAAATGTGTTTTGAGTGGTTTGCTTAATTAGTTTATTAACAAAATAGTAAGTTTATGTAACTATACTTACTACTATTACTATTAAACTACTTAATTACATTCTATCTTCTCTTTTTGGTGTCAAATGCTTCAATGAGTACGTTTTAAGAATTTTGAATATATGATCACCGAAACTAATCAACAAAATTATATAATAAATAACATGTTATATTCACATGTATTTTCTTATATAACCTCTTAAATTCACTATAATTTCAAAGTTAGTTTGATTATAGTATAAGAAAATTAGTACCTTGATAACAAAGTTACAATGTTATTCTAAAATTATGTTATTTATTCTAAAAAAATTAGTTGGACACAAAGGCTATAAGAAATTATAATTATCAAACAAATTTATGGTTTAAAGTTTAATAGAAAACATTTCAAGTTTAACATGATATATCTACCATTATATTTATACATAACATGTTATATTTATTTATATTTTTGAGTATAACATGTTACATCATTTATATCTTTGTACGTACAAAGATCAATTTTTAATGTTACTCAAATTTTGTCATTTTTGTGATCTACTACATCTAAAATATTACTTTCATATTTATCTTTATTGAAATATATTAAATGTAATTGTATTTATGTATAATAAGTTATATTCACCTCTATTTTTGTACGTTAATATCTAGCTATATATTTGGATATAATGTATATCATTTTTTTATGTAATGAGTTATATCCACCTTTATCGTTGTATGTAACATATTAGATAAAAAAACTCTAATAAGATTAATGGAACTCTAATGAGGCAATTGTCAAAGAAGTGATGAGAAGTGATTTCATTTTATTAAAAGAAAATATCATAAAAGTTTTATGGTTATTAGGAAAGTTATACTTAACTCATATATTTATTTTTTATAATACTTTAATCTCATTATTTTATAAAAGTAATCATATTAATACAACATTAAATAATGAATAACTAGATTTCACATGCAACACACGTTACCATAAAAGTTAAAAAATAAAAAGAATTAAATGTTGAATAACAGGATCTTTCGTACACCCATATACTCATCTCGTATATACCTATTTCACTAGTATCCTATATCCTAATCTCATTTCAACAGAGATAATCTCCAATACCCTAAATCCATTTGGATAGAGGCAATAGCTTATCTTTTTTCTTAAACCCATCACATTTACCCATTTAACTATTGTAATGTAATATAAAACCATTTGAAGAGAGAGAAAAACTTAATTATTTTCTCTTTTGAATAAAAAATTTAATCCATTCAGTAGATGACGACATTATCCTTATGAAAGAATTTGTTTTAAAATGAATTTTTTTTTAGCTCTTATATATGGTAAGAAACAATAAATTATTTTCTTATTTATCATTTTTATAGTGCAAATATGGGTGATTGTTATTGATGGGTAAAACACACAATTATGTTCTTCTTGATCCTTTTTATAGTACAAATTTGAGTGATTGTTGTTGTTGGGTGAACACACACAAAAAGGTAGGGGTTGAATGTCATGATTTAGATAAACCTATTTTGTACAATAATCTCTCATATGTAATAAAATCCTTTTTTTTGTAGGTTTTATGAAATTATTCCTGTAAAAGAATATATATGTTGAATCATTCTTAAGTGTAAGGTTTCAAGAAAAATCAAAATGGTATTATTGGTTTACGAGAGAAACTAAATTTGAGATAAAGAAACAAACACATTGCACCAGGAAATACAACTATTGATAGCATATTTTAGTTAAAAACAATATCATTATTTTAATATTATATTCTAAGAGGTAACATATTCGAAGATAATATCATTAGTGATTTTAAATATAAACAATAATTAATTTTAATTGTATTAGTGACTTTAATTATTATAAATCTCATTTGCAATTTATTTTGCCAAGACATGCATAGGAGCATAAAGGAATGTTTCAATTTGATCGTATTTTTGTATTAATTTTAACCATATGATCATAGGGTGAAACAATAATGTCAAGAAAAGAACATAGGAGCTCATTGTAATATTTTTAAGCATTATAGTTCATGAAAAGTTGAAAATATTTAATTTGGGATATTTTTATATTGTAAAAATAACTATAAAAATGGTAGGATAATGTAAGAAAAATAAAAAAATATGATAAATTGAAGAGGAAAATAAAGAAATATTTATAGGATTAAAGCTTTTAATAGTAAAAAATGATAGATATATTTTCTCTATTTTTGTAAGAAAATTGATAGGTAAAATAACAATATATTTCCTTAAAATAATCATATGGTTTTTAAATTAATAAAAACTTAAAATATATTTAATTTAGTCATACTTTTATATCATAAAAGTATCTATAAAGATTGAAGAACATTACAAGAAAAATAAAAATAATAAATAATAAATTAAAGAAAATTGAAAAAAATGATTTTTTTATAAGATTAGCTTTTAAAATCAAAAATCGTGAAAATATTATCCTCTATTAAAAAAGGATAGGTAAAATGAGACTACATGCTCTTAAAAATAATTATATGAATTTAAATGATTTTTAGATATAATTTTATGTTTTTATGGTCATTTTAAAAAAATAATAAAATCAAAGTATTATTAAAAATAAATATAAGATATAATTATTATTTTATGAATAATCATATACTAATACAATCACTTTTTTCATTAAAATTATGAATTATTAATGTTTTAATATATTTATTAAATAGAATGATTTAAAGTAATAAATATAATGAAAAAAATGGTTAAAAATTAATAAAACAATATTAAGATTGATGAGTAGAGTACAAGTTGGGCCTAGGCCCAGTTGAACAACAAAATAATCGTCATTGTACTTTCCAGCTCTTTTATAAGCCTTATTCATTGAGGTCGTATAAGTGAAAGGATGAGCAGATTTAAGCTTACTTGTTATTATAGCCTTATTCATTGACGTCGTATAAGTGAAAGGATGAGCATTTTAATAATAAATAATTGAAATTGTGATTATCTAATTTTTTTCATAAAATAACCATAATTTATAAGATAATAAGACAATAATGATTATTGTAATATCAAATTATAGTTCACTAAAAATGAACATATATTAATATAAATTTTTTATATACACATAATTATATTAAAAAAATACACTTTTAATAATAAAATATACTATATTTAGAATAGTTAGATTGAATTTTATTTATTCTTTTATATTTTTTATTTATTTATAAACATGTGTTAAATAATTAAAAAATGAAAATTATTGTTAATAATGTAATAGAATAATAATCATATTAACATTTAATTTTTTAAAACTAAATATATTTTTAAATAAATGTAAAAAATAAGTAGTGTGTTTAAACCATGGTAAAATTGTTATCCGTTCATAATCAGTTATGGTTATTAATATAATCGTTCTCGTTCGTACTTCCGTCTATTTCGTCTACTAGTGTTTTGATTTGTATTGATAACATGTAATAATATATTTTGTTTTCATCTAAGTCAAAGTTTGGGTAGTCCTATTGCCATTGCAATTTTTACTAATATCAAAACAATATTTTTATTTTTAGAAACACTAGATTCTAGAGCATTAAAATGTTAGATAAAATTTTAAATTACTTTGATATTAGTATTTTTTTTTTACAAATGAAATAGCAATTCCCCAAAATTTTAAGTGTACTTGTTACTGAAACTACCTACCACAAATTTGTAATAATCACAAATGACGTGGTGGAATGTGATTGGTTCATATTTCATACCAAAACCATGAGGGCCTTTTTGTATGAAAGGACTCTATAGCATCTTTGCCTCAAACGATTGAGATGCTTAACAAATTTGTTATATATTGTAGCGCTCTACTTGCTGTAGCCTATTCATTGAGGTGGTACTGGTGCAAGTGTGTTGTCCCTTTTCCTCCATATGTAAATTACAGAGTATATAGGTATAGTCACAGAGGATTCACAATAGCATGTAGCCATTGTTCATACTATGTTGTTTTGAGAATTTTTTTTTGCCAATCCATGTTTTAGTAGATCCATTGTCTTCTCTATTGATCACATGATCATATCTTGTATCTATTTTTGGCCTATCTCCATTCATTCACAGTATATCACGCAATGTGGGAGCATTTCAGCTTCCTATTAATCATAGACAGGGGCAGGGATGTATACAAGGTTCATAGGATTTATTTTTGGGGAGGTTAACTTCAATTACTTTTATTTTTTATGCTTTTTGAGGGCCATCAATTTGAACTTATTGGATTTTTTTATCAGTTGGGGAAGCTTGCTGATTTTCTTTTTCTTGTTCACTTGTTATGAAGTATGGAATCCCAGATCAAGCATGCTGTGGTGGTAAAAATTATGGGAAGGACTGGTTCAAGAGGGCAGGTAACTCAAGTTAGAGTTAAGTTTATTGATGACCAGCCAAATTGTACTTGGAATGGTTTGATCCGATGGAAAATTTATTATAGGTGTTATTCATTATTTTTTGGACTCGACTTATCATCTTTTCGTCTTTTATCTAGTATTAATTTTTTTAAAATAAAAAATTAAACTAATCTTGAATTTCATAAATTTAAAATATTACATTATTAAATAATAATTTCTCAATTTTCTGCTTGTCTATTTGAAACTATTTGAAACCCATGATGGCCCAAAGGATTTATTTTGAATTCAACGTATCACTGAATTTAAGAACCGCTTTGAATTAACCTTCTACGTCGATCACTTTATGTAAGCAAATGAACTGCCAGGTTCACTTTTAGGTGTTTGTCTAGTCTACAGATTTCCTAAAATACCGTTCCCTTTCACCAAAAGCTCGGAATCTTTCTTTTGCAATTTAGCACGAGAATTTTATTAGAAATATTAAGTATACATAAAATTTCATCTATTTTTACATCGAACACATAATAAAATTATTTTAAAACATAAAAAAGAAATCTATTTTTTAAAAAATTATTGATCTTGAACCAATGATCCAAAGGAATAACATAAGACAATTGGAGGAAAGAATGAAGACTCAAAAATGATTCTACTCTTTTTTCTTTTACACATTTAAATTTGTATTTATAGATTATTGATTTGTATCAACACAATGATCCATAATCATTATATTTTTTCTTTATTTTAATATATAATTTTGACATATAACGCATTATAACTAACTTAGATACAAAATAAGTGTAAAAATGGATTCAAATTTACATATTATTTGTATTTCTTTGATATTAATAACCCAAATGTCAATTGCACCAAATGTTTCATCCCTCAACTTTCAACCCGTAAGTATGTGAATCTTTAAACGTATGAAATATTTTATCGAGTATTATAAGGAAGTTTGTCAACACTTTTTTCCCTATGTTGCATTAGGGGACCTTATCCGAAGCAAAAAAAAAAACTCGTAACACAAGTCACGTAAAAAAGTGTAAATCTCATGTGACACTTTCAATATATCAATCTATACATCACTAACATGCTACACATGAAAAAAATAACTAAAATATGGAACAAAATAGTTTAAAAAGTAAAATTGTTTACTTATTTGCCACATATTGATAATACATATATTAGTGCATAAAAAATAACACAATTTATTTAAGATCTTAAAAAGTGAATTATTTTTTTCGTGTAATTGTAAACTAGTTGCGCATGAAATATTATACCAAAAATAGTACAAGAAACTTAAAGATTAACGGAATCAAATAACCTATACCATGCGTCTCACCGATAGTTAACAAATACATACATAAATTCGACCTATTATGCAATAAAAAAAGAGAGTAAATGCTGCACTATGCTATGTGCCCCCTACTCTCAAAGTAAACACGCTCTGAAACATACATATCAGATGATAAAAAAAGAGAGTAAATGCTGCACTATGCTATGTGCCCCCTACTCTCAAAGTAAACACGCTCTGAAACATACATATCAGATGATAGGTCTTGTATTGTAGTTTGCCTTCCCATTCCCAGTTTCCTACCTCTACTGATATTATTCAAGGGCGTGAAGTGAATGAAGATTATAAATATGATAAAAGGATTTGATCTACAGCACACTACTAACCACGAAGGCTCTAAAGTCTAAATACAGTGGAAAACACATTCACTATGCAAATGTACAATATCCAGCAATTTACCATGGTCCTGTCAGCGTTCGTCTTATGCACTGTTTCTTAGTTCCCCCTTGCCGTTTCATCTCCGTTACCTGTGATATATGGTATTATTGGTCAGAATAAATGATTAAATATTTGTTGCATGACCTAGCATAAAAATGACGAATAGGGACTATATCAACCTGAGTCATTGTACTATATATATTCCAATACTCCAAACCCATTTTATGACTTGAGGTCACAAAGATGATTTTGGGGATGATTTTTTTTTTTTGATAAATAAATTTAAGGCTTCCAGAATCGTACTCCCACACTCAGATTCTGAAAGCTATTTACTTAAATATATTTACACTTCGTCGAAAGAGATATATTCAGCGGATAATTCAAACAAGATCAATACCAAATTAAGCTTCAACTTATTGAACCCACTAGAATATCTTCTTTCTAAATCTATGTCTTATTAAAGAGGATTTAATATAGAAGATCCGAAACACTAAAACCATGAATTCCAATCTAGCTTTTTTGGATCAAGAAATTGTCGATTAAAGAGATTCTTGGAAAAAAAATGAATTTTTATAAAACAAATGATGACAATTTTTTGCCTTGTTATACATTGCTATTTTACATCACTTTGAAATTTTATAAATAGAAAATGATTGGTTATTGAGTTTAGGCCTCAAGAAGCACTCACTTTTGTGGAAGAGAAGAAGACTTAAGCAAATGTGATACCACACACACGTGCACACGTCGTCGCTGTCGGTTGAGTCGAGTACGAGTGCACATGTGAGGTTGAATTTTATTTTTTGGAATTTTTTTTAAAAAACTTTTTCACTCAAAAAATGGTCGTTATCTTTTTACTCAAAAAATAACCATTATTGTCATAATGACTACACGTTTTCTCAAACCTATAAATAGAGGGTCTCAACTCTCAGTTTTATCACAACAATTTCCAAACATTTCTTACTAACAAAAAGCTCTCAGAAAGAAAAAGATCTTAAATTGTTTTAAAAATTTTGAGCAACGAAATTTCATAGGTAGTATTTTAGTCTTCATCAGTACAGTGAAGTTTCAAAACAGATAACAAAGATTGTGGGTTATTTTATCCTGGAACGATGGGGTTGTGTTTGCTTGCACAATTTTGGATAGAACCGTGAAACGTCTTAAAAAGAGAGACCTAATCCGCGACTCAACCCAAACAATTCATTTTAAATTATCGATAATATTGTGCCTATATTATTTTCAACAATTTTAAGACGATTTTCTATCTGTCATGTCTACTAAAATATTAACTGTTGATCTCCACAAACTATTCCGTTTAGAGAGACTACACTTTAAAAGATTGAGACAAAAGATGTTATTTTTCTTAACCATGAAAAAGGTCGCTTATGCTATTACTACTGAAAAACCAACACTGTCTAATTCTCTTACTGAAGCTATAACTACGGATTTAGACACCTGGATGAAAAATAATTTTCTATGCAAAAAATTTATTCTTAATGTATTAGTTGATGACTTGTATATTATTATAGTTCTGATAAGTCTGCTAAAGAAATTTGGGATGCTCTTCAAAAGAAGTACGACACTAGGAAGTTGGAACTAAGTAGTATACTGTCCGTAGATATATGAAATATCAAATGATTGATAATAAATCTATGGAAACTCAATCATACGAATTGCAGAAGATAGCACACGAGATAACTTCTGAAGGTATGACTTTAGATGAACAATTTCAAGTAGTTGTTATTATAGATAAATTATCTCTTGCTTGGAAAAATTTTAAGAATGCATTTAGACATAAAACTAAGGAATTCTCTTTAGAAAGTCTTATAACCCGTCTAAGAATAGAAGAAAAAACCTGAAAACAAGATCAAAGAGATGAAGTACTCGTTGTCTCAAACAACAATACCAATAAGAATCCTCCTCTATAGTTCTAAAACCTAAAGGAAGAAATATGAAAACTCAGACTCACAATAATAACCAAAACCATAACCACCAAAATAGAAACATAAAATATCCTCCCCAAAATGGACCTCAATCCCCCTTAAGAAATAACGCATTCATGTGTTATAGTTGTAACAAACCTGGCCACTTGGCCAGGAACTATTGGAATAGGAATCGTCCTGCCCCGCAAGCGAACCTTACCGAAGATCAACTTATTGCTATGATATTTGAAATCAATTTTGTTGATGGATCTAAAGAGGTGGTGGATGGACACTGGTGCTTCTCACCATGTTTGCTATGATGGAGACATGTTCAAGTCCTATTCTGAGTCTGAGGATAAGAAAGTGCTGATGAGCGATTCTCACTCCACTAAAGTTGTTGGTACTAGCGAAATGGAATTGAAGTTTACCTCTAGAAAGATTGTCATCTTGAAGGATGTCATGCATACTCCAGAGATGAGAAAGAACTTAGTTTCGAGATATGTGGAATTGAAATTTACCTCTAGAAAGATTGTCATGCATACTCTAGAGATGAGAAAGAACTTAGTTTCGGGATATCTTCTTAACAAAGCTGGGTTTACTTAAACTATAGGGGCTAATTTATATACAATAACTAAAAATAATATATTTGTTGAGAAAGGGTACACCACTGATGACATGTTTAAATTAAACGTTGAAATTAATAAAGCTTCTTCTTCTGCTTATATGTTGAGTTTTTTTAATATTTGATATGCTAGACTTTGTCATGTTAATAAACGCATAATCAAGAACATGTGTACCTTAGAACTAATTCCTAAACTATCTTTGAATGATTTTAAAAAATGTGACTTGTATAGTCAAGCTAAAATAACCCAAATTTTATATAAGTCAATAATTAAAGAATATTAACCTTTAGAATTAATACACTTTAACATATGTGAACTTGATGGAAATTTAACAAGAAATAGAAAACACTATTTTATAACTTCTATAAATAACTATTCAGATTACACTTATGTATATGTAATGAAAAATAAAATTGAAGCGTTTGATATGTTTAAAATATTTATGACTAAAATTGAAAATCAACTTAAGATAAAAATAAAAAGGTTTCGAAGTGATAGAGACACTGAATATGATTCCAACATTTTCAATAATTTTTATAAAGCATATGGAATCATTCATGAAAAAACTGCACCTTATTATCTTGAAATGAATGGCAAAACTGAAAGAAAAAATAGAATTTTTATTGAATCAGTTGTTGCAATTTTATTAAACAATGGTGTTGCTTCCCATTGGTGGGGAGAAATTTTATTAACTTTTATTAACTGTTTTCTATTTGCTAAATAGAGTGCCTAAATCTATTAGTAAAATTTCAGCATATGAAATTTTAAAAAATAAGAAAACTAACTTAACTTATTTTAAAACTTGGAGTTGTTTAGCCTATGTTAAGATCTTTGATCCTAAAAGAAATAAACTTACTAGTAGAGCATATGAATGTGTATTCATAGGATATGCTGTGAAGAGTAAAACTTATAAATTATATGACTTAAGTGATCATGTAGTTATAAAATCAAATGATACTGACTTCTATGAACATATGTTTCCCTTTAAATTAAAAAATAATAGGGGTTCATCTTCTAGTAGTTTATCCATAACTAGAACTAATGAATAAAATGAGAAATTAAACATTGAAATCAAGAGAAGTAAACGAGCTTAAACCCTTAAGGATTTTGGGTCTAATTTTTATGCTTATACCTTAGATGAAGATCCCCAAACTCTTAAACAATCATTATCTTCTTTAGATGACAACTTATGGGAAGAAACCATAAATGTTGAAATGGAATCTCTTGAGTATAATAGAACTTGACATTTAATTGACTTACCTCCTGGTTGCAAAACCATAGAATGTAAATGGATATTAAAGAAGAAATTAAAACCTACTAGTACTATTGAAAAATACAGAGCTCGTCTTGTAGTCAAAGAGTATAAACAAAGAGAAAATGTAGATTTCTTTGATATCTTTTCACCAATCACACAAATAACTTCCATACATATACTTTTCTCTCTTGATATTATCCATGATTTAGTAGTGCACCAAATGGGTGTCAAAATTGCTTTCTTAAATGGTGACCTTGAAGAATAAATTTATAGGACCAACCTAAAAGTCTTGTTGTCCCAAGTCAAGAAAATAAAGTTTGTAAACTAGATAAATCTTTTTATGGTCTAAAACAAGCACCTAAACAATGACATGAAAAATTTGATAATCTAGTTATCTCACATGGATTCAAAATAAATGAAAATGACAAATGCATTTATTATAAATTAGAAAATGACATTTGCACTATTATATGTTTATATGTGGATGACATGCTTATTTTTGGATCAAATATTCATGTTGTGAATAATGTGAAAACTTTGTTAAGTGCTAACTTTGATATGAAAGATCTAGAGGAAGTGAATGTAATCCTTGGTATAAAGATTACTAGGTTTGAAAAGATTTTTTTTAGATCAATCTCATTACATTGAGAAGATCTTAAAGAAATATAATTAGATTAACTGCAAACTTGCATGTACTCCTTATGATACTAGTGTAAAGTTGTTCAAGAACACCGGAGACAATGTTAAACAAACTAAGTATGCAAGCATCATTGGTAACTTACGTTATGTTACTGACTACACTAGACCAGACATAGCTTATGTTGTGGGATTACTATGTAGATTTACCAGTAAACCTAGTATAAAGCATTTGAATGCTATTGAAAGGGTTACAAGATACCTTAAGAGAACTATAAGAAGTATGTTAGTTGAGATCCCTTTTATGGGAAAAACCAATACTAGTTGTCCTTATCCACAGCGATAGTACCATAGCTATTGCAAAGATTCAGAACCGTTACTACAACAGTAAGAGATGACAGATACATCGTAAGCATAGTACTATTAGAGAATTTTCCTATACAGGAACTATAAGAGTGGATCATGTATGTTCTGATGAAAATTTGGTTGATCCTTTGACGAAAGGATTATCAAGAGAGAACGTTTTCAAAACCTCGAAAAGGAATGAGACTAATGCCCTTAGAATGAAAGTTCACTCATGATGGTAACCCAACTTATAGACTGTAGATCCCAAGAAATAAGTTTAATGGGTAATAACAAGTCATAGAGTGATATGAGAAGAATTATGCTATTTTGAAGTCACATTTTATATTGTTAGAAGCATGAAGTCCTGAAGCGATAGAAAATGATGAGTTAATTATTAAACTCTCAATAAATTCTATACTCTATGTGGATTGGAGTACATAGCTACAAGAGTGCTCTTGATAGACTTACCTATGTGAATGTGGAAGTGTGGCCGCATCTTATGAAAATTTCTTGAACAAAATTTACTAGAGCATTCACTATACTGGGATGCACGTGCATGACCGTAAAGCATGGGCTTTTCGAACTACACCTTGGAAAGGTGATGTGTGTAATGTTGTTAGAGATAGAGTTCAAAATTACGAGTTAGTCTAATATATTCTAAAGCATCAACACTATTTAAAGGTTCAAGTTGAGACACCTTTTACTTATGCATAATCTTATACTGTTAATTGATCGATTGCTCGATGAAAAACTATTTTTATATAAAATTCAAGTGAAGGATTGTTGGAAAAAAATATTTTTTTACAAAACAAATGATGCCAATTTTTTGCCAAATCCCACATTGCTATTTTACATCACTTTGGAGATGTATAAATAGAAAAAGAATGACTACTGGGTTTAGGCCCCAAGGGCACCCGATTTTGTGGAAAAGGGAGAAGACTTAGACAAATGTGATACCATACGCACGGGTCATCCGTCTGACCGACCAGATTGGGCCGAGTTCAAGTCCATGTGCAAGGTGACATTTTACTTTTTGGAAATTTCTTTTTTAAAAAATACATTTCCACTCAAAAAATGATCGTTATCTTTTCTCAGAAAACTACTATTATTTTTTCTTACTCAAAAGTATTCGTTAAATGACTGTTACTTTTCTTTATTCTAAAAATGATTGTTATTTTTCTTTACTCAGACATGACCGTTATTATTATAATGACAACACGTTTTTTCAAACTTATAAATAAAGGACCTCAGCTCTCAATTTTATCACAACAATTTTCAAACATCAGTTTAGTGAAGTTTCGAGATAGATAATAAAAATTTTAGGCTGTTTTATCCTGAGAAACGACGGGACTTTGTTTGCTTACACAATTTTGAACAGAGTTACAAAACGTCTTAAAAAAACAACCTAGTCCGCAACTAAACTCAAAACAATTCATTTCAAATTATCGATAATATTGTTTCTACATTGTTTTCACGTAATTGTTTCAATACTTCGCTATTTTCACCATCATCATCTAATTAGGGGAACGTGACTTTTTACTTGTCATTGTTTTTCTTTGTTAGATATAAGACATATTGTTAATATAAATGTCAATATTTATTTATTTATTAATAATTTCAAATCATTACTGCATTATACGGTTGGGATTTAAAAATAAGTAAAAACGAGTATAGCATCCTAATCTCAAACTGAGAATAGATATAACTTGAGACGAAAGCTGGAGTAGAATCCCATAAAGCAATTGAATACATTTTCTTAGCTAATGTCTTTGTTCATGCCAAAAAACAAAAGCATATAGTGTAATACACATTCACATAATTAGAATCTTATCCTTTTTCATTCACATAAATAAGCACCGAAAATAATGTAATGCTGATGATCGAAATTCATTAATACGAAAATTAGTATAATAAAATAAGGAAATTAATTTCAAATTACCTGAGTTTTCTGTATTTTCATAGTTTCTGCCTGCAACAACCAAAGGATAATCACATAAGGAGTAAACGTGGGGATTTGGGCTCATTGGATTTATTTAAATATAAAAACAAATAACGTAATGCTGATGATCGAAAATAAGACACGGTAACATTAAAGAGATACAGAGTTCTAGAGTGATTAATCTCAACCATGTATACAAATTAAAACGATACTAATCTCACTTAATTTTTATTAAAATAATATGGTAATAAATAGATACTAATTAAATTATCTAAATTGTTTTTAATAGTTTAAATAAAATAAATAATAATATAAAAATATGATAAATAATAATTTATAATGTAAATTTAATAAAAAAATATAATATATATTTAAAGTTAAGTTAATTAAAAAAACAATAAAAAATAGACGAGATAATATTAATGAAATGAGACAATATTAGATTGTGAGTATATTAAAGATATTAAATAAGATATAGATGAACGAGATAACTCATAGAAATTCTAGAATAAGAAAAATAGTATAATAAAATGACGAAATTAATTTCAAAGTACCTGAGTTTTCTGTATTTCCATAATTTCTGACTGCAACAAACAAAGGATAATCACATAAGGATACGTAGGGATTTGTACTATTGGGCCTCACTGGATTTATTTAAATATAAAAACAAATTGTGTGTAAACCAAAATATTTACCTGTTTTTTCTGCAAATCTTGATTCTCCTCCTTCAACTTATGCACCTCTGCTTCCAACTCCAGAGTGTAAGCCTAAAATAGCCCAAAAGAGGATATGGGAGAAAACATTAAACTAATACGTGGATAATAATCATAATAGTAGAGTTACCCTCCATCACAAAACTAAGACGTTGAATGGATCAGATTTAAGGTCACAGGTATAGAAGTCACTAAGCGTCCTTGTTTCTTCAGATGGATACAACTTAAGCTGATGCTATTTTCACCAAAACAACGTCCCATTTCCTTGTAATAAACTGGATCCTTATAACATGTCATGATTGTAGTTCTCAAATCTTTCATCTCTTCTCATGTCAGATCTCTATCAAAAACATTCCCTCCCAGAATCTTCCATGAAGATTTAGGGGACAGCAAATAAAGCAGAAGGTCAATGACCAAAAAAGATTTATGAAACTACTAAATTTACTTCATGCATATTGTCATGTCACTTCACTTCTTTCTATAAATAATGTTACAGCGAATTCAGAGAAGAAACAAAGGAGATAAATTGTTCTAATCGTATAAAACGCTATCTACAGTTTTGGAATTTTGTAAGTCCAAGAAGGTAGCAGTGTTAAAGTTAAAATTGACCATCATGATAATTTTCTCACACCACTGCATAGTTTTATTAAATTACTGACAAGTGGAATGATGATGCAACAGAACAGGAAATATAGTAACCTATTTACATAAGTTTGTTCTGACCATGGCAGCTTACTATTGTATTTTGACACGTTCTATCAGTTTCTTTTTGTGACTTTTTTTTCTTTTTAACCTTCCCAATAATGAATTTGAGGATAAGCTTTAAACAATAAGAAGATTCACCTATTTAAACTAACCATGGACCATACATTAACTAAAATGACTTTGGTTCATTAAATTTGGAAGCCATAGAAAACAAAATATTCACCTGTTTGCGAGCTCGGGAACGAGCAGCAGACTCCCTATTTTTTATCATCCTTCTTTGTCTCCTCTCAACAACCTTGTCTACAGCACTACTACGTTTCCTTTCTCTAAAACCACCATTAAAAACATAAGGACCTGGTGAAACAGACAAGGTATCACCGTTACTCTTTATTCCATCAGGGGATAAGTTAGCAGGTGATCTAGTTGCCACAGTAACAGCCCCAGATCCTAATCCAAGCATTCCCATCCCACCACCCTGACCCAAACCATTATTACTCAAACCGCGATCGGTTGTAGTTCCCATAAATCCACCCTTCAATCCAGCACCAACAAGTTGATTACTCGTTGGAAAAGGCAGCTGAGATTCATAAGTCCCAGCTGGTGTCTTTGGAAAAATTTGGTGCTGGTGTTGCTGCTGAGTCAACTGTGGTTGATTTGATCGATTCCCATTAACATTCAGCGGTAATCTTGCAGCTTGAATTAGAATCTGATCATGTTTTTGACTACCCATCAAACTAGTATCCATACCCATCTGCTGAAATCCTAATACTAACCCATTAGATTTAGGATTACTAGAACGCGATGATTCATTCAGGAACATACCACCAAAAACACTACCAGCACTAGGTGGCTTCACATTCAGTTGTGCATCTTCCTTAACAATGCCAGCTTTAAACAAGAACTCCTCCAAAGTCATCTCACCCAAAGTCTGTTGCCTTTGAGGTTGAGGCATATTAGACCCAACAGAATCACTTTCTTCTTTTTTCCAAACTTCATCTACAGTGTTCTGGCTCAGTGTCGATGGTAGAGTCAACGAGTCTTGCTTTTGCTGGGGTGCACCACCAGTAGCATCGTGCCCAGTACAAGTCCCACTAGGCGTATCTATGCTTTGATTCTCATCGGCGCTCCAGATGTTCTTCAGAAGCTCATCCATGTTAATAGACCCATAGTCCTTACCTAAGCTACCTGTGGTGCTCTGGAACTCATCGAAAGTCAGTGAGTAGATCGAGAGTTGTTTTGCTAGTTGATCGTTTTCTGAAGGCTGTCTTGCTAGTTGATCGTTTGCTGAAGGCCTACTACCACTACCGTCGGCCGATGGTTCGTTTCCGAAACTCTTGAAGTACAAATTTGATCCCATTTTGGTTGAAATCTGAGTGAAACAGAGTTAAAAATCTAAACAAGCCAATAATATTAATGTTCATGATATGTACAAAAGGATGAAGAAGATTGACAATGTTATATGTTAATCTTCAACCAAAGAGAACCACTCGCCTGTAAGAAAGATAACTCAAATCACAAAAAAAATGGAAATATCAAAACTAGCTAATATTACGTGATTCAAAAAATCTCTAAGCTTAATTAAAATGTAGACCAACACAGCTCAAGAAGTGCCAGAAACAGCAAACTACTGGCCTAAAGAAAAAAAAAAGTCTTAAAAAAAAGGAAGAAGAAGCAATCAAATTTCAAGAAAGGGCTAAATGCAGTCCAGATCGGAGACACAAATGAGCAAAAACAAAAAACAGGTGTCAATAATAGAAGAGTAATAGATGTAATCAAGAGAAAAACATAATAGTTAGAGAAAAACAACCACTACAAGAATAAAAACAGAGACAAAAAAAAAATCAAATACCAGATGTACAAAGAATGGATAAGCGCAATGAAAGACACTCTTTTACTTTAATTTCTATAAATGGTTAAGGGATGAATTTCTATAAATAGGATATTTCGGTGATTTTCGGAGCTTTTCTCACACTGGTCTGGTGGGTTTTATTTGACTGCGTTTTTTTCTTTTTAAAATTTAAAAAGCACTTAATAATATTTAATTAAATAAGTATTAAAATTGTTGTTTAATTAGAATATTATAAAAATAAATTTAAATTTTTTAAATTAAATATAAAAGATGTTCTTTTTATAACTATAAATTTAAAACATTATATATATATATATATTCTTTCTCTTCAGCAGATCTATATATTTTCTTTCTTTTCAGTAGATCTATATATTTTCTTTCTTTTCAGCAGATCTCTCGTAAAGCGCCGTGTGTCGGCTGTCGTTGGCTTCTTTGATCTTCGTACAATAATGTAATTATTTATCAAAAATAATTTATATATTTTGTTTTTCAATAATATCGGAACCGTAATTTTAACTTTAACTGTATAATATTTTATTTATAGATAAAATATTTTTAATATTTAATATTTTATGTGTTTAAAAATATAACATACATTGATTATTTTATATAAAAATATATACTTTTATTAGCAATGCTAATAATTTTTTATTTTGCATTATAACACAATAATGAAATTAATAGTTGTTAAATGCATTTTTAATATTATTTTAAATATAAAATAATTTTTTAATAATTTTTTGTGATTATATTATATAAATTATCATTCATATTATTTATAAAAGTATAATCACATTTAAAATAATTTTGAATAACAATACAAATATTTTATTATATTATTTTATTTTAAATTTTAAAAAAATTAAGTTAAACTTATCAAATAAAGATATTTTTATAACATTAAGAAATTTAATAACAATATTTATTTTATAAATTTTTAATATGCATGTTGTAATTAACACAAAAATTTATGGTTAAATTTTATTTATTAATTTATCATTTTATCATATAAATTTTATACATATTGTTAAATTAAAAAGGGTATAATATGTTTTATTTAAATGTATTTTAAAATTTTATTCAATATATTAATTATAATATAATATAATTATATTTATGCAATAAGTGTAAGTCAAACCTAAGACAACTTACAAAATTATTGAATAAATATTGATTTAATAGCAATGTTAAATATTATAACTAAGACTTTAACTCAATTTATTTGTTAAATTTTAATTTAAAAAATCTTTGATAAGTTGATAGAGTTTATAAAAAATGAAGACTTAATTGTATAATTATGTTTAATAAAAAATTATATAATTATAAGTGAATTAATATATATGTATCAATTATTATTTTTAGTATATTTCTTAATTTTAATTAAGTGAAGGGGTTCGATTCTATGAACGTGGCTCAATGGCAGTGCTATGGCGGCTATAATTTAACAAAAATGATTGGTTCAATTTATTTTAAATAATTTATAATTTAATTTAATTTAATTAATTTTTAAATAAAATAAAATAAATTAAGTTGTATCATTCATTAACAATTTATTTAATTTTTTATAATTATATTTATTTTTTATGAAATGTATTGACTTATTTAATTTTTTCTTAAATTTATAATATTAATTGGATTTACTTGTTATATTGTTAAATTTGTTTTGAAAGGTTTTTATATTAATTTTTTAAATATTTACAGTAATGATTATATTGTATTTAATTGATAATGAAAAAATTGATAATTTAGATGAAAAAAGTTTGTTGTTTAAATAAAAATAATATTTAAAAAAAAAGTTAAATAAATTTGAACTTCAAGTAAATTATTTCTTTAAGTTTGTGATTTAAGTGAATTATATTCGTTTAACGCATGAATTCAATGTAATAATTTTAAATTAGTTGAGTTAGATGTATAAATATTTTAAATATTTTTATTATTATTTTATTTAAAAATAAATTAAATAGTATAAATTTATAATGGATATTTTTTATGAAAAAAATATTCTTAAAAATATAACTTATTATATAGAGAGAGAGAGAGAGAGAGAGAGTTTATTTAATTTTTATAAATAAGCCGTTTCATAAATATTGTCCCATCAACATGATATTAAATACATATAATAATTTAATATATAATATATTGCTCATATTTTAATATTCAGCCAATAATATGATGAAATGTGGAGGTATCCTAGAAGCACACGTAGTAATAAAAGAAGCTGGTAAATTATAGTGGTAGAGTTAGGTGGATAAGGACTGCGGTTTTTTCTAAACACTGTACTGTACAAATGTCTTATTATCCGTCTGAATTTTACATTAAACAATTATTTATATAAATTTACTTTGAATTTTTCTTGAAACATAATATATATTTTTATATTATATTTTTAAATATAGAAAAAAATTTACATTATAAAAAATAAAATTTTATTTATAAATAAAATTAAATTTATTATTTATTATTTTTAAAATATATTATTCATTAATAATATTTTTACTATCAAATATTAAATATTAAATATTTATATTAGTGTAAAATATTACATTATTATTCATTATAAAAATAACAAATAATTGCTTGTAGTGTATAAAACGCACAGCTTGGTCACAAAATAGAGAAGCTGAAGGACAATTTTGCTAAAGAGCTGACATTGGGGGCCAGGAAAAAATGTGCCGACATGTACTGGCCGAATAAAACATTTACATCTAACGTGAATAACATATTTAGTAACTAATATATATATATTAAAAAATTAAAGTAATTTTAAATTTTTATCAAATATTTAATTATTAATAAATAAATATTATTAATAAGATAATTTTTTATTTAAAATATTTTTTTTGTGATTATTTACATTATATTTTTAAGACTTTGGATAAAACAATTCTATTAATATATAATTTTTAATATTTTAAAAAATAAAATAAGATATTTATGCTCTCTTATCGTAACAAAATTGTTATTATTATATATAAATAAATAAAAATAAAATAATTAATATAATATTTTATAAATTTATTTATCATTAAATAATTTGTTACATAAAATCTGATTGACTTAACATCCCTTGAAAAATTTGACATAGTTCTGCCCTAGGCATATCCAATAACATTATTCAGCTTCCCTATTAGGAAGATTCAAATTAAGGGGGAATGACTGATTGGCAGGATATTAAAATGGAGAGACATATCTGTCCCGTTAGCAAGCGTCTTGTATCGTTTATATCGTGCCTTTACTTTCGACTCATAAGTTATAATGTGTCGTATCAAGTCTAAACCGTTAGGTCACAATTAACAGAATCCATAACCCGTTCATCTCCTATTTTATAATTATATATATTAAATCTTTTTTTTTTTAAAAAAACATGTCGATAACTCCCTAGTCCCTACCTACTGTTATTATTATAATTAAAACACTCTAATTTATTGGGTTATGACCATATTTTGTTTCTATTTATTGTTTATTTTTAAAATTGAATTTTAAAATCAATATATTTTGACTCATTACAAGCAACCGGTCACGTGCTATATCATGTTACTTTGTTTCTTTTTTTTACTCTTAAACCTTGTCAAATTATGTATATAAAATATTTAATAATATATACTGTATCTCATGTATCAAATATTTAATCAGATATATTGTATCATATATTAAATATTTAATAGATTATGTCATATTATATTAAATATGTATTTGATCCTGTTGCACGAACTTACCTACTCACCATTATAGTAGATTTTTTCCCCCCAAGATACTGATAGTAGTGGGGTAATTTTTTGATGCGTAGAAAAATTAATTTTTAAAATATATAAAAATTATCTAATTTGCTCTCCTTTATATTAATTAAAATTGAGTTAAATAATTTGATAAATTTATTTAAATTAAAAAATTAGATTTAATTCGTCGAATTTAGATAAAATTGGATTGATAAATTTCATATTCGAATCAAATTTGGATTACAAATTATTAAATCTATTCATATTCGGATTTACAGATCTTATAATCTTATGTATTCGATGAATTAATATTAAATTATAAATAAATATAAATTTTATAATATATTATACTTAAATATAATTATATTAGATTATTATTTTAGCTTAAAAATAAATATAAATATTTATAATAATTTAATAATTGTATAGACATATTTCTTATTATTTTAATTTTTTTAGTTGTTACTATAAATAATAATATTTGTTACAAAAATATTTGTCCACCTCAATATCATTAATTAAGATTTTATGGCCCAAGATTGTACCTTCATATACCATGAAATGACATTTAAATTTGTTTCTTCACATCTTTGTAGCACTAGGGAGAGGTAATGTAGATATTCATCAAATAAATTTCCAAAGATCAAAAAATCATCTATAAAGATTTCTAAATGCTTCTCTACTATGTCTAAGAAAATAATCATCATATAACGTTAAAATGTTATAGGTACATTGCATAATTCAAACGATATTCTCTTTAAAGGAATATGTGAAAGTGGTCTTTTCTTGGTCTTCAAGTGCATTAATAATTTGGTTATAATTAGAGTATCCATCTAGAAGACAAAAAAAATAAATACCAGTTAATTAGTCAAGCATTTGATCCATAAAAGGATGAGAAAAATGATTATTCCTTGTAAAAAATTTTTTTACGAAAATTCATACATATTCTCGATCATGTGACAATTATAATAAGTATTAACTCATTTGGTTCATTTTCTTACTCATTCAATATATATATATATATATATATATAAAGCTATTGAATAAAAATAGTATCAAACTTACTTATATATTGATTATTTTATTAAAATTATTAAAATTAAATAAAAATAGTATCAAACTTACTTACATATTTGTTATTTTATTTGCACTTAAAAGTACTCTTTATAAGTATCTTTGGGGTAGTATGCTAGTATAGCTAGCTTTAATTTATTAAGAGTTATCAAGTTTCCGGCATGATTAACAACCCTGGCTCTTGTAAGGACAAAATATCTATAACTTTATTTCACCGATATATATAATAACGAAGAATTAAGTAAGCTTGATCTTATTTTTATTCAATTTTAAGCTTATTTATAGTACATTGTCACATCATTAATAAAATATCAATAAATTAAGTCTAAAGTTTTTAAAGCTACCCTAATTTTAGCGGCGGGATGCTTAATCATGGCTTGACCTTTGGGCTTAAATAAAAAGCTTAAGCTCAAATAAGAATTTAAGATAATGTAGTAATTTTAAAAACTGAAAATTATAACTTACGTATTACAATTCGCATATATATATTCTTATTTTAAATAATTTTAATGGATGATATTTAAGAATTTAAATATTTTTTTTAAAATTAAATTATATTTTTATATGATTTAAATTTATTATTTTAAAAAAATCTAATCGAAAGAATATTAAAAATATAAAAAAAATTAAATAAATTAATGTACGGTATTTAAGGTAAAAAAATCCCAAGATAAGATTGTTTAATTCGCTGAAATTGTCAACTAGACAGTGAGATCATTGACCTGGATCTGATATTATCTACAAGTCTACAACCATACCTAAATTACACGCTAAAATCTCTTCATCATAATCTACACATTGAAATTTGGATAGAAGGAATTAAAAGTTTGTTATTTTTAATAAAATCAAATTTTAATTTATTATTTATTTAATATAATAATATAGCTTTATTATTTTTTAAAAGGTATATTTGAAAGATTTATGTTAAATTTTTAATAATTGATATATTGAAAAATAGTTATTTTTTTACCAAAAAAAAAGATAGTTAATATTTGAGTAATTATTTTTTATTTAAACTTATAAGGTAGTCAATTTACTTTCAATCAATAGTTTAATGATATTTTTTAAATATTTAATTTTTATTTATTTATTATTTTAAAATTTATAAATAAAAATAATTATTTAAATATTTGGAGACATTATTTTTAATAAAATATAAATATTTTTAAAAATATAAATTTTATATTTAAAAATTTATCATAACTCTTTGCGATCAACTTCAATAGCCTTTTAAAAGAGGTAATATACGCGTACCTTTTCATTAAATAACTATTAAATTAAAATATATTTTTGTTTAAAATACATAAACATTTATCCTTAAAAATATTTGCACTAAAATAAGTTTACTGTTTACAAATCAAAATATAAATATAGTTTAGAAAAAAGTATTAGTCATTATATAAGAAATAATATTAATTATTATTTGAAGAGATTTTCATATATCAAAGATTATAGTGATTTTTAAATAAAAGTAAAAATATTAACAAAATGAATATATCATGTATTTTTCTCATTAAAAAGTTATAAAAAAATATATATTAAACAAGTGTCAAAAATACATAAGTTAGAGCTCTCAAGCACCTAAAATATATACAATTCGGTCCCTAATAAATCAAGTTGTCATAAACATTACATAAACAAGTTGTTATATATATGATGCTTGAGACCCCATAATAAAATGTGACCCAAGTCATTAAGACGATGTACTAGTCAATTTACTTAGGCCAAGTCAAGTCTTATCCTCATGTCTTGACCACCAGGTCTTGATCTTCAGGTTCATCAAGTCACTATATATAAGGACTATCTTTAAATATGGGTGAGGTATCTTAGGTGGCATACCTATTACATAATTAATATCAAACATTAACTCTCATATTCCTTTGATTTTGATATGTGAATAGAATAATACTTGTGCTAGATAGTGAGAGAAATCAATCCAAAAAATTCCAGAGAATGATCGAACTATGGCTGATGTAGTCCCAAAACGGACCTTGTAACATATTTACGGTAGTGCTTGAACTGATTTGAGGTCCAACTTATTGTCGTCTTTTGACAATCTTGACTTGAAGGGTGATACGCCAAAAGCTCTAATAATTACTCTCATTGTGTGGTAAACAAACTTGGCCATATGATAACAAATGAGTCTTGTTCTCTTTCTGGGGCATTAATATAAAAATACCTCAAAACTTTAAGGAATCTTCAAAAATATCCTTAAGGTTTCAAAAAAATTAAAAATACCCTTGAAATATAACAAAAGTTAAATCTAACGAAAGTGAATAATAACATTGTTAAAATGAAAAAAGAAAAAATAAAAAATAAACCAAGAAATAATAAACATAGAAATAGAAGTCATCTCAAGATGTTTTTCACACGAAATGATAACAAATAAATAAAATTGAAGAAATTCAAAAAACAAAGTTAAATCTTAAAGAATGAGATGGATTTAAAGATCCATCATTTTTATTAAGAAAATTATTCTCTAGGAAAACATAATTTATTATGGCATAAGTAATAAAAAATGAGTATTAAGATTACAAATGTGAAAGAAATATATAATATACCATTAATTGATAAATAAACTATATTAAACAAGCTATCAAAAATTCCTTATAAAGACAAAACAAAAAAAATGGATACATTCATTTAGAAGGAATCCAAATATTAATAAAAGCTCATTTTAGATAAGAAATAGATACACCAATAAAAATAACATTATTAGATAATAAAATAATAAATATGCAAGATGCCTTATTAGGAATGATCCATTGTAATTTAGAATACCAAAAGTTTAAATTTACAACATATCCTAGATTTGCTAGTAATATACATGATAAAAATCTAAATTAAGTATTAATTTTAGCTTATGAATTTGAGAGAGGAGAATTAAAGAAAGAAGAAAATCATGCATTTTCAATACATTACCTAGTAGCATATTCTTTAACAAATAGTCATAATAGTTCAATAAATGAACAAAATGAATTTATAGAAATAGACAAAACTTTTAAGGAACTTGGACAGATAATAAAACCAAAAATACTAGCAGACCTTGAAATATGAGAAGAATGAAAATTAAATATAAAAGAAAAACCCTTGATAATAGAAAGAAAAAGTAATTTTGTTTGAAAAACCCTTGATAACAAAGAAAAAATAATGTTGTTAAAAATAATAGTATGCCAGGATTTACTTTTATAGACCATGAATGAGAAATTTTTAACCAAGAAGAAGTTAAAAAATTGGAAAATGAAGTCACACTAATAAAGGCAATAGTTCACAATTATATATTAGGGAAAGATAATATTTAGAGATAAAATAAAAAATATGCATTTAGAAGTAAATGGAAGTCTAGTAGACGTAGTGAAAAATCAAGCAACATTATTTGAAACTGTACAATTATTAAGAGAGGAAATAGATTTAGTCTAAGAATCAAATACAAAATATTTACAAGAAATAATATATATACAAAAAAAATACTAAAGGAAATAAAAGAATGTGGTTATAATAAACTACAACAAGATATGCACAAAAAAATTACAAAATTAAGAAAAAATGTATACAACATACATAGAAATAATAAAATAATATGTTATAAATATGATCCCTTAGAATGACTAAAAGAAGAACCATCTAGGAGATCAGATTATCTGATTCCTAAAAATGAGAAAACAAAAAATAAAGAACAATATAAGAACAAAGAGATAATTCCAATTTAATGGAATATAGAAAAGAATTAAAAAGAAAATTCATAGACCCTGAAGATAGGGATATAGAAACATTGGTAAATTTATTGACATTAACCAATGAAGAAATAAAACAACATTATAATAAAAAAATTGCACAAACAAGGAAGAGAATGATACGACAATAATCAATGAAATTAATTTTGAACCAGAAAACAGGTCCCCAAAAAGTCATATGAAACCAATTTTATTATCGGTCCCTTACCAAGAAAAAACATCTCACCCATATAGGGGAGAAAGAAATAGGCAAAGAACAAAACAACCTGATACCACAGATAGAAGAAGACAATCACCTAATATGGAGGAAGAGTTGCACTAGGAAACTAGAGGTAGTATTCCACGAGAGTTCAAACTCCATGATAATTATAAGTCTGAATCTAGATTTAGACTGTATATGAGATATGAAGAAAGCCTTAGATGAATGGGCTAGTGGCATGAGTGTGCTCATACAAACCACTCAAAGTACCCAAACAAACCTGTCAATATGTAGGGTACTTATAGCACATAAATAACAGAAAATGTTAAAATTTTGTTTTCAAACTTAACAGATCAACACCATTTGTTAATGCAAGGAAATTCTTCCATATGAATGGAATACTTGGATACAGTAATAAATTAATTATACAAAGAATTTATTGGAGAAAATAAAGGAAAAATTATCACTGAATGTAATGAAAATGAAATCAATGAAGCTAAATAGCATATAATAAATATGAAAATTTGTAACATATGTTACATAGATTATTTTATTTATGAATATAAAATGTATTACCATAAATTACCACCCTCTATGAAAACAACTTATAAAGAATTTTTTTTCCAAAAAATACCTAAAACACCACATATAACCTTAACGAAAAATTTTGAACAATGGAATATATAAACTATACCAGATACTCTATGAGGAAGAATAAAAAACCTTAAAAATTGAATCATTATTAAATACCAAGAAAGAAAAGAATAAAACAGATAAGAAAAAAATGATAAAATCTGCTATGATACAAGAGATTTTAGAATATCAGAAAAATATGGATGTAATATAAAATCTTATAAACAAAAATATAAATTCAAAAACAAAATTTTCAAAAATACAAAAAAAGATTTAATAAAGAAAATATACCCAAGAACATATTGAAAATATAAAGTTCTATACTACATACAAGTAATTTCTTGCATAAAGTAAATTTAATATATTGGGAGGAGCTGATCCAATATTTGTGTATAAAGCCTTTCATGTAAGACTAATAGAAAATATATATCTAGGAATTAATTTAAGTGAGTTAACTTATTTCTCAGAAAAATTTAAAAAATCAATCAAGTACTTTAGAAGGAAGAATAAAGGAGGTGATAAACTTGTTTGTCTTAGATTTTTCAGATCATTAATAGACTAGAACGAGGAAGGAAGTATTAGTCTCTACCACTTCATCAAGATAGGGATTTCCAACACAAACAGAAAATTTCTAAACCTTCCAGAAAAGGAATTTAACGTAGAAGAACTATGTGTACTAAGAGGTCAAATGTTAGGCCAAATTTACTATGAATTCAAAAAGATTGAAAATTTTACTGAGATCAAGGTAAATTATTCAACAAGTAAATCCATCATCATTTCCCACAGTAGCATGACTATGCCCAAAGAAGATGGTAAAAAAATTATCAAATACAAAACCAATTTTAATTATAACAACCTAGAAATTGGTCAAGAAATAAGAAAGGTATTCTATTTATATGCTAAAAAAGCTACCAAAGACCACAAATGCATTCTTTGCATCAAATACCAAGAAGATGAAAATGTGTCATCATCAAAGTCATCAAAGGAACCATCGTTAGAAAATGACAAAGAAAAATAAGAAAAGAAATTGTCGATAGAAGATGATAAAAGAAATAAAGATGTATATCTCACATCTTAGTTAGCAACATGTGCCAAGAAAAAAAAACAATGGATATCCTTTAAGTAAAAAAGCATCCAAATTATTAAAGTAAGGGTAAGATAATAATTTTAGTTTTGTAAACAAGGATTTCTTGTGTTATAAAAAGAACTCATATTCTCATTTCAAAACACACACGAACACATAAAAATCCAAAGTTTTTTACTCTGAAACACTCTAGCATAGAAAATTCTTTTATCTAGAAATCTCAAAACCAATAATGTTATACCACGTAATTATGAGCGGCTAAGCACTCCTTCAAGGTTCTTAGTTGGCCTTCAGTTATAATAATTATTATCCTATGAATAAAATAGAGTTTAGTTACTCTTATCTAGTAAGTCAACTATCGGAACCCATTTATGTATGGATACAGAAGGCTCACCATTGTCAAGAGACAAAGTTGAGGCATAATAAGTGTAACAAAAGAAGATGAATAGAAGGGAAGACCGTGTTGAACCCATCAAATTTAGGTATAATAATTATAAATTTAAGTCAGTTAAGAATATTGAATGTTTAAATATTTGCTTATAACAAGACCTAATACTACTAAAATAAGAAAATGGAAACTATTTTTAGAAATAAACAACTAATAATTCCAAATAAAATCAAAGATAAAAATCTAATTCTATTAGAAACATTTGATAAAGGTTATCTCTATCATTTAAATAAATATTTTAAAGGTGAGGATTATGAAACTTGTCTTGAAATTTTTAAAAGATTTAACACTTTATTAGATATCTATACAGATTATATTAAAAGCTATTACAAGCATCATAGACCATCATGTTTCAAGAACATTAAAAGACTATTTTAGTCAAAAATATGTAAGAATAGAGGAAGATAAATTCAACAACTTAATGTTTGGATACTACTTCTTTGAAGATTATAAATACATTGCATGTACACAAGAAAAACTTGTTTGTATGCTACGAATATGACAAAATAATATACATTCAACACATGATTTATCAAGATAATACTCTATGAATATTGAATCATTAGTACATAAATTAGAACTATTAGATTTAACAAATGAGATTAGAATTAACTCACAAATATAATGAAGAACATAATTTACTATACAATTATAATGAATATAGAAGAAAATTATATTTATACCAAAAAACAATAAGTTTTTTAGACAAATTATTGTCTTTAGTAAATAGAAAAAGATCATTAACTAAGTCAATATTAACCCCCGAATAAAAATTGGTATCAGAGTCGAGGAATAACATTCTAAATAGTAATGAATGAAAAATTAACATCATTAAATTCTAAGGATATTTTGATATTTTATAAACCTCAAGGATATAAATGAAGATATATCAAACCTCAAGAGCATTTAAGATATTATTTCATTTTTGGGATTAATCATACCACTTTGCAATGATAATTTCTTCTGCATTTCACGAGTTCCTTCTTCATGGGTTGCAAAACTTATTTGGAATGCACTTAAAGAACGAACTCCAATATCTTTTAACCCTCTTGTAATATGGGTAGGGGTCAGACTAATGATTAATGCCATCAATGACATTTCTACAAGAGAACTTGATGGGAAAACATTACTTTTGTCATCTTGTGACATTGCTTCAAAACTCAAAATAGTTTTTTTTTTGGAACGAGCTAGACCTAAATAACAAATTGTTTAGAACTGCTATGTGGGATATTATAAAGGCATTACATTGTGATCTTTGCTTTGTACGATGGATAAGAAGATAATTTAATAATAATGTAGTTGATATATTGGCTAAGTGTTGTAATACACATCTTTCCATCTAAATGTAGTTTTGACAAACATCATTGCAAAAATACCAACACAAATCCATTCGCGATTAAATAAGTGTGGTCCATGATAACTCACTTGGGCCAACTAAGGCCCAACTCATAAGAGAAATGAAAACAGGCTCACACCTGGTTTGAACACCTAGAAATAAATGACCACAACAGTTCGTTCTCCATAGAGGAGTATGTGTGAGTCCATGGTGAGATAAATTGATTTTTTCACACTTGAACTAGAAGAGGCAATGAAGGTCATCGTTAGAATGACTGAAGAAGTACTAGGGAAAATAACCCACAAGTAAACACAAACTACGCTTTGTTCATTAGTCTGTGCCAAGTCCAACTTGGGATATTCACAGTCTACATCAGTTATGGCTCTTCTTTCTTACTATAACGACCTATATTAGCCACAACTCATCTTCAAGATGTCTCGAGCTCGCCTAATCTTCCCAGGTTCATACCAATTCCAATCTAGCCAAACCCAATTTGTGATAGATCCAACTGAACTGACCCAACCTGTATCTTTCCAAGTCATTCACTTAGAGCGTTGTTCTGGTTGTTCATGATGGAGATGAGATCACACAGAGTAGAGTTCACATCTATATCTCACTCTTCCTTCTATCTATTTGGTTGGACTACTTGTAGTCGTTGTTATAATTGAAAAGGTTCAAAACCTGGTATCAAAAAGATGATGTGTTCACATGAATTGGGTCAAGTTTTTCACATGGGTTGAACGAGGCCCAATTTATTCAAGATAGTGTTTATACAACCCATTGTTCACAATCTTACTTGGTATGCACTAGTACTTAACTTGTGATTGACCTCACAGGTTGTTCATTTTGTGCGGAGTAAATGTTCCTAAAACACGAGATAATTCTCATGGGAATAAGATTGAAGGGTTCAAATGCTAACTATGGACTACAAAGATTTGAGTTCCTACAGACGGTGCCAATTGTTTGGAGAGAATTTCATGTATTAGGGATCTAGTGATTTGTAGAGAGAAGTAGAAATATTGACAAAATGAATAGATTTTGTATTCTCCCCATTAAATAGGTATAAATAGCACATACTAAACATGCATCAAAGATACATAGGTTATAGCTCTCAAACGACTAAAATATATACAATTCGATCTCTAATAAGTCAAGTCACCATAGTCATTACATAAACAGGTCGTTATATACATGATGTTTGAGGCCCTACAATAAAATGTGACCCAGGTCGTTAGGGTGGTGTACCAAGCCGTTTACTTAGGCCAAATTAGGGTGGTGTACTAAGTCGTTTACTTAGGCCAAATCTTGATCCTCAGGTCTTGACCATTAGGTCTTGGCTCTCAAGTCTTGATCTTTAGGTTTTGACCACCAGGTCTTGATCCTCGGGTCTTGACCACTAGGCCTTGATCTTCAGGTTCATTAAGTCGCTATATATAGGAACTATGCTTAAATATGAGTGAGGTATTTTAAGTCATTAGGTCGAGTACATGTTACATAAATAATACCAAACAATTATGTTTTAAGTATTATTTATTTTTAATTATAAAATATTTTATATATATTATTTTTATAAAAAATATCTAAATTATTAAATTTTTTAAGATATTAAATATTAAAAACTTAAAATTTAAAATTTAAATAAAATATATTTTATTATATATATAAATTATTTATAATTTTATAAATATTATATCTAAAAATTTACTTATTCACTTATTCTCTTTACCACCAAACATATTCACTCTAATTACGGATGATTTGTTGTACAAAACTACAAATTATAGGACTTGGAGTAAATTAAAGGACTTGGAGTAGAAGGCGGGGTGTGAGCTTTTCACTGTATCATTCCCATCGAATTCATCAAACTAGTATTAAAACTTACGTCAAGATCTCCCTAAACTTTCATTTATAGTAGTTAATTCCTTCCAATTGTATAAAATTATCATAATTTTGGGGGTATTATAGTGTCAGGTGTGGCCGTGACTACGTAGGTGTCGGGTGGGACTATAACTACCGAACCCACCATTAATTATAAATGGAGTTAAATACAATTTTATTTACTATTTTTATAAGTCATTGAAGAATTTTTTTTCTATTATTTTAAATGAAAAAAATCAGTTCATATATAGATGTAGTCATTATTTTTTAAAATAAAATAATTTAATCTTTTTTTTTAAGTTTCCATAATTAAAGATAATATATGACGTTTTACACAAATAATATTCTTTTATTGTTCTCAAAATTAGTAATTATTGATCTAAAAAAATTATTTATTATTTTTGGCAAACCAAATACTAATACTAAGGCTTTAATATATTAGTTGGCTTAATCCACTCTTATTTTACTGTATCTACATGTCCTACTTATCAAGCCTTCCTAGCTCAATCCATTTCTGTGCTTGCTTCTATAGCTTAAATTTCTCTAGTTTAATAAGCCAGTTGGTTGGCCATGTACTATTCATGTTCAAGTAGAGGAAGAGAGAGAGAAGATGGTAAATTATCAGCTATTGAAACACGAAAAGAGATTGAGAGAGTTATAAATTAATTAAGGCCCAAAAAAAAAAACTTACATAAACAATCTATTTGCATTACCACTATTTTTGTAGAAGGTAAGAAAATGCAAGAAAGGAAATAAAATAAATATATTGGGGACAAAAATATAATTTTACTATATTTCACTTCAAATTAGTATCACGACTTAATCACAAAATTTGATATTAGTTAGAATATTATTTAGTATAGGGTCATTTAATCATATCACTCTTTAAAATTTCTTCTATGTAATATATTATTCTTAATTGTTGTAAACCTAAGAGAATTAAGATTAAATTATTTTAAATTGAGATGAACAAGGAATAAATTATTTTCTTTAAAATAACATAGATTAATTGTTCAATAAATAAGAAAATAATTCAATTTTTATATGATTTAATTATTCATATGGTTTTACTTTTAACACCCTAAAAACATGTCATTTAAGTTATGAAAAAAATATATATATTATATTTTTCAAACATACGAAAAACATATTAACTTAGAACACAGAAAGAAATAGAAAAGAAAATAAATGAATTGGGTAAAATAATAGATGAACTATGAATAAAAATTTATATAAATAAGATAGGAAGGAAATAATATTGTAATTTAATTTATTTCAAATCTGTTTTAAAAACATATTGATACGTATTAAATAATTATAATTTAATAGAAAATTAAATAAATATAAATTATTTAATAAAATCTTAAATAATTAAATACAAATTTAAAGAATAATAATTTCAATCAAGATAAGTTATTATCTCTTTATTTACAATGTATGTTTTGTATGATATAAAAAGATGTTCACAGATTTTAAAAATAGAACTTCATTTATAAATAATAAGTATTCAATATAATTAAATTAAATTATTTCATATATAAAAACATCTAAAACTAAATATATATTTTACCCGATATAAATATATGTTACGTAAATATGAATAAAAATAAAGATATAATCGACATTTTATACATCAAATTTACCTTTTGTTTTCATGACTTCATCTTAAATTATTTTCGAACTTATAGCAAAAAAATGAAAAATATTATTTTGATAATAAAAAAATAAATAATATGTAAATTCATTAGAGCTACTCATTTTCAAAAGGACCCCCCAAAAGCGGGAAAAAGTTGAAAATTTATATCTTCACATTAGTAGCGGATTTTTAAACTAAAGATGTGGGCATAATGTTTTTGCTTGTGTATTAAGATATTTTGTGATTTAAAATTATAAATCACTTTAATAATATTTAATAATACTTATAATTTCTTTATAATTTTAATAATATATTTTAGGGTAATTATTATAATAACATGTATTATTTTATATACAATAATTAGTTTTATATAGGGACAAAAATTTATAACTTTTAATAAATGATATTTAAGATAAAATAATTAAACTTAATAAAATTTATAAAAATATGTTAAATTTTTACTATTTTACTATAACTTATTTAGTAAAAATAGTATAATATTATAATAAAATTTAAAAATATTAAATAAATATGTATTATGTTAGAAAAAATTATCATTTGATATATAAATAATTAAGTTATTCAATATAGTTTTATTTTTAATCTTAACAAAAATATATATATTATAACGATAAAAAATATATTGTTTATATTGTAAATAAATAAATACTTTTTTATGTAAATTTTTAAGAAAATATTGCTATATATATATATATTTTTTTTTTCTTTCATAAAATAGTATAAATATATTTATAAATATAACCCAAAAAAATAATCTAAAAGCTCAGGGTGACGCATCCCCTCTCAACCATGTTCCCTTTGTCCGCCCTTTCAAAAGTAACGTATAATGATTTCCCCGACAATCTAAGATTGGAAGCCAAGCAAATTGATGTATATACAAATTAATACAATATACATCACTTTTAAAACGTGCTTGCTTATTATCATTTATTACAATTTTTTTAATAATAAATTTCAAGAATTTTATTAATTAAAAAATAAAATTATAATTTAAATTATTAAATACATCATATGTGTATATACAAATTTAAAGTTAAAAAATTATTATAGTACCAATATTTTTGTGAATAAAATATACATAAATATTAATCAATAATTTCATATTACAATATCTTAAAATTTGATTGTAATAAACGAAAAAATAATTATTATTAATAATAAATATTGAAACATAATTATAATAATTCATAAGATTAACTATACACACTCTAATAAACATTTTACTAAACACTTAGACCTCAAAACAAACCAAACAATTAAATAATCAATTTTTAAGTCAAAAATTGCAAGACAACAAACGCAAAAGCATGAAAAATTAGGTTGAATAATACTATTGAGTCTTATAATTTTTAATATAAGTACACAAAAAATTTATAGTTATGGAATAATGCACAAAGATCCTATAATTTTTAAAATTTGTGGCATTGGTTTTAAATTAATCATTAAACTTTGAATTTTATAGAGATTATAAATTAGTTAAAAGTATTTATTAATTTATAATATTAAGAATGATTCTTAAAATGTGAAGCATATAATTACTTTAAAAAAATGATAAATTATTAATTTAAGATTAATATACACATTTTTTAAAAATTATAAGAATTTTGTATACTACTTAACTATAGAATTTTTATATATTTTTATTGAAAACTTCAAAATCTTTAAAGTCTTCTATCCTTAAAATATTAAGTAAAATTAGTTTGATTTAGCTCTTAAATATTTTTGCCATTTTAAATGTTAAACTAAAAATAATATAAAGAAATGTTTTCTATTTTAATATTAATCTCTATTTTAAATTTTTTCGCACCTTAAATGTCAAAAAATAATTGAATTATAAAAGCGAATTTATCTGCTTCATCCCATCATATTCGGCCACCAAAGTTAAGAATAAATCTAAAAAAAAAAATTTACTTGAAAGATATATATGAAGAGTTGAAGACCACACAGATTAACATAATACGATGTCATAGGAGAAAATCTTTTATACAAACCTTAATCTCTACCAACTACATGCAAACTGAAATTTAAATAATTAGCTAAGAAAAGGTTTATTGGAAAATTATAAAAAAATAATAGCATAAAAATTATAAAAACAAAAATATAAAATAATAATAAACGAAGATGTATTTTTAATAATACCAAGCAATTATCACTTGTGTATTTAATTAGTTTTGTTTAAAGACATGATTCGCTATAGTGGTATGATATATATATAAAGCTATCATTCAACTATTTAAAGTTGTGGATTTGAACTTTGAACCATGTAACAGTTATTTTTTATCTACAAATTTTTGTTGAGAGAAGTGTAAAAAAATAATTTAGGTCTGCATTTAAAATATTTATACTTTATAAATACACGAAATTAGGGCACATTTCTTGTTCCAAATAAGCCTTTAACAAAGATATTATTATAATTATTTTTTTTATTATTAAAACAAAATATATAAATTATTTATATAATTAAGGATGAGGTGCAACAAAATTTCATTAGATTAGGTTATTTGTGTGATTTAATTAATTAGATTAGAAACAATGTAATTTAATCATTTAATTTTGTAAAAAATATCAATTAAAGATAAATTATATTATTTTAATAATTATTTATTTAAAATATTATTATTTTATATCAAGTAATTAAAATGTGTAAAAGTAAAATTTAATCTGAAATAGTTTAATAAAAAATAAAAAATTATTTAAAAATGTTTTTTAATTTTTAATAAAAATTAATAAAACATTGAAATAAAATATGTGCTAATTAATAAATATTAAAAACAAATATTTTATAATTTTTTTTATATTAATTGTAACTATATCATTATTAAATACTCATATTTTAATTATGTTTAATCATTTGATAAAAAAATAATAATATTTTAATATAAAAAATTATCAAAAATAATATAATTTATCCTTAAATGATCTATTTTATAAAGGTAATGGTCTAAATGATATTATTTTTAATTTAAAGATATAAACAACATAATTTAATATACTTTTATAGTTTTTATAATTAATTATAATTTAAATAAAATATTATTAATAAAAATTATTATAATAATATAGGTACTCTCTTGCTATATACAACATAAGCATTGCTTAACAAGGAAAAATTGATGGTTTTTTTTTTTTGCCTAACAAGGAAAAATTGATGGATTTTTTTTTTGCCTAACAAGGAAAAATTGATGGATTTTTTTTTTGCCTAACAAGGAAAAATTGATGGATTTTTTTTTTGCCTAACAAGGAAAAATTGATGGATTTTTTTTTTTGCCTAACAAGGAAAATCTACTCGAATAAAGATAAATACACATGTAAAGCTAGGGAACAGTTGGGACTTGGGAACAACTACGAACACCTATAAGATTAAAATAATAATAATAAATAAGTATTTTAAAATCTCTTTAAAAATAATACCCTCATATTTCACGTATATATTATAATTATTAAAATAAAAATATAAAATATCCTTTTATATTAACATTATTTAATTAAAATCTGTTTAAATTATATTATAATTATTTTAATATATTTAATATTAAATATTGTTAAATTTAACTCTTATCAATGTTTATAGGTAATATCTTTGTTATTATAATTTTTTTCTCTTCAATTTTGTTAAAAAAACTACTAAAAATAAAATTTATAATAATAAAAATATAACCTAATAATATTAAATGATTTTTAATTAAAAAATATTTAATAATAAATAAATATAAATAGTCATAATTTAATTTAATGATATTTAAAATAAAATAATGTATTATTTTTATAATAAAATTATATAAAGTAAATATAATTTTTTTTATTTTTAAAGTCATAAATTTTAAAAATATTATTTTCGTTTATTTAATTTAATTTTCAAAAAAGAAAACACTTTATGATCAGATATGCATTAATTGGCATCACTTTCACTAATAGAAACAACGCACGTCTCAAAGAGATTGCGATATTGGGCCCCACATTCACCATAAATTGATACTTTATCACCGTCATCGCTAATTAAATAAGGTCGTCCGCACAAGTGGTGTAGATATTTGTTCTTAGTCCTTTGTCTGTTGCTTACTATAATGTATATACGCTGTGATATTTATATAAACTTTGAAATTTGAGGACCAAGATCACACTTGGTTTATTTCGTACTTTGTTTTCTTTAAGCTTTTTTTGCTTGGCTTCGTGGTGTGAGGTGATTGGTTAGTCATCCCTATGTCTCAGAATCATAGACATCCCCATATAACTCGAGACTGCTTCGTATGTGTTCCAAGATTTTCAGCACGTTAATTGCTAATTAAAATACTACGTGCTCGTACAAGGCATATTTGGATTTAAAAGTTGGCCTGGATTTTAATAGTTAATATCATGCCTTGCAATATTAAAAAACAAAATAGAACTATCATAATTTATTAGTTTAAAAATAATTTTCTATCCTTCAGTTTAAAAAAAAATTACAGAAAGAATAAAATTAATTTTAAAATATTTTTAATTTGATTTATTATATGATTTTTAATTAATTTTATTAATAAAAATTAAAGTTATCATCTTAATTATTATCCCATCATTTTCTTTGTTTTATTCATTTTTTTTATTTTAATCATTATTTTACCGTATTTTAAATAATAATATTTTAATAATATATATAAAATAATAATAATTTTTTATAAATTTTGCTAAAATTTATATTTTTTATCATCGTACGACTCTTTTAAGAAACACATGATAAAAAGAATCCATTTTCTATTCTAAAGAATTAATGGTCAATTGAAACATAATTTCTTGATTTTTTGCAACTTTTTTCCTTAAAAATAACTCTTAAGTGGTGTTTAGTTCGTGGAATGAAATCGGAATTGGAATCGGAATCGGAATGGAAAGGAAACAATTTTGTTTGGTTTGACCACTGAAATCAAGCTCGAAATCAGGATTACAGTATTTGGTTTGCCAATGGAATAGAATGAAAAAAGCTATAAATGACCTTAATACCCCTACATGTTCTAAAGTTCAAATAATGTCATTTAATTATTATTTTTTCGTCACACAAAATACATTATTGAAATCATTATTTTTCTAAATAATTGTTACTTAATTAAAAAGAAATATATTATTAAAATTATTATTTTTCTAAATAGGGTTTAGGGTTTTGAGGTTTGGGATGTGTGATTTAGGGTTTAGGGATTTAGAATTTGGGGTTATATTTGTAGGTTAAGGTTTAGGGTTAAAATTATTATTTTTCTAAAAATGGTTTAGGGTTTTAGAATTTTGGATTTGAGGTTTAGGGTTTTAGGATTTGGAATTTGGGGTTTAGGGTTTTGGGATTTATGTTTTAAGGTTTAGGGTTTAAGGTTTTAGGATTTGGAGTTTGGGGTTTAGGGTTTAGGAATTTTGGATTTAGGGATTTGGGGATTTGGGGTTTAGGGATTTAGGATTTGGAATTTGGGTTTAGGGTTTAGGGTTTTGGGATTTATGTTTTAAAGTTTAGGGTTTAGGGATTTAGGGTTTTGAATTTTTGGGTTTAGGGTTTAGGATTTTGGAATTTTGGGTTATATTTTAAGTAAGGGTAAAATTGAAAAAAAAAGTTTTGATGGGAATGGAATTATGATTACCAAGGAGGGGAGAATAAATTGTGATTCCTTCTCTTTTAGTAATATGATTCTATTCCGCCCTACATTCTGTCCAACCTTCAATTCTGATTTCATTCCATTCCCTTGAACCAAACATGAAGTTAGTGTATACATAAAATAAGTTATTTAAGTTTTAACTTCAATAATAAAAAATATATATTTGTTTTTATATAACATTAAAAACATATATTCATTTATGTTATAAGATACAAATAAAATATATTTTGAAATAAAATTAAAATTAAAATTCTATGTGTAAAAAAGATTATCTAATGAGAATAAAAAAACATCACCGAAGAACATATTTTTATTAGATCTATTATTTAAAGAGTCACATAATGAGCTCATTTATAAGTTATTTGAACTTATGCTACAATATGTTTGATAACTTTAAGCCTTGAGCAAGAGTTATTAAATAAAATCTTTTTTAAAAAAAATTAACTGAGTATTTATTATTATTTTTATTGTATTTTTTATATCTGATATTTAATTGAGATGAATTAAAATGTTTTAGAAGGCTTACACAATGTACATCAATCTTTATAGAGATACAAATTTTTCAATTCAAAATGTTAAGAGGCTAAAATAAGCTAACACTTTATAGCTAAGAATTTAGACTGATTATGTGTAAAAAAAACTTCTTCATAGGAAATACCACTTGGGTGACGTTTATTTAGGTTTTTATATTTTTGTTTTTAGAAAATAACTATTATTTTAAAATTTAATTATCTTATGAATTATTTTATTTTTATATATCACTTAAAATTTTAAGATTATTTTATTTTTATTTATAGCTTATATAAGGTTGGATTTATGTAATGAGAATTCATGTTAATAATATATTTTTGATTTATATTAAAGTTGTTAGCTTTTGCTTTTTGTTTCTTTACAAACTAATTTATTAAGTTATTTACAAATATTTTGGTGTCTTATTATCATTGAGTCTTTCTTAAATAATATCTATTGTGTGCTATAATATTTAATATTAACCTTCTGAAATTATTTTAATTTGTCATTAAATTTTTGAACGTATCTTTTAAAGTTTTCAAACCAATTCACACGTGTGAGTTTCAAGGTTCATGTTTCCGAATTTTAATTATTATCTAAAGAAGAAGAAAAAGCAACAGTATTATTCTAAAGTAATAAGATTCTTCTTCCCAAAGGAAAAAAAACGGAAACGGAGAAAAAATCAGAGTAGTTCATACATGTGTGGTGTTGCTCATGAAACACAAAACACACATCTATGAAAATATACAAACTTCAACTTTATAAAAATATCAAAAATACTATCAAAATTAATGAATATTAAAAAAATTATATAAATCATAAAATTTATAATTATTTATAAAATTTTACATTAACTTTTCAAAGATATTAAATTTATAATAGATTTATTAATTTAATTTTTTATTTAAACATTATACATACTATTCAAATTCAAATATAAACATACATTAGATTAATATTATTTTTTATTTAAATATTATACGTACGATTCAAATATGACATAAGATAAACAAACATTAGGATTAGTATTATTTTTACATAAAAAAAAATAATTATTTTAATTTCGTAATATGTATATAAATTATATTGAAATTAATGAAAAAATGAATAATACAAGTACAAAATTATATTAAAAATAAAAATTAGGTAGATCATATATAATAAAAAAATAGTATGAGAGAGAAAAAATAATTAAAAAAATCATGTAATTAATTATCTACAAATGATTCACAATTTAATGAGTTATAGTTAGTAATAAACGTGAAAAATAATTTTGATTGCATTTACATAAATATTAACTTAATTCATAATACAAATATTCAAATTATGTATGTGTATCTTTAATTTAGCAAAATTAAAAATTTATCACATTGTAGAAAATATTGAAAAATATCGAGATTTTCATCCATGATTACACGCTGAGTTCTAACTATGGTATTTCCTAAACAAGCTAGTGCTTCCAAATATGCCCACAAGAAAAGAACCAAAATGTTATATCTTTTGATTTGAGCTTTAAATATGTGAATAGACAACTTTATGTCTGCATGTTAATGGTAAATGTGAAACTGCACTCCCATCGTTCAATTTGAAAGAAGATGATCAGCTGCAACCTGGACAAAGAAAGCAATGCAAAAGCTGTGCCCAATGCTTTAGAACTGTTGAAGATTAAACTCTATTATTCTTATAGGCTATTTAGCAAAAAAAAAATAAAAAATCTAATAAGCTATCTCAGAGCAGCATACAAACAAGATTCTATTCAGTTTTCTCTGGTATAACATATGTGTCAATCGTGTGGTTTTAGCAGTATTTGCGATGTATGTTCCTGTCGTGTTAACATGATAATGTTCACTTGTTCGTTGACACGCTAAAATTTATGACCAATATTTTGGTATCTTGTCATATATTCACACCCATGTCATCCCTAAATCAAATTTCTAATCTAATTTGCTGGTCTTCCACTTGAAAATTTGACTCTTTCAATATTTTCTGATTTTACATCAGTTACTTTTTAGCACTTTAAATATGAGGAATATTACAAGAACCAACAGGAATAGGAAAATAAAAATTTGCTTACTGTGATGAAATATAAAAAACAGAGAATATTTTGAACTTCACAATTTACGTCTATGACGTCTGAAGTGTTTGAAAATGAAGCTTTCAGCATAAAGAGGATAGTTCTTCCTGATCAGGCCTTGTATACATTTCCAATATGAGAAGTCAATAAACTTCCCATCCTTTTGAACAATGAACAAACACCGTGAGCTTTCAAAGTCAGGATGATAGTCAACCTGTTCAAACAAAAGGAGACGAATATGTCCCATTTAGAATAGCTGATTTGCTTTTTAATGGAGACATACTTCATCTATGATCGACAGGACCGCATCAAGTTATTCAGAACTTCAAGTACAGATACTTAACTACAATAGTATGAAAGTGAGGCATACTTACCATGATATAATCAATTCCACATCCAATCTTCTTTTCAAATTCTGGATGAAAAGGCAGTAACCTCTCAATAATAATTTTCTCGTGCTCAGGACTCAATCTATCCCCACTTCCATACCTGCACCATAATTTTAGAAACAGCTATAATTGAAACACCAATGGAACTAAACAAAACCTTGCACAAATATGACCAAGCTGGCACAAACACTAGATTTTTACTTGTATTTTTCCTTTTCAAAAACTATTCATAGCGCAGGTAAGCAGCAACAACTTTGTCCATTGTATTGCATTATTCTTGCTTACTTGACCATATAAAGAAAGATAATGCTAAAAAAGAGATAGCATTTGCCAATAAGCAATACTTGAAGTGAAATGCAAATAAAAAGAGCATAAACATGCAAGACCACCTATCCACATATATGGCTTCATTATCCATCCACTCAGGGTAAAGATTTTTTGGGTCATGTCGGTAAAGTTGAACATATAACCTTCCCATACCTAAGTCAGAAACTTGTTGTTTCAACCAGAGAAGTCAATCCAATAAGTAACCAAGAAAAAGCTGACTTAAGGTTAAAATTAATATAATTGATTGCTGGAAATAGTAGAACCAATACAAGGAAACAACAAGGTCCCATGTAACATTTGGCTTTTGATGTTAACTATATGCCCATGTTACAAACTTGAGATAAGCTTTATTCTCTCCCTCTCAAACAAAATGATTAAAAGCTTCCATTAGCAATGAAAAGTGAACCAGAAGGGACATTGAAATGAATGCCAACAAAAAAGGATAAAAGCTTTGATAGTTATAACTAGATGAATTAATTAAAACACCCGAAACTGAAATCTCTAGACTGCCATTAGTGGGCAGCAAACACAAATGTTACCATTTCCACACAAAGTATCAAGACAGAGTCAACAACCAATCATTGAACAGATGTATCAAGCTACAGGTGGAGAAATGAGGGGACAGATTTCCTAGAAAAAATCTAAAGGGTTATGTTGAAGAAATAACAATCAATCATGTATCATTGCAAACCAATTTTTATGACAGAAAAGCACCACCAGCTACAAAGGCCATTTACTTCTCATGGATTATATAATTAGTCTTGACTCACTATTCATGTGGTTAATTAAGAGACTTTATGCTATCATTTTAACATTTTCAGAGTTGGTGGCGCCCCTGTTGCCACATTTTTGAAATTGAATTACGATGTATTAGCATTTTAAAGTATTCGGTGTCAGACATGCCAATGTTTCTAAATTTTATGTAAATTTACACAAAATTGGAGTACTGGGTGCATGCCATGTCCCTTGCCCACGGTTCCTTCAAACATTCCAAATAACATAGGGCTACGTAGCAAGCAAGCACTCAAATGAATATTTTTCTCAAAGCCAAACTATTACACATTAAAAACCACTAATGAAGCTCACCCAAACTAGCTTTAACAGTCATTCATTGGCAAGCTTGCTTAACTCAAAAGTGATGCATATGTATAAAAAAAAAACAAAGATCTTCATGAAGAAAAATAAATTCTAAAAGGAATAAAATTTGAAACACCTACTTTCCAGAATGAAGAATCATCCTAACAAAGCCAACGAGAGGCACAGTTACCTCCAAAATCTTATCCTCCCAATTCTTTTCTTCACCATCGTCGTATTTCCTCTTCCCCACACTCTCATCTTCTTCCTCCGAAATTCTACCCAACTCCTTCTTGGGGGAGACCACGATCGGCTTTCTAAGAAAATCCGATCCGAAACCTTCCCGGTTCTGAATTATATTACTACTGTCCGGTCCAGTATTTAGGGCACATAGGCGGGAGTCAAACGATGTCGTGAAGCAGAAGGAAAGGGATAAAGCAAAGGGACTGCGCTGATAATGAGAATGACTCTGAAGGTTGACAAATGGCGGAGGTTTAGAAAGGGAAGCCATGGCTATGAATTACCCTGTTTAGTAATCCTGAATTATTCGACTCTCTGATGGTTTTTACTTCCCGCGAGGTTTAGAGGTGGGAAATGAGGAAATAAACATGAAGGGCCAGATTATTCGTGGTTTGCACATTCATGGTTGAATGATGTGCCGTGGAAGATAACAGACCCCAAGGCATTGATTTTATTTTATTTTTTGCTAATGTTCAAGGCATTGTTTTAGTGACGCTGTTCTTATCTCCAATTCTGGGCTTCCAAACATTGGTCCAATAAAATTGCTATTTTTGGTCTTTGAAACATTATAAACGAATTTGTGAATGTTATATATCATAAATATAAGAAGATATATTTATATTAGATAACTATATTTATTAATAAAAATATAACATATTATTTAAGAGTTATTATCTTTCTATCTAATTGAGCCAACTCAGTCCACAAGTACCAGCGGTAATTATAGATGGGTACGGTAATAAAATATAACATATTATTTAAAAAATAATTATTAATTATAAACTGATAATAATTATTCACGTTTTAATCATAATTTTATTTTTGAAATTTATAAAAAATATATTTATTTTAAAAAATTAAAATATTATCATTATACTTAATTTATTAATTTATTAAATTATTTAAAATATTATTAATATGTTGTTATTATAAAACTTTATTTTATTATTTCACACTATATTTAATGTAAAGGGGTTTTGATCTAGATGGTGAGTTATTTGATAAAGGTTTAGTGATGAAGATGATTAACAATGAATTTTAGATATTTTTTATTTTATTTTTAATTGTAAAAAATTTGATAAAATTGTATAAATATATAGTTTGATTGTAAAAATAGAATTGAAATTAATTTGATGGTATAACGGATAGAAATATAATATTTTAATAGTATATTTGTAGGTTTATCTTAAAAAATATTTAAAATTCTCATATTATATAAAAAGATTTTTTTTATTCAAATGATTTCATATTTGTCCTATATTAAAATTAAATATATGTTTTTTACATTATAAAAATATATATATAATGTTGTTGATGCTAATTTTTTAATACTAGGTAGGACTATCTTTTTTGGATTTACGAGATAAATAAATCATTAGGATCTCGAATCACCATGTAGAAAATGTCTTTATCCCTTTGACTCGTAAATTAATAAATAGACGATGACAATTAAAAAAAATCTATAATAGCGTTCTATAATTATTAAAAAAATGAGTGTTTGATAATGATTTTCTATTATATGAAATATATTATATCTTAAGTTTTTGTGATTGTGTACATATATGAGTATATATAGGATAAAGAATTAACTTGATGCATGTAGGGATAGTCTTTATCCTTTCGACTCATAAATCGATAAATAGGCGATGATAATTAGAAGAAATCTACAATTTCGCTCTATAATTATTAGAAAAATGAGTGTTTGATAATGATTTTTTGTTATATGAAATATATTAGATCTTAAGTTTTTATGATTGTGTACATATATGAGTATATATAGAATAAAGAATTAACTTGATGTCTATCATTTATGATTGACGTGTTATAACATTTAGACATCTATTCTTAATTATCTCTTTATGATAATTATGAAATAATTATTGTGTTTTTATCTCTCTAGAATAATTACCTTGTGTTCATACTTACATAATGATTAACAATTTATCTCTTTAAAATAACTATGTTATGTTATCTAATTAAATCAAACTTGCATATGAGTCAAGTTAATACAACTGATGTATCTAGATAACTTTAATAAATATAAATATGAAGTACATATAAATTTACATAAGAATGATTATGTTATATTATCTAATTAAATCAAACTTGCATATGAGATGTATCTAAATAACTTTAATAAAGATAAATATTAAATACATATAAATTTACCTATATATTTGTACCTAATTTAATTACGGGATGATATGTAAAACTTTCTTTAAAAGTAAATGATTTATCCATTTTGTTATTTTATCAGGTAAGTCGCCATAATTTGTGTTCGTATAAATTTATATATTTATAACATTTTCTTTTAAAATAATATAATTAGTACTTATATTATCCCATCTATGTCATCCCTCCTCAATTCAGTATTTATCTTATATTATTTTTTAATTTTTTAAATAATTTTTAAATTTTTATTATAAAAAACTATATCACCAATAAATATTTTATAATAGAAAAAATTCAAACCAATAAAAAATAATATCTATACGAAAATGAGAAAGATAAAATTTATGTAACAAAAAATATATAATCATTTTTGATTGAATTTTTTTACAAATTTATTTGAAATAATAAAAATAAATTTTAAAATAATTATAAGATTTTAAAATTTTAGAATTTAAATAAGTAAATTAAATAGTTTTTTTAAAATAAAAATTATTAATATTATAATAAAATAAAAAATTATTATGATTAGTTTTAGTCTAAATGTAATTAAATATCTAAAAAAAAAATATTTATTAAGATAAGATATATAGTTTTGTAAATGAAACTAGAAATTTAATCTTATTTTATATATCATCTTATATTATAAAATATGAATAATCATTCCGTGTTCATCATTCTTTATTTTATTGTCCTCATCTTTGTCTCCGATCAAATAATTCACACTAGAATTTATCACATTAAAATAATTTATATTATGTGCGATAAGTTGTATACATAACATTGGATAAATTAATAAATATATCACTTTAATTATTGTGAAAATTGTAAACATATATTAGTGGTATAAATATATTATTGTTGTAATATATTTATAATCAATTTTTTTTATCAATGATACAAATATATCATTAAATTTCTTATCATAATATAATCGATTTGTAATAACAAATGATCAGACAATTAATTCAAAAATAAACATTTCTAATTTAACATCCAAATTATGTTAAATTAGGAAACGATTTAAAATAATTTGTTTAGATTTAAAATAGTTTCCAAAATACAGGCCTAGACTTAAGTATCACTACTACAAAAAAGGGTGTAAAAGTCGGTTTTTAACCGACTTTAAATTCAGAGACTTAAATTGTAAAGTCGGTTCACGGTCTGAACCGAATTTACGTGTAGAGTCGGTTCATGCCGTGAATTGACTTTACGTGTAGAGTCGGTTCAGGGCATAAAACGACTTTACACATCGACTTATATACCCCTTTTTGTAGTAGTGTATATCTTGATAGACTATGATTTAAAATAATTTGTTTAGATTTAAAATAGTTTCCAAAATACAAGCCTAGACTTTGTATCTTGATATACTATGATTTAAAATACACATTACTTAATATATAAGTATATTTATTATTTATTTATAATATTTTTTTAAAATTTTATACTCAATATAAATATAATTAGATAATATATTTATAATTTTTATAATAATTTAAATTTATGATATTATTACAATAATCTTTATTATTATTAAAATAAAAATATTTATTATATTTTAATATCATTATTATTATATAATATTATCATTAATAAAAATTACTCTAATAATAACAAACCTAATAATGAAAATATCATCGCCTTATATTTATTAATTCATCATACAACACCAATTTTTTTTTCTTTTAAGCAAATTGAGATAACATGACACAAATTTTTTAATTAGATAAAGACAGGCGGTGAAGCATAGCTTCAAAAGAAGATATAAATATTAGACGCATTCGCCCAAGAAAACCCAGTTCGTAGTTCTCTACGCTGACACTTTTCTTTCTGACATTTCTGCCGACACTTTATGCCCCGGATCTCTCCTCGAATCTCTGAATTTAGTAACTTCTTGTATTCAACAAATAACTGGCTCATTTTGATATTTGAAATGCTTCACTTATCAAATTATGAAGCTCGAGGTTGATCCAATTGTTGATTGGTGTTCTTGAGTCAATGGAACAGTTATCCTTGGAGCTTTAAACTTGAAGTATAGAGAAGGATTTGATATGGATCTAGATGTGTCTATTATGTCGCCGGTGACTTGGCAAAAAGCCACCGCTACTAAGCAGTTCATCGAGAATCATTACAAGAACTATCTACAGGGTTTGCAGGACCGCAAAGAGAGGTATTTTCTTCTTCATCTTCTTTATTTGTGTTTGTTCAGGAGACGATTATTATATATTAAAGCTGCGGAATCTGCTATTGATTTGATTGTTATTCTTTTCTGCATTCATTGTCGGCTTCTGCTTTGCCTTCAAGTTTCCTTACTTTTCTGGAAAAAAATATCGCTCGTCGGTAATTCATTATTATGTTAGTTGAAGTGAAGTATTAATGAAATGGCAGTGAGCTCCTCATTATGTATGAAATTGACAGTACTGAACAGTCTGGTCCTAAATAAAATATATGCTTTTGGTGGTTTTTGGCGGGAGAATTAGAAATTGATCCAATGTAAGTACTTACATAAAGTCATTATGTCTTTACCAAATCATAACAATGGTAAGAGATAGTACGAAGTGATATATGTAGTTAAATTATATTTTATAATGTAATTCATTTATATTATATTTGTATTATTTTATTTGTACTGTATTTTTAATATTTTGTTTGTAATACAATTGTAGTACACTTGTTATAACTTTATAAATAAGATTTTTTATATACATTTTAAAACACATAAATATAACATTAAATTATTCATTCTTTTTATCTCTTTATATTCTTCACATGGTATCAGAGTCTTTCATATACCTCTAGAATTTCTATCAAAATTTCGCACTCTCCTCATTTCTAGTTTTTGTCCTGAACGCTTTTGGGGTGAAGTAGCTCTTACGGCTATTTATACATCAATCGTATTCCCATGTCTATTATTCACAATCAATCCCCTTATGAGTGTCTCTATAGTACTTCTCCATCTTATGAACTGCTCAAAGTGTTTTGTTGTGTCTGTTTTGTTCTTTTTCACCCTCATGAATGAAATAAATTGGAACCTCGTGCTCGTCTTTGTTGTTTCTTAGGGTATGGAATAAAATACAAAGGTTATCGTTGTTGGGACCCTATCTCTAAACGATTACGCATCTCTCGTCATGTCATCTTTTGAGAACATAAAATGTTTTCCTCTATTTCCTCATTTCATGTCTCATATCCTATCTCACTCTCATTTTTTAATGACCCAACTATTGATTTATTTCCTCCTGACATTGCTCCATTACCCCCACCATCGTTTACTACGGCTTCTCCTGATGTGTCTGCTCCTTCTGTTGATCCTACCATAACAACATTCTCTGAAGATCAACTACCTGATTGTCCAGAGTTATCACTTAATCGTTCTACTCGTGTAAGTAGTCTTCTCTTTCATCTTCGTGATTACCAATATTTCTCTACTATTTTGTCTCATCATGAACCCCAAAACTATAGAGAAGTTAGTTCCAACCCTCATTGATAGTAAGCTATAACAGATGAATTACATGTATTAACAAAAGCATATACATGGGATCTTGTTGATCTTTCATATAATAAATCTCTGATTGGTTGTAAGTGGATTTTTAAAACCAAAACTCATTTATATGGGTCTGTGGAACAATATAAAGCTCGTTTGGTTGCAAAGGGTTTTATATAGGAATATGAAATCGACTATGAAGAAAATTTTGCATCTGTACCTTGCCTCACCTTTGTTCGAAGTATCATTGTTGTTGTTGTTGCCCGAAACTGGAACATGTTTCAAATGGATGTAAAAAATGTTTTTCTCAATGGAGATATAACCGAGGAAGTTTATATAAAATCTTCTCTTGGATACACTCATTCACCTCATCAAGTATGCAAACTTCGTCATGCACTCTATGGCCTCAAACAAGCTCATCGGGCTTACTTTGCCAAATTCAGTTCTACACTTACCAACTTTGGCTTCACTTCCAGTTCTTATGACTCCGGTTTCTTTATTCGGAAGACTCCCACTGGGGTAACACTTCTACTCATTTATGTAGATGATATGATCATAGCATGGAATGCCTCTAATGCCATTATTGATCTCAAGCAGTTTCTGAGCCATCAATTTGAAATGAAAGACCTTGTTTGTCTCCACTACTTCTTGGGCCTAGAATAATCTGATTCTCAAGGATATTATCTCTCTTAAGCAAAATACTATTCTGATATTCTTAATCGTGTTGGCCTTACTGATTATAAAACTGCATCAATACCTCTAGAAACCAATGTTAAACTTGTTACATTAGATGGTATTATTCTCTCAGATGCCACATTATACTGACAACTAGTAGGCAGTCTTGTTTATCTCACACTCACTCGTCCTGACATTGCCTATGTTGTTTATCTGGTTAGTCAATTCATGTTTGCTCCACGGTCTACCCATTATACTACGGTTCTTTCAATTCTCCGCTACATCAAAGGTACCATGTTTCATGGTCTCCACTTCTCCAACAAGTCTAATATTCTTCTTTCTGCCTATTCTGATGCTGATTGGGCAGGTAACCCAACTGATCGTCGTTCTACCACTGGATATTGTTTCTTTCTTGAAAACTCTCCCATATCTTGGCGAAGCAAGAAACAATCCCTCACTTCTCGATCCAGCACTGAAGCTGAATATCGTGCTCTTGTTGACACCACTCAAGAACTTCTTTGGCTCAGTTGGCTACTTGTTGATATGAGTGTTCTTCAATCAACTGCAACTATCCTATATTATGACAATCAGAGTGCTATTCAGATTATTCACAATAATGTATTTCATGAACGAACAAAACATATCGAGATTGATTGTCATTTTATTTATCAACATGTTCTTCAAGACACTCTTTGTCTCAAATCAATATCCTACACATATCAAACAACTGACATCTTCACCAAATCTCATCTACCAGATAGATTTCAAGAATTAGTTTTCAAACTCAAGTTGATTGTTTCTCTTCCTCCTTGAGTTTGAGAGTAGTCTTTCTTCTTATCTCTTTATACTCTTCACATATGGCAATTGTTAAGTCTTTACCAACCTTACTATACAAAAGCTGATGAACATTTTTAGTTTACCACCATTACTGTGTTGGAGATTGTTATAAAGCTTCTTAATTTAAGGAGCAAATTAAGGAGCAAAACATGGAGCAAAACAAGGAGTAAAACATGGAGCTTAATTCAAGAAGCAATTCAAGGAACCATTAATTTAAGGAGTAATTGAAGGAGTGATTTTTCCTATAAATAGATGTGTAATTGTAATGAATTAATCATCCAAAGTGTTCATTCCAATTGAGAAAAAAGCTTAGAGAGAAAAGCTTTTGTGAGAGAAAATTGAGAGTAATTTTCTTGGGTGCAATTGGGTTGCGAGTTGTGAGTGTTGTAAACACCTTGTGTAATTTCTCCTATTTCAGTAAAAAGATATACAGTAGGTCCGGAGACGTAAGTAAGATTGGCCGAACTCCGTTATCAAATTTGTGTGTTATTTTTATTCTTGCTTTCTCATAAATATGACTTATCGGGAATTTGTGTAATTTCCCAACAACTGGTATCAGAGCTATTGGCGGTGATTTCTGTCAATTTTCTACAAGTTACTATTTACGTGAATAGTGAATTATGTGATTAGTGAATTTTTGTCGACGATATTTGTTTGTTGACGGAGGTGTTCTAATACACGGTGGTTTACAGAAATAGTCAGAAACGATCCGGAGGAAGTCAGATTTGAGTGGGAGCAATGGTTGTAGATGAAGAAAGGGTGAAACTCGAGAAATTTGATGGCACAGATTTTGGGTTTTGGAAAATGTAGATAGAGGATTGTCTGTATCAAAGAAATCTATATCAACCTCTCTCAAGGAAGAAGCCAAAGGCTATGAAGGAAGAAGATTGGAATCTTCTAGACAGACAAGCCCTCAGAGTTATTCGATTGACGTTATCTCGTAATGTTGCTTTCAACATAGCAAAGGAAAAGACAACGACGGGTCTTATGACAGCTCTCTCCAATATGTATGAGAAGCCATCAGCCTCAAACAAAGTGCACTTGATGATGCGTTTTTTTCAATTTGCGGATGAATGAAGGTGCATCGGTAGCTCAACATCTCAATGAACTCAACACAGTCACAACCCAATTGAGTTCAGTGGAAATTGAATTCGATGAAGAAGTACGAGCATTGATACTTTTGTCTTCTCTACCAGAAAGTTGGAATGCTATTGTCACGGTTGTGAGTAGCTCATCAGGAAGCAATAAGTTGAAATTTGACGATGTTTGTGATTTGGTTCTCAGTGAAGAGATTCGATGTAAAGAGTCAGGTGAATCGTCAACTTCTTCAATTTTGCATATAGAGTCAAGAGGAAGAAATTAAACTAAAGGAAATGGACGTGACAGAACAGACTACCGAGGTAGATCAAAGGACAGGAGGTCTAAATCCAGGAATCCTAATAATTCCCATAGCTCGAAGACTATCGAATGTTGGAATTGTGGAAGAACCGGGCACTACAAAAATCAGTGCAAGAGTGCACCGAAGGACAAACAAGTGAAGATAAAGGCAAATGTTACTTCCACCTCAGGAGGGGATGATGCATTGATATGCTCTTTGGAGAGCAAGGAAGAATCTTGGGTGTTAGACTCTAGAGCATCGTTCCATGCTACTTCACAAAAAGAATTCTTCGAGAGATATGTCCCCGGAAACCTTGGAAAGGTATATCTTGGTGATGATCAACCATGTGCTATTATTGGCAAATGTGTAGTGAAGATTAAGTTAAACGGGTCTGTTTGGGAGCTGAAGGATGTCAGGCATATTCCCGACCTAAGAAGGAACTTAATCTCAGTAGGGTAGTTGCCTAGTGAAGGCTACACTACGATCTTCCATGGTGATGATTGAAAGATTTCAAAGGGTGCAATGACAGTTGCTCGCAAGAAAAGTGGCACTCTTTACATGACATTAGAGGCACGTTGTTCAATCACAATTGCAGTAGGCAATGAAACACCAAATTTGTGGCACCAAAGACTAGGCCACATGAGTGAGAATGGGATGAAGATTATGCACTCAAAGGGAAAAATTCCAGGTCTATAGTCTGTGGAGATAGATATGTGCGGAGATTGCATACTTGGAAAGAAAAAGAGAGTCAGCTTTCAGACAAGTTGCAGAACCCCAAAGAAGGAAAGGCTAGAGCTTATTCACTCTGATGTTTGGGGACCAACGACCGTCTCATCTATTGGTGGGAAACACTACTTCGTGACTTTCATCGATGATCACTCTCAGAAGGTATGAGTTTACTTTCTAAAGCATAAGTCTGAAGTATTTTTGGCTTTCAGAAGATGGAAAGCTATGGTGGAAAATGAGACGAGTTTAAAAATCAAAAAGCTCAGAATCGATAATGGTGGTGAATATGAAGACACCAGATTCAAAAATTTCTGCTATGAGTACAGGATTAGAATGGAAAGAACTGTGCCAGGCATGCCTCAACACAATGGTGTAGCTGAGTGTATGAACCGAACGTTGATAGAAAGAGCCAGAAGTATTCGTATATATTCAGGTCTATCGAAGTAGTTCTGGGCAGAAGCAGTCAACACGACAGCTTACTTGATCAACCGAGGCCCATCTGTTCCATTGGAGCATAGAATACTAGAGGAGGTATGAAGCGGAAAAGAGGTGAAACTATCACATCTAAATTTTTTCGAATGTGTAGCATTTGTGCATATCAGTGATCAAGGTAGGAATAAGTTTGATCCGAAATCCAAGAAATGCACATTTATCGGCTATGGTGAGGATGAGTTTGGCTACCGCATTTGGGATGACAAAAACAAGAAAGTTATCCATAGCAGAGATGTGATTTTCAACGAAAGGTGATGTATAAGGACATGCAAAAAATAGACGCCAATGACTCAGAGCAGAATGAGTCAGTATTTGCAGATGCAAATGATGTCCCAAATAGTTCTACAACGGACCAAATTGTAACAAGTCCTCAGCCAGAGAAACTTGTTGGACAGAGCAGTACGTAGCAGTCCGACACACCACAACCTCCTACTCCAGCTCCTGTATTGAGAAGGTCTTCTCGACCTCATGTGCCTAACAGGAGATACATGAACTATATGTTACTGACTGATGAAGGGGAGCCTGAATGCTATGATGAAGCTTTCTAGACTCAAGATTCTAGCAAGTGGGAGCTTGCCATGAAAGAAGAAATGAAATCTCTCATCTCAAACCAGACATGGGAACTAGCTGAGTTACCTATGGAAAAGAAGGCACTTCACAACAAATGGGTGTACCGGGTGAAAGAGGAGCATGATGGTTCCAAGAGATACAAAGTCCGCCTAGTTGTCAAAGGGTTTCAACAGAAGGAAGGAGTTGACTACACTGACATTTTCGCTCCCGTTGTGAAGCTCAATACTATCATATCAGTATTGAGTATTGAAGCTATTGAAGATTTTCATCTTGAACAGTTGGATGTGAAGACTGCATTCTTTCATGGAGATTTAGATGAAGAGATATACATGTACCAGCCAGAAGGTTTCTTAGAAAGAGGGAAGAAGAACATGGTGAGCAGACTTAAGAAGAGTTTGTATGGCCTGAAACAAGCCTCGAGACAATGGTACAGAAAGTTTGACAGCTTCATACACAAGGAAGGTTTCCAGAAGTGCAATGCTAACCATTGTTGCTACTTCAAGAGATATAGGTCCAGTTATATCATTTTACTACTTTATGTTGATGATATGTTAGTAGCAGGTTCAGATATGGATGATATTAAAAGGTTGAAGCAGCAATTGTCAAAAGAGTTTGACATGAAAGACTTGGGTCTAGCAAAGAAGATTCTTGGAATGCAAATCACAAGAAATAAGAAGAAAGGATCCTTGTAGTTATCTCAGGTAGAGTACATCAATCGTGTTTTGCAAAGATTCAACATGGGCGATGCCAAGCCAGTTAGCACACCCTTGGCCAGTCATTTTCGCCTATCTAAGGATCAGTCCCCTCAGACAGAGGAAGAGAGAGAATTCATGGCTAAGTTTCCTTATGCCTCAGCCATTGGAAGTTTGATGTACGCAATGGTCTGTTCGAGACCAGACATTGGCCATACAGTGGGAATTGTTAGCAGATTTATGTCAAATCCAGGGAAAACTCATTGGAAAGCAATCAAGTGGATTTTGAGGTATCTGCAAGGCACCATAGAAAAGTGCTTGTACTTTAGTAAAGGAGAGTTAAAAGTACAAGGGTACGTAGACGCAGACTTTGGAGGTGAAGTTAATCACCGAAGAAGCACCATCGGTTATATATTTACTGTTGGAACTACAACTATTAGTTGGATGTCACAAATACAGAAAATTGTCACTCTATCCACTATAGAGGCTGAGTATGTAGCAGTAACTGAAGCTAGTAAAGAGATGATATGACTTCAAGGTTTGTTAACTGAGTTGAGATTCAAACAGGAGAAGAATGTTCTGCATAGTGATAGTCAAAGTGCAATACACTTGGTGAAAAATTCAACATTTCATTCTAGAACCAAGCATATTGAACTTCGTTATCACTTCATCAGATCTCTATTGGAAGATGATGTGTTAATACTGGAGAAGAATCAAGGAAGCAAAAATCCAGCAGATATGTTAACAAAGGTGGTGACTATTGACAAACTGAAGTTGTGCTCAACTTCAGTTGATCTGCTAGAGTAACAAAGTCTAGAAAAGCTGCTGCATTGATCGAGGTATGAAGACAGATTGAAATCAGTCTTCAAGTAGGAGATTGTTGGAGATTGTTGGAGATTGTTATAAATCTCCTTAATTTAAGGAGAAAATTAAGGAGCAAAACATGGAGCTTAATTCAAGGAGCAATTCAAGGAACCATTAATTTAAGGAGTAATTCAAGGAATGATTTTTCCTATAAGTAGATGTGTAATTGTAATGAATTAATCATCCAAAGTGTTTATTCCAATTGAGAGAAAAACTTAGAGAGAAAAGCTTTTGTGAGAGAAAATTGAGAATAATTTTCTTGGGTGCAATTGGGTTGTGAGTTGTGAGTGTTGTAAACACCTTGTGTAATTTCTCCTATTTCAGTAAAAAGATCTGTAGCAGGTCCGGAGACGGAAGCAAGATTGACCGAACTCCGTTATCAAATTTATGTGTTATTTTTATTCTTGCTTTCTCATAAATTTGGTTTATCGGGAATTTGCGTAATTTCCCAACATACTGTACTCATTGCTAGGTTTGGTTCATTTGTTTGGTCCTAGTTCATGACTTAATGTCTACTACCAGCATTTGTTTCCATTTCTTACTCCTATTACTTTTTTCTTTGGAATACGTTTGATTAGAACTTGAATAACTTGGACCTGCCACTTACACTTGTTAGTTATATGGAAAATTTGCACAATTAATTGCTAATTTGACAGTGTTTTTGTAACTTTAGTAAGTTATGTTTGATGCTGTTTAAACTAGTAGAAGAAGAATCTTCCAACTTGTTATGTTTGGATATTAAATTATTTTCTTCATTTTCCTGAAGACCCATTTACTTTATATAACTCAGTTCGGTTATAGATTTAGCAAGGAAGCATTAAGCTAATAATCATCACTAGCACTCATTTCATTTTTCTTCACTGGAAGAATTAAATAGCATTTAATTTCTGAAATTGCAGTACTACTGTAGCATATATACAAAAGTAATAGAAGCATTATAAGTGGCATATGGGATTACGGGTGAATGGTAAATTTTTCAGTTAACATGAGACGACTTTTTGTCTACTTCCATGTTGCTTTCTTTACAGACGTCGAGCACTTCAAAGAAAAGCACAGGAAGCTCAGGTATCAGAGGAGGAACAAGAGAAGATGTTGAGGAATTTGGAACTAAGAGAAACTGCATATATGAGGATCCAGAGACAAAAAGTTGGAATCGATGACTTGAACAATTGATTGTTATTGGTAGAGGTGCATTTGGCGAGGTATGTATGGGCATTGTATGTAAAATCATTGAAATATAACATCTATTGCAATTATCATGAATCGGCAACGTAATGACCTCACAAAGATAATTTTTTTCTAGACACAATGCTAGTCAATCAAATAACTTCATTATTATGTATTCTTTGAATTAATCAGTCTCACAAATTTATATAGTACGTTAAAGATGACACATGAAGTATATTTTATATTAAGTAAAATGCAGGTGAGGTTGTGTCGTGCAAAAAGTACAGGAGGGATTTTTGCTATGAAGAAATTGAAGAAATCAGAGATGCATGCTTAGTACGTAGGGGACAGGTGACAAATTAATAAGAACTCTAATGTACATAGTTTATATATATTCAACTTTGTTAATGCTTAAATAGTCAATATCTTCCCTTTTAGCTATTTTTATAAAAAAACAAAAAAATAGAACTTTTTATCCTAAGAGTTTTTTTTTGTCTCTAAATGAATAAGAAAATAAAAAATTAATTTCAAACTCAAGAGAACAAAATTCATTACAAAACAAGTCCTAAGAGAATGTTTATTTTTTGAACTCCAATTTTCAAAATGATTGTTGTTTGTATATTAATTTATTTTCAATTTTTAAATCACGTTGAAACTCAGTTCCATTTTTACACATTTTTGTTTTTATTTTTTTAGACTTAAAAAAAAATAATCTCTAACACAAAAAAAAAACAGAATTTGAAATTAAAACTCATTACAAAAAGCCCTAATAATAGATTCATATGTAAGTTTTCTCTCTTTTTACCCTGTTTGATAAATTACAAAAAAATAATAATCTCATTTTGTACGTCTTTAAGTATCTTGCAGTTAGAGAGAGGACTTACCATCTCAAACACAACCGTGGGACCTTGGCGAAAGGTATGATATTATTGAGTATTTAGATATCAAAGTTTATCCAAGAAGCACTTTCAGATAATTAAGCTTTTGAAATGTTTATGTATAGTCCCACGCACACAGTAAAACTCGGGGATTAAAAATATTATGATTTATCTATTTATAATAATTAAAATTAAATATTTTATTTAATTATTCTATAATATTTAGAAAAAAATGTATATTTTATGTATTTAAAAATATATGTATTAAATAAAAAATTAGTGTAAAATATAAGTAATTAATTATTTTGATATTTTATAAAATTTTATAATTTTTTTTAAATATTTTTGATAAATTTTCTATAGATTTTGTGATTTTTCCAAAATTTTTATTGATAATAACAATATTTTTAATATTTTCGTAAAAATTATATATGGACATTGATATTTCAAACCCTTCACACTTAAACTATAATTCATATATTATAATAAATTTCATAGTTGAATTGTCTGTTAGTATTTTTTATCAGAGTTTTTGATTTCTAATTTATAATATTTGGACAATAATATGCTAGTTTAAATACACAAAAATAAAAATTTGTTGTTTTAATAGTATTATAATTTTATTTTTAATATAATTTTTACTTATATTTTTCATATGATACCTTAATAATATCATCGTTTGGAAAAAAATGTAATAATTTGGTGTAATTTTTAAGAGTGAATAATACATGTGCTTTAATTGAAGAGTATTTCTAGAATATTTGTTTTTTCCTAACCATAGATTGTTAATGGCTATTTTCTTAAACTTTATATTGATAAAGTGGGTTATATGTTTTCTATTTTCTTCTTTTTTTTTCTTAAAAAACCTATTTATTTAATTGAATGGACAAAAATGTCCTTTTAATCTACATATAAAAAATTTTAATTAAATTAAAATATATTAAATTAGTATTTTTTTAAAATAAATATATTATTAAGATATCACGTAAAAAATATATAACGTGGTGAAGCACGTAAATAAAGCTTCCTCAAACATGTTTATTATAGTTTCAAATCCAAGAATTTGGAAAGTTCAAAGATTTATTGAGAACTAACTAAGTTTTCAAAGAAAAATAAAAAGAAAGAAAACAACGTGAAGAAATTTGTAATGAGAAATTAATTCGGAACTTTAACAGATTCTATTAGACCAACAAAGCGACCTTTAGTTTAATTGAGTTATCTAATTTTGTGAAGTTGTATTAATTTCCTAGCCACTATATTCGTTTAGTTACGTACTAGTACAACTGTTAATTGGATTTTTCCGCCCCTCTTTCATGACACTAATTGATTAAATTCTATATGTTTTTGTTGCTCGATATTGCAGATGTTGACGTCTAAAGATGCCAATTTTATTGGATTCACTTTCGAACAATCAGATGTAATTAAATCACTTGAAAGTTCAGGTTTGATTCTCTTATACTAACAAAAATCTTCTGTTAGATAAAAGTGGGATTTCTATATCTTGTTATAAATTGGATAAAGTTGTAATGTCACATATGTTAGGTTGAAGGATACAAGTCTAAGCCAACCTGCATGCTTAAAGTGCAGGTAGTTTTCCAAAGTCAGAGGAAAAAAACTTTAGTCATCCGGGAGACTAAGAAAGCAAGACTAATCTATTGCATACTACAGTTCATGACACAGTTAATTTTCTGTAATGAAAAAGTTAGCTGCGAGTTGCAGTAGGTTCTATTAATAATACAATGGATCATGGATTCATGGGATTGTTTTATTGCTGAATTTTAATTTGGAGTTACACAAACAATTTAAGATAGAGCATATATATATTTTGGAATGAACACACTCTTGCATTATGGCACACATCATTCATACGGCACTCATAATTTTGGATGAACTGCTCACTGTTCAGGAACAGAAATGAAATCAAGTGGATCTAGGAGAACTTCTTCTCTGATTTCCTTGTTAGGTATGTATTTGAACTTATTCATGTCCTAAGAGTTGAGAGCTGAGATGCAAGTGGGGTTATTTCTGTTTTCTTAAATAAATCATGCAACTCCATAGGACTCTTCTCCTTGTTTTTTAGGATTGCGAAATCAGAAACATAAAATCATTAAAAGATTAGAAATTTTACAGCAGGACCGTGACATCCTGTATTATTCATTGCCAAGAGTTATGCATCTTCAAATAAATTTAATTTTACCAAATTAATTAAGTGAAAAATGGTCTGGAATTGGGAACTAGTTATGATCTACATCTCAACTATGAAACTGGATTGAAAGGATAACATGAAGAAATGAATTTTCATTTTAAAAGGGAAAAACTAGCTTATGCAATTCTGCTAGCTTTTTAACCTCTTGTTCTGACAGCATTTTCATGTTCCTATGATCATATCTGCACTGTGAACATGAGCCATGAGGCTTAAGTTTGCTAAAACTCCCTTAAATTAATCCCTTTGAACGATTTCACTGTTTCGTGTTTGCTGATGCAGGTCGGATTGACTTGCAAGAAGACGTAATACCAAAGAACTGAGTCTAAGCAGGAGACTTCTGACTATAATTATTAGATTTAATCTTGTAATCAATAGTTTATTAGATATGAACTTCAAATCAACAAAGTAAAAAATATGTACCTGCTTATTAGGAAGGTTTCTTCGTTTGAAGGTTTTTTAGTTTTAAGTTTCAAGCTCTAGTAAGCAATTAAAACATAAAGAAAGTGATGGCCTCTAATACATATATATATATATATATATAATATTACGCAAGACCAACTATTTAAATCCACCTTGGCAATATTTTGTTGAATTGTAGATGCACCAGGAGCTAGCTGATGTTTCCTTGTTCAAAACTTGAACACATGCTCAGACTCAAATTGTTAATTTGATTCTTAAACGGCACAAAGTCACAACCCTGCCCCTTCTACAAGTCCATAACATCAACTTCTGACTTGCACGTGGCTTAATTTCAAAGCCTTGTCATGTTCTTCATGACAAATTTGATGTGTTGTACCGTTAATTATGTGAAAACAACATTTCATTTATTATTATTTACTTTTTTTTTCCAAGAAAATATAACAATAATAATAATTATTATTATTTACAAAATTATATTATATTAAACGTCATTTAAATTAAAATAATTTCATTTATATATATATATATGTAAATTTAAACATTATTCAACTAAAACTTATTAAATATTATTGTGTGTTTTTGTATTATAAATATTAGTGTTAATTTATATAATTTTGTATTATTATTTAAAAAGATTAATCCTAAAAATAAAAATAAGTAAAATTACAACTTTCATGGGGTATATTTCGTATCCATGAAATTGTTTTATATCTTCTCCTTTTATTAAGTATTTATTTTTTCAAAAAAAATAATTTAATTTTAAATTTTATTCAACAAATAAATAAATTAAATAATCACATACTCAACAAATTAAAGATAACTTCCTAAGAGTTACTTACAGTTATACACTTAACGAACACGTATGAATGGATTCCAGTTTCCACATTGCTCAGCTAATAATTTTCGGTCACGGTTTCTCACAAATTGTGACAAATTATTATTTTTAATTATGAAAAAGAAGACAACGTAAAAAATATGGAATATTTCTTTTAGAAAGAAAAAGAAGGAAAATTTGACAAAACAAATAAAAAAAGTCATTTTCGGGAGGGGAAAAATAAATAAATTCGGGAAGTTAAATAGGAGGAGAAGAACGGGAATGCCTAAGTTTCGATTTTGATTTCTGTCAACGTAAATTCACTCATCAGAAAATTAAGATCCCGTAAAATACCTCGATTCTGGGTCTCCGAATCTTCAAATCCTAGCTCCTTTGTTTCAATTCTCTTTCCTTTAACGAATTTAGCTCCTCCTTTTCTTCTGTCACTTCTATTTCGAACATATTTGGGATTAAAAATTGTTCATTTTTGCAAATTCATTAGGGTTTTCTGATAAGCTGATAATATTCTTTTTATTCGTTGAAAAATGCCGCCCTTTTCGTCGACGTCAAAAGCGGTAGGTTCCTTAATATCCCGCAGAAGCAATATCAATAACCATCTACTCCGCTACGCCGCTAATGGTGCGCCGTCGCGGAAACTGTTACCTAGGTTTCGGTGCTTTGGTGGCATTGCGGGCATTGAAACCCCATTTGTGCGTAAATTGATTGGCCAGCAGGATGTGGGGTGTTCTTCGTCGAGAACTATATCTGATGTCAATAACCTACAAAGGAGGCAGTGGTTCCTCGGCTGTGGGGACGGTGAAGAGGGCAGTGTTCTTTCCAAAGTTTATGAAGAGAAGCGCGTCATAGGGTGCTTTTTTATTCAACGAATTTCCCTTTATCTATTTAATCCAGTTTGGTTTCTTGATATATTTGTTATGTAATCAATCCGAACTTCAGATACTTCATTTGATGTGAGCTATTGTATATCTTCGATGGCTTTACCTTGTTCTATTTCTTGCTTCTTTTTTTGGCTGACCTCTCTTCATTATTGAGCTTAGGCCTATATTGTTCGTGTTGTTCTCTTTAGAAGTGTGAACGGTCTTTCTAACTGGCTTTTACATTGGTAATTTAAAAGCTATCCTGCTTGTTTATACTGAAATGAATACTAAGCATGTAGTCAATTTTTGTGTCATGTATGAAGTTTTGAGATTGCATAATCCATGAGCTGGATCCTTTCTTTGGGCTTGGGAATTCATTTTTGCATCGATTATTGGTTGCAATTTCAACATTACCCTGTCCTCTTGTTCTTGCTGTAAGTGCTGTATGAGCTGATATGGTATTTTCTTTTAGGTATTCTCCCGAGCAGCTGTTTGATGTGGTTGCTGCAGTAGATTTATATCATGGTTTTGTACCCTGGTGTCAGCGGTCTGAGATACTTAGACACTATCCTGATGGATCATTTGATGCTGAGCTGGAAATTGGTTTTAAGTTTCTTGTTGAAAGTTATGTGTCACACGTGGAATTAGAGCGACCAAAGCGTTTAAAGGTAATTATTTTTCAATATTATCTTTGTGCTGTTGTCGTCAGTTAATAAGTGATTATCGGTGCTTTCGATCATGCATGCCTTCTGAGTAGTCTATTCATCTAAGAATTCATGTTGATTAGTTGGTGGAAATTTCGGCTTCAGTTTTAGAGTTTTAAGATGATTGGGATTAAACTTTAAAGTAGCACCTAAAGACTAAGACTTATTTTGAGAACTAAGGAGGCTTAGCGTCGTATAAGCTTTTTAGTATCTCTTGTCTTGATTTTAAAGATACAATAAGAAGTTAGATGAAAACTTGACATTTAATGTTGTTAAGGAACTTAGGAACATTACATTGTAATAATGGATTTGCTTGACCTGAAGTTTGGAGTTCATCTGTTACTGAAGAAGTTTTAGCTGTTGCTATTTTGTTTTCTCCTTGTGTAGTGCGTACTCATAGTCTTTGGTTCTCTTATATGTTTGGGATATAAATTGAACGATGTCAATACATCATTATGATTAAATATTTAAATGTACTAAAGTTTCGATAGCTTTTTTTTGGGTCACTGGAAGATTATGGTTTGGATTTGTCTAATTCAACTGAACATTTTATTCAAATAGGCTTTGGTATCATTTACTTTTTTCTCCTGCTCTGTTATGTTATTATGTTTAGGCATGATGCTTCCAATGATAATCTGTCTCTTGGACATGCAGACTACTGTGTCAGATAGCACCCTTTTTGACCACTTAATAAACATCTGGGAGTTCAACGCAGGACCAACTCCAGGAACATGCAACCTCTATTTCTTGGTTGATTTTAAGTTCAATTCACCAGTTTATCGGCAGGTAATGATTATTTTTGTTGGTATTCTTTTAACTCAATATAGCTGGGAATGTCAACTTTAAGTTAAATTATATGCATGGACAATATCACCTGGTAGAACTTAAGTGCAAGTGCAGTACAGAACATGCAAAGAAATCATATCATCTTTTGAATATTTTTTTCCCAAAGGGTGGGGTATTTGTTTGCTGTTCTATTCAAGTGCAACCAACTGTATTGTAATGAACTTTTTTGTTATGTCAGGTGGCATCCATGTTCTTTAAGGAGGTTGTATCTCGATTGGTTGGTTCATTTGGTGAGCGCTGCCGATTAATATATGGTCCTGGGGTTCAAGTCTTTGATAACTCATATGAACAGAGAGCATGAAAACTGATCAGTTTTCATTGACCAAAAGTAATGTCAAAGAATTTCTATGCAGTGCACCAAATTACACATGAAAATTGGTTAGCTAAGCCATTCTTGGTGGGAAATTTTTGTTTGGAATGTTTTCCAGTCTCCATCGATCTTTTCATCACTGTTACCCCTTTGAAATCTTACTTACCCTTATGATTCATTTGATCATTTGTAAGAAATTTAACTTTGAATTTATGCTGCATATGATATTATTATATATTGATCAGAAATTATAAATATTATACCATCTAATTGTTTCCCACTTTTCTGGTCTTGTTCAATTTGTTTGACCTTGAATACTGCGGGTCTGCTAGAATTTGATTTACTTGTTAAATTAGTACATGGACTTAATTTTTTCTTTGGCACCGTGGACCTTCCTTTTTTTCCCTCTGTTAGCCAGTGATGTCTTATAGTTGATTGTAAAAATGTAACCTTATTTCTTTAACAGTACTGCAAATCTGTCACGTTTTTTCAAAGTTGGCAGCTTAGGGAACCTGCAAGATGTGATCTAGTTGAGCAGCACTCTTCCCTTTCACCCAGGGTAAATTCTGAAAAAAATTCTGTTCTTAAAACTTTGCACATCCGTTTTTAATTCTATTTTTATATTTTTTGATAATGTTAAAATATCATAATTATCTCTCCTATCAACTTTTACAATAAATGTTTTGGATTTACCAATCTTCATGAAGAGATTTTATAGTTTCTTAGTGAATTTATTGCAATTCTGGGAAAAACAACGGCTAAAAGTCCTACTTAGTACCATAGCTTTACGTAAACGTTCATATTAAAACTATATAGGGACACATTATTAGTATTTTACTTTATAGAGATACACCATCATTCTTTTATTCTGACATCATCAACAAAAAAAATGGTCCGAGCATGTGAATGCCTTGCACGTGGGATTTGTTAAAAAAACAAAAACTTTGATATCTCATCTCCCTTAGTTTATTTCTTATCTCCCATTGTCTTCTCTTTGAATACTGTTCACTTATGAGAACGAAAAAAAATCCCTAAGTTCGAGTGAAAAACGACAAAAAATACAACAACAACCAATCCATCTGATCTAAAGTGAATGTTTGCATAGGAATTTGAATATTTTTAGAAATTTGAGAAAGCACTAGATCAAAATGATGATGGAATGTATGAGTTTGCTATTCTTCTTGACTTGCTCTTTTTTGTATTTGTTGGTTTTGAATGTGTTTCGGCATTTTATGCGTGTTGCATGTAGGGTGAGTGTGACAATGTGGTCGCACATTGGTGATAGTTTTTTTTTTTTTAAAGCAACAAAGTGCAATGGATTAGACTTTAATATTTAATTCTGTTTAGTTTAAGACTCTTATTTAGTTGACTGTTATTCGAACTGTGAATGTGCATTGAATATTAGGTATGACCCATGTATGAACTGTGAATGCGTATTGCACATTAGGTCTTCTTAAATATGCTAGAAACAATGGGTATGGCCCATCTCTGATTTTGTGTAATGAAAATTAGGTACAAGGCAGTTTTGCCTCTGATACAGGTTTTGTGAAACAGATTGGGTTTGAATTGTGATAGGTTTTGTGCAAGGGAGTATTACAGTTTTGCATATAGGTGTTGTGAATGTGTACACATACAATTTTGCTTTTGATTATTTGTAAACTGTGAATTTGTAGACATATAGGTTTGCCTCTGATTATTTGTAAACTGTGAATGTGTACACATACAGGTTTTGTGCTACAAGAATTGAAACTGAATACCCTTTGTTTTGCATTACAGTTTTTAGATTATTTTTTTTTACAATTTTTACCCAAAACAGTTTTACATTACACAGCTCTGCTTAATTTATTACTGATTTCCATCCCTAGGACAATACAAAACAAACACTTTTCTTGCCATGTTTCAATAATTCATTAATCAATTATGTAATTCTATTTGAAGTTGGAGTAGCCTATGAATTTTTTTGACACAAAATAGAACTCTAAATTGAATGATAAAAAATGCATAAAATAAAGGATTAAATGCAACAACCATCCATATATTATCATTTTCTATCAATTTTTGTTCGTATATAAATAGTACATTCATTTTAGTCCTCAAACTATCACTTTTACTCATTTTTGTTTCTATATAAATATTAGGTTCATTTTAATCCCTATATTATCATTCTCTATCTATTTTCATCTATATACAAATAATATATCAATTGTTGTCGCTATATTATCATTCTCTATCTATTTTCATTCATATATAAATATTACATCTATTTTAGTCTCTATATTATCATTTTCTATCTATTTTCATCTACATACAAATATTACATCCATTTTAGTTCCTAAAGTATCAAAATCACAATCGAGTTAGTCCAAACATCATTTTTTGTTAAATCTAACCGAATTAAACTTTTGTTAATGTTAAGAAAAATCGTAATTCTATTTTTAAAATTAATAATTTTATTTATTATTTCAAATTCTCTTATAACACATTCAAAAATAAAAATAAAAAATGTTCAATATTTTATTTTCATTCAAAACTCATTTTTTAATATCCAAATCAGTAATTTAAAAAAAAATTGCTATTTTTTTTCTCTTTTATAAAATTAATTTTTATGGACTATTTGATAGAAGTAAAAATGATATATCATATAATGAGCTCTTTGAGAAAGAAAGAAAAATGAATAGTTTTAAATTTTTTTTATTGAGATATTGAACAACGAGTTTTGGAAGAAAACAAAATATGAATGGATACTTTTTTATTTTTGAATTTTTAATAAGAGAATTTAAAATAATAAATAAAATTATTAATGTTAAAAAATAAAAATAAAATTTTATCTTTATGTTATATGTATTTGCAACTAATATGTAAGAGAGTAAATAATAAAAATAATTTTTGTTAGATTTAACGAAAAATTGATGTTTATATCGATTAGATTGTGATTTTATATTTTGGGGATTAAAATGAATGTAATATTTATAGAGGGATTAAAATGGATGGAAAATGATAATATGGACAACAAAATAAAATTAATATATTTTTAAAAACGAAAATAAATAAAGAATGATAATATGGATGCATTTAATCTTAAAAAAAAGTTATATGCTCGTAGTAGCCTTATTATTGCCTGTTGAGAATAGTCAAGATATAGATTGAATTGACTATTGAGAATAGTCCAAGATATAGATTGAATTGTAGGTTTTTCACAAAAACATCAATGTTCATTTATTTGTAAAAACTAGCTAGTACCAGTTTTAATGATAAAAATGAAGCAAAAATAAATAAAAAAATTGAAATTAATACCAGTTTTAACAAAAAATTACAGTGAATAACTCACAAATAATAATTTTTTGCCAGAAAAATAAGTGAATAAGCACCAAAATGATAAATAATACAAATACCATTTGGTTAATTGCTTATATTGGTTAAATTTAATCAACATTATCCTCTTATGATAATTTTAAATTAAATTGTATCTATTTAAAAATAATATTTTTTTTAATATACTTTATAAAAAGTAATATTTTTTAACTTTTTAAAGTTAAACTACAACTTATTACCCAATCACTAAAAACAACTCCTAAAAAAAAGAAGGTCCTACATTGGTTCGGCATGGCTGGCCTATTAAGCCTTTGAATGGGAATGGTAAGTGTATTTTTGACATTATAATTTTTTATTAAAATATTGAATTGCTCGAAAAAATGTATTTTTTTAATATATATATATATTCATCCCCGTTTCACAATCTGGCTTGATTTTGGACTTCAGTGTTGGGCCAGTAAGGCTTCCCACATATTACCAATTGTTTTCTTTTCCTGTATTTTTAAGTGGAAATGTATGTCATTGATTATGAATGAATCGTTAATAGTAATGAATCTTTATTTAACTTGAACATTAAGAAAAGTGTAATGAGTGAGAAATCAATGATTAATACTAACATGTCATGAGACATACAGTAGGTGATATCTAAGATTTCCTACAGTAATAAGTTTTGTTCCCGATCTAGCTGTTCTTGAAGCCTCCTTTAAATGTGGTCCCTTTTCAATATATGCAAGAATGTGGATTATGCTGTTGATCTATTTCTAGGAGCCAAAATAGATAGATAATGTCGCTAAACAAATTGAAAAGAAATCAAAGTCAAAGACATATTTATAAACAAAGCAATTATAGCTGCCATAGTGCATAAAAAGAAGTAAAGAACATTGAACGAAATTTTGAAACAACGTATGTAAATAACTTAATCTACGAACTAATTCTACTGCATGAAAGTATGTATTGATAGTTTGATAACATGTAACCGATAATGGTACATATCCATTTCTAGAAGAAAAAAAAAACAAAAGCATTATTGATACTCTTACTAGTTTAATCTTTTGTAATAGATAATTTCTTGATTACTTTTAATATGACATTGAATCTGGGTCTAATTTGTATTGTTTTCGCATACACAAAGTTAATCCATAAGATTAAAATAAACTTGTGTAAGTAAACACATATGATTTAATTTGAACAAATAATGGATCCCATATTAAATCACAATGAAAATTTCATGATGTATTTTACACTTACATGGATTCTTTAGGTGTGATTAAATTAATGTGAGTTTAGTATGAGTTAAGTCTTTTTTACCATGCTAGTGAACTCAATGGAGTATGGATATTCGGCTAAGTAGGATGTAACTAAATACAAGTCCTTGTATAAGGAGCATGCTTCGAGTCTAAAGGAGGTTATATGTGATCAAAACCCATATTTGTTATCACTTATCCTAATAGGTATATAGTTAGAATGTGTTACTTCTTTTAATAAGATAACTTTGTTGGTAGAGTTGACTCGCGCACTTATAAACTTATGTTGTCACTTTTCAATAATTTTCTCTCAAAAAATTCACTTTGTTTTCTTAGGTCTAAATTCTAGCTCAAATCAATCAAATTGATCTTGTATATTTATAGTCAAACTTTGAACTTAACCCACCTTATTAAGGTTTTAAGTTATTTCACAAGGTCTTTCAAGTTCAACATCCCTTTGGATTTTAACTTTAACCCATCTTATTTATACAAAGTTTTAAAGTTCTCAAAGTTCAACCATTTTATTTCTTGAATGGGCTTAAATCACATTATAAGGTTATAGAATTTTATTTAAAACTTACCAAACTAATATTTCACCAATTAACCTAAAAGGATAAACATATGCTTTAATACAATGTGAGTAGTTATTAAGAAATCAACTCTAATAAAAATTCAAATTATTAGAAGAAATATCAATTTAAGTTATTGGACATAGAACACAAAACCGTCACTTTGATAGTATGTTTGAAAATGTTGAAAAATTAATTTTCTCAAAAATTTAATTTGAATTATTATGAGGCAGGATCTCAATCCTAATAACATGTTAGAAGATATTAGAATAACAAATTTATTAAAAAGAGTAATCTTTTAGTTTTCAAACATCTTCTAACATGTTATCAGGATCTGAGTTCTTGTATTTAAAGTATATTAATTTAATTTATTTTTTTAGAGAATTGATTTTTAAATATTTTTAAATATAACATCAAAATTAAAAGTTTTATGTTTATTATTATAGCTGAATTTCAATTATTTAAAACCGTAGAAAATAAAAGTTGCTCCGTAAATTACTTGACATTTTTGACCAAACATTGTAAAGGACCTGTAATTGAATCCTTGGACTGGAGACAATAAAAGTTGTCATGGTCCGGCCATGGACTTTAATTTTGAAGGTTGGTCCGGCCATGGCCTTTAATTTTGAAGGTGTGATAGTTACTACTTACTAGAGATCAGATTCCCTTGGCATTTACAATCAATAATTCACACAACTTTAGGAGATTGACAGCTGGACTTCGATGATGCAGCAGATTATTCATACATTAGCTTTGGACCCCCCCCTTCCCTTCAGATAATCTTATCGGCGTATACTGCCTCATGATTGCTTAAATTTTGATTCTGCTCTTTACAACAGATTTTCGATTATGAAGAACAGCTATTTAGAATCTCTCTTTTTCCCTACCGATTGATCCATCATTGTACTGCAACTTTACTTTCTACCTAATGCATGACTCAATATCAACGTATATAATAATCACTCAATTTTTTCTTGTTATTTATTAATTAAGTTATTTTTTTCTCTATTTTTATTAGATACTAATTAATAATTTTTCGGATTTACTTTGATCCGCCCTTTAACAATTAATATCTACATTTTTTTATTTTTATATTAACTTTTTGGTTTACTGTTAATGATCTATTTTCTTGTTCAATAAATATCTTCGTCAATATTTTACGATTATTTTTAACATTTTTTTTTCTTTTTATTAATGTTATTAATTAAGTTTGGAGTTGGCAAATCCTACGGGTGTAACAAAATAGAAGTTTGCTGCTAATTAATTATCCAACGTATTGGATAGGGTCGTCTTGCAGAAAGGTATATACGGCTGCTGAGTCTGCCTTCATTAGGCATCCTCTATTTGGATAAGATAAAAAGATTGTGATAATAAAGCAAAGATAATTCTAAAATTTGGGTAAAGAATAGCATGCGCCATTTTGAAATATTCAACATATTTGTCAAGGTGTTGATGGTCAACATTAACGAGAAACATCAACAATGATGTGATCTATTATTAAATAAGATGATTTTATTTTTATTATTTTAAAAAAATTAAAATTTTAATAAATTTATAATTTTTATAAGATCCATTCGAGGATATATAATCGATTTAATAATTTTTGTTCTTTAATTTTTTTTATCGAAAATCATTTCATAAAGGTACCTTACAAATAATAAAAAATTCTAAAAAGATATACTTTTTTATGTATGATATTATTTAAAAATATTTAATTTTATTAAAAATTAAAGTTATTCATACAAACTTAAAAATGTTATCCATATTTCAAAACAATTAAGTGAAACACAAAAATGAGGATTATCAAATCACTTAAAATTTAGAAAACAAAGTAGTAATGGAATAAGCCTTGTGCAAAATCGGTGAGCAAAAATTGTTAAAATATTTGTATCTCCTCCTCTCTCAAAAATAAAATAAAAAGATAAATATTTATTTTACATCTACGTTATTAGATTTAGAAATTAGAATTAAAAAAAAATATCCAAAACATATTAATTAATATATAAGCAGGTTGATATGTCATTTTGTAAATTTTATAAAATAAAAACTTATATATAACTAATAGGTTGGTTTTTTAAAATTTAAGACTTACGTGAGATTAACCTACAAAACAAAAATATATGTTTGATTCAAAATAACTTATAAAACAAAAATATATGTTTGATTTATTCTTGGATTTGGTAGGTTATACAGTTAAAAAAAATGCACACCTCTAATTACAAATATCATAAAAATTTAGTTAATAGAAGATGAATCAAAATAACTATTTTATACATTTAACACTTTTTATTAAATATAGGAATATATATAAGTTGTTGATCTTTTACCAAATAATTTAAAGTTTTAAAATAAATAACTATCAATATAGTTCTACTTGATATAAAGTTGAATGTTTTATGTTCGGACTTACAACCTCTATGGGCTAATATATTGTGAAGTCTATGTATACGATCACTTTCGATTAATATTATATTTATAAGTTTTCTAATCTCATCGATTATATTTATAACTAATATTATATTATATTTAATCAAAGTCAATATCTAGAACAAGAGAAAACAAATATAGAATCGATCATGATATATATATATATATATGAAGTACAATGTGGATTGTCATTGTGTTTCATAAACTAAGTACAATCACAAATACCCCAAAGAAATTAAAGTCGAATAATTTATCAATAAGTTCACCGTTCTTATTCAAGTCTTCGTAATTTATTAAATTAAACTTGTTATTTAAGATCAATTGAAGAAAGTAACTTAAACTTGTTTATAAATGGTTTTTACATGCAAGCATTTAACTTAAAACTCTTTCAAAATATCATAAAACTCTTTAGTGATATATGATCATGTTATGAGGCCAAAAATAGCAGAATTAATGTTTTTCTCCATACGTAACTAATTTTATTAGCCGATAAGGAAAATGTTCAAATATAATTACACATATTGAAATAAAACAACTTAGTAATATCTTGAAATTTTTTAAAAATGGATAAAAATATTGTAGAAGTTTTTAGATTAAGTTATTTATATCGTTTAATTACTTATATTAAAAATGATGTAATTTAGTTTCTTAGTTTTGTAAAAAAAGTTAATTTAAAATAAATTATATTATTTTAATAATTTTTGTATTAAAATATTATTATTTTTCTATAAGTAATTAAACACAATTAAAATACGAGTTTAAATTGATTTTTGATATTCTGTTTGTTTAGCTTTGCATCTCGTGCTTCTCTAATGCGCTTATACACCTATATTTTCTGTTACACTAGCTCGCGTTCCAGCTAGTTTTGGATCTATATAATAAAGCCTTTTTCCTTCTACTTCTCCTAAGAAGATAGCAGAGTTTACAAGCTTCACATTTTCTATCTTGGTATCAGAGCACGGAATCAGATCAAGCATGTCTTCAAAACTCAACTTTCTTCATTCTCTGGTTCGATTGGATCTGGACAAAGCTTAACGATGGTGTCCTTTCCTTCCTATCATATGCTTAATAATACTATGCTTGTGAAACTCGATCAAACTAATTACATTCTATGGAAATCTTAAATTGATAATGTTGTTTTCACTAATGGATTTGAAGATTTTATAGACGACTCATCTATTTGTCCAGACAAAGAACTGAGTCCAAGAGTAATCAATCCATCTTTTATTGCTTGGAGAAGATAAGATCGAACAATCCTCAACTGGATCTACTCGTCTCACACACCAATGACCATGGCACAGGTCATAGGTTATAATTCCTCTCACTCTGCTTGGAATGTGTTGGAGAAAACCTTATCATCTTCCTCAAAAGCTAGAATAATGTAGCTCAGACTCAAGTTACAATCCATCAAGAAAGGATCTTTGTCTATGATAGATTATATCATGAAAGTCAAAGGAGTTGTAGATAGTCTAACAACCATTGGAGAACCTGTTTCAGAATAAGATCAGGTTATGAATCTCCTCGGTGGCCTTGGATTTGACTATAATGCAATTGTTACTACTATTAATATTAGAGATGACAAGATCTCTATTGAAACTATTCACAGTATGCTTCCAGCTTTTGAAAATTGTCTTGAGCAAAAAAGCTTGATTGAACAAATCTCCACTATGTCTGCCAATTATGCCTCATCATCTAATAACAGAGGTGGTGGAAGGAGGTATAATGGCGACCGAGGACAAAATCATACTCCAAATACCTGCAACTATACCTATAGAGGTCGTGGTTGCGGGAATAGATATGGACAGAATGGAAGACACAGTTCCAACAATTTTGAGAAGCCACAATGCCAGTTGTGTGGCAAGTTTGGCCATACAGTTCAGGTTTTCCATGTTCTCTTTATATCAACAAACTTGATAAGTGTTGCTAAGTTCTAATCAGACAACAATGCCTTAATTGAGTTTCAATCTAATAGTTTCTTTGTGAAAGATCTACATACGAAGAAGGTGCTTGCTTAAGGCATCCTTGAGAATAGACTTTACAGATTTCCAACTTTGAACAACAAGGAAGTAGCCTATGTTGGTGTTAATACTCCTACTTTTTACTCTTATAAATCGAGTATTGTTGATAATAAAGTCCAATTATGGCACTAAGTCATGCTACCACTGACATTGTAACCCAAGTAATGCAGAGTTGTAATGTTTCTTATGAAAAGAATAAAATTGTTATTTTCCCTTCTGTTTTGCTCTTCTTGTCAACTTGCTAAAAGTCACAGATTAACTACTCATCTTTCATTGTCTCGTGCTTTCAAACTTTTGGAACTTGTTCATACTAACATTTGGGGGCCTGCCTGAGTCAAGTCCACAACTGGTGCCAGATATTTCATCTTATTTCTAGATGACTACTCACGGTACACATGGTTTTATCCTCTCCAAACAAAAGATCAACCTCTTCATGTTTTTAAGTAGTTCAAACTCCAAGTCAAAAATCAGTTTGATGCTAAAATCAAATGCCTACAGTCTGATAATGGTGGAGAGTTTAATTCTTTCATGCCTTTTCTTCAGCAATCTAGGATATCTCATCGATTTTCTTCTCCTTATAATTCAGCTCAGAATGGGAGAGTTGAAAGGAAGCACATGCATGTTGTTGAAACCGATTTAGCTTTGTTAGCTCATGCCTTCTTTCCAATGAAATTATGGTAATATGCCTTCGAGACATCTATTTTTCTCATAAATAGAATGTCAAGTAAGGTACCTTAAATTTCTTCACCTTATTTCAATCTTTTCCATAAGCTTTCAGATTACAAGTCACTTAGAGTCTTCCGCTGCTTGTGTTACCCGTTCATTGGTCCTTACAACAACCATAAATTACAAAGGATTTTTGTGTCTTGATTTTTTGACTGGACGAGTGTATGTTACTCCTCATGTTGTCTTTGATGAAGGACAATTTCCTCTAGCTAACGCTCATTCTTTCTCAGCAGACATTTTCCCTCCAACCATCATACCTTTCTTTTCCTCTTTAGTCCTCTACTCTAATGGAAGCCACACATCATCATCCTCTTCATTACCATCCATGAGTGCCCCTTCAGACTCTGTGAGAAGCCCTACTATTACTCCTACTCCCAGTACCTTACCTGAGACAATGGATGAGGCTCTGAATCCTTCTCTTCCTCTAGCTTCACGCATGATAACAAGGTTAATGAGAGGCATAACCAAGAAAAAGACTATTCTTGACCTCTCTACTGTTAAGATCTCAGAATCGTATACTCTCAATCAAGCGCTCAAAAATCCAAATTGGGTACACACTATGGATTTAGAGATTATTGCTCTTCATCGAAACCATACTTGGGATCTTGTTGAGCAGCCTTCTGATGTCAATGTAATAGGTTGTAAGTGGGTGTACAAGTAGACACACAAGCCAAATGGGACCATAGAAAGATATAAAGCCAAACTTATGGCTAAGGGATATAACCAAACTCTTGGTCTTGATTATTTTGAAACATTTAGTTTAGTAGTTAAGGGTGCAACTATTCGAATTTTACTCACTTTTGCTCTCAATTTTAAGTGGGAAATTCGGCAGCTTGATGTTCATAATGCTTTTCTCAATGGTGAATTAGAGGACCAAGTATACATGTCTCAACCTCCTGGCTATTTGGACTCTCAATTTCCCACCAAAGTGTGTCGATTGAAGAAAATATGGTTTGAAACAAGCACCAAGAGCTTGGTTTCAAAAACTCAGTTATGCTCTTCTCCAATGGGGTTTCAAAAATTCTAGAAATGATAGTTCTATGTTTCTGCAGTTTGGTAGGTCTACCACTCTGATTATTCTTATATATATTGATAATATCATCGTTACTGGTAACGCCTCCACCCAAATTTCATCGCTCATCACTAAGCTTAATTCTGTGTTTGCTTTGAGAGACTTGGAGCATCTATCCTACTTCCTCAGGGTAGAGGTCTCTTACAATGAAGGCTCTATGCATTTAAGCCAAACCAAATATGTTTTAGACCTGCTATATCGAACTGAAATGTTTGATTCCAAATCAACAAAAACACCTGGCACTGTTGGGATGAATCTGTCCAAATTTGATGGTGAACCTATGAATGATGTCACTTACTATCGCAGTGTGGTAGAGGTCATTCAGTATCTTACCATAACAAGACTTGATATAGCTTTTGTTGTTAATAAGACATGTCGGTTCATACAATAACCAACCTCAGCTTACTGGCTCTCAATCAAAAGGATCCTTCGATATCTCAAGGGAACAATGCACGAAGGCCTCTTGTTAAATCCTTCCAGCTTATTGACAATCGAAGGATTCATAGATGCCGATTGAGGGGCTCAACCTGATGACATGAGCAGTTCAAGTGGCTATCTAGTTTATTTGGGGAACAACTTAGTCTCTTTGTCCTCTTCCAAACAGAAGGTAGTGTTGAGTCCAAGTATCGTGGCCTTGCCTTAGCCACTGCCGAGATTGTTTGGATGCAAGCCTTATTTCACAAACTATGTGTTCTTATACATACAATTCATCTGCTCTGGTATGATAATATTAGTGCCTCTCGTATGGAGAAAAATCTAGTGTTTCATGCCAGAACAAAGCACATAGAAATATATCTTCACTTTACTGTAGACCAGCCAACTGATCTTCTGACAAAACATTTCCCTAGTTCAAGATTCTTGTCTCTCAAAACTAAGCTTTGTATCACTCTAAGACCCATTCACTTGAGGGGAGATGATAAGCTAAACTGATTTCTGTTATTCTATTCGTTTAGCTTTGTTTCCCACGCTTCTCTAATGTTCTTATACACATGTATTTTATGTTTTCTTTCTGTTACACGAGTTGGCATTCCAACTGGTTTTGGATTTATATAATAATGTTTTCCCATTCTAATTCTCCTAATAAGAGAGCAGAGTTTACAAGCTTCACATTTTCTATCTTAAACAATGATATAATCACAATTAATATGAAAGAAATTTATAAAATATTTATTTTTAATATTTGTTAATTAGAACACATTTTATTTCAATGTATTATTTTTTTAATTTTTAATAAAAATTAAAAATATATTTAAATAAATTTTTGTTTGAATTTTACTTTTATTTTTATTTTTTATTAAACTATTTCATATTAAAATTTACTTTAATCTATATTAAAGATTCGTAATTTTAATTGTGTTTTAAATACTTGATATAAAACAATAATATTTTAAATAAAAAATAATGAAAATAATATAGTTTATTCTTAATTGATAATTTTTATAAAATTAAAAAACAAAATAAAACAATTTTTAATCTAAAAAATTAAACTATATGAATAAATTAATCTAATAGCATCAAAATTATTCCAATAGTAGAACAACCTATTTTATCATTTTATTAGTACTATGTTAATAATGCAAATTGTAATTATGACATAATCATTCGACATGTCTTTTAAGTAAATGAAAGATATAAGATATTTTAGTGAAAAAACGCTCTTGATCTCCATATATAATCTCAATCACTGCATACTAATTAAGATATTTATTGCTAAGCGTTATCATTGTTAATTGTATCAAATGTAGATTGTCAATATTGGCAGAAGAAAAAATGTTCACTCCTTGATAAAGAATAATTTTAACGATAATTAATAAAAGATTGTCAGAGAAAAAGTTAAATTCATTAACATCAATAACTTTTCATTTTGGATTTATTGAATTTGACAATGTAACTTAATGTAAAAGGATGTTATTGTAATATATTTTATTAATAGACATGGTATATAATAAAAAAAAATAGAAAATTTGACAAACAAAATTATAAAAACACTACAAATATTGTAAATTAAAATTAAAATTTTATTTGATAGAAGAAAACAAAAGAAATTAAAGAAGGTAGTTATTAAGTAGTTCGGCACAAAAGAAACTAAAACATTTTCTATGAAAAAAATGAAAGAACTTAAATAAAGTTTAAATAGTTTGGGAAGTTGTTGTCAGTTTATGAGTGGGCAGTTAATATCAATAGAAGAATAAATTTGATACTTCAAAAGCAAAAAAACATTTCAAACAGTTAACTTATTCGTGAGGTAGCTAAGTCCTAACAAATTGATACCTAACTCCTAACAAATTGTTTTAAGGTATGTGAATATCTAGTTATGTATACATCTACTTAAGTTATGTAATGTGTGTATTACTCATACATATTTTATATACTTAATTTTAAACGATTTAATGTATTTATAAAATTTATAATTTTTTAAATTATATATTGTAATAATTTATATTCTTTAAACTCATCAAAATATATATATATATATATATTAATCATATATTTTTTTTAAATATACGGATAATATCACATAATTTTTCAAAAGTTTCAATTAAATTCAAATTTTTTTTAGAATAAATTTAAAATTTGAAAAACAAAAGATGAAGTGTAACACAAGTCACTCTTTTTTTTTTTTTTACAAATAGATCATTTTATTAACTATTTTTTCCTGAATTGTTCACCAAGTCATTTTATTTTTAAAAAGGATAAAAATCATTTTAATTTATATTATTATTTAAATTATAGAAAATTTTGTGTAATTGTTAAAAATCAATTAATCTATTTCTTTTATTTTCAAAAAAAAAATAGTATTTTTAATACAACAATCTTATGCTCACATATATATCATATTATATGTAGGTTTTTTTAACAAAAACAAACTTCACAAAGCTATATAGATATGAGTAAAAAAATATATAGAAAATAAAAATAATTTAATAATTTTCAACAATGTTTCTTATTATTTAAATGATTTTTTCTCTAATTTAAATATAATAATATAAATTTAAATAAACTTTCTCATATTTTTAAAAGGAAAGTAACTTACTAAGAGTCATTAAAAAAAGTAATTAAAATGACGTACTTATAAAGAAAAGTGATTTATAGTACATTTTATCCAAAACAAAACTTACAAAGTAATATTTTTTTAAATGGATATTAAATATTTGATTTTAAAATATAAAAAATAACTTAAAATTAAAATGAAAAAAATTGCAAATAATTTTTCAAAATATAGAAGATTAAAAATAAAATTTTGAAAAAAGTAAAGTAGATATATTTTTTTCATTTTTTTAATTCAAATATAAATTTTATATGCTTTATTTTTTATTTTCTTAGTTTTTAGGTTTTATTTTAAAAAAATTAATTTATAAATTTTCTCTTCAAATACATTATTTGAACTTTATTTGAAAGTGTAGAGAAATAAATAATTAAATATATATAATTAAAATATGTTTTTAGATAAACGATAGAACCTTAATTAGGTTTATATCTTAAAACCAACTCTTTACATAGAGTCTAGACCGATAGTTTATGTACATCATTCAAATGTTCTTATTAAAATCCGATCTTTAATTTACTAATAAAAAAAAAAGCATGATAAATTACTCATCTAGAAGACTCTAAGGTACGTTTCGGAAGATCGTTCAAACACCATTTCAAATGCGATTTTGCATAGTATAAATCTATGACACATTTATTATTTTTCTTATTTTATCTAATTTAATAACCAAAAAAATTATTTTTTATAATTTTATTTTATTTATAATTTTATAAATTATGTTTTAGTTTTAATAATTTAAATAAATATAATAATAATAATTTATTTTTATTAATTTAATTTCTATTAAGTTTTCTTTCTACAAACTAAACGTTACTTAATATTTATTTTTTAACTTTTATTTAGTATTTCTTTTCTTCTTTTTTTAATTAGCTAAGATGTGATTTTTTATTATAATATTTTCATATTTTTCTTTCATTTACTTTGATATATTATTTTTACCTATGCAATTTTTTTATATTTGTTCGTGATTCCTTTTAAATATATAACAAAACATAATTATTTATAATTTTATACTAAGTTATAAGCATATAATACAATAAAATATTAACATAAAAATTTAAAGTCATTAAATGTTAAGCATCAACGTACTGAAAAATATAATAATTTATTTATTTATCTTATAAGTGAAATTTAAACACTTATTAATTAATTTATTCTATATATTGTTATTAATTATTATTATTATTATTATTATTATTATTATTATTATTATTATTATTATTATTATTATTATTATTATTATTATTATTATACTCACAACTGTAGCTAATTTTTGTATCTATTATTAGGTTATAAAAAATTTAAACTTTAACCTTCCATAAAAAATTCTTAACTCGGCCCTACAGATACTAATCATGATCATTTAAAAAAAACCTTCAATTTAAAGATTTTAATGTAAGTAATTTAAAATAAAGTAATTATAAGATAAATATTTAACTATGTTGAATGAAAATATTATAAATAAATTTGAATAACGTTTTAATAATTAATTTATTTACTAAAGGAATAAATATTAAAAAAATATTTTTTAAAATAATTATTAATATTATTAAAACTTTTAATTAGAATACTATTTAATGTTTATTAATAATAAAAAAGTTACTTATATTTTATATTAAATATTATTTAATTTAATTAAGTTATTTTGAATTCATTTATTATTAAATTAATTTTATTTAAAAGATATTATTTATATAATTATTATTATTACTATTTTTAAAATATTAATAATATTTTTCAAAATTTTAGAACATACTTTATCACACACTTTCGTAATTACTTTGTACAGTTAGAAACATACAAGTTTTAAAACATCAATATCCTTCAAATTATCAAGAATTTAAATTTATAGATATGTTAAAAATATCATTATTATCAACAAAATATTAGAAAAAAATTAATCAAAATTATAGATAATAAAATTATGAAAATTTTAATAAATAAAATATTTAAAATAATAAAATTTGTTAAAAAAATTAAATAAAGATATTAAAATATTTTTAAAATAAATAAATTTAATTAAAAATTATATTTTATTTATAATATTTATATTATTAATTAATATTTTTGAATCACTACATTTTGTTCCCGTAATATGTATTAATGTTAAGCATTTAAAATGTAAACTTAATAATAATGAATGATATTTAATTTATAAATATTAAAAATAATATATAATAATAGTAAATGTAATTTAATATAAAATAAAATAATGTATTAAATTTTATTAATAATAAAAATATGTTTGGTAAAAGTAAAAAGTTTAAATGTATTATTTTTATATTTTTGTTGTTTTCGTCGGAACCACTTCCACAAATTAAGCGACACCTTATAGTTAGAGATATAATTACTACGTTTTAGAATCAGACACCTGCACTTCAAAATCGATAACAGTACAGTCGTATCTTCAACCATGGCAGTCTTCTCAGTACCAAATTCATTTTAGCCATGCACCTGTCGAGCAATGGCGAAAGATCACCTCCTAAGAAGCTTACACGTATATATGAATCACATTTGTAATACCCAGCATTATGACAAACGTTTATTCATGTACTACCTAAAAAGATCCAAACAAGTACCTTGCGTTTAGTTTAACTTCCTTTATTTGCTGTTAGCTTTAGTATTTTCTTTGTTTCCCATCATGACCCGAGGGATGTGGGTCGTGAGATATGACACAAGATGGAGAAAGACAACATAAATTGTATAACATGCAGTGCAGTGTGTATTATTAAAAAATAGATTAAAAATTTAAAATTTCAAAAAAAATAATTAAAAATAGGGTATAAAAATACACATTTATAATTTTTTTAAATTATTATATATTTTAGAATAAATTATAAATAAAAAAAATATGATTTTTGATATGTTTAAATACATAATAATTAATTTAAAAATACATAAAAATTTAAATATATATATATATATATATATATATATATATTTACATATATTTAAGTGTTATATTTCTTATAATCTTTTTTGTTTTTTTTGAAATTTTATACTTATGTCTAATCTATATAACTTAAGATGATAACTCTTTAAAAATATGAAAAATTATGTAAAAATAAGGTTGAAATTTTATATAATAACTTAAGATAGAATAATTAAATAATATTATATTTAGTAGAATAATTTTTTCAATAAATTAATAATTATATATCAAATAAAAATAACATCTTATAATAATTAATAATTAAAAAATTATATTTTAATTATATTTAAAAAAAAATATTTGAAGAGATCAAATCACATCATATCTTAAATTAATATTGGTGTTATGATTAGAGTTTATTTGAATATACTATTAAGATTTATGAATATGTTATTTGATTTACTCCTAATGTTTCTTTATAAATATGAAAATGTAATTTAATCCGAATCTATAAATTATTTTGTTGTGTTTTCAAAAAAATTATGAACATTTATGATATTTAAGATATTATTTTTTTATTCGTATTAATACTCCTTACAAATAAATCCATTAAGTGTAATTCTTTAATTTATTTTTAACGTATCATGGTATGTTTTATAATATCTTACTGTGAATTCCTTTTCAATATATATATATATATATATATACGGCATGTATATAGTAAATGTTATAAATATATGAAATTAAATATTAATTATATCTAGAATTAAAATTTTTGTTCCATCAATGCTCATCATTATTTTTTCCTTCTCATGGTCAAATATTCTAATAATATTAATTATATCTAAAATTAAAATTTTTGTTCCATCCATGCTCATCATTATTTTTTCCTTCTCATGGTCAAATATTCTAATAATATTAATTATATCTAGAATTAAAATTTTTGTTCCATCCATGCTCATCATTATTTTTTCTCTGTCATATATTGTAATAATATTATTTTCACGATTAAAAGATTTTCTTATATAACTATTTTGCAAAAGTTATAATTGTTACTTTCTGATTCTATTAACATCAATTCATATTCCCAATAACTCTAAAAAATACACTGTAATGTTTTTTTAAAAACAAATTCAATAATATCCTCACTGTTTTGTTACAAAAATTATATTACAAAAATCAACTTATTTATACAGTAATAATCCATAAAATATATTTTATATTTAACAATATCTTGATAAATATAATTTATTTAAAATAATATTACGTAGTCATTTTTATATTCGATATCATCTATTGCGATATTTCACGATTTTTTAATCATGATCGGAACGTGTCAACCGTGGACCGGCTGGGCCTTCGTCATTAGTACCAGTAGTTTATCGTGCTAAATGCTAATTAAACTAAATCTTATAATTATCTAAAAAAGTAACTATTTTAATATTTATGAGGTTAGACATTCCAAATCTTATAATTTATAAAAATAATTACAGAGTTAATCATTTCATTTAAAAACTAACATTAAAAAACATGTAAAAATATATGATATTTTCCTCAAACAGCATTTATAAGATAAATCTTTTTATGCTTTCTTAATGTATCCTAATAGTTTTCTATCCCATTTGGGCATAATTTGACTATAATAATTGAAAATTATTGTGTTAATTTTTTAATACTATTTCATGATAAATTTTACATTTTTAATTTTTAAATACTTAATATTTTATAAATATGTTATTAAAATTAAATCAATCTAATATAATTAAATGATAAAAATTGTAATAAATTTTAAACAGACATGAAAATTTGTTATTTTTTTAATTTTTGTGTTTCATTTAATTTATTAGTTAATTAAGATTATAAAAAATTAATATCATAGAAAAAATATAAAAAAAAATTCATATTTTAAACATCTGTGAAATAAGTTTATATTATTGGTCTTTTAAGATTAATTTAATGCATTAAAAACATGATTTTCGTACATACAGTAACTAAAGCAATAATTCTAAATTTTAAATTTTAAATACATTTTCAAATATAATTACATGGCTAATCTACCATTTTTTTTCATTTAATTAATGGCCGTACATATTCTATTGGAATTTATTCTCCCAAAGTTTTATTCACTATTATTTTAAGAAAAATTATTTATAATAAATTATAATTAATATAATATAGTATTATTAATAAATATAATTATATTTATAGTTATAATATGTAGAAAAATATGCACAATATATTTTGAATTTCAATAAAAAAATATAAATTGATATGCATTTATTTTTGAATTATTTATATCAAATTTCAATAAAGAGCTATAAATTTGTATGGATTTGTTTCAAATTATTTATATTACGTTACGTGTGTATTAATATTATTAAATTTTTTTTTTTTTTTCATAATAATATGTTGTCCGGTACAATATAAACTTTATGTTGAGAAATATGTGCAAATTAGATTTTTATTAAAATTTTATATTAATTTTATTGCGTAAATATATATGAAAATTAAATAAATATATTTATAATATTATTTAAAAATTAGAATGAATATTCTAGAATGTGAAATTGGAAAAGGCAAGAACTTTAAACTTGCTATCAATAGGGGAAAAAGTGCTGCTGCTCTTTTTTCCCCCCCTAGAAATAAACATCTTTTTATACATAAATAAAAGCACTTCTATATTTTAATTGATACATTATAATTAAAGAGTACGAGTACAAGCAAGCATGAGTGAAAAAAGATTTTGACACTCAATTAAATTTTGTAATATCACGCGTCAAATTTTTAATGTGAAAATTTATGTATTATTAATATTTATTTAATAAATATTATACTTCAATAAAATAATACCATAAATAATTATAAAAATAATGAATGCACGTAAAAGAAACTTTAAAACTTTAAGTATAAATTTATAAAGATATAGTTTGTTTTGAGAATTATAAATATTATAAAATACTTAGAGAGATTTAAGAGATATAAATATATTCTAACCATGGATATACATTCATATATACAGTTTCTTTAACATTCGGTTGTTAATATCCCAATAGAATGATCAGATGTAATTTTTGTTGATATAAAGAATGGTTTTATAAATAAAATAGTTTGATTTGATTTATATTAATTAAAATCGTTTTTTAAACTATTAAATCTTGTTATATTAATTTTAAATTGAGTGAATTGGACGAAATTAGATTGATTTAATAATATATTAAAATTTTCATATTATTTTTCATTAGATATATCTAAAAATTGTATCAAATCGAAAACCGGAGCGGATAAAATTAGATCGAACAGTTTTATAAATCAAACGATCTAATTTAATTTGTATTAATTAAAATAATTTTCAAACGATATAATCTGATTCGATAGAATTTGAATAATATAAATGATTCGATTCAATTATTATTTTTTTTCTAAAAACCAATCATAATAGTATCTCGATAGAGACAGTGAAAAGCATTTCGTTAATCAATATCCTAACGTGACTTGTGAACACATTCTTTACTTATTAATACATAATTATGGAGCATTTATTGGATAAGTATCTCATTGTTATACACCTCAAGGTAATTTGTTGATAAGTAGTATCTAGTAGTTATGAGATACTTCCATCCATAACACGTAAAAACCAAGAGGTTAGGGTAGCAAGTAGGTCATGGCTAGCCTATTCCACTAGTAAAAAATTAAACCGACAAGATGGATTTGGCCCCACAAGAATCAAAGAAAAAATCTATCCAAAGCGAAAGCTCGCATATCCTACTAAGGAGTAAAGTGAGCTGGATGCAACTTCAACTTCAAAACTTTAGGAATTTCTTTTTATTTTGTATTTTTAAATAGCAGTTATACTGTTATATAATATTAATACATAATTCAATATAAAAATGTAATGTAAAATAAATGTAAATCTTATATTCCTCAAAAAAAATTATCATTGGAAAAGTTAGAGCATATGTACATTATTTGATTTATTTTATGTTAATTATTATTAATAAAAATTGATTATAAAAATTTACTTCTACCAATATTTAATTTAATTTTATATTTTTAATTTAATATTAAAGAAAAAGTTAAATTATATAATTTTAGAATTAAAATTTCAAAAAATATATATAATATAATTTAGACATACATCTATTATTAGTATTAAATTTTTACATGACACTATAATTTTTATCTTATATGATACAATATCATGTTAAATATATAATTATATAATAAACATATCTTTAATATGTTAAGTAAATATGAAATATGCATATATATATATATATATATAATTATATTATATTAATGCGGGTGTACAAGCGTTATAACAATTAAGGGATTAATATTTAAGTATTAAAGTAGATACATTTAATTTAATAATTTTAATTTTATATTATTAAAGTTTTTTTATTTTATAAAAATAACATTTTTTATTTAAATAAATATATGTATCTCACTTACATTATTTGCAGGGCTATTTTTTATTACTATTATTATTATTATGGAATAAGACTTAAAAATGTTCTTCATTAACTTAAAATAAAAAAATAGATTAAATAAATATATTTTAATAATTAAGTGATAAAAATATTAAATCAATAAAGTTACATGATGCTCCAAATCCCAATCTCATTATTCTCGACACAAAAGATGTTTTGCAATCAATTAAAACAAAATATATTAAATAGCAGCTTTATCTGAAAAAGTCAGAGTGCTTCTAATATAAGTAAATTAAATCATGTTTTGATTATTATAAATAATTAATAGTAAATTTTATATAATTATAATTATAATTTTATTTTTAATATTATATCTTATTTGTATTATTTATTTAATTAATTATTTTTTAAAGAAAATATTTTTATTCTTAAAAAAAACACGTAAATTGTGATTAATATAAAATTGTTATTTTTAAGAGTTGAGTTACATGATTACATATTACTCTATCTTCTTGTATATATATTTGTTAAAAAAATAAGAAATAATTTTATATAAAATAGTTCTCTATTTTATATTATTTATAAGAAAATTTTACTCCTTTAATTACTCTTTAAAATAAGCATTCTTCGTTTTACTACTTGAATTAAGATCCTTATTTTATTCCTTGAATTAAGATCCTTATTTTATTCCTTAAATTAAGATCCTTATTTTATTCCTTGAATTAAGATTCTTGTTTTATTCATTGAATTAATATCCTTATTTATTCCTTTAATTAAGGACTAATATCTAATACTCCCCCTCAAGCTGTATCCATAAGGTTTTTGGATCCAAGTTTGGACAAAATTTATTGAAACTGATGAGAAACCAAGAGCTTGGTGAAGATGCCAACCAGTTGGTTGAAGCTTATTGTATAATGTGTCTGAATCACTTGTGATTGAACTTGTTCACGAACGTAATGACAATCAACTTAAATGTGTTTCATCCTCTCGTGAAACACTGAGTTTGATGTTATATGCATGACTGCCTGATTGTCACAAAATAAGGACATAGGAAGAGTTGTAGGAACAAGTTAAGCTTGCTGTCAATAGGGGTAATGACTGGTTTAGCATCGCTCATGTTAGCTTCCTTGAGCAAATCTAGGACATATTTCCTATGGTTAAGAAAGAGTCCCTTGTACGAGGTTGTCATTTCTATACCAAGAAAGTACTTCAATATCCCAAGGTCTTTAATTGTAAACCTTTGTCTGAGGAACTCTTTGAAGTTGAAAATCTCGTCAACATTATCACCTATAATTATCAGATCATCTATATAAATCAACACAACCAATATACCTATAGCTCCTGTGCGAACAAATAGTGAGGAATCGACATTGCTGCTTTTGAAACCAACACTAGTGATAACAGAGCTTAGCTTGGCATACCAAGCTCATAGGGACTGTTTCAAACCATAAATGGATTTGTGCAATTTGTACCCTAAATCCAGTTCATTGCTTTGAGGATGCCCGAGTGGCAATTTCATATAGACTTCTTCTTTGAGATCATCATACAAGAATGCATTCTTCACATACATTTGGTACATGGATCACCCCTTGTTTATAGCCATAGACAGTAGCATTCTTACTGTGTTCATTTTTGCAACAGGTGCAAATGTTTCTTTGTAATCCAACTCGAATGTGTTGAGTGAATCCCTGAGCCACCAATCTTGTGTTATACCTCCCAATTGATCAATCTGACTTGAATTTGAGCTTATAGATCCATTTGCAACCCACGACTTTCTTGCCTTTTGGAAGTTTAGTGATGCTCTATGTGTTGTGTTGATCTAGGGCTTTAAGTTCTTCTTGCATGGCTTCCTTTCACACCTCTTGACTGTTGGCCTCATGAAAGTTTTGAGGCTCGTTGTAACTCGATATAGTGCTAAGAAATGTGGCATGGGCTGGTGCCACTCTCTTATATGACACATAATTTGAGATGGGATGTGTGGGTTTGTAGGTGACAAAGTCTTGAAGTCTTGTGAGAGGTTGCCTAACACACATTGGATTTCTTCGTGGAGCAGAAGAAGTTATCTCACACTCGTTCACATCTTGTACCATATTGTGAGGATCATCTTGATTATCACCATCTTCATGCAGTGTACCATTAAGACGAGACCCTTCATTGTTACTTTCAGTGAGAGATGCATCAATGTTGACATGACTGAGATCTTGTTGTTGTGGAGCCTTAAGTTTGATACTTGGTAATGGAAACACATCCAAGATGCCATCCCCTTGACTTGCTGAAAAAAGGGTTAATTCAAAAAATCGAATATCTTTAGACACAATTAATCTCCTAAGTTGGAGATCATAACACTTATATCCATTTTGTGTAGATGAATAACCAAGAAAAATACATTTAACAACTCTAGGATCCAATTTATCTCGATGATGAGATTGAATATGTACAAAATAGATGAAGCCAATGACTCTAAGGTGTGAGAGGTTAATTTTCCTTCCTTTCATGACCTCTAGGGGAGACTTGAAATCCAAGACTCGGTTGGGTAATCTATTGATGATGTAAGCAGCTGCCATAACCCCTTGAGACCAGAATCTCTTTGGTACATTCATTTTTAGCATTAATGCTCTAGTTTTTTCAAGTAAGTCTTGGTTTTGCATTCAGCTACACCATTTTGTTGAGGTGTGCCAACACAACTTGTTTGATGCATAATGCCATGAATGCTCAAATATTGTTTCATGATATGGGACATGTATTCGATGCCATTATCATACCTTAAGATTTGAATTTTAAAGGAGAAGTGATTATTAACAAGGTTATGAAAGTCCTTAAATAATTCCATAGCTTTATTCTTAGACTTTAAAAGATATAACCATATGACTCGAGAGAAATCATCAACAAAAATCACAAAATACTTATAACCATAAAAAGATTCATTAGTTGGTCCTCATACATCTGAATGAACTAGTTCAAAACACTTAATAGCCCTAGACAAGGAAGAATTAAAAGGCAATCTAGTGACCTTAGATAAGTGGCAAGTTTCACAGGCAATTGCATCATTTCCTAAGTTTGGAAATAAAGTTGACAAAATTGGTGGAGAAAGGTGAGCTAAACGTTGATGCCACAATTGATTATCTTGGATAGGGTTAAACTTGGCTTGAATCCCTCTAGGATTTCTCTTGGATGTGTAATAAAGGCCATCTAAGTAAAACCATTCACCAATCATCTTTTTGGTGGCACAATCCTGAAAAATGACATTGTGAGGAGAAAAAATGGTTAAGCAATTCAAGCTTCTTCTATCTTACTTTGAAAATACAACATAAACTCATTCATGAGTTCAGTTGGATTCGATGTGAAGTTATTGAATGGATCAGACCCATTAGAGGTAGAGGCAAAAGCATGATTTTCACGGTGTGCAATACGATTCACTTTCTGTAAACCATTATCCTTTATAAAATCAGGGTTTAATTATGGATGTAAAATCCAACATGTGTCCTTAACATGGCTCGTGTAGTTGCAATGTTGACACTTCAAGTTTGGATGCTTCCCTTTGTACTTCCTCTCATTGGTTAGATAGGCTCTTACCTCAAGTGCACTAGCCATTGTACCCTTGTTCATGACTTTCCTCCTTACTTCTTCACATTGAATTGTCGCACATACATTGGTGAAGGAAGGAAGTTCAGTATTCATGAGTATATGGCATCGTATATCTTCATATGTTGAATCGAGATTGGACAGAAGTTGAAATATCTCATCTTCTTCCGCTCTCATTCGTAGCAGAGCTATATAGGTTGTATGAGGATGATATATTTCCAACTCATTCCACATGATTTTCATGCTTCCTAAGAGTTGTACAAAAGGTTTGTCATCTTGTTACAGATCTGAGATGTCTTTCTTTAATTGAAAAACTCGTGCTACATTGTTTTGACTACCATACATTTCATTGACCGTCTCACATAGTTGGTATGCAGATTTAGAGTAACTGAATATTTTAGCTAATTTACGTTCTATGGAATTTAGGAGCCATGACATAACCAACTGATCCTTACTAAGCCAAGATTCATAGGTTGGTGAGGAAACATCAGGTACTTCGATTTAGGTTGACATCCACCTCATGCATATTTATGAAGGAAAGCACCGATGAACTTTCAGTTTCTGATCCTAGCAGCTTGTCTTCATCCATTTCAAAGATTGAAGATGCTAAGATAATAATAAAGCAGAAGCAAGTTAATTTTCCTCATCTGATACCATGTTGAAAAAACAAGAAATAACTCTATATAAAAGAGCTCTGTAGTTTGTATTATTTTCTTCATATTTTCATTACAATTGTATAGCTATTTATAAGGAAATTTTACTCGTTTAATTACTCTTTAAATTAAAAATTCCTTGATTTACTCATTAAATTAAACTGCTTGTTTTATTTTTTGAATTAAGCTGCTTATTTTATTACTTGAATTAAGCTGCTTGTTTTATTCCTTGAATTAAGCTTCTTGTTTTATTCCTTGAATTAAGATCCTTGTTTTATTCCTTGAATTAAGATCCTTGTTTTATTCCTTGAATTAAGATCCTTGTTTTATTCCTTGAATTAAGATCCTTGTTTTATTCCTTGAATTAAGGACTAATATCCAATAATATCTTATTAATGAAGTTTTTTTTAGAAACTTAGCACAAACTAAATAGAAAACAAAGAAAGAAAAAGAGAAAGAAGCATAAACAAAAGAAGATAGAGATTTTAAGTTAAAGCATAATAATATAATTGTTTTTACATAAACTTGAAATGAAAGACGTGAAACCTCCCCCACTAATTAAGCTTTGGTTTATATCTATTTAGAAAGGTATGGATGTTTTTTTTAAGAATAATTTTATGGTTTATCATTTTGATTTTTCAAGACAATTTTAAGACAATTTTATAGCAATTTAATTAAGGATATATTATGTAATAATTGTGCTGCAAATCATGTTTTAAATTTTTTAATAATTTCAGTTTATGGAAGGAATTTACTAATCCAATATGAACTTATAATATCTTATTTTAAAGTTAAAAATGTCTAATTTTATATCTTTTTACATAGTTATGTTTGAAAATTTGTATGAAAAGTTATACCTGCTTTTGCGAAAAAAAGTTAGAAGTATTTTAGAACTCTTAATTGTAAGATGACATAAACTGAAATTTTTGTTTATGAAACATCTTTGGTGATATAAAATGAGCATATATTTAATGAACAAAATTAACAATATCGATTTTGCAAATATTTTGGTTTTATATTTATAAAACTCTCGCAAGTGTACAAATTATTTTATAAAAAATAACAAGAATACTCATAAGGTAGATCTAAGGAAGGAATAAATGCAATTTTTAATTTATTATTAAAACTTTTAAAAAATAAAATTAAATCATAAACATACTGTCACGATATTTTGGTTTTTGTGTTTCTTAATCTAATAACATAAAAAAATAAACAATTATGTAAATTTTTATCATTCATAATAGTGGAGTACTAATGGATATAATAATTAAGTTAATTATTTTTACTCATATTATTTAGGTTATCAAATATATAAATTACTATTTATTGATTCTTTTTTTTATATTAATACAAACTTTGATGGGGTTAGATATTAATTAAACAAATCAATTAACACTTATAAATCTTATTGATAATTAATTTAGTTAATTAAATTAATTTCTTTTTTCTTAAGATGTTGAAAATGAACCGTTTAAACGTCACATTTGATGAGATTAGACATTTTAAATTTTATCTATAATGTCCAAATTAAACTTAAGAATTTAATTACATGAATACTAACCTTCAAGTTTTAAAATTATTAGTGAAAATATGTTGTTAATACATTTTCAAATAATAGTTCTTATAAAAAACTTTTAAAATAGAGTTTCACTTTAACTACCGGGCGATTGTACCAACGTATGAAAGAACACTACTCTAAATTAGACCGGATAATTAAATTTTTAAATGTAATTTTCAGATTTAAGTTTATAATGAAAAATAATATATTTTACTCTAACATCCTTAATATAAAATCTTGAATAAAAATAAAATGAATTATATTTTATATAAATGTTTTACCTATTAAATATTTTGCAAGTATAACAACATCATTATTATATCATATTTACAAACAGTTAACCATGTTAAATTTAATCACAGAAAAATTAAACATAACATATAAGAATAAAACATAAAAATAACTATAAATAATTCATTTTAAAATTATATTTCAAAAGAATTATAATAAAATTTTGATGCTAATTTTGTTGTTGAAAAACCTTCAAACGGATTTTCATTTTAGTTTATTGAATCAAAAACTAAAAATTTATAAAAGTATAGATAGTTTTTTTTCAAAAAGAGAATAACTTTAAAACTAAAAACAATAAATCTTAAGAAAATTAGATAGAGAAAAAGCTCAGAAAATTGTATGTTTTTTATAATTGGGGATAGAGTCCTCTTATAAGTGAAGAAAAGGCTAAAAAATTGGAAAAACATATCTTGAAAATGGGTGTTAGATGCAATTTGGACAGGTTGGCATGCGTGTGGGCAGAGGTGCACACACATGTGGTTGTTGCGGACCGGGAAATCTTTGCGGTGTAACATGCACGAGGCATACGCGGGGGTCAAAACGATACGTGTAAGGCTCGACAAATTGGGGCATGAAATACACGCACAACTAGGAGAATTTTTACCCACTTTGTCCAACTTCTCTTTTATTCAACATATTTGTGATGTATTATCTCAAGTATTTTTCTTCGAGTCTTTAAATTATTTTTAAAAGAAAATACCTGAAAAATAATAAAAATACTCATTATTTAAAAAATAAAAATTTATATAAAAATATGATAAAATCATACAAATATTAATCTATTTAATCAATTAAAGTATATTAAATCATGTTAATTTTAGTGCTTTTTAAACACTTATCAATGTTATCTTTCTAGAAAGATGGTGATTTTTGTTTTTTAGTGTTTTAAAGGATTTTAAATTGAATATTTGCATTTAGAGTTATTTGTATTTGAATGATGAAACCTTTTTTTGTGATTTAAGTGATGTTTTAACCATGCTCAAAAGAGCTAAGTTCAATCTTTGTATTCAATTATATTTTAAAATAGTTTTGGACTTATTTTATTTATAACTTTAACGAATTTCATAGTATATTTCTTGATTTAGAACTAGGAACATGTAAATATTGAAACTTTAAGTAACACTTTGATTTATACTTAAGTATTGAAGATGATATTAAGTTATATGTTAACAACCCTATTTTAATATTTTAAAAATACCATTCAATTCTCGATTAACCAAACTAACTATGGTGTTATTCTTTTTTTTTATTCAAATATGATCATATAACTAGAGTAATAACGTTAATACAAGACAGTGAGTGGATATTTAATATTTTCAAAATTAGACCACATGATTTTAAATTCTTACTTGATTATTTAGTTTTACCAGCCAATTTATTCAAATATTTAATAAAGCTCATGTATATAGATATAAGATTTACAATGCAAGTAAAATAGATTTTTAGAAGCACATATTAGTTGCTTTTAATAGTGCAACTTTCATGCTAAAACTTTACTACTAGTGTTAGTCATATCCATTTTAAAAATACATGTTTCATGTCAATGGATTTTATGTACATATCATCAAACCATGTTATGAAAATGTATTTATCTTTTGACACTTAAAACCAATTAGTACATTGTTAGTAGTATCGTCACACAAAAAATGCTTTTATTAACTATATTTATTTTAAATGAAAGCTTACAAAGTAATTCAAATTTTATTTTCAAAAACTTTGATGGTATCATGTAGAGTTATATTTATATTCCAATAAATTCATTTGGTATAAATAACATGTGTTTTTAAACATTAAATTTAACAATACATTCAATTAACTTAACAAGAATTTGAAGAACATATTATATATTAGCTTTAATGAATTTCCAATATGAAAGCACTATAAGAATACATTTTATTATCTAAACCAAAAGCTAAAAGTAAGATAATTTGCAAGTAACTTGAACTTAATAATAAATCAACTTTATTATTCATATTAGTTTTATACAAGTTTTCAAGTTCTATAAATATTTTAGAACTATCAAAGTATTTTTGCTTCATTATTTAGTAATAATTGGCTTTACTCAGTATTTAAATTATTTAGTTTTACTCCGTAAGACATCATTGCCAATAAATTTGGTCCAAGTTAGCTTAATATAATGTTTACAAACTCAATATGATATAAGATCAATTCAATATGATGTTCTTGTATCAATATAGATCAGTGCATTTTGATATTACAATATTAGTATGATATGTATCAGTCTAGTTTAATATGATATATGTCACTTCAATTTAGTCAGTTCGCACATGACTTATATATCAACAGAGCTAACCACATCATTCAAAAGAATGTTATTTTATGATAACTCATAAGATATTACTTTATTTTATTTTAAAGATTAGAGAAAAATTATTTTCATCACCATGTTATTTTTGGGTAAACATTGACATTTTATTCATAGTTTTCAAGTGTATAAATTATAGATATTTATGAAACTCATTGAGTTTTCAAGCTCAATTTTTATATTTTCCTCCCTCAGGTAACAACTTTGAGAAAATATAGCATGATAATATGTTTGAGAGTATATAAATAATCTTTTATTGTACAATTTATATGCTTTGATCTTTTTACCCTTTTGTATAGTAAAATTTGGGTGATGTGTAAATGGACTAATAGTCAATACTTAAATTCCTTAAGGTTTTATGCATACCATGATTTATAATCACGTTGATAGACATGAATTACTTTATAATTATGTATAAAATAATGATATCTGTCAGTATATAAAAGTGAAAATTATTGTCAGTGATGATTAATACTAATTTAAGAAAAATTATGTTAGTATTTTTATAAAACTTATACAATTATGATTTTAATACAAACTAAAATTAGTTAAGAAAACAAGTTAATTAATTAATTCGGTTTTTATTTCTTTACTTTTTATCCTTATATTTTAACACCTTTTTTATTCATTATTTTTACATTGTAATTTTTTTAATTTTTTTAATTTTTGAAGTATAATTTTAAGTGGTCTCAAATTTTAAATTATATGTGTGAAAATTAAATAGTAAAGTGACTAAAGTATAAGATAAAAAGTAAATGGGGAGAAAGTATAAAAATAAATATAAATTGATCAAATTATGAGAAAAAATAACAAAGGGATAGAGTGTAAAATGTTTAAATTTTTTAAAACTATTCATGTTATTTAGGCTTATAATTTAATAGAAATATGGGAACTTTTTTTAAAAAGCACCGATATATAATAAATTTATATAGATTAATTTATTTGATCATTTATGTTTTTTTTAAATAAGGTATTTCTTTTTTAATTTTAACTCTTTGTAATTTATCTAAAAATTGATTAATATATTTTCTTTAAAGATGGATAACAACATAATTCTTTTAACTATATCAAAAATAATATTTTACTTTTTTTTGTAATAATTTAGATCTTTTGTTTTTTTAAAGTAGCCATACAATAATAAATGACCAATTCTTTTATTTTATTTTAAAATATTTTCTTCATATGTTTCAATTATTATTGATACATCGTTTTATAAATTATTATTGATAAAAAATAAAATAAAATTTAAAATTTAATAATCTATTATTCTCCTATCACTTTTCATAATAAAAACAATAAATTATTAAGTAAAAGAACTAAAAGATGCTTTATATATTTTTCTATTTCCATAATACTTTTATTTTATTTTATGCATTTTTATTTTGCTAATATCTATTAAAGTTTAATTTTTTAATACATATATAAAAACAACAATTTGGAATCATGTTATTTTTTTATAATTACATATATGTTTTAATATTATTTGAATGTTTTTTTAAACATTTTTACTTTTTTATTTGACAATTATTTTTAAACTTTATTATTTTCAATACAAATAAAATTTACACAAATTTAACATTAACAATAATTATTTATTATAAAATTATAATCATAATTATAAATTTTTGGTTAAATAATACTTATTTTCCTTAATTATACACAAGGTTTAAAATATTAATGTAAGTGTAGATATTGAGATATAATGTTTACAAAAATATTGAATCTAATGTTGTTGTAGACAGAAATTTTAAAAAATCATGAAAACTATAGAAATTGTATCAAATTATGAAATTTTTTTATAAATTTTTTTAAAACATCAAAACAATTAATTACTTATATTTTAAACTATATTTTTTTTATTTAATACATGTATTTTTCAATACTTAAAAATATTTATATTAATTAACTATTATAAATAGATAAATCTCGACAGTATGAAAAATAAAATTTATTGATTATTTATTTGTAAAAGTACTCATAGTTATGAGACACAATGAGTCTTATCATTCAATGCAATCTCATGTTATAACATTAATTTAAAATCGTAAAAAATAAAAATTAAACATACTAATTTTGTACTTGAGAATTGAATTGGATGTTACTATTTAATATATATATATATATATATATATGTATGTATGTATAGAAAACATGGTATAAACAAAAAAAATGATAAATATATCTTTTGTAAAAGTGAGAAAAAATTGAATTGAAATGATTGCTAAAAAAGAAAAAAAAATCAAAAATTGATATTTTTGATATATTTTTTCGATATTTTAGTGATAATATTCACAATATCTTTTCAACCAAAAAAGAAATTTAAACAATAACAACATTTAAGCGATATTTTAAAGATATTATTGATAATTTCGAAACAACTTAGAGAAATGTTAAAATGATAGTTTTATTTGGATTAAATATATTTTTTAATTATTTTATTTTAAAAATTATTTTTAAAGTTTATTTATTTATGAAAAATATATTATTTAAATTCATTTATTTGTGAAAAATGTATCAAATAATGAAAAAATTAACTTTTTTTATAAATATAATAGAATATAACATGTATCACATGATGTTTGTATTTCTTGATAGGTATATACGTAAAAAATTATTCAAATTTTTGTTTTTAAATTAAGTAAATATTTTAATAAATCTTAAACAATATTTTTATTGTCTATTATAAAAGTTACACATTAAACAATAAATTTTTTAATTAAGTTGATTAAAAGATTTAAAAAATTTGAATAATTTTTTAAATTAAAAATTACTTTATTATATATATGTCTATCAAAAAATATAAAAATGCATGTATCATATGTGTTATTTTTTTATATTTAATAAAAATTAAATTTATTTTTATCTGATATATTTTTAACAAATAAATTGATTTAAAAACATATTTCTTAAAAAAGGAGACCAAACAACCCATAAAACTTAAACAAAATTACCTCTCTCATCTTTTTTCCTTTATAATATATCATGCATTTTTTTTTATTGATAGAAAAGAGTACTTCATTTAATTAATTTAGGTAGGGATTCAAAGAAAGATATAAAATTAAATTATCTCTTCATTATATTAAAAGAGACGGTTTTTTTTTTCTTTTTCTTTTTTGGTTCAACCATAAATACGTATTTTGAACGTGGAGAGTGGGGATTTAGAAAACGTTCAATAATCTGTAACCTTAGCAATTTTATGGACAGATGTATTACATTGTCTAAGCTTTCATTTATAAATAATTTTCCATTTATTGATTTGAGATATGGAAGAGTATTGCTAGGAATTACAAACTAGCTAAATTTGTCTATTTTCAACACTGTATGTTTGTGCATATTTTTAGTTCGAATTAAGTCAAATTTTTCAAATTAAATGGAGTCTTTTAAATTATATTAGACTTTGTAAAAGATTATCATAAAATATTGTTAAAGTTAAATCATTCGAAATATTTTGCCCTAAGCTTGACCCAAAAATAATTCTGGTGCTTGGAGCCAGCATGTTGAATCATATCAGATTAATCAAGCTTTGAGCAGGTTGAATTAAATTTGCATGCCTTCTGATGAACTTGTTTGGCATGGTTTGAGGAGTCTCTTGTAATAATTGTATTATTGATTTAATAATTTGTCTTTAAAAGAAAAGAAAAAAAAAAAGAGAGAAGAAGAGTACATACGGATTATGGTAGTAGTTTTACTTTGTTATACGTGTACAAGCTACCAAAAAGGAGTTTCCTTTTGCAGGATTTTGTTTCTTTAATATTGAAATGTGAGTAGACATAAATTTAAATACGTCGTGACCCACTTTTATTATTACATAATCCCCATTTTTTTCACACTCACCTGAATTTAATTTAAAGGTTACCAGGTTTTCAAGTCTTGTTTGCATCATCATTAAGGGAAAAAAAACAAGAAATTTTTTTTGTATGAACAGGTACATTGAAATGAGTCACTTGTATAAAAATAAATATAATTTTTTTTATCCCATTCATGAATAAGATATATATAAAAATTTCTAATTATTAAAACAATTTAATTATATATTTTTTACAAAAATCACTCTAATTTTAAAATTAAAAAATAAATATTCTAATTTAAGTTATCGAATTATTTGAATTTTAAAAATCTAATAATTTATATATATATTATAAAAATTAATTAAATACAATATCATAAATTTTGGAATACTTTTCTCTTACTTTAATTTGTGTTCGTCAGTATAAATTATTATTATTATTATATAAATTATTCTGTCTTCCAGGAGGAGATACCCAACATAGACCTTCTCTATATATAAAGACTTGGGCTTCCCTTTCTCTTCACAACTCGAAGTTAAGCAGAGCAATAGAAAGAGCATAGGATTGTAGTACTAAACGAGTACTTAACGCACTTTGCTTCGGATAAAAGTAACAAATCCTAAAAGGAGATGATTGAAACTTGTCACTATGTTTTGCTGTTTCTTGTTTCTCTGTTTTCTTATTTACTATTCATTAATAAGAGATACAACAAAGAAACCCGTAATAGACCTAAGCTTCCTCCTGGTTCGTTGGGTTGGCCATACATTGGAGAAACTCTTCAACTCTATTCTCAAGATCCCAAAATTTTTTTCTCTAACAAACAGAAAAGGTTTTTATTATTTTTTTCCCTCATATCATTTCGAGTTTTTATAGTATATATATATGAAACTAAACGTGGTGGAAATGGAATCGTGATTTAGGTACGGAGAAATATTCAAAACGCATATTCTTGGATGCCCATGTGTTATGTTGGCAAGTCCAGAGGCTTCAAAGTTTGTATTGGTAAGACAAGCTCACTTGTTCAAACCAACCTACCCAAAAAGCAAAGAAACTTTGATTGGACCATCTGCTCTGTTTTTTCACCAAGGAGACTACCATACTCGATCGAGGAAATTAGTTCAAACTTCTCTTTCCCTTGAAGCCAATCGTAATTTGGTGCCCGATATACAAAACTTGGCTATCTCTACCACCGATTCTTGGGACAGTGGGCATGTCATTAACACATTTTGTGAAATGAAAAAGGTATATACGTTCATCTCAAACTATGTTTTTTGAGATATTTTAGTAATTTTTGCAGTGCTTTATTTTTGTCACCGACTCATTTGTTAATTATTAACGCAGTATTCTTTCGAAGTGGGATTGCTAGCAATTTTTGGTCGTTTGGACACCCGTTATATAGAAGAGCTCAAGGAGAATTATAACATAGTCAATAGAGGCTACAATTCTTTTCCCATAATCATTCCTGGAACCCCGTATAGAAAAGCTCTCATGGTATGATTATTATTTATTCATATTGTTTTAAGTACAGAGTCCAAATGGGTTTTCTTTGTTTAATCCAAAACTAAAAAAGTTCGTAATTTTAAACCCCTTAGTTTAAGTTAGAATGTGTTACAATTTAGTCCAGATTGTCACATAGACTCGTTATTTTAGTATATTTTTTAAAAAGTTAAATCACTTTTAACAAAATTTAAAAGGGTACCGTTTGTCATTTTGACTTATTGGCTTCTCTCATTTGAACTAAAATTACATGAATGAATACATATGCAGGCAAGAAAAAGACTAAATAAGATATTGAGTGATATAATTTCTGAGAGGAAAGAGAAGAAGTTAGTGAAGAAGGATCTTTTGGGTTTTCTATTGAATTCAAATGATGAAAAAGGGGAAGTCTTGAGAGATGACCAGATTGCTGATAACATAATTGGAGTCCTATTTGCAGCTCAAGATACAACAGCTAGTGTTTTGACTTGGATTGTCAAGTACCTTCACGACAACCCAAAACTTCTAGAGGCTGTAAAGGTATTGTCAAAACTCTCAAGTAAATGCCCATTATGATCATCCTAGTGTTCTAGAATAAACTAGTTAGCTAGCCTTTCTCTCATACTATTATCCTCTCTCTCATTATGCCCTTTATTAATGCTTTGTTAATTTTACAGGTTGAACAGATGAACATTCGTAATTTTAATGAAGTAAATAAGCAACCATTGAGTTGGGGACAGACTAGACACATGCCACTTAGTTACAAGGTTGTATTAGAAAGTTTGAGAATGGCTAGCATTATATCCTTCATTTTTAGAGAGGCAGTTGATGATGTCGAGTACAAAGGTAAATGAAAATATAAATTAATAATAAAAACTCAAAACATTTCATACTTTGATTAAAAATAAAACAAAAATTAACCGGCATTAATTATTAGGTTAATAAATTACTGAGGTTGAAACTTGTTTACAGGGTATCTGATTCCTAAGGGATGGAAGGTGATGCCTTTGTTCAGAAACATTCATCACAACCCTGAATTTTTCATTGATCCTCATAAATTTGAACCATCAAGATTCGAAGTTTCACCAAAACCCAATACATTTATGCCATTTGGCAGTGGAGTTCACGCCTGTCCAGGGAATGAGCTGGCCAAGCTAGAAATGCTGATTATGATCCATCATTTGGTCTCGAAGTTCAGGTACTTGGAATTATTAATTCAAAGGTGTAGTTTCTTAATTGGTAATTAATGTCAAAAGTTTTATTTTATTTGTAAGTATAACTTAATTATATTAAATTATTATTTTAATGTAAAACATAAATATAATTATTTAGAATAAATTTTTATTCTTTTATTTTTGTAGTTATTATTATAAATAAAAATATTAATTTAAAATTAAATTTGTATAAGTTTGTGTTTTATACATTATAATAATTTTTGAATATGAACCGTATTTAATTCAAAAATTCGATATATTTAAATTTAAATTAATTATATTATCGGATTGGAAGTATTCATATTGAAAATTTTAAAATCTCTTTAGATCTCAAAGGATTTAAATTTGATCAGCTGTTTATTTCTACATTTAAGTGTGAGAAGAAGATCACATATAATACTTTTGATCTACAAAATCTAACTTTTATACTATAGTAATTAATTTTTTTAATCATTTTTATCCGCTTAATTACAGTTTATTACTAACACACCAAAAATATAGTAACAGAATCGGACCCGTAAGGGGTTGCACGAAGTTTAATGATAAATAAGTATACAATAAACTTACCGGAATGTTTGTGCCGATTTCATTTTCAGGTGGGAAATAGATGAATCCGAAAGTGGAATTCAATATGGGCCATTTCCAGTGCCTCATCTAGGACTCCCAGGCAGATTTTGGAGGGAATCTACTTGCTAGGTTTAGCCTTATTAAAGATAACTAGATTATGCAATCTCTAGCTCTACCCAAATGTTTTTTATTTTCTTTTTTCATTATAAGAATTTTAGTCTAATTTTCAATTGGAAGTTTTTATTTTATTTACTTTATCTGCCCTCCCCTTTAAAATTATCCGGGGATGGTACCAATTTATATCTCTCTTTCGATATTCAGATGTAATCTTTACATTTAAAGTAAGGCGCTTCTGATTCAGAACAGCTTCAGATGTATAGGCCCATTTCTATGGGCTAATTAAGACGTCAGCTTCACCACAAAAAAAGATTTAATCAATTATTTACAAAATCTAGGTTTATTAATCTTTCTAAAAAATATATAAGAAGTGTATTTTTAATCATGGAAAAAATATCATTTCTTATATTATACAAAAGGAAAACATATGTATATTGTATAGGTAATGTTAAAAATAAAACTATCTCTTGTGTAGTACAATTAAAATTAAGATTTATCTTTGTAAAAACTTTCTTCTTCAATCATATTATTTAAGGGAATATCATTATGCATAGTTGCAGTTATATTAATAATTATAATTATATCGTATTAATTTTGGGTATATTAGGTTAATAATCATTGCATATAAATTAATAATAATTTTTCACAATTTAATTACGTTTTTTTAACATTTATTCAAAAAATATATTTAATTTTAAAAAATTGAGTTCATATTTTTTAAACTATTTAGCACATGTAAAATAAAAGAATATAAAATAAATAAATAAAATTTAATCTAATTATATAAAATATTATACGTTTTATTATTAAAATTATATGTTTTTATGTAATTATATGTATAAATAATATTAATATATGTTCGATTCGAGTAACCATAATTCGGTATTATAATAATCATTTTTGTCACGTCTCTTTTCAATTACTGTTATTTTTGAAAATAAAAAGTATAATTTTTAGAGATAACTAGTTTCAATTACCTACTACTAAAATTGGCATCCTTAAATATCATTCCCAATCTGCCTCAACCCTGTAGTATTAAATATCAGAAGTAAACTAGAGTGGAAACATAATTTAGTTGATGTCTCTCGAACACAAACTTATGCTATCCTCCTTTCTCAACTTGTATAGCTTTGCTCTTAAGCCATTAATCTTTAGTACTTTCAGCCCAATTTGTATTTTGAGCTATAGCTATATGAAGAAATTCATGGCCTAACTCCCTCCAAAAGAGTTCTCAAAGAGGAAGGGTTGCCATAGACTTATAAGTGCAACAGAAACCCAATGTTTAATCGATGTGGGACTTCAACACTCCCACTCACATCGATTTCCGACCGGGGATATGGAGCACCTTCCCCTCACACCGACGCAGGGTCCATCCCCTACAATCGGCCGGGTACCGACCAAGACACCTGGCTCTGATACCATGAAGAAATCCATGGCCTAACTCCCTCCAAAAGAGCTCTCAAAGAGGAAGGGTTGCCATAGACTTATAAGTGCAACAGAAACCCAATGCTTAATCGATGTGGGACTTCAACACTCCCCTTCACATTGATTTCCGACCGGGGATATGGAGCGCCTCCCCCTCACACCGACGCAGGGTCCATCCCCTACAATCGGCCGGGTACCGACCAAGACACCTTCTAGAATGATGTTTGGTCTCAAATAATAGAAATGCATATTGTAGAGAGAGAAAAACTCTCTTATATTCATGACAAAAATTTGCAACCCGAAAAAACATCAAACAATTATAACAAGTGGTATGCAGAAAATCAAAAAGTGAAGAGATGGCTACTTATGTCAATGAGTCCAGAAATCATGAAGCGATATTTACGCATACCTACTGCTCTTGAAATTTGGGGTGCTTTGGCGAAAGCATTCTATGATGGAAGTGATGAATTACAGGTATTTGTCTTAAACCAAAAAGCCTTTACTTCTAGACAAAATGGAAAATCACTTTCAGAGTATTATGGAGAGTTAACTGAAATTTTCCAAGAGCTAGACCATCGTGATAAGGTGGTCATGAAAGACCCTCATGATCTAATATCATATCAAGAGTCTGTTGAAAGACTAAGGATACATATTTTCCTTGCTGGATTAGATGATGAGTTTGAGCAGGTTCGTGGCGAAATTTTGCGAAAAGAAACTATCCCAGATTTAGAAGGTTGTTATTCCTTGATTCGACGGGAGGTAGTACGTCGAATCTCATTGAAGGAAAAATCTAGAGATGTTGACGCTTCCGCCATGATATCTAAAAATCGTTCTTTTTCCAATCAGCAAGAACGAAAGATGACTGATAAATCATCATTTAAATGTACCCATTGTCATCAAAAGGGTCATACAAAAGAACGATGTTTTGAACTGGTGGGATATCCCTGACTGGTGGGATCACAACCGTGACTCTCGGAAGAAAAATCCACGACAGATATCTACTGCCACCATTGCTGAAACAACAAAGGATCATGTTGCAACCTCCTCAGCACATGTTGGTAAGATGCTTAAAGTTTTTTCTCCTGTTTTTAATAATACATGGATAATTGATTCAGGTGCAACTGATCATATGACATTCGATTCTAGACAAATCTCAAAACCATCCTCACACAAAACTGTTTGCACTGCCAATGGTAACACAACCCCAGTCATTGGGGAAAGATCTTTGTCTCTCACTAGTACTTTGAATTTAGACTCAGTACTAGTTGTTCCCTCTTTAGAGTATAACCTTATATCTATTTCTCAAATAACCACTGCTTTATCTTGTTTTGTTATTTTTTGGCCTGACTTTTGTGTGTTCAAGGACATTCAAACAAAGCAAACGATTGGTCGTGGTGTTAGGCGAGGAAACCTGTATTATTTGGACTTGGATTCAACAAATCATGCATTGGTAGCAACTGGATCTAACAAGGATGAATCAAATATATGGCTATGGCATAGGAGATTGGGTCATGCTTCTTTTGGATATTTGAAAAAATTATTTCCAAGTTTATTTTTGAGCTTAGATCTTTTTACTTTAAAGTGTGATGTCTGTGAACTAGCAAAAAGTCATCGTTCCTCATTTCCTGTAACCTTAAATAAAAGTCCATCTCCGTTTATGGTTATACATTCTGATGTATGGGGTCCTTCCAAAGTCTCTACGTTGGGAGGATCACGTTGGTTTGTTACATTTATTGATGATTTTAGTAGAATGACTTGGGTCTGTTTAATGAAATCTAAAAGTGAGGTAAACTTTTTATTTAGAAAATTTCATAAAATGGTTCGTACTCAATATAAAACACAGATCCAAGTTCTAAGAAGTGACAATGGAGGAGAATATAAAAGTTCTGAGCTTCAAGAATATCTTCAATCAGAAGGCATTATTCATCAAACTACTTGTGTTGATACACCTCAACAAAATGGAGTTGCAGAAAGAAAAAATCGACACTTGTTGGAAGTTGTCCGTGCCTCATTGATTGAAGCTAATATGTCATTATCTTATTGGGGAGAAGCAATTACTTCTGCTGCATATTTAATCAATCGGGTACCTTCCAGTCCCATTAACTTCCAAACACCACTACAAGCCATCACTGAAGCAATTGTTGCACCAAATGTTCCCAATTTACCTCCTCGTGTCTTTGGTTGTGTGACATTTGTACACCTACATAAACAACAACGTAGCAAGTTGGATCCACGAGCAATACGTTGTGTTTTTATGGGATATGTCATACAACAAAAAAGGTATCGGTGTTATCATCCTCCTACAAAACAAATGATTACTACTATGGATGTTATTTTTCATGAAGATACAATGTATTTCTCCTCTACACCTGAATTTCAGGGGGAGTACAACCATGCTGAAATTCAGACCCTTACCCTCACGTCGATTTCCGACCGGGGATATAGAGCGCCTCCCCCTCACACCGGCATAGGATCCATCCCCTACAACCAGCCGGGTACCGATCGAGTCACCTGGCTCTGATACCATGAAGAAATTCATGGCCTAACTCCCTCCAAAAGAGTTCTCAAAGAGGAAGGGTTGCCATAGACTTATAAGTGCAATAGAAACCCAATGCTTAATCGATGTGGGACTTCAACACTCCCCCTCACATCGATTTCCGACCGGGGATATAGAGCGCCTCCCCCTCACACCGGCATAGGATCCATCCCCTACAACCAGCCGGGTACCGATCGAGTCACCTGGCTTTGATACCATGAAGAAATCCATGGCCTAACTCCCTCCAAAAGAGTTCTCAAAGAGGAAGGGTTGCCATAGACTTATAAGTGCAACAGAAACCCAATGCTTAATCGATGTGTGACTTCAACACTATATAGTTATATTGCATAAACAATTAAACATTTAAGTAATTTGTTTCATACTAAAATTTAAACGACAATTACAGAGAGCTCTTCTTAATAGAAACCACAAAGTATGATAAGTAATATGTGGCCTAAGTAGTTCATAAGCTATAAAACTAACCTCAGCGACAAATTTTAATATAGAATAGGTCTTCAATGGCATTAAACATTTCAGTTTCCTTCGGTACTAGTGAGTTGCATGTAGTTGTTAACTCGCCTCCCTTCAGTCTCTTTGGCTGGGCTTCTTCTTCTTGTTATTTTTTGAGATGGAGGGATCAAGAGCTAGTTTAAGGGATGAAAATGAAAGGGAAAGAGACTGCAGTTTTTTGAAATTGGTTAGTGATTCAAGTAGTATGACTCGAGAATCACTAACATAAGCCTATAATGCTTCTATTTAATAAACTATGACGGAAAGAGTCTGGACGTACTTTTCAAAGTGTTCGAAAAAACCTTTATTCAATTAACACATAAACCCCTTATATATGTGAATATGAATAAAGTAATCGGCTCATAGCAGCCTCTGATCCAACTTAAGCTTGAAATCAAGAGCTGAGCAAGCTATAGATCTTGAAATATATATTTGCGTATTGCTGCAACAATTCTCTCTAGGTTAGTCTCTAGTTGGGAATGCTTCCAGCAAGGCTCCATTCTTATACAATCATAACCAAATGAAAGAAATCAGCTTGTCGCTTAAGTATTGCTGGAAATTTATGCAGATTCTAGAACAATGAAGATGATAAAAGAGATTGAAGAAATGTCTATTAAAAGTGTTTGAAGAAGTCTATAGATAATATCTAAATTTATTGAATAATACTAAAATCTAGAATAATAGAGAAACACATATATGCTGAGTAACATTTTAGAATATTAAACAAGAAATATGTAGATTAATCTAGAAGAAGAATCTATGTCCTCAACAACTATATATAAATATAGTACATGTCTCTTTGTAATATAAGCTTCTAAGTACCCAAATTTGGAGTTTTTTTTTTTTCCGTATGAGGCAGGTGTTCGGGTATGTGATGTGCATTGATGATGTTAAGAAGATAAATATATCTATGTAAAGTAATCAATGTAGGGATTTTTCTCTTAATTTATGAGCCAAATTCATATAAAATTTTCTTTTAACTTAGAGCTAGCTTTAATTAATACCAATCAATTATAATTTGTTATATTTTTTAATATCTCTTCTAAACTTTTTAGTATATAATCTATATTCTCCACTATTCAACGTCACTTAGTCAATTTATAACTAAATTTTATCAAATTTTATCATATTATTTCGAACTCTCTTAAAATCTACGATAAATACTAATATCAAATTTCAATGTTTATTAATCACTTAGTCAATTTATACCTAAATTTTATCAAATATTATCATATTATTTCGAACTCTCTTAAAATCTATGATAAATACTAACATCAAATTTCAATGTTTATTAATGAATCAATTGATCAATATATTAAATAAATCAGGTTAATATTATTAGTTCTTAATTTTAAATTGTTCATATTTATATATTTAACATTTTTCAATAATATAGAAAAAAATTATATTATTGTGACCTCAATCCTATAAATATATATATATACAAAATTATTTTATAATATAATGGTATATGTTTATTGTTACATCAAATCCATGAATATATATATATATAATTATGTTATAATATAATTGTATATTTTTATAGTTAAACATATAAAAATATATGTAGTGTTATTTAAAAAAAAAGAAAGAAAGAAAGAAAGTTAAATTGAAGACGCTTTCGATGCAATTTTCAATTGACGAATGAAGCTAAGGAGCAAGGACTCAATGCAATTGTTGATTGGCACACAGAATTTAGCATATGCACGAGGGCACATGTATTCTTGAATATCTAGCTAGAAATTAAAGGTTATTAACTAATCAAAGATTCAAAGGCATAATGGGTCATTAATAAGAATAATAAAAATCTAAATTAACAACAATAGTAATCAATCATTCTCATTCAGGGGCAAAGTCGATCCTGATTCCTGAACGAGCAAGTAACGACGACTTGAATAAAACAAACATAAAAAAATGAATTGAAAAGATGAGTGTTTCTAGTTCCGAACAGCAATGAAATTCTGTGAAAGAATCGTCAAATGAGAGCTCACTGCAGACTGTGGTTTCCGTTGTCTGTTAGAGAAGCATTATCTCAATCCACAGAACTAAACAATGACAAATGGACACGAATCCATTATCATATCGCCATGTCGGCTTTGATATCCATGCTTAGTACCACTACTACACAAGTACTCAAGTCAATAAGAATAATAACGTCTTTTCTTATTTTACTGTATCACAAATTTAAATACTTAGCTGCTTTATAATGGACCTAGCCCAATATATATACGAGAGGAAGGCATGAATGAATGGAGTAACACTTTTACTATTCTTTTGGGTTTTATTTTCCATCCGGATACACCATTTGGTACTAATTATAATGTCTACGTCATCACATGTGTTAATAAAATCAGATATATTTTTTCTATTTTAAGTAATTATTATTTATTTATTATTTAAATAAATAAAACTCAAACTAATCTCACAAAATAATGTTATTGAAAATATAATGTTAAAATAAACTAAAACAGATATTGAAACAGAAATATTAAAACAGAAAAATAATAACACTAAACATTTAACGAAGTTCGGTATAAATATTACTTAGGTCCTCAGGCGTCGTTGACCACTTTCACTATATCCAAATAGATAAACTCTAAATTACAATTAATTGGTCAAAATTGAGCTAATCAATTACATTTACAAAATAGAGTAAGATTTACAAATTTTGGGATAGTGTAAGTGGTTAACGACGCTTGAGGACCTAGGTAACATTTATACCGAACCTCGTTAAATTTCTAGTGTTATTATTTTTCTGTTTTAATATATGTTTTAGTTTATTTTAGGATTATATTTCCAATAGCATTATTTTATCGTGTTAGTTTGAGTTCTATTCATTTAAATCATAAATAAATAATAACTACTTAGAATAAGGAAAATATATCTAATTTTTCCAACAACATGTGTTTTGATTTTCGTTGTTAATGTTGTTAGGTCAAACACTACTATCTCTCCTCAACATTTCAATTTTTTTTTCACAAATAAACACATTTAACAAAAACTTATGTTAAAGAATATATTTTAATAAACTTATTATTGTCATAAAGATAATCAACGAGAAGGTACAATAACATTAAACAAAAATACTAGATAATAATCTAAGCAATACAAATATTATTAAGATAATTAGTCTCTCTTTTTTTACCTTTAATTTGATTTCTAAAATAACATTTTTTTTAAATTCATATAAATTTATTAAATATAATTTACTTGTACATATATAAGTTATATAACCTGAGGTAGTATATTAAAAACTTCATTCTTTTCTATTATGAATAGATCATTGTGATATATTATGAGATATATTATCATAATGTCCGGTATTTAAGAAATTAAAAAAAAAACATAAAAAATAATTTATAAGAGGTGAAGCTTTATTTAAATATTACATAACTTTTCAAAAAAATAAGTTAGAAACTCCCAAAATTTCATTTATCCTGAATTAATAATATCCTTTTATCACCACAAACGTTGGTGTAGTAAAGATGGAACTTAAAGAACTCTAAGATTGAGGTGCGTATCTTTATGTGAATTTTTTTTCTCTATACCTACATTAAATATGATTATCTTATTATCTTATTATAAAATATTTACTTAAAAATAATAATTAAAAATGATATTATTATATAAAGTAAACATTTTGAGGGCAAGTATATTATAAGAAAAGTGAATTTCACATATTCCAATTAAGTATCTATAAATATGTTTCGATTAGAATAAATTAAAAAATTGGATAAAGTCGAATGATTTTATAAATCAAACGGTCTGGTTCGATTTGTATTTATTAAAATTATTTTTTAAACGATACGATCTGATTTGTATTAATTTTTAAATCGATCGAATTAGATTAAATTAATTTAATAATATATTAAAATTTTTACATTATTTCTCGTTAAAAGTGTTTTAAATATCGAAAAAAACTAAAAATCAAATAGAATCCAATTTTAACAATTTTATAAATCATTCTATCCTACCGATTCGATTAACTTTTTTTTCTTTCTAAAATTAGACCGATAGATACCATTAACTCAAGTATGGGTGGTGTTCCCAAGGCTATAGAGTAGGGCATGGCATCCCAGACGCGTAGGTAACAAGAAAATAAATAGAAACTTTTCAGCAAATGCATCATCGAATTGCGTGTATTGATAACAATATTAAATACATATAGTTACTCATTTATTCACGTCATTATACTCTGATTTTTAATTATATATATTATATTAAAAACTATCTAATAGAATGTAAGTTACATACAATATTTTTTATAAAAAATATTATTTTTTATTTGATAAAAAACAATTATTTTCTAAGTTAAAAATTATTGAATGAGATTATATCTTCAATTAAACTTATTATTAAATATGAAACAATTCATTTATCAAAAATTATACTGAGGTAGCTGAATTAAAAAAAGAAATTTATTATTTTAAATGTAATATTATAATTTAAATAAATTGTTCATTAAATATAGGCTTCTTATCTGCAGTAAATTCGTCAGTTGAGTGTCATAGAGTCTCCAACTAACTGCTTCACCTAAACTCCAACCTCTTAATCAATGAGTCACAACTCAGATGGTTAAATTATAATATAACTCCGTAAAAGCTTCAAAACCTCACTTCACGTTCTCATCGTTCCATTATACAGAGCAAAGCGGCAAAAGGAAGAGAAAGAATGGCCACTACTAAGCTCAAGTCCGAGACTTTGTTCGACCTTATGAAACAACACTTCGAAACCGATGAAGGCAAGGAGCTTTGCAAGAAGATCGCACTCGTTTATCAGATTAATATTGGCCCCAAGGTTTTTTTACTTTTCTTCTTTTATGTTGTTTCCCAATTATTCACCTTTATTTATTTATTGTTTTTTCTTTTCTCTTTTGTTGAATGTGATAATTGCAGAAAATTGGAGTTAATGAGACGATTTATACCGTCAACCTCAAGAAAGGGGAAGTCATCAAAGGTTAGAGTTCCTGATTTCATTAAAATGTTTCTGCTCAGATATTCAAGCGTGATCTTTTGTAGTGTTCTCGTTGTTTTTTTGCATTGGTAGATCTTCGTTTTGTTGTTTTTGTTTCTATATAGCGGCATGATAATGCATTTGAATGCACCAATACTCCATTATCTTTGTTGGGTAGTGTTTATTCCCTGTGTCTATCATTGCAACTCTTGGGGCCGGTTTTTGCTTCTTTTCAGAATATGTGAGCATGAGAGACACAAATGACTCATTTTTGAGCTTATTTCAGGGCCATTCGAAGGAGGAACACCTGATGCCACCTTTTCCTTCAACGATGACGATTTCGTGAAGGTTGCACTGGGGAAAATGAATCCGCAGATAGCTTTCATGAGGTTTTTTTTTCTTCTTTCTTTCTCGGATGCATTCATGAGATTCTGGGATAACACCCTTCCCTTATCTTATATAAATTTTGAATCTTCTTTGTTTATTCTAATGCATTTGTTTGGAATTCTGTTTTTTGATGAATGCAGGGGTAAAGTTAAGATCAAGGGTAGTCTAAGTGCAGCACAAAAATTCACCCCGGACATTTTTCCCAAGCTTCCAGTTTCGAAGCTCTGAACTTGTTTTCAGCCACCTTACTATCAGAGAGAGTTATGAACTTGGAGAATCAGTTGCATTTACTGTTTCTTTTTTCATAATTCCCAGTTACATTAATTTAGATGTTAATTTTTCTGTATTAGTTTCTTTAGTTGAAAATAAAACTTTGTAATGGGAAAGTTTATATGAATTTAGATTTCTATGGTAACTTATTACTAATCATATTAAATTTTTGATATGTATTTATTATTGTTTAAATTTTTAAGTGATATCTTAGATGTAAAATACTTAGTTTCCTCTCATATTATCTCAGGTCTTATTAAGAGTTTCTAACTAGTATATTATTTTCTTTAGTTTTGATGCATTTAAATTTATGCATATTATATCATTTTTTATAAACTTATATTATAATTAAGATATTTTTTTTTTATATTTTTATCTAATAAATAAGATATTTTAATTAATATTATTTTACTACTATTTTACGTGATTAATAAAATGAAAAAAAATATGAATTTTGAAAGTATAGTGAATTTCATTAACATTTCAATTTATATGTCTACTTTAAAGTACTAAAATTATTTAAAATGTGTATATTTTGTACAAAAAGTTTTAGTCCTTTAAAATTTTATTATTATTCTTTTTTTTTTAAGATTTAAAATTAGTATTTAATAATTAATATTTAAGTTTTAAGATTTATAATATAGTAGAAAAAAAATTAGGAATTCTTTGTGCATAGAGGTACGAGAAAGAAACGATAGAAAAGAAAAACAAAGAGAAAACAAGAGTAGAACGGTAAAAAATATTAAATAGTCCTTCATTTTTATTTTATTTTTGATCAAATGTGTATCTTTTGGGTATTTTAAAAGTGTTATTAAACAACTTTGATAATAATAGATAAAAAGAAGAAGAAGAAGAAGAAGAAGAAGAACCTCCATCACTGTTAAGATATTATGTTGACTAATTTATGTGACATTCAATTTATGAGGAAGCCAATTTTGGTCACTAGCTTTGTTCTGCTATGCCACATTAAGGTATGGGTTAGAATTTGAAGATGGTGGTTGGATTATAGGAGTTTCTGTTATTAAAATTGATTTTTCTACCTAGCTGAATGTTTCAGCTTCATCACATCACACCCACGTGCATCGGCATTAATTGAGATTTATGGCTACTTCATGCAGACCAACTAATCAGACAGCAGTGTCTTCTTACTAGCCTTCAAATATTAAGTTATTTACCTGATCAGCCCCTTTTGTAATAGATTTTCTTTTGGTTCGAAATTTGCTTACAAAATTTTAAAAAATATATCATGTGTGCTTTTGGTGAATCTAGGATATAAAGTTAAAAGGACACTCGTCAATGATAAAGTAAACTTTGCCAAAAAAAAATTATAAATTATTAAATAAATTAAATATTAAAATTAAAAAATTTCAAAGAGAAGTACAAAAATATAAGATTTTTTTTTTGTAATTTTATTGGTTTTTAGTTAAATATAATTGAATTTACTCATAAAATTTTAAATTGAGAGATAACACTACTATTAAATATAATTTAGCCAGATATAAATTTTAAAATTTCATATCAAAAATTATATTTTGAACCGAATGAGAAAGATTACGTGCTTAAAGGTGATGTGAATTATCCCATACTTTCAAGTCAAGTAATATTTAGTTTTGGGTGAGAATTTAAATTCGTGCTTGAATCCTAAAATAGTAAAAAATAAAATAAAATAATTTCATATCAAACACTTAAATATTTACTTCAAAATTAGTTTTAATCAAATCACTATTAAAATAACTTGTATAAGTATGATTTAATATAAAGAATAAGTGTATTAAAATTCTCTAAAACTAAAAAAAACATATTAAAATATAAAGAATAACATATGATTTAAGATTTTAAGTTTAAAAATATACATAGTTAAAAATATAATATTAATAAATATAAATATTTTTTTGCCTACTCATCCATTTTCTTAGTCGATGAAATGAAGTTGTTTTGTAACAGTGATTAAAATTGATGAAAAGCTATTAGAAAATATAAAAAAATTCAAATAAAAGAAAAAATTATTAAAATTAAATATATAATAGTAAATAAAACTAAAATTTAAAGTTAAATGAAATATGAGAAACTGTTAAATTAAAAAAGCTTTAATTTTAAGTTTATCATTATCTTTTTTTAAATTTTATTTTTTAATGTATTTGATACTTATATTTTATTATTATAAAAATATATATGAAATATTTTTTGGTTATGACACATGGATTTTAAAAATATTTTTACATAACCTATACTATTATAATTTTATGTATGTAACTAATTAATGTTTTTTAAATATTACTCCCAACTCTCTTATATCACTTTTGGTTAATATATTTACTAAATATTATTAATACCTATAATAATATAAAATAAAATAAAATAGACATTATATATTTTTATACATATAGTTAATTTTTTATCCAAAAGTACATTCACATGGAGCTCCAATCATGCTCCATCGAAACATATTATCACAAATTATCTGCGTTAATTAGAATAGAATGATATAATTTTTCGCTCAATTATGAAGGTTGTTATATAGAATAGGAGTGTGATCATATACTTCTTACGCGCATGGTTTAATGCCACACATTAATAGAAAACAACGATAGAAATATGGCATCTCTGGCATTTAAGGTTTCCTAGATCCATCCACCTTCTAGATGTGTGGTAGAAAACCTTAATATCAAGCAAAATATGTTATAATATATGATGAGTTCTTATCATTATTTTTGAGTATTTTCTTTACTAAATTCATTATATATTTTTAATAATATTATAAAAATAATTTTTTATCATTATGATATTAAAAATGTGTGAATTATCTGTATTATTTTTAATATTAATTATAATTTAATATTAATGTAATTTAATAAAATTGTTATTAATATACAAAATAATTATTATACAATTATAGTTAACTTTACTAAACATGATGATAATGCTTTATTCTCAAATGTAGTGATGAGTAATGGATTAAAACTGTTTGTTTTTAACTAATTCGAATCTGATTCAATCTGAATAGTTTTGAAGATTTTCAATCTAAATTCGATTCGATGATATATTTAATCTGAAATCAAACTGATTGATTTTTTTTCCGATTACATAGAGACATATTAATATTAAAATTTATTTATGAATTATTGTAATATATAAAACACGATATATCTAAATTTAAATTTTTGTAATAAATATTATAAGAATAAAAAATATGTTTCTATAATTATTAAATTATTATAAACATTTATATTTATTTTTTAAGTTAAAATAATAATGTAACATAATTATAGTATGTATAATATTTAAATAAAACATAATATAAAATAAAATATGTATTTATTTATAATTTAATAGTAATTTGATCATGATCGGATATAACAGATTATAAAATCTGTCAATCCAAATCCGATTTGATTGTATAATTTTCAATCAAATCAAATCCGAATCTAAAATATTGGATCAAATTTTTCAATTTAGACGAATTGGTTAAATTATTTATTAGGTGTATTAAATTAAAGTTAAGAAAAATAATAGTATTATTGTAGAAATTAACGGGCACGTTTGATTTATAGCTTTAAAACGTGTCTTTTAAAGTCAAATGTTTTGATTAAAATTATTTTAGAAAGAAGTATATTTTAGTGTTTATAATAAAAATATTAAAAATGATTTTAAGTTATATTTTTATAATTATTTTGAGAAAATGTATGTATTTGAAATTATTGTTCTCATAAATTTATATTATTTATTTATCTTAAAATTATAAATAGTATTTTTCAAGTTTTTAGAAGTTTCTTTTCCCCCCTAAAATTATCAAATATCTTTAAACATGCTTGTATTTATTTGAGTATTTTTAATTAAAAATAATTCTGTTCAAAATGAATCAACTTTGATGATAATAATAATAATATAAAAATATTATTTACTGCTTTAAAAATTTTAGAAAAAAAATAAAAAAATCACGCAATCCTCATTCTGGTTAACAAGAAAAATAGAGTGCTTAATTAGCGTGGGTTACATCCATGTGATCTCGCACACAATTCTCCTCCGTTAGTAGCGGTTATTACTTATAACGTGATATATTGATTTTTGTCTTTGTTTTATAAACAGTGAAGGTTTTAAATTAAGTTAATTATTTCTTTGTTTTAATTTTTTTTTCCTTATTGATTCAAAAGAAATTAAATGGACAATATATATATTGTTTACTGAACTATTATTTCTCAGCATTTGAATTTTTTTTTTTTTTTTGCTTTTTTATTTATTTTATTTAGTAAACTAATATAAAGCTAATGTATACTGATGAAGATTTTTTTATTGAACTAATTTTTTATTTTAACAAACATGCCAATTCTTATATAATGTATTTAGATAAAACACGTTTCTTTATACTTATTTATTGATTAGTAAAGTTATTTATTTATATTTTCTTTCTAACCATTTTCTTTTTTGAAAGATGAAAAATATAAAGTTATTTCTACAATTTAAATATTATTATAACACTTAATAACGAGAAATTAATGAATTTCAATTTCTCTCACATTAATTGGATAAATACCTATTAACATTTTAATTTTTCAGATCATTAAGTAATGACAAGCTTGTAAATTATTAATTTATTGGGATAAAGACGTAAATTTGTTCCTCAAGCACTCAAGCAAAGCCATGTGACAGGTTGGAAACCGAAAGTATGAACCAAAAACTCACATAAAATCATAGCTGCGGGCCACATTTGTAAGGCTTACAAGACATCTTACATAACACCCAAGCCATGCATCACATATGATCACCTATTGTTGCACACTTTGCTCGTCAGATATGCTCAACATTATTACACTTATCAGTTGTAATTAGAGGTGTGTATTGAATCAAAATCGTTGATTTTATACTTATCTTATCTGATCCGACCATCAGATCGAATTGAAACATCCTAATTCGTAATCGATCCAATCATCACAAATTTGATGTGTAATTTATTCAGATTTAATCGATTGAATCCGATCAATCCATAAACTATTCGAATTATATCGGTTGAATTCGATTCATTTAATCAATAAACTTAATTAATTTAAATTTTAATATTTTGAATAAAAAATTTAAATTTTTACGTAACATAAATTTATTTGAACTAAAACAAACTTTAAAATATGACTAATATATGAATGATCAATGAGAATATAACTAATATATATTTAAGTATTTTCGATCTGATCGGATGTGATCGGATGATACGTAGTGAAATATGTAATCTGATCTGAACTTAACTATTTGAAATTTTTTTATCCAATCAAATTCGATAGTCGTATCAAAACTGTCAAAAAATTAACAGATAGAATTAGTCGAATGATTTGATTTTTTGCACACCACTAGTTGTAACACAAGTTAAAAAAAATGAAGTTTATTGCTTCACTCTGCCTCTCTTAGTCTCTTATGTCTATGTTTCTCGACTACCATATTATTTCAGGTAAGAAACAGTTTAGCACTTTCTTCTCTATGCCATTTAATGGCATACCATTTATCTATCTTTGTTAATAACTCAAGGATATTAATAATTTAGAAATTTAGTATATATCTTAATATTAATTTTCCAATTTCATATATATCTATACAATTTATCTTAAGATTGTTAATTGATATTTTGTGATTCACCTATTTACTAACCTCACAATTTAAAATCATAAATTTCAACCACTTGGTTTCAAGTTTGATCTTAACAAAAAGAAATTATTTATTATCATTAAAGCATTTAATAACATAATTACATATGAATAAAATTTAGGATAAAGATAACTTTATTGAAAAATAATCTAATTAGAAAGTAATATGAAGTAATGAATAACAATTTTTTTCTTTCAAAGAATTTGTCCTATACACATTTTACGTGTCTGTACGATTATCTTTATATATAAAAAATGCTTAATATTTCGTTATTGACTACATTTTTTCTTCATCAATTATTTTTTATATTAAATGTTAAAATATTTATGTAATAAATATATTTTTATGAACATTTATTTCATATAATACGATCACTTTTTATCTTATAAATTAATAAATATTAAAATATTTTTAAAATGGATAATAATTGTATAATTTATATTTAATAATTTTATTATGTATTAATTTTACATTACTTTTAAGTAAAAAATATTCATAAAAATATCTATTAAATTTGATCAAATTTTTTTTTATCTTATAAATTCGTATATATGGTACTATTATATTTAATTTATTTATTAAACGAAGTATCACTCCTATTTAGATTTTGTGTTACTATTATAAAATATCATATATATTACTCATAAAATAATAATTATTATGTATATATTTTTCATCAAAATAATAATTATTGTATATTTACTCTATATTAAAATAATAAATAAATTATTTATTTTAAGAATACTTTTTACACATTTATATAAAATTTTACCATTAATTTTTCATATTATTACGGTTAAAAACTTTAATGTTATTATATTTTTAAAATAAAAAATTTAATATAATAATAATTATTATTAATATTATTATATATTTATTGAAATGATTTATGTGTTTATTTATATGATCCAAAACTACTAACTTAAAAAAAAAAAAGCGACGTTTGCGTAGACTTAAGACTTGTCAAGTCATTACGAGTCTACTCAGCATATACCGCTGATTGCGGGAAGAATTTTGTTTGCACTTAAGATGTCAAGCTATAAAAAAGACTTGGATGATTAGTTTTCTCTAACCGTTGTCGACCCAATTTCTTTTTCCCTGTATTTAACCCAAACTAAACAAAATAAAGAAAAATTAAAGAGACTCTTAAAAAAATAAAGGAACCGAATGTTATTATTTTAATAAAAATTTAAGGATTTTATCTCAAATTAACTCTTAATAAAATTTATAATAACTTTAATACTCTTAGGAACAAAATATTAAAACTTAGAGTTGATTCAACTATGAAAAATAGATTTAAAAGATGAATTTACCTTCAATTTTTACTGATACTTTGGACAAATATTAAAATTTTTAATTAAATGTTAATTTTAAGACAATGATATAATTAAAATTAAATATATAAATTATTAATATATTATTATAAAAATATATATCACATGCACGTATCTTATTAAATAAAGATAATAAGATATTACGAAGATATTGAACCTTAGATGACAACATGCTAAACCTTAAATAAGATGGATAATATAATTGTGATAAGTAAAAGTATCTTAATTATGGGACATTATATAAATAATAAAATAATATAGTTTATTGTTTTTAATAATAATAATTAATAATAAAAAGTTAATATCATTATAAATATATGTTTTATTTTTTATTTAATGAAAATAAATATTACATGTATCTTATTTAAGTATAAATATTTTTAAAATATTGAATATATAGTGATTTTTTGAGTGAAAAAAAACTTAAAAATTAAAATTCAGTTGATACAATTTCATTTAATTTATATAATTTATTAATAAATTTAAGAAATATAATTTTATTTTATGCTTATAATTTATTAATAATTTTATAGATGTTAGATTAATTTTTCTTTTTAAAAATTGAGAGTGAAAATATCACTTGATATCCTAAATGTTAATTTAAAGACTTATTTAATAAATAATAAATTTCTAATTTAATTAATATATATCTTTTATTTTGTATCATTTGATGTTAAAAACTTTAAAACAACAAAATGCTACAATAATATAAACTTTAAAATTCATAGTTGTTTTAAATTATAGTTAGAAAAATATCATTGGAAGTGATAATATCAAAAGTAACTTGCTTGTAGTTTAGAATTTATAGCATGAATTCTTGATTAACATACAATCGAACAAAAAATAAGAAACTTTTGTTGATTGTTTAGTTATTATATATGCTATATATTTTACAAACCGACTTTAGTTTAAAAGTGTGATATTAATTTAGATTGAAACACAAGTAGCTAGCTAGCTAATCCATTTATTCGACTTTTTGGTCGATTATACAAGCTAGATAGATAGATAGATAGATAGGTACTAGATTAATGCCTAACTTCTTGAATTTTCTGAATGGATTACAACCTCTTGATTACGTACGTTTGATTTTTCTTCCCTATGTATGTACGTTCTTGACTCTTCCAAATTAAATAGTCAGTCAAACACTCAACCTAGCTAGCTAATAAAGTTACGTTGATTTCGAGCATAGTATATGTTCAACAGGAAATTAATGTACATTAATGCACATGCATATATATATATATATCTATGAGTTCCTTTTTGTGAATCTGAAAAGGCTCAACTAAGAAATCTTACACTATAAATACACCACTCTAATTAACAATAACCACACCTATATATATATATATATATATATATCCAAACTTGTACAAAATGGATAAACTTCACACCGATATTTCACTTTTGTATTGCCTCTTCTTTACTCTCATAATTTTTCCCTCTTTCACCACTCCAGCTGTGTTATTTCAGGTAAAAAAAAACTACATGCATATCTCATGTTTGTTCGTATTAATTTATCTATCTTTAGTACAATTAATCGATACCAAATGATTTATCCATCAGCTGACAGATGAACCAGCAAAAGCAATTTTCGAATATTTAATACATATATTAATAAAAATAGTATATATTTAATTTGATGTTTTGGATATTCTACGTAGGGATTCAATTGGGCATCAAGTGATAAAGCTGGATGGTACAACTCTCTGACGAGCAAGATTGGTGATCTTGCTGATGCTGGAGTAACTCATGTCTGGCTTCCTCCTCCCTCTCGTTCTGATCCTACTGCCCCTCAAGGTACTCAAAATCTTCTTCTCTTCTATCATGTCTAACACTAATTGTTAGTTTTTTAAATTAACACGACTAATATTTCTTTTTATATCTAATAAAATTAGATCATTATTAATATAAAATATGTTTGATTTTTGAACCCTTGTAAATTGTAACGCAGGTTATATACCAACAAGGCTATATGATCTGACATCAGAGTATGGTACTCAAGAAGAGTTGAAGTCACTTATAGCAGCTTTACATGCAAAGGGATTAAAATGTGTTGCAGACATTGTCATAAATCATAGAGCTCCTGAACAACAAGATAACAAAGGAATATGGTTTGGCAAGTTTGAAGGTGGAACTTCAGATGCACGTCTTGACTGGGAATCTTATTCTGTTTGTAAAGATGATGCTACGTATTCTGGTGGAACTGGTAACCTAGATAGTGGAATTAACTTTACATATGCACCAGATATTGATCATCTCAATCCTCAAATTAGACAAGAATTAGCAGATTGGATGAATTGGTTGAAAAGTAGTGAAATTGGGTTTGATGGTTACCGACTTGATCTTGTAAGAGGATTTGTACCAAGTGCTACACAATTCTACATTCAACAAACAAAACCTGAATTTGCTGTTGCAGAGTTTTGGGATGTCAATATTACTTTGGTAACTGATTGGATTCACGCTTCTGGTGGAGCTGTGAAGGCTTTTGATTTCCCATTAAAGGGTATTCTTCAAGAAGCTGTTCAAGGAAAGTTAGGAATGTTAAAAGGGTCAAATGGTCAAGTTCCAGGTTTGATTGGAGTTAAGCCAGAAAATGCCGTGCCTTTTATTGATAATCATGATACTTGGTCTCAAAACATTTGGCCTTTTCCAAGAGAAAAAGTCATGCTTGGATATGTTTACATTCTTACACATCCTGGGACCCCAACTATTGTAAGATTTTATTTTCAAACTCTGTTTCTTTTTACTTTATTTATTTATTTATTTAAAATACCGGAACACTTTTATTGATGATGATAAAAAGAGATTTAAATATAAGTATAATTATCAAATAATATATGAAAATGTATTATTTATAATAAGAGAGATGTAAGTTCGAGTGATGAATTAAAACCTAATCAAATAACAGCGACTTAATCTTTGAGATACCAACAACATAATCTATTATTGAAACCACACTTTATATGTAATTCTACGTTCAAGAAATCATATAGATCTCTACTTAAGTTAAAAATAAGATTAGATAATTTTTATAACCTAACTACCTCATCACTCAAAAAGAATTAAATTTAGTTTTAAAAAAAATAATAAGGAATGATTTAGTTCTTGTATATATATATATATATTTACTGAGTGAGAATTATGAATGTATTTTTTTGATGCAGTTCTATGATCACTTCTTCGATTGGGGCCTAAAGGAGCCAATAAGGAATGTGAATACAATTAGGAAGAGAAATGGGATTAATGAGAAAAGCAGAGTGGAGATTTTAGCAGCTCAGAATGATCTATATGTAGCCAAAATTGATGATAAGGTTATAATGAAGATTGGACCAAATGGGGATCTTGGAAATTTGGTTCCTTCTAACTTCAGGCTTGCCACCTCTGGACAAGATTATGCTGTTTGGGAGAAAATGTGAAAAGCTTAATTTGTACTTTTGTTGAGTGCTTCTTTATTTTAATTAGAATAATGATATTTATGGATACTATTAATGTTTATATATCGAGTAAAAATAATAATATCTACAATTTAACGTGATTTATTCTTTAATTTGGGTTAAGTGTACGGAATAAATTTCGAAAAATATTTTTTCTACTAATAAAATTAATGGGTACAAAGTGAGAGATAATATAACAAATTAAGATAAATCCAAAATAATGTTACACAAGTGTTTCCAAACTCAATATTTTTTTAAGATATTCTCTCATACTTTCTTACACACATAACACTATTTTTCTTTAAAGAAAATTGTCTCTTTGGCTTTGCTTTGTTTCTCTTCTTGTTTTTGGTGTGTTGTGTATCTCTAAGACAAAGACATTGCCTATTAATATTAGATGCATTTTTCAAATGTGGTTGCACCTAACATTTTTTATTTTCTTCCTGTTCCATGTAGGAGGGACTTACAAATCTCCCCCTCCTGATTACATAGAGGGCTCCACCAATCTAACAGCTAAACAACAATATTCAAAATTCTATCTTGGGAGAATTTTCGTCAACATGTCTGATCCATTTTCTTCTGTATGGATCTTCTCAAGCTATAATAACTTCTTCTCCATTACATCCTTAATCCAGTGATATCTCACATCAATATGTTTTGATCTCGAATGAAAGAAGACATTCTTTCCAAGATGGATAACACTCTGACTATCACAAAAATAACTGATAATTATCTTATTGCCACCTAAGTTATTTCAAGAACTTTTTCATCCATAGAAACTCTTTACATGCTTTCATCGCAGCTATGAACTCTACTTCTATAGTGGACAGTGCAACATATTTTTGTAACTTTAATTGCCATGACACAACTCCCCCTACAAATGTAATTAAGTAACCTGAAGTGATTTTTTTTGGAATCTACATCGTCAGCCATATCTGCATCTGTGTATCCAACTAACATAGGTTTATCATTTTCAAAACATAGGCATATTTTGGAAGAACCTCAAAGATACCTGAAAATCCATTTCACTGTAGCCCAATATTCCTTTCCAGGATTTGAAAGGAATCTACTCACAATTCCAACTATATAACCGATATCTGGCCGTGTACAAACTATGGTATACATCAGACTTCCAATTGTTGAAGCAAATGAAACCTTTTTTTATCTCTTCATTCTCTTTGTTATTAGAAGGGCTTGATAGGCACAACATCTAATTCCCCGACAACGGTGCCAAAAACTTGATGGATTGATGAATGAATCGCAAGACCGACATTGCAAATATCGATCTTACAAAAATTTACCCTTTTGTGGTTTTATTATTTGTAAAAATCTCGTAAGTACACGAATCATTTTATAGAAAATGATAAGTATACTCGCAAGGTCGATCTAAGGAAGGAATAGAGGTAGTTTTTAATTTATTATTCAAAATATTAAAAACAAAATTAAATCCTAAACATCATGTCATGATATTTTGGTTTATTTGTTTCCTAATTTAATAACATCAAAATAAATATAAACATAGATATAGATTCAATAAACAATAATGCAAATATTTATCATTTATAACTATGGAGTATTTAATGATATAATAATTAAGTTAATTATGTTTACTCGTATTATTTAGGTTATTAAAGATATAAATTAATATTTGTTGATTTTCTTTTTTTGGTACAAAAGTGTTCTTAGGAGGGCCCAAATTCTTCTGTTTAATATTAACTAACTAATATCCTTAGACGGAGTCTATTAATTAATTAAATATTAAATATTAGCTTTATTTATAAAAAAAATAGAAAATTATCTAATCACATCTTTAGGTGGAGTCAAATAATTAGACTTTATTCAAGATCTCTAAATTAAACCTAAGAATTTAATTTTTCAAGTACTAATTTTCAAGTTTTAAAACCAACACTGAAAATATGTCATCAATATATTTTCAAATAATATTTCTTATAAAAAAACTTTTGAAATAGAGTTTAACTCTAACTACCGGGCGATTGTACCAACAAATAAACGAACACTACTCTAAATTAGACCGAATAATTAAACCTTAAAATCTAATTTTCAGATTTAAGTTTGTAATGAAAAATAATGTATTTCTTTCTAACATCCTTAATATAAAATCTTAAATAAAAACAAAATCAATTTATTTTATAAAAGTGTTTTATCTATTTAATATTTTGCAAGCATAACAACATTATAATTATATCATATTTACAAACAGTCATCCATCTTAAATTTAATCACATAAAAATTAAATATAACATATAAGAATAAAACATAAAATGATAACTGTATAGAATTCATTAAAATAATACCTTAAAAGAATCCTTACAACAGTTTGATGTTAATTCTGTTACTGAAAAACCTCTAAATGGAATGCATATATGTTTATTGAATCAAAAACAAATTTTTTTATAAAAATATAACTAGTTCCTCTCAAAAAGAGAAGAACTTTAAAAATAAAAACTAAAAAAAGAAAACTTTCTAGGGAGAGAAAGAGCTCAAAAAATTATTGTGTCTTTTGGAATGGGGGAAGAGGTTTCTTTATAGATGAGGAAAAGCCCAAAAAGGTGGGGAAATATTTCAAAATTTGAGTTTGGGTGCGTTTGGATAGGTTTGTGTGCAAAAATCTTGCCAAATGGGTTATCGGTGTGGCATATGTGTGGTTGGCACGCGCAGGACACGGTGAGGAGTGTGCAGGCACGCACGCGGGACTCAACTTGGATCGAATGGTGCACGTGTTGGTGCACGTGGGAATCGATGCGATGAGCTGCTATGCGTACGGGACTCGACGCGCGTAGGATTTTGGCATATTTGACCAATTTTGTTCAATTTTTTCATATTTTTGAATTTTCATCATTTATTTTATCAATATATTTGTGATAGCTTCCAATTTTTTTCGAGTCTTTAAGTTATTTTTGAACTAAAATACCTCAAAAATAATAAAAATACTCGTAATTCTGAAAATACAAATTTATATAAAAATATGATAAAATCATACAAATATAAATATATTTAATCAATTAAAGTACATTAAATTATGATAATTTTAGTGATTTTTAAGCACTCATCAGGACTCTGCTTAGAACTTAGCTTAAAGTGATTAGCAAGAGGACAACTAATCGTTTTAGCCTTGTTCATATGAAATCTCTAAAGTACTTTCTCAATGCACTTCTTTAGTGACAACCATAATTTCTTGGAGTCTTTTTCTATAATAATACTCATGCCAAGAATCTGCTTTGCTGACCCCAAGTATTTCATGGCAAAAGACTTACTCAACTTTTTTTTCAAGTTGTTGATTTTAGAAATATTCTAGCCAACAATCAACATATCATCCATATAGAGCAAAAGAATAATAAACTCATCATCAGAGAACTTATGCATAAAAACACAATTGTCTGAAGTAGTCTTTTTGTAGCCTTGCTCCCCCAAAACAAACTCAAACTTTTTGTATCATTGTCTTAGTGTCTATTTTAAGTCGTAGAGGGTTTTCTTCAATTTGTAGACATAATCTTCTTTTCCCTTTTGATTGAAACCCTCTGGCTATTCCATGTATATCTCTTCTTCCAAGTCACAATGTAGGAAGATAGTTTCGACATCCAGTACGAATGAATGTCATTTTCAAAACGGGAAAGAAAATCTCATCAAAATCAACACATTTTCTTTGATTGAATCCCTTGAAAACCAGTTTAGCTTTGTATCGCGGACTGGAATTGTGTTCTTCATGCTTCACTCTAAACACCCATTTATTTTTCAAGGCCTTCTTCTATTTGGGCAGCTTCATTGACTTAAAAATTTTGTTCTCATACAAGGAATTCATCTCATCTTGCATAGCTTCAATCCATTTTTGTTTGGATTCGTCATCCATGGCTTCTTCATAACTCTCAGGCTCTCCCCCATCAGTGAAAGTTACATACTCATCTGAAAGATATGAGGTAGATGGTCATCTCACTCTATCACTTCTTCTCAAGAGAATCCATAGGTGTTGGTACTGGATAATGAACATCATCATTTCCCTCATCTTCAGAACCAACGTCAATGGGAGCATCATCTTTATCAGATGGATAAACCTAGTCTTCATCTCCAACTTGTCTTGGCACTAATGTTGGAGGAATTAATTCCAAATCTGATGAGTCACTATTAGAATTAGGAACATCTTTTTGCAACTAGATCGTAAAATCTATAGCCAAATTGATCTTGATCATAGCCAATAAAAATACAATATCTTGTTTTGGCATTAAGTTTGGATCTCTCATCCTTCGGGATATGAATAAATGCTTTGCAGCTAAACATTCGTAGATGATCATAGGAAATATCCTTTCCTGATCACACTTTATCTGGAACACCCATCTTGAAAGGAGTATAGGGTAAAAGATTTAACACATGTGCAACTGTGAGTATGGTTTCACCCCAGAAATATTTAGGCAACTTTGCATATGGGAGTAGACATCTAACTCTCTCCATCAAAGTTATGTTCATCCTCTTAGCAGAATACCATGCTTTTTGCAATAAGCATGGAAAGGTCTCGTGTATTCTCTACCATTTTCTGTTCGGATGCATTTTAGCTTCTTTTCAGTCTGTCTCTCAACTGAGGCATGAAATTCTTTGAAGACATCTATCACCTTATCCTTTGTCTTCAAAATATATACTCACGTCTTCCTTTAATGATCATCAATGAAAGTCACAAAGTATTGAGCACAACCAAGTGACTTTGGCATTGGTTTACACAAATATGAATGAATCAGATCTAAAATATTATTCGTTTTAGAAGGATGGGAACTCTTGAAAGAAACTTTGTTTTGCTTTCCTACTAGACAATGAACAAATTTCTCCAAATGTACTTCATCTAATTCAGGGAGTATCTTCTTTTTGGCTAGACTTGTCATACCTTTTTCACCCATGTGATAGAGTCTCTTATGCCATAACTCAGTTACATTATCTTTCTATATGACATTTATTATGATGATAGAGAGTTTCGTTTGTATTATATATAGAGTTGTATGCTTCTCACCTCTAGCCACCACTAAGGAGCCTTTTATAAGTTTCCATCTGTCATAAATGAATGAACTACAATATCCTTCATTTGCAAGTTTGCACATATAGATCAAATTCAGGCGTATATTTGGAATATGACTAACATTCTTCATAAATAGTCTGGTTCTATTCTCTGTTTTCAAGCAAACATCTCTTTTGCCTACAACCTTTGACAAACCTTCGTTTTCCATTCTAACAACACCAAAACTTCCAAGTGTGTATAATGAGAAAAATTCTCTACGTTATGTGTTGTGTGTTTTACAACACACAAAAAACGTGCAAGTATACACGGTCACAAGTAATAATATGATAAATAAATTATCGTTCTCACAGAGAAATGTTACCAACTCTTGTTAATTACTAAAATTATTTAAACCTAATTTTATTCAAACAATCAATAATTTTATGCAGTTTGACTTAATCAATAATTTTGTTTCTTTTTAACAATTTTTATGAAAATTCTAGGATTGCAGTTTACCCAAATTAATTTACTTGAATATTTTATTCTCTCTTGATTTATGGTCTCATGTTTTAAGTTATTAACCAAGAACTCCTAATTTATCCATATATCTCTTTCAAGCTCCATACAGACACATCTAGTTAAAATGATTCACTATATTCCTATGAGAATTAATTTCAACCAGATTTATTAAGTTCTGAGTTCTCAAAAAGTTACACATACAATAAAAGTATATTTCTATCCCGTATGTATATACGTTATTTTATCCCGAGCAACACACAAAAATTCTTTTTTCAAGTTTATTTAAGTGCCACATATCAGCTAATTAATCTTCCGATAATTAAAAGCATTTAAAGCAGGTAAAATAAACAACTTAAAACAGTTCCACAAATCATTCAAAAATAATTACTTCAAGTTTCATAATTTACGTAACACTGCAATCCTAGAAGAAATAGATTAGTTCATAGCAGAAATTAAAATTACAACACCACAAAAATAAAACATTGCAGAGAAACAAAAATTAAAAGAAAATGAGTTAGGAGAAACTTTTTCACGATTCCTCAATGAAAAATAATTTCTTCCATTTCCTTCTTCTTCGTCAACCTCTTTCTCTGTAATTTCCCTAAGATAATACACAACAAAAATGTCAAAATAAAATTTCATGCGTGTAAAAGAGACACGCAGAGAGGAAAAATGAAAACTTCTTAAGAGGAAATAATTAAAGAAAATCAGAGAATTGGGAAATCCTTGAAAAATTTGAGAGAGAACTCTCTGCTCAAAATAATGAAAAACGAAGAAGAGAGAATTCTACAAAAAACTAAAACAAAACCAAAAAACGCGTCAAAATGAAAATTTTCGTAACATATATCCCCCACTTTTCAATTATTCTTTTTTTTATATTAGTGGGGGACACAAATAAATTGGGGGAAATAAAAAAACATCACGTGTGAAAACAATTATGCGCGTTTCTAAATTTTTTTTTCTTCTACGTATGCCACGTGTCGCCATGTGATTGGCTGCGAGCAATTCAGAGACACGTGGCAGCGTTTCATTGGACGGGCAGGTCGGGCTCATGGAGAAACGATGGAGCACAACGCAAGCGATTTTGTCGAAGAACGGCTCGGTGCGCGACAGCTAGATCCACGTGCTTCAATCTGGACCGTTTAACTTATCCAACGGTGAGCGATGCGCCTCGGGGAAATTCTGTGCAGCCGACATGTGGGTCCCACCCTGCACGCCAGTCTACGTGGCCAGTGGGCCCCACTCGGGCGTCGAGCCGCGTGAAACAGAATCTACGCCCACGCGATTTTGTCGAGTGTGATCTGGACGCACGAATCTTAACCGCTTCTTCTTTGATCGGACGGTCCACATTTTGTGCGTGGGTATGACGCGTGGTTCTTCTCACCTGCGCAGAAAAATATACTTTCTTAATTGCATTTTGACCCATAAATTTATTTCAAATTACATTTTCAACTTTCTTTAATTACAGTTTAGCCCTTTTCTAATTTAAATTAAAATTTTAAACTTTTAATAATTAAAATTAAGCCCGATTTAAATTTAAATTATATTTTTGACTTTTATAAATTGCAATTAAACACTCTTTTATTTGAAATTATATTTTTGGACACAAATTTGCAATTAAGTACGTTTTCGATACAAATCATTTAATTTTTATTAAAAAATATAAAAAAACAGTAAATACTAATTTATTCATCGAAAATTAACTAAAATCATTAAGAACGTAACAATTATAATTAATAAAATAGGTGAAAATAATTATATAAAATACAGTTATCAACACCCCCAAACTTAAGTTTTTTGCTAGTCCTCGAGCAAAAAGAAAAGAAATAAAACAAAGATAACTGCATTTAAAATAGTAATTTTTAAAATATTTTTTTTTAGTCATTCCAAATTACATAACTCAAGAAAATAAAAGAATTTTATCTTAGTATCCAAATCAATTTAAAAATATATTCCATTTTCATAATGAATTGTAGTGTGTGTGTGAAGTCTTTTCATATTTCATCACATGCAATCCGGATCAGTTTATGCAAATATAAAATCAAACCGATTTTAATGAAATCACAAATCTCATACGTTTATTTTTCATTTCTCTCTCCACTAATGTAGACAAACACAACCAAAAATCAATAGGACTTTATTAAGCTTGTAATGTATGGCTTAGGTAAAGGTAGGATAAAAGATATATTTAGCTCAATTTTTCCTAAACAACATTTTAGGATTGAAACAAGAGATCTTCTATCATCACAACAGATACTTCCCAATTTGGGATTTATCATCACATACAATAACCTTCATTTTTTTTTTCAGCATGTGAAGGTAGATAGAGAGGCTCAAACGATCCAAAGATGGCCTAAATCATTTTCTTAGTTAAATGTTATCTATAATTTCGCCTCGAGAGAAAATCAAATAAATTCTAAAAAACTGTGACACCACATATGTCAATCGAATTCCATACTCACATAAACCTTCTCTAAATTATCATGGCAACTCAAAAATCAAGACTAGTGCTCATAAATATTTATTCTTGTATCGGATAAGAAAATGGTGGACTTTTGACGATCAATGTCACCCCCCAATAATGTTTGAGTCTTTGCCCGTTCACTTGGAAACTGTTTTGTGATTCTTCACCTTTAATCTCAACAGCCCCATATGGGTGTACTTTGGTAATAATGAAAGGCCCTGACCACATAGATTTCAATTTTCCTGAGAAGAACTTCAAACGAGAGTTGAAGAGGAGTACTTTCTGTCCTGGTTCAAAGTGTCGATGCAAGATTTTGTTGTCATGCCACCTCTTCGTTTTTTCTTTATAAATCTCGGTATTTTCATATGCGTGTAAATGAATCTTGTCCATCTCATTGAGTTGTAGGAGACGTTTTTCGCCAGTGGCTCCTAAATCAAAATTTAAATTTTTGATAGCCCAATACGCATGGTGCTCTAATTCAACCGGGAGATGACAAGCTTTCCCAAACACTAACCGATATGGGGACATCCCAATGGGTGTCTTATATGATGTTCGGTATGCCCAGAGTGCATCATCCAACCTTTTAGACCAATCCTTCCTTGAAGGATTTACCGTCTTCTCCAAAATCCTCTTCACCTCTCTGTTTGATATCTCCACTTGTCCACTAGTTTGAGGATGGTAAGCAGTTGTGACCTTGTGAGAGACACTGTATTTAGCAAGGAGGGTTTCAAAAGATTTGTTGCAAAAATGAGTTCCCCCATCGCTTATGATTGCCCTTGGGGTGCCAAAACGAGTAAAAATGTTGTTCTTTAGAAAATTCAACACCACTTTAGAATCATTGGTAGGCAAGGAAATTGCCTCTACCCACTTAGAAACATAATCCACATCAACCAGAATGTAGAGATTGTTGTAAGAAGAGACAAACGGCCCCATGAAATCAATTCCCCAGACATCAAATATTTCTACCTCAAGAATATTGTTTAGAGGCATCTCGTGTTTCTTAGAAATGTTACCAACTCTTTGACACCTGTCACATTGTGAGACAAAGAAATGTGCATCTTTAAATAGATTTGGCCAGTAAAAACCAGATTGAAGAACCTTAGTTGGTGTTCTTTCTCTTCCAAAATGGCCTCCGTAGGCTAAAGAATGACAATGTTTAAGTATATTTTCAATTTCTTCCCTTGGGACACACCTTCTGATAATTTGATCTGCACAATGCTTAAACAAGTAGGGCTCATCCCATAAATAGTACTTAACATCGTGTAAGAATTTTTTCTTCTGTTGGAAAGACATTTCAGGTGGGAGCACATTGCTTACGATATAATTAACATAGTCTGCGTACCATGGCACACTTCTATGATCTAAGAAAAATAGTCGCTCATCAGGAAAAGTCTCACCAATGATTGTCTTGTCTACGGCTCCATTATTATTCTCCAATCTCGATAGATGATCAGCAACTTGATTTTCGGTTCCCTTTTTATCCTTGATTTCCAAATCAAATTCTTGCAGTAGGAGGATCCATCTAATCAATCTCGGTTTTGCATCTTTCTTAGCCATAAGATATTTTATAGCAGAATGGTCCGTATAAACTGTCACCTTAGTGCCGATTAGGTAGGAAGGAAACTTTTCAAAAGCATATACAACAACAAGTAATTCTTTTTCAGTGGTAGCATAATTTAGTTGAGCTTCGGTCAAAGTTTTGCTGGCATAGTAAATGGCATGAAAAACTCTCTTTTTTCGTTGTCCTAAAATAGCTCCTACCGCAAAATCACTGGCATCACACATGAGCTCGAAAGGTAGGTTCCAATCTGGTGCAATAATGATGGGAGCCGTGATCAACTTTTCTTTCAAAACCCGGAAAGCTTCAAAACAATCTTCGTCAAATGTGAATTTTGTATCTTTCTCCAAAAGGTTGCAAAGAGGCTTAGATATCTTGGAGAAATCCTTTATGAATCGCCTATAGAATCCTACATGACCAAGAAAACTTCTAATTCCTTTCATCGAGGTTAGAGGCGGTAGTTTCTCAATGGTTTCAATCTTTGCCCTATCCACTTCAATTCCCTTTGACGAAATTAGATGGCCGAGAACAACACCTTCTTCTACCATGAAGTGGCACTTTTCCCAATTTAAAACCAAGTTTGTTTCTTCGCATTTTTGTAAGACCAAAGAAAGGTTATGCAAGCACATATCAAATGAATCTCCAAACATTGAGAAGTCGTCCATAAATATCTCAATGAAATTTTCCACCATGTTTGAGAAGATAGCCAGCATACACCTTTGAAAAGTGGCTGGGGCATTGCAAAGTCCAAACGGCATTCTTTGGAAGGAAAAAGTTCCATATGGACAAGTGAAAGTGGTCTTCTCTTAATCCTCAGGTGCGATAGCAATTTGGTTGTATCCTGAATATCCATCCAAGAAACAATAGAAAGAATGTCCTGCCAATCTGTCTAGCATTTGGTCAATAAATGGAAGAGGAAAATGATCCTTTCGAGTGGCCTTATTGAGCTTCCTATAATCCATGCATACCCATCAACCCGTCACTTTCCTTGTGGGAATCAGCTCATTGTTGCTATTAACCTCCACTGTAATTCCTCCTTTCTTCGGAACACAATGAATTGGGCTGACCCAAGAGCTATCTGAAATAGGATAGATAATACCTGCATCTAACCATTTAATGATCTCATCTTTTACTACCTCCTTCATGATTGGATTCAGACGACGTTGATGTTCAATAGTAGGCTTGAAATCTTCCTCAAACACAATCTTGTGCATGCATAGTGAAGGGCTAATTCCTTTAATGTCAGAGATAGACCACCCTAATGCCAGCTTGTAATTTCTCAACACTCTTAACAACTTCTTTTCTTGATCTTCTTTTCTTGATCTTAACAACACTCTTAACAACTGGTCTCATGTGATGCAAGATTGAAAAAATCTGTATCATAAACGATATTGAACTCATCTATGGTATTTGTTTGCTCATCATCACTACTGTGATGACATTTAACATTGGCAATTTTTTTATTTGCCTCTACTCTTACTTCTAGGTTTTTGTTCTATGTATTGTCTCCTTCTGAATCTCTCTCCATGTTATGTTTCTCATATGACAATAAGGCTTCTACAATAACTTCAAACACCATCTTGTCTTTTGTATAAGTCAGAGTTGTTGTGATATGATTATATGATGAGGGTAGTGATGCCAACAACATCACAACTTTCTCTTCATCGCTGAAACTCACATTAAATCTTGCTAAGTGAGAAAGCTTGCTGTTGGAATTGCTAATATGCTACATCATGCTCACATTATCTTCCTTCCTCATCTGATATAGCTCTTTCCACAAATAAAATTTATTGGCAAGGTTCTTTGACATGCACACATTTTATAGATCATGTTTCTTTAGAAGTCTTGCAATCTTTTGATTCAATATTTTCTAAGACAATATCTAAGAGATTTAGACGGATTGTACTAGCTGCAATCTCATCTATTTCCTCCCACTGTTCCTCGGTGACAGTTGTTGCCTTCTTTTATTTTCTTAGCAACGCCTTATGGACATTCTGTTGAATGAGAATATCTTTCATCCTCTTTTTCCATAAAGAGAAATTATTATTGCCATTAAATTTCTCAATATCTATCTTTTGGCTTGACATTTTTTTTTCTCGCTGTGTTTCTTTTTCTACAAATAAATACGCCCTAGACCTAATAAAATCTTTTCCGATGTGGCAGATCAGTCTATATCATAACCACATAGCATATTAAGAATTTTACAAGACCAACTCTGATACCAGTTGTTGGGCACATCATGTAAAATAAATAAATTCAATAGAGTAAAATAATGACACTTATAATTTAATCTGGTTCATCCTTTAATTTGGGCTAAGTCTACGTGACAAAATCCGAAAAACATTTATTCTACTAATAAAATTAATGGATACAAAGTGAGGTAATATAACAAATTGAGATAAATCCAAAATAGTGTCATACAAGTTTTTCTCAAACTCACTATTTTGTCACTCCACTTTTAGAAAAATATCCCAATAATTTTGTAAGATATTCTCTCTCATTTTCTAACACATATAACATTATTTTTCTTCAAAGAAAATTATCCATTTGACTTTACTTTGCTTCTCTTCTTATTTTCGGTGTATTGATGTATCTCTAAGGTAAATACATTAACTATTTATAGACAAAATTACATATCAATATTAGATGTATTTTTTAAATGTGGTTGTAGTTGCACCTAATATTTTTTATTTTCTTCATGTTAGTAAGAATCACAATTACCCCTAACACTGTTATAAATAAGAAACAACAAGTCGTTCTACTTTTATATAATAAGAACTGGAAGGAGTGTAGATGATCAACTAATTTTTTTTTCCATGCAGTTTATATACAATTAAAAGAAACCTTTGAGAATGAACCAATTTCTCAAATTTTAAAACCTAAGTTGATGATTATTTAAGAAAAAGTATATGTTTATATATTAAAAAAAATCAAAATTAACAACATACATTGAACCAAAATACAATGAATCAAAAAAATATGACTACAATGAGCAATATGCTTTTGTAACCTAGTTGCATAGGTGAAGATAAATTAGTATCATGAGGTGCACGAAATTTAATAATAAAAATTAACAATTTTGTTACCATATGAATTACAATAATAAAATTAAATGATTTTTTCAATTAAGTTATTTAAATAATGAATTTAAAAGGAAATATTATTATGTATTTTTATAAAATAAAAATAATAATATTTATAAGTATAACAGGAAAAAAAATTATCTAAAAATTAAGGAGTGGGTCACATAGGAGTGTAAGTAAATTAAAATTACTACAAAAATTACCACATTTTAAATCCTTTTAATTTTTTATATAATTTAATTATTTAGGTGATTTTATTTTTTATTTTTTAAAAAATATTTTTTACAATATGAAAAATATATGTACCTAAAGGCATAATATCAATTTAGATATTTACGAAATAATTATAAGTAATCAATTTAGTACAATAATTTAATAAGTATTGCATTAAAATTCTCTAATTTAACATCTTTAAAATGTTTATATTTATCAAATTATATTTGAATTATTCTTTAAATTAATGAAAAATTAAAAAAACTATTCTTATGTTTAATAGAGAATAAGGATAATACAAGTAATATATAGATACTATAACTACTAACAAGTTTTAAATAGTGTAATTATAAGGCTTTATAATCATTTTGATTTTTTATTCTCCCAATATTTAGTTATTTTAGTTAAAAAAAGTAGTTTCATCTATTAAATTTAATCTCAACTGCTAAATACAATAATAATGATTATGATATATGTAAAATTATGAATATATTGAGAAATTTTATGTAAATTTTGTAAATAATATAACAAATTTGATAATTTGGATCAAATATACCAATAATTTCAAACTTTTAAATCAAGTTGACAAAATTAAAATGTTAGGGAGCAAATGACTAATGTCCCTAAAATAAGGTATCAAATTTATTAACTTTTTATACATAAATGACTTAATTATTAAACATATTTTTATTTTTAATCTACTTAGTAAAAAAAAATATGTTTTTAATCTACTTAGTTAAAATATATATGTTTATTTACATGGTAAAAAAAATAAACATTTTTTTCTGAATTTAGAATGAAATTTTGATACGTGAAAAAATCAGCCCATGCAATTAAAGCAATTTATTATTTACTCTACATAAAGTATAATAATTATGAAATATATTACTCCTTTTCTAAAATAAATGTATAGGTGTGTTTATATATATACGTTGTATTTTTGAATATATATATATATATATATATATATATATATATATCATAATAACATTAAAAATAAAATTGTTTAATAAAAAAATTATATTATGAAAATAAATCTTTTAAACTTAAATTATCTTAATTTTTTTATATCCTATTATCACTTTATTAGAGGTAAGGAATGTATACTCTAAAATGTATTATTCACCTTACAAATATGTTCAATTTTTTTTTATAACTTGATCATGATAAGATTTATTATTATAATTACAATATATTGATCTCTTTGGTAATATTTTTACAAATAAAGATTGATTGAAAGAAAACGATAATTCTTTTTCTTTTTGAAGAGACCATTTAATTAAATTCTTAATTATATTATTACAACTAAGAGTAATTTAAATAATAATACAATAATCGAAAGTAGTTATAATATACATAATCTACTCTAAAAATTGTATGGCTTGTCACGAAACATCATTTGGATTACCAAGAAGATAAATCCATTATGTTTTTGTAGTCACTTTCAACAATTGTTTTTTAAAGCCTATAGCATTTGCTAAGCAAACAACTCTTGCTTTACCTTCTTAAGCTAAATATCCCTATAAAAATTTGGTGTAAATGCCAATGATATTACCATGTTAGTCTCTTGTAATTCTTGCCACCGGAAAACGCCCATATGTAACCGAAGTATTGCAATTGAATTTGATAAAATGTTTAATTATATGAACAACATATTAAGTAGGATTTTATTCTCATTAAAAAATATTGTTACACTTGTTATAAATTCAACTAGCTCTTAACCAAATACAAATTTCATAAAAATATTATTTTTTATAATTTATCGTTATAATATTTACCTTTAATTTACATAAAAATCTTGAAATGATTGTAATAAATATTCATTAAATATCAGTTAATCATTTACTTTAATGTTAATTTTTAATTATTTTTTAAGAATAGAATCATATACGGTTAAATATCTCATATCATATTAAGTTTTTTTATAAAGAAATAAATAATTTTTAAGTTTTTTTGTATTCTAAACTTTGATCAACTTAAGTCTTTAATAATTCATTTAATTTATTTTTAAATTTTTACGTTTTTATCTTTAATTTTTTTACAATTTAATATTTTTATTTTCTAATATTTACATTTTGATTCTTTTATTTTTTATATTTTTAAAATTTAATTTTAAATTGGTATTAAATTTTGGATAAAATTTGAAAATTTTGAAAAATAAATTGATCAAATTTAAGAATTAAAATTAAAAACTAGAATGTAAAATTTGAAAAATATGATATCAAATTATAAAAAAAAATCAAATGATAGAATAAGAAAAAATTAAAAATTATTAGTGCAGTTTAAATTTTTTTTAATGGAAAACAACTATATAAAAGTCATATGGATCTGAATTTATTAATTAACTACGTGAGATATTATATGGGAATTAGGTGATTTAAAATGTGGCATAAGTCATTAAACAAAATAACGTGATTTTAAAACCTCCTCTTGAGAAACCCTAAATTAACTTTTCAAACAAACCCACGTTTCGATATTAAACCCACGATTCTAAACCCCAACGATTCATTTTTCAAAATTCGAAACTTGGCGCAATTCGCAGTTTCGATTCCCCAGTTTCCCATCTCGCTGATTCTGAAATCCCCTTTTCTTTCCCTATATGCGTTTTCCTCTTTCTTACCTACAAATTCAAAGTTCTTGTAGTCTGTTAATCTTCGTTCTATTACAAAAACGCCGAGATGGGTGGTTCTCACAGTCGGGAGAATCTCGAAATTTCAGACTCGGAGGAAGAGGAATACAATGAACAAAGCGAAGAAGAAGAGGATTTCCAGGACGTCGATGAGGGTGGTGAGGAAAAACAGAGATCTTCGGAGCGTCGGCCAAAAACCCCATCTTCGCTTGATGAAGTGGACGCCAAGCTAAAAGCCCTCAAGCTTAAGTATTCATCGTCAACCCAGAACCCGAATCTTAAAAATGCAGTTAAACTTTATCTTCACATCGGCGGAAATACTCCCAAGGCCAAATGGGTAACTTCTGAAAAACTCACTTCTTACTCGTTTGTCAAAACCTCACGGATTGAAGATGTTGACTGTAATGAAGATGAAGAAGAAGATGATGATGAGGAAGGGGAAGACTCTTGGTGGGTTTTACTGGTTAGCTCAAAAATTCGAGTGAAGGTCTCTATCGAGGTTCAATTGAAGACTTTTTCCGACCAGCGTCGTGTTGATTTTGTTGTCAAAGGTGTTTGGGCTATGAAATTCTTTAACGATGAGGATTATAAGAGTTTTGTTGCCAAGTATCAGAATTGTTTGTTTGAAAATACATATGGGTTTGAGGCAAATGAAGCCAACAAGGTTAAGGTTTATGGGAAAGACTTTATTGGATGGGCTAAGCCAGAAGAAGCAGATGATTCAATGTGGGAAGATGCGGAGGATGGTTTTGTGAAAAGTCCTGAACCAGCAACAACACCGTTGAGAGTGAATCCGGATTTGAGGGAAGAGTTTGAGGAGGCAGCCAATGGAGGCATACAGAGCTTGGCGTTAGGTGCATTAGATAATAGTTTCTTGGTTGGTGCCTCTGGCATCCAAGTTGTGAAGAATTATAGTCATGGAATACATGGGAAAGGTGTTTGTGTCAATTTCAATCATGCTAATTACAGGGGTGATTCGAGTATGTTGCAATCCACACCAAAAAAGGCTTTGCTTATGAGAGCTGAGACTAATATGCTTCTTATGAGTCCAAACCAAGAAGGGAAGCTTCATTCGATGGGCCTCCATCAACTTGATATTGAAACTGGGAAAGTTGTTACAGAGTGGAAGTTTGGAAAGGATGGGGTTGATATAACAATGAGGGATATTACAAATGACAATAAGGGAGCTCAGTTGGACCCTTCAGGTTCAACATTTTTAGGATTGGATGATAACAGACTCTGTAGATGGGATATGCGTGACAAGAACGGGGTGGTTCAGAATCTTGCTAATTCTAGTGATGCCTCTGTTCTGAATTGGGCACAGGGACATCAGTTCTCGAGAGGAACCAATTTTCAGTGCTTTGCTACAGCTGGTGATGGCTCAATTGTTGTTGGGTCACTTGATGGAAAGATCCGGTTGTATTCAATCAATTCAATGAGACAGGCAAAGACAGCTTTTCCAGGCCTTGGTTCACCTATTACACATGTCGATGTTACTTATGATGGGAAGTGGATTTTGGGCACGACTGATACCTATTTGATTCTTATCTGCACCCTTTTTGTAGATAAAGATGGAAATACAAAGACCGGTTTTTCTGGTAGGATGGGCAACAAAATCTCAGCTCCAAGACTGTTAAAACTGAATCCTTTGGATTCACATTCAGCTGGAGTTAATAATAAGTTCCGTAATGCTCAGTTTTCTTGGGTTAGTACATCTATCTTCTTCCTATTTATGTCTCTTCAGCTATTGCTGGTGTACTTTTATCAACATATTGATTTCTTTTTTTTTTTACATTGTTCTTAATAGTAAAGAAACTGGCATTTTATATTTGTTAATCTGTACTTTCGATCACATAGTGACTTTTTGTGGACTTTCCATTGATGCATTCTTCCTCCTCCTTCTCCTCCTTCTCCTCCTCCTCATGTTTTTTTTTTTTGGTTCCCCTTCATTTTCCTAATTTTTTTCTAAATAATTAATTTATTCCGAAGATTTTGTGCATCAGGTACTTTTCGAATATCGTTTGGATGATTGTTTATATACAAATAAATTAAGTACATATATGCTATATGTATATATGCAAGTACCGTACTGAACTTCATTGCTCTGTATATTTCCTTTTAACTGCAATATTCCTGGTAGAAGGATGCTGATATTCATTGTTTTATGTTGGAGTTTAATTTGGTGGAAATTTTTTGGTTAGGGTTTATTGGAAGAACACTTTTGGACAGATTTTAATGAGCAGCTAAATGTTACGTCCCGCTTAAATGTCCCTAAAAATCCAAAAGAAATGATGCTTGCCTAAAGGATCTAGACTTTTTTACATGAGAAAGTTCTAGAGTAGCCTAGAGATGTCTACAAAGAGCTAGAGTTGGATAGACTCAACTTAAACCTTGAAGACTCTAGAATGTTCCAGAGTATACTAGCATGTGCTTGAAGGCGCTAGAAGTGGCTGAAATATTCTAGAACGTGTTGGATGGTTCATAAAGGACGTGAAAGTCTCTAAAAGCTTACGAAACATCCTAGAACTAGCATGAAGAAACTAGACACTCCTAGAAGACTCTAGAGTTAGCTAAAAGGTCGTAGAACCTTGTGGCATGTTGTAGATAAAACTAGAACAACCTTGTACATTCTAGTCTTAAAAGAATCTAGAAAGTTGTGACATAACTTTAAACTTGGAGCCAAACTATAAATAGACCTATTGGTCTTCATTTGTAACCATCTTGGGAATTCTTAGTATCCTTGGAAATCCTTGGGAAATTGTAAGATAATCTCTTTCTAGAGCAATACAAAACATTCTTTACAAACTCTCTTTTTAGTCTCTTTTGAGTGTTTCATTTGGATTCAAAGACAGACTTAGTGTAATGGACGGTGCTAAGTGTCGCACAATTGCTACTTGAAATTTAAGGTTGTGATAGTTGGTATCAAAGCTTTAGGTTGAAGCATTACTATCTTTGGCATAATGAAGAGCAATGTCCCATCTACACCAAGTGTGGATGTTCCACCTATGGAACGTGGGCATGAGGAAGTTCGGAAACCACCAAAGGAATCTCGAGTCAAGTCGAAAGACATGATTTCTAGCTTGGAAGCACGAGTTGGGAGTACGCAGGACAACTTAGGGGAGTTGTTTGATCGGGTGGACAACTTGGAGGAACGTTGCAACGGTTTGGAGGCCGAAGATGTGGAGATCCATGCAGCAGTTAAGATGTCCCTTAACGAGCTAGATGGTGGTTTAAGGCAAGAGATTGATGGGTTAAAGGTTGAACTTGCCAAGGTACGAGATCTTGTCCAAAGAGAAATTGCTAACGTGTTGCTTAGAGTTGAGGATATTGGTGGTGACCTAGCTCTATGTAAACGGGCTATGGTCGCGGGAACTAGCACAACCACCATCATTGAGGCTAAGACGGTAGATGTTCCCAAGCGAAAAACCTTCAATGGTGTTAGAAATGCTAGAGAAGTTGAGAACTTTCTATGGGAGCTTGAATAATATTTTGAGGCTATTGGCATAACGGATCATGCTAGTAAGATCCGAATTGTTGCCATGTACTTGTCTAACATTGCTATGCTTTGGTGGAGACGGAGGCATGGTGATGTGCAACTAGGGGTATGCATAATTAAAACCTTTGATGATTTCAAAACGGAGTTCAAAACCTAATTCTTTCTTGTAAATGCTGAAGAGGAGGCAAGAGGTCGATTGCGACGGTTAAAGCAGACAAGTAGCATAAGGGATTTTGTGAAGGAGTTCACAATCTTGTTGCTAGAAGTCCCTGACACTTTAGACAAGGATGCCCTATTCTTATTCATGGATGGTCTTCACTCATGGGATAACCTTGAACTCAAGCGACGTGGTGTCTAAGACTTATCTTCGGCTATCGCGGTTGCTGAAAGCCTTATTGACTACTCCACAAACAAAGAAGGTTCAAAGGCCACTAATAGAAAGTTTGGTGGAGGAAAGAGTGGGGGAGGACATGCCAAAAGTTAGGGTCCTAAAAATCATAAAGAAGACTCCTCATTCAAATCACGTGATAAAGGGAAGAAAATAGAGGATCGTGGTGCCTCAAAGCCCTGTGTGATGTGCTTCATATGCGACGGACCACATTGGATACGTGAATGTCCTAAAAGGAAGCCCTTGAGTGCTTTAGTTGTCTCCATGCATGACCAAGATGGAGGTGAGACAGACGAAGGTGCAAAGATGGGTTTTTTGCGCCTACTTGGTGCATTGCAGATCGCCCTAAAGATCCCGAAAGGCTTGATGTTCGTAGATGCAACTATCAACGGGAAGGTCGCCAAAGCTTTGGTTTACACAGGTGCATCTTATAACTTTGTTTCAGTGGAGGAAGCAAAAAGACTCAGCCTTAAGGTTGTCAATGGAAGAGGATCGCTCAAAGCAGTTAACTCAGCAACACTACCTTTGTAAAGAGTTGCTTGTAGAGTTAAGGTTAGTCTTGGTGCTTGGATTGGCCAAGTAGACTTATCAGTGGCGCCTATGGATGACTACTCGGTAGTATTCGGCATGGAGTTCTTAGACCAAGTTAGAGTTTTCCTCGTGCCTTGCTCAAACTCCATGTGCATCATGGATGGATCAAAGGCTTGTGTGGTACCGACGGAAAGGACCACCAAACCTACTACCCAAGCTCTCTCAGCACTTCAATTCAAGAAGGGATTGAAGAGGGAAGAAAAGAGTTATTTGGCCATCTTGAAAGAGTACGACGACGAGGAGGAGTCGTTAAAGCCAAGCTTGCTGACGGAAGTGCAAGTTGTCTTAGATAAGTTTCATGAAGTGATGCCTGAAGCATTGCCCAAATAGTTACCTCCAAGGAGGGAGGTGGACCATGAACTTGAGCTGGAACACGGCATAAGACAAGCAGCAATAAGTCCTTATCAAATGGCAAAATTAGAGTGTGCAACGAAAGCAACGTGGTAGCTGATGCGCTAAGTCAAAAGGCGGAATTAGCAACCTTGAGTAAGCCAAGTAGTCCCTTGTTGGAAAGGATCAAAGAAGGGCTTGGGCATGATACCTTGGCTCAAAATCTCCTTGCCCTTATTAAGGAAGGAAAAACAAGGCGATTTTGGTTGAGTGACGGATTATTTTACGCCAAGCAGAATCACATCTTTGTGCCGAAGTGGGGGAGCTTATCAAGGAGTGTCACGATTCACTATTGGCTGGACACCCAGGAGTGAGACGCACCCTTGCTTTGATCAAGTCAATTTATTACTGGCCTTAACTACGGGATGATGTTGAAGTCTATGTGAGGACTTGTCTTGTATGCCAACAGGACAAGACAGAGCAACATGCACCCGAAGGTTTGCTGGAGCCATTGTCTATCCCAGAGAGACCATGAGAGAGTGTTTCTATGGATTTCATCACTTGTTTGCCAAAATCCGAGGGCTTTGGCAGCATTATAGTAGTCATTGATCACTTCAGTAAGTATGCAACATTCATACCTGCCTCAACGGATTGCACGACGAATAAGACAACACGGTTGTTTCTCAAACATGTTGTGAAGCATTGGGGAATTCCATCCAATATCGTGAGTGATCGAGACCCACGATTTATTGGCAAGTTTTGGATGAAATTATTCAAGTTGTTGGGATTAGACTTGAATTTCTCCACAAGCTTTCATCCATAAAGCGATGGACAAATCGAACGTACCCATGCATTGCTGGAGCTCTACCTCAGACACTTTGTTAGTGCCAATCAACATGATTGGGTTAAGTTGCTAGATGTAGCCCAATTTTCTTATAACCTGCAGAGAAGCGAGTCCATAACGAAGAGTCCCTTCGAGATCGTCATGGGGCAGCAACCCATGACTCCTCATGCTTTGGCCACAAGTTATGAAGTAAAGAGTCCTACTGCTTTCAAATTTTCCAAGGCGTGGTACGAACAAGCTGAGTTAGCCCAAACTTATTTAAATAAAGCATCTAAGAAGATAAAGAAGTGGTCTGACAAGAAAAAGAGGATGATGGAATTTCAGGAAGAAGATTTCGTACTTGTTAAATTATTGCCCCAACAATTCAAATCTCTACGTGAGGTTCATAAAGGGTTTGTACGGAGTATGAATGGCCATTTTCAGTTCTTAAGCAAGTCGATAAGGTGTCCTACAAGCTACAACTCCCTCTGAAGCTTAAAATCTATCTAGTTTTTCATGTAAGCATGTTGAAGCCTTATCATGGAGACAAGGATGACATAAGTCGAGGAGAATCAAAAAGGGCACCCACTGTAGTGGTAACCTCCTTTGATAGAGAAGTTGACTCAATCTTAGCAGACCGCCTAATCCGACACAGCGGTGTACCAAGTTATCGGGAATACTTGGTCAAGTGGAAGAATGCCCCGGATATAGAGGCAAGTTGGGAACCTGAAGACTCTTTGTGGCAATTCAAAAATTACATAGAGAGGTTCAACCTTGAAGGCGCGACGAGGGCGTTGCGAACTTGAGTGGGAAAGGGTGTTACATTCTGCTCAAATGTCCCTAAAAATCCAAAAGAAATTGTGCTTGCCTAAAGGATCTAAACTTTTCTACATGGGAAAGTTTTAGAGTGGCCTAGAGATGTTTAGAAAGAGTTAGAGTTGGATGGACTCAACTCAAGCCTTGAAGACTCTAGAATTCTCCAGAGTATACTAGCATGTGCTTGAAGTCACTGGAAGTGGTTGAAATTTTCTAGAACGTGTTGGATGGTTCATGAAGGATGTGGAAGGCTCTAGAAGCTCACGAAACATCCTAGAACTAGCATGAAGAAACTAGACACTCCTAAAAGACTCTAGAGTTGACTAGAAGGTCCTAGATAAGTTTGTGGCATGTTTTAGATAAAACTAGAACAACCTTATACATTCTAGAAAGTTGTCGCATAGCCTTAAGTTTGGAGTCACATTATAAATAGACCTATTGGTCTTCATTTGTAACCATCTTAGGAATTCTTAGCATCTTTGGAAATCCTTGGAAAATTGTAAGATAATCTCTCTCTAGAGCAATACAAAACATTCTTTACAAACTTTCTTTCTAGTCTCTTTGTAGTATTTCATTCGGATTCAAAGGTAGACTCAGTCCAATAGACGATGTTAAGTGTCGTACGATCGCTACTTGAAATTTAAGGTTGTGACATAAAGGTCTCATCTTTATTCTTTAGTGACAATTATATATCCGATTGAGCCAGCGAGATTTGTTATAGTCTTGTCAGATATAGTCATTTATGCATGGTAGGTATCCTATATAGTCTATATGACCTTCACTGACCGTCTTGAGGATAAACATTTTTGTGAAGTTGCGAAGTTTGGTTTGCTTAATAATCTTACTGTTCTATGCCAGATTTTGCTTTTAAAAAAAAAACATTTGGTGCTCTGCGCTACATTCTTGTTTTGGGAATCATGCTATGAGTTACTTACATAGTTATATATTAGGTATTTGGGTGCAAAATTTGAAAGTTGAGTGAAATATGTCCAGGTCACAGAGAACGGGAAGCAGGAGCGTCATTTGGTTGCAACTGTGGGCAAGTTCAGTGTAATTTGGAACTTTCAACAAGTGAAGGATAGTTCGCATGAGTGCTACCGCAATCAGGAGGGCCTTAAGAGCTGTTACTGCTACAAGATAGTCTTGAGGGATGATTCCATTGTGGATAGTCAGTTCATGCATGATAAATTTGCAGTCATTGATTCACCTGAGGCCCCTCTTGTCATCGCAACCCCCATGAAAGTCAGTTCCTTTAGCATATCCAGCAGGCGACTACCTTGAAGATTTGGCTGTTCATTGGCTTGCTATCTGTAGCTGGCTTTCAACAATCAAGTTTTAAATTCTTTGTTTAGAACTTTTGGTTGTACTTTATGCTGATTTTCTATTATGTATGTCCAAACTCCATAGTGGTTTTATTAATCAATGTTTTGTAATTTCATTTGCCTGAGAGATCTTCAAATCAAGTTTTAATCAATGTTTTGTTGTAGTATTAAATTTTCTAGCCTTTCTTGCTTTTCATTTGTCCAGGATCGTAAGGCCAAAAAGGTTCCTTTTCAAAATTTAATCTGCCTTTAAAGACTTAGAACCCGGGTAATCAACTCCAGTTCCAACAAAGCGCTTGTGATGTTAATTTCCCCAACAAAGCGCTTGTGATCTTCAAATCATGTTAAAATTAATCTAAAATTTTACAGATACCCAGTGGTGGGAAGAAAGTTTACGAAATTTGCTAGTCTGATCCATATTTGTTTTACGTTAATAATAGTTTGAGTTTTTTTTTATTTCAAAAACGAGAATATTTCATTAAACATGTTAGCTTATAGAACACACTCCCTTAAAGCCGATTAAAAAAAACCCTCAATTATAGAAATCTATATCTGCTTCAAAAATCAAATCTTAATTTTTGTTGTCGGTAACACTGTAGATGGTTGCATCAATCAAATTCAAAAGATAAATCTCTTAAAATGTTCTTATTGTCAAGCAAGTCACGTAGAAGAATTAAAAAAAAAAAAAATCAATCACCAACAATTATCTAACCCAAAAAAACATAAATGAAAAAAAAGATACTAAAAACCGAAAATAAAATAAAAACTTAACGAAACCAAACCAAACACATAGGGAGCTATCATCCCTTTCAAGAACCGAAGATCAACAACTTCGGATCATTATCTTCATCTTTATCCATTGGTAAATATAACAGGCTAAAAACCAACCAAAAATTACATAAACAAAAAACCAGAATAGATTTAGCCTCACAAAGGAGTATATTGGATTTGAGAAACTCAAGCTTTCTAAACAGTGCACAAATATATGTAGAAAGAATTTAAAAAAATCAAGACACTAGATCTAATTATTTAAATTCAAATCTAAGACACCTGTAAATCCGGAGACGAAAATATGTGGCGACAACGGCAACAATAAGCGGAACAACAGGCTAACGGCAACGGAAAACAATAGGCAGATGACGACGACAGAGCAGCAGATGTATGATGATGGCGGATTAGAAGGCCAAGCGATGGCAAAACAGCAGGAGACAAGCAAGTAATTCCTTTTTTTTTTGTTGGGAAATTCTCAAATCTCAACCTCTTAATTATCAATTGAACAATCAAGTAATTCCATTATTGATTAAACGGGTCTTGTAGCATTTCTTTATATGACTCAAAATTTGAGCATGTGAGCAATGTTCGATCTGGTATCATAACCAAAATTGTGTTTAATCGATCAAATATGATTTATACCTTGATTTTAGTGTTTTATTTATTCTACCTTTAGTTTTGGCTTAATAATGTCTTGTCGTCCTTCATGCAAAAATGCGTCCAATATAAAACGCATAAAACAATAGTCATGTTAAAAAGAAAAATAATTAAAAACATTTATTCCGGCTTGCCGGATTCGAACCAGCGACCTAAGGATATCTGTTATTACAAACTACAGTCCTCCGCTCTGCCAACTGAGCTAAAGCCGGTGCTGAACTTGTTATTTGATAAAAACATAATATCCAATAAAATCAAACAAAAACTCTCTAATTTTTGTACAATCAAATTATTCAATTAGTTTAATTTTTAATAAAAAAAACATATTTTTTACGTTGTACATAATTAAAAAATATGGATGCATCTTATTTCAAAAAAATGTACATGATAAAAAGGTACAATTATCTTTAATTAAAATTTATCTTTTTGAGTTAAAACAAATACAAAAAAAAAACATCATTGTGAGCGCAAATAAAGACTTATATGAGATTTTTTTTTAAAAAGAGTTCTTAAAAACAAGTTTTATTTTACAAGCTAAATGCAACAATCAAATAATTGAGCGCAATAAATAAGGTGCTATAAAAACTACAATTTCAGCAATGAAAACGTCTTATGTCATATTGAACAACGTGGCTAAAGAAACGCAGAAACAAAATTTATGGTCTATAAGAGAGAAAATTACAAACTTTTCATTCAGCAAACTCTTTAATAGACTGTTACAATGATTGACTTCCAAATATTCCAATCCTGTACATTAGAGAATCGACCTTATTCACTCCTCACAAGCACAACTTGTTGAGCCAATTTCCACACGTAATATGACCCTCTTAGTGAGCTACATCAAAATCAATAAACTAAATATACACTATAATTTATTGACATGTACATAATAGTAACACATTATCATAACATATTTGGAACAGATGATCAGTGTGAGAAAGACGAACAGAAGAAACTTAATTTGAAAATAATGAAAATGTGTACTTATTCGATTGAGGGGCTAGGTATACTTGGCAGCATGTGCCTTTCTTCTTCCCAAGAACATGAAAAACCGCGGGAAGAATGATTTCTTCTTTTTCTTTCGAGTATTTGCTTCTGAGGAAGCATCGCTTTCATTTACATAGACGCCCCCCTTGGGGCTTGAAACACTATTGGCAGTAATAGAATCATCAGATGCCTTGTCAAACGAAACATACTCTTTCCTCTCCTCAATGCTAGCCCTCGGGACCACTCCCTGACCAGATTCACTGGCCTTTCGTTGTTGTTCATGTTCTGCCCTCCACTTTCTCAACTCTTGCTCAACACCCAATTTCCCTTCCTTGGCCTTTTCAGCCACATCCATTGCAATTCTTAGTGCTTCTCTTCTTCTAGCCATCTCCTGATTAAGTTCTTCCAATTTCTCCAAGCTTTTCAACTCAGACTGCTTCGCTAACTCAATTTGGGAAATGGCAGACGAAACCTTTACGTTGGCCTGCTCCTCTGCTTCATGAGCACGTTTGCTGAGCTCATAGTATTCTTCCAGAGAAAGTGTTACCCTAGTAGGTGAATCCACACCATCGGTGCTTGTAGTTGCTTCACTCTCTTGCAAAGCCTTAATAGCCTGAAGTGCCAACTTTTCAGAAGCCTTCGCAGCTTCTATTTCCTTTTGTGCAGCAAGTAACCTACTCTCCATAGTACTTGCTCCAGCCTTTGCTTGCTCTGCTTCCTCCTTTGCCTTGCGCAGCTCTTCACTAGCTGCTTGAGTAAGTGACTTGGCCTGATCAGCCTCTTGGGCAGCTTGCTGTAATTGCTTCGGTAGCTCCACCATCTTCTCTTTGGCTTCTTTCTCCTTCATCTGTACTAAAGCTATTTCGGACCTAGTCCTTTCCAGCTCAGCTTCAAGAGATGCCACAGCTACTGATGCCATTCCCTCCCTCTGGCTGATGGTTACAAGAGCTGATTTCTCATTGTCAAGTTCTGATTTTAATGTTGTGGCAGCCACCCTCAAACAGTTTACTTCAGCAGTAGCTTTCTCTATATTGAGCTTCACTTCATCAAGTTCCTTCGTCGCTGAAGCAATTGCTGCTTGTATATCAGAATGATTTCTTTTTCCAGGTTTATCTAGCTCATCTTTTGATGTTGAATTATTTCCATCCTTCAACGTTGAGTTCATGTAAGCAGCCAGTTCAGCTTTCAGCTCAATTAACAAGGTTGAGGCTGATTCGAGTTTTGATTTTAGATCCTTAGTTGACAACATTTGTTGGTCTAATCTCTGGAGTTCCTCCTCTGCCTGCTTTAATTCCTTCTCCCAGTAAAGAGAATCTTGCTCTCTGGCCATGGATGCTCCAATTCTTTGTTCCTCTGCCTCCAAATGAGAAGCATGCGCCGACTCCAGTGCCTCCTTTGTAGCAATAAGCTCAATTGTAAGATCTTCTACTTTTTTCTCAACTACTTTGGATGCAGCAACAGCCTCTGCAGCTTTCTTTGCAGCCTCTTCTTGATCAGCAACTAAGTAAGAAAATTCCTTGTGCAGTGCTTTCAACTCCTCTTTAACAAATTTCAACTCTGCAACAGCAGCTGTGTGCCTGGCCTTAGCAACCTCAAGTTGAGCTTTGGCTGCAACACTGGATTCATCAGCAATGCCTTGTTCCATCTCTTCAACCCTGAGGTTGGCAAGTTCGGAGTCTTGTCTTGCTTGATGCTCTTCTGTCTGTGCCCTCTCTAGGCTGAGCTTTAATTCTTCGACGAGTCTCTTAGCGCTGTCCAACTCTTTCATTACTTGAATTTTATTTTCTTCAGCTGCCTCTGCCAGTCTCTTATATTCAGGTATCTCCTCCTGTGCCTTTTCAAGTTCTTGTTCCACTTTCTTGCGTCTCTGAATAGCAAGAGAAAAATATATGTTACTCGGTAGCATAAAGACCAAAAAGCCTGGTACTACTCCTGTACAATTGCACTTGACAAATTCAGTACAACTATACCAAATAAATGAATATTTTGTTTCTATCTGACATTGAAGCCTTAAAATCTGACGAGCAGACTCTTATCTATGTTTTGACCCAAAAAAACTCTAATCTATGTGGCAAAAAGGGAAATGAAAGTAGCATGCAAAATAATAGCTTAAGCCTTCAACTGTCCATACAAAAAGGAATTTAAAAACACCTGAGATAACGCAAACAAGGTTGCCAAGATATTAAAAGTGCGGTTAATGGAAACATATACCTCCACCGTTTGGAGTTTATGAGCTTTCCAATCAGTAATTCCGCCAAACTTAGAAACAGCATCCTTAACAGACTCAAAAGGTGCTGCAGTATCAATCAAGGTTCTGTTTTGATCTAACTGCTTAACACTTTTTGGAGAATCATTAGCTTCCTGTTTGCTAGCTGCAATTCTAGCAGCATTTGTGCTAGGAAGCTCATTCTGTTGCAGTACATGATCATTACTTCTAAAATTTTCTATTCCGGAAGACAAAACAGAGGGTAAAGGCACCTCATCAACATGAGCAGGAACACTCTCAATAGAACTAGTTTCTGGAGATTTCTGCCCATTAGAAGTAGTTTGTACAGCTCCATTCTCTGAATCTTCCACTGAAGTAACCAGATTATCGATATCTACTTTATCAAGCTCATCGACACGGGCAGGAACACTCTCAATAGAACTAGCTTCTGGAGATTTCTTCCCATTAGAAGTAGTTTGTACAGCTCCATTCTCCGAATCTTCCACTGAAGTAACCAGATTATCTGTATCTGGTTTATCAACCTCATCGACACAAACAGGAAAACTCTCAATAGAACTGGCTTCTGGAGATTTCTGCCTATTAGAAGTAGTTTGTACAGCTCCATTTCCCGAATTTTCCACCGAAGTAACCAGATTATCTATATCTGATTTATCAACCTCATCAACATGAGTAGGAACACTCTCAATGGAAGTAGATTCTGGAGATATCTGCCCATTAAAAGTAGTTTGTACAGCTCCATTTTCCGAATCTTCCACCAAAGTAACCATATTATCTATATCTGGTTTATCAATCTCATCAGAACGAGAAGGAATACTCTCAATAGAACCAGCTTCTGGAGATTTCTGCCCATTGGAAGTAGTTTGTACAGCTCCATTTTCTGAATCTTTCACTGAAGTAACCAGATTATCTATATCTGATTTATCAACTACTGTCACACAGCACAAAGCTGAAGCATCAGATGGAACAAGTACAGGTACATTTTTAGGATCTTCTGCCACAGCGCCCTGATCCTCTGTGTTATTTTCTCCCATTCCAGAGGTTGAAGCTGACACGTCAGATGGAAGAACGTTGTTCTTTTCTAGAGTTGGGCTAGCAGATGTGTTTGTTGATCTAGCCACTGGACCATGTTGAACTTGATTTTGTTCAAGAGAATGACCACCAGCAGCATCTTTTGAAGTAGCCATTTGCGAATTTTCTTTGATTAACTGACTGATAGTGTCAACCTGCACATCCATAGATGGGACCTCTGAAGCTTGTTTAGTTGAATGATCGCCAAGGTTGGAGGATAGAGAGGATTCTGGAGGCGGATCAATAAATTTTGCATCCTCCATTATAAGAAAGTAATAAGATGTGGCTAAAAAGTATCTATTATACAAGAAAAGGGAAACTGGATCACTAAAAGATGAAATGAAAAACTATAAAGACGTACTGTTTTTCTGGAACAATTCAAAGTAATATGAAAATATATAACCAGCCGTAAGGGAGTAAAAGCAGATTAGCTGAATGACCATTCTATAATAGGTAAGAAGTGAATAATAATGTTCTGCCTACAGTTCCTCCATACATACCCTTCATGCTTAAATTATGCTAAACTCAGTTAAGTATTAGGGGTAGAACATCTATTGTTGATCAGCAGTGCTATTCTTAAATCTAAATATATATAAAATAAAAAAATAGCTACAGTGTATTTTGCTTTTTCTTAGGAAACAAAAGTTAACTATAGCATGTAACTTAAACCAATTTTCAGTGTTTTTACACATTATATACTTCTCTATTAATTTAGGAAAAGTAAAATTGTTTGTCCTTATAAATTTTACAAACTGTAAAAGATTTGATATTTTGAAATGCTGGACATGATCTCTGGGAGTTGTTAAATGTTAAATTTAACAACATACTAAGTACCAACAACAGATTAACTTAACACGGAAAATTCCTTTACATGATCTATAATGTGCTGTGCATTCACTATGACCTAACATAATAGGACTTCAAAGAACCCTACTTCATTGTTAAAGAACAAAGATCTGTTTTCAAGTTTGAACTTCAACTGTAAATTTCCATAAAAGTAGTTCATGTATTTGAAAAAATTCATCGAGAATCATGTCCAGAAACACGCATGATCTTTTATCATCAATATTAAAGAGTCGAATGAAATTTCACAAAGAAATGAACAAAATGGAATTGCCTATCTGAATCAAACACTGGAATGAAGTTCTCATCCACGTTCAATTATAATAATGTTAATGTTCTTTTCCAGCAAAACTTATCACTCATTTTTGCACGCCCAATCAGACACAAAGATGAATTATTACAAAGTATTTGGTACCAAATAAATTATAGCATTTTTAAGCTAAGAAACTCGGTTGCTCCCGCAACTATTTTGAATTTTGAACATCGAAAACCTTAGGAAAATTGGGGAAATAAAGAGAAAGAATTACGAATCTAATAGAAACAAACCAGAAAAAGAATCAAACAAGGAAACATGGTAATGAATTCCAAAAATAGCACTAATTCACTTAAAGAATCAACATATTATCCAAATTTGACTCAGGATATTCAACTTCAGAGAGACTGGTTCCTTAGGCTCAGAAAGAGAATAAAAAATACAAGATAAAAGAACGAATCTAAATAGATAACTCAGAATAATAGATCTAATCGAGGATTTAAATATATTTAAAAACGATTAGTCGAAGCTAAATTACTTAAAAACTAAAGTAATCATAGAGAATCAAGAAAGAGGGAGCTTACCCAGGTTGAACCAAAAACAAAAGAGAGGATTTGTATACGAAATTGAAAGATAAAAGTTAATTATTGCTGAAAAATGAAAATCGGAAAAAAAAAAATAGGTAAAAAATAAGGTGTGTCTAAACAGCAGCTAAAAATAGGAAGCGAAAATAATGGAGAGAGAGTACAGATTAGGGGAGTCTTACCTCCTCCTCAGGGACACATATACACTGATTACGCGGACTACAACTTCCTCTATCCTTCTCTCTTTCAATATATTTCTTTTTCTTTTTCTTTTTCAAATGGGATATTGTATTTAATTTCACGGAGAATTTAATATTACACTCTTCTTTTCCATATTATTTTTATTGAATTAATTTTTAATAATAAAAACATATTTGAAAAAAACAAATAAACATATTTTATAATAATATTAAAAAAATTATGTATAAAAAATTAAATTTTATTTATTTTTACTGTATAAATAATACGACGAATTTAAAAAAATAGATTATATGTCATTCAGTGTGTATCATCCCTTAATAGTATCCTTTGTTGCCTCATTTCTTAAATAATGCTTTAAAATTATCCAAATTATTTAAAATGTACTAATTTGTTTTTGCCAAAAGCTAACCATTTGGTCACCAAAATAAATATGTTTACAAAAAATTGAAGAATATTTTAGTCCTTTTGAAAAATTTATTATTCTTTTATCTTTTTCTCTTATTTTTCTCTTTATTGTTTCTCTTTCTTTTAAAATTTATTGTTTAAAATTTATAATTTAAGGTGTAAGTAAAAAAAAATAAGAAATGATTTTATGCAAATAAATATGGGCTTGAAAATGAGAAAACAAAAAAATAAAAAAAAGAGAAAAAAAAGATGAAAAATTAAAATGACTAAATTATCTTCTATTTTTTTATAACTAAAAATTACTTTTTATAAAATAAATAAATTTTTGATAATATACATATTTTTCAAGTATTATTTTAAATAATAATAATATTAATATTAAAAAATTACCAACCTCATTATTATTATTATTATTTTAAAACTTTTTGAATAATTTTCAAGAAAAGTGACTACTTCATGCAATCTATAGATATCAAATTCCATATCTTCTTAAAAGTAAATAAATTTTTATATCATTGATTTTTAGATTGTTATAAAAATATTATTGAATTTTGTTTTATTATTTTTATATTATTAAATTTTATATATGTTATAAAAATATTTTTAATTTTTTTGTTACTTGTATACCATTAAACTTTTTAAATGTTAAAAATATCATTGATGTATTTAGAACTTACTTTGACTCACGTTAAATGATTCAATGATAATATTTTTATAATATTTATAAAATTTAATTGTATGAAAATAAAATAAAAATCAATTATATTTTTATAAAATTTAATAATATAAAAATAATAAAATATAATTCGATCATATTTTTGGAATAACTCCTAAAAATTGATGATAAATTACTCGGTACATAATATGAGTCATTAGCATTACATTTATGAAACGGGTTTGGGAGCTTGATGTTTTTGTGGCATATTGAATATGAACTGTTGCATATAGCATTATTGGGTCAACAGTAACAATCATAGACGTAAGGTTAGGGTTTTAAATCTTGGTGGCCTTTAACCTTAATGTCAGATTGAGTTGCCATCACTTAATAACCTCATATCATTGATGATCTAAAAGTTATAATATTATCCCTAATTCTTGTGAAATTATTTTGTTGATGAAAAAAATAATACTTATATTGTTGATATAAATATGCTTAGAATATCACTAATTATATATATTAATTATTTTATAGAAAATTAATAATTACCTAAAGGCATTGATACCAAATTATTTTTTTTCTGATTAATTTTTTTATTTAATATTTTTTAACAAATAAATATTGATTATTTTTTGAATTTTTAACAGTTAAATATGATCTTTAACAAAAAAATAATATGGAGTTATATCTAATCTTACATTGTTTTAATAAATATAGGTTTGCCTCAATCTTTTATTACCTCATATCTGAATCCTTAATTATCTTGTTAAAAGTCTTAACTTCTAGATTAATAAATGCATTTAATTAAGGATATGATTTGTACTTTTATTTAAAATATAATAAAAAAGATGTTTAGTTTTAATGAAAATAGAACTTTTATTCATTAAGTAACTTCATTACAATTCTAATTTCTTGTTAATTTACTCTATAGGAGTTTGCTTACACATTATCTATGAAAAGAGACATGTTTTGGTTCTATGTTTAGAACTTGCTATGCTCTTATTCTTTATATAATAGTTTTTTTATAGACATAAAAATAATTATTTTATGTACCTATCTTAAAGACAGGTGGAATGATAAGAATTACATTTTTATCTTTATATCTTCATTTTTTTTTAAAATAAAGACACGTGGAAGGATAAAGATTAAATTTTATTTTTATCTCTTCCCTCGTTTTAATTTTTTTATCGACACTTATTTAATAAAAGATATTTTTTAACATGCTTCTTCTTGATACTGAAGGTATAAATCTCTCTTTGTCCTTTATATAATAAAGACACTTGTGGCCTTCAATTTTCTTTTTTACTAGTTGGTAAAATTTATGTTTGGTTCCTTCAGTTATATCTAATTCATTACAGTTGAATGATGTTTTATAAATTGACAATTTTTTCAATATCTTCTTGAATTATATTTAAGATTATTATGACATAGTTTGTGGAGTAATTTACTTAAAATTTAGAGGATGTTTTTATTTTTTTGATTTCATGGTATATTTGAATGAATATTATTATTCTTTCTAGTTAAGAGTTTTTTCATCAAACTCTTCTTGTGATAGAACCTTGGGTTGGTCTATTATTTTTATTAAAGATGCTATTCATATTTCAATAAAATTATATGAAAACTGATAGGATTTCCTTTATGTTAATCCATTATAAAATTGAAAAATCTTAAAAAAAATGGACGATCATTTGCTTTATATATATATATAATATTAAATTTTTCTTGGGTAAATATTTTCAATAAATCCATAATAAAATAATTGGTAAACAAGTTTTGGACTTGCTTCTTCAATAGTGTTGAATTTGTTACATGTGATTGATTTTTTCTAATGTATGAACTTTTTATGTTGTGAAAAATTTCATAATTTCAAGTTGATATTTTCCTAATTTTCTTGCTAAATTATAAATATTTGGTCTAGGTTTATGTTTCTTTGTCTTTCATTTCTTCTTCGGGGATGAGAAATGTGTCATATATTTCCCTTAAGGTTATAGGTATTGATATTTTTCTTAGCATTGTCATATTTCCTTTATTAATTGTTTGATTTTTGAGTGATTATGCATAGTTGCCTTCTTGATTGGCTATTATATCACTAGGTTTGAAAAGTTTAGAGGTTTTGTAATTAGCAAAATTTCTTTATGCTTTAATCTTATTAGTGAATGCTTTACATATTACACTAAAGAATCCAGTTATTGCTCTACTTGCTTTTAGCCATGTCTTATATATTCCTGGGGTTGCTCTAATGTAGACAACATAATACTTTTATTTTTCCCTTTTTGACTCTATTCTTTAAGCTCCTCTTCATCTACTATATCAGACCATAAATATTTTTGGGAGTTACATTTTTCATTTAATTAATTATGTGGTTTTATTCTCTTTCTTAAACATTTTAATCTCTTTTTTTTATTAGAATACTATAATCTTTCTATTTTCATATTCAAGTGACTTTTTTGGGATATAAAATTTCTAGCTGATATTTTAGAACTTTGATTTCATTTTCTTTAATCTTGATTTATATGTCAAGTTGTGCATATTTCCTACCATTGTAAAAATTATTAGTGGGGCTAATTCGTTGAGTAAAGCACAAGCTAAACTATTCTTTTTTCCTAGTAGATATTTAACATCAAAATTGTAATAGTTAAACCACTACTATTATCTGATTAATATTTCTTGTTTATAATTTTTAATATGGCTTCTCAATATTCACGTAAATTATCTGTTTATATTATTATTTTATCATTTTATCCTGAAAGTGTTAGTAAATTTCCTACATATGTCTTTACTTTTTTCATGTATTGAGTATCTTGATTAGTCTATTTTCAAAAATAACCTTTCTTAAGTTGTGTTTGTAAAAAAAAAATTATATATGATAATTTTCTAATATATGTTTCTTCATATATCAAACATCATAAAAATCTTTGTAATTGATTTTTATTAGTAATGATACAGAAAAATTCTTATATATTATTTAGCACATGGATTGAAGGTGGTGTTTTCATCTTCTACTTGAAGTTCTAAATACTTGATTTTTTTGTTATGCTAATATTACATTTTTATCGAACAATATTATTTATTATTTCTTACATTTTGTTAAGATTTTTATTATGTCTAGACAATGCTAGTTGATATTATTACTAAGGGTTAAATGCATTTTATACATAAAATATATGGGATAATTTTCAAAAATGTCCAAAACATTCAAATCATTACAATTATGCCCAAAACGTTGGATGTAGTTAAATTTTCTAACAGAAATAATGTACATGTGTCTCACATACATTTTTTAAGGACAGAAAGATAGTTTCAAATTTAGATTGTAAAAAAAATAGAGTATTTTTCATCTTCTCCCTCTTCTTTTTATTTTCTCTCTCTCTTATCTTTTTCCCTATCTTTTTATCTCTCCTTTCTCTATTTCTATCTTTGTCCCTAGTGTTTCTCTCCCTTTCATTCTTTCCATCTCTATTCCTATCCATATCCTTCTCTCGGTCTCCATCTCTTTCCCTAGTGTTTCGCTTCCTTTCATTCTTTCCATTTCCATTTCCATCTCCATCTCCATCTCCATCTCCATCTCCATTCCTATCCATATCATTATCCTTATCCCTATCATTCTCTCGGTCTCCATCTCTCTCCCTATCTTTCCCACTCTTATAGTGTCAATCTTTATAACGATCATTCTTATGGTCACTCTTAGATCTCTTGCTTCTTTTCTCATCGTCTTTACCACCACCAACGTAATCATCCTTTACTTATCTCTTTTTGTAGTTTGTCTCACTTTTCTATTTTTTTACAGCCCAAACTTGAAATTAAGATCATGCCCTCAAGAAAATGCATTTATAGCTCAAATGAATTACTTATATTAGAGAATTTAATTCCATCCAACTTTTGGGTATTTTTTTCATATTGAATATTTTGGGCATAATTGCAACCATTTAAACATTTAAGATATTTTTGAAAATTTTCTCATACATTTTGGGCACAAAACATATTTAACTATATTACTAAAGACTAATATATCATCAATATAGAAACAACAACAAAAATGATATTCTTTAAAAATGTTGTTCGTATATCATTGAAATATTCATGGTGCTTATTTTAATCCAAATAGTTAACAATCAATTGAAGTTGTCTCTATTGGCAGTTAATAGTTGAGATTTTTTTATCTAATATGATTTTTCATAATTCACTATTGCAATCAAAATTAGAAAAATATTTATTTTCTTTAATTAAGGTTAATAACTCTTTATTTTTAGAGATAAAATATTCATTATCTATTATTTTTTTATTTAGTGATTTGAAAATCATAACCATTATTTTATTTCCTTGTCTTTTTAATAGCTTCTTTTTTCTATATAAATGTTAAGCTTTAGTGTGGACTTATATTTGTTTTAATAATTCTTAATTTCAAAAGATTTTAAATTTGTTTAGTAAATTATTTATTAATCTTCTAGAGTGTATACCATAGGTTTTACTTTTATAACCTTATTAGGGATTTTAATTTTAACTTTTTTGGTCATTTTATAGTTTAATAACACTTTATAGATTAATGGGTTTATACTAGTAGTCTTAGATGTTTGGATTAATATACTCATTACAGTAACCATTCTTCTAATATCTTTTTTTTTATCTCCAATACAATTTAGGTATATATAGTCATTTTTATTATTATTTTCATGAAGTTCAAATTAGTATAATCATTCTTTCATTTTTGGTTGTTGTCTTTTAGTATTTAGAGGATTAGGTTCACTAAAATTTGTCTATTATTTTCATTTTTGTAAGGATTAGAAGTTTTTTCTTGAATTATAAAAGACATTATTGTATTTCTTTTCACAATAATTTTAGAATTTTTTATTTCAGAATCTGTTTTATGATTATTGTCATATCATCTTCTTCTATATTATAATGAATCTTCTCTTCATAATGTTTTCTTAACTCCTTATCTATTAATGTTGACAAACTTACTAATGTTTCTAAGTCTTTATTTTCAAGATCATATATTGTTCTTGAAAATTGTTTTCTATATTTCATTATATTAGAACTATAGATTTCTTTTCATCCTTTTGTTTTTCATTATAGGAAATAATTTCATAAGATCTTTTTGGTAGTTTTTCTTTTAATCTTTCTAATAGATCTCTTTTCAGAATGTCTAATTGTATTTCTTTAAAGATTTCTTCTTGTATTCTATTTATATTTTGTAAATATTCTAGTTTTTTTTTCTCTAAAAGAATTAAGGCTTTAATTATAACTTTTTAATTATTCGTTATACTTATTAGGATATCATTATTTTTTAATTATATTCCTTGTAATATGTTGTTAGAAATTTTTAAGAGATTTTTATTTTATAATTTATTAGTTTTTGTTATCGACCCATTACTTTATGAACAAGATTTTTGACTTTTTGTAATTTCTTGTTTTAATTTTTTATTTCTTTTTCTTGTTCACATTTATGTTTGCTTATTTTTGTTTGATTATTTGTAAATTTTATTCATGGTATGTTATTTTTTTTTACTATATTATTTTTTATTCCTAGTATCAAAGGTTATTTTTAAACATCTAGGATTTCATTTTTTAGGTATTTTAAAATCTGTTAATATTTTTAATTTTATTATTTGTCCAATTTCTTAGAAGGTTTTATTTATTTCTATAAATTAATTTCGTCTATATATTAAACTATTATTACTTGTTAATAAATATCATATTATATAGTGTATTGAAAATAAATGATTTTTTTTTGTTCATTAAATCTCTTATCTCAAATTCATAAGTTAAACTTAATACTTGATTTAAGTATTTAACATTAATCCGAATAGAAAACCTTGAATATGTTATAAATTTTAATTTATTGTATTCTATGGATTATTCTTAATAAAACATATTTATTATTTTATTATCTAAGAGTACTACTTTTATTAACGTGTATGTTCTTTTTTAAAATAGATTTTTATTAATATATGGATTCATCCTAAATGGATGTATCAAAATTTTCTTTTATTATTTTGGAAGATTTTAGATAGTTTATTAATAATGGTTTATTTGTCAATTAATATTATTATAACTTTTTTTGCATCTTTAATATTAGTGCTCATTTTTTATTACTCATTTCATAATAAACTATTTATTTCTTTTGAAATATTTTTCTTATTTTTGAGAATGATATATCTTTCAATCCATTTTCGTAAGATTTTTTTTCTTTAATTTTGCTTATGTAGTGTACGTATTTCTTATTTCTTATTTTTCCATGTTTATAATTTATGTTTTTTTTCTCATATAGTAAAAACAATATAAAAATAAAACCATTTAACTAGATCATATAAAAAGCATATATTTATATTTTATTTTCTTGCAAAACCTTGGGCATTTTTTAGAAAAATATTATTAAAATGCTTTATTTATTATAAAAATAATATTTAAATTTTATGTTTATTTTTGTGAAAATTTATTCTTATTATCATTAAAAAGTAATCCCACGAGGATAATTTTTTTTATTTTTTCAACTACATTAGATAAATAGTGGTTTAACTTGAATAAACCATAACTGAAATAATTAAAAAATAATAATAAAAATATAAAAAATATATTTTGTATTTATGAAATCAATTTTTAATATTAATATGACTAAATTTTTACAATAAAATAAGTATATGATATAAAACTATTTTTAAAATATATATTAATCCCGTGTATCGATAATTTTTATTTTATTCATAAACGAAAGAAAAGTTTAAATACAATTTTTTTAGATTACTTTTACTATAACAAGATGAAAATTTTATTTTATATAGGTGTTTGAAAAAAAGAATCTTATAAAAAATAATTAATTAATTTAATAAAGAGCAAATATATAAGATGATTACTTCATTAATAAATAAATAATTTATTACTTTAATGAAAAATTTATATAATATAATAATTATTTTGTGAACAATAGGTGTGTCACTTCGTGACATGGCACAATATCTAAATATAAATGTTTTTTTATTTAATAAATAAATTAAATATAAAAAGATAACATATAAACTTTATACCATATATTAAATTTAATTTAATATGCATTTTTATGAATATTTTATCTTAAAAATAATGTACTTTAGTTAACTATTTTTTAATTGATAGTATATATAACATAATGTCGACATAAAAAATGATTTGTTCAATTGAATTTTCATAAATTTAAATTAAATACAAAGAAAATTATCAATTATTATAAAAATATTTTGATATTTAGTAAGTATAAGAGTGAAAAAAAAGTAAAGTTAAAGCCTACAAAAATAAAAAAAGAGGTATATAAAAAGAAAGAAGAAAAATGAAAGGAAGAAAAAAGCATGGAGAACCATTATATGCTTAAAAATAAGGTAAGTTGATTATTTTTAATTAAGATTAAATATAATATAATTTGATGTAAAAATAATTAGCTGAATAGAATTAAGGCTTTTAAAATAATAATGGAAGGTTTATAAAATGCAAATTCAATACCAAAAAAATTATTAAATATAAATTCTATAATTATTATTTATTAAATTATTTTGATATTTATTATCATAAAAGAGGGAAAAATCAAACTTTGAAACTTTTATATATAATGATAAATATTTAAATTTAATATTTATTATTATAAAAAATAATTACATACAAATAAAAATACATTTCTATCATACTTAGAATCAATTTAATTGATGCTTTGTCAGTGTTTTTTGTCTACTTTCCTTTATTTATTGAATACTTTTTATATTATAATTTTTTTAAATCATAATTAATATATTAATTTTTATTACATATAATTATATAAATTTAATTATATTTATTAATAAATTATAACTTCATTTTTTTTACACAATTCTTATAAAAACATCAATAATTATTATCCATATGACATTTTCATGCCCTCAATCATTCTCTCCACCATTCTTTTAACATCATATCTTTCTTTTCTTTGACCGAATGTCATTCTCAAGAGTTGGTATGCTACTCCCTTTTTCTTTTAAAGTTTTTACATAAATATAATCTTCTTGTTTACGAAGAAAAAATTACTTCAGTATCTTAAACATTACAAATGAGGCATTTTATTTGAAGCAACTCTTGCATATATATATATAAGCCATAGAAAAAAAAACTTTGGCATATATATTATAGGAAATAGAAAACAGTATAGATACAACAATCGATTTATCATTTTTTTATTTTGTAAAATTTACAAAGAGAATAAAATTATTAAATAGCAACCAAACCAAAAGTAATAGATAAAATGAATAAATAAGAAAATAAAATTATCAAACTATAAATAATAGAGACAATTCTCCTTTTTTATATAAAAGTAATAGATAAAATAAAAAAAATTCAAATAAAATATTATCAAGTAGATACTATTGGGAGCAACTCCCTTTTTTGTGTAAGATTATATATATATATATACATATAGCTAGGGCTGTTCATCGGATCGAAACCGCTGATTTTATGTCCATCCGATCCGATCCGACCATCCGCTCGGATTGAAACATCCTAATCTGAAACCGATCTGATCATTTTTCACATCCGCTCAATCCGATCCGTAAACTATTCGGATGACATCCGATCAATCCGACCAAATAAACTTAATTAACTCTATTTTTTATATTTTTAAATAATTTTTTTAAAATTTTACATAAATCATAACATAAAATTATTTAACTTAAAAAAATATTAAAAAATCAAATAAATATATATTAATTAAATATATATATTTAATTTCAGTCGGATCAGATGAATCGTAGTGAAATCTGTCATCCGATCCGCACTTAACGGATGGAAAAAATTATCATCCGATCCGACCATCGGATTGGATCATATCGGATGAAAAATCAACGGATCGGATCGGATTTATCGGATTGATCGGATGATCAGATTTTTTGCACACCTCTACATATAGCGGCTTCTAATTAAAAGATATTTTTAACAATATTCTAATTAAAATGTTTGGCTTTATGCCTTCTTACATCTGGATTCCGTAGTGAGCGTGAAAACTTAAGATTTAAGCTGCATCCACCAATTTTTTTTTTGGGCAAAAAAATGTCATGAGTCTAGTCTTTGTCTATTTCTTTCAATTCTATGAAGATCAAAAGTTTTTCATTGAATTATAAGGGGAATTATTGTGTTTTTTTTTCATAGTAATTTAAGAATGTTTTGGTTGAAAATCTGTTTCACTAGTTATTGTTTTATCATCTTTTTCTTTATTAGAACATAATTTCATAATGTTTTTTTTTAATTTCTCATCTGTTAATGTTAACACATGCGTCTTTATTTTTAAGATTCATAAATTATTTTTCTAATTATATTCTATATTCTATTAGGTTAGAATTATATATTTCTCTTATCTTTTTTCATTATAGAGAATCATTTCATTTTCTTGGTGATTCTTATTTTAATCTTTTTAATATATCTATTTTTAAAAGGTCTACTTGTAAAATGTTATCATAATTATTTTGTCTTATTTCTTTAAAGAATTTCTTCTAAGATTTTATTTATATATTATAAATATTATATTTTCTCTTCTAAAAGAATTAAGGCTTTCATTATAACTTTTTTGATTATTTGTTATGTTTATTATAATACTATTATTTTCTAATTATATTCCTTGTAATCTACCATTTGACATATTGAAAAGATTTTTATTTTATAATTTATCAATTTTTATTATTGATCCATTACTTCACGGATAAGATTTTGACTTCTTTATTTTTTATTTATTCTTCTTATTTTGATTCCTATTTGTTTATTTTTGTTTGATTATTCATAAAATTCTATTCATGATATGTTACTTTTTCTTACTGTTATCAATTTTTTGTCTTTAATATATAAGTTTAGGTATTTTAAATTCTATTAATATTTTTTATTTTATTATTTGTCTATTTTTTTATAAATATTTTATCTATTTCTATGAAATCATTTTGTCTATATATTAAACTATTATAACTAAATATTTTACAATGTAGTGTACTAAAAATAAATAATTTTCTTCTTTCATTAAATCTTATCTTTCAAATTCATAAGCTAAACCTAATACTTGGTTTAAGTTTGTATCATTAATATTAATGACAAACCTAATGTATGTTATGAATTTTAATTTTTGATATCTTAAATTTTCATAAATCATTCCTAATAAAGTATTTTTTTCTATTTTATTTTAATATCTAGGAGTGTTACTTTTATTGGTTAATCTATTTCATCTCTAAAATATATTTTTATTAATATTTAGATTCCTCTTGAATAAATGTATTTAATAGTTTATTTATAATGATGTATTTATCAATTAGTGATATATTACATCTCTCTTTTACATGTGTAATATTAATGCTCATTTCTTTATTGCTTATTTGATAACAAATTATATTTTTTCTTAGAAATATTTTTCTTATTTTTGATAATAATGAATATTTGAATCCATCTCATTCCTTGAGATTTAATTTTTTTATATATTTTTTTTCAATTTTTTTTTGCTAACTACTATTTTATGCAAAAAAAAAAAAAGCATCACGAGATGTCTTATGTTTCTATTTTTATTATTTATTATTATTTTTATTTTTTATTATTTATGTCATCATTATGTATAAAATTATTATTTATTACTATTAACTTTAACTTTCTTTAAACTATTTTTGATATTTTTAAAATTTTAAAAGTATTTATAAAACTACTTTAAATTTGAGGGATATTAGTGATAGTATCACAATTAAAGCAACCACATTTTAAAGAAAAACTGATTTCTATCGATTTGTTAAACGTGCTACAGGCTATATTATATTAAAAAGAAAAACGGAATATATTTTTTCTCTTCTTTTTCTTTCTTGTCTAGGCATATTCGAGTAGACTTTCTTTACTAGATTTACCTAACCTTTTTTTAATAGTAACGACACTCGATAATAACTATGAATAAATATTTATATTTTTATACTAATATATTAATAATTTGGATATTTAATTTTAGATATATTAATGATTTAAAATTAATATTTAATTAAAGATTTAAACATATTACATGCATATGAGCCAAAAATAAAGAACAAACTCGTCTTTAAAATTACCTTTTTATTAATGAACTACTTCTTAAATTTAACTCGTCATTTCTAAGAGCATTAAAATTATAATAAATTTTATTAAGTATTGATTTGAGATTAAAAAAAACTTAATTTTTCTTACAAGTCATATATATTCTGTTGATATATCTCACAAAATCATATCTTCAATAGGATATAATTCCTCTAGAGATTTTTCTAAACCCTCTCTCAATTTTTATGATTTCGTTTTGTTTTGAGGTTAAACTAAAAAAATATTGAGTTAATAATATGTTAAAAGAAATGTCACAAACTCTATAGAATACTATATTATAGAATAATAAGGAATAATATTTTATTCTTGAATAATCCTTATTAAAATATTTAATGTATCATTTGTAGAACATTTTAGAAACTAATAAATAATAAAACATACAAGAAAATAATAAGTTGGTCTATCCATACACATAAGCTTATATATACAGGATTATGTCATGTGTGTGTAGAGAGAGTGTGAGTTAATAGCATAAGTGAGATAGTGTCTAAGGTGATGTAATGTTAAGTATATAATGAGTACTAGTGTTATTTAATAATAGTATAATATTAATTTTTTAGAGTATTTGACTTTTACACGTGTGACTTTTAATTCAACAATATAGTATCAAAATTGGACGATCTAAAGTCAACAAAACAAGTGATCAAGAAGGTGCAAATTATGAGAATATTATTTGGAGTAAGCAAAGAGATCATAGAGGATCATGTTGAAAGAGCAAGACGATCTAAAATCGAGCAAAGTGATCGAAGAATGTCATATATTAATTGCACAACTACAAGAGATTGGTTTTGCAAAAGTAGTTAAGGGTTGTATGGAGTGCTGTCGGTCAAAGGTTAACTGAAATATGATTAAGATCTAACACATTTAACGAGGATTGTGAAGCCTGTGAGTTTTTATTTTCTTGAAAACGAGTAGAATAAGTCAAGTTATAATGTCAAATTTTATAAAATTTAGAGAAAAATTTATTGGTGGTTACAATTGTTAAGGATGATGTAATTATATGGTAGCATATTTTCAATAGAAACATTTTAATAAGATTATTTACAATAATGAGGCTCCACCGCCTCTATAAAAACATACAAAAGTGCATTATAATTGGAAATTTGAAGCAAATAAAGCTTTTGAACTTGATAAGAAAATCTCATGCTAAATAGTTTGCTCCTAAAACTATAAGAATTGGTGACACCAAAAGAAGAATGAAACAACATTGCAGAGGTGGACGAAGAACAAGAAAAAATATAAAAGAATAGAATAATAGGGAGCAATCACTCAATAAAAAACAATAGATACAAAACAAGAATATAAATGTTAAAAAATTGAGTATATTCTAATAGTATCAAAGGTTGGTATAAATTGGCCTATTGAACATTAAGAGCACAACAATGTAGTGAAGGAGAAAGTAGCAAATCAATAAATCTATTAGATGAATAATCAAAACAAATTACGTGGGCTATCATATGCAATTGAAGGAAAAAAAATTGTATTGTTCAAAGTTAATTTGATGTGTTAAGTAGACAATAGAACAAAGTAGAAATTTATTTTACAACACAAATTCAACCAATCTAAGACCATTATGAAGTAGGCGAAAATTAAGTGATAGAGCTATTATGAAAAGGGAACATTGATATCACCAACAAATATATAAGTTGTTATGTGTGTGTAGAAATAGTAAGAATTAATAACATAAGTGAGATAGTGTAATATTAAGTGTAAGATAAGTACGAGTATTATTTAATAATAATATAATATTCATTTATTAAAGTATTTAGTTTTTACATGTGTGGTTATGAACTTATGTATTCTTTAATTATTTTAAAGATGATATTATCCTTTATTTTTTATCAATGTGTGTAACAAATATTAAAAAAATTAATTTTTAATTTCTGGTATACTTAAAATTAAATTTATAGACTATTTATTTATTACTATAAAAATATAAATTTATTTGCCTACTTTTTATTGAATAGAAATACTAAGAAAATAGTTAACAATCACCTAAATACTGGTGCTTAAATTATTATTGAAAATTACTAGATATTTTAAATAGCAAAAAAAAAATTCTTTCTTTCTCTCTTATGGTCAAATATGTTTTATTAGTCTCATGTATGCTATGACATGTATAAATAGAAAATGTATTATTGTTACTCTAAAAGATTATATTGTTTCTAAAAAATGCTTAATTTTTCCTTACATTTCCTTTAAAGTACATAGATCAAATATATGAGTAAGGGGTAAGTTGAAAAGAAATTACTGAGATATATAAAGGTTTCTAGATTTTTCTTCTTATTATATGGTTAGATTTCTTTGTTTTGATATGATTTGATACATTTATTTTTTAATTTTTATACTCTGATTCTCATATCTTTTGTATTGTTGAAGTTCAAATTTTGAACTAAATATCTAAAAAAATTTAAAAAATCAAATCATAATTAAAAAAGTAAAAAAATAAAAATAAAAAATAAAAAAGTAAGAAAATTAAAAAATAAATACTCTTAAAACTTATAAATATAAATAGAACTCTCACACTAGCTCATATGGCTTTAATTCAAATAAATTACCCTATTTTTATTATTTTATAAATGGCCCGATTTTTATTATTTTGAGTTTTTGAGGTAAATATTTATATAATTTTATAAAAATTAAAAATTTAGAAAGTTAACCCAATTGAAAATTAAAATAAAATAAATGGGCGATTTAATTGTATTACATAATTTTTTTTCACTAATAAAGTTACATTTTCAAGAGATTTACATATTATTTTTATAACATAAAATGTTTTATATATTAAAAAATATGGTATATATATATATATGTTTTTTTTTTTTACTATGATTTGTTTTTTTAATAGGAAACTAAAACTAAAAGCACGCAAATAACTAGTTTAGAGTATAATTTGAGTGTGAATAACAGTGGTAAAAAATAATAAAATATCATTTACAAACTAGAGTATTGTAATTAACTTAGATATGTTATACTAATTAGCCATTTAGGCAAGTAGGTGTAAACGCACTGTGAATTGTTTATGAAAAGAAATTCTAAATACACACGTTATCGACCACTTTCTCAAAAGATGCTACCTAACCCAAATTCCCAAAGCGTGAATATATTATCTTAGAGCAATAATATTTTTAATGAAAAGCTTCCCCACGATGATAAAACGCAAACACATTATAAAAGAAGAGAAACATTAACATGAATGCATAACAAATATAGCAAATTAAGAGTACTAGTGATTAATCAAAATGGCAATTAAGAGTCGTGGGATTTCAAGTGATGGGAAGAGAATAATGAGCTTAGAAGAGTTCAAGCAATGGTTAAAAAAATTCGACAGAAACAAAGATGGGCGTATAAGCAGAGCTGAATTGAAGAATGCTATAAGTTTCACAGGTGGACACTTTGCCACTTGGAAGAGCTGGCGTGGTTTACGTTCTGTCGATTCCAATGATAATGGCTTCATTGATGACAATGAGATTAGCCATCTTTTTGAATTTGCTCAAAAACATTTGGGTATCAGAATTATTGACTTCTAATAAGTAACCCGACCTCTTCTTGATCGTTCACTTTTTCTTTTCTTTTCTCTTTTTAATATTTCACCTCGTTAGAACGCTTTATATATTTTGTTTTTGAAAATATTAATAGAAAAAAGTTATGGAACTTAGTGTTAAACAATATTAAGCTATAGAAGATGTAAGCATCTCTGCACGTGAAGTTACGAAATTTTTTAATAGTGTATAAATTTTCTCAAATTATCAATAATCTATTCCAAAATTTCAAATTTTATAACAAATTTTCCAATAAAAATATTCAAAAATCGTTTCATAATATTGATAAAATGGGACCAAAATCTCACTAGATTTTCGACCTTCATTGTCAACGATCTTGTTAGAATTCTGTCGTCTCTTTTGTAATTTCATCAAAGTTTTGATCATTGTAGACGAAATCATGTTAAGACCATATATTTGGTTAAAAAAATGTGAGGCTTTACTCCTCAAAAAGGTGGTCGGAATTTAGATATTATATATTTAATATATATAATATATTATATATAAAGATAGAGTTTATAATGTAATACCTCAGATACAAAAGTAAAATCTTAAAATTAGATCTAATATATCATTTATAAATATACATGTTGTATGTTACTAGAGGTTTGACTCTTGAAACTGATATACCTTACGTATTAATGAGAAGTAAGTTTCTCTGACATGAGTGTTGAAATCACTAGGAATCTCATATAGGTTCAAAGAATTCTGTCATAATCTTGTATTAATTTATTGTATTAATTTATATATTTTAAAAGAGAAATCAGTAAAATTGTGTGAGAATTATAACACAACTCAAGAAATACAAACGAAGAGCATAAAATAAAGCCAGCAAACCAAACCAAACCATTCACTGAATCTCTTTAAGGCAATTGAAAAGGAAGCAACGAGTCGACATAACGACCTGTATTTACGCCGATGAGAAAGAGAAAAGAGAAAATTTATGGAGATGATGGATGTGCTCTAAGACTTTGAGCTCGAAGAATCTGGAACTAACAAAGATAAATTATGATTATAGATTTTTTAGGTAATGTTCTTGAATTTGATAAATCTATTCATCTCATTTAGGATAGTTTTACACGTCTTATATGAAACAAACCAAAAAGTAAAAATAAAATAAACGACTAAAATGTCTTTAAAGAGCTAAGAAATCAATTCTAAGCATATATTTTAACATTCTCCCCTTGGTTGAAAGATACTAGAAAATTGATTTCAACACATCTTTAGTGAATACATCTTTAAGTTGATCGGTAAACTTAACATATAAAGTGATGATTTCTCTTTAGAGAGAATTTAGAGTCTCTCTAATAAAGTGTCAATCAATTTTAATATGTCTAATTCTTTTGTAATGTACATTATTCTTGATTATATGAATGGAAACCTGGTTATCACATAACATCGCTAATGGTGCTTCAAACTAGACACCTAATTCTCTTAAAAGATTTTTCACTCTTACTTCAAACTAGACACCTAATTCTCTTAAAAGATTTTTCACTCTTATTAGTTCACATGCAATATGTGTCATAGTTTTATATTCTGCTTCTACACTAGATCTAGAAACAATACTTTGTTTTTTACTTTTCTAAGTGTCTAAATTTCTTACAACGAAACTACAATAACCATTTATATATATTTCTATCATTTTTGGAACCTGCTCAATAAGCATCAGAGTATCTTACAACATTAATACAAGTCATTTTTTATAGAAAACTCCTAGATCAATAACATTTTTCAAATACCGTAGAATTTTACAACAAGCATCCCAATGATATTGATGAAGATTTTGCATATATTAGCTAAGAGCACTAACTGTAAATGTAATATCAAGTCGAGTAACAATAAGATATATAAGCTTATCAATTAACCTTTGATACCTCTTGATATGTTCAAACTTGGAACTAGATAGATCATTAAGTAAAATATTTTGATCCACAGGAGAGTCGATAGGTTTAGAATCCATCATGCCAGTTGCAAAGGGTATATCTTATGTATACTTGTTACTTCAATACTCAAAAAATACCTTAATTATTCCAAATCTTTAGTCTAAATTTTTTTCTAAGTAATTTTTTAGTATTATAATACCTGATATATCACTACCTATATCAAGAATATCATCCATATGGACTACAAGAATAAAAACTCCTACCTAGGTAGATTTCATAAAATTTAAGTAATCAAAGTAACATAATTTAAAATCAAAGGCAAGTAAAGTCCCAATCAATTTATCAAACCTAACCCTAGAGGATTATTTTAAGTCATAAATAGTTTTCTTTAACTTACACACAATACGAGTCTTCTCTTGAGAAACAAACCTTGGTGGTTTGCTCCATATAAACTTTTTTGTGTAAGTTATCATATAAAAAGTCATTCTTAACATCAAGTTGATACAATGGCCAATCAAAGGTTACAACAATAGATATTATAACTCTAATATAAAGTTTCAAAGTATTCAATAAAATAAGTTTGAGTCAATCTCTTAATTGTCCCATCAGATTGATATTCGATGACAAATACTCATTTACATCCAACCATGTCTTTATTGAAGTGAGGATTCCAATTTCTACATAACTCTACGTATTAGAGCATTCAACTCTTCCTCCATAGTAGCTCTCCAACCAGGATAAGCCATAACCTCTTCTTGAGTTTTAGGTATGGTGATAACAGATAAAGTAATAAAAAATGAAGCAAATGAGTAAAAAAAAAAGTGCTTAAAAGTGACATATTTGGTAAGAGATTACTTGGATGGACATTTGTTGCTTCTATTTGCTTTACGAATAGCAATACAAACATCAATGTCAAATTGTTATGGACTGAATCTTGAGTCTAACATTTGAGTTTAAAAAGGCAATCGTGGATGAGACAAAGAATCTGACAATTGGTTATGAGATTTATTAGTCTTAGGTACGATCTCCTATGGGTTAGTGTTACCAATATCAACAATTGTTTATTTCACTAGTTATTTGCTCATTTATTTTTTGAGTGTCAATGAGAACCAATACAGGAGGAGAAAGAATAGTTCATCAAGTGACTCTCCTTAAGAGAATAATATATAGTTGATTTAAAAAATGTAACATTAACACTAAACAAGAATATTTCATCAAGTGACTCTCCTTAGGAGAATAATATATAGTTGATTTAAAAAATGTAACATTAACACTAACCAAGAATTTGTTGGTTGAAGGATGAAAACATTTATATCTCTTTTGGGCTCTAAAGTATCCTAGAAATATACACTTCAGAGCATAAGGGGATAACTTATTGTATGGGTTATGTACATGAGCAAAACAAATATATACTATGTTTTTGAGCTTGGTAAAATCTATTCATCTCATTTAGAAAGTGTTACAAGTCTTATATGAAATGGGGCAAAAAGTGAAAAAATCATATATTGAATCTTTTTCTAACAAAAACTTGTTGCCTTCATTAATTGAAAAAAAAAGCATGTTGCGTGCATAAAATCAGGATAAAGATTTAACATTCTCTAAACAAATAGAGAAAGAAAGTCTATTTCATGCGAAAGCACAAAAGCAATCCAAAACATGGAAATTAACGCATGGAAAGAAAAGCAAAACTCATCTACGTACAGTTTTGTTCGGCCAAAATGATAAAATTATCTCCAAGTATCAACCTTAATCAACTGAATGAGAATGGTCAACTTCTTGAGCCCAACAGCATTGTTCTTTCTCTGGTACTCTTCCACTTCCTAGATGATTGGGAAAATGCAACATTCAAGCATGTACCAAAAGTACTGCAAAATTAAATATATATAATTAATATATCCTCATCCCAGCTTATTCTCTAAACTTGAAAAGCAATTCTTCCATTTGTACATTATTGGAGTAGAGGGCTTGGCTTGTTTTTTGCTTCCAACTTTTCCCGTTCTTTTTAACCTTTAGTTTCATGTTTTCACCAAAACCGAAAGCAAATTCATGTGGGTGGGGTTTTGATTCAGTGGCAGGTGGTTGTCCTTAAAAGATAAAAAGAGTCAAACCTGTTTCAAACTAGTCATATACATATACTTATATATATATATACACATATTTATATATCAGTGCACATAAAATAGAATAGAAAAAAGGACGAGTGAGGTGATTTGAGTGATCATCACAGGAGGTTATACATTAAGATCAGGAGTGTCACGTGTCATTTCTAAGTCTTAATAAAAAAAATTAATATAATATTTACATAATTATAAATAAACTACACGTAAAAATGTACCTGCCTTTTACCAAAATGCTTCTTGTCTCATTTGATACGGATCTCTATCCACGTATTGAAAGTTCACATTACACTTTTTCGTTACATTGTGTGAAACTAGATCTGCATCTAGATCCCAAGTACCCTCTTGCATTATTGTTATAATATGTTTGATTATCAATGTTTTGTACTTGGTAGTCGGTACTTTCATGAATTCTAAGGCCACAAAATGTCAAGACCCACATCCACTGAGTTTTATTGAATGCAGTGCATCTTTAATTTCTTTGCCCCTTATATTATTATAATTAAAAAAACTCATAAGATATTGTATTTTATGTAAAAAAACTATAGGTTAGAATCTTAAGCAGTCCGTGAATAACTGAACAAAGATTTGTCACTGCCATTTAACATTTACCTTTGAATTCTGGTGTGTACATCAATGCATCAACTAACTTATTAACATTGGATTATAAATATCGGATCAAATGTTAAAATGGATATGATATTGAGATGTCTAATTATAGAAATAAATGATATTTTTAATAGAACTAATATTTTTGTTTATTTTGATGATACACGAATACATAAAAAAGAGTTCAAAATTTGTTAAATATGAGATTATAAGATTGCATTCAATGTTCAAAGAAGAATCATTATTTAGATTAATAAATTAAATAAGATAGTTTATATGGGTAGAAAAACGGCTTATATAGAAAGAAGTAATCAAAATTTTAAATCTTATTCTTTTTATAAAAGTATGAAAATAAAATAAAAACCTATCAAATTAAAAAAACATAATTTATAACATGTAAAATAAAATAATAAACATCACGTAAAAAAATACCAAAAGAAATAATGCAATAAATATGAAATATACAGATTTTATTTCATTTTGATTATTTTATTTATATATTATATACCTTGCACTTCATTCTATACATTGAAATACAATAATTCTTAATTAAGAAGATACATAGATCATTAAAATAAAAATAAAAATAAAAATTGGTGGAAAAGGCTTTCGCTTAGTAATTCCATAACTTCTAGCAGTCGAGCTTCATCTCTTCTTTGGAAATGGAATTCTTGCAATGAACAATAGCTGCTTGAATTGCAGCTTGTAATTCCTCCATTGTGCTATCACTGCAATTATAATAAGAAGGAAAAGGAGGACTTTCCACTAGAAGACCACTATTTGTTGGAGATGTCCTCATCGAAGCTGGTGCTGAATATTCACCTCTTCTTCCTCTCAAATCTTGCTTATTCCTCACTGCTATATTCCCAGAAAATGAAGTATATGCCTCTCTATGTAATTCCACACTTGCCCTTCTAGTTCTTTCTCTAAACAATAAAAGGGGCTTAACCATTCTCATGTACTTCTTTACTACATGACTCACATCAAATCTCAACCTCCTCCTCTTCTTCTTCTTATCCTCTTCATCTTCTCTTTCTCTAAAGATAATCCCTTTTCTCCATTTAACTAACCCAAATAATGAAAAAGACTTGGGCTTGATTCTTTCTCTGTTTTTTCCATTGTTGCTGATCTTGCTAATGCTTTCAGAACTGCTAGTTGAGCTACAGTTGCTGCTTTCTTTGTTGGATTTTTTATTATCATGATCTAATAAATTCTTAATAGGTAGAGTAAAACTATCTAAAGAATTGGTAGAAGATCTTGGAGAGACAGGAAGGTGAGAGAGAAGATGCAGAGGAAGCAAATGTCCATGGAAGAAAATGTCATCTGCTGGAGATAAATCAATGGCAAAAGAAGGTGGGTTTGTTTTGGATTTATCTGGGATTTGTGTAGAAGAAGAGTTAAGAGAAATTGTAAAAGAAAATTCATGATTGGGAGATGAATAATTTGAAGGTGGTGAGGCAGAGGATAGCATTGGTGGTGTACTCTGTTTTTTTCCTGATGTAGAACAAGATTGGATTTTTATGCCTTGTTGTTTTAAATTGTCGTCGTCTTCTTCTTCATAAAGAAGTACTACTTTGTTTTCTGAAACAGCTTGATCTCTGGTCTTTTGTTGGTGATGATTATGATAAGCTTCCATAACTGAAAAGATGTTGAAAACTAAAAAGGATCTGAATCTAATCTCTCTTCACTTTTTGAAACTACTCTGGCGAAGAGAAAACGAATTTGAGATTGAGAAGGAAGAGAGAAAAAAAGAGTCTTTTCAGTCAGCAGCTGTACTTGAATGTCTCTAGCGATAAAAAAAAAATTATTGCTTAAGCTTAATGCAAATATCTATTTACATGTACTATTATAATTTGTGATGATACAAGGCAAATGTTGTGGTGGGCGATGAAGGAATGTATGGATAATAATGGGTTGGTAGAGTTGGTATCACAACTCAGTTAATATGTATTAGGATATAAGTTTAAGTGTTAAATCATTAATATATCGTGGTGATCATATCGTTATAATTTGTTTGTAATGTTAATATAATTTATCAACTTTAATTAATAATTTAAAATATTACGATGATTACTGTAATTTTTTTCATGTATATATTTGTGTGCGAAGGAATCTATGAAAATAACACATGGTTACTTAAATTAGTACCGCAATTTAGTTGATAAATATGATGGTGTAGATTTAAATACCAGGGGAAAATTTGAATTAAATTCTATTGTGTGATAATACAATATCTATTTACCACAATAATGAGATTTTTTTTTTTTTATTTCAGAGAGAAGGGGGAATCACTATTATAATGAAACGATAAATTAAGGCGTGTTTTAATAACTAAGATGGGTCCAAATCTTACAGCTATTTGGGACAAGTGATTTGGGAAATGGGATTCACAAAGATCCAAATTTGCTTGTAGAAGGCAGATGGGATCGGCGAGGCATATCATAATCTTTTCATTTAAGAAAATGACTTTTATCATAAATTATCACACCATATAATTTAAATGGATGAATATCATTGCTTTTAAAAATAATTAATTCTATAAATTTCTCATCATTAATCGAATCTAAATATTAAAATTAATGTATTTGCTTATATATTATTTAAGATACATCTCAATCTCAAGTTTAAATGTGTAGAATTACCCTCTTTTATTTATGCTGGGTTAATTTGTTAAGTGTGGCTTTTGTAATTTGAGTTGTTTTTGTCAAAGCTTTTAGGAAAACTGCATGTATTTACGGTGGCGTTTCATCCCACAATATCATCTTTTAAAAATAAATTAAATGTATTATCGAAAAAATATCCTAAGAATTTAATTAGGTTAAATAAATTAGATATTTAATTACATTAATTTTAGATAATATACTAAAATTTTATTTAGTTTAAAAAGTAAATATATATAATCTCTTATTATTCAAACGTCACATTTTTTAAATCTATTAAACCTTTAATGTATTATTTGTCACAATATATGTCCATCTGAATTAAAAATTAAAATATTATAGATTCATTGGAGTTTTAGATGTCAAACTTTATAAATTTAGTAAAATTTTAAAATAACACCTAAAAGCTTGTAAATTAAAGTTTAAAATTAGTCTTCAATTCAACCAAGCATCTTATTATCATAATCTTATTTTTGAAAATAAAATCAAAGATTATGTTCTTATTTAATAAAAGGTAAATATATTGATCTAATTTTTATAACAATACACTTATAATTTTTATATTTAATTTTAAGTAAATCAGTGATTTTAATTGTGAATTTTAATATATGTGTTACATACCATCAAAAAATGAAAGACAAACTAATCTTTAAAATTATTTTTTATATATAAAAACCACTTTTTATTCTTCAACTTGTTATTTCTATAAGTATTAAATTTATCATAAATTTTATTGTGTGTTAATTTAAAATAAAAACCTTTAATTTTTTCAAAAATCTATGATCATGTTATGATTTTTCTTGTAAAATCATTGTCTTTAACATGTTTCAATTCTTCTAGGATAAATCATTTTTATAAATTAATAATGATTAAATAAATATTTATTTATTATTTAATTGTTTTAAGTAAAAAATTGTTCGTGTGATACATGTTAAACTTTTTAATTAAATCTTAATTTTAAACTATTAGTATATTTAAAATTAAATGTAAAAAATATTAATATATTATTATAAAAATATGAATTTATATAAGTTAATTTTATTAATAATATAGGTAAATTTATTAAAAGGAAAATGGAATAAAAAAAGAGAAGAAACCATAGATATTTCCTTATTTATTAATTGAAAATACTATGAAAATAGAATAATAATTTCATAAATTTTGGAATTGGATTTTTTATATCTTTTGAATGATTTTTTTAAAATTTAGAAAATATAATTACAAAATTATTTTTTTTAGTTTTTTTAAAAACTATTTAAATAAATTAATATTTTAATTTAATTTCTTGTAAGTTTTTAATAAGCATAAAGAAAAGAATTAAATTTTACTTTCTTTTTCATCTTCGTTGCAATTTCATTCCATGTATTTTCATTTTTTATTAATTGTTATTACAAATTAATAAACACACAGCCCTATTAAGGAATAATTTTCTTACTAGGTGCCCCTTCCTTAATTGGGAGAATATTATTTATTTTTTAAATATATTTTTTATCAATTAAATTATATTTTTATAAAATATCTATTTTAAAAAATAAAATTGAAGTATTCTAATTTCCCAATAGGAACGTGCGGTAAACGAGGTTTGAAAATTGATAAATATGAGATGCCATGTCATTTCAGATAGGTTTTAGAATTTGTCGTTAAAAGTTTCAGGCAGACGTTCCAAATTTTCAAAACTTTTGATTAACGTAAGATTTTCAATCACGGAAAATGATTGATATAATTTTATTGGAATCAGATTACAAAATTCATATAAAAAAATTATCCAAAAAATGGTTACCACAAATGAGTAAGGATTTATTAAAAAATATCTTAAAAATATCTTTTTTTTAATTTTTTTTTTTTAATAAATTCTAATTATTAATTTAATTTAATTTAATTTAATAAATATATAAATATAATTAATTTCGTTATAACTGTATTCGTTTATATACTATTTTTATCTAAAATCATATTTAATTTTTAAATTTATCAAATAAAAATAAAATTTATGAAAAGAAGAAATCAATCTTCTTTATCGGTTCCTAATTTTCACTAAAGCTTATCACAAATATATATAAAATTATATTATTATATATATAAAATTATTATTTTAATTAAAATAATGATAAATTCATAATATATAATAATATTCGTCTCCCCCCCATATGTCGACAACATTGCACTCATTACCCTCATACGTGTTACATACATTAAAGGGAAAGGAGCAGCCCTGACTTACTAGTTGGGAATTAAAGTCATTAATATTTCACTTTACGAGATATCGAAGAGAACGTCGAAGTGCCCTAAGACCAATAAATCAATATTTTTCTTTGGGCAATAATATCGATTCAACCAAAAAAAAAACAGAAAAGTAGTTTTTTACAGCACCACACATCAGGTACGAAGTTAAACTTAAGTTAAAGGGACTATATATATATTTTTTAATTTTTTGATAAAAACATTTCTTTTATTATATATATAATCTCTTATTTTTTATAAAGCTATATCACAATACTCAGTTGCAAATTTATTATTTGAATATTATTTTTCTTTTATATTATTATATTATGTATTTATTTATATTTTCTTAAAAATTTTATTTTATTATTATACAATTTTAATTCATTTGATTTTAATATGAGTGATAAATATTTAATATTTTCTCATAAATTTTAAAAAAATTACATTAAATAAATCCTAAAATTTATATATAATAATAAAAATAACAATTAATAATATTAAATATGTTAATTAGATGGTGTTTAATTGGATAAAGTTCGTTATGGAACGGTGAATTTTTTTTTTAATATTAAAAATATATATGAATTAAACATAAAGTGTATTATTTTTATGGATATAAGTTTTAAATGTATAATTTTTTATGTTTTCTTTAAATTTTATTAGTTTAGTTTTCCTAGCACTTTCTTAAAAATAATTTATTTTATCTTGCATAAAATTTAACAAATTCATGTTACATTGCATATAATTATTATTTATATCATATAATATTAATCTTATTTTTTTTCACATATTTGAATTTTTTACATGTTTATTATAATTTATGTTGTTCAATTTCTTTTTTATCCGTACGCATATATATTAAATTACATTATTTAGTTTTTTACAACTTAATTTATCTAGTTTTTAGTTTTTATTTTAATTGGATAAAAAATACACATTTGGCATATAATAATTATGGTATAATATTCAAAACCATTAAAATTTATAAATTTTTGGAACATCAAGAATGAATTTTTTTCATATTATTTTATAATAACTCGATTAAAAAATTTATAAATTTTACTATAATCATTCTAATGGTATCAAAATTATTTAATTTTACTATTAAACTTACATACAATGCCTCCAAAATATTAATCCTGACTAAGTCTCTATAGCCCACCGTATACCTTCGACCCTCTCATCCACCCCATTTCACTATCAACTTTTTTATCATATTAATGTTATTTGATGAAAAATTTGGCAGATAATTTTTTTTAGGATATACTCGTGAGCTCTGTTCCTTATACTCTATCTTCAATCTAAGGTATGTTAACGAGTTCATTTTGTCTTTTCCAAGTCTCAAATTTAAGATCTAATCCTTAAGTATCACATATTTATAGAAATTGATACCAACTGAGTACCATTATTAACTTTTTTATCATATTAATGTTATTTGATGAAAAATTTGGCAAATAATTTTAAGTACCATTATCAATATATTATATGATGTTTAATTTATGAATAAGTTATTGAGTTGGTTTTGATATTAGTTAACAATTCGGATTAATTGGGATCAATTTAGGGATTTTTTTTTATCAATTTGTCTTGTTTATAGGTTTATTTAGGTAACTTAAATTGATCTAGTCTGTACAAATTACCACTGTTAGGTTCATTAAGGGGTTTTAATTTACGTTATAATTCAATTGACCAATAAAATCCGAATCGAAAAATAGATCAAACACAAATGAATTAAATGTTTGAGCTAGGTTGGATCAACCTATTAGCCAAAAAATGAAAAAAAAAGACAACATATTAAAATAAAATAATTTTTTCATTCTTTTTTAGTTTTTTTTTTCATGGAATCTAAAGGGAAAAAACTCACTCAATGTAATCTTACTATAAATATTGATTTAAATAGTTGAGATTATTTAATTAAATATAATTATAAAAAATATTTCAAAAAATTATATTAATTATTGATATTTGTTGTATAAAAAGTATTAAAAGACATATATTATATATGTTACGCATACCCTTATCAAAATATTATTCTTCTAAACCCAACCAAAATCATACACGATAATAGATTAAATTTAATAATTTTTTATTTTATTTTTTTATATTATAAATGTCACTAGACTTATAATTTAGTTTTTAATATGAATATGTTTAAAAGATCAAATTTTTTATTATGACATGTAGTTATCATAAAAAAAGAACTAAATATAAATAGCTTGATTATGTAATAGTTATTGATTAAATTTTAATGATATTAAAAAGATTTTTAATATATAAAAAAGATAAATTAATAATTTAATTCAATTTGTTTGGTTTCAATCATTTTATTTATATTTATATTTGGTTCATGTTTGAATCAATTTTTATTAAATTTAATTTGAATTAAAATTTAACCAATTAAAATTCTAACTAATCTAAACGGGTATAAAAAAAGTCAGACGGTGGTGATTAGGCATAATTGGTCCTTTCAGGGGCTCCACACACGCGTGTACATAATGGTTCGATATAGGGAAGAGGGACGTCGGAGGATTTTGTTTGGCAAATACATATAGACTACCTACCGTTAAGGACCTTAGGTCAACATCTCAATCATGGATGTATTATTAATTTGTAACGATTCATTCTCACCATTAAATTTAAAACCACTTTAAAATTAATAATATTCTATTTTCACTTAAGATAGAGAAAATAAGCAAACAGTGCGTAAAACAGAGATTTCGAACTCAGTCTTTGTGTCAAACGGAAACTCCAATGCTGGGGATGCTGCCTTTTTCCAAATCTATTTTATTCTTATTCTGAGTTTATAAACGTGACTTTAAAAAGTAGAATGAGACGTCTTAGAATTCTGAGTCTATAAACTTCGTGAACTGTTAGCAAGCTCTGCATTATTATTAAAATATATGATAATGTATTATTTTAAAACAAATATTAATAAAAAGTAGAGAAATTTTAAAATAATATAATTGATTAAAAATATACTTTAAAAATAATAAATAATACTTAATTACGATTTTAATCATTTTTTTTATTTTAACTAAAAGATAAAACCTTAAGTTTGTAGCAAAATAAATAAATAAATAAACATATTAAGCTATAACATATACAGTAGGGCTCAAAGGCCGTCCCTGCATATTATGGAACCTGTGGTTATCACTAAGATGTCCCACAGATTACATAATAATCTCTTTTATTTCATATTTTCGCATTGTGAATATGCCCGTACGTCCTAACACAATAGTAATCACATGTAGTGTTATGAAATATAGGGTCTGTTTGGCCATCACATTTAAAAACTATTTTTTGTATTAAAAAACAAAAAAAACTCATTTAAAAAATAATTTAATATATTTGGCTAAATTTGATATATTTTTGAAAATTTTCGAGAAAGTGGACGAGGACAATCTCTCCAGGCGTCTTGCAGAGCTTAAGTCTAAAGGGTAAATTGGTTCGTCCAAAATTTGATCCAGGTCATGTTTCTGGGAACGAATTCTCTATGGATCTTATTCTTTTATATATATATATATATATATATATATATATATATATATATATATATATTGCCATTGGGTTTATGACCATGCTGGAAGAGCTTTGCATATGTGTAAATTTAGATAATTTTAACTTCTGTGATGCGAGCTTTGATGTATATTACTGTTGAGAAAAATGTTAATTACACACACATTACACCATGTAACATTGGAAATCAACTTGACCAAATAGAAAACTCACGTCATTATACTTATAAACTCAGGTGTAATTACGAACCTAAAAATTAGTTTGTGAGTTAAAAGATTGTTCAGATTTATAAACAGTACGGTTACGTTACTCTTTGTCGATGTGTGACTTAGCATCCTCCTCTACATCGGTTAGAGTTTGGATTTATGGTACATTCTAAATTTACGACACAAGGACCGATGAGGTGAAGAAATTAAGAGCTTAGCTCTGATAACAACTTAGAGACTCGTACCTAACTTTGAACCAAAAAACTAATTTATAAGTTAGAAAATTATTTAAATTTATAAATAGCATTGTTGTCTTACTCTTTATCAATATAGAACTTAACAATTATGAAACTGACTCTAACCAACTCTAACAAGCATAGCAACATAGCACTCTAATCTTGATGGCACATCACAATTCTCCACCTTGGTATCAAGATATTCTCCACCACGACTTCTTACAGTCAAGCTTTCATTCCAATGAACTCAGTCACATTTACCAAATCCTTACACAATGAGAACTTGTTCACTACTGTCACCGTGGATTGTTAAAAATATTATGATTGGTTCTTTATTACCCATTTCCTTTCATATTTTATATTTGATTGTTATGCTAGCGTCTGAATGATTGTGTAGAAAATCATTGTTCTATATTTGATTGTTATTTTATTTAGATGGATGTAGAGGTTATTGATTGTGAGGATGTTAGTATATGGGGTTCTTTCTTGGAAATTTTTTTTATTTAGCTACCTATTAAGCCGAAAGGGTTTTGATTGGAATGCAGAAAGCAACCCTTTGACTGCTGAAGAAGAGACATGGAAAAACTATATGAAGGTAAAGATAATTTGATAAATTATCTTTAATGACTACTGAAAAAGAGACATGTTAAATCAATATGTTTTTTTTCTCAAGTACATCCAAAAGCAGCAAGAAAAGATGTGATCATTATAATCTATCATGGGACTTACATTTGATAAGTTTAAGGCTAAGGGATTTTTTCATATTGCCTCAACTCTAGATCCATCCAATACTAATGATGAAGTAGACTTGATGAGCCCTTGAACACCCATGAAGTTGTCTTTGATATTGATGCAGATGCATCTAGTTTTAATAAAACAATTGAATTATCAAGCAATATAATAGCTCAAAGAAACGTACCGCATCCACGAGTTTAATTAGAACGCAAAAGTATAAAAGAGTCAAGGTCAAAGCAATATATGGGCTATATGGTGGTTAATGCAAATATTGAGTTTACATTAGCTAGAGTTAGAAGACTAGAAGAAGATAAAAGAAAAGAAAATACTAACTCTATTGGTGAAGATTTCTCTTTATTTTGATGCACTAATTAAACTTCTTTAAGATATCGAAGGAGTTGATAGAATTACTAAGGTGAAAGCACTAGAGAAGTTGAAAGATCCATATTGGAAGGAACCATTTCTTGGTATGAGTGAAGATATAAAAAAGATTTAGGCTTGACTCCTTTTAAACATTTGTTAGTTTTTTTGTTTTACTTTTTGTAGTAATTTGACTCACCTTTGGATTAATTGTTGAAACTTGAAACGTTAACTTGTTTAATTATCTTTATGAAACTTTATAGATATTAAATTATATTTTTTTTCATATTTATACTAAATTTTTATATAAATACTAAATGTATAAGTTTTGATAATAGATGATTCGAATCATGTAAATGATTTATTTTCTAATTCAAGCGGTAATGACGATGACTTCTTTGATTTTTTTTCTTTGTAATATGTGTGATTATATGGAGGATTTTTTTCATAAACTTACACAATGAACTTCGTATTTGAAAGGAGAAGATTCTTTGAAAGATATATTTGCAAAAAATGAAAATATATGTTACTAATTTTTTCGAATGAACAAGAATACATTTTTTCTATCTTTATGAGACATTAAAAGAAAACATATATTTAAACAAGACGAAACATGTAAGTGTTGACAAAGCAATTGCAATGTTTCTTATAATTGTTGGTCATAACTTGAGACTTGTGACAGGCCGTTTTTATTATTATTTAGAAATAATAGATAGACATTTAAATTACTTGTCCTCTTGAAACACTATCATTATTGTCTCATATAGCCAACAATTTAAAATATTTCCTATGTTTTAAGGTAATATTTTTTTTATGTTTATTTTTGTAATAATTTAAATTATAATTCTTAGAAATGCATTGGAGTAATGGATGGTACACATATAAGTGCATTGTGTTGGTGTGTGTTGTGGTGCATGCTACAAACAGTGGCAGACACAAATGCTCAGTGGAGTAAAACATGGAGCAGACAATAAAATTAGTGGAGCCATAAAACATGGATGTGTTGTAATTATGATTATTGTTTAATTCTCGTTTTTTCTTGTATACATATATCTGAACTCTTGTAAAAAAAGATTAGAACAGAGAAATACAGAAATACAGAAATTATTAACATTAACACCAATAAGTTGACATGGTATCAAAGCAGAGTTATTGGTTGTCCTAATGAAAGAATAAGTTACTTGCTACGTTGATTCTGTTCTTCTTTGACTGATTTGGTGTGATATGCTCAACAAATTGTGTTAATCTGTGCATATTTGGTTGATTATTTGGCCAGGATTTGGGGTATCCGTTCAAGCTGCTCGTTGGAGTCATCACAGTTCCTACATTCCATTCTACCTGCTACTGTGGGGCATTCATATTGTTCTTCAGCCCTACAATTCTGTAAAACAAAAAAAAAACAAAATTTTTTGCAGTGATCAGATTGATGATAAAGATGGTTCCAAGTATCGATGAAAAACTGAAAGTGATAGAAGGAAAAATCTGCACGCATTAGTTCCAGTAAACAAAAAAAAAGAAAAAAAGAAAAAAGAAAAACAGCTTCAGTTCCTTTTCTTTCTGTGAACTTTTTTGGTTCAGATTGAGAAATCACAAGCTATTCGTTGATCTTCCATCAGAAGAAGGAAGGCGCTGCTCTTCCAAGAGGAAGCTGCTGAGAAACACAGTCGAAGAAACTGTTGAGGAACTCAGAGGAAGCTGCTGAGGAACGCAGTCGAAGAAGCTACTGAGAAACGCAATCGAAGAAGCTGCTGAGAAATGCAGTCGAAGAAGCTGCTGAGAAACGCAGTCGAAGAAGCTGCTGAGGAACGCAGTCGAAGAAGATGCTGAGAAACGCAGTCGAAGAAGCTGCTGAGGAACGCAGTCGAAGAAGCTGCTGAGAAACTCAGAGGACGTTGCTGAGGAACGCAGAGGAAGCTGCTGAGGAAATCAGAGGAAGCTGTGCAAATTTGGAAGGAATGCAGAGGAAGCTGCGTGAAGTGGGAAGAGGAAAAAATTTGGGTTACGCAGGAAGCTGCGCGATTTGAAAAAAAAATATGTTAGGGTTACGGAATGTTGTATATATAGTGGTGTGTGAAGTGAAAAAAAAATTAGATTTCATGACGGAATCAAGAGATTTAACCACCAATTTCATTTTGGAAGATTTAACGGCAAAAATGACGAAAGTTCTAACCAGAGCTCAGATCAGCTCACAACCTCCGCTAACTGAATCGTCAACTGCTCCTATTAGTATCAAGTTGGGAGGATCCAACTATGCCTTATGGTCCCAGGTGGTGGAAATGTATATCTCTAGCAAAGACAAACTGGGATATATTAATAAAGATTTTCCTCAACCTGCTGAAACCGACCCCTCATTTAGGAGATGGCGCACTGAAAATGTCATTGTCAAAGGATGGTTGATCAATTCAATGGACCCCTCCTTAATTGCAAATTTTATCTGATTCCCAACTGTGAAACAAGTTTGGGATTCTGCTGCTACCACTTACTATGATGGGACAGACACGTCTCAAGTATATGATCTTCGCCGCCGAGTTACTCGTACGAAGCAAGCGGATGGATTAATTGAAAAATACTATAATGACCTTCAAGGGTTATGGCATGAAATTGATTTCCGCCGTCCTAATCCAATGGAGTGTGCGAATGATATACAAAAATACAACTCCATCCTATAGGAAGATCGAGTGTATACCTTCCTTGATGGACTTGATGATAGATTGGATAAAACTCGAAGTGATGTGCATCATATCAAACCATTCCCTACGGTGGAACAAGCCTATGGATTCATCCGTAGGGAAGAAGTCAGGCAGACCGTAATGATCACAGGTGCAGATACTACACCCGGAGCAGTTATGGCTTACAAAGGGATCAAGGGACACCATAATCCGATGCTACCAAAACCAGGAACTTTTTTGGGTAGCAAGAAATCCACGGGAAATCCATCGTCTGCTGACATGAAATGTGGTCATTGTGGAAACTCTAAACACACCCGTGAAAACTGCTTCAAACTACATGGGTATCCAGAATGGTGGAATGATCTTCAAACAAAGAAGAAGAGGGAAGCCACTGGGAAAGCTGCTGTGGCTACCAATACTACATCACTATCCCTTATTCCTCAGACCGAATCTTCCCAAGATCCAGGTATTTCAAGTAAAGCATTTCATACTCGTAGTGATAATGAGGATTGGATTTTAGACTCTGGAGCTACGGATCATATGACATTTGACCCAAAAGATCTCTCCAATACAACTCAACCGAGACGGAGCCGTGTTGCCAATGCCAATGGGGTCACGTATCCAGTTACAGGGGCTGGAACAGTGACTTTATCTCCTTCATTATCATTATCTAATACATTACTTGTACCTTCTCTTTCAAACAAATTAATGTCTGTAAGTCAAGTCACTTCAGATCTTAACTGTGTAGTATTGATGTATTCTACGTTTTGTCTCCTGCAGGATATTCTCACCAAGGAGATCATTGGGCGTGGTACTAAGAGAGGAGGGTTATATTATGTGGATGATCTCAGTTCAGGAAGAGTCAATCACATGCAACACACGGTTAGTAACCAGGAATGACAAATTTGGTTATGTCATCGTCGATTTGGGCATCCATCATTTGGGTATTTAAAGCATTTACTACCGAGTCTATTTTCAAATATTCCACACTCAGATTTCAAATGTGATACTTGTATTTTAGCAAAGAGTCATAGGGCATCTTATCCTATGAGTAAGCATAAAAGTATGATTCATTTTGCTTTAGTACATTCTGATGTTTGGGGACCTTCCCCGGTAACGACATCGTCGGGTCATCGTTGGTTTGTAATCTTTATTGATGATTGTACACGAATGACATGGCTTTACCTTCTTAAACATAAAGATGAAGTATTTTCTACATTTCACTTGTTTCATACCATGATTCAGACACAATTTTCTACAAAACTTAAGATCCTTCGATCTGATAATGGGGGAGAGTATGTTAATCAACAATTTCGAACATACTTGGACAACCATGGTATTCTCCATGAAACCTCGTGCTCACAAACCACACAACAAAATGGGACTGCATAGAGGAAGAATAGACATATTTTAGAAACTGCTCGAGCCTTACTAATCAGTGCACATATGCCTAGTCGATACTGGAGTGATGCTATTACTACTGTTGTGTATCTACTGAATCGCATGCCCACAAAGACCTTACAATTTCAGACTCCATTAAAGGTATTATCCGATCACGTTCCCCTACCTACTATTTTGATGCTTCAGCCCCGCATATTTGGATGTGTTGTTTTTGTCCACCTCCACAAAAATCAACGAACTAAGTTGGATCCATGTGCTGTCCGATGTGTATTCTTGGGGTATGGCATACAAAAAAAAGGTTACCGATGCTATGATCCAATTACTAAAAGAACCTATATTACCATGGATGTCACTTTCCTCGAATCAGAATGGTTTTTTCCATCACCGGCATCCAATTGCAATCTTTAGGAGGAGAGTTATGGTGAAGAACGAAATTGGCTTGATGTTGAAATATTAAACACTAGTAATGATCCAACATACTCGGATCGTGCCAATAATATGGAAGAGCCAGTATCTAGACCTGAGCTTGAACTTCAAAGAATTGAAGCTGAAGTAGTAATTGAATCTCCAAAAGATGAAGTGGTTGATGTACCCCTCCACTCTCTAGTACCCAATGATCCTCCTGCTGAGAATACTCCTGAGGTAAGCTATCCTATCACACCTTTACAAACTAATACTATAGGTACATCTGTTGGTTATGTTTTACCTTTCAGACACAATCGAGGCAAACCTCCAAATCGATACTCACCAGAAAGAGAAGAACGACAATCCAAGTATCCAATAGAAAATTATGTATCTACTCAAAAGTTATCAGAACCTATCAGGGAATTTGCATAAACACTATCCTCGTGTCAAACTCCAAGTAGCATTGAAGAAGCCTTATCTGATCCAAAATGGGCTCAAGTTATAAAAGAGGAATTTCAGGCATTACAGAAGAATAACACATGGGTATTAAGTGAGTTGCCTCAAGGGAGGAAAATGATAGGATACAAGTGGATTTTCTCCATTAAGTATAAAGCAGATGGGTTAGTTGATCGATATAAGGCGAGGCTTGTAGCAAAAGGATATACACAGAAACACGGGATAGATTATCAAGAAACCTTCTCACCTGTGGCTAAACTAAAAACCGTTAGAGTCTTGTTATCTCTTGCGGCAAATTTAGATTGGCCATTGCACCAACTTGACGTAAAAAATGCCTTCCTTCATGGTGATCTAGAAGAAGAGATTTACATGGATATCCCACCAGGATATACTGTTACATCAGGAAAAGAAAATGCTTGTAGATTACAACGAGCATTGTATGGACTAAAACAATCACCTCGAGCATGGTTTGGTAGGTTGAGTTCAACAATGAAGAAATATGGGTTCCAACAAAGCAACTCTGATCATACTCTTTTCCTAAAACATCGATTAGGGAAGATAACAGCTTTTATAGTCTATGTAGACGACATGATCATTACAAGGGATGATAAAGAAGAAATCTCTAAACTTCAAGAACAACTGTCAAATGAGTTTGAAATGAAGAATTTGGGAGGACTCAAATACTTCTTAGGCATTGAGGTAACAAGATCAAAACAAGGAATATATCTTTCCCAAAGGAAATATACTCTGGACCTACTGGCAGAGGTAGGACTACTAGACTGTAAACCTGTCGATATTCCAATGGTTCAAAATCATAAACTTGGAGAATATGTGGACCAAGTACCAGGAGATAAACAGAGATATCAACGGTTAGTAGGTAAACTCATATATTTATCTCATACTCGACCTGATATTGCTTATGCTGTGAGTGTCGTGAGTCAGTTCATGCACTGCCCAAGTGAAGACCATATGGATGCGGTCATGCGAATACTTCGTTATTTAAAATCCTCCCCTGGGAAAGGACTTATGTTTTCAAGGAATGGTCAATTGGAAGTCGTTGGATACACTGATTCAGACTGGGCAGAGAATATCAAGGATAGGAAATCAACTGTTGGGTACTTTACTTTTGTGGGGGGTAATCTTGTTACATGGAGAAGCAAGAAGCAAAAGGTAGTTGCCTTATCTAGTGCTGAAGCTGAATTTCAAGGGATGGTCAAGGGAATATGTGAGCTCTTGTGGTTGAAAAAACTTCTAACTGAGATCGGTGTTGCCCCTAACTCTGAAATGAGCTTGTTTTGCGATAACAAAGCAGCCATTGCCATCTCTCACAATCCAGTTCAACATGATCACACGAAGCACGTTGAAGTGGATCGAAACTTCATCAAACAGAATCTTGATGAAAAGATTATTCAACTTCCATCCGTTAGATCAGAAGATCAATTGACTGATATACTCACAAAATCTGTGTCTGCTATTGTTTAATTTTCGTTTTTTTTTTGTATACATATATCTGAACTCTTGTAAAGAAAGATTAAAACAGAGAAATACAGAAATACAAAAACTATTAACATTAACACCAATAAGTTGACACATTGTTTATGGTGAAAAACAAGTTAGTTACAAGAATAGAAAATCCGACTTGACTCAAAATGTCACGTGTGTTTTGCAACTAAGATATTTTGTTTAAATTTGTATATGTAAAGTGGAAAGATACTGCAAATGATTCAAGAGTATTTTTATATGTAGTTTCACGACCATAAAATATTTTTTCTTGACCGAACGAAGGTAACCGAGTATTATATTTTTAAAATAATTTATGTTTAATTTAATTTAAAAATACGTTATTTGAGTTAATTTTTTATGTTGAACAGAAGAGTACTATGTCATTCATTTTGATTTCTATGTATTTTGGGATTTCTTCCTACTTATTGTGCCAAAAGATATATTTGAAGGATTTTTATGGTAGGGCTCGACAACCAAGAGGATGAGAAGAATTATTTAATTATAGACATTCTTTTCTCAAAAACATTATTGAAAGGTGTTTTGAAATTTTAAAATCACATTTTAAAATCTTGAAATTAATGACTCCTTACAAGTTGAATTGACAAGGGCTAATTGTAATAACATGTTATACTCTTCATAATTTCATTCACTTATGTGCTCGTAATAATCATTGGTTCATACGATATGAAAATAACGAGCTTGTGATTGATGAAGAGAAAAATCAAATGAAGTATGCAATTGATCTATGTGACGTATTACCCAGGCAATTATAAGTTGTTAACACCGCATTTCTCATCAAATGTGGCAGGAACATGCTCCTAGATGCTAGATAATTGTTTTTATAATTAAATGTTATTACCAAAATTTTATTTGAATTTGACATTTATTAGTAAGATATATTTTTTAATTCAATTATATTAATTATGTAAAAGTTTAAACAATATAAATTTAATTATAATACTTAAACTATTGTAAGCATACAATGAAAACAAGTTTTTAAAAATAATTTGTTCAAACAACATGAACAATCATGTTTTTGTTTTTTGTTTTAAAAATATTTTTTTAAAAATAATGACCAAACAACTCATTATTTGTAAAAATTATAGGAAAATATTTTTAGAATACAATTTGAAAATATTTTTTTAGTTAACCAACCAAACAAATCCATAGATTTAAATCTATTTTTTATTATTATTGTAATTCGATATTATTTACTTAATTAACTTTAAACAAAGTCTATTAGCATGATAGTATACACATAACATTCATTTTCAATTTTATATGTCTCAATTATTAACATGATTTTATTTTTATCTCTTTTAAACAAATGCATCATATTTTTAAATATGTAGAAAATATGTCTTTTATGTTATAAAAAAAATATGTATATTGTGTAAAGAAGATAAAAAATAAAATTATATCAATGAAGTAATTATAATAAGTAATTAAATCTATAATATTACAAATATGATAAATAAAAAATTACAAATTCAGAGTACATACAAAAGAGTGAAAATGCTAGAAATAGTATTGTATTGTAAATATCAAAATACACAACCTTAATGCACGTGTTTCATATAAGAAAAATTCGAAAGTAAAACATGCCTATATAGTGATCGTAAATTTATTATTCATAATCCCAAAAGAAAATTCAAAAATCAAAACATCACAAACAAACAAAAAAGAACAATATATATAGAAGACATAAGTCACTGTACGTCGAACTCGTATATATCGTCTTTTCTCTTGTCAGTTTGATGATATAACAATCCCAATTCATTGTTCAGTCACTACCTGGTGTTTGTATTTTCTTTATTGTCTCTAATTTGGAATTGAGACAAGATAAGAGGCCAAAAGAAATTGAGTATCGTCCGTTGCCTTTTTTTAATAAATTTACCACCATCCATTTTGCAATAACTAGTCCAAAGAAACAGCAATCAAACACTAAGCAAATCCTAAGCACAAATAATATGGTCCAATATGCATGTGACAGATATTTTATCCTTTCAAGGAATAGTCATTCTCGTCCGGCGTTCTTGAAATTGATAACACATTAACACTAGACAACGCCAACTTGAACCATGCATATATAGAAACTTGACAACCGATGATTATCACTATAACAATTCAAGAAGATAAAAATTAGACCCTACCTAATTCAGTAACTTCGCCAAGGTAAAGCCAGTTGGATGATAACGAATATACAGTAAACTTTACTTTAAATTATTTAACATGTCGTTTTTATTCAGTATATAAAAATAAGGGTATTTTTCGTAAGCGATTTTAGAAACTAATTCATATTTATTAAAAATATGGGTTTGATTTTATAAACTAAAAATTAAATATAATCAAAAATTAATTAAAATAAAAACAAAATATAAATATTCGGGAAAAAAATTATAAGACTATTCTCTAAAACTAACATATATTACAAATCAACAAAAACATAATGTTTTCTTATTCTTTGTTTATAATAATTTAGAAAAATTCACAAACATACAAATATTCACTTCTTCTTATAGATTTATTAAATTAAACAAACTCTTTATCTAAATTCTTTTTAATATACTATTTAAAATAAATTCTCTAAATTTCATTATCAAAAGCATTCAATTTTAAAGAAATAAATTGAATTAAAGTTAAACACAAAAGTTCAGTTTAATTTTTTGAGTATTAATTATTATTTTAAGCAATTAATCACTAATTATTTAAATTGATCAACTAAATTGATTAACGATGAATTAATTTAATTATTTAATTGTACCCTTAAATCATCAAATAAATTCATACAATAATTAAAACTGAGAATTAATACATAATTAAAATATTACAGATCTTATCAAATATTCCAATTAATATCCAAGATTTTGAAATTATCTACTATCAATTATAAAATTAACTATTCATGACAAATAATAAATTCATAAAAACAATAAAAGAAAAGTTAATAAATATTAGGATTTTGTTATTAATTCTACGTTTCAACTCATTTATTTGCTTCTTAAATTCTCTTTTTCTCAATTATTAACTCCAATTTAATTCTATAATTTATTATTTTTATTTTTCTCTCAATTTTCGTGTTATTATGATATTGCTTGTATTTTATGAGATATTATTTTATATTTATATTAAAAAAAATTATTTGTTTTATATTTTATAGGAGTGGAACAATATAACGCTAAAAGAATCATACGATTGCACCACCGGTCAAAGAATGAGATAGACCCGCATTTTTTTTAAGTGCATCCACATTATTTTTTAAGTTAATCTGTATATTAAATAAAATCATAAAATATCTATAAAAATCTTTAAAAATTAAAAAAATTAATATTTTTTTAATAAATACAAAATAAATAATTTTATCTCATTATAATAAAAAATATATATATAAATATAAATAAATTGATATAAAAAAAATATATAAAATATCATTAATCAAACTCTCCTCGCACTTACTCTTTGCTAGTCTTTAGCAAAGTCAACACCCATAATTAAGAGAATATGTTTTCTTATATTTTATCTCGGGAACTATACAATATTATGGTTTTAAATTCTAATAAATGTTATATATTCTTTCTAGTCATTCCTTTGTTACAAATATTGTATACTAATCATACTCAAATTGTGTGTGTGATGTAGTATAAATTTGTTATAATTAGATCATCTAACATAAATAAGTTGAAACATTATTTCTTCCTATAAAATATCACTATTTTTTAGCGTTGAATTTGATACTATAGAATTTTTCTTAAAATTATATCTTCATTCAACAAAAGTATTCCTTAAAATCAGAAGGTCTTTCATTTGATTATGATATGTGGCTATGTTTATTGGTTCAATCAAATAAAAGAAAAAAATGGAAAACAAAAGTTTATGAGTCCAAGGAGTAATAGAACTATAAATAATACTATCATAAAATCAATTATGTCAATAAAATATCATTATTTTGTATCCAAACATCATTATTCTTCTTTTTTCTTATTTTTACCACCTTTTGTTAATAATACATAACCATTTTTATATTTTTTTCAATTTGTCCTCTTATTTTATACATATATATAATACTTTTTTTGTTTTTTTTTTTTGTAAACATATTGTAGCAAGGGTTGTTTCTGTATGTTAGTCATTCAATCAATTATAGCATAATTGACACTCTTAAATCTTATTATAGTCTTAAAGTATAGGATATGGTCAATGTGTTTAGTTCAAAGAGTAAGAAGTGTGTATAAATAATTGATTCATGTAGGCTCAAATTTGTTCTCTAAAAACGTTGTTCTTGGAAGAACAATAAAATTAAGGGTAGTATAATTTAGCCCAAAAAGTTAAATTATATTGTCTTAATCATTTTTTAAGAAATATATTTAATATTCGCCTTGATAAACTTAAAGAAAAGTTCTAGTAATTTATTCTTATTTATTAAAAATATAGCAAAGTTCTAAGTGAATCATAACATTTTTCACAAGGTCATGTATCAATTTAGCTATTATACATGTAAATTATGAGCAAAATTATCATAAAGTTACATACACTTATGAACAAGGTTAATGCTCTATCAATATTGAGTATCTTTTTTAACTTAACATTGTTTAGTTAATTTCATCACAAATGCTAGAAAACAAAGAGATAACATGTGATCAATTACAAGCCCATTTATTAGTCTTAATTATCCTAAGAAATATAAAAAAAATACTAAAAATGAAAAAAAAAATACTACGTAGAGCATACTAATTCTAAAACATGTATCCTAAAACATGCTAAACTAATAAAGCAAAAAAATAAAAATAAAGATAGTGATATTTTAACACCCTCTCACATGAATTCTTACATTGTCCTCAATGTAAGCATATGCATATATGTAATATAGAAATAAGTAAAAAGTAAATTTGGTGGGTTGTCTCCTATAAAGCGCTTGGTTTAACATCACTAACTCGACGTTGCCTTATATGTTTCTTTAACCGTCCAATTTTTTTGGTTCATGTAGACTCACCTCTTCTATATTGACTGGTGCAAAAGGTTCATAGTAAGGCTTCAATATGTATCCATTAACTTTGAATTCTTGGATGCTACTTGGGCTTTCTATTTCAACTACACCATAAGAGAAAAATATTAGTAATAATAAATGGACTGACTCAACAAGAATGTAACTTACTTGGAAATTAGTTTATCATGAATGAAATTAGAAGACTTTATCACCAATAGTGAACTCTTTCCTCGATATTATACTATCATAAAATGCCTTTGTTTTATCTATGTAAACTTTTGAGCTTTCATATGCATCATTTCTAATTTATTTTAGCTTATTTGTTTGTAGTTTTCGATGTCTTTCGGCTTGATCTAAGTTCATGTTACATTATTTCACCACCTAAAATGCTCGGTGTTCTAACTCAACTAGTAGATGACAAGGTTTACCATACACCAACCGGAATGACGACACACCAATTGGCATTTTATATGCAGTTCTATATCCTTTTGATTGGGTTTGATTGTCTTTTCAATGATGTACTTGATCTCTCTATTGAACATTTCAAGGTGTCCACTTGTTTGAGGGTGATAAAGAGTAGCAACTATTTGGTTGAAAATTGTACTTTTTAATTAAGAGTCAAAAAGTCTTATTGCAAAAATGTAGTTCACCATCACTGATGATAGCTCTTAGTGTTTCGAACCTAACTGTTAGTGTTTTGGATCCTCATTAGCTAGACCTCGAAAAGTAGGCAAGAAATGAATCGTACCAGACTTCAATTCAAAAACATCACTATTGTCATTGTATTGAATGCATAATGGTTGTTTATCAAAAACTGTGTTGTCATCTCCCTAATAGTTTGATTGAGATTATTTAGATTCATTTCTACGTGTATGGAATGATCTAAATCGTCATATGTGTCGCTTGAACTTAGAAAATCTGTTTGAATTTCTTATTCAAGAAATTGTGAATTTGATCTAAGATTCACAATTTCTTTCACCGTAACTCTAAAAAGCAATTAAATATTATAAATAAATTAAGTAAAAAAATACAAATATAAATAAACCAAAATAAAAATAAAAATAAAAATAAATTCTAATTTTTTAATTTTTTTTTAAATATTTGTAAATGAAATACTTAAAAATAAATAAAAAGTAAATAAGTATTAATTTAACAAAAAAAAATTGACGATAGGATGCCAAAAATTTGATGCAATCAATTGAAACCTTACCTTAAATTGTTTAAGATGTTGTTATTTAGTATATAATAAGTAAAAGTCTTTTTCGTAAAGGATTTTGAAAATTGACTCCTATTTATTAAAAATGAGGTTTGGTTTTGTAAATTTACAAGTTGAATATAAAAACTAAAAATTAATTAAAATGAGAATAAAATATAAATATTATGATAAAGATTGCGATAAACAAATAAAAATATATATTATATTTTCCTATTATTTGGTTATATCAACTTAGAGAAATTCACATACCTAAAAATCTTAACTTTTTTTTACAAATTCGTTGAATTAAATAAGTTATTGATCTAAAATATTTTTAATATATAACCTATAATAATTTTTATAAATTTAATCTATCAAAATAATTCAATTTTAAAGAAGAAAATTAGATCAAGATTAAACACACAAATTTGATTTAATTATCTTAAGTATTAATTATACTTGCAAACAATTTATCACCAATTATTTAAATTAATCAAAAAATTATGTAACTAATCAACTAAATTGATTAAAAATGAATTAATTTGATTATTTAATTAGATAAAAATCATCAAATAAATTCATACAATTAAAAATAAAAATTAATACATAATTTAAAGAATAGTTAAATAGAACATTACATATCTTATTAAATATTACAATCCATATTTAAAGTTTTGAATTCACTCATAATAAATTATAAAATTAGTTATTTATGGTAAATAATAAATTCAAAAAATTATTCATAAAAATAATAAAAAAAAAAGAAATAATCTTAGGTTCTTTTCTTTAATTTTGTTCTTTTAACTCCTTTAATTGAATCTTGAATTATATTCTTTTCAATTATTTCCTCCAATTTAATTCTATATTTTTTATATAATTTCAATATTATTTATATATTATATGATATTACTTTGTATTTATATTAAAAAAATTGATTTATTTTAAAATAAAAGTAAAATTGATGAAGCTCAAATCACTTGGCAGCGCCAAAATCCTGTTGAGAATATACATGTATGGAGTGGAACGGTGTAATGCTAAAGGAGTCACACGGTTACACCACGTGTCAAAGAATGAAATAGGCACTAGTGTCGTAATTTATATTGATTTACTAATTGCATTCACCATCCTTTTTTTTCTGTAAAATAAAAATCATAAAAATATATTAAAAAAATCTTTAAAAATTTAAAAAATTAATATTTTTTTAATAAATATAAAATAAATAATTTTAACTCATTATAATAATAAAATATATATGAATATAAAATAATTAATATATAAAATACCACTTATCAACAAATATTCTCCATTAATGGCCATCAACTTTGTGAGTTTCTGATACCGTAGCAAAATGTAGTGCAAATATAAGAGCATCTACAGATAAGAAATTTGAACTGAGGATACAGTTAACGAAAATGTTTCCTGGAAAAAGAAAAAATAATTTTTTTTCCCCCTATTCAATTTGAAGGTTTCCCTCCTTGTTGCAGAAGGATCAAATACAAGGGATAATTAAAAAAAATCACTCAGAAAGCTGATCAAACAAGAACCCTACAAATAAACGTGTATAAGACCACACCAATAATATAATAATAATATTATATCGACTGAACTCGCTTCACTGAATGTTAGCTCTATGACTTGGAAATGTGTGGATACAGAAAGAAAAGTGATTCCCACTAATGCACTGTTATCTCATACAATCGTTCCACGACACTTGTGGCTGGCATTCGCTAATTTACTCCGAGTCAGAAAGAAGAATATATGATAAGTGATAAGCCAGCAGCAGTAAGTGGGATAACTTCTGAATTAGATTGTGTAAAGACAAAAATAGAGATCCAAAGCAGGTCTGAAAGTAGAAACACCATAGTGGACGTAGGCTTGCGAGAAACTGAATAAATTAATATTCGCCAGAATGCTCCAGCTCTTCAGATTACAATCAACTTTGAAATGTTTCTTAGTGCTCTCAAAATGCAAAAATTGCTGAAAAGGGTTTACTAGTCACTTCCACTATTATATCTATCTGAAACCACAGGATTACAAATAATTGAAGGATGATAAATAATCCTCACAAACTATTTGCATGTAGAGAAAGAAATAGAGATCATACCTCCTGACGGTCTTTTCCCTTCCATGGCCTCTTTCTTCTCTTGGCAACTCACACAGAGGAAGGGGCCATCCCAGGGACGCAGTTTTCTAGGGTTAGATGAATCAGCATGTATTGAAATACCATCGCCTGGTTTAATTTCTAATTGACAAACAGCACACATGAACAACTTGAACATGTTGCAAAGTGGATATTTTGTGTCTAATCTGCATTCCACACAGCCATTAATCATATCAAAAGACATCAAACCCATCAAGAAGAAAGGAAAGAAAGAAAAAAAGAAGGGAAAAAAAATATTGAATGCTTTCAAGTCTAAATTCGCCACACAGATAAAAAAAATTTAGCAGAACAAACCTTTCTGAGAGCATGGCAGATCCTTCCTCGTATAATTCTTCTACAACATCTGGCTCCATGTACTCCTTATCAAAATTAGAAGTTGATTCATTTGACTTCTTGCGGAACATTGACTTAAAAACTCCTTTCCCTGGCTTCTTTGGAGGCAAAGGAGCAGCTGGCTTCTCCTGTGGTAAAATATCAACAACAATGCAAGTCGTGTCATCTCGAAGGCCCTTTGCCTGCACTGCTTCCTGAAAATGTAAAGGAAAGGATACAAAAGAGTAAAGAAGAAAGATCATAAAAATTGGTCAGATGTTGGTCAGAAAGGCCATGGAGATTATGCCAAAGGAAGACCACAAAAATAGATCTATTGGTCAGATGAAAATGTTATGATCTATCCATACATGTAGATGTCCATGTATGAACTTTCACACAGTTTTCACGAAACAGATTTTTCATCGATTGGTGTACCTTAACAATTTGTGCCGCTGCAGCATCAGGAAGCATCCCATGACAACAGTCTAGAGCAGCTTCAACACTCAATGAATCCCACACACCATCACTTGAGATGATTAGCCTTCCACCGGCAGTAGACAACTGTAAAAATAATGCAAAAATGAGAAATATAAAAGTGATCATAACAGCCAATTCTAGTTAATTTACAAACTATAATTATTTTATTCTTATTTTTTGGTCAGATATAATTGCTCGGCACGTAATTGTGTCAAATATATGTGTCAAATATATAAACACGGAGCAGAAGAAAAGTACAATTCTTGCTTCCATATCAAGAGGTAACAATAAACATTACACAAATAGCACCATTAACAAAAGTGGTTCACAACAAATGTATACAAAGTAATGCTTATCTTTATCCTTAAAAAACATATGCACATTTTAAGTCTCACTAGGATTCTTTAGCAGAAAGAAAAACATCTCAATATAACTGAGTCGGTAGTAAAGAAAGGACACATACAAAGATGCACCATTAACTGAATCTTAATGGAGACTGATAAAAGGAAGATGAACATTATAAATGAAAAAAGAATTTAACAAGACCTTCACTTGCTTTACGTAAGGAACGGGAACAATGAACTCTCCCACATCAACATCTCCAATGGATCGTGACAGACACAAACCACCAGGCCAACACCTCAAGGGGCCAACCTACGAAAAGGAAAATAGGTATAAAGTATGTTATTACCAGAGTTTGATCAATAAATTCGTAAAATCACAAGTCCATATCCATTAACAGATAGGCTGACATGACCAAAACAATAATTACCATCACCAATATACAAACATGTAAGCTTAGTTTATATCATAATCCTAATGGATTTTGTATGTTCCAGGCTTCCAGCAAGCATACCATCATTAAGAAAAACATATTTACATGTGAGGTTCATAAAAGGTAAAAGAGAAGCTATGCAACCCAAAAAGATAAGGGAAAACAGCTATGGAAACAAAGAAACAAACATAACAGCAAAGACAGGATACCTGTGCACCACTACCAGTATTCAGACGACCCACCTCACCCCCACTTGATGTGATACGCAACCTTCTACCAAAATACACAAAAAGAAGCCGAGTCAAAAGAGATGCTGATCTTTAACTGAACTGCAAGCACAATAGATTAGTAACTTACTCCTCTTCGTTGCATTCAAGCCTATGATCTGCAGACAAGTAATATATACCACCTTCAGCAGCTTCAAGTATGCAACGAGAATCACCAACAGAAGCAACAGTTACGACCCACCCTTCAATAATTACAAAAGTGACAGTTGTTCCCGACGTTCGTGCTGAAAATTGAACAGCCATTTATAATATCATGCATAGAGAAAAGCTCAGGAACAAGAACTAAATTGGTGCCCATATAATCTACCTAGTTAAGTGTCAAGTTTGGTATCCCAATGGTGTTAATATAGTATTATTCTTTACATAAGGCTACAGTTTCACAGAAGTAGAAAGCAACAGCTAAGCCATCTCTTTTACAGGAAGTAACAGAAGAGTTGCCATCGAAACTATAGAATGCAGATGTGTGGGAGATATAATTTATTTGTATGTTGAGAGACCGACAACTGAAAAGGTAAGCCAGCCATTGGGATTTATCTTCAAACCGTTACCCACGTTAAATTTTGGAGTTACAAACTTATATCAAAGATGAACTCAATTGATAACTAAGTACCTTGATTTGTAATGGACAGGGCATATAGCTATTATGACACAGCTTGGTGCTTCCTTTTGTAAGTGTGTTATTGGTGTACTTACTACAATTGTAATTGTTACATATTTAAAGGTAAAATAATGCTTCTTATAATGAATAAGAACTGTATACCTTGATTAATTAGAAAATAAAATAATTAAAATATTTTAAGAGTTAACAGAAATACCCTTGTTCCTCAGAACCTTTACCACACAGCAAGAGTACATATATGTGTAACAACAGAATACAGATAACAGGAAAGTATATTTTATTAATACCTCTAACTTGAAAATCTTTGTCTGTTTTGACAAAGCCTGCAACCAAAGCCCGTGGGAGTGCTGCTACCCATTCATCTCTATTAAGATCTGAGGGAATAGCACTTAAAACATTATTTAAGAGATTCTCCTTTGTGTAGATAGCAGCTGCTGATCCATTATGTCCATCAAATAGCTGCAAATCACATAGAAATCGCCAAGCTGTGAGCTTTAAATAATCCGTACACAATATTGTTGAGTTTTTACACCAATAAAAATTTAGAATTTGCAAATACCTAAACTGAGAAGGAAAAATAAGACAAAAAAGGCAGGCAAAAATAAGTATTACACTGACTGAATAATGGTTTGCCCAAAGTAAAGAAAGAGTCCACCTCAAAAACGCAATGATTTCAAAGCCGTTTTCTGGATTTATATATAAGAAATCATAGAATATAGGACCCAAATTGCAGAAATAGATATAGACCTAATCAACAAAAAGGATACCAGCACAACTTGGTTTATTACCCTGAAACACCAGTCACGAATCCAACATATTTTGACAGTTGATAATTCTAGCATATTTAATCAATCATCTACTTTGTAGAAAAATTACTGTTGACGCTTATGGACTGAGCAACACGCATTTTACGTCTCTTAAAGGAAACTTGATAAACGTATGTCACAGCTAGTGCATCATGCCTAAGCACGTTAGTTGATGACATTTTCTCATTGATGAGAACAAGAAAAAACCCATTGGTTCCTAACTCCAGTATAGATTGCCTACAAGCAGCAGCTATGAAAATTAACAGACAAACTCACTTTTAGCTAAACACCAACATGTATACTTTAAACACAAATTAACCAGGTACCTACGGAGGCCAATAGGTCCAGATGTCTAAAAAGAGATGTAGTTACACCTCTTATGAATACCTCCATAGACATGTAATTATAAAATGCAGCAGGTACCAAACTACAAAGAAAACGCAACCAGGCAGAATCCATGTTTGTTCATACTGAACAGAAATTCGCTACAAACACAACATACCCCAAAAACAGAATATGTTGACACACCATCCCCAACCACTCTTTCACATTCGGTCTTGAGGAAAGTGAGATCTTCCCCTTTCTTGCTCTGGTTTGCCTGACCGTGTACAATTTCTGGTGGCTCAACCCTCTCATTGGTCAATTCACGCTTCAGAAGTACCGATAATGGGACCGTTTGATGTTCATTCCTCGATGACATTGTCTGTACGCCAGAAATCCAGCAATTTCAAAACAGAAGTCTATCCAAAAAAGAATGCAAACACCTTCAATCCTGCATCCGCCACTAACAACCAAAGTTCCTGCAGAAACCAAAAGCATTCGTCGGTCAAAACAAACAGTATCAAAATTTGTTTTACATGGCACTCAAATCATGTAGATCACAAATAATCCATTAGAATATCCAAGCTAACCATATTGCCAGGATGTTCAAAGCATTTCCCACTCAACGATATTGCCGTTGATTGTTAAAACGTATTTTAAAATTTTAAAAAGTAAATTACAAATTGTTTTAAGAAAAATCGACAGAACGCTATCAAACGAAACATATTGTAGAGAATCGATTCAGAAAGAACGGGAAAAAAATCTTGAAAAGCAACCTCAATGTGGATGTCGATAAAAGGTAAAAACAATCCAAAATTGCGAAGAAAAAAAACTACAAAATAGAATCAGAGGAAATTTAAGAAAAACAAAAGAAAGGGAAAATTACAGAAAAAGGAGTATTGGTGGAGGGATTATGGAGATTTAGGCGCGAGAAGAAATAAGGAAATGGATTAAACGCTTTGATCGAGAAACGCGGATCCCGGAACCACGAGCCTGCAAAAATTCTATCATCTTCTATTCTCTTTCAATGTTGTTTGTTCAATACAAAAACAAACAATAACAAAATAAAAAGTAGGAATAAATTACGCTCATAAATAACAAAAACCGTATTTCTAGCTGTTATTTTCTCTCTTTTATTTTTTACCTTCCCTCACTCTAAATTCCTTTATTTGAACGAAAAAAAAGTTTACAAATAACATTTATAAAACTCTTAAAATTATTATGCTCCGATTAAACATTTTAGGGAAGAGGATTATTTTTTATTTGTTTTTTATCAATTAACTATTATATTTATTTTATTTATTTTTATTTAATTATATCACACGTTTAAATAATAATAATAAATTTAAAATATAAATATATTACTTAATATTTATCACTTAATTTGTTTAGTTATTGTGATGTTATTAGATAAATTTAACTTATTGATATAAATAAAATAAATTTAATAACTAGATAGTATATATGAAATAAATGTAATAATTCAATTTCTTAGGTTATCTTTATTTTATTATAAGAAAAGTCTATTTATTATTGATAAAAACAATCAGATTCATATAACTTCTAAATTTTGTATAATATATAAATAATATAATTCATCTAATTTTAAAAAGTTAAGTTCTTATATACGTAAATTTTATATTATTTATAAAAATTACAATAATATAATTTTAATCAATACGCAATATTTTTATATATATTAAATATAATTATATCTAATAAAAAATTATCATATCAATTATAATTATAATATAAAAATATTATTTATTATAAACATAAATTCTAGTAATACAAACATTACAAACATTATATTGATTAATTAATTAATAAAGTTAAATATGACGAATTAAATTATTAAAAATTAAATTTTCTATGGATTTTAAAAAAATATTATTAATTTAAAATAAAAATATATTAATATTATCTAAATTAAAAAACTAAAAATATATTAAATTATTAAAATTATCTTAAAAACTATAACAAATTTGTAGTCCTATGAATAAATTTATTTTAAACATTTTTGAACTTTTTTTTATCTTCATCTAGATTTAGTTATTTTAATTGATAATATGATAAAATTTCTATAAATTGTGATTATTAATGACTTAATTATTTAATTTTTGAATCATAAATAAATCTAAAATAATAATATTATATTTTGAATTAGATTTTAGAAAAATACTTGTAAAACATATAAAAATATATTTCACCATCAATTAAATTTATATGAAAAAATTAATACATTAGATTTAAATTTACGTGAAATAAAAAAATCATAAAATAATTCTCATGACATTTATTCAATTCAAAACCCACCATTCCTTTCATTCGGCCATTGGAGCCCTTTTTTTTCCTCTCAGCTTGGATATCGGCTGCGGGCTGCCCTCTATGTCTGTTGTGCTTAGGGAGTTTAAGAACCGTTCAATCAGGCTAATTCTTTTTTCCAAAAAATGGCCTGTTGACTTTGTATTCACTACTCAATGGTGAATTGTTCTGGAATAAATTTTTTAAAATAATAAAAACAATATTTTAAAATTTATAATTATAAAAATTTTATTTTAATTATGATTTAATTAAAATTTATTTAATATTAGTTTTATTATTATAAATTTTGGGGCTCTTGCTCTAGCGGAAGTAGCCATCAATAGTCAACACATAAATGAATCTAAAAGGTCAAATTGACGGAGTCATACTCAGATGCATTACCCTTCATGGACGAAAACAAGGTTCATTATCTTAGGATTACTTCAGTTTTATTTTTAGTATTTTTTTATTTAGATTTTTAAAATATTATTTTAGTTATATTTTATTTAAAAATTATACTATTTAATTAATTTTTTCACATATATAATAATATACATACGATATTCAAAGATTATATTTAAATAATTAATTAATTATCTCAAAATATTACTTAATTAATTTATTATCAAAAAATATCTTATAAATATTACACATGTATTATTATATATGTAAAAAACTATCAATTAAATAAAAATCACATTAAATTAATATTTTTTAAAATGAGAATAACATTATGATATCATATCAAAAAAAGATACTAAAAATAAAATTATAATATTAACCTTATATAAGAAAATTTTATAATATAATATAAAAGAAAATTATAGGTATATTTTTTTAAATTTAATATTTTTTAATTGAAAACATTAATATTTTAAAAATTAAATATTTTATTGTTTAATTTAATATTGTACAGGGTTTCTATTACGTTTGTTAATGAGATGAGACGGGATCAGAGACCTTCTCTCCGTCCATAATTTAAAATTTAACTACCATCTTCGTCTAAAATCCTTATCGAGGTATAACATGGATTTCTAATGAAAAAAAAATCCATAAACAGGCAACAAGGATCTAAATATTATTTTAATTTTTAATTTTTTTATAATAAATGAAAATTTATATAAAAAAATTAATAATAAATATTTTATATTAAAAAATTAAAATTTTAAGTTAATAAATAATATTTACATAAAAGAGAAATATATATATATAACAAGAAATACATAATCATTTTATATTAAACAAATTTGATAGTATCTTATTAAAAATTAATTTTAAATAGTAATAATATAAATTATAAAATAATTACAAGATTTTAAATTTTTAAGTTTAAATAAATATTTTGAATTATTTTTATAAAATAAAAGTTATGGATCTTTTAATAGAATAAAAGATAAAAAAAATAAAAAATATATAATGTATTATTTATTATTAGTTTGAATTTAAATATAATTATATCTATAAATAAATTAAAAATATTAATTTTTTATATATTTATTATAATATGATATATAATTTCGAAGAATGATAAGAATACGATAGTTATTCTCTGTCTTGTGGGTTATAAAACATGGATTTCCGTTTTCCATTTCCAATATTCATTTTATTATCCTCATTTTCATTTTTAATAGTATAATCTTCGAAAGTGTTTGCCCCGTGGAGGAAAATCAATGGATAAATCTACCTTATTTTTTTACATCATATTATGTATTAAAATTATTATAAAAAAATTAAAAAAAAAATTTATTTTTAAATAATAATAATATGTTTCACAACATAAAAAATATAAATGAAAAAATAATACAAATTTATGTCATTAGCTAAAATACAAATAATGTTGCATATATATTTGTAATTATATTTGTCTCAACATGGTATAATTTGTATGAAAAATGAATAACTTATTTATTTTTAAAATTATTTATACATATAATTTATATGAGTAAAAATATGTGTATAAATTTAGTGATATCATTATTTCAAAAATATAAATTTACTTATTCGACTCATAGTAGATATAAGTGTAAAACATTTGTTAATTATTTTTTCTTTTCAAACCAATAAAGGGAAATGTCTGGATAAAAAAAATATTTAAAAAAACTAACTGTTACTATACTGAAAATAAGAACAATAATATTTTTTTATGGGTTAGAAAGATAGAACCCACTCCTTTACCAGAACCAAATTCACAATAAATATGAATTTGGATGATTTATACGTGGATTTTTTTGTTCGTATGACATTGACACACTTTTTGTTGTTGTTGTTGTATTTAGAGTAAATTTACGTAAATAGATACATTTACAACATTGATTGTAAAACAGTGATGAACACGTGGACTAAATTATTTTTTAATGATATGTCAATATTGCAACCCAAGGAGACAACTCCGAATATATATCATCGGATAATATTAATTAACCAATGGCTTTAACCGGTTATTGTCGGTTAGTAAATTGATATAGTGGGATTCGATCCTATTTTTTCTATCTTAGGAGAGATACTCAAGTAACTGAATACTATTATTTAATTTAAACACCACATGTTATCTAACGGTTCATGAGTTTACACGACATAATGGTTAATTAACAAATTAAGCTTTGTTGAGTGAAGTACTTATACCGTATAAATTGACATCCTTATTTCTTTAATTTAAATCTTATTAAATAATTACTCATATAAAATATAAGTTAATTTATGTCATATTTATATTTATTTATTAACCAAGATCCTCATCTAGAGCTGCAATATATATTAAATATGGAAATATGATATAATATTTTAATTTATCTAAAAAATATTAAATATATAAATTAAAGTAATTAAAAATATTTTCGTCAAGTGAAAGATAAAATGAAAGTTTTATCTAGATACTCAAGGCAATTAATAATTATAATTTACTAAATTTAATTATTGATTATTTTTCTTTAAAAAACATATATTTTTTTTTTTGAGAGAGAAAAAGATGAAGGTCTCGTTGGTGTCACCTAGCTGGAAGATATGTGATAAATTGACGTTAAGAGTTAAGACCATAGTGGGGTCCACATAACGTGGGCCAGCGAGATATTTGTTTTTGGGAAACCTAATCCTTTGACTTTACTTGCAGTAGCGCGAAATTCTCGGCGCCAGTTCTCTAACAAAGATATTAACTTTCAATTATTAAGAAAAAAGGATGGGTTTTACGTTATTTGTTGTTGTTGTTGTGTATACATAATATTTAATATAAATTTTAAAAATTGATAAAAAAAATATTTTTTTTATATCAATGAATACTTTTAAAGATATTTTTATTAATTTTAAAAATTTATATTAAATATAATATGAATTAAAATTAAAAGGGATGTACCAATAGAAAAAGGAAAGCGGTAACTTTTAGAGTTAGAATTATATAACAGCCAAGTAGAGCGCGTAGAAACACAGCTGAGAGAGTATCTTTCAAAACTGTGATTATGAAGTTATGATTGCCTGTAAATATTCGAAATGATTGATGCGCGTTGAAGATTGGTGCCTTGGGTAGAATAACGAATATCGGTCAACTCCGCGTGAGGGTAGTGAATTTGATCAGCTAGCTTAAATAAGAAACAAAAATGGCTCGGTGGCTTGTTAGCCGGCTATGAAGCCACGGACACACAGTCAGAGCCAGAGAGTCATATTCTTTATTTGACTATTTGATTATTATTTAAAGAAAGTTAGGAGATAGAGAATCATAGATCATTGCATGTTCGATGGATAGTAATTCCACATGTTCGATGGATAGCTGGAACTTTTAGACTGAAGATGTGTTCCTATCATCAAAACAACTATCTGTTGCCCAATTAATCCAATAATAAAATTTCAGGAAGAAAAATTATGTTAATTATTATAAATTATAATATTACAATTGATGTCTCAAAATTTGTTAAAAAATAGATTATTTTATTTTATTTAATAATTAATTATCATATTAATTATAGTTGTATTACCGTTTATAATATAAAAAATATTTTTCGTAAAAATAAAAACATATTGTTTTGCTAATTTAATCACTAATTTTCTCAACGTTACAATGGCTAATCTGTAATCTGTACTCTGGCTTTGATATTTTTTTTTCAACATGGTGTATTTTAGCCATTGGTGAGATCTTTTTGTTTTTAATACACAATTGCTTTATCCATTATGCAATAACATCGACACGTGATTCTTTGTTATAAATACTATTTATCAAGTGTATGCATTTTAAGTTTAATATTATTTAAATTAAATTATAATAATTTAAATCAATTTAATGTTATTGAAGTGTTATTTTATGTCATTTCAAAAAAAATTATGTTATAATGTTTTTTAGATAACAATTTTTTTTTCATCAAAATATTAATATTAAATTAAATTCTATTATTACTGTTAATTTTATTTAACAAAACAAACATTACTAAAGAGTGTTAATATAAAAAGAAGTCTCCCTAGTAATTGAATATCCATTAATAAATTATATTTAGCTGGCTGTGATTTGGGAAATGGGAGAGGTGAGATCGATCAGGAGATATTTCTTGAATTTTTATTTTTATGAAACACAAAAAATGTACTACCTCTTTTATAAAATAATCTTTTTTATTTTCTTTTCCTTTCAAAAAGACTAATAAGATATTTCAAATAGCTCTTGGATAACCTTTGAAATGCATAATCTCTAGGAAATGCTTGCTGCGAAAGCTGAAACCGCAAATTTACAAGATACATTGAATGAGTACTTCCAACTAACCAACAAAACCTCCCATGCCAAAATGCATATAGCTTACTTTGTTAACTGCAACACGCAGTAGAATATATATATATATATATATTTATTTATTTATAGTAACAAGATACATGAGAAAGAATAATTTGTCTTAATTTATCATAATATTATATCTCAACCGATGTTATATCTTATAAATTTCAACATTTTAGATATAATAATATAATAAATTAGTTAATCCATTCATCAATCATATATATATATATATATATATATATATATATATATAATAATTAAATATTCAAACTACAACTTGTAAGTATAAGTAGAAGCTTGAGAGCCGCACAATTCTGGAAGGTTTTAAATATATAAAGTTCTTCAATGAAGTCTCAAAAGCATAACCTAAATTAATTCATGTGGCGTGTGTTATTAAAAACATTGCCTAAATTAATAAATTCTTCAATCCCACTAGAGTACTATTAAACCTTCCTTTACTAGCGTGTTCCGAACCATTCCCCTAATTAAGAAAATACACTTGAGCTCAGATTAGAGAATCATTGCATTAATATAAAAGTGCAGGTTCGTGGTTAATGGTAATGAGTCTAATGATCGATTTCTTCTAACATATCAAATCTAGCTAGTAAAAATCCTGCGCTTTTTCTGAAAGCTTAATCTTAATTATTGAAATGCTTTCCTGACCCAAAAAGGTGTTATTTTGATAGCATGCATTGGCCCAGGTTTGTTTCATATGTAATGCAGACATTATGAAAACAAGGAAATTCTACAGCTTATTGCATTTAAAACTTCCTCTTGTTTGAGTTATATTTATTGCCGTCAAAACTGAAGCTTCTCTAGATGGAAGCCATGGCAAACTGTACGATGCATGTCCGAGAAAAAGAAGAACCATCATGCCATGCTCTTTTGATGATGGGAAGAAGCAGCCCGCCGGACATTCCTCATTCACCTTATCCATTCATATTTTACCTCTCTTTGAAAGGAATTACATTAGTTTCAATAAATTCATGTGATAGTAGGTCTTTTGCATTCTAAACTCTGTCAGCTTTATAGTTCTATAATATCTCGAACAACAAATGCATTTGATTAAATTGAAGTGTGCTTGCCTTCTTGTGGAAATATCTCGCAGGCTTTTTAACAAATCCAATGACCTGATATCCCAATCTTCAACATGCTCGGGAACACAGACGTCAAGCAGGAGTTTTTGTTGAATTTAACAAAAACTGCAACACAATTCAACAAACATTTTACCGACGCTAAACATTTCTTTTCCAATATACACGACGTCTACCAAAGTCACTGTAAACCATGCAATTCAATCATGGTGGTTGGTGAAATAGTAATTGATATTTGTCTATATAAACAATGTAAATATCCGATACAAATTAAGAAAATATACGAATGAAAACGTTTATTTCTTCCTCTGATTATTTCTTCAAACATTGATTTCTTCATGGTATCAAAGTCAAGTCGTTGCTTTATACAAATTTGAAACTCTTGTTCTCAAAAACAGAGATTTCTTTCTCTGAAAATATTTCTTCTCGTGGAAAAAAATTCTCATTCAAACACCCCTACAAATATCATTTTTGAAGCAGTATTTGTCTCACCTAATTTTACTAGATTACTCTAAACATAATTTTGAACATTTTGGTAAAAATAGAGTAGAAGAAAAGCTCTCCACGCACCTCACGCGCCTCCACGCACCGTCTAGAGGTTGAAGATGATGATGTGTCATTCGGCTCGGTTCGGCGTGGCTGGCTCGGCTCAGCGCGGCTCGATCTGGCTCGAGAGCGTAGTCGGCCCGCAGCACGGTTCGGCTCAGGTCACCTCGGTTCGGCTCAGGTTGGTCCGGCCAGCGGTTCGGTTGAACCCAGTTTTCTCGGTTTTTCACAGTTTTCCTATTTTGGCCGGTTCGGTCCATTTTAAAGGTCTGAACCCGGTTTTTTTTTTTCCGGTTCTGGATTTCTAAAACCGGTTTGGTTCAGTTTTTCAAGTTTTTAAACCAATTTTGAACCAGTTTTGTGGTTTTTTTATCCAATTTAGTATAAATATATATATATAAAAAACAGAAAACAAAAACAGAAACAGAAAAAAAATTTAGTCCTAAAATTATTACACCATTTTCTAGTTTGGTTACCATAATATCATGACAGAGGGTATAATTTCATTACCTATGGAGCAATCAAATCCAGTTGTTGTACAATCTGTTCAGTCTGAAGATGTTTTTAATGCTGGAATTGTTCTTACTGAAACTAATTATGATGTTTGGTCTCAAATAATAGAAATGCATATTGTAGAGAGAGAAAAACTTTCTTATATTCATGACAAAAATTTGCAACCAGAAAAAACATCAAACAATTATAACAAGTGGTATGCAGAAAATCAAAAAGTGAAGAGATGGATACTTATGTCAATGAGTCCAGAAATCATGAAGCGATATTTATGCATACCTACTGCTCTTGAAATTTGGGGTGCTTTGGCAAAAGCATTCTATGATGGAAGTGACGAATTATGGGTATTTGTCTTAAACCAAAAAGCTTTTACTTCCAGACATAATGGAAAATCACTTTTAAAGTATTATGGAGAGTTGACTGAAATTTTCCAAGAGCTAGACCATCGTGATAAGGTGGTCATGAAAGACCCTCATGATCTAATATCATATCAATAGTCTGTTGAAAGACTAAGGATACGTATTTTCCTTGCTGGATTAGATGATGAGTTTGAGCGGGTTCGTGGAGAAATTTTGCGAAAAGAAACTATTCCAGATTTAGAAGATTGTTATTCCTTGATTTGACAGGAGGTAGTACGCTGAATCTCATTGAAGGAAAAATCTAGAGATGTTGACGCTTCCGCCATGATATCTAAAAATCGTTCTTTTTCTAATCAGCAAGAACGAAAGGTGACTGATAAATCATCATTTAAATGTACTCATTGTCATCAAAATGGTCATACAAAAGAATGATGTTTTGAACTGGTGGGATATCCTGACTGGTGGGATCATAATCGTGACTCTCGGAAGAAAAATCCACGGTAGATGTCTACTGCCACCATTGCTGAAACAACAAAGGATCATGTTGCAACCTCCTCAGCACATGTTGGTAAGATGCTTAAAGTTTTTTCTCCTATTTTTAATAATACATAGATAATTGATTCAGGTGCAACTGATCATATGACATTCAATTCTAGACAAATCTCAAAACCATCCTCACATAAAACTGTTTGCACTGCCAATGGTAACACAACCCCAATCATTGGGGAAAGATCTTTGTCTCTCACTAGTAATTTGAATTTAGACTCAATACTAGTTGTTCCCTCTTTAGAGTATAACCTTATATTTATTTCTCTAATAACCACTGCTTTATCTTGTTTTGTTATTTTTTGGCTTGACTTTTGTGTGTTCAAGGACATTCAAACAAAGCAAACGATTGGTCGTGGTGTTAGGCAAGGAAACCTATATTATTTGGACTTGGATTCAATAAACCATGCATTGGTAGCAACTGGATCTAACAAGGATGAATCAAATATATGGTTATGGCATAGAAGATTGGGTCATGCTTCTTTTGGATATTTAAAGAAATTATTTCCAAGTTTATTTTTGAGCTTAGATCTTTCTACTTTAAAGTGTGATGTCTGTGAACTAGCAAAAAATCATCGTTCCTCATTTCCTATAACCTTAAATAAAAGTCCATTTCCGTTTATGGTTATACATTCTGATGTATGGGGTCCTTCCAAAGTCTCTACGTTGGGAGGATCACGTTGGTTTGTTACATTTATTGATGATTTTAGTAGAATGACTTGGGTCTGTTTAATGAAATCTAAAAGTGAGGTAAACGTCTTATTTAGAAAATTTTATAAAATGGTTTGTACTCAATATAAAACACATATTCAAGTTCTAAGAAGTGACAATGGAGGAGAGTATAAAATTTCTAAGCTTCAAGAATATCTTTAATCAGAAGGCATTATTCATCAAACTACTTGTGTTGATACACCTCAACAAAATGGAGTTGCAGAAAGAAAAAATCGACACTTGTTGGAAGTTGTCCGTGCCTCATTGATCGAAGCTAATATGTCATTATCTTATTGGGGAGAAGCAATTACTTCTGCTGCATATTTGATCAATCGGGTACCTTCTAGTCCCATTAATTTCCAAACACCACTACAAGCCATCACTGAAGCAATTGTTGCACCAAATGTTCCCAATTTACCTCCTCATGTCTTTGGTTGTGTGGCATTTGTACACCTACATAAACAACAACGTAACAAGTTGGATCCACGAGCAATACGTTGTGTTTTTATGGGATATGTCATACAACAAAAAGGGTATCGTTGTTATCATCCTCCTACAAAACAAATGATTACTACTATGGATGTTATTTTTCATGAAGATACAATGTGTTTCTCTTCTACACCTGAATTTCAGGGGGAGTACAACCATGCTTAAATTCAGACCCTTACATATAAATTGTTTCCTTATGAAGAAAGACAAATTATATGTGAGGAAAATACAAATAACTTGAATTCAGATGGTAATAACTCTCAATATAGAAAAGACTCAAGGGAAATGGAATCAAGTCCTCATCAACTTCAAGATCATCAAGCAAGTTCCTTACTACCACTAAGTGAGTACGAGTTTCCTTCTCCACAAGCTGCTGATATACCTAACCAATCGTTTACATAGGATGTTCCAACTATTGAACCAACCAGAAAAATACTTCCATCACGTCCTAACAGAGGTATTCCTAAAGCCATGTATGAACCTGAGATTTCTAGTAAAGTCAAATATCTCATGAGTAACTATATGTCTAAACATCGTTTGTCAAAATCAAACGTATCATTTGTGAATCAATTATCTGCTGTATCTATTCCTAACAGTGTGCAGGAAGCTTTAGCTGACCAAAAATGGAAAGATGCTATGAATGAAGAACTAAGATCCTTAGAAATAAATAGAACTTGGGAGCTTGTCGATCGTCCACCAACAAAGAAAATTGTTGGATGTTGATGGATTTTTTCAGTAAAGTATCAAGCAGATGGTATGATTGAACGCTATAAAGCAAGATTGGTGGCAAAAGGATACACTCAAACATATGTGATCGACTATACAGAAACATTTGCACCTGTAGCCAAAATTAACACTGTTCGAGTCTCGGTATCTCTAGTTGCAAATTTAGATTGGCCATTATATCAGTTTGATGTAAAAAATGCCTTTCTACATGGAGATTTAATTGAAGAAGTTTACATGGATTTACCACCAGGAATCAAGAAATCCAAAATCCATGATGAAAAGGTATGCAAATTAAAAAAATTACTGTATGGATTGAAACAATCCCCAAGAGCATGGTTTGGCAGGTTCACAAAGTCAATGAAGGCATTTGGCTACAAGCAAAGCAATTCAGACCATACTTTATTTCTAAAAAAAGAATATGGTAAGATCACTGCACTTATTGTATATGTTGATGATATGATAGTAACAGGAAATGATCTTGAAGAAAGGAAAGCGCTACAAACTTATTTGTCCAAAGAATTTGAAATGAAAGACCTTGGTTCCTTAAAATATTTTCTTGGGATTGAGGTTTCTCGATCAACAGAAGGAATCTTCTTATCTCAAAGAAAGTATGCCTTAGATTTATTAAAAGAAACCGGTATGTTGGCATGTCAACCAGCTAATACACCAGTAGAGGAAGGATTAAAGTTATGTATCAAGGTTGATCAAGTTCCAACAAATAAAGAAAGATACCAAAGGCTTGTTGGAAGGTTGATGTATTTGGCACACACAAGACCAGACCTTGCCTATGCTTTAAGTATTGTCAGCCAATTTATGCATGATCCTAGAGAACAACATATGAATGCAGTTATTCGTATTTTAAGGTATTTAAAATCTGCTTCTGGAAAAGGAGTATTGTTCACTAAAAACTCAGAGTTTTCTAGAATTGAAGTATATATTGATGCTGATTGGGCTGGATCAATAAATGATAGACGATCTACATCAGGCTACTTCACTTTTGTAGGGAGAAACCTTGTAACATGGAGAAGTAAGAAACAACATGTTGTTGCCCGTTCAAGCGCCGAGACTGAATACAGAGGCATGGCACTTGAGCTTTGTGAGGCCTTGTGGTTACAATCTATCTTAAAAGATTTGGGATATCATGCTAAAGAATCAATTAAGTTATTTTGTGACAATAAAGCAGCATGTGATATTGCTCATAATCCAGTTCAACACGATCGTACAAAACATGTTGAAGTTGACAGATTCTTTATTAAGGAAAAGTTAGAAGAAAATTCATTGGAATTGCCAAAAATTAAGTCAGAAGATCAATTGGATGACATCCTCACTAAAGCATTCTCATATCGAGTATTCACAGAAGTTTTAGTCAAGTTGGGCATGAAAGACATCTATGCACCAACTTGAGGGGGAGTGTTGAATTCAACAAACACTGCAACACAATTCAACAAACACTGCACCGACGCCAAACATTTCTTTTCCAATATACACGGCGCCTACCAAAGCCACTGTAAACCATGCAATTCAATCATGGTGGTTGGTGAAATAGTAATTGATATTTGTCTATATAAACAATGTAAATATCTGATACAAATTAAGAAAATATACAATGAAAACGTTTATTTCTTCCTCTGATTATTTCTTCAAACATTGATTTCTTCAGTTTTCCTAGAACCCCGTGAGTAGCTATGCTTGGTAGGCTAAGAAGATGGATTATACCTTATTGGACAGACCCAATATCTCTACCATAATAATAGTCTATTCAGCTGAAAGGTGTTGAGAAATTATGCAAATTCTCGATAAGTTAAATTTATGAGAAAACAAGAATAAAAATAACACATAAATTTGATAACGGAGTTCGGCCAATCTTGCTTACGTCTCCGGACCTGCTGCAGATATTTTTACTGAAAAAAGAGAAATGACACAATATGTTTATAACACTCACAACTCACAATCTACTTACACCCAAGAAAATTACTCTCAATTTTCCCTTACAAAAGTTTTTTTCTCAATTGGAATGAACACTTTAGATGATCAATTCATTACAATTACACATCTATTTATAGAAAAATTCACTCCTTGAATTTCTCATTAAATTAATGTTTCCTTAAATTTCTCCTTGAATTAAGCTCCTTGTTTTACTCCATGAATTGCTCCTTAAATTAAGGAGCTTTATAGCAATCTCCAACAATCTCCCACTTGAAGACTGATTTTAATTTGTCTTCACACCTCGATCAATGCATCAGCTTTTCTAGTCTTGTTACTCTAACAGATCAACTGAAGTTGAGCACAACTTCAATTTCACAGCAAGCTATAACTTGTTGGCATCTCGAGTCTGACAAGCTTCATCATAGCATTCAGGCTCTCCTTCATCAGTCAGCAACATATAGTTCATGTATCTCTTGTTAGACACATGAGGTCGAGAAGACCTTCTCAATACAGGAGTTGTAGTAGGAGGTTGTGGTGTGTCAGACTGTTGCGCACTATTCTGTCCAACGAGTTCCTCTGGCTGAGGACTTGCTACAATTGGTTCCTTCACGGAACTATCTAGGACATCATCTGTATCTACAAATACAAACTCATTCTGCTTTGAGTCGTTGGTGTTTGTTTTATGCATGTCCTTATACATCACTCTTTCATTGAAAATCACATCTCTACTACGGATCACTTTCTTGTTTTCATCATCCCAAATGCAGTAGCCAAACTCATCCTCATCATAACCGATGAATGTGCATTTCTTGGATTTGGGATCAAGCTTATTCTTGCCTTGATCACTTATATGCACAAATGCTACACAACCGGAAACTTTTAGATGTGATAGTTTCACCTCCTTTTTGCTCCATACCTCCTCTGGTATTTTGTGCTCCAATGGAACAGATGGGCCTCGGTTGATCAAGTAAGCTGCCGTGTTGACTGCTTCTGCCCAAAACTGCTTTGGTAGACCTGACTATATACGAATGTTTCTGGCTCTTTCTGTCAACGTTCGGTTCATATGCTCAGCTACACCATTGTGTTAAGGTGTGCTTGGCACAGTTCTTTCCATTCTAATCCTATGCTCATAGCAAAAATTTTTGAGTATGGTGTCTTCATATTCACCACCATTATCTGTTCTGAGTTTTTTGATCTTCAAACCCGTCTCATTTTCCACCATAGCTTTCCATCTTCTGAAAGCCTCAAATACTTCAAACTTATGCTTTAGAAAGTAAACCCATATCTTCCGAGAGTGATCATCAATGAAAGTCATGAAGTAGTGTTTCCCACCAATGGATGAGACAGTCGTTGGTCCCCAAACATCAGAGTGAATAAGCTCTAGCCTTTCCTTCTTTGAGGTTCTACAACTTGTCTGAAAACTGACTCTCTTTTGCTTTCCAAGTATGCAATCTTCGCACATGTCTATCTCTACAGACTGTAGACCTAGAATTTTTCCCTTTGAATGCATAATCTTCATCCTCTTCTCACTCATGTGGCCTAGTCTCTGGTGCCAAAAATTTGGTGTTTCATTGCCTACTACAACTATGATTGAACAACGTGCCTCTACTGTCATGTAAAGAGTGTCATTTTTCTTGCCTCGAGCAACTGTCATTGCACCTTTTGAAATCTTTCAATCATCACCATGGAAGATCGTATTGTAGCCTTCACTGGCCAACTGCCCTACTGAGATTAAGTTCCTTCTTAGGTCGGGAATATGCCTGACATTCTTCAGCTCCCAAACAGACTCGTTCAACTTAATCTTCACTACACCTTTGCCAATAATAGCACATGGTTTATCATCACCAAGATATACCTTTCCAAGGTTTTCGGGGACATATCTCGCGAAGAATTCTTTCTGTGAAGTAGCATGGAACGATGCTCCAGAGTCTAACACCCAAGATTCTTCCTTGCTCTCCAAAGAGCATATCAATGCATCATCCCCTCCTGAGGTGGAAGTAACATTTGTCTCTGCCTTCACCTGTTTGTCCTTCGGTGCACTCTTGCACTGATTTTTGTAGTGCCCGGTTCTTCCACAATTCCAACACTCGATAGTTTTTAAGCTATAGGAATTATTAGGATTCCTGGATTTGGACCTCCTGTCCTTTGATCTACCTTAGTAGTATGTTCTGCCACGTTCATTCCCTTTGGTTGAATTTCTTCCTCTTGAATCTGTATGCAAAATTGAAGAAGTTGACGATTCACTTGACTCTCTACAGTAGCATTCCAGCTTTTTTAGTAGAGAAGAAAAAAATATCAATGCTCGTACTTCTTCATCGAATTTGATTTCCACTGAACTCAAATGGGTTGTGACTGTGTTGAGTTTATTGAGATGTTGAGCTACCGATGCGTCTTTCGTCATCCGCAAATTGAACAAATGTCTCATCAAGTGCACTTTGTTTGAGGCTGATGGCTTCTCATACATATTAGAGAGAGCTGCCATAAAACCCTCCGTGGTCTTTTCCTTTGCTATATTGAAAGCAACATTATGGGATAACGTCAATCGAATAACTCTGAGGGCTTGTCTGTCTAGAAGATTCCAATCTTCTTCCTTCATAGCCTCTGGCTTCTTCCCTGAGAGAGGTTGATACAGATTTCTTTGATACAGATAATCATCTATCTGCATTTTCCAAAATCCGAAATCTATGCCATCGAATTTCTCAAGTTTCATCTTTCCTTCATCTATGGCCATTGCTCCCACTCAAATCTGACTTCCTCCGGATCGTTTCTGAATATTTCTTACAGAAAATTGACAAGAATCACCACCAATAGCTCTGATACCAGTTGTTGGGAAATTACGCAAATTCCCGATAAGTCAAATTTATGAGAAAGCAAGAATAAAAATAACACACAAATTTGATAACAGAGTTCGGTCAATCTTGCTTACGTCTCCGGACCTACTGTGAATCTTTTTACTGAAAGAGGAGAAATTACATAAGGTGTTTACAACACTCACAACTCACAACCCAATTACACCCAAGAAAATTACTCTCAATTTTCTCTCTAAACTTTTCTCTCAATTGGAATAAACACTTTGGATGATCAATTCATTACAATTACACATCTATTTATAGAAAAATTCACTCTTTGAATTTCTCCTTAAATTAATGGTTTCTTAAATTGCTCTTTGAATTAAGCTCCTTGTTTTGCTCCATAAATTGTTTCATGTTTTGTTCCTTAATTTGCTCTTTAAATTAATGAGCTTTATAACAATCTCCAATAAAAAGGACATTGGGTTCAAGTGAAAAAAATTAATTCCATTTGAGTCCATAGCTGATTTTCTAATTAGTTCATTATTGATTAGTTCCATTGTCTCGTCACTTGTCACTTGTTGAATTCTAGCCGAGCTGCTTTCCCAATGAACTCATTCACAACAGCCTTATAGTCAACTGGATAATTCCTATAGTGGCCTGTGAAAATGTCAAAACAAGTCATCTAAGAATTTTGGCATGTTTGTGTTGATAGTAAGACCCTTGTTAATTTTATTTTTATAAATTTGATACATTAATCACATTTTTTAAAATTAGTGGACTTTAATTGTAATATTAATGTTTTTTGGACACTTTAATCACTTCTTAACATTTTTGTATCTTTTGGATTTTTTTTCAAAAAAAAAATCAAGTTAAATTAAATTAAATCTTAATATAACAGAAGCTAGTAGATGTTTGCAGAAGAAAAATGTTTTAAAAAGTTAAAAAAAATTATTAGAATTAGTTTAAAATAACTAAAATATCCACAAATATAATAATAAGTTGATTAAAGATTAAAATGAACCAATTTAAAATAAGATAACTAATATATTTAGTTTATGAAAATAAATAAAGTAACATGAGTTATACTTTTTCCTATTTTGGAACTTAAAACTTATTAAATATAGTTGTGTTGTTCAAAAAATAAAAGCAAAATCGTATAACAACATACAAGTTTAGTAAACTTGTGTGTTGGTTCAAACCAATTATAACAGATATAGGATGAAAGAAGCTAACATCACCTACCTTTCTCTCCATGTTATCGATGAAAAAATGCAATGTCATATGTTACTTGGAATCAGATACAGATGTCAATACGAGTACGTATCTAAGCGTTTGACTTGTTAAATTATATACTAATATTATATATGTTATGCATTGAAATATGAAACATGAAATACAAAATGGGATGTAACTATTGAAATTACTCAAAAAAATAATAATATTTAATGAAAATAATTATTATTATTGGATGAAAAAAAAATAGTTTATAAATATATTTATCATCTAACATATATTTATATAAAATTCTGGATTCCAATTGATATTATTTTTAATTTAAAAAATTCAGTTGATATTTTTATTCTTTTATATTTTTTGAGTTATTAAAAGGTTTTTAATATTTATTTAAAGTTATTAAAAGATTAGAAGAGCCCATATATAGCCCAAGAAATAATTTATAAGGCCTGTATAACACAGCCCAATATACAAGACTCTTTAAATACCCTAGGGTAATTAAATCAAAACATACCGCCACTTTTCTTTATTATTCTTCATCTTCAACTTCTTTTTCTGTCTGCCACAGCTCTTCTTTGTTATTCTTCTTAGATGTTGCAGGTGCCATGAAAGAAAAGTAGTAGTGTGTCCAATATTATTTTCAAGTATCGAACCCATATCCCGTGTCAGGGTCCATGTCATGTTGTGTCAACGCGGACACAACACCCTAAATAAACGAGTCCGAGCAACATAGGCAGTAACAAGCATAGGTGTTCATGGAAAATTAACAGCAACACTAAAAGAGAGGAAATTAGAATATCTTTCCTATCGATCCAAGGCAGTACTGTATTTCACAACACATGAAAAAAAGCTTTTAACAGGCAACAATAATTAGTTAAAAATCAGAGATCTTTGAGCTTGATGCTCACAACTGTGTCATTAAAAGATACAGTTACTAGTTACATGTTATAATAAGCCATACCTACATGAAGATATCCATTTCATTTTACTACTTTTACATCATCCCCAAGTTCCTTTAGTCGTTGAGCAAAATTGCAGACGACTTGGAAAGGAGCGAGATTGTCATTTTCTGAGCATAAAATGAGATACAGTGCCTTCATCATCTGCATAAGAATAATAGCAAATAACAGAACTGAAAAGAGGAGTAAAATTTTTGGAGGCAAAGTGACTACGCTTGGTCAGTTACAATACTGGAGTATAGTCTGCCAATATTCAGCACGTTGTTGTTCAAACTTACTGAGCGGAAGCAATTCCATGAGCTATTCATTCATGATACTATTCTTGGTGGATAGGATATTTTTAGGACAGTTAGGTGAAGAGCAAATTTGGGCAAGTAAAATCCACCGGACTGGAATCATAGATGTGACCAGATATAGACAAGTTGATAATCATCCTTAACATGAAGAACAGAGAGAACAACTTATATTAGAGATGATATTAACTCCTTCCTATTTCACTGTCGTACATATTGCTTTACTTGTTCATAAGCAATAATTGGGAAATTCAGACAAACGCTACTCATGATTCTGAACCCTGAGTTAGTTAGTTTTCACAAAAAAAGGGAAGAAATAAAGGAAACAACAAAACATACCAGATTCCTTTGTGCTTCACTGTTAGCTCAATTATCTGCCATTCCAATAACATAGTTTAAATTAACCTTTTTTCGAAAACTACATGCTTTTATACATATAAGACTTCGTCTAACATGGAACTAACCACACAGGTAGATGGATAAGTTTACCTGAAGCAGCTTGTACATACAAGCTTTAGGTCCAAACTGGTTTGTATGCTGCTTTAAGTCAACTTACATTATAGAATGTGATCAAAGGCTCCATAAGATAATAAGCCAGACAAATGTTCTCTAGATGATTTATACAAGTAAACATGGATAAGTTTCCTTAGCTGCTAATAAGGGAAAAATGTTAAGGCTGACCTCAACAAGTTCATTTAGAATATCAGCTGCCAGAGTTGTGGGCCTTGTCTGGGAAAAACCTGCACGTAATCTTCGTTAAACTCAACTTGAATATCAAAGTTACATAGACGAGAGATAAAAAGAACTGCTGTAAATTGCATCTTTTATCCCAAAGGCATTAATCAGAAGAAGGATCAGACACATCATAACAAATGACTACAGCTCTGAATTTCGCACCCCATAACTTGGCATTTAATTTTGCAGACTTCGATACAAGTATCAGTTGGCAGTATTCCAAGTGTAACCAGTGAAATAGAGATTTATCACCGCTCTTCTGCCAAACAATAATACAAGAACGGGAAAGTATGTAATGCACCATATCATGATTTCAGATTCAGATTTTGTTTAATGTTAACAATGACTCAAAATCTAAAGGAAAAAAATAGCTATACCAGCCATGATCAAGATGAACATAGCAGACTAAAAGCATAAATTTATCCACAGCAGAGCCCCCTTATTTAGATTTTTTAAGAATCATCACCACTATATATGTGGGTTGGACCACTATATATGTGGTTCAGGCCCTAACACAGGGCTTTGTGTCAACCGTGTAATTTTAACCCTCAATTGAAGAAACAAAACATTAGAGCAGAGTGGTAACTGCTAGAACCTATGAAACCACAGCCAACTGCAACAAACACAGTGAAACCATGACCTAACTGAGAGTGAGACTAGCAGTGATTCAAAACCAGCTATATTCAACAGCTTTCTCGGTAAAGACAAGCAACCAAGGTCAGCGAATGATCCAAATTTAGTATGATTCTAACGTACAGAGGAATTGTGAAGTTTAGAAACTAAGTCAAACCCAACAATTAAATTTTTTTTACTTCATATTATTCATTGCACCAAATAACATTGTTCATTATAAGTTATTGTTTCTTTGATTCTTAAAATACTGTTAAAATTTTTATTACCTATAAAAAAATAAAAAAATTAAAGATTAAAATTAAATATATAATATAAAATAAATAAATAAATACTAATACAACTAAAAAAACTTAAGTTACACTTCGAAATATATTAATTAAACATTTATGAGATGATATAGTGATTCATCAATTAGTATCTATTAATATGTAATTTTAATTATGTTTTTTAATTAAATGTAATTTTTAATTCATATAATAAATATAATATTTAATTTAATTTTTTTTAATTATATAATTTTTTAATTAATCATTATTAAATAACTTATAGTAACATATAATTGTTTAATTGTTTAAGTATAATAATTGATCTCATGAAATATGTGTAAAATATTATATTTTTAAAGAAATATGTGTAATATATGATGTTGTGGATTGAACAGGAGTAAAAATTTAATATAACTTTTGGTGTAAAATTGAGTAAAATTGAGTATAAAATGAAATAATGGGTTGGAGATGTCCTAACGATCGTATGCGTTTTTATGGTTAATTTTTTGAGATTGAAATGTATATAATTCCGTTAGACTTGGTATCAGAACTTAAGTTATTTGGGTAAAACATTTGGACATTGTCTCACAAAAAAAAAATTAAAGTTAGCCATGTAAAAATAAAAAAAATAAATTATTTAAATATAATATAATAAGCTTTACAAGAGATAAAAACACACACTTTAAATATATGTTAAGAGTAATGTCTACATTGATTAAGTATAATATGTTGGCATGTGAGTAATATGACAGACAACAAGAATACATCAATGCAGAAATTATGACAGATAATCAGCAGACAAGAATAATAATGGAAATTAATATTGTTATAATTTGTTTATTTTCCGTTTCCTTTTTTTTTGTTTATACAAATACTATACATTTGTACAGAAATATCAGAACAGAAAATTACAGAAATACAATCATAATATTTTGACATGGTATCAGAGCAGATTATCTAAGGAAATAAAAAATTATGTTGCTACCTGTTACAACAATTTTCTGTTCTCACGATTTTTTGTTTGGCCAATCTGGTTTGGCAGATCAATTTCTGATCTAGGATCAGCGGTGGTGTTTATGTTCGGTTTTTTGCCGATCTGGTTGACTTTACTCTGTTCGTCTCCTCAACATCGGTAACTTTGTGTGTTGGACGGGGATCCTCCACTGTTTTACCTTCAAACACCGAACAGTGGTTGAGTTCATATTCAACTCTTGTAGCCGTTTCAAACACTGAACAGGTGCAGCTCAGAAATGAAAGCAAGATAGTTATTTCACTTTTATTTGTTCAGAAATTCAATAGAAGATTACGGGTTACACTTCAAAAAAAAATATATGCATACAACTTACAAGGAGTCAAGTGATTCGCAACACCAACTCAACGAAGAACCATAGAAAGAAGGTCGGACCCATTTGGAAACCGAGTACTCACAGCATCCGTTGGCACAGTTCCTTGGAAACCAAGTACTCACAAGCAGTCGTTGATGCAATTCCTGAGAATAACAGAATAGGTGGTGGTACCAGCGATAAAGAGTTGGTGCTGTATTCTTGAAATACCATTTCGAGCAGAGAATGAAGGAAAAAAAACAGTAACAGAGGCAGTTTGCGAGAGGAGAAGAGCTGCTGCGAAGAAGAGCGCCACTGTGAAGAATCTGAGAGAAGAGGAGAAGAAGAGGGCTGCGAGATTTTGGCTGAGAAGAAGCTGTACGAGTTTAGAACTTCTCTTAGGGTTTGGAACGCGCAGAAGAAGCTGCGTTGAGAAACGCAGACAAAACTGCGCTGAGGAACGCAGAGGAAACTGCACGACTTTGAAAGGAATTTTTTTTCTGCGCTCGACCATCTTGTTGAAATCGCGCAGGAAGAAAGGCGCCGCTGCGAGAGAATGGCATATTAAGGTTAGGGTTATAAGTTGGTTTTTGTCATTTATATAGTGGCTGTTTTGTAAAAAAAAGGAAAAACGGAAGATTTTTTTTTTAGATTTCATGGCGGAATCTAGAGATTTAACTACCAATTTCATGTTGGAAGATTTGACGGCGAAAATGACGGAAGTTTTAACTAGAGCTCAGATCAGCTCATAACCTCCGTCAACTGAAGCGTCAACTGCTCCCATTAGTATCAAGTTGGGAGGATCCAATTATGCCTTGTGGTCCCAGGTGGTGGAGATGTATATCTCTGGCAAAGATAAACTGGGATATATTAATGGGGATTTTCCTCAACCCGTTGAAACCGACCCCTCATTTAGGAGATGGCGTACTGAAAATGTCATTGTTAAAGGATGGTTGATCAATTCGATGGACCTCTCCTTAATTGCAAATTTTATCTGATTCCCAACTGCAAAATAGGTTTGGGATTCGGTGGCTACCATTTACTATGATGGGACAGACACGTCTCAAGTGTATGTTCTTCCCCGTCAAGTCACTCGTATGAAGCAAGCGGGTGGATCCATTGAAAAATACTACAATGACCTTCAAGGGTTGTGGCATGAAATTGATTTCCGTCGTCCTAATCCAATGGAGTGTGCGATTGATATACAAAAATACAACTCCATCGTACAAGAAGATCGAGTGTATACCTTCCTCGATGGACTTGATGATAGATTGGATAAAACTCGAAGTGATGTGCTTCAGATCAAACCATTCCCTACGGTGGAACAAGCCTATGGATTCGTCCGTCGGGAAGAGGTCAGGCAGACCGTGATGATCACAGGTGTAGATACGACACCCAGAGCAGTTATGGCTTTTAAAGGGGTCAAGGGACACCATAACCTAATGCCACCAAAAACAGGAACTTCCTTGGGTAGCAAGAAATCCACGGGAAATCCACCATCTCTTGACATGAAATGTGGCCATTGTGGAAACTCCAAACACACCCGTGAAAACTGCTTCAAACTACATGGGTATCCAGAATGGTGGAATGATCTTCAAGCACGGAAGAAACGGGACACCATTGGGCGAGCCGCTATGGCTACCAATAATGCCTCACTATCCCTTACTACTCAGGCTGAATCTTCTCAGGATCCAAGTATTTCAAGTAAAGCATTTCACATCTCTACTCGTAGTGATAAAGAGAATTGGATTCTGGACTCTGGAGCTACAGATCATATGACATTTGACCCAAACGAACTCTCAAAAACAACCCAGCCAAGACGGAGTCGTGTTGCCAATGCAAATAGGGTCACTTATCCAGTTACAGGAGCTGGAACAGTGACCTTATCTCCTTCATTATCATTATCTAATACTTTACTTGTACCCTCTCTGTCAAACCGACTAATGTCTGTAAGTCAGGTCACTTCAGATCTTAACTGTGTAGTACTGATGTATTCTACTTTTTGCCTTCTACAGGATATTCTCACCAAGGAGATCATTGGGTGTGGTACTAGGAGAGGAGGGCTATATTATGTGGATGACCTCAGTTCAGGAAGAGCCAATCATATGCAAAACATTGTTGGTAACAAGGAATGACAGATTTGGCTATGTCATCGTAGATTTGTGCATCTATCATTCGGGTATTTAAAGCACCTACTCTCCAGTTTATTTTCAAATATCACACATTCAGATTTCAAATGTGATACTTGTATCCTAGCAAAAAGTCATAGGGCGTCTTATCCTATGAGCATGAATAAAAGTGTGACTCCTTTTGCTTTAGTACATTCTGATGTTTGGGGACCTTCCCCGATCATTACGTCATCGGGTCATCGTTGGTTTGTTATTTTTGTTGATGATTGTACACGAATGACATGGCTTTACCTTCTCAAACATAAAGATGAAGTATTTGCTACATTTCACTTGTTTCACACCATGGTTCAGACACAATTTTCTGAAAAAATTAAGATACTTAGGTCTGATAATGGAGGGTAGTATGTTAATCAACAATTTCGGACATACTTGGACAACCATGATATTCTCCATGAAACCTCGTGTTCACAAACCCCACAACAGAATGGGACTGCGGAGAGGAAGAATCGACATATTTTAGAAACGGCTCGGGCCTTACTAATCGGTGCACATATGCCTAATAAATACTGGAGTGATGCTATTACTACAGCGGTGCACATATGCCTAATAAATACTGGAGTGATGCTATTACTACAGCGGTGTATCTACTGAATCGTATGCCCATAAAAAACCTTACAATTTCAGACTCTATTAAAGGTGTTATCTCATCATCTTCCCTTGCCTACTATTTTGATGCTTCCCCCCCGAATTTTTGGATGTGTTGCTTTTGTCCACCTCCATAAAAATCAACGAACTAAGTTGGATCCATGTGCTGTCCGCTGTGTGTTCTTGGGGTATGGCGTACAAAAAAAGGGTTATCGATGCTATGATCCAATTACTAAAAGAACCTATATTACCATGGATGTCACTTTCCTTGAATCAGAATGTTTTTTCCCATCACCGGTATCCAATTCCACTCTTCAGGATGAGAGTTATGATGAAGAACGAAATTGGCTTGATGTTGAAATATTAGACACTAGTCCAACATACTCGGATCATGCCAATCATATGGAGGAGCCAGTATCTAGACCCGAGCTTGAACTTCCAAGAATTGAAGCTGAAGTAGTAATTGAATCTCCAGAAGATAAAGTGGTTGATGTACCCTTCCACTCCTTAGTACCCAATGATCCTTCTGCTGAGAATACTCCTGAGGTAAGCTATCCTATCACACCTTTACAAACTAATGCTATAGATACATCTGTTGGTTATGTTTTACCTTTTAGACACAATCGAGGAAAACCTCCAAATCGATACTCCCCAGACAGAGAAGAACGACAATCCAAGTATCCAATAGCAAATTATGTATCTACTCAAAGGTTATCAAAACCTATCAGGGAATTTGCACAAACACTCTCCTCATGTCAAATTCCAAGTAACATTGAAGAAGCCTTATCTGATCCAAAATGGGCTCAAGCTATAAAAGAGGAATTTGAGGCATTACAGAAGAATAACACATGGGTGTTAAGCGAGTTGCCTCAAGGGAGGAAGATGGTAGGATGCAAGTGGATTTTCTCCATTAAATATAAAGCAGATGGATTAGTTGATCGATACAAGGCGAGACTTGTAGCAAAAGGATATACACAGAAACACGGGATAGATTATCAAGAAACCTTCTCACCTGTGGCTAAACTAAAAACCGTTAGAGTCTTGCTATCTCTTGCGGCAAATTTGGATTGGCCATTGCACCAACTTGACGTAAAAAATGCCTTCCTTCATGGTGATCTTGAGGAAGAGATTTATATGGATATCCCACCAGGATATACTGTTACAACAGGAAAAGAAAATGCATGTAGATCACAACGAGCATTGTATGGACTAAAACAATCACCTCGAGCATGGTTTGGTAGGTTGAGTTCAGCAATGAAGAAATATGGGTTCCAGCAAAGCAACTCTGATCATACTCTTTTCCTAAAACACCGATTAGGGAAGATAACAGCCCTTATAGTCTATGTAGACGACATGATCATTACAGGGGATGATAAAGAAGAAATCTCTAAGCTTCAAGAACAACTGTCAAATGAGTTTGAAATGAAGAATTTGGGAGGGCTCAAATACTTCTTAGGTATTGAGGTAACAAGATCAAAACAAGGCATATGTATTTCCCAAAGGAAATATACTTTGGACCTACTGGCAGAGGCAGGACTACTAGATTGTAAACCTGTCGATATTCCAATGGTTCAAAATCACAAACTCGGAGAATATGTGGACCAAGTACCAGCAGATAAACAGAGATATCAACGGTTAGTAGGTAAACTCATCTATTTATCTCATACTTGACCTGATATTTCTTATGCTGTGAGTGTCGTGAGTCAGTTCATGCACTGCCCAAGCGAAGACCATATGGATGCGGTCATGCGAATACTTCGTTATTTAAAGTCCTCCCCTGGGAAAGGACTTATGTTTTCAAAGAATGGTCAATTGGAAGTCCTTGGATATACAGATTCAGACTGGGCAGGGAATATGAAGGATAGGAAATCTACTGCTGGATACTTCACTTTTGTGGGGGGAAATCTTGTTACATGGAGGAGCAAGAAGCAAAAGGTAGTTCCCTTATCTAGTGCTGAAGCTGAATTTCGGGGAATGGTCAAAGGAATATGTGAGCTCCTGTGGTTGAAAAAAAATCCTAACTGAGATTGGTGTTGCTCCTAACTCTGAAATGAACTTAATTTGTGATAACAAAGCATCCATTGCCATCTCTCACAATCCAGTTCAACATGATCGCACGAAGCACGTTGAAGTGGATCGGAACTTCATCAAACAGAATCTTGAAGAAAAGATTATTAAGCTTCCATTTGTTAATTCAGAAGATCAATTGGCTGATATACTCACTAAATCTGTGTCTGCAAAGAACTTTTACAACTCACTTGAGAAGTTGGGCATAAGAGACATATATGCACCACCTTGAGGGAGAATGTTGGCATGTGAGTAATATGGCAGACAACAAGAAGACATCAATGCAGAAATTATGGCAGATAATCAGCAGACAAGAATAATAATGGAAATTAATATTGTTATAATTTGTTTACTTTCTGTTTCCTTTTTTTGTTTATACAAATACTATACATTTGTACAGAAATATCAGAACAGAAAATTACAGAAATACAATCATAATATTTTCTTAGAATTATAAGTATTGTTGGCATCTTCACTTATGAGATTAACCTTTTAGAATAGAAAGATGTATAAATCTTATAGATTTTAACATATACGTACATGCATATTTTAAGAAGATGAATTTAATATTTCAAAAATTAAAACATTAAACTTTTAAATAGGGTGTCTTCACCTTCTCCACCAAAGCTGAAATCAACTTGATCTCATGATCATTACGAGGGAATTGTATGAGCATAAAATATTTCTCTGGTCTTTAAGATTGTGGCTTGAATTATAGCTCAAAGATCTCATGATCAACATTGGGGGATTGTTTGAACATAAAAAAATTCTCTAGTCTTAAGATTGTGGCTTGAATTATAGCTCAAAAACTAGTGAATGGGGAGGGTTTCCTTTGTGTTTATTGCAAGGAAGCTTTTGATTTTTAACAAGTACTCAAGATGGATCTGTAGGGCTTTGATAATTGGTTCAATGGCTTGTGCTAAGGTAATTTAACTCGATCTGCTCTTATGAAAGATGAAGACATATGAGTATTAGTGTTTCTGTTTGTTGTTTGATATGTTGAGTTTTCTTTTTTGTTTGCTAGAATTGTTGTCATGTTGTGTGCTTTAGATAAAATACTCTTAAGGTCTCGTTTTTCAATTGTGTCTGTTTTTTTTTACTTAGTTTTGTTATAGTTGTCTTGATGTTGGTTTACTAAATGATAAAGTGTGTTGTTGTTTGTGTTGTTATGAGTTTTTTTTTTTTTTTTTGCTCTTTACATAGCTGGATAATGATGGCGAGCTTATGTTCTTCCTTGAACTGTTTGCTATTAATTTTGTAGCTGGATATTAGTAGAGCTTGATTCATTAGGTAGCTTAAATATATTAATTGACCATATATTAGCAACTATATGGTAAACTCTTTCAAGTTATATAAATAAACAAATATTTTTACATTATAATTTTTAAGTGTGTTGTTAGATTGATTGTTATTGTGATTGCTTTAAGGAAAAAAGTTCACATAAACAAACATAGATTTCAAAAAAGATTAGCAATAAATATATTAAGTAAAAAAAATTAAATATTATATTTTGATATTTTCAATACAGTATCATTTATATTTTGATTAAAATTGACATGCAAAAAAGTCAATTTTTAAATGGAAAGTTTTGTTATGTCATTCATGCATATATTTTCAAGCTATGCATATAAGTATATATCAAGCTATGCATGGAAGTCAAATGTTAATACTATATAAATTTAAACAAATTTTTTCATCTACGGTATTTATATTACAATCACATTTTAAAATTACTTTTAGTAAAATAAAAGAATGCTTTGTTATAGATAATACTATATATATTATAATAAAAATGATGTGAAACTAAAATTATATATAAATTAATATTTTTTTAAGGCATCTTTTGATTTATTATTAATTTACTATCTTAAGTATTTTTTTTTATCAATTTGATACGTTATATATTTAATTTTATATCAATTAAATATTTTAGTTAATATTTATATTAAATTTGAATGAAATAAATTACGTGTATGAAATCAATTTATCTATGTCTAACTTGATAAAAAAATCTATATTTTTAATTTAATCATTTATAGTAATTTATCTCATTAATATTCAATAACAATATAAATTAAAAGTATTGATATAAAAATAATAATATTAAATATTAAATTAATAATAAAAAGAAATAAGATAATAAATTAAAATTTATGGTAGCTAATATAATCTTTACCCATCTATTAATAGTAATATAATGCCCGGTTAAACTTGCATGTACGCTTTTTAATTTTAAATTGTCTTAAAATATTTTGTGTAGAGAAAATATTATTTATATTCTTCAAATTTGTAATTTTTATAAATATTCTTAATATTTTCAAATATATCTTTAATGACTTTAAAGTTAGATATATTATCATAAATAATTTCTATTAATAAGTATTAACTTTTTCATTTATTATCTCTCATATTTTTTCAAATTTTACTAAATTATTAAAATATCCTTTCAAATAATAATAAAATAAAATAAATATTTATTTATGGTTAAAAACTAATTAATAAAATACATATAAATATGAAAATATATTTAAATTAAAAATAATATTAAAAAACAATCTAATGTTTTTATTTCTTCCCTCAATTATATCTCATCTCTTTTCCACATTTATTTTTTTTTAAATATTTATATTTTTACATTGTACAACATGATTTCTTGATGTTAATACTTATTGATAGAAAAATTAATAAACTACTTAAATTAAAAAAAATTATAATATCTTATAAAAATTAAAATTTTACTTTTAATATACTTAATATAATTTAAAAAATTATCTTATCCAAAAAATAAAATATGTGTTTATAATAATAAATAATTTATGAAAAGGTGTGTTACTTATAATTTAATCAAAGTAAATTTCATAAATTTAAAATTTAATCTCAACTTTATATTTTATAAATTAATTAATTTTATTATTAATTTCATAATAAATTTTAAAATTAAAACTATTATATTATTTTTATTATTACATCTTAAAATATATGTCATTTTATTTAATTCAAATTAAAACCAAAACCATTTATGAAAAATAAAAATAAAATTAGCCATTTTACTATATGTGGTTTAGAGTAAAGAAAAAATAATTTCACACATTATATATATTTTAATTTTATTTTCTTAATTTTTAAGCACATGTATATATTTTTAATCTTATGTACTTTTTTATTATTGTTTTATTTTATTAGTTTAATATTATTGATTATTTAATTATAAAATATAATACAAATTAAAATTTTAACTTAAATAAAATATACCATAAAATTTAAATATATTACAAAAATATATTGAATAAGTTTATCTTTAGCTTTTGTTAAAACTTAAAGTTTTCTTTGATTTTTTTAAAATGTTGAATATTTATAAAGAAAATATTGAAGATATTATTAATATATTTTTAGCAAAACCAAAATAATAACAAAAGGTTTAATTTTCATAGGTGTCTTTGCTTAATTGGTAAGAATTAGGATATGCATATTATGTGTTGGTTTGTATTTGAGTTTTGTATTTTTTTTGTTTTTACAATAGATCAATTTTTTTTCAAAATATTTTTTTAATAACTAAATAACTATTATATTAAATTTTATGTTTTAATAACTCATTACAATTTGGATCTAAAAGAATTTTTTTCCAAAAAATAAACAAACAAAGATCATGTATTAAATTCTAAATTTTAAATAGTATAAAAATTAATACTAATATTTATTTAATTAATTTTGTATCAATTTAAGTATAAAATACATGAATAAATAAATATTTAATTTAAACAATAAAAATGTGAAAATAGAAAATTCATTAGTTTGATGGTATGCTTCAAATCTCCTATTCTCCTCGAAAATTAGGGTTGATAAATTGTATAGAGTTAATGTACTAGGAAAATAAAGTAACGGAAAATCAATTGGAATTTGAAAATATGAATTGATATTGAGATTTTGGGTGAATTAGTTATTTTTAATTTTCATCTTAAAATTTGATATATGTATATATATAGCTGTTCTTTAAATAAATAAAAATTCTTCTACAAATTTTAACCATATAATTTATTTATAGTATATAATATCATAAGTTATTACAATTAATGTTTGAAATATTGATATCGATAAATATATTAAAATATAATTTTTTATGAAAATATTACCGTTGTTTATAAAAACTTTTTAAAAATTACGAAAACTATGAAAATTTTATCAAAAATACGAAAAAATTATAAAACATTAAAACAATCAATTATTTATATTTTAAACTAAATTTTTATTTAATACATAAATTTTTAAATACATAAAATATTTGTATTAATCAATAAGTTCATAAACTAAAATATTATATAATAAAATATATATTATTTTTTGCTATTGTAGAATATGTAGTTAAAATATTTGAAATAATTAAATAAATTATCTAATTATAACTATTATAAATAGATAAATCTCGACAATATGAAAACAAATTTTATTAATTATTTGTTTTTCAAAATATTTATATTTATAGTATATATATGCAACTAACAAGAAAAAAAGAGAATATATTATTTTCTCCAAAAATTAAGAAAAAATGAATTGAAATGATTGTTAAAAAAAAGAAAAATAAACTAGAAATTAATAATTTTGATATTTTGTTCAAAATTTTAACGATAATATTTATAATATTTAAGATATTTTAGTAAAAAAAACATTTAAATGACATTGAAGTGACGACGATATTTAATAGATATTTTAAAGACATTTTTAATATAAATTTTACGTTTTGATATTAAATATATATATATATATATATATATATATATATATATATTATTGTAAAAATATCAATTATATTGTTTATATTCATATTCTTATTTATAATAACCTAGAGTTTTAAAAATTTCACACTTATTAATCTTTACTCTGCTTTAAATACGAGTTATAAAATTCGTTTAAAAGACGTCTAATGGTTAACATTGATTCCTTTTCGTTAAATAAGATTATTATTCTATAAAAAAGCAAAAATAAATTTTTGATAAACTGCAATTCTGCAAATGAAGTGCACTAGAATGAGTTCATCTCCCTCTTCTGATTAATATTTTTTTTATGAATCTCCTTCTTAATATTATTATCATCATGGTAAAGAATTTGAAATTAAAAAAAATTGATAAATAAATTTCGTTTTCTTGTTCATTTCCTTACATTTTCCTTGATATGCCGACATTTATCGGTACAAGAAAAAAGCAAAAGAATGTAGCTAGACCAATATATTTAATCTTCCTTCACTTATTGAATTCATCGTTATTCTGTAGGGTAATATTCTTAATTTTAATTAAATTCATACATATTTAATTTTTTAAGTTTTTAAAATGTATAATTTGTTCCTTAAATTTTTAAATTTTTAAATAAGTATAGATCTATAAATTTTTAAATCATATAATTTAATTTCAATTTTTTTACAATTTTACGTATAAATTCTAAAATTTTGATTTATATATATATATTTTAGAAACTAATTACGACTCATGTGTTAAATTTTAAAAATTTAATAACTAAATTATTAGATTTTAAAAATTTTAAATTTTAGATTAAATCGTATGTTTAAATTTAATTAAAATTTAAAAATAGTTAATATACTTTATCTAATTCTTTAACACATCACAATAATAGGAATCAATTATGTAAATTTTTTCATCTTTGATTTTTTATTAAAATTATTAGTTATTTATATAGATAAATTAATTACGTTTTATGTTTATAATATATGAGATAATTTATAAAAATAATTAAAATATTTAATTTATTATAATTATATTTATAACGATAAAAAATTTAAATAATTTTTTATATTTATAATTATGTATTTATTAATAATATTTTTTGTAAAATTAAAGAGTTAATTAATATTTTTGTTCAGGTAGAATCTCAAATTTCTTTTGTAGAAGTAATTCCTAATTTTTTGAAAAAAGAAAGTAATCCCTAATTCGGTTTACTGCGAAAAAAAGTAATCCCTAATTCAGCCGGGTTGTTAGCTGTTTTGTCCTAATAATTACCTCCACCCTCTAATATAATCATACTAGACACTGCATCTAACTGTAAATCTTCCATTAATTAATTCCATAAGTATCATTACTATTAATTATTGCCATCGTCTTCGTCACCAATAAAACAACACACATGTATAGAAATTAGAAAGGGGAAAAAGAAAGCACTGTCCGTCCACTGCCGTTTTGGTAAAGCAATAAAGGTCCCGAGACTCGAAAGGAATCGCCTGGATTTTGTAATAGAAGGCAAGACTTTGTGATCTATCTGATCGATCTGGTTTTAGTGGGGTTAGTTGAATTCAATCTGAAAAAAGAGAGGAAAAAAAGATAAAAAGGAGCTTTTAAGAGTGGATATGGTGGTGGGATGAGGGTGAGGAAGAATAGAGGTGGAAATGGCAAGGGGAGAGTGGGGCAATCAAGCAAGAACCAAATGGGTTTGTTCTTACAAGAAAACCACTCTCATTGTTTGCTCCGTCAACATTGTTGTTGCTCTTTATGTTCTTCGCTCCCTTTATTCCACCCTCTACATTTACTCCGATAACCATTCCCGTGTCAGTACGTCTTTATTCTTATCTTCTGCTTATACCGTTGATATCTGTTTTAATTATTAGTTTTCTGTTTTGGGTTTTTTTGTTGTTGAATTTTTGTAGATTGTAATGCATCCATATCATCTTTACCGTTAGTATATCTGTTATTCGAAATTTTGATGCAAAGTTCCGAATATCCACTCGATTGGCTAAACCCATTTGCAGTTCTGGTGTTTCTCCAATTCATATGCTTTTGGATGAAGAATTTGTTAATGATTAATTTCCCTGTTTGTTTTCAGTGGTTAAGTACACTCCAGATCAGCTTAAGAAAATGGAAGAATCGGTTCTTATAAGGAGAGCAGCTGAACCATTAGAGCTTATTAAATTGGTAAAGGTTCATTGAGGGGTGGTGTATTTTTTTTCTTTTTTTTTAACTAGCGATGGATTTGCTTTATTAGATGAACTTATAATGGACGCTGTTTGAATAAATGTCTTCTTTTGTGATTTATTTGGTTTAATTTAATTTAACGAATAACTGTTTCTTTTGTGCAAAAGTTAAAGAAATATAGAAAGGAGCTTTCTGGGAAAGTAGTGGTTGTTGAGTTGCCACAGCATTTGAAAAGGAGTTTAACTGACGAGATCATACAGAGTTTGAAAACCTTGAGTCCGAATGCTAATATAAGTGAGCAGAGAGGTGAGCATGACTCAACTTTTTTCTTTGTCTTAACCGTGATTGACAATTGTATTTTTTCTCATCTGCATTTTCAAAGACGTGTGGTGTTCCCCTTCTAGTTTATGTCACAAGTTGCAACCACCTTCTGCGCAGTTGTCTGTAATGCAACATAGGCTGTTTGGTGTTTACTATGGGACCTTATGGTGAACTTTGTGCCAGATTTCTCATAAAGGTGTAGGGAAGATATAATTGACATCGTGAATGTAAAACAAGATAATTGACTATGTTTAACTGACTGATGAAACTTCTTTTTTTCCATCCCCACCTCACATGCATCATTTTTCATTTTATTCACTTTTTTCTGCCCGGCTGGACCTCTATAAAAGTGGCTATTTGTCTGCATAGTTTGTTAGCATAATTTTAGCTTCATTTGTAATGCTGTTTCCTAACCTTTAACCCTGATAGAGTTATGATACTGTTGCGTCTGGAACTGGTTCGGACCATTTCCACTATGATTTTGTTTCAATTACCAATCAGAATTATCATCTATGAAACTCTCTCTAAGACCCTAATTGATGTAATACAGTCAACAATTCCAGCTAATTGATTCTTCTTTAACACCTCTCGGGTGAGACGGGTGGGAGCTTTGTTTCTTAAAGCTTTCCCTGACAGAGCAGCCTGATTTTTTTTTCTCAATCCATGCTGACAGTGGTTGACCGAGATAAAGAATCGGAATTTTTAATTAGACACACATGCCTCTACAACTGTATTCCTGTGATAGGCTAGGTGGATTGGATATCAAGACACATTAGATGGATGGGGAGATATCCCTCAAGGAGAAAATCCCAATGATTGATTTTATAGATGTTGTGGGATTTATCATACTAGGTTTAAGGTTATCATGTAATTATATAGAAAGATTGAAATATTGAGCAATGATCGTCACATTATTAGGATGAATCTGTTTTGTTATTTCAGAATCTTGCTAGTTATCATACCAATTTTATTTGCTTTCGTAGCAGAAGCTGTGGAGAGCTGGCGCAAGAAAAAACTTGATGAAACTAAGCAGTTCGTCCTTAACAATGGGACTCTGGATTCCACTGTTTCTCATGTGGAGGCAGGTATGAGCTCGTATACTTTTTTAAGTTTCCCGACCTCTGAATCTAATTTTTTTTGGGGATGCTGTAATTCAGGAGGGAATGATTAAAATCATTTCTTTGAATGAACTATTTCTCTTTTCTCTACTTTTATGTGCCATGTTATTCAGTCTTCTGAATTTCTTTTCTATCCAGAGATGCTGGCTAAAGCTTTGGAGTATGATTGGGCTGTGCTATCAGAAGAGATAGGCCTGTGGATACCCTCTGTATTTATTCACAAGGAACATCATGATAAAATTGAAGGTGAAGTGGAAGTAGGTAATTTATGAACTACTGTTGGCACTTGGGATTTTTTTCCCTTGAATGTCTCCGTATTCTATACCTTTTCCCCATACCATTTTGCTAGATAGTAAATCATCGTAGTCCTGTTATCTGCTAGAACTGACTTATGTGTAGATATTATACTGGCTTGGTTTAATTCTATCTTATTGATGTATATTTAATTCTATTTTTTCCAGAGGAAGAAATTTTGGCTGGTAGACAACTTCCACCCGAATGTCATACTGAACTTCATACAGATTATGGGGGTGATGCTGTGAGATGGGGACTCACCCACCACAAAGAAAGTGCAGCTGACTGTTGTGAAGCTTGTTTGGATCATGCTAGACATGCCAAGTCAGGTGAAAAGAAATGTAATATATGGGTTTATTGCCCATCTGAGTCAGGATGTCATTCTCCAGATATCTATCAACACAAACTTGGAGAGTGCTGGCTTAAATATGTAAGAAACAACCCAATTGTTCATATTGTTCTTATTTCTGCCGTTTACTTACCCTTTAACTTCTTAACATATGAGCTCAATTATGGTCTGAGTCTTATATGTCCGTATCCAAAATGTTAAAATGCAGGCAGAAAAGCCTAGGCTGAATTTCAAGGATAAGTACCCTGAATCATACAGAAACTCCCATCCTTCTGCACCATTGGTTGTACCCTGGGCCTCTGGTGTAACAGGCTGATAATTGGGCTTGGCCAACAAAATGCAAAAAAGCCTATCATTGTAGGATCAGCTGCAGAGTCATTTTCAATGCAGAACTAATACAGCACACATGAAGCTAGCTCCACTGTTACGTGTATTGTTATTGTGGTTTCTGTAGGTCTGTATACTTATTTCCTTTTTCATTGTTTTGGAAAGGACGTAGAACAAGGATATACAGTTTTGTACTCTCCTTTTCCCTTTTATTAGGTTTTATGGAGGGGCTCAGGGGTGGAAGGAGAAGTGTATGGTTATGCGAGTCATGTTTGGTTTCTGGGGTTTAAGTCTTTGGCCATCATGCTGAGCGTAATTGTGAAAATCGTGGATTAGTGATCTGATAAAACTTTTCATTATAGAGGGGCATGTAATGCAAATTCTTGATTGAGTGAATGTGAAAATTGATGTTAAGAATAGAATTTCTTTGTCAAGCCTTTCCTTTTGTCATTCTGCTTCAGAATGTTGTGTGAAAAGACGTGCAGGGACAGCCACTAGTGCAATCAAGAGATGTGCTGGGGAACAGAAGCCAACAACTCTATCTTTCAGATGCAGTTTTCTGATGCTTGGCCATAACAAAAATCTTAATTTCAGTAACCTTGGTTGCACTCTTGCATTGCAAGTTAACTTGATTTCTGATTGTGAAAGCTTTGCAATGAAGGCATCCTGGTTTGCCCTAGTTTTTGGCTTTCAACGAAAATAGTGAAGATCAATAGCAAACTAAAAAGAAAGAGCAATTATCGCCTCCACATCTGCAACTTTTCGAGAAATCTTCACAGTAATCTTCACCAATCCAGCTCTCTGTCAGAAGTCTCATCGTTGATCTCCTTCCATACACTTTTGGCCTTCCTTCCATCATCTGCTTGTTCCTTTTTGGATTGCGATTGGATCTTTGCTGTCGGCTCTTCTTGTGTTTTAGGGTTGATTTTGTGCCCTAGCGATTTGAGATTATCTTGACTCCTGTGAGGGTCTTGGATTCTGTAGTAAGCTCTGATTGCTCGCTGGACATTGAATTCTTTGATAGATCATTTGATATATTGAAAAAGTTGACGCCGTATATAGAAGTTGAAGAGAAAGTATTACGCTTGAAAATACGCAAGTTATGCTACTTTGATTCGCCTGTTTGCCTTGTTATACTGATGTCAATTTGACACGACACGATATTGGTACGGGATATGTGTCAGACATGGTCATTGATATATTAGACTGGATAACAGTAAAGAAGGAGAAGAAGATGGCTAGCATAGTGAATACGATGGGATTTTTTCTTTAAAAGTCACCTAATATATAATAATTTAGAAATGAACTTAATTAGGATTTAGTTTATAAATGTGTAAAATTAAACTTGCTAAATAATTTATCTGTCATTTTTTTTAACTCACATCATATTTTCTCTATCTCTTTTTTTAATTATCAGTTACATTTTATTTCTCTTTATTTTATAAAAAAAAATAAAAAATACCAACTTTTAAAAAATAATTGATATTTATATAATTTTTTATAACAAATAAATTATCAAAATTTTATTATAAAATAATTTAAAATAAATTATATATTTATTAATATGAGATAAAAATTAAATTTTTATTATTATTTTGATTTATATTATAAAATATATATATTATTTTTCATTATTTATTTTCTTTATTATTTCGATTATTATCTCTAATCAAACAATTTTATAATAATTTTTGAAGTTATAAAAAACTGAAAATCAAAATGTATTATGATATTCAATTAATATAATTTTAATTATTATTAAGACAATAAATATTTATTAATAATAATTTTATTTAAGTATTAAAATATAATTAATTAGATATAATTTATATTTTTTATTATATTAATAATAAAAATAATTATAATATTATTATAGTAAATAATATTTTCACACAAAATTTGCTATATAATTTTATTTGTTTGTATTGTATATTGTAAAAAGTTGGACATAGAAGTTTCATAATTTTTTTTAATAATTTAATTATTTATTATGAATATTATTTTTTATATCATAATTATAATTAATATTAATATTAATGATATATTATATTATTTATGAATTATCAAAATGCTTAGCATATCATTTTCAATATGTATAAATTTATATTTATTTTATTATAAAATAAATTATTTTTTAAAATAAAATTTTAATATATGATATGATAAAAGAAATTTGTGTATTTAAAATTAATTATAAATTTATAAAATGTTAATATTTTATTATGTTTATAATAATTATGTGTTGTAAAATAGGGTTGAAATATCTTTTTTTATTTTTTTTAAATAAAATTGATCAAAAAATGGGATTTTAAGTTGAAGGTTATACATAGCCTATTTTTAAATTAAAACACAACTAAACTTATTTTTAAAATGTTGAATAAAAAATTCTCATTATAGATAAAAGCCTGAATAAGATGGTCAGCGCAACAAAGATGAAATGAAATGGCAACGCAAACCCTAATTTTTTCAAAATAAGCAATTCTTTTTTTTAATTGTAGGATGATAGGTTTTGTAAATTTTAATTTGGGCTAATTGGATTAAATTAAAATTAAGGGAAGGGGTTTTTTTTAAAGAAAAAACTATGGGTTGGACCTTATAAATTTTAATATAGGCTAATTAGACTGAAACTAAGAGAATTATTTTTTTTAGAAACATTTTAATATTTAGTAACTTTAATAATGAGTATTCTTATGTTTAATACTAGGTAAAATTTACTTTAAAACAAAATGTATCATAAAAAATAATAATTTGATGTTAAATAATAATCTAGATTTTAATTATTTTTATTTTGTATACGATGTTTTAACTATTTCAATGCGTACTATGTATAGTTTCAATATATATAATAATATATTTAAATTAATATGTCAAGTGTTCTAAAAATGTGCACTTTATATCGATGTTTAAATATCTTAAAATTTTAAGTTTAATAAGTCTAGTCCAAATAATATAGGTTAATTACACAATGATAATTAATTTTAAGAAGTAAGGTTGTACCTATGAGGATTAATGATTAATTTTAGTACTATTTATTAGTTTTTTAATGATACTAATTAAAGTTAGCAAACGAGTGTGTTTTGAAAATAATAACTTAAAAGAATAAAATAAAATTTCAAACGAGTTAGGAAACTAAGCTACACAAGCCACGAGTTAACTAAGCTACACCAGTCACTCATTTCTCTCCCCCGAAGTTCACTAAGCTACAGATCTTAACTCGCCTTCGGGACATATAAGAGTGTTGTTTTTACTCACTAAATGAAATATATCTTTTCTCTTTCAAGCGTGGAGGATATCCCCCACCGGCTCCTTATTTCCTCCTAAACGTCGGACTCACCCGCCCCCTAGCTACAGATCTTAACTAGCCTTCAAGACATATAAGAGTGTTGTCTTTACTCGCTAAAGATAATATCTCTTTTCTCTTTCAAGCGTGGGAGATATGTGATCGTGAGATTATGATAATCATTAACCTACAATTTAACTAATCATGTCATGAATAAATATTTAGTCTCTTGAATTCTAATTTAGTATAGTAATCCAAAATTATTTTTGAATTTTTAACTTTAATTTTAGAATTATAGGTTTACTTAATTTTTTTTTCATATTCTTACTATATAATGATTAATAATATAATCTATTAGTTCATCTAAATCATGAATAACTTAGATGTTTACTTAATATATTTAATTCATTCATTATATTAAAATATAAAAATGATCTAAATAAAATAAACAATATTAAAATAATTGTTTAATCTTTAACGAATGATCTAACTAAAAATATTAACGATTACATATTAACATCTTATATTAGATATAAATATATTCATGTAATAAACTAATTGACCACCTAATCATTAATATTCATAATTTTTACATTTAAATATATAATTAAACATATCAAGAATAAATAATTGAAACTAAAATTTATCATCACATTATATTAATTTAAACCATATTCTAAAGCTTTGAATTGTACACAATCATATTGAATATTTAACTAGACATATAATTTATAAAATCTATAAAAATAACTAAATATTTCATAACAAATAAGAAAAAAAATCTGAATTGGATGAATTATTTAAGTTAAAATAATAAAAAATATCAATATTTACTTGTTTTTGAATCTCCCTTAAAGTTCTTGCAACATTGTTGATTCTATAATTTTTTTCTCATAATTTTTGTGCAACTTCGATAGTGGTTATATTTTATTGGGTGTTGTTTGTGTATTTATATAAAAAAAATTATCTTTTAGAAATGGATTAGGATTATTGGTATATAAAAATCACAAAACATCGTAAAAATCTTGTTGAGATAAAGCATATATGGTGCCACGTGTTAGACTTTGGGATTAGGAATTAACAGTACACGCGGGGCGTTAAGGCAAAGATGGATCCGAAGAAATGACATGTTGTTTTGTTGGGAATGGTGCCAAAGAAATGACGTGTCGTATTGGTTGGCATTGAAAGACATTACGAGTTTCCAAAATGGTGGCATTTTAGTTTTTATTTTTTCTAAATACATCCATAAATCATTTAATTACACCACCAATACTAAGTACATCCACACAAAAATCTAAGTACATCTACCTATCAAATAAAATTAATGAAAAATTCATAAAAATTTCAAAAAATCTAAAAAATTAATATTTTTCAATAAATATAAAATAAATAATTTTAACTCGTTATAAATGAATTGATATATAAAAATGTGTATAAAATAACACTTATCAAAAGCTTTTGTTAACGTCTGGATCACCTCTTTCTCTTAGGAAGCAATTTGACTTTGAGCTCATTTATTTGTCGTGTGAATCATTATTGGTTGGAGAAAGTAAATACAAGTTTCCAACGAAATAAGCAAAAATCAACTATTGCTAATTTATGTAATCGAAACAAAAGTCTTGTGTGCGATTCAGTAAGACGAACATTTCAAGTCACGATACAAGCAAAAACAAGACCACAAAGATAAAATTAAGTGTCTTGACATTATTGATTTCCTGTTTCGATTATTTTAAATAATTAACTTGAAAGTGTGAAGGTTAATCTTTTTTGAGAGTCTCTTCTCTCTTGATCAATTTTTCAATTATATGTTAGATTGTAATTTGCATTCTTTCTATCAATGAGTCATTGTTGTTCTTTGGACTCATTATCAATCCATCTTTGTGTGTGATTTTGTTTCCTTTAACTTGGTTATTTGCTTGTTGATTTTTTGGTTTGGATTTGATACAATTTATTTTGATATATGTGATATATTTGGTAGTATGGACAACTTTGACCTTACAATTGGATTGGTTATTCTTTATGTTACATTTTGACTTGTTTGTCTTTTTGTTCTAATGATTGGACTCTGGAAAGTTTGGGTGAATGGTAAAGATTGCTAAAAAATATTTTATTTTTGTGAAAAGTTGGATTAAACATGCTCTTTTTGATTCAACATAATGTTGATGGTGTCTTTAAGTCCAAAGGCACTCATTGATAAAGAGATGTGGGATTTAGATTAGTTCTCATTTTAACATTGGTGATAATTTTCTTGATTTTGAAGATGTTATATTTTCTTAATTGTGTTTTTTAGTATTGCTTTAGTGTGTATAGATTTAGAAATTGTTAGAGTATTTATAATTTTTTAGTTATTTTTATTTTATTGTGTCATAGTCTGCTTGTTGTTTGTATCTTTTAACTTGTATAATTTGTATAATATTAAATAGAGTTTAATATTAAATATTTTTTATATTTTTTTAATAGTAAAAATACATAAGGTGAATATAAAAAATATTATTTTTATTGTTATAAATTTTAAATGTATTATTATTATTATTTCAAATGTTAAAAATCTCCAACTGAGTTATATTATGATTATTACATAAACGTAATCTCTGATTTCACGAAAGTTTCTTTACAATAAATGACATGTTTGTAATAATTTGCCATCCAAACGTTGGATATGTGAGTAGAACACGAAGATGTAGCTCATTTAATTTGTTGGTTCAGGTGTTACATGATTATAAATGGTGGGATATAGGACATATTTGTGCTCGATCATGTTATTTTCTTACGAGAGCAATACCAATAAAAGAGCCTCCAAGCAAGTAGTAAACCAAATCGTTTGGTACTGCAGGTGGCCTTTTCAAAGCTAATGTTGATGCTGTTATATTTAAATCAAATGAGAAACTCAGATTTGATTGTGCTATTTATGATTCAGATAGTAAGATAATCGCATTTGCATTTTACCTTGTTAACAGTCCGATTTCTTATTTAACAATAAAATGTTATCTATTAGCGAATATTCGGACTTGTATAGTATCTTAATCCTTCATTCTGCACTTATTATTCTAGTCAAATTATTCTTGTTTTTCATAATTTGACTCATTTTACCTTAGTTATAATAATAAAAAAAAAATTCTGAAATGATTGAATTAGCACCATAGCAAATCCGTTCAAGATATTCACTTTATTAAAAAAAAATTAAATGAAACATTTAATAATAAAAAACAAAAAGTAAACCACGGATAAACTTTGATGTTTTCACTCATTCGCTGGATATGGGTTTGGACAGGGAATACCAACAAATAGAAATTGTTTAATTTTAATTAATTCAAATTTTATCGTATTTAAATTAGATTTAAAAAATTTCAAACGAATCTGATACGATGATGACGTAATTAATTTGAATCAATTTAAATTTAAAAAGATCAAATTTTTAATTTTTTAGATTGAATAAAGTCATATTAATATTAAAATTTATTTATGAATTATTATCATATATAAAATATTATATACACAATATTAAAATTTTAAATTGATATATTTGTAGTAAAATTTATTATTTATAGTCACAACTAAGAAATAAAAATAAAAAATATGTTTGTACACTTATTAAATTATTATAAATATTTATATTTATTTTTTAATTTAAAATTGTAATATAATGTAATTATTGTATATATAATATTTAAATATAACATATTATGAAATAAAATATATATTTATTTATAATTTAGTAGTCATTTGAATATACAATATATTATAAAAAAATTCAATTCGAATCCAATTTGAATTAAAATAGATTGTATATTTTTTTAATCTAAATCCGATTTGAATTCAAATAGATTGTATAATTTTCAATCTAAATCTAACTGGACTAAAAAAAATTCAATCAAATTCGATTTGATTTTAATGAATCAGATTAAATATTTTAATTAAAATAAATTGATTAAATTATATACTCATTCTTAAGTGTGAGACATTATGTATTCACATACACCCTAAAAGTAAAAGAAAAAAAATCACAAATTTTTCACAAATTCATTTTTCTAAGATTTTTAATATAATATATTTATTTATAGAAACAACTATTTCTAATATAAAATAATAATTCTCCCTTATCAAATATTTTATTTTAAAAACACAACATTATATTAATTATAATTTGAATTAAAAATATAATATTTTTAAATTATATGGTTTTTTTAATTTAAAAAAAAGTTAATATATAATAATTCTTTGATATTACTTTCTTTATTTAAAATATAAAAAAGGTAAACTAAACAAATATTTTACATGATATCTTTTCACACTTTAATTGGATTTTTTTCCTTACAATTTAATTATTTTATTTTTAAATTTTACTTTTTATTTTTTTATATTGAATTATACAAATGGTCAATATATTTTAAATATTTTGTCCCCTTATTATTTTTTATTTAGATTTGATCATTTTATTTTTTAATTTTTACACTAAAGTTTCTTTATTTTTATTTTTTATAATTTAGTCTTTTAATTTTTAATTTTCTCTCATTTAATTTAAAATTAAATTTCAAAAGCATTAAAAAAAAGGTTACAAAGGATACAAATAAAGGAACTAAATTATAAGAAAAAACTAAAAAAATAAAGTATGAAAATTAAAAGAATAAAAAAATAAAATCATAAAAATAAAATAATAAAAAATCAATGCGTAAAATATAAAAATAATATTTTTTATATAATAAGTTATAATATAATTATTGTTAAAAATAATATTATCTATTTGATAAATAAATTTTCCTATGAATAGTTAACCAATATAAAATATATAATTAAATCGAAATTTTTATTAAAATTTATGTGAATTTGCGAATAAACGGATCTTCACCCTATATGCAAACATTTAGCTAAGGATGAGGATTTCAGGCCCCCGTTGACAGCACTATCTGGTTGTTTTGCCAAGCCAAACCCTACGGGTTGTTCAATTTTTTAAACTTACTACGGATGTCCACCCTACTTGCCAAAACAAACAACCCAGTATTCTCATCGTTCTGGTGACTGAAAAAAAAAAACTACTCTCTCTCGCTCTCTATCTTCTCGGTTATTTTGCGCCGTATAAGAATTGGAAAAATAAAGGTATGTCCTTCCTCTCTCTCTCTCTCTCTCTGGGTGTGTATGTGTTGATTTGAAGCTAGGGTGTTATATGATTGTGAATTTCTGTATTTTTCGATATAGTAATGTATATACAAAATCGGTGAATTTTCTGATGGATTCAATTTTAATCTTTATGGGCTCAATGAATTTAGGGAAATTCAGGCTTCAATGATTATTAATGAATGTGATGAAATTTTCAGCGTCTAAGTTTAAAGTGGTACTTAGGTTCGTGAAGTATTGCATCTCTGAATCGTCTGGGTTTGGGATTTACTTGGGACTTTGAATTTTTTGTTTGTTTGTAGTTTCTTAGTGGATAGTTTTGGATTGCAAATTGCAGAACTTTTGAGTCTTTCATGGCCATGGGTTTTCTGCTTTTAGCATTATGGATTAAGTGAAGATGGCAAAAACCAGCCTCCTTCTACTAAAGTTGGAATTGTCACCTCTTTCTAATCCCCCCATCACTCAGTAAAATATTTAAAACAAAAAAGAAGGAAGTGTAGATGGAAAAATGATCTCTTGCAACACACACCTGAAAGAGTCATTATCACTTGATTATTTGTCCCACAAAAGTTTACAGCAAAGATGACGCTTTTGTTCAAAAAATTATTATCATTTTCTTGCCTAACCATCTCAATCTAAAAATAAGTCATAGATTTCTTTGAATTCTCATTTTGTCTGTCAAGTGAATCGACTGTGAGCATAATTGATTGGGATCTAAGTGCAATACCAGGCATGTTTGTCCCCATGCCTGCAGTTTAGGAGCAATTTTACTGCAATGCAGAATTATGGACTTTCCGAGTGAAATTTTAAGTAGCTGATGGACCTTTATGGTGGCAACTGGCAAGGACTTAGTGTGTCAAAAGTCTAAGCCCAATTCCTGGCATGTAGCTCCAACTGTGAGAGTGCATGCCATATCTCAGGTAATTAAAGAAAGCAATACTAGTCTAGTGTACAGGATGTGATGTGATTAAACTGAGTTTTGGTAGAGATTTTTTTTAATCAAATGATAATTGGGGTAGGCTATGAACCAGAGTATTCCCTGGGCAGTACCAAGACTTTATCTCTTTACTAGAAGGCAGCTGATAGGGCTATTGGAATAGTTATTAGAGATGAAAGTGGTAATATTTGGTTTTGTGGAAAAGAAGACTGTCTATACTTATTTGATTACCCCACTCACTATATATTCAACAGTCTAGGTACTATTGTTGCCTAAGAATTTCTGGTTTCTTTCCATTTTTTGGGTTTATCAACTCGTTACTCCAATATTATGTTCATCTCCATCATTCACCTAATATTCATTGTTTTTGTTTTACCAAGTACTGAATAATTAAATGTAACAGGATTTGAATGATGCTTTGTGGAGAAAACTCCATTCAGGAAACTTACTATGACATATTATCTGTGAAACAAGATGCAAGCTACAATGAAATTCGTGTTAGTTATCGAGCTGCCATACTTGACAGCCATCCTGACAAGTTACAGAATGTGGTTGAGGCATCTTATTCTAATAATGAGTCGGGGGGTAGATTTTTGAAGGTGCATAAAGCTTGGGAAATTCTCAGCAATCAAAAGTCTCGAGCAGTTTATGATAGAGAGCTTGAAGCATCAAGAAGGGACAATATAGCTGCAGAAGAAGTTAGTGTAGAAGATATGATGGTTGAAGATGTCGGAGACGATATTGAATTCTTCTACGATTGTCGATGTGGAGATTATTTTTCTATTGATTCTTCAGATTTGAGGAAAATGGGGTATGTTTTGACTAGGGATGGGAAGAATATATTCTTACAGACAGGGGATGCTATACCAGCGTCTGTTATTCTTCCTTGTGGGTCTTGTTCCTTGAAAGTCCGTCTTTTGTTTAATTCGTATGTTTGTGTTTCAGTTGGTGGTAGTTTATGATTACCTCATATCACATATTGCCTTTTCGGTTCTTTAATTTTATATTACCAATATTCACAGCAAAAGGTTCACCCTTGCAAGAAATGCTAATTAATTATATTTACTATTTAAACACCTCAGTTAGAATTTTCCCAATACTTAAATTTATGTTTTTGTGGCACTTTAGTGACTAGATTTTCATTTAGTACATTTAAATTTTTGTGCATTAAAAATTTTTGGTACAAAAATGTAGCTAATTAAGCACATTCAAAGTATTTTTAGAGGTAAATTCTTACTTTTATTTCTATAAAAGACTTGTTCTAAATAATTAGACACATATCATTAAGGAATAATAGCAATATATAACTTCAATAGCCCATCCTTGTTTTATTTCTTACCCCGAACCCCACCCCTACCCCCATTGCACTTATTTTCCCATTTTTTTTAACGATTTTTTCTAATCTTTTAATTTTATACAAATTTTGATCCCACAAGTTTATAATAATTCGGTAGCAACCAAATTCTTCATTGATCCCACAGGTATTTTTTAATAAAAAATAGTGGGAAAAATAAATAAATTTATATTTATGTTGATAAAATCTCACGGTTTGGAAGACATGGAACTCAAACCCAGTGTGGAGAATTGATCGAAATCTTAGAAGAAGAGAGATATGATCATTATTTTTTTTGTTTAATCAAAGTTCCACCCGCCCTTACCTTTTTTTCAAAATTCGCAGAAAGCAAGTATGCCACATCCTAAATGAAAACAAATAACGATGTCTCTCTTCTCTTATTTGCTTTGCATAGACGAAAAACAAATAAAACAAAATTAGTATATCGTTGGGCAATATGATTAATAGCGATCACACACCGCCGACCAAGCCACGCGACGGTAGGTGCATTTGTTTTCATATTTTAAATTAGAATGTTATGTGATGGGTTCATGAGATGTCCCATACTTAGTAAAATACGTTATGTATATTATTCGATTAGGCGTACGTACAAATTGGAATCGAATCTAAAAAATTAATAGATTTTCCAATATTATATAAGCATATTTTTTTAAAAAAATAAAATAATTTGAAGCTTTTAAACATCTTTGTAAATATTAAAATAAAGTTTTTAAATCTTTAGATAAGTTTCAAAGTTTCGTTTTTACTAAAACTTATATTGTTTTTAAAAATCTATAAAAACAAATTAAATAAAAAATAATAATTATTATCTATTAATACAAAAAAAAAAAAAAAAAAATTGGTGTGGGCATTATATGTATGGTTATAATACGAATATAATTAATAAAGTTTGGTTTAACGGAAATGTTAATTATAAGTTACTTCAAATTTCAAATCCCTTTCTCTAAGCAAAAAGATAAAAATAACGTAATACGGCATCATGCGTAGGTGTTAGGGCACGTAACTTGTTGTCAGTACTCACTCAGTAGGCATTAATTATTATTATGCAAGAGAAGCAAAGCCATGAAATTAGTTCTGAATTTATGGTAACTTGGACTGGACTAATACTTTCTTGTACGAAATATTATCGACTGATTTTAAAGTATTACGGAAAACTGTAATTTAGATTAATAAAATGTTTGATTAGTGCATATTTGTGCTTGAATAAACAATCACCCGCAAATATTTCACAAATGATAAGATTTAAATTAGTATTATTTAAAAAAATAAAAAAATTGTTATAATAATAATAATAATAAAAACTTTAATAATAGGATACTTTTTATTTTATTGTAATTAATAAATTATTTTTTTAATTACGATAATATCAACTTTTTAAAAAAAAAATATACTATTACACAACATACATTCTTATAAATTAGTACTTTACATGCAAAAAAATTCAATTGGGTGATAGTTTAGAGATTATGTAACAGCAATGCATAACATCTTCACGGTAGATTATGCAATTAAATCCAGAGCCTTCTTTCCAGCGAACACAAAAGAAAATACATGTCACCTTGTCTAGTGACACGGTGGGAACGGCATGTTGATAATTTCGCATTAAAGTTTTGCTTTCAAATTTACAGTCCCTGCGCCTCTCTCTTTTTAAGTTGGACATCACCTCCCAACCACAATTGTAAACCATGTACACCACATAAAAGTCCATATTTCTCCCCCTTTGAATTTGTTCGCTTATTCCTCGGTGACTTTTCTTCCTCTAACCTTCTTTAAATTTATATATATTTCTCTCTACAGACTACAAAAACAACCAATCACAAAGCCTATTAAGCAGGCAAATCAAAATGGCTTCAATTAACAATGAAGTGGTTCTTGAGGTTCCTCCTTACCTTAGAATCTTCAAAGATGGAACCCTTGAAAGGCTTGCCGGGACCCAATTTATTCCGGCTTGTTTGCATCCTCAAACTGGCGTGTTATCAAAGGACATAGTAATAATACCGGATACCGGCGTCTCAGTGAGACTATATCGTCCAAACCTCATTAAAAGCGGTCAAAAACTTGCTATAATTGTTTATTTCCATGGTGGGGCTTTTTGCATATCATCAGTTGGTGATCCTTTTTACCACAACCTCCTCAACATTCTAGTAGCCGAAGCCAACATCATTCTAGTCTCAGTTGGCTACAGGAGAGCTCCAGAGCATCCACTTCCTGCTGCCTATGAAGACTCTTGGGCTGCCCTGGAATGGGTTGCTTCCCACGGTTCCCAAGGTGGACTTCACGAACAGGACACATGGCTTAAAGAATTTGCGGACCTGGACCGCTTGTTCTTGGCAGGAGATAGTGCAGGTGCAAATATTGCACACCACATGGCTTTGAGGTTCAAACAATTATCAGACCCAACAACAACAAAATTGAAGATTGTTGGCATTGCTCTAATCCATCCTTATTTTTGGGGAAAAGAGCCGATTGGTATGGAAGTTCAAGATCCTATTAGAAAAGCTATGGTGGATAAGTGGTGGATGTTCGTTTGCCCATCAGAGAAAGGCTGTGATGATTATCTTATCAATCCTTTTGTAGATGGAGAATTGGGTCTTGAGGGGTTGGCTTGCAATAGAGTGCTTATACTTGTTGCAGAGAAAGACATATTGAAGGATCGAGGATGGCTTTACCATGAGAACTTGGTGAAGAGTAGGTGGAGAGGAACTGCAGAGATTGTGGAAACTGAAGGAGAGGATCATGTTTTTCACATGTTCAACCCTACTTCTGAAAAGGCTAAGAGCTTGCTTAAGCGTTTGGCTTCTTTCGTCAGCCAGGGGTCGTCCTGCTACGTGTAAACTTAATCTGATTGAAAGTGCTTTTAAAGTTTAAATCTTATGTAGTTATGCGTGCTCCAATACTATTATATCTATTGTCTACAAATTACTTATTTTGTCATAAGTTGTCTTTATATCATGTCATGTTACGTTAAAGATAAGCAGTTACTTTGAGCTTTTTTAATTTATATACTCTTTTTCTACCCACAATTCCACTACAGGTGGCGCTCTATTAGTTAGCCGCTTTGGCTCCATTATAAAGGACAAATTACAGTTACAATAAAATGTGAACAACAACTTACATTAATAATAAAATTATAATATCGCGAATTTGACACGTGAACAGAAATGACATTAATGCTCCACATTTCAACTTTTTTGTATCAATTATTTGCAGATAGACCAATTACTTTCAAGCACATGTGATTGCATGTCTCACCTTATAGATAATTCTAGGTAAAACTGTGTAAACGGGGGTACGTAGCTCAATATGAAATTATGGAAGAACTTGATGGTTTTGGCTCTTCCTCATGAAATAAGCATGATCGGAAAGTATCATACAAATCCAAACCAACAGAATGAATATGTTCAACTGGAAATACAAATTCACTAAGACATAATTGTAGGCAGAGCCAGAACGGGGCGGCATATGAACGGCTGAACTTTCAAGTAAGCGTTAGTTGCTTAGAGCGTCTTACAAGCACTGAACCAGACATCTAGAGTGGAGAAAATGCTTTGAAATGTAAAAAAAAACATGGTTAAAATATTCCGGCACCACCAGGCTCTGAAGCTTCAATTTAGAACACAACTGTATCGAGCATTGTTCCCAGAGTTTGTATGATGTTTGATGACATCAAGTTTGATACATGTTCTTCCAGGTGCTTCTTGGCATCTTGTCTACCCACGTTTACAATAGCAAGTTTCTCTGGTGGCAACTCATCTTCCTCCTGCACTGCCTTGTTGTATTTAATGGCTAAGTTTAGCATCTCCTGCATATTAATTAATAATTAAAGTGACTTCCCACAACCAGTGAATTACACAGAAGTTGTTAACTTGATTTTCCAAAAATATCCAATGATTAAATTAATGTTGCTCACACGAGTCTCATTTTTTATGTCCTGTACTTAACAGGCAGCATGAACGCATGTTCATCTTTTGGATTTTCCCATTTTCATATGTACACGTGCAAATCATGTTGTATATAGAATAATAGACAGAAAATGGTACAGAGATTTCTTTTCCAAGATACACAAGTGAGAAGACAAACAACACTCAATTAACAGAGGCCTTGCAGCATATAGCCATCAACCATGAATGGCCTAATGCTAAAGAAACAAAGTTGGCCACAAGGTTAAGGCCCCAGAGAATCCCATGCAATCATCACCTTGCTGAAAACCATCACTACTCAAGTACAATTTAGACAACTTTAAAGAAGATTACTCAATAGGATGCATAAAGTGCCTATGGTCCTAAATTACAATCAAGATTAACAAATATACCATACTCCATTATACATGAAAACTTCACTGACCTGAACGGTCTGCTCATTTGTTTTGGAATGGGTATCAAATCGTCGAAGTGTCAGACCATCTGTCCATTTCTTCTTATGAAGGTTAAGTAACATCTTCTCCTCCAGCTCATTCTTTCTATAGTTAATAGCTATTGAGTAGTAATGCCGGTTCAAACCATGAATCAATGCCTGAATTAGAGGTTCTCAAAGGTCAACAGATTGTGAGTTCAAACAATAAATTTGGTGGGACTACTTGTTCAACACTTACTTGAATAGACGGCTTATTAAGATGACCAAGATTAGATGTGGTCTGCCGTGGCTCTTGTCCAAGCATCATGGTTTGTGGATTGATGAGGCGGAAGGCATCGATCACCACCTTTCCTTTCACACTCTGAATGGGATCAACAACCACAGCTACAGCACGTTGATTTAAAGCTTCAAAACTCTACATATTATAGAAAAATCATCAAATCCATGTCATTCTAAAATTCTGATTATAGACTAAGACTACGTAATGATACTCCCTCTCTAACAGAGGTATAATTGGAATTTTCGTAAATGCACTAGGTTACTCTCAAAAGGATTACATGTACCCCCCCAAAAAAAAACAAACAAACAAACAAAAAGAGAGAGAAAAAAAGAGAGGAGGTTTTAGATGACCAGCCAGTCTACTGAACTAAATTTGAGATCAAACAGTTCCAGATGGGAAATGATGCGATACAATCACATTCAAATTTCTTACACTGAAGTAACAGCCACGATTTATAAAATCTTAAATGGCAGGAAAAACCTGCTAAATAAAGTATATTCGAAAAACACTGATCATATTCTTACCATAGACAAACAAAAATGCAGATAATGAAATCAACACAAGTATAAAACAGAGTCATGAAGAAGTGGACAAGAATATAAGATATAATTTAGAGCCAAAAAGATGAGTGAAAATATTTTTCTACCTGCTGGGTGTTAATATCCACACCAGAGAGCCAACAGCCAAATCCTGGATGTGAATGATACCAACCTACTACCATCTCTGGTCTGCAAAACCAACAACAAAAGGTTAGTCATGCGTAGCAATGAAAACACAGCAACACCTTATCGGAAGCAAAAAATTAATGAAAGATTAAATGAATTACTAAACTAGACATTTGAAACAAAAACCTCAACTCCTAACTGTAATTCCTAGAGAGAGAAAATCACCAGTTTAAATATCTGACGCTAAAAACTATGAGGAAATGAGCACCAACATGAAAGAATGAAACACAATGCTATTTATCACTCCTAAACCTTCAATTAGACGTGGTAAACTAGCATTCATTTAACAGGATACAGTTAAAGGGAATTGACAAGATATTGCCACAAGAATCATCTGGAAAAGATGATGCTTGAAAACATTTCTGTAGAAGTGGCATAAATATATGGAAAATATGGATAGCAAAAATCACTGTACCCGTGTATCTGGAATTGTGTAATTTCCCGTGGCTAAAATGTTCTGACGCCAAGCAAGATATATAAACAATAACAGTGCAACATAATCAGAAAGGGCAACTTAGCTCAACGCCACCTATAAAAGTAGAAGGAAAAAGAAGACCAAATACCTTCCAGTCTGTTTGAGCATATCGAGCATGTTGGTCTGGAAAACGTGATCGACGGCTTCAACACTAACACCAGTACCACTTTGCGGCATCGCAAAAACATCGACAACACGAACAGTGTACTCATCCACAAACTCTCCTAGCATCAAACCCATGACCTCCATGGGTACACCAGCTCTTCCTATTAACAACCAAATCCAGATTTATGTTTTTAAATTCGCAATTCCACTAAACATAAAAACCCTAATTACTGTTTCCTAATCTCTAAACTCTACCATAGTGAAAGTTCAATAAACCTAAATAGGGTTTTTAAATCTAACGGAATATCAGAAAATAAGAGGAAATAGTTACCGTGTTTGAGCATTTTGAGGAGAGCGAGAGAAGATATATAGACCTGCTCGGACGAGTCGAGAGTGGGTGAGTCAGGCGGCGGGTGGCCCAACGCTCCACCAGCACCCGCGAACATCCTCTGAAGTCTTTCCATACCGGACAAATAACACTACCAACACGCTTTAGTTTTTCTCTTTCACTGCTTGTATGAATCTATTTTTTATTTTTGGAATTGTAGACTGTATCAGATACAAAATGCTCTGGTTTCTTTGGGAACAAGACAGCTCTTATGTGCGTTCTCGTGAAATTCTGCCAAACCATATATGTCCAGAGCCCACTACTTCGCAGGAAAATGTTTCAAATATGACTGGTTTATTGTGGCCATGGCCTTTATATATCCTTCTATTTCTACCATTACCATTGCTCTAGAGGTCCACAAAGAAGGCCCATCCCACATGAGCTGGTTGACAAATAGCCTAATACATTTCTTTTCCCCTTCAATTCTTAGCCTAAATAACTTCGTTTGTAATAAATTATTTTTTTTAACAAGATAAAATTCATCCCAAATCTGAAAATTTTATATCAAATTATTTAATAAAAATAATAATAAATCATTATTTTATAACTTTAATAAAATGATATCAAAATCAAACTCATTATATTTCCCGTAATTATTATTTGCAATCTCATCATACCTTGATTGAAAACTCCATTATAGCTATGGTGGTCCCTTCAATTTTCTAACAATTATCGCCATTGATCATATTGAAATTAAACGTAATATATTACATATAAAGATAAAATTTGATGTAACATATTACATACTAATATAGAGATAAATATAACATATTATATATAATAAATAGATAAATATAATATGTTATATATAAATATAAATATAGATAAAACACATTAAATATAAATATAAAGATGTATGTAATACATTACCTACAAACATGGATGAAAAGGATGCAAAATATCAAAATTTTGCTAAAATCATTATATATATATATATATAGAAATGAGGTAGACATTCCTCTTGTTAAAAATATCAATAATATTGATAAATATTGGTGTAAATATTGTGATAACGATTTTGGTACACATGGTGTGTGAATGTTTTTAATTAATGTTGTGAAATTTTTGATAATATCAATAATATCATTTCTTTAGTGATTTTTTTTATTTGTGAGAATTATTACTAGCGATAATTTAAATGCAAAATATATGCATTTTCAACTTGAATTTGGAACATACATGATAAATTATAACATGGATAATATCAACATTTATTTTGAAATAAATTACCTTCGATATTACATGAATTGGATCAATCCAAAAAAAAATTATGTGGGAAAGATTAGGTAAAATTATTATTATTATTTAATTTGATTATTGTGTTTATGTTCATTTTAATATTTCCACGACTTTAAGAATTGAGCTAGATGAAATTTGTTTTTTTAATATTTATGTACATTTATATTACATGTAATCTAATGTGTTTAGGGTTATGTTATATAAATTATATTTATATTTGTTAAATTAAAGAATCTACTTATGTTTCATTATTATTATATGTACATTATGCATGTTATATATGTCATAAATATATCATTTAAATTAGTGTATTATTATTTATTTTAATAGTTACTAAAATTTTATAGAATATTTCAAAAAAAAATTACAACAAGCTTTACGATTTTTAATAATTTTCTTCAATATTTTAGTAAAATTAAAATCTCTGTATCTTTATAGATGCCAATATTTTTATCCTTACGTACAAAGAAATCCATCCAAAAATTACTTTTAACATGTTAAGGATCTTCTAATGTACTAAAAGAAGCTAAAGACTTAAAAATAAACTCTCGTTAACTCTTAGTATTGGTATAGAGCTTGACACAAATTGAGACAAAGCAAATAAAGATACTAAAGAATTTTAACGGTCATAACATTGAACATATATAGCCTGCCAAATGAATCATATAATATAAAAATAAATGCAATGAAAATCCAATATATCAAGGAACGATAAATAAGAAACAAATTAAACAAAAACAATTTTATTAAGCATAGAATTAAAAAAAATACAAGATTCAGATACAAGGAAGGCTAAAAATATATCCTGAAAAAGCCCATTTGGCTAGCAGATTTGATTAGCAACTAGAAAAGAAGCGCCATTAATATAACTGATCACATGAATGACCATAAATTCCATTAGATCGATCAATTACACCATTCGTTGGACGGAGTTTCTTCTTCGTTTGAATGCCAGGTCATCCGTTTCAAAACTAACGAGATAAAGATGTGAGAACACAACATTCAATTCCTAAACGAGAGAAAAAAGTGATACATGTGAGTAAATAAATAAAGTATAAGGGATGATAGCGATCGTGTAGAATAGCCGACAATGGTACCATCGCTAGTAATACCGATCAATGCTTGTAAACTGATAGGTAAGGAAGTGTGTTGACTTGGGGTCATTGCTGAAGGATTGATGATATTCAAAAGTGTAGGCTTCAGCATGGACTTATCAATGGTCACCTTATTCTTCTTTTTTGATAGGATTGGGGTGGCCTTTTGCCTCGAAGACTTGTTCTTCTTTTGCTCTTTGGAAAAACCCGTCCCTTGAAAGGAACATGTAGCTTTTTGAAAGATTTCCTCCTATTTAGTGACTCTACTCTAAAGCCGCGTCAACAGCTCAAAGGCATTGAACTGAATTCCATATTATCTATAGAGATAAAGAAAGAAGGTGTTAGTTTTACAAGCATGGGTTAAATAAAAAGTAAAATATTTATAATCTTAGGGCCAATTCACCATCATCATGGAGCACCTGGAACTTCTCTCCATAGTTTGTGGGATGGGTTCAGTGCTTGGTGGGTACATGAGGTTTACATATAATCCTATTAGGGGGCTTCATTGAGTCTCACCTCATCAACCTACACGTAACAAAACACAGGGTGTTTAGTAGTTGCTTATATTGAGTCTTTTCGGATAGATAGTTCTAGATATCATCCAATCATTACTTAGTCACGCGGCTCAAGGCCGTGATAAAGGAGCCCATATTCTGTATCACGACTTTGGTGTCAGTCTAAGTGCTTTTATCAGCCTGGCATTACTGTTTGGGGTCTCCCACCTACTAGATACGTAGAAAAAATATTCCTTGTAGTTCTTCTCATTCTCAGAAAGGATCATATTTATACCCCGGTCTTGTTTCACGGACATGTAGACCCTTATCATGTCCATAGGATTTTGCTTTAGTTCATATGCCTCATCAAACTAGAGCATATCTAGTTCGACCCTAAGCTCTCTGTATATTAGTGTGAGGAATATTAGGTACATCCAGCTATTCGACATCAATTGACATGGTGCTAGTTGAGTCATTGTCAAAAATTTCCTTATAAAGAGGTACAGAGGAAATATGACCCCTAGCCTTCTCATGGAAGGTTGTCCAACTGGAGGTGGATCGTTGTCAAGAGCACCTAGCTCAGGGATTATTATCTGAATCAAGGAGGGAATTTCGTATGTTATCTTTATCCTCTCCTCGTCCTGGGGAGATAATCCATTGGTCTTGACCTTGGTTGCCCAACCTTTGGTACGACATATGGACTCACCAGTTTCTTTCTTCCTTATCTTTTTCCTTTATGACCTTGGGCAAATTTTTGGGTATAGGACACATTCAAACTAATTGTAGGTATGACCTGTGGACGAGACGTGGAGGTAGATGGACCAGGCTTAGATAACTCCCCTTCACTCGAGGTGCTTGTCTCTTTGGTAGACCCCGAGATATCACTTTCTACTTGGCTCAAGAAAGTGGGATATTGTGGGCTCTCTTAAGAGGATGAGCCTAAAGTGCACTTTTTATGCATGATCTCTACAAAATATCACAAAGCATAAAAATGATAAGGCACGAGAAATATAAATTATCTAGGGTCTAGTTTGAAAGTAAAAGAAGGGAAATGATTCTTTAAACTGACTAGAAAAGAAATTAGAAAACTATTAGACTCGAGGAAGTTTTCCCTTTATAGCTTGAGCAAATAAGTTACGTACGGTGATAGATGAGTTTGACATTTCATTTTTTAATCTTCCTTCCACTTCTATCCAATACAAGAGAAATGGTAGGGATTTTACAACTTAGCCCTTTGTTATGATTTTTTTGTAATGTTCTAACTTTTTGCGTTAGGCTTAGGTGACATCACTCATAATCAAGAAGAATTCAAAGAGTCACTTTATCATCTTCCTTCGTCATGACGAAGCATCAATCAATTTATTATTCCTGAATGGATTGCTTATTGGGGCATCATAGTTAACCTCAACTAGATCTAAACAGTAAATATTTCTTATAACTTGATACTTTTAATTTATTTTAGTTATGAGTGATCAAGTTATCGTAGTAACTTTTAATTCATTGTAGGCATTTTTCTATGAGTGATCAAGTCACCGTAGATTTATAAGTCAAATTATCATACATTTTAGATTTGATAAAATAATAATTTTTTTTCAAATAACACATGTAAAATTTATAACAATAAATATAATATATCAATAATATTAAATGTGATTTAATGGATCGTAGAATTTCTATTTAAACGAAATCTAATCGACTGATATTCAATGTAAAAAATTTGACATGAGCTTTCTTTTTATAGTAATTAAAATATATGAGTCAGATATAAATGTATTATTTTTATTTTAAAAAGTATTATAAAAAACAAATATTTATTTTACTGTTAATATTATATTAAAAATTTTAATTTATTACTTTTAATATTTTATATTTGTTTCAATTGATTAATTATATTTTTTAAATATTTTTTACTCAAATTTTGATCAAAAAATTTAAATTATCTACACCATATATTAAGTTATGAAAGTTATGATATTGTTATCTTATTCATTACATTACATGTGCTTTTAAATTCATGTGATGGGTATGTGATTTTAATATTTTAATTTAATTAATTATTTTTTAATAAAAATAATTGATTGAAAGATATTTTAATAATAAAAGTAATAAAATGTAATAAAAAATATTAAATTGAATCAAATTAAAAATATTAAAAGATATTAAAAATAGTTAAATCAACATCTGCCCTGCTATGAAGGGTGTTTTTCCAAATTTATTTGACAATAACTATCTGCTTGGGTTTTTCTCTCTTTTTACTTTTTCATTAATGAATTAATATTAATAATGTATATGTTTTTTTTTTTTTTGTTGCTAAACATTTTCGTAAATAAGGCTTGGAAAAGGTCTTCGTGTACGTCTGTGCGTCTTAAAAATCCTTAATCTATCTAGTTTCTTTATTCCAACTCAATTAATATTAGTCTCAATCAATAATAGTTTGAGGAATACTTCTTAGTCTTCATGTTATTAATTATTCTCCATCTGTTTTCACCGTTATGTAAATATTATATTCATTTTAATTCTTTAAGTATCAAAATTACAATTTTATCCATCTAAATATCAATTTTTTATTAAATTTAATAGAAATTTATTTATTTTTATTTATTCTGACTTGTACAGATAAAATTATATCTTTATTTTTTAACATTAATAATTTTATTATTTTAAATTCTTTTATTGAAATATTCAAAAATAAAAAATAAAAAAATCTAACCACATTTTTTTCAAAACTCATTATTTAATATCTCAATTTAATATTTCTTTTTCTTTCTTTCCTAAAGAACCTATTATATTATATATCATTATAACTTCTATCAGAGAGCCAATAAAATTAATTTTAGAAAATAAAATATTTTTGGATAATTTTTTATTTTTATAAGAGAAATTGAAATAAGATAAAATTATTAATGCTAAAAAATAACAAAATCATGATGCTATAGCCCATAGGTACGTGTAAGTCACGTAATAGATAATAAGTATTAATTCTATTAATGGATTTAAGGGAAAAAATTGATGTTTTTTATTGATTTGATTGTGATTTTGATACTTTATGAACTAATATAAAGTTGATACAATATTTTTGTTGGGATGCAAATGAATGGAGAATGCATGATATTATAGAGATTATAAAATATATATATAATACTTATATAAAGATGATAATATTCATTTTATATAGTTATATAAAGAATATGGTATTTAAATAAGGATAAAAATAAATGGCGTAATGATAATACAAACATGGTTAATGCATTTAATCTGATGAAAATTGTTGAAGTTAATTAGTGTTTATTGGGTACGGCAACAGCTTTTAAGTCTAGCACAATATTGAAAAATCTAAGAACACTTTCTAGAATTATTAAATATAAATCAGTCCAAAATTCAAATCAACTATAAGTGTTGATTCACCAATAATGTTAATTTCATATACTGTTTCGCTGGTTTTGTCCCATTGCAAAGAGTGAGGGTTCCTAGCTAATTGCCAGCTCCATGAAATTAAATTATTTGCACCCTATCTCTACACCTTCATTGTTCTTTTAACTTGAAGATATATAAGAGCCATGCACTTAATTTGTACTTTTCCTTGAGTCATAGCTAGACTTTTATATTTACACTAATGGACTTTTCACATCAGATGGAATAATCATAAAGTTACTGTTCCTTTTTTTTCTTCTTCTTCTTCTATAAAAACTCAAAATATTGGACCATTTCAAAAATTTCTAGATGTGCATGAATAGTCTGTTGGTCTGAAATAAGTCAAGTTTATAAATAAATGTTTTTTTTAAGTTGACTTTATCTGATGTATATATATATTTTATATATGTTTAAAAATGTTACTGTATTTATGTTTTTTTATAAAATAAAATATTTTTTTTAGAGAGTTAAAAATAAAATCATGTAAATAACTAATTTATATAAAAATTATTTAAAAAAAATTAGCGTACATTTTAATTAATAAAAAAATATTTTGTTTCTCCAATAAGTACATGGCACGATACTCTAATAATACAGATGACCGATTCATGATTTGCTTCTTTAATTATTACTATGTCAAAAGAAGTGTCATTCCCGTGACTCATAAGTTGGAGAATACCATGAAGTATAAAAAACGATATATATCTTCATATATAATAATATGTACTTGTAAGTTTTGATTCATGTAATTTTTTTATTTTTTACAAAAGTAACATACCTGAAAATATCATAATTTTTTTTGATAATATGATATTATTATTAAAATATCATTGATTAAGAGAAAATTGTATTCTTTAGTTTATTATTTTTATGAGAATATCATGAATTTTTGATAATATCAATATTGTTAAGTCTCACATTGGTCAAACGTAAGATAACAGTATTGCTTATAAGTCTGGACAACCCTCTAACTCATAAGTTAATTTTTGGGTTTAGACTTACACTTGTGTTTCTAAGTGATATTATTATTAAAATATCATTGATTAGGAGAAAGTTGTATTTGTTAGTTCATTGTTTTTATGCAACATCACTATAATTTCGCGATATATCAATGTCATCACAATTTTCATAGTACTCATTATTAACAACATAAATTAGTTTTACACATATTTTGAGTCTCAATATATATTTCTTCTTTAAGATTTTGGCTTAGTTGTTATTAGCCTATTTTATAAAAAATTATAGCACGTAAATATGTTGTATTTTTAAATATTAATTAATTTATTTAAATATTACTTTTTTTCATTATTTTTATTTGTTATATAGTACACTATAGATCAAGTAACTAATTATTTTTAATTATTAGTGTAAAAAAATTAAATATATAGAAATAAACGGAAAGATAATTAATTTTGTGGAAATAGGAAAACAAACATTAGTGTATTTACAAAGACACCACCACTGTATTTTATTAATCATCTTTCGCAAGTTCTAGGAGACTTATCTCATATATACAGCGTTGACGAAAATCAACCTCAACATTACGTTAATTTACAGATTTATTTTTTTGATGAAACATTAGAAATATATTAAGCAATATATTTATGTTATTTTAATTATAATTTCAAAGTTTCAATTGACATATAACATACTAAATGTCACGACACAAATTTTATTTTAATCAAGACAACACGTGCTTTTGAATTCTTAGAAAATATTTATCATGTGTTTATTTCATAAATTGTTAGTTTTGATATCAACAAACAATATTTTCACTCAAATTGATACTTTATTTGGTATGTATTTAATAATTTATTGAAAATATTATTGTATTAGGTTATACATGATTTGATTTTTTTATATGAATTTCTTAACTTAAACTTCAATATATATATATATATAGACAAATTATCACCTATAATAATAATATTGTGTATGTTTCATTTTTTGGAGAAAAGGATAAAAAATTTAAATTTAATTACATAACATAATCTCCTTTTATATATAGAATTATATTTTTAACTAATTAAAAAATATATATATTATTATTTTGACAAGATAAAACAATATTTTTTATAAAAATATGTGTTTTTTTTTGTAAAAAACATATATTATTTTACGTTATAGAAAAAATAACATTTTTTGTTATTTTTTCTAAAAGATTAATTGTAAATAAGGGACTCATATATTTACTCGAGGTAAGATTTATAGTTGATTGTTTTGCAACTTCTTAGTTTTTAACAATTAAAAATAAATAATATTTTAACTCCTATGAAACTATATATTATAAGATATTATATATATATATATATATATATATTGGATCACTTGTTGCTAAATGTTTAGAGAGCGTAGATATCTTGAGATGAAAATGTAGATGTTGTTTGTAATATGATTACAATAATGTCTTTTTTACATATTATGACATATTAATATTTTTTAATCAAATTATTGTAAAAATTTTGATAATTCATTAAAATATCTATAAATTATTATTGTCACTAAAATAGTTTAAATGTCATTTTTTTGTTAAAATATCATGGATATTGTATCATGTATATTGTAGGTATTGTTATTAAAATGTCGAAAAAAATATCAAAAATATAAATTCTTAATTATTTTTCTCATTTTTTCTTTTTTTTTCAATAATAATTTCAATTCAATTTTTTTTTCATTTTTATAATAGATAATATATTCTATCTTTAACATGTTATATATATATATATATATATAATTACTTTCAAAAACAAATAATCAATGAAATTTATTTTCATATTATTGATATTTATTTATTTATAGTGGTTATAACTAGATAATCTACTTAATTATTTCAAATTTCTAAATATTTTTTTACAATATTTAGCAAAAAATAATATATATATATATTTTATTATACAATATTTTAATTAATTAATCGAGTTATTGATCAATATAAATATTTTATGTATATAAAAATATTTGTATTAAATGAAAAATTAGTTTAAAATATAAGTAGTTGATTGTTTTGATGTTTTACAAAATCTTATAATTTTTTTTTCATATTTTTGATATATTTTTTATAATTTTTGGAATTGTTTTCAAATTTTTTGTTAAAAACGACAATATTATCAATATTTTTGTAAAAATTATATTTTTATTTCTTCGTCTAAGTCAATATTTTAAACATTGATGGTATCAAGATGTCTTACACTTAAGATTTTATGAATATTTGGATGTTTTAATTTATTTATTAGTTGAAATTTTTTCTTCACGTATAATACTCAAAGGTCTCGTCCCGTAAGTCCTCCAAATATAAAATTGATTTTTTTTTATTTTTTTAGTTAAAAGAAAAAATTCTAAAATTCTTCTTAATGTAAATGGATAATAAAAATATCTGATTTTGGATTATTATTAATGAAATATAATTAGAATATCATTTTAGACCAACGAAAACTACTAAACCTGTGGGTATATTGATTTAGAGTATTATATGAAGTTAGAGAAACAAGGGATAGAGAAGAAAGAGAGGGGGAGATAATTTTTTTGTTTTAATTAAAAAAATTATTTTAATTTAACTCAAAAATAAAATTATACGTTAATAATTATAGGAATGAAATATTAATTCAATAAATTCATGTAACTAAGATTAGATTAAATCCCAAGGATACTATAAGTATTATGTTTGTGCATAACTCACGTAACTAATTAAATATTTTGAAATCAGGCGATAACATTTTATTTTATTATTATTATTTTTTGTCTATCTCTCTGTGATAATAATCTAGTGGTGTATAGGCAATCAAAGTCTAGGAAAATTAGGTGATGTAATAAAGAGCATAAAACTCAAGTCTAGGAAAATTAGGTGATGTAATAAAGAGCATAAAACTCAAAGGGGTCCATATTTAATTAAACGGGCAAACATTTGTCTATATAAACTGTAGTCCCATGGTTTCTCTCCAAGTCGTCCGCCATATTCATTTTTATTCCTTTTCATATATATAACTCTCTTATAAAATCTTTTAGCTAGTTCTTTAAAAATCTTTACTAATATATTAGCTAAATTTGCAGCATCAATTAATACATATATATATATATATATATAGTGCTGTAATGGAAAGAGCAAGATCATTTTTGCAATCTCCAACTTATGGAAACCTCATCACTGTCCTAAGCATTGACGGTGGTGGAATCAGAGGCATTATTCCCGGAATCATCCTTAGCTGCTTGGAGTCTGAGCTTCAGGTACTTTTTATGTATTTTAGTTATTTCTTTACACATATATTCTCTTCAATTTCATGTTAATCTTGTCAAAAAAATTCACTATATATTCTTTCTATTTCTCTCAATAAATACATGCACAAGAGTGTTGATTATATATATACATACTACTATGTAAAATAATGTATTGGAGATGTACTTAAGCATTATTTATAATTATCTCAGTGGTTATGGTGGGCCTTAGAACTCTCCTCTAATTCTCTTAATTTTTATTAGGATTTATTTCATAAGATAAATATATGTTCGATTTAATTAGTTTTATTTAATTTTTAGAATATTAATTAAATGCAATTAGACGTTAATTTTAGTGTATATTTAATAATTTAAAATTAATTTTAATGACTAAAATGAAATTGGAAGCAGAAACTGGATGGTGAGCAAGCAAGAATAGCAGATTACTTTGACGTGATAGCAGGAACAAGCACAGGTGGGCTTGTGACTGCCATGCTTGCTGCTCCTGATGAAAAAAATCGCCCACTCTTTACTGCCAAAGATATCAAGGAATTCTATCTTCAACACTGTCCTCATATCTTCCCTCAAAACAGGTATTATATATATATATATATATATATAATTTTTTTTATTAAAATTATTATTTTCCTTGAAAGGGTCAAAGGAGATGAGAAACATGGTTATTATTGCTATCTATATATAGTTGAAAAAGGTTTATATAATTTTTTTTTATTTTAAATAAAGCCTCGTATGAAATCTTAAGGAATGTTTTCACCTTCTTTGATCTCTTCTAGCCAAGTGCCCAATTAAATTAGTTTTAACTGTTTTCTCCATATATATATGTATATCAGTTCCAATAATTAATATTAGCTAACACATGTACGTACAAGTACAAAGACTGATAGGTGATTTTTGTTTTAAAATGAATTAAAGCAACTGTAATCCCCTACATGGTGCGGCAGAGGTTGTGAAGTCACTAATGGGACCAAAATATGATGGCAAATATTTACACAAACTAGTTGCTGAAAAATTAGGTGATATAAGATTGCATCAAACTTTGACTAACGTTGTAATCCCTACTTTTGACATCAAAAGGCTCCAACCTATTATCTTCTCCAGCTATGAGGTACTAATTAAGCACCCAACTATATATATACATATATATATATATTTCTTAATTTTCTTGCTTTGAAAATTGATGCACCTTTTAGAACAATAAAGATAATAAAAGAGATATTGAAGAAATGTTAAAAAAAAATGTTTGAAGAATTAATGCTAAATTTTTTTAAGTCCCTGCTTTGGTTGTGAAGTTACTAATGGGACCAAGATATTTTCGCTAAATTCTTTCACGCTACTCATATTTTTAATTATCTTATATCACTTGGCCAACCTATACATAAATTATATATATCAAATACTATAATGCTAGCTACCCTAGCTTTCTTACATTCTAAGATACTATTAGAGCTCATTAATTAGTCCTTTCAATTATAGCATCTTAGTTACTTAATATTGTTAATATTTTATAGAGACGTGCAAAAGTTATTTTATTATATATTTTCGGATGCTAGCTAGTATATATATAGTGTAATTAATTATTTAAAAATAAATTATATATGATTATTTTTATGGATAAGAATGTAATCGGATGATACAAATGGAATCAACTGTACTTCATCCAATCATGTCCTACCAAATTAATTGATTATCAATTTTAATGTTTTTTAATTAGGAGAAGAGGAACTCAAGCTTAGACGCATTACTATCAGATATATGCATCTCGACGTCAGCAGCTCCAACCTATCTACCAGCCCATCACTTCCAAACTACAACTTCTGCAGGCAATGTCAGAGAGTTCAATCTAGTCGATGGTGGTGTTGTTGCTAATAATCCGGTATATAATATGTTTTCTTTATTTAATTTTAATGGATTAATAATTCTTATTCATTTTAAAAAATATTTTTTTTTCTTTTAATGGATAGGCTTTGGTTGCTATGAATGAAGTGATAAAAGAAATCCACCAGGGAAACCCAGACTTTTTCCCAATAAAGCCAACAGAATATAGTAGGTTCTTGGTCATATCATTAGGAACTGGTACAGCAAAAGTAGAAGAGAAGTACACAGCTGAAGAAGCAGCTAAGTGGGGTGTTTTGGGTTGGTTGAATAGCCATCACTCTACTCCATTGGTTGATATATTCACTCAAGCTAGTTGTGATTTGGTAGATTTTCATCTTGCTACTCTCTTTCAAGCTCTCCACTGCGACAAAAACTACCTTCGAATTCAGGTATATATTTTTGTATTAATTCATCTATTTTTAATTTATTTCGTATTTATCGTTCTTCTTTTTTTCTTAATAAAAAAAAAAGTCCATTTCGAACTACACCTTAATTTAATTAAAAAACTTTTATATGTCAATTAGCGATCAATTCAAAAAATTATTAAAAACAGAGTGGTTTTTCTTCCTCTTTTTTTTTTCTTTTCCTTATTAAACCTGTAGCATAAGAACATTTTTAATTATATTTGTAAAATATGCTATTTAGTATCTTTTGATTATATATTGAAAAGGGATAATAAAAGAACAAATAACATTATTATTTTTTACATTTCAACAACTAATAGGATTTATTAAAGGGATAGTTTGGTTATTCAATTTTTCCTTCCAATACAACCAACTCATGATCACGTTTTCACTTATTTCCTTCCCGTAATTTTTGGAGTTTAGAAAAGCAAATAAATTACACGTTATTTCCCTATTATTTTTATTTCATGGTAGATAAAAGCCATTAAATAATATAAAATATTAAAATTTATCCTTATTTAAATTTTTTTTTAACAATCAAAATCATTAAATGATCAAGGAGTACTTGGTATATCATCAAATAATCAAATTAATGATTAATTTTGTACGTATATGAATTGTAGGATGATACACTGAGCGGAACCGTGTCATCTGTGGACATAGCTACAGAGACGAACTTAAAGAAACTAGTAGAAGTTGGAGAGGAGTTACTGAAGAAGCCAGTTTCACAGGTGAATTTAGACACAGGTTCATGTGAGCCCTGTCACGATGCTACAAATGAAGAGGCTCTCGTTAGGATAGCTAGAATTCTTTCTAGAGAAAGAATGACTCGTGAAGCTCGTTCACCGCTAGGAAACAAGGCTAAGATGGCTGCTTTTCAAGTACCAAAGTGATCATATTACTACTATTTTTATATTAATTCATCTGTATCAATTAAAACAATTGACATATTAAATAACACTTATTATCACATGTTTTTAGATGGTAAACTACTTAATTAGCATATACCTCGTACACGAATCAAATTTCATTTTGAACCTATGTAAAGTACATATTTTTTATATATATATTTAAAAATATATTTATTTTTGTAAAACGTAGGATTAAAAATGAAAACATGTGATAACTAGCAGATTTAGTTGACTAATGATTTATTCTACGTAAATACAGGTATGTAAAATGGTCACTTGTGAGCTTCAGTAATTTTTCCATAGGTTTAATCTGTACTAATAGTGATGGTTGTAAATATCTCATTCCCATTTTCTCAAGTTAAATTAGGAGTAATTTTTATGGAGAAAAAAAAAATAATAACATGTCTAAATTGACTGGTAGATAACTAGATATCAGCACGTGCTTCTCAAGGTTTTTCCCCTTTCAAGTAGATGGCAATAATTCACCATTAAATATTTGTCTAATTGCAAACGTCACTTCTCGCTAAAAAGTTCATTTTGCTTAGACATATACTTTGTCGTAGGCTTCTAGCTAACACTTTGCATATATTTAATTAAAAAAGGTGAAATATTGATTTAGCCATTGTTTTTATCTGGTTTGGAGTTTAGGGCCATCGAGCGTGTATTAATGTGTCTTTTGGCTAATGACATTAATTTAGAGTATTCGATCCCTGGCTTCCATGAGAGATGAGGCGCACTCCCCCTCTAGAACATTACAATAATGCAATAATCTGAAAAACACACATGCGTTGCCAAAAACTAGAGCATGCATGATTTTTTGAAAATCTAAAATTATACGACTCATTTCTCTGTTTAATTATGTTGTGATAGGTAGGGTTAACTGAAAAAATCAAGAGTTACTCTTATGCACAGGACATTTAATTCGGTATAGTTTTATAATTTCTAGAAAATATTATTAATGTTTACATAAATAAGACCATTTACATGCAAGTGAATGCATCCATATAAAACAATTAATGGAAAGTTTTTTCACGTCATCCATGACCCCAATTTATGTAAATCTCTTTTTAAGATCCATTTAGAACTTTTTGGGTGCACAAATGCGTTAGAAAATATAAAAAATAAATTAGATATATAATTAAGATAATCCTCCTAATAAGTTAACGTTTTAAGTGAAACTCTAGACCAAATAGAATAGTTTATACTTTTGGTTAAAAATGGTTTCACATGAATTAAAATACTTTTAGGGTATTTGACAAATCATAAGAAGTGATTTAATAATAAATTTAAGAATAATTATTTGTACTATTTGACAATTCATAAGAAGTGATTTAATAAATTTAAGAATGATTATTTGTACTTTTAAGAAAAGTAATAAAGACTCCTTACTTTTGAGATAAGTAATGAAAATTTTAAAATACCAGCATTACTAATCTAAAGGTGAACATGTTATTTTTCAATAAAATTAAACATAAATTTAAAAAAATAACTTATTTAAAATTTAATAATTAAATCAAAAAAATTAATGTTACAAAACGAGCAGCTAAGCTACTTATAGTGTAGCATTGGAATAAGCATGCAGTAACTCATGTGTAGAAGAGAGTAAATAATTTAGGGTTTTAATTTGTACTAATAGTGATGGTTGTAGATATCTCATTCTCATTTTCTTAAGTTAAATTAGGAGTAGTTTTTATGGCGAAAAAAATAGTAACATGTCTAAATTGATTAGTAGATAACTAGATATATATCAGATATATGCCTCAAAATCACGTGCTTTTTAAGGTTTTTCGCCCTTCAAGTGGATGGCAATAATTCACCATTAAATATTTGTCTAATTGCAAATGTCACTCCTCGCTAAAAAGTTCATTTTGCTTAGACATATACTTGGTTGTAAGCTTCTAGCTAACACCTTGCATATATTTAATTGAAAAGGTGAAATATTGATTTAGGCATTGTTTTTATCTGGTTGGGAGTTTAGGGCCATCGAGCGTGTATTAATGTGTCTTTTTGCTTATGACATTTTCAGAGTATTCAATCCCTGGCTTTCATGAGAGATGAGGCACACTCCCCCTGTAGAACATTACAATAATGCAATAATCTCAGAAACACACACATGCGTTGCCAAAAACTAGAGCATGCATGATTTTTTGAAAATCTTTACATGCAACAAATAATATACAAAGCATTTCTCTGTTTAATTATGTTGTGATAGGTAGGGTTAACTGAAAAAATCAAGAGTTGCTCTTATGTACAGGCCAACTAACTCTCTAAAAAAAACTTTCATATGAGTCAAGTACATGAGTATTTGGTATACCTTCATAATTTCGAAAAAAAAATATTATTAATGTTTACATAAATAAGATCATTTATACGTAAATAAATGCATCCATATAAAACAATTAATGAAAAAAAAATTCACGTCATCCATGGGCCTTATCTAAAAGTCTCTCTTCTTAGGATCCATTTAGAACATTTTGAGTGCACAAAGGAATCTTATGTTAGAAAATATAAAAACCAAATTGGGTATATAGTTACTATATACTACTCCTCCTAATAAGTTAACATTTTAAGTGACTCTAAGCCAAACATTATACTTTTGGTTGGAAGGAAGTGGTTTCACATGACTTAAAATACTTTAAGGATATTTGGAAATCCATGAGAATTGATTTAATAAATTTAAGAAGGATTATTTGTAATTTTAAGAAAAGTAATAAAGACTCCTTGTTTTTGAGAGAAGTAATGAAATTTCTAAAATGCGAACATGATTAACCTAGGGATGAACATGTTATTTTTTAAATTTTACTAATTTATAATTTAATAATTTTAAAAAACAATTAGACATACAATCGCGTATAAATATGAAAGTGTAAAAATTAAAAAATAACACATGATATTTTTAAATGAAAATAACATAAGTCATAACTTAAGATAATGTCTTAATATACTTAACTTACAAGCCTTTTATTTTGTTTTCACATTTTTAAAGATTAATGTGAGCAGTAACCAAACCAATATTCTAATCAACTACTTGCCAATCATACACGTCCATAGAACAAATGCAACTAAAGTTAACACAAAAAATATAAGTATTTATGTGTGTTTTTGAATAGATTTAATAATGAATAATCATAACTATATGATTTAAAATATATATCAATTAAATTAAATCAACTAATAAATTTTAAAGTAATAAGATTAACCACAAATTCAAAAAAATAATTTCTTTAAAATTTAATAATTAAATCAAAATAATTATTATCACTCGTAAATTTATTTGATTTAAATAAGATTTTTTTTAATAAATAACTAGCTATATGAACATCAAAAATAGGAAATAAGTAAACTAATAAATATAGAAATTTTAAAAAATAAATATGATCACAAATTAATCTCTAAAATAACCTCATTATTAAGTGGTACTGATTATCCAAATTAACGTTTGGGAGCTGATGTCTGCGTTTTTACTATGAATTAATGTCACCCTTTTGCCTTTTCTTTTGATTAACCCATATTTTTGTCTTCGCCAGCGCACGTATGTATCGGCAGACTCGCAACCTTTAATCCTAATATATATAGAGTGAGATGATAATGATAATTTAATAATACTAGAATTAATCCTTTTAGGTTTTAAATAATTAAAGTTTATTAAAAATCTTAATAGAATAATAAAGAGTTTTGGGATACATCTTAAGAACATTTAGTAAAGATATAAGCGTTAATTTTATAAATTAACTCAAATTTAAATAAATAGTTTAACAATAAAAATAAGTCTAAATGTTGTGAACATATATTATTGAATATATAAACAAATATTTTAGCGATAAAAATAATTCTAAATGTTATGAACATATGTTATTGAATAGTAATATTACGTATAATAATAATATAAAATATACTTAAATTACTATGATTTAAAACTCGAGCGTTTATTTAATTTTTTTTATAGACTTAATAGCTAAACTAGAACCAAGTTTATAGTTAAACAATATTTATAATCTTTATAATTAATTTATAATGCATGTAATTTTACTAAATTAATTACTAAAATATCATTCTAAAACACTTCTAACAATTTTATGTCAAATAATGATATTTAAATCACTTCTAATCAAATCAGTTCTTTTCAAACTATTTATCTTAAAATCACTTTTAAAAGAATCACATTCAGCATTAACCTGCATTTAGTTTCACAATTAGAGCAACACAATTAGTATCAAAAAATTGATGATCAAAGCATAAATGACTGACTTTCAGGTTCTCATCTCTCTCTCTTAATCCTCAAGTTGGATAAGCTCTATGATTTGGGGTCCAAGGATCGTTCCAACCATAAATTTTAGTTGACTCGCCATTTTCAAATCCCAAAAGTCTCTTCTGTACAGTACCTATCTTGTAAAACAAATTCCTTTCTAAATTAGGGAATCACTTCCCCTGACCTGGACTTGAAGTAAATCATCAAATGATCAGCATTAATAGGTGCTTAATTAACAACACTTGGCTTAAAACTATAAGACCTCTTAGTTGCTTTGATAAATATATTTATAATCAATTCAATTATATATAATATTTATATGATATTTAGTAACCATCATAATTTTGACATGTTTTTTCTTAATTTTTTTTTGTTATTATTTTCATTACTTTTAATATTCTATTTTTAGGGTTTAAGGTGTAGTTATTGAATATTCTTCATTTGGTGTTGTTTGCTTTGGTATATTTCTATTTTGTTTGTATCAGTAAATATTCACAAGAGGTGCACTTTTCTTAACAAATTTTAAAATAAAAAATATTATGTTGATTTGATTGGGATAATATGAATTAAGCTTATTTATTAGTATTAAATGTGGTGATTTATAATTATGAAATTAATTCTTCTAACTTCAATTATGGCATTATTTTTAATTTGTAAAATCAATAGCGATGATTTTAGAAATTTTATTTTGATTCTAGACTGACTAGATTATGAGTAACTCTTATAAAAAAAATACAATAGCATATCTAAATTGACCGGTAGATATTATACATACATCAAAATCTCATCTTTTTGTATGTTTTTTTATTATTTTAAAAATTAATTTGATTGTGTGGTATGGAAAATTTTATCACTTAATTTTTATAAAATATATATATTTTTTAAATTTTTTGAAATTAAGATATTTTAATTATATAATTTTAAAAATTATATTACAAAAAATATTCGTATCATATAAACAAAATAACTTAAATAAATTCCCTTCATTTTTTTTTTTTGCCCCTCCAAGTGGATCGCAATAAAATCATCATTATTATAAATTCAAAAGACACTCCTCGCTGAAAAGCTAATTTTGTTCGTACGGATACTTGATTGTAGACTTCTAACCTCTTATATTTTTTTATTTTTTTATTTGTTGAAATAAATGACGTGCACTGGTTGAAAAGTTGACTTGTTGACTCAGCCATATGTTTTTTTTTAATCTAGTTTGGCTTTGAAATTTGATGCACTCGCTATGAGAAGTACATTTTTTTTCTGAATATAATAATATATTTTAATAATTCAAAATTCGTTTCACTTTCTTCAATATATCACAAAACGATATTCATAAAATGATCCTTGAGGAATTTATTACGTGCACACAAAAACTACAAAAAATTAAATGGTCGATCAATTTCTTCCATCCACAACGAAAAGTAAAACAACTTCAATATTACGGTGAAAAGAATCACAAATCTAATATCAAATATCAGTTGGAATTTGCAGAAATAGCAGGTCTACGACTATGAGGATGAGGTGATCTTGCATCACGAAGCCGCTTCTCATCTGAAAGCATTTGCGCGAACCTGAAAAATCCAACCATTTAATTTTCTCTAATAATTAATTTACTTTTGATTTTATTTATGATTAATGAAAATTTTTGAAGGCAAAAAAAAAAATCATTGAATTAATTGAAATAAGTTTGGTACCTGATTAGAGCCTCTTCGTTGGTCTCGTGATTAGCAACCTCAGAGCGGCCATTTTGCAAATTAACTCTGCAAACCCGCTTCTTCAATAGTACTTCACCCACTTTTACAAGATCATCCAAATTCTTTTTTGTTGCTACATCAACCGAAGCTACTTCACCACTCAGTGTGTCATCCTAAAAATTAATTTTTCCGCTTGTATTAATATTATTTGTTAAATTTATACGTAGAAAAGGATACTTAATATAAAATAGTTGTATATGTTAATAATAATTTATTAATTAATTATGGGTATGTGTTAATTATCCTTCTAATTTTTATATGACTCATTTATTTTTATTTGATTTTGTTTTTATTCCATTCTAAAAAAACATTTTTTTTTATATATATAAGAGAAAAAAACATAAATAAAAACATGATTTTTAAGTTATCCAAAAAAATAAGAGATTAAAAATAAAACTTTAACTATGAAGAGGAATATACTGTGGAATTAAACCTTTAGTTAATTACCTGAATTCGGAGATAGTTTTTCTCTGACTTAAGGGCTTGAAAAACCACAGAAAGGTGCAAATCAACCATATCGGAGCTAGCATGAGAATATGTACTAATAATAGGAGAACCTCCACTAGTTAACCAATCGAGCAAGCCCCATTTAGCAGCCTCAGGTGCGTTATATTTCATTTCAGCTTTTGGGGAGCCCGTTCCTAATGATATCACTAAGAATCTTGTATAGTCTGAAGCTGATATTGGAAAAAAATCTGGGTTTCCTTTGAGTATCTCTTTGCTCACTTCACCTAATGCAACTAGAGTCTGTCCAATACACAAATTCCAATTAATACTAGTTAGTAAACTCTATTTTCTATTTTAAAAAAAAAAACTAATTAAGATTATGACGTAGACAAAATTGTCGATTTAATAAGTACTGGATTGTTGGCGGCAACACCACCGTCGACGAGGTTGAATTCTCTAGCATGACCGGTCGGCTCCTTTGTTTCAAAGTAATGAGCTGGGAGATAAGTTGGTGCTGCTGATGTTGCAACACATATGTCTGAGAGTAAGGCATTTAAAGATGGTTGTTGTTGCACCTGTGAAATCATGATAAAAATATTTTTATTTTCATACACAGTTAATTAAACATGACATTGAGAATTTAGAATTTTATTTAATTTTGACATCTCAATTTAAACTATTTAATAAATGTAGAAGAAAAATGATCAATTAACGAACTTGTTTAAAAGAAGAGAAGAAGAAGAAGAACCTCATAACTAGAGAATATAGTTGGCTGGAGATATTTGATGTCAAAAGTTGGAATGACAACATTAGTCAAAGTCTGGTGTAGTTTGGTGTTACCTAATTTTTCTTTAACTAGGCTTTGTAGATACTTTCCGTCATATTTTGGCCCTGCTAAAGCCTTTATAATCTTGACAGTATGAGGAAATATTGGACAACTGTTGTCAAGAAGAAAACAAATTAACGCCATAAAACAAAAAATAAATACATGAGTACTGAAATGATATATTGATATGAAGATTACTTATTTTGTGGAAAGATTTTAGGACAGTGAGTCAGATAAAATTCGTTAATATCTTTAGCAGCAAAGAAAGGGCGGTTCTTTTCATTTGGGGCAGCTAACATAGCAGTGACAAGACCACCTGTGCTTGTTCCAGCAATTACGTCAAAATAGTCTGCAATTCTTGCATCTTTTCCATCCAGCTTCTGCAACAATTCATATGGATAAATCCATTTTCTTGAATGTTAGTATATGAAACATATTTAAAATATTATACACTTCCCTGAACAATTATAAACATACATGTATATATAAACCTCTACTATTAACTTACTAGAACGTAAAAAATTGTGTAAATATTTTGATGTCACGGTGTAGCAAATTAACGATTCTCTACCTTTTTTTTTCTTTCTAATTTCCTTGTGTTGGGAAAATCGGGTATATTTTCCCTATTCTAAGTAGTAACTATTCATTTATGATTTAAATGAATAGAACTCAAACTAACCCGACAAAATAATGCTATTGGAAATATAATGCTAAAATAAACTAAAACAGATATTGAAACAGAAATATTAAAGTAGAAAAATAATAACACCAGAAATTTAACGAGGTTCGGTATAAATGTTACCTAGGTCCTCGGGCGTCGTTGACCACTTCTTCTATCTCCAATTGGATGAACTCCAAAATTACAACTAATTGGGCAAAATTGAGCTAATCAATTACCCTTACAAAAGAGAGGAAGATTTACAAATTTTGGGATGTTTACAAATGGTGAAGGAGGGCTTTATTTATAGCCCCAAAACCAACACCCATCTTCATTCCTAATCAATGTGGGACTTTTCTAATTTTCTCACTAAGGAGCAATATATAACAAATCTCCACCTTAGCGACTTAGTGGTTTTAAATGATTTCTTCAATTTCTAGATCAACGACGCCAGTGCCAATTCAGATATGTAGGATGTTAATCAAGTCCAGACAATGTTTGAACTTGATTGTTGTTACCACCTTGGTCATCATATCTGCAGGATTCTCTGTCGTACTAATCTTCTGAACTAGTACTCCACCTTCTTCAATAATCTCTCGCACGAAATGATAACGAACATCAATGTGCTTTGTACGTGCATGGTAGACTTGGTTCTTTGCTAAATGAATAGCACTCTGACTATCACAAAACACCTTAATATGTTTTTGACCAACTCCCAAGTCTTCAAGCAAACCTCGTAACCAAATAGCTTCCTTCACAGCCTCTGTAACTGCCATATACTCTGCCTCTGTAGTAGACAAAGCAACTGTGGACTGCAAGGTAGACTTCCAACTGACTGGTGCTCTAGCAAGAGTAAACACATAACCAGTAGTTGACCGACGCTTATCTAAATCTCCTGCATAGTCAGAATCACAATATCCGACTGCACATTGACCAATGGTATTATCCTGCTGAAATACTAAACCAACATCTACAGTATTTATAATATACCGTAGAATCCATTTCACAGCCAACCAATGTCCTTTACCAGGATCATGCATGTACCTGCTTACAGTACCAACCGCATGTGAAATGTCAGGTCTTGTACACACCATTGCATACATCAAGCTACCAACTGCATTTGCATATGGTACCTTTGCCATATATTCTCGTTCTGCATCATTCTTAGGAGATAATTGAGCACTAAGCTTGAATTGAGGAACTAGCGGAGTACTTACAGGTTTTGTCTGTTCATTCATACCAAAACGTTGTAGTATCCGCTTCAAATATTGACTCTGGGTCAAACTAAGCTTCCCCTTCTTCCTGTCTCTGCTTATCTCCATACCGAGAATCTTCTTGGCTTCTCCCAAATCTTTCATCTCGAACTCTTGACTTAGTTGAGCCTTCAACTTTTCAATTTCTGCTTGGCTCTTCGATGCAATCAACATATCATCGACGTACAATAGGAGATAGACAAAAGACTCATTTTGTAGCTTGCAAAAATACACACAATGATCATGTGTGCTTCTGGTATATTTTTGTTGCAACATAAACTGATCAAATCGTTTGTACCACTGCCTTGGAGATTGCTTCAATCCATACAATGATTTGTTCAGCTTACAAACCCAATTCTCTTTACCAGCAACAATAAACCCTTCTGGCTGAGACATATAGATCTCCTCTTCTAAGTCACCGTGAAGAAATACGGTTTTCACGTCAAGTTGAACTAGTTCCAAATCGAACTGTGCTACCAAGGCCAACAAAATTCTAATAGAAGAATGTTTTACAACTGGAGAAAATACCTCATTATAATCGATTCCCTCCTTCTGAGCGTAGCCCTTAGCCACCAACCTTGCCTTGTAGCGAATACCATCTTTGTTAGGAAATCCATCTTTCTTTGCATACACCCATTTGCATCCAATTGCCTTCTTGCCCTTAGGTAGTTGTGTCAACTTCCATGTTTTATTCTTCTGAAGGGATAGAAGTTCTTCATCCATGGCTTCCTTCCATCTTTCAACTTCAGGGCTTCTAATTGCTTCTTTATATATGGAAGGAACATCATCATGCACAACTGAAAGTGCACAGGCTACCGTATTCTTAAATTGAGCAGGTAGGTCTTCAAAATCCTTGTATCGAGCAGGTACCTTGACATTTTGTCGTCGTGGCCTATCAACTGCAGTTTCTTCTTGTTGCTGTGGAGGTTCTTGGGTTAAAACCTCTTCATCTGATTCATCTTCTGTCAATGGAGGATCAACTTCTGTCTTATCTTCACTAACTGGATTAACAATTTTTCTTTCAAACTCCACTTGTTTCAGAGTTTGCTCCACCTGCTCTAAAGTGCCATCAATCTTCTTAGTTACCTTTTGCAACAAGGCAGATTCATCAAAGGTAACATCTCTGCTAAAGATTATCTTTTTCGTTTCAAGGCACCATAGTCGATATCCCTTAGAACCAGAAGGGATCCCCAAAAAAATGGCTTTCTTGGCTCTTGGGTCCAACTTTGATTCCGTTACATGGTAGTATGCAATTGAACCAAACACATGTAAGAAATCGTAATCTCTAGCAGGTTTTCCAGACCATACCTCCATAGGTGTTTTGCCTTCAAGAGCAGACGATGGTAGACGATTGACGAGATGACATGCATATGTCACAGCCTCAGCCCAATACTGCTTGCCTAAACCAGCATTTGACAACATACACCGAACCTTCTCCAGCAAAGTCCGGTTCATACGTTCTGCAACTCCATTTTGTTGTGGTGTTTTTCGAATAGTGAAGTGTCGCACTATCCCTTCTTCTTCACAAACTTTCATAAATGGATCGTTTGTGTACTCAGTGCCATTATCAGACCTCAGACGTTTGATCTTTTTATTAGTCTGAGTCTCGATCATCTTCTTCCATTTGAGAAAAATTCCCAACACTTCATCCTTCTTCTTCATGAGATACACCCAAACTCTTCTGGAAAAATCATCAACAAAAGTGACATAATAATGTTTGCCACTCATGGATGGAGTTCTTGTTGGCCCCCATACATCCGTATGGATGTAATCCAAAATGCCATTTGTATTATGGAGAGCAGTGCCAAAGCTTACTCTTTTCTGCTTCCCCAATACACAATGCTCACAAAATTCCATCTTGCCGATTCTCGCACCTTTTAACAGGCCTTGTTTTACTAGAATTTGCAAAGCTTTTTCACCAACATGTCCCAAACGCATATGCCACAGCTTGGTAGTTTCTAAATCTCTTTCTTCCTCTGAAACTGCTGCTGATGCTGTCCCAATAACCGTACTACCAAGGTAGTAGTACAAGTTATTCTTTCGAACACCTTTCATCGCCACAAGTGCTCCAGAAGTAATCTTCAATGCCCCATTTTGTATGGTCACAGTGAAGCCTTTTGATTCTAAGACTCCCACAGCAATGAGATTCTTCTTCATATCTGGAACATAATGAACATCTGTCAAGACCCTGGTTGAACCATCTTGATTCTTCAAACGAATTGTACCGATTCCCAAAACTTTGCATGGATAATCATTACCCATGAAAACAACTCCACCGTCTAGTTCTTCAAAGTTAAAGAACCACTCCTTGTTAGGAGACATATGGAAAGTACATGCTGAATCAAAAATCCAATCACCAGGATGAGATGATGTTGACGAACCAACCAATGCAAAATCTGAATTTGAATTGCTTTCAGCTACACATGCATCAGATTGCACAGCTTTTCCTTTCTTTTGTAGCTTCGGACAATTTTTCTTCCAATGGCCTTTCTCATGACAAAAGGCACATTCATCTTTACCAAGTCTTCCTTTTGATAGAGATCTACCTCTCCTTCCTTTATGTTGTGTTTGCGGACGTCCTCTTACAGACAATGCCTCTGCTGCTTCATTCCTACTTTCTCTTTTATCTTTCTTTCTAATTTCATAACTATACAAAGCACCACAAACTTCCTCAAAAGACACTTTATCCTTCCCAATGAGTAAGCTCGTAATAAGATGATCAAACTCATCAGGAAGGGAAGCTAACAACATCAAGGCTAAATCTTCATCTTTAAAAGTTTCATCCATATTTAACAAATCTGCTACTAATTGATTAAAAGCAGTAATGTGGTCGTTTATTGTAGTACCTGGAAGGTATTCAAAACGGAACAACTTCTTCTTCAAATAGAGCCGATTCTGTCCACTCTTCTTCATGAACTTGTTCTCCAATGCCTTCCACAACTTACTTGCGGATGTCTCCTTCATGAACGTGTACTTTTGTTCTCTTAAGAGACACGAACGAATTGTACCACATGCCAATCGGTTGATATTTTTCCACTCTACTTCATCTGCTCCATCTGGTTTCTCTTCTTCAATAGCGATGTCTAGACCTTGTTGAAACAGAGCATCTAGAACTTCGCCTTGCCACATGCCGAAATGACCGGTTCCATCAAACTTCTCCACCTCGAACCTTGCATTCATCACCATAGTTCTACTTGACGTGGATGACTGGCCTTTGTTTGAAAGAAATTTTTCTTCCGCCATTTCTTCAAATTACAACAACTAGCAACTATATTCCAATAGCAAACAAACGGAATACAAACAAATGCCTAGGTAGAAAACCTTCGGCTCTGATACCAATTGTTGGGAAAATCGGGTATATTTTCCCTATTCTAAGTAGTAACTATTCATTTATGATTTAAAGGAATAGAACTCAAACTAACCCGACAAAATAATGCTATTGGAAATATAATGCTAAAATAAACTAAAACAGATATTGAAACAGAAATATTAAAGTAGAAAAATAATAACACCAGAAATTTAACGAGGTTCGGTATAAATGTTACCTAGGTCCTCGGGCGTCGTTGACCACTTCTTCTATCTCCAATTGGATGAACTCCAAAATTACAACTAATTGGGCAAAATTGAGCTAATCAATTACCCTTACAAAAGAGAGGAAGATTTACAAATTTTGGGATGTTTACAAATGGTGAAGGAGGGCTTTATTTATAGCCCCAAAACCAACACCCATCTTCATTCCTAATCAATGTGGGACTTTTCTAATTTTCTCACTAAGGAGCAATATATAACACCTTGCATAATAGATTTCTTATTATTTGTTCAATCTTAACTTGTATTTTCAATAATATTGCACGTCCACGACTCCCTAATGAAATCTTGGGTTAATCAAAATTTCAAAAAGCTTAGACTTAAGCAAGTTTGTATTTTTTTCTTCAAAATATATGCATTAATTGAATTTAATAATGCAACTTAAAAACTCAGGCCTAACTCTGAACCCAAAAGTAAGCTTGTGAGTTAGAGTGTTGCTCAGACCTATAAGCAACACTATTACCTTACTCTTAGTAAATGTGAGACTTAACATCACCTCCACATCGATTAGTGTCCAGATTAACGATACGAGAACCGATGTGAGTATGAAGAAGCTAAGAGCCTAACTCTGATACCAACTTAGAAACCAAAGTCTAACTCTGAATCCAAAAACCAGCTTGTAAATTAGAGGGTTGCTCAGACCTATAAACAACACTGTTGTCTTACTCTTAACCAATATGAGACTTAACAATGCAGAAAGCTAAAATGCAAGTAAAACTTGAAGTTTAAGTCTAGTTGGTAAGGTTGTAGTGTGCTTAGTTAAGATCCAAGGTTTAATTTTCAATCACATTCAAAATATATATTTATCGTTTTAACTAAAACAGGGAAAAAAAGAAAAAAATAAAGAGAATCCTATCAAAAAATTAAATCAACGAAAACTACCTTCCTAAGAATTACTGTTTTACGCTTTGATTATTTCTTAAAACAAAGGAAAGAACAAAGCATGAGTGAAACCAAATGGTAATCTAAATTTTCTACCTGAAGCTCAGACTCTAAGAAATTAAGAATAGTTCCAGGGATAACCCCTCTTATGCCACCCCCATCAATGCTGAGAATGGTAATCAGATTTCCATAAGTCGGAGGCTGTAAGGTAATACTACTGCTTCTTTCCATATATGATGAGAAACTAATCAATCAATTTCACTTATAGCAATTAAAAGGAGAGAAATAATGATATTTTTTTTCTGAAAACTGTGTACTGATTCTATAAAAACTATATAAGAAGCTGAAGCTCTATAGAAATAAAATTCCCTGTGCTAACTTGTGTTATATTTTTATCTGTCATAAAGTAATTATACTGTATTTATAGGCTTCTTATAAATTTGATTATGCATGTATGTTATCGGATAAGGTCTACTGAATAAAGAATATAGCAATACTTTGAATTTCGTAGTCTTAATCATTATACCAACTTGTTCTTTGAACGCATTGTTCATGTATGAAGGAACTATATATCATCAATAATTCAATTTTGACAATTCTATGCATGATTCCAATAATTCCCTTCCTTTTCAATTAACTTGGCCGCCCCTAGGGCTAGGGCATGGACAGTGAATGCATTTGAGAATTGTAGGTGATCATCTATAGAAGAAGAATTGTAGGTGAGATTAAGTAGGTGATCATAAACTTCCAGCAAGAAAAGTAGGTGAATATACTTGAGGGTGCTGGGGATAATTAATTATGCAAAAGCCTTGCATTTTTTAGAATGTTGGCAGCCCTAGTTGTTCCACTAACAAAATTAAGTTAATTAAACTATATATGTTATTAAATTCTAACCAGTTACCATCACCAAAACATTAAATCTTTGTGCCCAACGTACATTGATTAATATTGATGGAGACATGGTCATATATATGAGCCTAAATAATCCAATTTTTTTTTTTTTTGTTCCAAACTGGACAGCACATGGAAAGAAAATCATGCTTTAGATGTGTTGAACACATATAAGTTTGATTTGCCAAAGGCGGCATGTATACATCTTCAATTATTATTATTTTTGAAAAGATTAAGTTGACGATAATGATCGATGATAAAAAAATTAAAATGCATGTTTAATTATTAGTCAATTAGGACGACGATCGAACTTATGATATTAAGTACCAATTGTTAAGTAGTTCCAAGAACTCAAAATACTATAACATTTCCAATGTGATTGTGTATATCTTAAACATCATCTTTTGTAAAGGTGGAACCGTGCACATATAAATAATCATATAATTTAGCGAATATTATTTATCCTTTTAATAATACAATCTTGAAATGAAAAGAAAAGAGGGAAAAACCAAGCCTTATTTTATTTTATTTTTCATTTTCTTAACAAGAAAGGTTGGATTCACTACTACAAAAATGGGTATTAAAGTCGGTTCACGCGATGAATCGACTTTAATTTTTTTTTATAAATTTACTCATTTTTTATTATACTTAAATAAAAACTTGTATTCAAGTAGAAAAAAATCAAAATCAATTTAGCAAATATTTTAAATAATACAAATATTTAAAAAATAAAATATTAATTAATATCAGAAAAATTACCATAGTTTTGTTCTATTTTATTCAAGATTATCATATTCTTCTTCTCATGTTATAATAAAAACCTACATATATAATACAAAAATTTATACACATAAATAATAACACATAATAACAGAAAAAAATATAAATAATAAGTGCGTAAAATTAATATAAATACTTATAAAAGTAAATGAAGTGACAAAATGAAGAAAATGAAGAAAAAATGGTGTTTTGTAAGTGAAAAATGGGTATAATTTTTTTGAGTATTTTGCTCAAAAAAATAGGGGATCTAAAATATTAGTTAGAGAGAAAGAAAACCCACTAACCGACACTGGAATTGGTAGTCGTAAGTGGCCTGAAAATGAGAAAGAGTGGAGGAGAAGTGGAGGAGGTTTTGGGTTTTTGAGAGTTATGCAACACTTGAAATAATTTTTGTCTGGGAAGAAAGAAAAGAAAAGAATTTGTTTACGTGTGTAGCGTCGGTTCACCACGTCAACCGACGCTACATGTGGACGTAGCATCGGTTTTACACCTAACTGACTTTAAATTCATTATAAGTCTATTTTTTCCAAAAATCGATTTTACATATCGACTTAAATACCCATTTTTGTAGTAGTGATTAGAGATATAAATTAGGCTCCCTCGTTTAATCACATGTCTCATTTAGTATTTCTAATGTACTAATGGTGTAATATTGTCTCATCTCATTTAAATATCATATTATCTGATCTTATTTCGTTTCATTTAGATTTTAACTCTAATGGACCTATTTTTAACATGTGTTATTTTTTTTTATTAAACGTACATTATAAATTATCATTTATTATATATTTTTTATTTTTATATTCTTACTTATCTTATTTAAGTCCATTAAGGATAAGTAAGTCATCTAAATTAGTACCGTTTTATTATCATCTTATCTTATTAAAAATTAAGTAAAACAAGATGATTATATTTGACTCAATATTATACTTCTAAGTTGGATTATATACCTTATATTCTATAATTACGGTCACATAAAATACACATTACAAAAATTAAAAATGAGGGATATTTGACTCAATAGGTTTCCTTTTTGTGTTCTAAAGTGGAACGGAGAGCTTGGGACATTTGAGTGAATTAATCTCTTGCTGTATACATTCTTATGCCAAAGAAAAGGGGACACTAGTACCTTACATGGTCAAGACTTACAACTAAAGAAAAACTCAATTAACACATAGATAATATTACAATTGTGTTTGTGAAAACTTGCGGTGGAACATTGTTGAGAAGAACCAAGAGACAGCTGTACTAAAATAAAATTAAATAATATTCTGCCTTGACCAACTTTAACTTACCTAATTTATAAAATAAAATAAAACTTAGAATTTTTTTTTGAATAACTTAAACTTTTGAGTAAATTGTTTTTTCAATAACTTATTTAATATTAATTAATATATTCAAGTCATTGTAACTTAAATGGTTGAATTTTAAGTGTTTGTATGTATTATTTATAAAGTAAATACAGTAAGAAAATGAAAGATATATAAAATTATTATTGATTTATTCTTTGAATGACTTGCGATTTTTCAAGGACTAGAGAACCCTAAACGTACAAAGTACTGTCCTGTTATGAAAACGATGAAACTTGCAAACCTTTTAACGTGCAGAGCGATCATCGCCCAAGGTACGTAACATCAAGTACGTGATAATTCATTTTTTTACACAAGACTGTAAATTCTTTCCAATGAGCTAGCTGTACATTATTGACAGGCAAAAATAAATAAAAATATTCTTAAAACTTTTGTGCCTCAGTTTTTTTAAGTTTGTATAGTAATTAAGGTGTAGAATAATGTACCCCCATCTTAATAAAATATTTTATTTTATTTGTCAAATTTAAGTCATCTTTTATTAATTTAAGAACTAAATATTATTTCTATTAATAATTTTAAATTTATCACATATTTTATGTAAAAATGACTGTTAAGATTTAAAAAATATATAAATAAATAGAACGGTTAAGAATTAAAAACAAACCTAAAAAAAACTAGATGATACTTGTTGATAAAAGAAATGCATGATAATCAATTTAGGTACTTTTTACTTATTAAGCTTTAAGGGTTGAGTATAAATTGGTGAAACTACATTAAACACTCACTTTCAATAGGTGATATTTATTATTCTGATGTTCATAACTCATGCATGGTTTGAAGTGTTAACTGGGAGAATTTGTATGAGAACTCCTTCAATAGCTTGAGACGATTGGGAGGAGTGATCACACATATATCGGAGGTTGTATTTACTATTTAGTACGAGTGTTTCTAAACTAGCCCATATTTTTTGTTAAGCAAGCCCACGTTATGTATTTTGCAACTAAGGTGGACTTACTTAGATGATATGTGGACTGATTTAGTAGCACTCATTTAGTATTTATACAAGGCTACCAAGTACCAAGAAACAATTGATATTAAACAGCAGTGCATTTTTGCAATAACATCTTCAGGAATCACCCAAAAAAAGAAAAAGAGTTTATGATGAATCATAAACTCTTTTTATGGACCGGGCCTTATGGTCCCTAAGTTAGCCATTTTTCGCCAAGTTCATATGGTTGACTAATGGACCAACAGCACAAGCCTGCCGCCCTCTACTTCTTGTTGCCTAATTAGTATTAGTTTAATCTGCAGGCCATGCTATAAAGGCAAGTACTCTCACAAGCTATAAGACACCCAAGAATTTGGTTGGTTCTACTTTTAAGTACTGGGCATTTTACGAGGAAATAGTAGGGTTTTTTTTCTTCCCAAAATAGTGTGTAAACAAGTGTTGATTTCGATTTTCGTACTCAATATTTTTCACAAAATTATTAATATGGTACCAGCGATGCCTAACCAAATCTCATGACAGAGTTTTTGTAGTGAGAATTTGTGTGAACTCCTTTAATAGGTTGAGTCAACTAGGATGCTTATGTTAAGGTTCAATCACAACTTGCCATGCATGTTGAAAAATATGTCCAATATAATGTTACTCTGACCTCTAAATATATTCAACGAAACTAACTCACAAAATTAGACCGACTTCCTTATACAGCATTCAAAGCTATAATAAAGACCAAGAATTTGTAATACACAAATTAATATACAATAATTAGAAGAAAGTGGAAGATATTGTCTTTTGGCCTATCCTTTGAGGCTTTAGACAAACGTACGCCTCCAATAAAATGCGTGCTTCTTGCTTTCAGTCTTCACTAACCTTCCAAGATTCAAACTAGCCATTTTCTTTCACCTAATTAACTAGTTTTTTTCTCTATATAAAGAAGGATAACAAACTAGAGTAATGCACAAGTATAAGTCATAATTGTATTGGTAATTAACCTGGATTAAAATGAAAAAAGCGAGAATGTGTAACATTGCTAATTATGTGGTAGGAATGTTGTTGCTAGTTAGTGTTTGCATGATGAGTGAATTAGAAGGTGCTGGGATATGTGGGGATGCTACCATAACAGCAACTTTGAAGAATCTGACACCTTGTGCCGCAGCAGCACAGAGTGTGAAAGTTGATGTTTCACGTATGTGTTGTACTCAATTGAAAAAGTTGAAAATTGAGTGCTATTGTGCTGTTTTACATTCTCACCCAGCTTACGTACTTGGATTCGAGGCTTCTGTTGCCGTCACTCTTCCTAAACGTTGCAAAATTGCTAATCGTCCAGTTGGCTACAAGTGTGGAGGTATTTTCTACCTATATTTTATTCTTATTTTTCACTTTTTTTTAATTAGATTAATATATATTTAATGTAATTTTTGATTTTTGTGTTTCATTTTGATGTCTCAGGTCATGAAGTGACTTAAGGAGGGTAATGATATATAACCATGCATGATAAATGGTCAATGATCATTGATAAATGTTTATTTTTTATAAGTGTAATCATGAATAGTATTCAAATTATTGTTATGTCAAACAAAAAATTGCGACTATTTGATCTACTTGATCATTTAACTATAAAATAATAAATACTATTATTGATAAGTAAACGATGTATTATCATATTTTTTTTTAGTGAAAAATGTTGTATTATCCAACAAAGGAATATATATGAGGAATGCTGTTACGTGGGTGATCTCATTATGAAAATTTGGAACCTTTAGGTAAGATATCAGTTTAAGTTAATCTTTTGGAATTAAAACCTCACCTTGTTAACGAGACGTGGTAAACGGCATGAAGTACATAACGTTTAAAATTTAAGTTAGAAGTGTTAATTATTTCAAAATACCTCCTCTTAAAAAGACAGTGTACGAATATTTTTTTTATTTTAATATTTAAATTTGTAATTTGTAGCCAAAAAGAGAATGCTTTACTATAATATTACTAAAAAAAACCTCAAATATTTAACATTATTCTTTTAAAAATTAAAATTTATTTTATATATCAAATTATAATTTATGTGGTACCAATATATTTACTTAAAACGAAAAATAAAACGTTAGTAAACAACAAAATTTATATAAGTAATTGATATTGACGGAAAATGAAATTTGACATAGAAGAAGCTGCTTTTTAATTGACTTGAGGTCCTTATACAAAAAGGAAATCTACTTTTTGTCTCCAAAACTAAATCTTAACTTATATAAGTTTCTATATATGCGATAATTATGAAGAAAAATACCCAATGATGAAAATAGAATATTCCTAAGCTTACTTTATATATCTTAAGTTTTATGTATTTAATTTTGTAATTCTGGAGCTCCATATGATTGCAATTCTTAATTTTTAAATTTTTTAAAATTTGAAATAATGTGATTTGATAACTCATTTTTAATTTTTATTTTTTGAATTTTAAAATTAAATTTAAGAATTTGAAAATTAAGATTTTATTATCAAACTACTTTTATTTTTTAACAAATTTTAAAATTCAAAATATTAATTCCAAAATTAAAGAATTAAAATGGTTATCAAAATAGGCACAATAACGATAACAATTATGCTAATTGTCATAACTATTTTAAAGTGGTTTTTGAATAATCTTTAATTATGAATAAAAATAATTAAACTATGATTTAATCATTCTTCTTATTTCTTAACATTTTTTAAAAATATATTTAATTTAAAATATTAATATAATATTTGTTCTACTCTTAATTTTAATTTTTATTATTTAGTTATTTAAAATATATAAAAATAAAGAAAATTCAATATAATTATTGATAATGTTATGTATTATATATATATATATATATAATATAATATTAATATATATTTGATTTTAAGTAACTATACTCTCAATATTATAATCAATTATAATTATTTTAAATACTATCAATTTTTTAAAAGAATAACCATAACTTTGGTCGAAAAATGTTATCCCTAAATATAGCGTGGGTTAACTTATAAAATATATGAAGCACTGTTTATAATTTTTTGGCCCATTGTATAGAGTCACATTAACGGAAAAACAGCCCAGATAAAATGTGTTATGTAGATGAGATGAGGTGTTATGTAGATGAGATGAGGTGATAGCGAAGAGAAATAGAGAAGAGAGAGAGATGGCGGTGCGACACACAATTCCTCCGAGTTCAATTCCTCCAATGTCGTACAGTTTCTTGCCGCCTCAATCTATTAGGCCTTTCACGATTTCATCAACCACTAAAGTGAGACATAGTCACCTAGTCCTGGTCCTTTGTTGCTTGGATTCAACTACTTCCGCTTCTTCATCTTGGTCGCCTTCATCGTCTGTTTCGACGAGCACCGGCAACGCTCCGCCGGTAATTAGGAGAAGAAAGAGGTACAGAAAGAAATACCCTGGTGAGACCAAAGGCATTACTGAGGAAATGAGGTTCATCGCAATGAGACTTCGTAACATCAATGGAAAGAAGTATACTGATAATGAAGAAGACAATGATGATAATGATAATACCCATAATTCAGATTCAAATTCAACTACCCAAGGAGAAGAAGACAAAGAGGGAAACACTAAATCGGCATCTGATGTTGATGAAAAAGGTGATGGGGATGATATTGAGACTCGAAAATGGCAGCCCAGTATGGAAGGTTTTCTCAAATACTTGATCGACAGCGAGCTCGTCTTCAACACTATTGAGAGGATTGTTGATGATTCCAATGACGTTTCTTGTAAAGTTTGTTTATTTTTTGAGTTTTCTTTTCTGGGATTTAGTCTTTTCTTATTTTGTAATTTTGGGTTCTTCTATTAACCTGCATTAAATTAAAACTTTTGCTTTGATAAATTAAAATGCAGATGCTTACTTTCGAAAAACTGGGTTGGAACGGTCTGAAGGCCTTGCAAAGGATCTTGAATGGTTTAGGAAACAGGGGATAGTGATTCCAGAGCCTAGTAGTCCAGGTGTTTCATATGCCAAATATCTGGAGCAACTTGGAGAGAAGAGTGCTCCATTGTTCCTCTGCCATTTCTATAATATATATTTCTCTCATATAGCAGGGGGTCAAGTTATAGCAAATCAGGTATTGCAGTTTTAGATTTTGGCCTTTCTTTCTCTTTGCTAAGTGATTTTTCTTTTTGAAACATATGTGTACTGTTTGAAGTGAAAGCATACGAAAACTTATTTATGCAATAGTCTAAAATGGTTGTTTTCAGGTTTCTGAAAAGCTCTTAAATGGAAGAGATATGGAAAGTTTCAGGTGGGAAGGGGACGTACAAGAGTCGTTGAAAGGTGTTCGTGAGAAGCTCAATATGGTTGGAGAGGTTAATGCTTGAAACTGCTCTTTATGTTTACTTCCATCAGTTCATATTTTGCTGTTTTTTTCTCAATACCTGATCAGCTGAAATTAAAATAAAAAAGTCTTTTGATCCAATGAATGCAGCACTGGTCTCGAGATATAAAAAACAAATGTTTAAGTGAAGCATCAAAGTCCTTCCGGTTTTTGGGGCAGATAGTCCGCTTGGTCATCTTGTTGTGAAGCAACATAATCTCCAATTTACATTTCCTACTCCATTTACTGGTGAGTGTTCATTGTTTTATTGTTCTTTTCTATTGGAAAACAGAATGATGAATCTCGTTTTTGTATTATTCTCTTGGTATTCATAACATGATAATATAACACATCTTATTGAAATGTGATTTACTCTTTTATATTAATTACATTGAGACACTTGCTTGGCTTGCTATGAGAAAATTTTGATAAGGAGATCACCAACTGTTATTAAATTTAGAGTATGTTACACTGTAACTTTCCTCAATCTTATTGTCAGTTGACGTTGAAATCAAGTTAGAATCTTGAGTTATTTTGATGCCTGATCATATTGGTTTGACACTATTAAACTTCTTCCTATCCAAGTCAAATGGGTCCATCCATACAGATAAGAAACTCCTTTGTTTGTGTCGAATTGTTTATAAATGTAATGTGATACTGAGCTCTAGGTGTTGCTCCTGCTACATTTGAGTTGATATTAAGGCACTGATCAACTAGACTTTCCTTTTTATTTTTCTTTCTTTTTTGCATATATGCTTCACCTAATCAATAATAATAATCTTATCCCTTTGTTGTCAATGTAATCTTCCAAAAAATGTATATATCAGTTACTGTTGCTTACTGGCAACTTTTGATCTTCTTCTCCACCAGGCTACTTGTTCATATTGTAGATGAATCTTTGAACATATTAGATGGTCAACAACTCAACATGCATTCTGGGAATATGATGATGGCATGAAGTTATTTTCTACAGAAAGCTAAGCCGAACCACAAGCATCAGTTAATATATTTCTGGGACATAAAAGTGGCATGACAATATATTAGGATTTGATATCTTAAAATGAGGTTTGGACAATTGTGGCTTGGATTTGCATGTGTCAGTGACAAAGTTATACATTGTTAGAAGGAATTGGAATGTGATTATCTTTTTTTAACACAATTATTATAACATATCTGAAGTTATGAACTGATGCTATTCAAATATTTTTGGACAAAGATATATTTTTTTGCGGAGTCATATCCAAATATTTATTCATGGATTGGATGCTATTCCAAGCGGACTACTTCACCAAGCTTTACTTTAGCATTGATGGATGAAGAAGAAATTTCTAAAAGAAGAAATTAGCTAAAGAATCAATTAAAAAAATGGCCATGGACACAAAACAGCGGGACGCACGTAGCCTTTGCTTTTACAAAATACAAATATTCTGATATATGCATGCCTTTTGGCCATGTTACCTTTCTACTTTTGCAGATCACTTTCGTGTCACTTGGGATTCGACGTATTGCGCTTGGTAGATATTTGCACGATCTTTACGTTCTTATTGTTGTATGCTATAACTGGCTTAATTCCATGAGTCAAGTCCTAAATGTTTCTTTGGAGAAATTTATATTACAAAATTGTACCACTTTTCTATCAATTATCAAATAGAAATTGTTATTTTTATAGCACAAAAGATTAACAACAGAGCAGTTGAAAATTTAACGACAAATGTTTTTATATATATATATATAAACTGTGCTGACAAGGCTACCCTTAATTTTTTTAATCAAATATCATCAATTCACAAAATTAAGAAAAGTTTATTCTCAAATGTTTGTAAATATGTAAACATTGCTTTGTTAAATAACGTCGTTTTTTATGAAAAGTTCGGCCTCTTTTTCATCGCCTAACCATGTTTCTTCTTCTTCTTCTTCTTCATCTTCATCTTACCACTATTGCGCAACCCCTTATTCTAAATTCTAATCATGTTTCTCCTACTGGTAAAAAGCAGTATAGCATTATCATAGAGCAATGACAACTCTGTTTTTAAGAGAAGCATGGTTTTCTACGTTGCTTGCACGTTCATGTAACAATGTGAACTCTGTTTAATATTTGTTTAATTGCTACAGCTGTTCTTATTTCTTCTATTCTGACTTCTGAGTCTCTGACTTGTGGTTGTTAACAAAAAGCTTCGTTATACATTATATATTTTAAGTGAGACTCTTATCTGCTCGTAATTTTTTTCATGTAGTAAATATCAAAAAAGGGAAAAAAGGAAATAAAAAAAATTATGAGAAAAGCATTACACACATGAATGAGACCATAATAGACAATATGACATTATTACTTTAGTTGTAACGAATTGAATTATAATATAATTTTTTTTGGATATATAACATAATTTTGAGAGAGAGAGAGAGAGAGAGAGAATGCTAATTTGAATGATGTCGTTCTTCACGAGGAAAAGCTAAATTAAAAATCACAATCATATATGCTTATCTGCTCTCTTCTTTTCTCTGCTCTTTAGCTGTCTTTCTATATGTTCTCTAACCAAATCATCGTACCATTAAATAGAGAGGGACAGAGAGAGAGAGTGTGAGAGAGAGAGAGAGAGCGAAGGAGAGAGAAGACAACTGTACCTGCCCATGTTATGTTCTGTCTCTTCCTTTAAAGATGGCTAAAGAAATCTGTTTCTTCAATAAGGTTTTGCTGCTTTAAAGCATTTTCTGCTTTCTTATTTTAGGCTCTTGGGCTTGATTTACTTCTTTTAGTGTGACTTTCTTCTACTTTTATCATCCAAGTTCATTTATTAATTGGTCCTTTAAAGTTATGTTCATTTTGTTTACTTTTTGGGCTTTCATTAAAACGTATTAGACTTTAGCTTCAAACTTTTAAATTTTATTTGTTTTACATTCTCTTATCTAACTAATATTTAGCTAGATTTGATATGATTTTGTCAAGTCCATACTCTGACCATGTCTCTCGCCATATTTTCCTCATCAAATGATACAAACAGAATCTAAAGGAAAGTAGCTTCCTATATATTTAACACCTAATTTCTTACATTCACTCCCTTTGATGGAGGGTTTTAGATGAAAGGCTCAGTATGTTTCAATCTTAATTTGCAATCATTTTTCAACTTCATGCATTTTACTTTAGTTTTTACTATATATTCATTTTATTTAAATGTCTGGTACTAATTTCAAATTACACAGGATAATGCACTAGTCATCAAGGCTCCAAGAAAATCTCCATTGATCTTGAGGATGGTAGTTCTATTCTTTGTCATGGTTTGTGGAATTTACATATGCTCCATCTGTTTGAAGCAAGTACATACTCAACCCAATAAAAAATACCAAAATATGAAAATGTCTGCTGATCATCAAAAGCAAACTTGTTCTGCTTCTGGAATTGAAGAATCAGAACTACCATTTATTCATTTCCCAAAACCTGTAACATTTCAAAGGTAACATCTATTGAAAGAAATCACTATTGCAAATTAATAATGCCCAAATTTTACTGGTTCAATATGATATGAATCATTAATAGGAATGAATGTGCTTGCAATCCTGTACGGTACTTTGCCATACTGTCAATGCAGAGATCAGGGAGTGGATGGTTTGAGACCCTACTGAATAGTCACACGAATATAAGTTCGAATGGTGAAATCTTTTCTGTCAAAGATAGAAGGGATAATATTTCTTCAATTGTGAAGACAATGGATAAAGTTTATAATCTTGATTGGTTTACCAGTGCTTCCAAGAATGAATGTACTGCTGCTATTGGATTTAAATGGATGCTTAATCAAGTGAGTCTAGTTCCTACTTCCTATATGTAGATAGATAAACGATAAAATTCACAGGTTTGATGGAGAATTCAATGATACTTCTATATAATTTTACAGGGTTTGATGAAACATCACAAAGAAATAGTGGATTACTTCAATAGTAGAGGAGTGTCAGTCATATTTCTCCTCAGAAGAAATTTGCTCCGTAGAATGATTTCTATAATTGCTAATGCTCATGATAGAGATGCTAAACTGCTTAATGGAACCCACAAGTCCCATGTACATTCCTTAGTTGAGGTCTCTCTCTCTCTTCATCTTTCTTTCTTACCATTAATTTCCCTCTTATTATTTCTTTCTTTTTTAATCTCGTGCTATTTGACTATTGCAGGCTCAAATACTTGCAAATTACAAGCCAAAAATTAATCCCACAACACTTGCAACTGAGCTACGGGAAGCTAATGACACAGCTGCTGAAGCTATAGAGCGCTTCAAGAGCACTCATCAAATCATTCTTTACTATGAAGATGTTGTTAAAAACCGGACGGTAATGGTTTATCTACTTCAATTTACTCATCAAATCATTCATTATGAATGCTTCTTTTGTTTTCTTCACATGTAAAAGTAAACACGTCTTGCATAAATGTTATCTTGCAGAAACTCAAAGACGTCTTAAAATTCTTAAGATTACCTTACTTTGAGCTAAAGAGCCGACAAATGAAGATTCACACTGCACCCTTACAAAACCAAGTTGAGAATTGGGATGATGTGGAGAAATCTCTCAAAGGAACACCATATGAAAGTTTTATTCTTGCAGACCAGTGAGCAGTGACTTAACTATTGGTTTCAACACATCTTAGAATCATGTAAATTGCAAATTTTGGCATCAAGTTTTGCTATTTATTATGTAGTATTGGTATTCTTTTTTTTTCATTTTTTTCCTTGTATTTTTTAACAGTGAGAATCCTTTCTCCAATTTCTTTTGTTGGTTTGCTTTATTCAAGCATCTTTAATGTTCTAAGCCACTCTAGCTAACTAAAGTGTATTTAATATTTACAATTTATTATATTTAAAATAGCATTGCATGAGTAAGAGTGTAAGACTGTAAGATACTCAATTTTAAATTACCTTGCACTAATGGCTTTAATAAAGATGAATACCATAACTTGATGTATATAAAACCCTGGGTTCAATGAATTCAATTACTCGGCAATAAATAATATAAAAAAGTGTTTTAAGTGGTCAAAACGAATTATACAGAATGTTGACCCACCACAAGATGTATAAAAACAATAGGAATATATAACACACGATAACTCATGAAAGATTCCAATCCTAAAAAACCAACAAAAGTAATGGATAGAGTTCATGCCTAGACCGTCAACTTAATCCTCCAATCTTTATAATCATACCTCTCATTAGGTTCATAGCAAGAGACCGAGAAATCACGGCAAAATTGAAGAAAACGTGCTTGCATCTTACATTTTTAAAGTTCGGGCAACAATATAATAGCTTGCCTTGTAACATGCCAACCACAGGTTTCTGCACTCTCCACCATTCCACCCTGTCAGACGTCTGGACTTAAAATTATTTGCCAAAACAAACAGATGAGGACAGATTTCTTGCCGTAAGGTGATCTAAAAGAGCTCTGCTGTAATGTGAGTGATTACCATCCAATCCGTAGAATGTTGACCAATCTAAGCTGGAAAGTATTGCCTATTACAGCAAAGCTTCCCAAGAGAGATCTATCCAGTGAGTATTCAGGTTCAACAAACATCTAATCTGCATCATGACCACCTCAGATCATATAAGACTAAATCCATGACTCACTCATCTTGCCCTCTTCGTAGTGACAGCAGATAAAAAGCAAAAGTATAAGCATATTGTATAATTTTCTTTTCTTTTTTCCTTTTTTTCTAAATGAAGTAAATTAAATTATGTTACAAATATGAGTAGTCGGATCATTGAAAATTCGACCCATTACTTGCTCCACTATCAGATTTTTCTGTTTGTCCGATAACAAAGTGGTCAACAATCTTAACAGTATGTACAGGGTCCTGCTGAGGAACAGCTGCACTCCATTTGCTAGGAAACTTCCTAAGGTGGCTCAATTGTTGTGGTTGTTTTGGCTCTCCATCCCAATCTGGATCCAGCTTCCATTCCTTTGGCACCTGCATGTTGAAAGGATCAAGCATACATATGGTACATGGGAAGGCAATTCCCAAATGATTCAATATGTAGTTGGAGAATCAATAAACAAGAAAATATATAACGGTTACAGATGAGAGAGAGTTCAGTAAAACAAAAAAGAATGGATTGTGAAACTCCTGATTTCTTACTTTGTCAACTGCAAGTGTGCTGCAAGTGTGTAAACTTCAAGATTCCCATCACTTTTTATGTGGAATCGAGTGAATGCCTTATAATTAGCTATCCGGAGGGAAGAGAAGGCTTCATCAAAGTGGATTTGAAGCCAGTTGACACAGATATACAAATAACTTCCAAATACCAATGAAACCACTGGCGTTGAGAAGACCCAGAAATAAAGGAAAACAGAAGCATAATATATGGCAGCACCTCCACGTGAGAGAGAATCCATCCCATTTTTGCAAATATTGTTCCTTGTGACAGCCATTACCTGAAAAATGGTTCCTTATGTATGGAATAATCCAAAGAAAGAAAAAGTAAAGGGAAGCAGTGAGAACCTCTTCATACCTCTGGAACATCAAATGCAGACATGAGGTATTTGATACATGCTGGGTAAAGACCTAAAGTCCATTGTTCTATGCGAGCTCGAAGGCCAGTTGGGTCAGGAAAATGCTCACTCTCTACAGAACGATACCACTGATATAAAGTGTGATAGCCTGAAATAAAAATCTGTCCTCATGAGTCATGAATTGGGAAATATACATCAAGATTACCTCACCTGATGCACTTAGAATCATATAATAAAAGCAAAAAAATGGTGATGATATTGATACAATTCAAATTGTTATTGTCATTACAGTAATTCATTAATGACCACTTTATCTAATATAATAACATTAAAATATAATTAATAATAAAGGTAAGATTAACATTTTATACACTATTGTAGTGATATTTCATACTCTACGTCCTCTTGAGTCATGAATCCATAATAGAAAATAAAAATCAAGATTACCTCACTTGATGCACTTAGAATCATATAAAGAAAGCAAAAAAAAAGTGGTTGTGATATTGTAAACTCAAATTATTATTGACACAACAATAAGTCATTAATGATCACTTTATCTAATAATAATAACATTGAGGTGTAATTAATAATAAGGATAAAATGAACATTTCATACACTTTTATTGTGACAATTACAAAAAAAGTTATAACAATATCATTCCTATTAAAAAAAACCTTACAAAATATGAAACATAATCAATTAATCAAAACCAATTCTATAAGGTCCTCATCTAAGTTTGGGCTGCTACAGAAACTTCGGTCAATTGTTTCCCATATGGTTTTGAATTGTTCATAGGAAGGGTCACCAGTTAAAAAAAAAAGTGATAAATGCATATATAGATAGAAGATTAGCTCAAATGCTGACGAAGTTCAAAGTTAAGATTAAAGCAAAGATAAGGACACAAAAAATATAACAGATTAATTAATAATAAACCAATTTGATACAACCTTCTTCTAGTGTACGCTTTTCGTTATGAAATTATTTCACTTGAGCATCATATGCTTTGAAGCATATATGTGTGTGCAGATATAAGCCAATTCGTTTTGCAGACCATTCATAGAAGCAAGATTGCTCAATGCTATCTGAACATAATATAAAGACAAAGAACGTTGCAGAAAGTACATTATAACAGGAGACAACGCACCTGAAGTTGCAAGCAGGTTATGCCCAATACACATCTCAACACCGAGTTCCAAAAGCAACATAAGAATCAGAGCAGCAGCCAGGTGTGAAGAAACATGAAGAATTCCAATTATTACCTGTTTCTTACGAGAAACTTTGGATGGGACAAAAGTAATGGCCGTAACTAGCAATAGAATAGCACCCGCTAGAGATACATAAGAGTGTTCCAACATGTACAGGAAAGAACTCCACACTGTGCCAAAGAAACTCCTCAATTGACCAGAGAATGAATCATCTTTCAAGATATGCTTGGCTTACACTAAAACGAGGAAAGAACGGATCAATCTTCAATAATACATGAATCAAAAGCCTTCTTCATGAAAGATATACTAGCAACTTGATAAATCCAAAGAAAGAAAAAAGAGAAAACTCTGGTTTGCTCTTAAGAAGGGAAAATAGAAAAAAGAAGAAAAATATAAGATGTGCTTTGTCTTCCAAATCTAAGACAGAATTCACGAGTCAGAAACTTAAAATGTAAATCAAGTTACTGACCTGTGGGAACATAGAAAAGACCAAAAAAAAGTATATAATGCCACCAATGAAATCAAATTGCCAATTTTTCTTTCGAAACTTCAAAATATTACCTAGAGCAATCTGTAAGGAACCAGAAAGAGAGAGAGAGAGAGAGAGAGAGAGATTTAGCAGCAAGTAGTTAGAAGGGAGAGAGGTGGGAGGGGGGGCTGACGAACTTATTATGTGAACTTGGGAGCTATAAAATACAGAAATTAAAGATTCATAGTTACCCTGCTTGAATCTTCAAAAGAAGGATAAGCAGCCTTGCTCTCATAAGAATCTCCATATAACTTCTTAAAATTACTAAAGACATGAGTGGGATGTAAAAAAGCTCCACCACAACCATTTACAAGTAAATGTGGCACATGCACTGGTCCATCAGATTTAACAACTGAATGGCGCATATAATAATGCAAGTCACCTGCAATCCGAAGCTTACACCTTCCTTTCAAATAATCACAAATCAAGTGTGAGACATTCTCCCCAGAAGCCGAATTCCAGTACCAATCAAGAAGCCAGTTTGGTTCATGTGTCATAATTATCACTGAATCATCATCTCCAACCTTGGATGAGTACACCAATATCAGTAAAAAGTCTGGGTTCAAAGTCAAAGTAAAACTTAGAAGGGCACCTAAAAGCATCTTTGCAGCACAGAAAGAGCATATCTGCCACATATTTGCATCAGATATACTTTAAGTCAACATAACAGGATTCCATCCCATGTTTTTCACTTGATGTTAATCCTAGTCTAATTTTAGTCATTGATGCTAAACTCAAGGCATCTAAGCATAAAACCAAACCAAATCAGTGGAATTATACTTAAACATAAGGCTTGGGCTCAACTTTAAGAGTCATTAAGATGGAATAATGCAGTGCATTGGATAAAAATAAAAAGATGCGTATTAAAAAAAAGTAAACGAAGGATGGGAGAAAACAATAACAGGTTCCTACTATCTCTATGCAGTAGTTATTAGGTCAAGAGAACACCACTGCACCAATATCACACAACATTGCAAGAAGCAATTGTAACTGACATATATTACATCTAAAGAAAGATGAATGCCATAATGCATCAAGCAGACAAGCACCAGAAGGCATTGCCTTTGACACTCTTCCAAACGACCATCTAGTATAACATTGAAATCAGAAGTTGAGTTGCTTAAAATAGTAACTTTCTTCTGTGCATGCAATAACTGATAGCATGTTGCAGAATTTTGGAAGTCCTGCACACACAACAAATGTGCTAGTCTTCTATGTATCATAAACACAGTTAGAAAGCTCAACTCCAAAATGTTTTAGCCAGCTACCTAGCATCTCTAACAATTTTAAAGCAACTGCAAATTAGCAATGGACATAGAAACAAGTTAATGGTATACTACTAATGGTAGGTGCCAGAGAGAAAGCCTACAAGAAAAAATGAAAAAAGCTGAAGTGCTACACACAAAAGTACCTTTTCCTTTACTAGCTCTGAAAAGAATTTGAATTGGTAGACATCAATATCACCGTGCAGTGCTAGATCAAGACCAAATACCCACCATCTCTTTGGCAACTGCAAAGCAAAATAACTCTTCTTCTGTGGCATAAACCATCCACCCAACCAGCTTTTATGACATATATACCTCATAAAAGTATTAAGTCCATCAAACCAATCTGTAATGTCCAAAAGACTTGTAACATTTAATATTTATAGCCTAAAAGAAGTTTTTCATTCTGTGATATGTAAAAAAGAGGAAAAAGAAAAATTAATTAAAAGGGGCTCAAGATGAGAAGTGAGAAGCAAAACCAACCATGGTTTCCTGGAATGACAAAACACTGGGGCCCATCATACTGTTTCAATTCAGATACACCCTAAGGTAACTCCGGCTTATTGGTAGCTATTTGCCCTTCTTTATACCATGAAGGAGGTTGGAGAGCACACTCAAAGGGACAAAACAGACGCCTCTCATAAGTGAATGCTGATGGGTTAGGATACCTATACAACACCAAGATGCCACATTATATCCAAGAGAGCATAATATTAAAAGACAATTCATAAAAAGATGTTCTTATTAGGTACCTCCATTATTAAGCTAATGAAATTTAATTCTATGTGACTTATTTTCCACCGCTTAGGCTCTCAGCAATAAAAACTGAAATTTAGATAGATTAGATGTTGAAGTGATCTGAGACAAAACATACTGAATAGCAACCAATAACATGCAAGGCCAAGAGAGTACAAGAAGAAAAAAATTCCATAATGTATCAAGCCAAATTTCAAACTGAATGGTCCACCTCATGCTAAATGAAAATTCCTCCATGTTATGGAGAAAACGCATCAATGGTTTTTTTTTACAGAAGTGAAGGTATTAACTTAGGAGGTCTGTTGTGAAGTGAATCACTGGATTCATGCCGTCAAATATCAACTATTTTTGCTAAAAGCGAATAAAATAAAGTTTAGGAATGGGTTTCCCTTGATTTGAACAATTTCCTTAAGATGCCCAACCAGAATGAAAATTTCACTCATCTTAATTCTATACATCTTAAGTCCCCTTGATACTTGCCAAATGTTTTGGGGCTAAATTCATTCGAATCCCAACCGGAATCATAAGAAACATTGCCCATTTAGAAATAATTAGTATGATTCACAAAATGATAGTTGATCCCAAAATTCCACATTATTATTCCTTAGTAGTGATAGTCAACTTACGCCAAATCCCCTCCGATAAGAAGTAAGTTTCCCCGCGGTAGAGTAAGCTCAGAATCACCTCTGTTGAGATGAATGGAAGGTTGAGCTAGAAGCGTAGCCACTGTATAAGATGAGTTACCACCATCTCCAGTATCAGCCATGAAGTCAAACCATAGGCCATCCTTCTCACCCAAATGAGTGTATAAAAGATCTCCTTCTTGAACTCCATCACGAACCTTGTTCATTGCCGCCTAAAGAATGCAAAGAGCAGGAGCAATCTTGTTCAAGCATAAACATATAATTTAAACATTTAGAAGGGAAGGTCAACTCTCTTAAAAATCTGCCGAAACTCAAGCTGCATTACACCTAATACAAATTACTCCCTATACGTCATACGCAGTTGGAAGGACTTCCAAACTACTGGTCATCAGTAGAACAGGTGTTGGATGTTCAGTTAAGCTCCAAAAAGTTCAATTAAAATTGTATTTGAGTTAGACTTTGGTCAGTCTAAGATTGTGTTTTAAAGGGGGTTTAATAACTTTTGGGAGTTTTAGTTATATCATTTTCCCTTAAATAAACAAGTAAAGCATATAGAATGGTACAATACCTGCATCATTCTCATGTCAAAGCGGCCGACAAAGACAGTAACAGATACAAGGAGATCAAATAAAGTCTTGAACAGATCAGCTGATGTTCTGCACCATACATAACATCAGTAAAATGAGAGGGGTAAAGCTTAAATATAAATGGTGGTTGCCTAAAGGATCTAGACTATTCTACATGGAAAGTTCTACAGTTGCCTAAAGAAGTCTAGAAATGGCTAGAGTTGGACGGACTCAACTCAAGCTTGAAGACCCTAGAATGTTCTAGAGCACGCTGGAGGGTGCTAGAATGGGCTGGAATGTTCTAGAACGTGCCGAATGGTTCGGGAAGGATGTAGAAGCCGCTGGAAGCTTACAGAACATCCCGGAACGTGCATGAAGGAGCTAGACAAACCTAGAAGACTCTAGAGTTGGCTAGAAGGTCCTAGAGCCTTGTGGCACATTGTACATAAACCTAGAACACTTGTATATTCTAGGCTTAGAATTCTCTAGAAAGTGGTGGCATATTCTTAAGCTTAGAAGCCACACTATAAATAGACCAATTGGTCTTCATTTGTAATCATCTTGGGAAATCTTAAGAATTCTTAGCATCTTGTAAGATAAACTCTCTTTCTAGTCTCTTTGGAGTTTCATTTGGATTCAAAGACAGACTTAGTGCAACGGAAGGTGCTAAGTGCCGCACGATCGCTACTTGAAAAATAAAGTCGTGACAATAAGGTACCTTTATATTCAATCCATCAATGCCACAATCACTAAAATATTTTACATGAAAAACCAAGCCAGAGACTACTCACCCAATTGACCTTTCCACGACATAATTGGCAATGTAAAGACCAATGAATGTGGCCCATAATGAATATATTGGAGAAATTCCATCAGAGGAACCAACACATGAGCCATTGCAAGCCAATTGAAAATAAAATAAATAAAAAACATTATAAAGAAATAGAGAGGAAAACTTTAATTTTCTTATTTTGGACCATCAAATAATTTATAGGAGAGATTTGACAACAAATTTACGACTAATTGATAACAAACCAGTCACTAATTCTCCTAAATTAAATAGTAAAAATAATCCCTTAAAATCAGGAATTTAAACAGAATATCAAAACAAATCAGGAGGAGATTTTGGATCCTAGAGAATCTTTATATGAAAAATAAAACTGAAATCAAAAGAAAATATCCTAAAAACTAGGAAATAATTTTGACATCCAACACTCCGCCTCAAGCTGAGGAATAAATATCAATCATTCCCAACTTGGATATCACTCAACTTTGATCCTTGGTAGGGCTTTTGTATTTGAGAATTTGTTAGAGTATGAATCAAACTTCAACTTTCTCTTTAATGAAATGGCAATCCAGTTCCATATGTTAAACTCTATCATGATGGATTGGATTTTTTATAATACTAATTGCAAGCCAAGTTGTCGCAGAACACCTTTATTGTTGAGTTTGAGATCTTTAATTCTTCAAGAACTCATTTCAACAATATTTTTTCACAAATTCCTTGAACCAATGCTCGAAATTGGGCCTCATCAATACTCCTTGTCACCATAATTTGTTTCTTACTTCTCCAGGTTATTAAATTACCCCACACATAGGTACAGTACCCCGTAGTAGATATTCTATCAGTGATAGAACCTGCTCAATCTGCATTTGAAAAAATCTCAAAGTCCTTACTAGTTCTCTTCTTAAAGTACAATCCTTTACCAGGTATCGTTTTTAGATATCTTAGGATTCTACATACAGCTTTTCCATGAACTTCCTTAGGATCGATCATAAATTGACTTGCAAAACTAACTGCAAAACCAATGTTGGGCATAGTGTGAGAAAAGTAAATGAGCTTACCTATTAGGCGTTGATACCTCCTTTGTCGACAAGAGTGCTTTCTTCCTTTAAACTCTCCTTATAGCCTGATTCCATAGGGTATCAACTGGCTTACAACCTAGCATCCTTGTTTCCTTCGGTAAATCTAAGACATACTTTCATTGGGAAACTATAATTCCCTTTTTTGATCGAGTCACATCCATGTCTAGGAAATATTTTAGTGTTCTTCAGTTTTTGATTTTAAATTAACTCGCAAGAGTTTTTTTCAATCTCTCAATTTCTTCTAAGAATAACAATCTTTCCGTCTTTAGAGTGCTTAACAAATATAGTATGATCAGATTGCCCTTGTAAATAACTATGTTGTCTAACAGTTCCGATAAATCTCTCGAATCAAACCTTGGGTAATTGTTCAAGTCCATACAAGGATTTTTGGCATCTACAAGCCCTGTTGGCATTGTTATTGGTCTCAAACCCTGGGGGAATCTTCATGTAAACTTCTTCCTCTAGATTTCTGTTTAGGAATGCATTTTTGACATTCAATTGAAGTAAAGGTCGGTCTAGATTTGCAGCCAAGGAAATTAGAACATGAACAGTATTTAGTTTGACAACTGGAGTGAAAGTCTCTTGATAATCAATACCGTAGGTTTAAATAAATCTCTTAGCCACCAACGTTGCCTTGTAACAATTTGTACTCTCATCCGGTTTATACTTGACACTAAAGATCCATTTGCACCCCCAAACCGTGTCCATTTTGACAAATTTGAGAGTTTCCAAGTTCTATCCTTTTTAAAAGCTCTAATCTCATCTTCAACAACTGCTCTCAATTCAAGTTTCCTTAGATCTTCATGGATATTTTTAGGGATTTTAACTTTAGACAGATTAGTAACAAATGCACAATATTGAGAGGATAGTCCTTCATAAGAAACAAATCTCCAAATGAGTTGAACTCTTGATTCTGCTCGAGAGATGTATGAAACTTTATCTCCTCTTAAGGTCTTTTCCTCCTAGAATGAACATGTAACTCTTTCATAGCAATATTGTGTGTTTCCTATTGAGTATCATGAAGAGTGTTAGTGTTTCTAGGAGTAACCACTTCTTGTGTTTCTAGAAGAGTGTAGATTGGTAAATTAGGCTCAAAAGATGAAGACTTTGGCAAAATTGTGAACTTGGATGAGGTAGACTCAAGTGCAAAAAAGGGATGTATTGTATTATCAAAAAGCCAAAAACTACACTCTTATGTGTTCAAATTCTCCCCCTAAATGTGGGTTTTTAAATAATAAGGTTGATTTTCAAAAAAAGTTATGCCCATAGAGACATAGGTTTTTCTAATAATAAGAGAGTAGGATTTATAACCTTCTTAGGTAGAACGATAACCTAGGAAGATACATTTGATGGCTTTGGGATTGAATTTTCCCATATTAGGTTATTGATTATGGACAAAAGTTGTACATCCAAATATTTTGACCAATAGAGAAGAGATTTGATCCTAATGATAAGATAGACGAAGAGTTTGACAAAGTGTCTAAAAATTGATGACTTTAGAAGGCATTTTGTTGACAAGGTAATTAACAGTTAGAACTACTTCTCCCCGTAAATGATTGGGAACATTCATAGTAAATGTGATAGATCGAGCAACTCAAGAATATGTCGGTTTTTCCTTTCAACAACTCACTTTTTTTGGGACGTATCAACACAAGAGCTTTAATGGATTATAGCATACTACTAGTTGTTGGAGTTTGTTCTTCAGAATTACTAGATGTCGTAAGAAGATAAAGTCCTACACATTACTTAGCATTGCCAATCATCCTCCCCAATTCCAAGTCACAAAATTCACAATATGAAGGGAAAAATTTAGTAATACAACTCATATCCCTTATAAGTTTGCTAATAAACAACAGATTGCATACCGAGTTTGGAACCAATGAAACAAATTTCTGAGTCAAATTTGATGAGATGACAACTGAACCAATCCCTGCCACCTTGGATAAGGAACCATCATCAATTCTTACCATAAAGTTATCAAAACATGAGGTAAATGTGTGAAATAGTGTAGCATTACTCGTCATATGGTAGGAAGCACCAAAGTCTATTATCCAAGGATTAAATGTCTCATTTTAAGAGTTCAAAGCCATTGATCGATTGCCCCATTGTGCCATTGAACCAATACACATTGGTAGAGCCAAATTAGGGTTAAGAAGTTGGAGATGAGGAACTAAATAATATTTTAAGTAACTCCATCTACTCTTTGCTAAACAAACTAGTTTTGGGTATGGGTGTTGAATCTCCAATTGTGGTGAAATGACGACCTTTTAGGAGTTCCCTTTGGTTTTCATTCAGGTGGGTTGCCGTAGAGCTTCCAACAGGTCTCCTTAGTATGACCAAGTCGAATGCAGTGGTCATATCAGGGTCTTCCTCCTTTCCCTGGCCTCCTATTGTCATTTCCAAGTGGTTTGAAGCCATGAGCATCAAGGGTTGAGCTTTCATTTGTGTTTGATGAGGTCCCATCATGACTTTCTTCCTACTTTCTTCTCCTATCACTTCAACAAAGGACTGCTTGAATTCCTAGCAACAGTTTCATTCCAAGAATGCATACAAGTACCCCATCCAACTTATTCAGCCCTTGTAAAAAAATGAATAACCTTTGCTTGTCACGTTTCTGAGCATATTTGAGAGCACAATTTTAACAAGACCAACTAATATCATCAAACATGCCCAGCTCCTGCTATAATCCAATGAGAGTGTTGTAGTAATCAGTCACTGTTGAAACTTCTTGTTTCCTGTCTTTGCGAATAGATTATAATTCGAAAAGTTGAGAAGAATTACCAAGATCTGAGTACATAGCTGCTACCAAATCCCACACCTCTTTGGTAATTTTGTAAGATAGGTAATTTCTAACTATCTTTGGTTCCACATAATTGACTAACTAGGCTGTTACTATAGAATTTTCAGCTTTCCATGTTAGATAACCAGGTTTATCTTCCTTGGGCTTTCCGATGCTACCCGTGATGTAACCAATCCATCCCTTATCACGGATCACAAGAAGCACAGATTGGGACCAATTCAAATAATTGGCCCCATTTAATTTAAGCTAAGTAATTTGGAGAGCATAGGAGTCGGAAAAAGTGCTAGAGACAAGGGTAGAGGAAGATTGTTGAAGGGTTGATGGCTATTGATGAGATTCGGTGGATGCCTCTGAAGATCCAACTTGAGTAGCACCTCTCATGGCAGTTTTAACCTCTTGTTGGTCTTTTTTTCAATATAGACTGTTTATTGCTCTGATACCATAAAGAAATAGAAGGAAAACTCTAGTTTTTTATATTATTTTATAGAGTAGGCAGTACATAATTTATAGGAGAGGTTTGACAACAAATCGACCACTGATTCTCCTAAATTAAATGGTAAAATTAATCCCTTGAAGTTAGGGATTTAAACAGAATATTAAAAAAAATCAGAAACAGGCGATTTTTTATCCTAGAGATCCTTATCTCTTTATTTGAAAAATAAAACCGAAATAGAAAGAAAATCTCCTAGAAATTTAAAAAAAATTGGCATTCAACACATTAAAAAGATAAAAATATACCAAATATAAACAAAACTGGAAAGCACAAAAACTGAGCAAATAATACCTCGCCATAGATAACTCACTTGGACAAAAGTGGATAATCACTTGCAGATCCAACTGGAGCAAACCAAGATGAGCACACTTGATCTTTCAATTCATTCATTTTGATTAATCTTGCAAGCCACGTGTTCCTCTCTTCTTTATTCAAGAAGGAAAACCAATAGGAGTTTTTTCTTTCAAGTGGCTTCTGTCTCAAAATAGCACGGTTGCCACAATGACTGTAAAATATGCAACAAGCTATACTAAGGACCTGCATGAAGGAAAAACTAACAAATTTATTATTCTAACTTTACATGTAAAAACATATTGCATGAAGTAAGAAACACATGTTCCTTACAGTACAATTTTGAAGAATGGTCCAGAATTCTGGTCTCCTTCCAGCCACACGTGAAACAAGACCAACATACCAAAGACCAAGAAATATAACGTGGAAGACAAGCAGAAATAGAATAGACGAAACATATATAGCAAGAAACAAAGAAAGATTCATTCTCAAGTCCACTCCCATCGACAGAAAACTAGGTAGGTGATATACAGCTGCTACTAAAATCCAAGCTATATACCTGCAAAAGAAAGTTTCTCAAAATCACCAACACTTGACTCTCTCCAGTTTCCTAGAGTATACTAAAAGAAACACACATATGTTAAAACCTATTTAAAAATTCCATTTGAAGCAGAAAAGTATTCAATGGAATATACTCACCAACGACTAAAATTTGAATAACTGGGTTTGATAGTCTTCCCTATAAAAGGAGAAGAAAAGAAATAGAAGAAACAAAACAAACAGGCATACATAGACCACCATTTGGCATTGTTGTCCAACTTTTCAACAAGAGTATGAATATTATCTGAAGAGATAAAAAACAGGCAACCCACAACAACTGCAACGATGGCATGTCGAGAGTGCTCATGGGGGTATGGGTATGTATGAGTAAATATTGTCCTAACCCTATCCATATTAAGTGTATCTAGTAAACCAGTGGAGGCAATCTGAATGTCTTGCACCGCCTCAAGTTATTTTTCTTGTTCACGTTCTCACAGGTAAATGAATTGATGCCACAAAAACCACCAATTTGACCAACTCCAAAGTCCTGATAACAAATTCAGATTAGAAAAAAGCTAATGCAGTATATAAAGACAAATTTCTAAAGTGCAACAGATGACTGATTGATAACATAAGAAAAAGGATACCAGTGACAAGCACAGTAAATGTTTGGCAAGAAAGATGCAATAGAAAATAAAACTTTGAACCCAAGAGCAACTAAGCTCGTGCAGTTTCAATTTCAAGAGCAAGTTATACACATTATGCATCATCCATTCAACATTCTACCCAAACTTCCCTTCTAACCATAAAATAAAACAAATCCTACAGTATTTTGCATTCCACCACAGGATTTGAGAACAAAGAGTCATGCAGTAAATCCTTTTCTTGCACAAGATAAATGGAAGACACGTATGTAAACCAAAAACAACTTTCAATTCAAAATAACACAGATCAAAGGAATGTAGAATAGTGCATATTATTAAATTATAACACTTAAATGACCATTCTTCTTAAATCCTAGGATGGAATACAGTAAATCAACTTACTTGAACCAAAAATAATTCAGTCAAAATAGTAAGACCTTTATCGTTCCCTTTTTTCTTGGGGATGCGTATCTATTCCCACAAGGAGCTTTGAAACATAATATAATTAACTATTTATACACCACCCTGACAAAAATCATTAAAATGTGAGGAAAGAGCAAGCAAAAAAATATTAACCTAAACCGAACCAAGTCTATACATGCCTGCATTACTGTGTTGTTGTTCTAAATGAAAATAAAAAATTAAACCAAACCCGAACATAATAAAATGGTTCAATCCTTATAACCTTCAGTGAAATGAAGAACTAGGGTTTAATTCTAAAATTACAAAGCAAAAGTATCAAGTAGTATTGAAATGGTATATAATATTATGCATATTTATAATTCAATGAAAAGAAAAGGAGAGCTAACCGCCACAAAGCAAAAACAGTAACCCAAAAACAGAAGGCAAAAATTAATGAAGTCTAACAAGAAACGAAGTTCAAAAGCCCAAAGCAAACAGAAATTTCAATCACTCATATTAAGGAATGCTGACGAAACTCATAAAAACCGCACTGAAATTGAGACAACGGAAAAGAAAAGTACCTGAGAGAGAAGAAGAGGTTGTAAGGAACAAAATAAGAAAAGGAAAGCGCGGATGTATTAGTCAAGTGTAAAAAAGAAAAGGAAGGTAGGCTTAGACCGACTTGGTATCTGAGAATGTCTGGGAGGAACATAGCAATGGCATATTCAGATATTCCTTCGTTCTGTGCACTCACTTGCGTGTGATTGATGTGAATGTTTAAAAAATTGTGATTTGTTTATTTGAGTCACATGGCAATTTTGGGCTTCACGTTAAACACGATAACAATTAAAAACACTGGATTTGCACGCGTAAGTTTTGGATTAGAAAAAAAAAAACTTCCCGCTGTACTTAAATCCCTTCAACTCTCAAACTAAAACAAACGAATATACACCAAATTAATGTAAAATTTATAAATATATCATTAATTTAATTAAATAATAAAAATAATATCAAAAGATTATTAATTATAAAAATAATTTATTATTATAATAAATTTACTATCAAATTCTTTATTATTAATACAAATCTATTATCAAATTTTGTATTATTGTTATAAATTTATCACCAATTTTTTTATTATTTATACAAATCTAATGTAATCAAATAATAATAGTAGAGTATTATTTATACCAATCAATATAATTAGATATTATATTTATAATTTTTACGATAATCTAATTGTATATTTATTAGGTTATCTGTATATAAAATTAATATATTATATCTATTAAGGTATGTAATTGGTTTTTATGTGTATGAAATTAATTATGTTAATAGTCATAATCATTTTACATCATCTTTAAGTAGGTTTAAAAAATAAATTTCTATTTTAAATGAACAATAATTTATTTAAGATTTAATTTCTATTATTTTTTAACATTTCAAAATATATTTAGTTTAATAAAATTATAGATAAATACACTTAAAGTTCTTTAATTATACTAATTGGACCAATTTAATAGCTTTATTTTTTGTAGTAGTTTAATTATTGTGTTATGAAAAAGTGACAAAATTATAAAAAATTATTAAATTTTAAAACTTCTTATTTTTATCAATTTTGTAGTTATTATTATCTATTATTAAAGATAACATATAAAAGTGATATTTTAATAATAATTATAAAAAAATATATCATCTTTTTCAAAACAAAATAATTAAACTAGTATAAAAATAACAAATTGATTAAACTATTTTTAGTATCATGAATTAGAGTTTACTACCCATCAAATTAAAATATTAACATAGTAGTTGTTCTACTAATTTAGTTAAAATATATACACTAATTTTTATTATTTAAATATTTAAAAATGTTTTTAAGTAAAATAATATATATGCTTTTATTTATTTAAAATATTATGTATTTAATATTAAAATTATTTTCTACATAATTATATATATATATATATAATATTAATAAATATTTATTTACGTTATGGATATTATAATAATCATTATAATTATGATTGTTTTAAAAAATAATTGTCAATTTTTTATAAATAATCGTAGTTTTGAATATCTATAAATAAAATGTCAATCCCTACGATTTGTCATGGGTGTATTTGGAATTAACTTATTTGCTTTTCCGTTGCTGACCATTACTTATGGACTTTGGACGGCACCATGGTCAGGTTCGAGTCCTTAACGCCCATCCATTGAGTTAAAAAGACCAACAATATATAAGAGCATATTTCAAAACAGGACCAATTACAAACAGTTATTTACCTATCTAGCTAACATACGAAACAAAATTCTTATTTTTTTTTTACCTAAAGAGCAATTTCTTGGGCAAAAACGCACAGCTTTAATTAAACATATATACTAAAACGATGAAACTATCCTGTTACTGTTACATACATTTTTCTAAAATATTATATAAACAATTACATAATTTTGAATGAATCATACTTTTGAAAATATATGTAACTCTTACTTACTTTTAAAAGAACGTATTTTACATCAACATATGCAAAGCTTGTAATAATCTTTACAACTTATTGAGGATACTTCAAATCAATCGACTAATTGAAACAATCAACACAAAATATCACAACAGTGTAAAGAATATATAGGAACATGATAGAGTCTCAATTCAATCCAGAAACATTCATAAAACCATATGAACTCATAATTTATATACAGCGGAAACAAAATTGGATTGAAAACATACCTCCTGCCATTGATCAATTTTCAACACTTACACGGGAATTCCAATGGATTTTCTGTTCGATGCTTTCACTGGTTTCTCACACTTATTCTCTGCGTATTGATGGTGTATCTGAATTGTTATATAGTTAATAATGAGAGGACCCGAGACTTTATTAAGGTTCTTTCATCAAGAACCTCGTTCGGTTTCGGAACCGACGCACGGTTCCGACGAAACCGAACCGTCACCACGATTCACTAACATTGCACCACTTTGATTTACATTCTCCCACTTGGTGCAAATGTTAAGCGAAATTCTCTTGAGTAACAAAACACATGAATCATAGCGATAGGTCCTCTAAGAGCGAGTATTATCTTCCATGTATTACAATGTATTTAGTTTCTCAAGTACTATACTTTATGTGGTAACTAAACTTAATGAATAAATCCTATATTTATTCTTGGTCCAATATAAATTTTCTCAAATAAATTAAGGTGCACATGAATATGAGAAAATATCACAATATATAAGAGTTTCATTAATTAATTGTATATATACATTTACAAAGTGGAACCAATTCTCATTTTCTCTACATGATCCTTGAATTTCATTGGTGGCATGCCTTTAGTCAAAGGATCAGCAATCATCAACTCAGTGCTTACGTGTTCAATGACCACTTTCTTTTCCTTAACACGTTCTCTTATGGCCAAGTACTTAATGTCGATGTGCTTACTACGACTACCACTTTTGTTGTTCTTAGCCATAAATACAGCAGCTGAGTTGTCACAGTATAATCTTAATGGCCTAGAAATAGAGTCAACTACTCTAAGCGCGGAAATGAAACTATTTAACCATACACCATGCGATATGGCCTCAAAACATGATACGAACTCGGCCTCCATGGTGGAAGTAGCAGTCAAGGACTGTTTCGCACTCCTCCAAGACACAGCTCCACCGGCAAGCATGAAAATGTAACCAGATGTTGATTTTCGTGAATCAATACAGCCAGCAAAGTCCGCATCGGAGTAACCAATTACTTCCAGTTCATCGGTTCGTCTATACATGAGCATATAATCCTTGGTTCCTTGTAGGTACCTCATCAATTTCTTTGCAGTTTTCCAATGGTCAACACCTGGATTACTCTGACATCTCCCTAGCATCCCAACAACAAATGCAATGTCAGGTCTGGTGCAGACCTGAGCATACATCAGGCTTCCAACAGCTGAAGCATATGGAATGGTTTTCATCTGTTCTCTTTCAAAATCATTCTTTGGGCATTGGTCCAAATTGAACTTATCACCCTTCACAATGGGAGCAACACTTGGTGAACAATCATTCATCCGAAATCTCTCTAAAACTTTATTGATATAGGTTTCTTGAGATAAACCCAAGACACCTCGAAGTCTATCTCTATGGATCTTAATGCCAATGACATAAGATGTCTCACCCATATCCTTCATATCAAATTTTTTAGAGAGGAATTGTTTTACCTCATGTAGCAAACCCCTATCATTGGCTGCAAGCAAAATATCATCCACATATAGCACCAAAAACAAATCTTACTCCCACTAACCTTCTGGTATATACATTGATCCATGACATTCTCTTCAAAACCAAATGAAGTGATGACGTTATGGAATTTCAAATACCATTGACGGGAAGCTTGCTTTAATCCATATATGGATTTATTAAGCTTACAAACCAAATGCTCACCATCACTAGAGAAGAATCCTTCAGGTTGTTTCATATAAACCTCTTCCTCTAGGTTACCATTAAGGAAAGCTGTTTTCACATCCATTTGTTCCAAATCCAAATCAAAATGGGCAACCAATGCCATGACCACACGAAGTGAATCTTTCTTAGATATAGGAGAAAATGTCTCTGTGTAGTCGATTCCTTCCTTTTGAGTGAATCCTTTGGCAACGAGTCTTGCCTTATGTCTCTCAATGTTGCCTTGTGAGTCTTTCTTTGTTTTGAAGACCCATTTACATCCAATGGCTTTCACACCATCAGGCAACTTGACGAGATCCCAGACTCGGTTAGACGACATAGAATCCATCTCTTCTTTCATGGCATTGTACCATAAGTTCGAAACCTCAGAACTCATGGCCTGTGAAAACGTCTCAGGATCATTTTCGGCTCCAACATTATAGTTACATTCTTGTAGATACACAACATAATCATTAGGAATCGCTGATTTCCTTACTCTAGTAGATCTTCTTAATGTTGCATCAACATTCTCCTGAGGAGCAGGATCATGTTGTTCAACTGGTTATTCAACAGTTGTAGGCATCTGTTGAACTTCAAAATCTACTGGATCAGGATCAACAGCTTGTGGTACTTCCAAGACTGGTTCTTCAACACGCGTTTGTACTCGAGGCGTGTTGTTAACAATAACGATCAGTCCATTACTTGAAGTGGCATATTGAGCATCTAAATGATCTTTCTCATAACTAATAACCTGGGATCGATCGCTCCCACTAATCAAGTAATTCTCAAGAAATTTTGCATTTCTTGATTCCACAAACCTAGTGTTGTGAGATGGACAGTAAAATCTATAACCTTTAGACCGTTCGGCATATCCAATGAAATACCCACTAATGGTCATTGGGTCCAGCTTTTTCTCTTGTGGATTATATATCCTCACTTCAGACGGGCATCCCCAAACGCGCATATGTTGCAAACTCGGTTTCCAACCTTTCCATAATTCAAATGGTGTCTTTGAGACAGCCTTGGTTGGAACTCGGTTTAATATATACACAGCCGTCTTTAAAGCTTCAATCCACAAGGATTTAGGAAGATTGGAGTTGCTAAGCATACTCCGCACCATGTCCAATAGTGTTCGGTTTCTTCTTTCTGCTACACCATTCTGGTCTGGTGAACCAGGCATAGTGTATTAGGCAACTATCCCATGTTCTTGAAGAAACTTAGCAAACGGACCAGGCGCTTGTCCATTCTCAGTGTATCTACCATAATATTCACCACCTCTATCTGATCTCACGATCTTTATTTGCTTTCCACATTGTTTCTCTACTTCAACCTTAAAGCTTTTGAAGGCATCCAATGCTTCGCTCTTATTATGAAGCATATAGAGATACATATATCGAGAAAAATCATCAATAAAGGTGATAAAATATTTCTGACCTTGAATGTCCATGTCTGGACAACATATATCCGTATGTATGATTTCTAATATGTTTGAACTTCTTTTGGCACCTTTCTTTGACTTGTTAGTCTGCTTTCCCTTAATGCAGTCCACACATGTCTCAAAATCAGTAAAATCTAGAGTATTAAGTACCCCATCTTTCACTAATATTTTAATTCTTTCTATGGAGATATGTCCTAATCTCCTATGTCATAACGTAGAAGAGTCATCGTCAATAATACACCTTTTAGTGTCAGCTTGAACATGCATAGCGTTATGAGTGGCATTATTTCGTAAATTAATGCAATAAAGACCATCAGACAAAATATCATTCCCAACACAATCAGATTTATTAAATAAATTGAAAGATGTTTCTGAAAAGTGAAAGGAATAACCATAAGGTACAAGTCTTGAAATTGAAATCAAGTTTCTAGAGAAACTAGGAACATAAAAGGTCTTTTCTAATTTTAAAATAAAACCACTACTTAAAATCAAACTACATGTCCCTACAGCCTCCACATGTGAGCCCATCCTGTTACCGGATAAGATGTATTGCTCACTTCCCACTGGCTTCCTTAGATTTTGCATACCCTGTAAGGAGTTTGCAACATGGATTGTAGATCCAGAATCAATTCATCAGGTGTTAATATTAACATTAACCATATTATATTCATAACAAACAAACGAGGTTGGATTACCTTTATTCTCAAGCCATTTCTGGAATTTGATACAATCCTTCTTCATGTGTCCCTTCTTTTTACAAAAGAAACACTTGGATTCTTTCTTAATATCAGCCTGAGGTGGAATTATCCCCTTTCCTTTATGCTTGTATTGAGATTTTCCTTTCCGGTACGTTGTAGCCAACATTGCACTTTCACCAAATTCCATAACAAGCCTCCCTTCCTCTTGAACACACATGTTCATTAGTTCATTGATTGACCATTTATCTTTATGTGTATTGTACGAGATTTTGAATGGCCCGTACTAATGTGGGAGAATGTTAAGGATATAGTGCACCAGGAAGGATTCCGACATCTCAATCTCAAGATGCTTAAGTTGAGCCGCAATGTCCCTCATTTGCATAATGTGCTCGCGCACACCTTTCACACTGGTGAGTCTTAAAGAAGAGAACTTCATAATAAGGGTGCTTGCTAAAGCCTTATCTGAAGTGACGAATTGATCATCAATGGCCTTTAGCAAGTCTTGAACATTGGTATGTTGATCAACGGAACCACGAATACGAGCAGAGATTTTAGTCTTAATGAACATCATACTAAGACGATTAGATCGTTCCCATTGTTCATAAAGCATGATATTCTCTAGAGTACTGGTTTGAGTAATTTTAGGTGGTTCGTTTTTCCTAATAACATAATCAATATCCATCCACCCTAATTGAAGGAGAATTCTTTCCTTCCATATTTTATAGTTATCCCCTTTCAGATCAGGAATATCACAGCGGATATCAGAGAAATTTACAGGTTGAGAAGCTGCAATTAAAGATTATATGCTTATTAAAATTTGAGGCCTAAACTATAGTCATTCTTTACCGATGTAAATCATGAATAATATGAATCTAGTGACATAAAACTTGCGTGTGGGCTAAAGTTTTAATTCAATTAAATTCATCCTAACTTTACGATAAAACTATCAAATTATGTTCTTTTTCCTAATCCCTGTGGGTAAATTAGAAAATATAATTTGATATTATATCCTAATTAATTACACAATTATATAATAAAAAATCCTGTGGGATAAGATTTATTATATCAGATATGATTAATTACAATTAATATTTATTTTCTAAATGTGATCCTAAATAAACTTTATTATAGTTTTAATTAATTAAAGATGATGTGGCTACTCCCTAATTAATTAAACTATATGAATCACTTAAATATTAATTAAATTCTTATGCTCAATTATTGCATAAAACCATAAACAATATTAATTTAATATCAAATGTGCAAATATTATTTATCTTAAATTGCATATATGACAATAAATTATACAAGAAAAATTAAATAATATAATCACTAATTAAATCCATAAGAGCCATTAAAAATTAATTTAATTATGCATAAATTATTTAACTAAATTTTATATGTATAATTAATTGCAAAATTTATACATATAAATACACAAAACAAATAATTTAAGCATAATGTATTTAAATAAAATTTTAATGTGTCCAAAAATTATTTAAATAAATATAACATGTATAATAAATATTATAAATATGATAAACATAAATTAAAATTATATTCAGAATTTATTTGTATTTTTTCTTTCTTTTTTTATTAAAATCAAAATACAAGTACATGTTTAAAATTAAGTCAGATACTAGTTATAATGTAAAAGTAGTTGTAGCTAGTGGAAAGTCTCACTTATTCCCACTATTGAACTCTGGGTTCAATTCCCAGTTAAAGCATTTTTTTTGTTTTGTTTAAAAATCAAACTCTAAATATATATAAATATAATTTTGATACAAAATAAGTAAAATATATGTTGTAGCACATTGGATGAGACTATTCAAAATTTCATGTAGAACCCGTCTTCGAGTCCCCCGGATAGTGTTTGTTTTGATTTTTTTTTTTAATAAACTTCATCTTCAACCTCTAGCCGGGTCAACTCGACCCGTTTTTACACTAACGAATACCCGGTCGTATATTTCTATTCCGGCGATGAAATCCAACGTTATTTTTATCAAAATTCTCAGAATTCAATTTCTGAGTGATTTATGATCTTAATTTTCAGTAAAAACTACATTTTAAACAAAAGGTTAATTAATGAAGAAAATAAATACCCACGACAAATTGAATTTATTTTCTTCATTATTTTTCAAGTTTAATTTTACAGAATCATTCAAAAATCAATATTGAAACACTTTATAATTTTCATATGTATCAAAACAATCAATATAAAAAAACCCAAAATTTCAGTTCTCGTGAAATAACAGACCAAAATAGAGTTGTTTTCAAACGACTCTAATACCAAATGATAGAGTCTCAATTCAATCCAGAAACATTCATAAAACCATATGAACTCATAATTTATATACAGCGGAAACAAAATTGGATTGAAAACATATCTCCTGCCATTGATCAATTTTCAGCACTTACACGGGAATTCCAATGGATTTTCTGTTCGATGCTTTCACTGGTTTCTCACACTTATTCTCTGCGTATTGATGGTGTATCTGAATTGTTATATAGTTAATAGTGAGAGGACCCGAGACTTTATTAAGGTTCTTCCATCAAGAACCTCGTTCGGTTTCGAAACCGACGCACGGTTCCGACGAAACCGAACCGTCACCACGATTCACTAACATTGCACCACTTTGATTTACAGAACATACACATATGCAACGTGAAGATTACACTAGTTATATATAATATACAAAGTAAAATGCATCAATAATTATGTTAAATAGAAATGAAAAATAAAAAGGCTACATATATATTTTTGGAAGGATATGAAAGGGTTTTCGAACTAAATAGAGAAAATGGATTAGAGAATGTACAATATTAGTTAATGGTAAAGCACACAAGTGGTTTCTGTAGAACTTAAGCAGAGTGATTTATTATCTCACTTTTTATTCATTTTAGGAAGTGATGATTCGAGTAGAATACTCGAAAGGTGTATACATATTTTTAGAAGAAAAAACAAAGTCTATGTACATATTTTTGGAAAATATATGTGAGACATAAATTGTTAGATGAGTATATAGGGTTACATAAAAATGCCTCTACAGCTTTCATGAAAACCCAAAAAAAAAGTATTGAAAAAATCAACTGAAGTCAACAAAAAAATTTAAGGCATAATTTATGATAAAACTAAAATTTAGAGAATATAATTGTTTGTTCTTTAAAGTTACAGGGTATTTTGTTAGTTTTGATAACTTAAGTAGGTTCTTTGCTAATTTTTCCTTCAAAAAAATCATACATTTTTGAAAAATAACAATTATATTTTTTTATCATTATGTTAAAACTTTTCGTAGAGGTACGTAAAAAAATTAATAAAAATAAAAAATTTAAAGAAATTTTTTGAAATAAAATAATAACTAAGTAACTAAGATTATTTATTTTTAAAATTAAAGGATATTTTTTTATTTTTAAAAAACTTAAGTATGTTTACTATTATTGTTTCCTTAAAAAATATACATATATAATATTTAAAAAATTAATAAATATATTATCAAATTATCGTAAAAATTATAAATATATGATATAATTTATCGAGTCATAAAAAATTTAAATTATTAGTGATATAAATATATCATCAAATTTTTTATTATTGGAATAAATATATTGAAAATACAACGTAATAAAAAAATATAATATAATGGTATATTTGTATCATTAATTATAATTAAATATTATTTTTATAACTCAATATAATTAATATATTTATAACTTAAACAATAATTTTATAATATATTTTATAATTTAACATACTATTTTAGAGCAAAAGCCTTGGTAATCACATTACCACCCTCATTGTCACCGGGTTATTTCACTTTATTTTACTTTGTTCACTAGGCTATTCATTTAATTATTTATTTAAAAACTAAAATGCTAGCTAGGTGTCAATATGATAATGGGATAATGGTTCAGAGTGTAAAAAACAAATTTTTTATAGTGACTGACACATTTAAAATATGTATGCTTTAAGTTAATTAAATTAATTATTTTTATAATTATGTTTTTAAATTTATTAATATAAAGTGTTATATTATCATATATTTAAAATCAATAAATAATTTTTACAATAACTTATTTACATAACTAATTATAAAAATAATAATACATTTTATAATTTAATAATAAAATTTATAATTTAATAATAAAATTTATATTTATTCATTTAAATTATAAATTCAAATGATATTAGCGCATAGTTTGATAAAAATAACTAAGTGGGAAGAGCATTAATAATCATGTAATATACACTAACAGTACTGAGATTCTCTGTCCTTTTCGATTTGATTTTAATTCATTTTATATGAGTACAGTGTCAACCTCAAAGATTCTCAGGTCACTTTCATAAAATCAAGACAGCAGCATTATAAAAATATATATTTTATATTGAGGCTATTTCGAATACAGTAACATTTGGAGAAATTTATTAGTATTAAATTAAAACAAGTGATGAGGCAGTATGAAAGTTAATTAAAATATAATATTAATTTAATTACTTTTAAAAAATATAAATATTTAATAAATTATATAATTGATAAATAACACATCATAATATTATTTATGCTGCAGTGCTGTGTTGTATATTTTCCACTCGCTAGAAAAATTTCTTTCTTTTTTTATTAGTTCGCTAGAGATATTTGAATCAGTATTATAAGATATAAAATTAGAATATCTGGGATCGAGCATAAAATATTTAATTTAATTTAAATTAACATAATAACATGATAATTAATGTGTAACATATATGTGATTTTAGATTTTTTATACTAGTAAATAAAAGTTAGGATCAAGATATCCTAACTTGAATTAGCTTAAAGTGATATAGATGAATTGATTTCTTAATATAAAATATATAATTCAATTTTCAACCTACAATTATAGTTTAAAAAATATTGAATGGAAAACGTAAACGTAACGAAGTAGTAGCTACCATAGCAGACTCTTTTTTAAGATAGTTAATATTTTTGTTGTTTAATGTATTTTAAAATGCGAATAATTTGTTTCTAATGTAAAAAATATATGAATATACAGAGGTAATTAACATATCAAAATTATTTATTTTTTATCAATTCAAATCTGATCTTATTTAAATAAATTTAAAGGTTTTCAATATGTATCCGAACCGATGATATAATCAATCTGAACATATTTTTTTGGATTGAATAAGAGGATATTAATATTTATATTTATTTATAAATTATTATCATATATAAAATATAACATATACAAAATTATATTTTTGTAACAAATATTATTATTTATAATCACAAAAAAAAAATAAGAAACATATATGTACAATTATTAAATTATTATAAATATATATATTTATTTTTAAGCTAAAATAATAATATAATATAATTATGATATGCATAATATTGAAATATAACCTAATATAAAATAAAATATTCATTTATTTATAATTTAATAGTAATTCGGTCTGAATCGGATATACTATATTATAAAATCTTTTAATCCAAATCCAAACGGATCGTATAATTTTTAATTCAAATTTGATTCGATTATAAAATTTATTAATCTAATTTGATCATATTTCTAAGTTTAAACGCATTATTATGTGTATGTATGAATCAGCGTGAGAACAGATGAGGACGGGTATGCTAATAATAATTATTATTTTGCATCAGTTTCAGGTACATTCGGTTAATAACTATATTTTTTTATTTTTTTATATTTATTCAAAAATATATTTAATATAAAAAATTAAATGTTAACCTAATTCTTATTTTACTATATTATTTACAATATTAACATTAATTTTTATTTTTTTAACTATTTAATATATGTTTTAAGTAAAATAAAAAATATAATCTAATTATATAAAATATTGTATATTTTATTATTAAAATTGTATTTTTTTTATATAATTATATGTATATAAAATAATAATATATGTTTGGTTTCGATATTACAATTATTTTTAGAGAAAAACCTTCAAATTTTTATAAATACCTTTACTCTTAAATAAGTTTTGTTTATGTTAACCTGAAACATCTTAATGGCATTAAACAACTATGTCAACCACACACACAAAAAAAACCTTTGATGCCAATTTGCCAAACTGATTTAATTTCACTTATTTTTCGTGGTCAAGACTAAGTAATTAACCGGAACTTTCTATTAAGAGTAGTCAATGAAATCTGATAGAAATTATATAGTGCAAATGATGCTGGATATTTCTTATGGTGATCAACAAAAGACATTATTAGAGCCATGTAATCTTTATTTTTCTACGCTACTTGATAATATTAAAAAAATAAGTAATTTTTATTATTAAATTAAAATATATAGTATAAGTATAATGTTTTTAGTTTTATTTCCTATGTAATAGGTATAATTTTGTTTAGAGTTATTTTTTTTATATATTATTACAGTCACACTTATAAATTTTATAAACTACGCTAGTAACTTTTAAACTATATATACCCAAATCTTTTATTTGTATGAAATATCCTAGAAAAGAATTAATTTATAAATATTAAAGAAGTCTTTTCTTTTTTTATTTTTCTTAATATTTTACGAGTAATTCTTATTTCTTTCGAGTTAAAGTCTTCACCCATAAAATAGAGTAATATATTTAGATTAGTATTATTTTAAAATTGTCAAAGAGCTCGTATAAAGATAGATATATAATATAGTTAGGTTAATCCTATTTTAGATTTGTTAGAAGGTATGTCTATATAATAATTTACTTGTGTTTGTTTCATAACATAAATACGAAAATCTAATGTTAGAAAATAATTATAGTTTGTATTAACTTTGCTCATCTATTTCTTATTTTTTAAGTGATTTCATATTATTAATACACTTACACTTTCATCTTGCATTAAAAGTCTTACAAAATTTATTTGCACGAAGAATATTAAAAACACATAAATTTATACCAATACTTATTAAATTGTATCACGTGTTAATAATATTAAAAAATAACTTTTAATTTTTTTAAAAATAATAACACATACATATTATAAATAATATAAGGTGGCATTTGGTTTACCGAATGAAATCAGAACGAGAATGAAATAGTTTTGTTTAGTTTGACCATTGAAATCAAAGAAGGAATCAGTATTACAATGTTTTGTTTATAATTGAAATAGAATGAAAAACACTATATATTAACTTAATATCCTTATATTCAGTAAAATTTAAATAATATATTTTAATTATTATTTTTTAGTTAGATAAAATATTTTATTGAAATCATTATTTTTCTAAATAATTATTATTTAAAAATAAAATATATTATTGAAATTATTATTTTTCTAAATAGGGTTTAGGGTTTTAAGGTTTGAGATTTACGATTTAGGGATTTTGAGTTTAGGATTTGAGATTTAGGATTTGGGTTTTAGGTTATAGAGTTTAAGATTTAAGGTTATATTTGTGGGTTAAGGTTTAGAGTTAAAATTATTGTTTTTCTAAATAGTGTTTAGGGTTTTGAAATTTGGGATTTAAGGTTAATTTGTGGGTTAAGGTTTTTGGTTTAAAATATTATTTTTCTAAATAGGGTTTAGAGTTTTGGGATTTAGGATTTAGGATTTAGAATTTAGAATTTAGGGTTTAAGGTTTAAAATTTAGTATTATATTTAGGGTTGATATAAAATTGAAAAAAAATTGAGATTTAAATAAAATCGTAATTCTTTAAGTAGGAGAAGTAATTCTAATTTATTATTTTTTAAGAATCAATTACATTATATTTTTACTTTTTAATCTAATCAAATATAAAATTAGATAAAATTAATTTTAATTTGATTTTATTTCATTAATTAAACATGAAGTAAAGTAAGTGATTGATATTAACATTTTTTTCTCATTTTCACCTCAACTAGCTATATAGGGTCTTTCCTTTTTCAATGGTTATAAATTGGCGGCTCCTACAACTAATGCTCTTCAAGCAAAGTTTTATTTTCCCAAAATTTCTCGGTTCCCCACCACACGTTTTGAAATAATTTGAAGTCACTGACATTGTTCTTTGCAGATCAGTGTCTCCAATTTCTAGGGTCCAACTGCACTTGGTGAAAGAACAACTTCCCTGACTTCAGGAACCAACCATAAATAGCCACCAATCTTTACCGTATATGCAAACAATTAGAGATAGACCAAGTGTGGATCTTTGTGGGGTTTGAAAGGATATACACCTTTCTTTTGCTGGCATAGGCTTTGAAAATTTAATGTCAGTGCGCACTTTATTCAAGATCTATTGCAGTTTTAGTAATGCATTATATATAATTAAAAACTTAGTCAACTATATCTTTGATAGGATTTACACAAATTATAGTCAGCAAATAATCATGTTATTAAATTGTAATTAATTATAAATTTTATATTATTATTTTGAGAATAATAGTAGTAATATTATCATCCCGCTAATTGGCATACTAAATTATATAGCATTAATAATCACCAAGGTTTCAAAAGGTTATATAATCATAGCTGGAATCACCGTATAAGGAAATGCTTATAAACCCTCATCAAATGCACGTAATAGCATTCCAGCTTAGATTTTATCATGTTCTCTCTATTTTCTGTGACTGCTGAGATTCTATTCAAAGGGAAAGACCAAAAAGGGGACTTAATTGTTTAGTGCAGTAGATAAAATATTGTGTGTCTAAAAAGAATGAACAGGTCAGTAAACCTAATAAAAATTAAAAAGCTCTGAACCCACAGCCTCACTCATGGTGATAGTTGGAAAAATGGGTTTTAAATATATGGTTAAATGCTATTTGAGGCCTATTTTCGAGTATAATCCATTTAGTAGTCAGGATTAATTTAATTTCTTTTCAGCAAGGACTTAGAAAACATATAATTAAATGCTTAAAATAATATTGAGATAAATGAAAAATTCATGAATTGATAAAGAAAAATGTGGTTGTTTTATGTTTATCCCATGTTAAAAAGCTAAAATATATATATATATAATTATTTTATGTTTATTTCATGGGTAAAAACTAACAATATATTAAAGGATTTATATAATATTTACTTTACTAAGAGTGATAAGGTAGTGTATCAAAAATAATTTTTCTATATGCATGCCAAATTCTTGGATGCACTGTCCAAAAATTCATAACCCCATTTGCTTGCACGCATGTCCAAAAATTGATAATGAATGTTATCCAATTTCAAATGAGCCTTATCTAGCTGATACAATTTTTGCTACATTTGAATTTGTTTTTCTTCTTAAAATAAAAATGACTCTTGAATATCAATTTGAACAGCAGTTATTCAATGTTATTGCTATACAACAACTTCACCTCTAACAGGTCATTTTGAATGCTATATAATTGACACTGCAGTTGAGAAAAAATTTATATGAAATACAACAATTATTTTTCTAAAATTTCTTTGCACTAAATATTTTTCTTTTCATAAAATTCTTACTGCAGAGCTAAGTTTAATGTAATAAAAAACGAATAATACAGTATCTATCCTCTTTAATTTTTATTTATAATTTATAGTTTTTTTTAATTTTTTAATTTTAATATATATATATATATATAATTGATGTAGAATTTTCATTTGTCAGGTAAAATATTTTCTACGGTGATCAGCTCCACAGAAGGGTACCAATGATGGCCAACGAAATTAAGCGCTCAAATTATTAGTTATTACTAAAAAATGCAGACACATTTTCTTTATTATTATTTTTTTCAGTGCTCAAAGAAAGCCCCCACAAAATTCTAGCTACCTGGATTCTTATCATCATAACCAGCAGACGGGGAGCGGATCGGCAGAGTTATTAGGAAGGGTATGTATCTTTCCTCGTTTATTGGAAAATAAAATTTTAAATTTAATATTTATAAAATTATAAATAAAATTTTACCTATTTAGATTTTAAATTTCAGGTTTTTATTATTTAAAAATTCTATAAATTTAATAATTTAAACGTACATTTAAATAAAAAATATATAATATATTTATTTAATAAAAAATAAATAATAATTTAAAAATATGTTTTACTGTTCTTATAATACCTCTCTCTTCACATCGAATCTTATATCTGTCACTCTCGACAGATATTTTTTTCCAGCACAATTCGTATGTTAAATTTTAGTAAAATAAAATATTGATATAAATTATATAATCAAGTAATCAACCCATCTGCTGCTGCAGTATATAGTAGTTCATAGCAAAATTATATTTTGCTACCTTTAGTCAAAATACCAAACATGAATATTTGAATTAAACTTAATTAATCGGGATTACTTGTCAAGAAGACCAATGAAATGATAAATTGTTTTAGGTGAATGGAAGAATCACTTTCAGAAAATGATCTTTCAGGTAAACGAAACCCATTAAACATAGTCTTACTTTAACATGTTAGCACATGAAAATCTGAGGAATCAACAGTATATCCCAGTATCATCACTTTTTGATGGGCAAAGATTCAGGAGTCAATTAAACACTTAAGTCAAATAATGGATTCTTACCAGAAACGTCTCATCATCATCAAACCTACAAAGTGGACATATATATTTCGCACTATTAATTCTGAAAATTAATTTTAATAAATATATAATTTTCTCTCATTAATATTTACCAGATTAAAACCATAAGTTGAAAAGGAAACTATATAGATACTTACTTATAGTTGCATTCTTGCACGGGACACGTGCGAAATAGAGAGGCAATAATCCTAAAGCAACTTAATTGAAAGATTATACGGACAAATTAAGTTACTCCAAAGAGAATATTGCAAATATAATCATATGGTTTTTAGTGTCATTAGCCTAAGTACTCCCTCTAGCTATACTCTATAAATACCTTATATTTCATTCATTTCGATGCACCCACCTATCACCAAACCATTCATTAAGTCTTATATCGTTCCCCCACTGGCCTCTCTCCTATTCTCTTTACCTTAATGAACTCATACCCTCTCTTTACCTTAATCAACGCATACGGCCTCCTCGCTTCAAGTCAAAAGTTATAATTAAACACACACCAAGTGCGTATATTCGATTTAAAAAATATATATCAAGTATTAGCCATATCTAACACTCATGGCCAGTGTCAAGCAAATGTCTGCTGGTGTGTTCTTACTTATCTTGGGTTTTTCTTATGGAATCATTATCACTGAAGAAAGGTTATTGAAGGCCAAAAATCACACCACACTCTATAATGACAGTGTGAAAGAAATGGGAACTGAAGGTGGTAACAATCTAAACTCGTATCGCTATCTTTTGGAAAATGAAGCAGAGTACATGCCAATGGACGATTTCCGCCCCACATCACCAGGACACAGTCCCGGAGCTGGCCATAAAAATGGACCTTAGATCGCAGATCCAAACTAATAGAGACGATCACTATATCATCTGTAATCATTCAGGATGAAGACAAGAAATATAAAATAAAAATGGGAAATTTCCAGTGTTAATATAATTTAGGTCTTAAATATGATGATTGTCTTATTGTATTATGAGGTATGGAATTGTTACGTAATTGTTTCCTTGTTTATCAACACAACATGGTATTGATTAATTAAGATTCTACTTTCTCAATTTAATAAAATAGTTTCAAGGGCTTAAGTGTAAATGGCATGTTCATTGTAATATGATCTGATATTAAATGTTATTTATGTACCATTATCAGTTATCAGCCCACGAAGAATTATGTTTACTAGCTATATTTTCCTATCAAAGAGATAGAATAGTCATATTTCCAAAGTAATAATCACTATTTTCAAAGCAATAATCGTTATTTTCAAAACAAAATTTCTATTTTTAGAAATATATATTTATAAAGGTAGATAATTTGCCATGAAAATATTATTTATTGTTCTAGAAATATCATTTCCAATAGAAAACATAACTATATAACTTTCTTCAATTTGATAGGCCATTGTACAACTAAAAGAGAATCAATTATTTATTTCATATTCATGCAGACACAATTTGGTAATTGTTTATTTGTTTATGTGTAATATAAATTTACAAAAAATAATAATTTATGAAGCTTAGGATCTCTGTCAGTTTACTATCTTTATGAATACATCTACCATAAAATATCAATACAACTTTCACTATATTATTTTAGAGAGTTTTAATCTAAAATATTTAAGCAATATTCTAACTGTATAATTAGTTTGCTTCTTCTACCACTATATTAAAATATTTTAGATATTAATTAATGTATTAAGCAACCTACTAATGGGTCTTGTTTTGTGTTACAAAAATTCAGAAAAGTGAATGAAAGGTGAGAGTGATTATCACATTTATAAGAGTAAGGTAATGTACTGATCACTTGCAAATATATTATGTGCTATAAATAAAAGTAAGCTCATTTTGTCACTTCAAATTTTAACAATTTGATATCAAAGCGGATTAATCATAGATCAAATTTTTGTCAAAGCTTTTAGGGAGGTCGTGTGCACAATCGCAGAAGATTGTTAAACTTGTTTGAGATCAAGCTTACTTGTATAACGTAGAGATTTTTCCAAGTCTTAATAACACGAGAACTACGAGGGTAAGTAAGAAGCTTAACAACAACAATTATAACACGTGATTGTTGCATATACAACCCTACCTTTAAGACCATGATTTATGAGAGATCGTGGGTGGTGAGGAGGTCACAACAATGCAAGATGTCGACGCTTTGAAAAGTGAAAGATCAAAGCAGACAAGGCTATTTATGTAATCAGGATCTCAATGGAGGACCAAATATTATAGCACATCAAGCATTATGACACACCAAAGACAACATAAGACACTTTGGCATTGTTTTTCTTAAAAAAATGATACAAGTTATAGTTTCTAAAGAATGAGTTTCTTTTAACCATGAAAATGAGATAATGTTAACCTTTGATTATTTCAACAAGGTAAAAAATGTGTCTTAAGATATAAGAATTGGACTTTATTGCTAATATTTTTGAGTCTAGAATGAGAAGAATTATTATCCATAGATTAAATCTAAGAAGTATTTATTATTGTCGTGCAAGGTTGGTCGACCCAACCTTATATGGTGGTGTTAAAGAATTTTCTTACCGATCAGGAAGTACCGGTAAAGTAAATGTTTAAAGTCTAACTAAAGAGTACTAAGAAGGTACTTTTTAGTGGTCAAAGAAAAGATCAACGCAATTGAAGACCTAATAGAGGATCCAAAAGAGATTCTCATGTAGTGGAAACTCAAAGAATTCATAACAAGAAGGGGATTAATTCAAGGGGTAAAGAAAGTGTAATGTCCCATGTTATGTGTGCGGCAAAGTGGGTCATTATGTGAGAAACTGTCAATATAGGAAGAAAACGATGGAAGGAAATGTTGCAACCTCAAATGATCAAGAGTCTACTCCAAACAATGAAGAATGGGATGTTGAGGCATCCTTTGCAATAATTGAGCTTGATGAGAAGCATAGTGAAAGATAAGTAGAGTTGACAAATTGTTTCAATGAGCTTGATGAGAAGCTCAAAAAAGGCATGATGAAAAGCTCATATAAGTACTAGTTGAGTTGGTATCAAGTTCTATTGTGATAGAGAAAGATGAAGGTCAAAACTTGAGTAATGGAGAAGGAGTTAAGATTTTTAGGAAATTAAAGAGTCCTTGGTGAGTTGGTGTACATGATAGAGCACCTAAGAGTATCATACAATCAAAATCAAAGTACATCAATAATATAACAACTCAAGAAGATTATATAAAAGAACTAATAATATATGAGGAGACATCTCAAAGTCTCAAATGGATAAGAGTCATGGAAGAGGAAATTATAGCTCTGAAACATAATCAAACTTAGGAATTGCTTTCGAAGCCAAATGATATAAAACCGATTTCATGTAAATGGGTTTACAAGTTAAAGACTCTCCTTGATAGAGCTATAAAGAGATATAAAACTCTACTAGTGGCTTGAGAATTCTCCCAACAATATGGATTAGATTATGCTGAGATGTTCAATCCAGTGGCAAAGTTAACAACAGTGCTTTCATACTAGCACTCACAGTATGTAAAGGTTGGAGGTTAGAGTACATGGATGTGAAGAATGCACTTTTGCATGGAGAGATGGATCAAGAGATGTAGATGGAACAATCGAGAAAGTTTGAGAGTAAAAAGCACCCGAGTTTCGTGTGTAAATTTATAGATGCACTTTATGGGTTAAAGCAAGCACTGCAAAATAACAATTATTTTAGTGTATGTTAATGACTTAATCATGACAAGAGACGAAAAAAGATAAATTTATATATAGCTAAAGATAATTTATCAATACGTTTCCAAATGAAAGAGCTTAGGGAATTAAAACATTTTATTAGGCTAGAGGTGGATTAAACAAAAAAAGGCTTGTTACTATACCAAAATAAGTATGCAAAGGATTTATTGCTAAATCCTCGGATATTGGAATGCAAGCCAATATCCACACCAATGGAAACCAACATCAAGTTTTTTGCATACGAAGGAAAAGACTTGGAAGATGGGACCATATATTGACAATTAATGATATGTCTTATTTATCTGACATTGATGCGACCAAAAATTTCTTATGTAGTAGAAGTAGTAAACTACTATATGCAAAAACTAAAGAAGACTCACTTAGAAATGGTCTGATGTATATTAAGGTACATGCAAATAATTCTTGATCTTAGTCTCTTTTACAAGAAGAATCAAGAATTTATGATGGTTGGTTATTGTGATGTAGATTATGCGAGAGATCACGATACACGTTAATCAACCATGAGTTATGTTTTCAAGCTTTTTGGATGAGAGATCTCTTGGTGTAGCAAGAGACAACATACTGTGTTATTATCAACCACAGAAGCAGAATACAAAGCTACATTAGTTACAACTCAAGAATTTTTTTGTGGTTGATGCAAGTCCTCGAAGACTTACAACATATAGTTAAGTATCCAATGCCAATATATTGTGAGAACTTATCGATTATTTGTCAGACAAAAAATTCAATGTTTCATGCATGAACCAAGCACGTGTAGATACATTGTCACTTTATTTGATAAAAGGTATTACAAGTGGTGAATATTTTCACTAAAGGACCTAAGACAACAAAGTTTAAGAAACTACAACTTTTACTCAACATAGTGACTAAAGGAGAGATGTAATAGAAAGTTAGTGTTGAGGGAGAATGTTAAATATCAACATAACTTTATCTCCATTATTCTAGAAAACTCAAGTAACGTCCTAAGTGTATAATTAGTTAGCTTCTTCTCCTATTGTATTAGAAGATTCTATAAATTAATTAATAGAATAAACAACCTAGCATGCCTATATATAGGTAATGGGTCTTGTTTTATGTGTACAAAAATTAAGAAAAATGCGAGTAAAATGAGAGAGTAAGTATCACCTTTGTAAGATTGAGGTAGTGTACTCACTTGCAAATATATTGTGTATTATAAATAAAAAGTTAGCTCATTTTGTCACTTTAAATTTCAACAATATTTTATTTAGATATATTTCTCATATCTTTTTTTTGTTATTATGAACAATAAAATATAATTCAGAAAAGATTCAAAAAGAAGCAAAATGATCATGTTTACTTATATAGTCAAAATTGTAACAAGTGGTGCTCATCAAATTAATATTTTCCACCTTATTAGAACTTCAAGCTTATTTTGTGTACTTATAACGATTTTGATTTTTGATTAAATAAATAAATTTGTAATTTTTGATTATTTTGAAAAATAATCACATGCATTTTGATAAAAAAAATTTAGTTAGTAATTTTCAAGAAATAAAATCAAAATCTGCTTATGTATTATTTGGTAAAAAAAAAATTGGTTTTTTTATTTGTTCCCCACCAAAAAAAAAAGATGTTCGTGTTTTTAATTATTTTTTTCCAATATTTATACAATAAGATTTGATTTACTATTTATAATTTTTTTTTTGAAAATCAAAAATCAAAAATTTAAATAACAATTTTTTTTAGATTTATGTATCACTCTTATTTTACGGGTGATTCCTTAAAATCTTGAAAATTCAAAATCATCAATATTAAACATAATATCATCAAAAATAAAAATATCACACACATACTTATTTAACTAGAAGAGTTGTTGATGAGATTTAAGTAATCAATAGTCCTATCTCATAACCCTATAATTTATCATATAGGCATAATAACTCTAGTAGTAAGATATCGTCATTTGTTAAAAATATCATCACCATATTTCTCTATCACTCTAAAATATATATTTTAGATTAATTTAAACGTTTTATTAATCAATAAGCTCTTAGATAATATTTCTAGAAAGTAAATAAAGATATTAATATAATGTGATATTATTATTCATAACCTACTTAAGAAAAAGGTTTTAGAATTTTTGTAGCTATTTGAATCAACTAACATTCCACTCTATAATATATTAGTGGTTTAGCTAAGTGTATATTGTGTGTAAGGGAGTGAAGTAATAGAAGAAAAAAGAGTGTGATACTGTGTACAATGTGAGTGATAGTAGGTGATATTTAAGTGTAATATTCATTTACAAGAAGAGTTGAGATTCTTGGTTTTATAAATTTAAAGTAATTTACATTAAAGTTAATCAAATGTTAAAATGAAGATGCATAAAACTAAACTTTCTTATTCCTTGACTTTGTTACATAAAGAATAATAAGTTTCCACTGGTCAAAATCTAAATATAAAATAGATCGTGATAAAAACATCTTCAATGTTTCGGAAAAATTATGAGTCAAAAGATGCATTCCATTTCAATGTTAAAAAATGCATTTCATTTCTTGGAACAATTATTTATTGTGAACATTTACATTCAATTTTTGTTATTCCTACAAAAAAATAAAGAGCATAATTATACAAATATAAGTGAAAAAAATAAAAAAAGCATTATTGGTTAGTGTTTGGGTATAAGGAATGACCTGGTGTCTGAACTTTTTTGAGTCAAAACTTTGAAATGTCAGTTCGAGCATTGAGACGTTAGCTTGAGCCATGAGGTCAGTCTGAGGCTTGACGTGGTCGATCTCAAGCCTTAAATGTATTTTACTTTACTCTTATACCCTTTCGACACGATATGATATAAATATCCTATTTAATAGATACTTATACATATAAAACTCTATATATGGATTATTTAAGAGATCTACACATTCTATTAATTATTTTTATTTTTCTCTAGTTTTTTTCTATAAATTAGACTAATCTTAACGATAAGTTTTCACTTCCAATAAATATAAGTTGAATTAAGAAAAAAAATGTAAAATTTCATTAAAATAACATTATTATCCAAGAATCAAGATAATTAAAAATTACATATTATTAGAATTCAAAATTTAAGGGTTAGAAGGAACCGGGCAAAATCAACTTATAAAGAGCTAGGAATAAAACAGAGCAACAAGAGTAGAAGACTGAAGATATTATATAATTTGCTTCTTAACTTCATATTCAAATAAAAGTAGGAGGGTTTCACTAATTTCAACTATTAGTGAAGGCACAAGCTTACCGAGTGCACAATAGATGTGAAAAAGTAAATATCACAAGCCAAGGGACATTCAAAGATTATTATATTTAGAGTACCACCAAAACATTTGAATTTTTTTAAATGGATCATATTTAAGTATCTCCACCTTCACATGTGATGTGATTGCTTGAGCAAATATATTAATGAAAATTAACAAAATATATAAATTTTGAAAAACTTTATAAATTTGATAATCACTTAAGTACACAAACATCTATGAATCATATTATTCTTGACAAAATAAATCACTAAAGTCAATGATAACATATTATATATACATAGAAAAATTAAGATTAACAGCATGCAGAGAGATTCTAAATGATGAGACTCTCCCTTCAATAAGTTCATAGCCAAATCAATAAAGAAAGTGAGAAGCAAGGAGATATATGTATATGAACGAAAAAAATTATAAATTAAAAAAGAGCTATAATAATCATTAGTACTTCTTAAATTAAAAGAATTATTTATTAATTTTAGATTAAATAATTTGAAAAAGATAAAAAGACTATCACAAACTTATTTAAATATTGTGAAAATTAGTTGAGATTTTACGTAAAAGGTTAAAGAGTTTGAGATTATTTAGTAGATAACTAATACTAATACAATTTTTAATAATTTAAGTAATTATAATTAAATTTAAGAAATATAAATTAATTAATTAGATTATTTATTAATGGATGATAATATTATTTACTATAAAAATTTATTTAATTTAATTATAAAAGTTTACAATTTATTTTAAAAAATTTATAAAAAAGTGGGTATTGGGGATAGTTGGGGCAGGAAAGGTAATTTCTAATCCCCACGTCGTCTCCCGCATTTCGTATTGAATTTCGATTCATAGAAGGGAAATTCATATCTTAATGTTGGTCAAAGTCAATAACACGGTGAAAGAGAAAAAACATACCATTTCTCTCTTTTATACCTCAATCTCTATTTATCTTTTTATTGTTGTTATTGTGTGTTAAAAATTAGACTTATTTAAAGTATAAATTTTTTATAAGCATAACATAATTTTTCATTAAAAAATATATACAAAATAAATATGTATATGAACATGTTAAAAAATATAAAGTGGTTAAAATATTTAGAAAAAAACATCTTATACAATATATATATATTTTTAAAATAAAATCACAATTTACACAATTATAAACTCGATGAGATTTTAAGATTTCTGTCAGATAATTTCGTTTCATACAATAATACTCTATTTTTATATGTACTATTTTTTCTTTTTCTTTTTTTCCTACTTAGCTCTCTCTGTACCATTTGGATGGGAATATTATTCATAAATAATGTTATCATTGATATAACGATTTACTTTATCATACATGGTCATATAAATATTATATCTAGTGTATTCATATTTTAGTTGTTTGAATACTATATTTTTAATAAATATTTGTATGTTTTTATAACTCTTAAATTTATAACGATTTAAAAAATTATAAATATTTTGTTCAATTTAAATTTTTATTAATATATATATTTAAAAATTCATAATTAATAGGAAAAATACATAAATATAAGTAAGAACAAAATCTCACGAATTAGTGGTACTCTCAGTAATAATTCCCATCATTTGTGCTGTGTATAATTTATTTGTAATTTTTAATATATCTTAATGAATTTAAGGCTCTTATGGCATATTTGTACTGTCAAAAAAATAGCAAGTACACACTGCAGTAGAAAAATGTATCAACAATTAGATACGTAGATAATAGTAACTCTCTGACCTCAGCAGTTAAGAGCAGACTTTCTCCTTTTATGGTACTTGTCGTATGAATTCACCCTTCAAATTAAATCTCACTTCACTCACCATAGGCTACCATATAATTTCAATTTTACCTTTATAAAAGATAATATTCTCAACGAACTTTGTTTAAAATTATTTAACCATAAAAACACTTAAAACATAGAGAATCCAAAAAATAAAATTATCAAATAAAATATCTTATTTAATATTTTTAATAAATTTATTAATTAAAATTATCTCATCCCATATCATCACGTACAATTAAAATTATTATTATTAAATTAATGATTATTATAAATAATTATGTTTTTATTTTATTTTTTATAATTTTATTCAATATATAAATCTATTTTAAATAAATAAGATATTTTATTATAATATTATTTTATTATGTAAAAAAAATTAGAATAAATTAAGATGAATTATAAATTAATTAAAGATATTACGTCATTTGATACTTCTACTCCCAAACCAAAGGGGGATTTTCAAAACCTAAAAGAAGTAAAACTCAAAAACGAAAGGCATCACCCCTCAAAATCTTAATGTATATCACCAACTTTAACAAAATCAACGTTTAAGATCAAGCTCGGCCGCCTAATCCAAGGATGGTAATGTGCTAGAAAATTTTATATGAGACAATAGGGAGGACATTTTCTTTCAAAATTTGATTTATATATATATATATATATATATATATATATATAATATTCAATTTGATTGAATTACACGTGTCTTTAAAATATTAAAATATATTAACTAAAAGTCTTAGGTCTTTTTTTTTTTTACAATTTACATTCAATTTTTCATTTTAAAATACACAATCAATTGATTTTAAATGCTAAGAAATATTCAAGATTATTGAATTCTTTTGAGAAAATAAATATCTAATATTTGAAAAGATAAAGTAATATGATTAATAATATATGTATTTTAAGATTAATAAATAACATGCAATTCTTAAATGCAAGCTATGCCCAATTTAGTAATAATATATTTGAAACCAATGCACACTTAAAAGTTACGGAAAAGTTTAATAAAATTATATAAATAATATGAAAATTATTAGTCACGTAAATTTACTTGAAAAGTTTAAAAGTTTTTTAGTTGGTTAAAAATTTACTTAAAATAGTTTTAAGTCATTGAATGAGCTGTCTTAAAATTAACTTAAAAGTATTAGTTATTTTTTTCTTTTTAAAGTTTACATTAAATTTATTCACATTCAATACAAAATTAATTAATTTTAAATATTAAAAAATATTCAAGATTATTGATTTTTTTTAAAATAAATATATAATATTTGAAAAAGATAAAATAATGTGATAAATAATATATATATTTCAAGATCAATGAATAATAAATAACTCTTAAATAAAAATTATGTCTAATTTAATAATAATATATTTGAAACCAATACACAATTAAAAATTGTTGAAATTTTTAATAAAATTGTATATAATATAACAATTATTAGTCACATATAAATAGAAAATATTAAATACAAACCTAAATTCTTTAGTTACATGATATTATAGATATTTGAGAAAACAAAGTAAATAATATTTTTTAAAATTTATAATAATAAAAATAATATTTTTATATTTATTTTATTATTATAAATTATCAGAGTAATTTTTTTATTTCCCTATATTTTTTCCATATTGATAAATCTCTGTGTTAGACCAAAACCGTGTTCTCCTTTTCGGTCCCTACCCAAACTCAATGTAAAGCGTCTTCTAAACTCTTATAAACTCTAAACAAAAGGAAACCCTCCTCCTTTTTTCTCTCTATATCTTAGAACTCGGATTTATTCACCTTCTACCGCGTTTGAATCAGCGTCTTTCACTTAGAGAGATAGAGAGATAAGACTAAAGAGAAAACAAAAAGGGATTTTTTTTAAGAAGATGCAATCCAACGATTCTGATTCGTCAAAGCAAGAATCAAATCCTCAGCAACAAGAGCAGAACAATCAAAGGCAACAGCAACAACAGAGCCAAATGACGCCGTATCATCATTCACAACCTTGGATGGCGATGCAGTATCCAGCGGCGGCTATGGTAATGCAGCATCAGACGATGCCACATCAGCATTATGCACCGCCCCCTCAGCACTATATGGCCTACCACCACCAGTATCATCCCCATCCAGCTTATCATCACCAACACGTTCAACATCCTCAACAGCAAGGATCTAGTGGCGGTGGTGATAATAAGACCATTTGGGTTGGTGATTTGCATCATTGGATGGATGAAAATTACCTTCGTACTTGTTTTGCTTCCACTGGCGAGGTCTTGATTTCTCTAATTCATTTTTTTTTTTTTTTTTTTTTTTGGGTTTGCTTATAATTATTTACATTCATGCACGGTTACTCACGTTGTTTGTACTCTTACTATATATGATATGAAATCATTGAAGTTTGAATCTTTTTTTTTTTTTGGTTGCTCTCTTAGTTTCAATGTTATCTGTTTTTATTTTCATTTTATTTTCTGCTTTCTGTTTATCTATTCTAATTGGATACATGTAATATGTACGAAGTAATAGGAGGATATATTGATAAGGGAAATTGTTAATCTTGAATGTTGGTCTTTTGAGCTATTGGTTCAGGGGATGTGATAAAGGTAAAGAAGACGATTTGCTATGTATAATTTATGCATTAATTTCATTTTTGACTTTTGAGCTCGTGGTTCCCTAATTGAGGTACATTTTTCTTTACATAAAAGACCTATCCTTGCCTTAATTTGTGATCTAGTTTCTTCATGTATTTTTTAGATTTAAAGAGAAAGGTGATGGATTTATATTAAGATAAGATAGTAGGTAACACATGTCTCTTTTAAATCTAAAACAGTGTCTAATCTTAGAACCTTTTTCAGAGTAACTGGTAACGATTTTTTTTTTGGATGAAATGATTTTTGAGAAGTGGATAAATTAAATGGAGGGATTATTCTGATATATGATTATGCAGATTACTAGCATCAAGGTGATTCGAAATAAGCAGACTGGTATGTCAGAGGGGTATGGATTTGTGGAATTCTATTCGCATGGTACAGCTGAAAAAGTTCTACAGAGCTATGATGGACTGTCAATGCCAAATGCAGACCAGCCATTCCGTCTGAATTGGGCAACATTTAGCACTGGTGATAAGCGTTCAGATAATGCTCCCGATCTTTCTATTTTCGTAGGAGATTTAGCGGCCGATGTTACAGATAGTTTATTGCATGAAACTTTTGTTAATAAATATCCATCTGTCAAAGCTGCTAAAGTTGTTATTGATGCCAACACTTGTCGTTCGAAGGGTTATGGTTTCGTGAGATTTGGAGATGATGATGAAAGATCAAAGGCCATGACTGAAATGAATGGTGTTTATTGTTCGAACAGGCCTATGCGTATTGGTCCTGCTACTCCTAGGAAGTCGCCTGGATATCAACAAAAATATTCATCTCAGGGTACCTAAATAGCTCTTCTTCCTCTCTTTGAACTGATTTCATTTTTTGTTTTTCTTGCCACGCCTAAATATTTTACTGTTAACTGCTTTCTTTTCTGGAATTAATTAAGAATGACAACCCGTTTTAGCAATCAGTAGCTTGAGTAAATTGGTAGGACTTTGCATGAACTATTAACAACATGTTACAAATTTATTACTAACATGACAATTGACAATATATGGCATACATGGTTGTTTTTCAGACATGAGAAACTGTCAAGTTTACTAATCTCTTTGCAACCCTTGTTTGGATTTATTTTGACAATTCTATCATTTTGTAGCTTGTCTTTTTATTTTTCTGTAATTCTTGATCCATGTCCTTGAAATGTTTTTAAATTTGCTGAGGCTAATGTTTTTTTTCTTTATAAATCCATTGCTTGAATGTCACGCTCCTTTGGTATATATGCTTTAATCTGGTTTGTTTCTGCTAGGAGGATTTACACCAAATGGTGAAGGGGACTCTCTAAACACAACAGTGAGTTCATTAGTAGCCTATCACGGCATTAACTATATAACCAAACCCACCTTTGTGGTCATCGGCTAGCTAATTCATTTGTCATTGTAGATATTTGTTGGGGGGCTTGACCCTAATGTTACTGATGAAGATCTCAGGCAGCCTTTTTCTGAACATGGTGAAATACTTTCGGTCAAAATACCAGTTGGAAAAGGATGTGGGTTTGTACAATTCGCCACCAGGTAGTGCTCATTACATAATCAAATTTGCCATTCAAATCAAATGGTGATTGTTCAAAACTTTAGCATCTATTGTTTCTTCCATACCAAGTTAACGTGTGATCCTTATCCATTTATCACAGAAATAATGCAGAGGAGGCATTACAGAAATTGAATGGGACAATAATTGGCAAGCATTCAGTGCGACTTTCATGGGGTCGCAATCCAGCAAACAAACAGGCATTCTTTCTTCACCTGTGTGCCTCCCCCTTGCTATGTGCCGAAATAATAAATATTTAATTCAGATGTGGTTATATGCTTCTATTCTTTTTTTCATTAAATTATATGCTTAGATTTAAGCATAATTGATTAACTTGATTAAAACTTTTCAATTTAGGATTTGGTTATGCTGGGATCCATGTTTTACTAACTGTTTAGTCAAATATCACGACTTACCCCAGATTTTGATTAGATGCTATAACTTATACGTAGTTATTGGTTATTGCTATTATATATGTTTAATGGTCTTCTAGAATGCTACTAGGACTAGTTATACTGTCATTGGAGTTGTCGTTCCAAAATTATGTAGCTTATACCACAAAATCTTTCTTTTTCCTCTTTAATGAAACACTTTACATCATAATCAATATTGTTTTTGTTTTGGTGTTTTTACAGTTTAGAGCAGATTATGGAAATCAATGGAGCGGGGCATACTATGGAGGGCATATGTATGATGGCTATGGATATGCTCTGCCACCACCTCACGACCCAAGCATGTATGCCACTGCATATGGAACTTATTATCAGGTATTTGGTAACAACCAGCAACAAGTAAGCTAATCAAGCAAGGTCTGACCACAGCAGCAGCAAGTATGCCGAGCTGGACCGCACAAGTTCTAGAATTTAGGCATCATCATGACTCCGAAATCATCAATCATTTCTCTGTAATTGGGTTGGTGCTGTAAAATTCTTATTAATCCCTCTGATTATGAAGGGATGCAAGGTATGGGTTAGGCACTACTAGCTCCATAATTATTAAAATAAATACTTTTTAATCCATAAAAAAAAAGAAATTGAGCACCTATACTCCTACAAGGAGGACTAATTTTATATTATAATACCTAATTTTCATAAATAACTTGATTAGAGGTGTTTAACTCAAAAGTTATAGTATTAAAGTACTCATTTACACGTAATAATGGGACTAGTGTGACCTTTTTTCTGATTATGGAGTGGAACTGAATTGTAAAGTAAGGTAGATTTGTAAGGATTGGTTTAATAATCTATATCTAGAATTAATCATGGGATTTCAATGTAAAGATTATTGGGAAAATAACAAATGTAATATCCCTAAAACTCATAATAATAAAAATATCAACTCTTAACATTAACCCATATTTTTAAATTCGAAATGAGTGTTTTATTTTTATTGTTATTAATTTTAGGGGTATTACTTGGAATAATTTCTCAAGATTTTTTATTTTTTTTGGAATTTGTCTGGCCTAGGGAATGTAATGCATGGGTAGTCTTGTTATTTTGGTCAAAGCATGAGAAGCTAGTTGAGAATGCATGTTTATTAGCCTGCTAATTTTATGCATCAGGCCCGGCATTAATGTTTGGTACTTTCATTATTGACTAGCCACACTGCGGTAAAAGATGCAACCAACGTTTGGTCTGTGACCCTGTGAAATAACGTGAATTTTATTGTTTAAAACATATTGATGGCTAGGTAGAGAACAACTGCATCTGGTGTTTGTTTTCTCCATGTCTACTGGAGTGTGCTGCTGCTTATTCTGCACAGGTTGTGTTTTTGCTAATTTAGTGGCCACAACACTAGGGATTTGTTGGGTGAGAATTTTTTAAAAAAATATCTATTATCCTGGCAGTTACATGTTAAACATTAGATGATATGTAATTATATGACTGTTTTAAGGGAAAATTAAAGCTTTACACTTAAATAGATGAGTTTTTGAAAATTGATTCAAAATTGACTGTTTTAAGTTTGACTTTCAAGTCATGATCTCCCTACCAGGGCATGGCGTTGCTCTCCCCTGCCCCCCTGGTTTTCAAAATATAGGTGTTAAATAATTTTCAAACAAGCTCTCAACCCTTGTGCCCAGTGAATCTCATCTTCTTCACATTAGAAGTAAACCCAATTCTCCTGATCATATTCCTCTTCTACCATTTACATGGGGAATGACAAACGAAGGGTTAAAGTAAGTTTTCAATCTCTTTCAACTGATTATGATTTTATACTTATGGCTTGTCCATGTTCAAAGAAAACACCTTCAAACTCATTGGTACGCCATTCCATTAAGGTGTTTGGAAGCTTTCCAAAGATTACAAGATAACTGAGATCAACCTAGGATTGTTTTTGATCGTATTTCAAATTTTAGAAAGATTGGACTAGAGTTTTGTAGGGACCGAAGAAATTCATAGCTTAACTCAATCCAAAAGAGCTCTTAAAGAGGAAGGGTTGTCATAGACTTATAAATGTAGCAGAAATTCAATGTTCAATTGATGTGGGACTTCAACACTCCCCCTCACATCGATTTTCGATCGGGGATATGGAGTGTCTCCTTCTCACACCGGCGCAGGGTCTATCTCCTACAATCGATCGGGATGTACGACCGAGTCACCTGATTATGATACTATGAAGAAATTCATAGTCTAACTTCCTCCAAAAGAACTCTTAAAGAGGAAGGGTTACCATAGACTTATAAATACAGCATAAACTCAATACTCAATCGATGTGGGACTTCAACAAGAGCGTATATGGTTTTCCAAAAAATTCTCACGGTGTCTCAGTGAAGTTCCACCAGGGCAACAACCTTTTCAGATTCGTATCAGTCATGAAATTTTTTGGGTGAAAATCTTTGACCTTCCTTTTGGTGTTGAATGTGAGAGACAGCCAAAGCTTTGGGAAATGCTGTGGGAGAATATGTCACTTGGGACAATGGTTTAGGAAAATCCTTCAAAAGGTAAGTTCATGCGAATTCGGGTGAATAATAAATGTTTAAGCTAATAAGAGTAATTTTTAGATCTTGTCAAAAAATAGTAATTTATTAGGTCGAAAAATTAAGAATAAACATGTCTGCCTAATTTTTCCGGACATTATATGAATCTTGGCTGAACTTTACCAAGTCAAAAGACTCAAACCGTAATAAACAAACAAAACAAAAAATGAATGACGTAACAAATTAAAAGTGATTAGGTTGTGTTAACTGATAGCATATACATATAGAAATAGAAAAGCGGAAGATGATAATGATTCATGTCAATGATGAGTCGTAGTTTAATTGAATTTAGCCCAACGAATTCAATTCTAATACTTTTAATGATTGTTTTTTTATATAAACAATTACAAACACCCCCGTCTACTTGAAAAAGTTCATACCTATGAGTCAATTCATAGTCTAATTCTTATTGTCTAATTGTGCAACTATACTAATTTATGCGATAAGTAACATCATGTTAGCATTTGTTATTCTGCATCTTCTTCTTGTCTAATTAATTTACATTAATTTTAATATAAGATATTCATAAAAAATGTTTATTTAATTAAATCAATTTTTATTTATCATTTTTATATGTATCGTCGTATTATATTTGATTTATTTATTAAATAAAATAATACTCGTATTTAGATAATGTGTGATTTTTATAAAGTATCATACCTATTATTAATAAAATAATAACTATTGTATATATACTTTTTACTAAAATAATAAATTAATTAATTATTTGTCAATAAAATAATTATTGTTGTATATTTACTCTTCGTTAAAGTTAGTCATTAATTAATTATTTATTTTAAGAGTATTATTTTAAATATTTATATAAAAAATTAAATAATTTTTTTTATCTTATCATAATAAAAATGACTTAAAAAAATTATATTTATAGATATTTATTTTATTTTTAGATTAAATTTTTTAAAATAATAATTGTTTGTAGATAATTCTTTATGTTATGAGTTTTAGTGATTTTTAGAGAGAATTGAAAAATTATATATCTGAATTGACTTATGTATTTTTTTTAATTGAAGATGTATATATATATATAATATCTTAAATACATGATGTGTCATGTATTTATCGACTTGGATATATAGTAATTACACGGCTTGATAAATATTACATATGAACTAATAAGCAAAAAATAGGTCTACCATAACATTTACATAAGAATGTCACTACTTACAAATCATTTTAAGTTCTTAAGTAGATTTCACATATCCTCAACATAAAGTTAAAACCGAGATCGCGTTGTGATTTTATAATTTTACTATGTTTTGATCTCTAAAAACCCGTGGTAAAATAATAAAATATTTTAATTAGATAAACTGTATGCTTTATCGAGTTCGTCAAGTTTAAGTTATGGTTAAATCATTTTTATAACTTCATTATAGTATAACGAGATACTAATATTTATCAAGTGATATATATTTTATATAAAAATAATAATAATTATTATTTATCAATTTAATATCCTACGGATCCATTTGTATAAATTCAAACGAGTCTATGTTAAGTTAGGCATTTTTTTAAAATGCCAACTAGGTCACCACTAGTTTCAGACAGTTTCACGTAGAGCGTCGGGATCAAGAAGTCTAAGAGGAAACTAAAAAATAAAAAAGAACAGAATAGAGAAAAAAAGTAAGAAATAATAAAAGTTTTGAGAATATAGGAAAAAAAAGTTAAAAGATTTTATGCTTATATGGGCCGTCCGATTAAAATGATTTTAATGGAATATCAAATGAAGAATCTAATTTCACCGACGAAATTGAGGGAGAATATTGAGACAAAATAATATGATCAGTAAAAATATATTTTGAAAATAATAAATAATATCTTAAAAATTAAATATAAATTTAATGGTTTTCGATATTTTAATAAAATTTATTTTGTTGTGGTTTTGTTTCTTTAATGATGCCACGTATAATTATATGGTTATATCATTTAAATATAATAATTATTTATATTTTAATAAAATCTAAACAATAACTATAATTATATCCATCTAATAAAATTAGTTATATTTTGTCAGTAAAACAAAAAAATAAGAATAAAGATAATAATAATAATTTAATTTAATTAAATATTATTATTATATTTATTTGAATAATATAATTAAAATAGCGATAAGTATTAAAACAAAATATATAAAATTATAATGAAAAAATTAGAAATAATTTTTTTGATTTTTAAATGAAATTAAATCATAAAATATAATAATAAATAATGAAAGAATCTGTGTGTCCTCTGTACTCCTGTCCGCTACTTCACTTTCATCGGAGATTCTTTCCTTCTTCTTTTCGAATCCGAGCTTCTTCTTTAGCTTCGAAGCCGCAAGTTGTGGTGACCAGAGAGCGTGGAAAGAATGGTAAGCTCGTCAACGCTCCGGTAAACTCGATTTTTTTTTTGTATTTTTAGAAATCGTTACTACATTTCATGGAAATTTCATGTAACCTTCGGTTACTGAGATTAATAGGTATTCTTTGTGCTTCCTTAGATTATACTGCTGTATGGTTCTTTCTTTGTTGCTTCCTTCACTTTTGTTCTCGATCTTGTGTATTTTTTTTGGCACCATTCTTCTTCCATGTGTATTCAATATTCAGCGTTCAATTATGTTATGTACTTCTTATGCATGTGAACTGATGACTGCATTTTCACATCAGGTGTTTGTGAAAATGTGGAACCAAATTCGGGATTCTCATCCATTTTCTTTTGTCTTCTTGTTGACTTTTTTGTCATTTGCAACGAGTTGCTCAAATTATGACATGTTGCAAAATAATCTGATTGTGAGCAAATTTTATTAATCGATCATTCAGGATCCAAATTATTCAATATGTTTAGAATTGGATATTCAATGTACTAAATTAAAAATGTCTATTATAGTTTGCAAGATCTCATGCCGCACCAATATGTCTAAAGTAGGGGGTCAGATTTTTTGGTACTGCTTTCTTCATCTAAGTTCTCATGTATAAAATCATCCTTCTGGTCACAAATAGTTCATTTGAGAAGTATGCCTAATTTTATATTGCTAAATTTATCTTTTGAATCATGTTTGGCAAAATATATGAATCTGTTTGAGCTGTTACTGCAAAATTTGTAGCTTTTGTTGACCTGCTAATTTATTCTTGCCTGTATTATGCAGAAGTCTTGTGCATTATCTCCAATACACCAGTACTTATACTCTCTGCCAAATTTTTTAGCTATTTCCTTGAAATTTAAATGGTAACTAAGTTTTGCAGTCGTAAAGCTTTCCTGTTATTTTCTTGAGCTTGGTGTGGCAGTTGGTCCTCGAATAAACTAAGATATTATTAAAATTAATTGTAGGCTAAGTATGGGGAAAGCTGTTTGGAGCTACCCCTTATTCAGCATGCACTTGGACCTGACTTAGATAAGCTTCATTCTCTTCTAACTGGTAAGATCTCAAGCTTTCTTCATCTTTTTAGGTGCCCATTTAAACTTTTTTTTGTGGTGTTGGATAATTGTATGTAGAATTAGAGGTTTTCTTCTTATGCTGGTGATGCCATCAAAGTCAGGGATGACTTGATAAGTAGGAAAGTTTTCAGGTTGATAATGAGCATTCATGAAGAATTACCCCTTAACTCTATTGTATCAGATAAAAGTTAGCAGAGAAAGATAAATGGTTTTGAATGCTGGACTTCCTTAAGATTCATGAAGAGTTCCCGTAAAAGATACATTTATGCTGTAGTTTTTGTTTCAATATAATGTATGGTACACTTCTTTATTTATTGTTCTGTATTCATGACTAATCAGCTGAGAATAAAACTTCAGTAGTACATAGTACTACCCCTATGTGAATCTCTTTTATCTTTCCGCAAGGTCACTTGGCCAGTCCAAGCAATTGCAATAAACAGTTTTTGGCTCATGATTTTCTTTATAATCATGGATGGTTGCAGGATGGATTGAAAGCATACTTCTCGTCATTGATCAAATTCCACCATTTACACGAGAATTCTAATGGGTTTTTGATTTGATGCTTCTAAACCTTTCTTTGATATCACGATGGTGCAGAGAACAATTCACTGAAGATTAATTGAATTTTAACTCAGTTTTCAATACTCAGAACAGGTTTAGGGACCAAATTGAAATATATATATATGCACGTCTCAAGTGCTCTGTCCATCAACGAGCAAATGGATGTGCGCTTAAAGGGTTGCAAACGTGGGTGATGGAGTGATGGAAGTTATAGAGCAACTTCTACCAACTCCTCAATTGCTCGGTTGGTTGCCGAGCAGTTTGAAGAGAAAAAAAACCAATATTTTCCCACTTGGTCCATATATTCCATCATTCAACTTTATGAGAAATATAACATATGAATTATGACGATAGGTCCTTTAATAACGAATATTATCTTCCATGTATCACGATGCATTATGCATCTCAAGCCCATACAACTTAATGAATAAACCTGATGTTTATTCGAGGTCCATAACTTAAGTATGTTTTCTCAAAATATATGAATAAACAAAATATGTGCATAAAATTAACGAGAAAACATTAAATGAATAAGAGTTTCATTAATATTAACAAATGTACGTACAATGAATATTTACATTATGGAATCAAGTCCCATTCTTACTGTATGATCCTTGAAACTCTTTAGTGACATGCCTTTAGTCAAATGATCAACAATTATCAACTCAGTGCTAACGTGCTTAATGACCACTTTCTTTTCCTTAACACGTTTTCTTATGGTCAAGTATTTGATGTCGATATGCTTACTACGACTACCACTTTTGTTGTTCTTGGCCATCAACACAACAACTGAGTTGTTATAGTACAATCTCAATGGCCTAGAAATAGAGTCAATTACTCTAAGCCCGAAAATGGAACTCTTCAACCATACACCATGTGATGTAACTTCAAAACATTACACGAACTCGGCCTCCATAGTGGAAGTAGCAGTTAAGGTTTGCTTTGCACATTTTCAAGATACGGCTCCACCGGCAAGCATGAAAATGTAACCAGATGTTGATTTCTGTGAATCAACACAACTAGTGAAGTCCGCATCAGAGTATCCAATCACTTCCAGATCATCGGTTCGTCTATATATGAGCATGTAATATTTTGTCCGTTGAAGGTACCTCATGACTTTCTTTACAGCTCTCCAATGGTCAACACTTGGGTTACACTGATATCTTCCTAGCATCCCAACAACAAATGCAATGTCAGGTCTGGTGCATACCTGAGTATACATCAGGCTTTCAATGGTTGAAGTATATAGAATGGTTTTCATTTGTTCCCGCTCGAGCTCATTTTTAGGGTATTGGTTTAGGCTACATTTTTCACCCTTCACAATGGGTGCCATACTCGGTGAACAATCCTTCGTCCGAAATATCTTTAAAACTTTATTGATATAGGTCTCTTGAGACAAACCCAAAATACCTCGAGATCTTCCAATGGTTGAAGTATATAGAATGGTTTTCATTTGTTCCCGCTCGAGCTCATTTTTAGGGTATTGGTTTAGGCTACATTTTTCACCCTTCACAATGGGTGCCATACTCGGTGAACAATCCTTCGTCCGAAATATCTTTAAAACTTTATTGATATAGGTCTCTTGAGACAAACCCAAAATGCCTCAAGATCTTTCCCTATGGATCTTAATGCCAATGACATAAGATGCCTCACCCATATTCTTCATATCAAAGTTCTTCGAGAGGAATTATTTCACCTCATATAACAAACCCTTATCATTGATTGCAAGCAAAATATTATCCACATATAGCACCAAATCAAAAATATTGCTCTCATTGACCTTCTAGTATATACATCGATCCATGACGTTCTCTTCAAAACCAAATGAAGTGATGACGTTATGGAATTTCAAATACCATTGATGGGAAGCTTGTTTTAATCCATATATGGATTTATTAAGCTTACAGACTAAGTGCTCACCATTGCTAGGGGAGAATCCTTCAGGTTGTTTTATGTAAACCTTTTTCTCTAGGTTACCATTAAAGAAAACCGTTTTCACATTCATTTGATGCAAATCAAAGTCAAAATGGGCAACCAATGATACAAAGTGAATCTTTCTTAGATACAAGAGAGAATGTCTCCGTGTAGTCGATTCCTTCCCTTTGAGTGAATCATTTGACAACGCGTCTTGCCTTGTGAGTCGTTCTTTGTCTTGAAGACCCATTTACATCCAATGGCTTTCACACCATCAGACAACTTGACGAGATCCCAGACTTGGTTAGATGCCATAGAATCCATCTCTTCTTTTATGGCATTGTACCATAAGTTCAAAACTTCAGAACTCATGGCCTATGAAAACATCTCAAGATCATTTTCGGCTCCAACATTATAGTCACACTCTTGTAGATACATAACGTAGTCATTAGGAATCGCCGATTTCCTTACTCTAGTAGATCTTCTTAATGTTGCATCAACATTCTCCTGAGGAGCAAGATCATGTTGTTCAACTGGTTGTTCAATAGCTTCAAAAACTTGTTGAACTTCAACATCTATTGGATTAGGATCAACAACTTGTGGTATTTTCAGAACTGGTTCTTCAACACACGTTTGTACTCGAGACGCGTTGTTAACAACAACGATCAGTCCATTACTTGAAGTGGCACACTGAGCATCTGAATGATCTTTCTTATGACCAATGCCCTGAGATCGATCGCTTCCACTAATCAAGTCATTCTCAAGAAATTTTGCATTTCTTGATTCCACAAACCTAATGCTATGAGATGTATGATAAAACCTGTATCCCTTAGATCTTTCGGCATATCCAACGAAATACTCACTTATGGTCCTTGGGTCCAATTTCGTCTCTTGTAGATTATAAATCCTTACTTCAGACGGGCATCCCTAAACGCGCATATGTCGCAAACTCGGTTTGCAACCTTTTCATAATTCAAATGGTGTCTTTGAGACAACCTTGGTTGGAACTCGGTTTAATATATACACAACCGTCTTTAAAGCTTCAGTCCACAAAGATTTAGGAAGATTGAAGTAGCTAAACATACTTTGCACCATATCCAATAATGTTCGGTTTCTTTTTTCTACTACACTATTTTGGTCCGGTGAACTAGGTATAATGTATTGGGCAATTATCCCATTGGCTCTCTCCATGCCTCATCTATGGGTAGCAGTATTTTTCTTTTTGTAATGCATATAGTCTTCCTTAGTTTCCTTTATTCATCCCTTTTTTTAATATATTCCTTTTGTAATTCGTTCTATATAAACAATTGTGATATAGTTTTCTGTGGGATCATGTTAGTATTATGGGATCTTCACTAAGACAATAATTTTGACATATACTTTGCTTTCATGGTACTTTGACATGAGAGTATGGACTGGGAATTTGTTTCTATTGGAAGTAGGGTGCATAAAAGGTCTAGAGTTAAAGTTTATGTTTTAATTTTTTTTTAAAGCTTTGGCTTTTCATTTCATTGTTCACCGAATGATAGAGATTACTTTGAACTTTTCCACTCTAGGACTGCTGGAGGCCCAAATGTAAAGGTAGCTGTTGTAGGGGCTGGTACAGCAAGTATATTTCATGAAGTTATGCAGTCACCGGAGCAGTCACTGAGTGTTGCATTTGTGCCATCTAGAGGTATTTATACCATATATTTAGCTGGTACGCATGGCTAATGTTTATTCACTTGTCATTACTTATTACGGTTTATCCACTACTTATTACTGCTTATAATCAGTACTAGAATTCAGTAGATCCCTACGAGGGTTGAATTCATTAAAACCATGCTCTAAGTATTTTGGATAGCATTCATTAGGTTATGTTAGAGACTATCTTCACATGGATACTTGTATTTTACTTGCCTTGGAATTTGTCTACATAACACATCCACATTAAAACAAGATTTATTGTCATGTTTTTTTTACTATTTAGTGTTCTGATTGTTCAATATCATATTTATGTATTTTAGATGTCTATTTGGATCCATAATTTGTTCGAATGGTTGGATTGATATTTTTTTTTTTGTGAATTTTCGCTTTAACAGCTACAGGAAAGGTTTTGGCTTCAGAGCTTGCAAAAGTTGGAAACATGAAATGCACTGCCTTATATCCTGCTTCCTTGAAGGCCAGCTATGACATTGGTTTGTGTTTAACTTACTTTTGATGGCCGGTTGATAATTTGATATATTTTGGTTAAACATTAGATATTTCATTTACAAAGTTCTATTATTCTCTTGTAGTTATACTTTGAAAAGGGTGCATCCTGGGTTTGCATGTTTAATCTGCCATTTTTATTTTCAGAGGAAGGCCTCTCAAATCGTGGATTTGAAGTTACAAGGCTTAATACATACACAACGGTATGCTACATTTTGGTGGTAAAATTGGCATGGATGAAATCACAAGGCCTCTGGTCTCATATGCATTGTTCCTTTTTGGTTTCTATTATAATTATTATTATTTTTTGTATTTTTTTAATACAATAGTGTATCTGTCATGACCTATCATATTATTGACTTTCTGCTGTACTATTCAGCAATCAAAGTGATACTATAACTGTTTGTCATTAAATAAATATAAATGTGGCTTGATAATTTCAACATATCACATGTATTTCTTAGGCTTCGGCAAAGCAATTGATTGCCTATTCAACATGCTGGTCAGTAGAGATCGTTTTGCTAATTTTTGTACGCCTGTGTTTTTGTTCCTCTTCATATGCCTTCATGTGACAGGATACAACACTAGATCCCATGAAATTTAATGAATTAATTATTTGGTTTGAATGAAATTGCAATTTCTTTCATTCAAAATTATGGTTATGACCAATATTTTGTACAGAGATTTCAACCAATTGCTTTTAAAGCATGCACTTTCTGTCCCTGTCGTCACAGTTGCTTCACCTTCATCTGTTAGGTTTGTGGTTGTAATTCTGTGCTACCTCTGAGCAACTCAAGGTTTTATCATGTACCTTTTTTTTTTAAAATTAAAAACAAAACTCTTTCACCAGAAAATTCTTTCTTGTGTGCTAACCTTTTTTTAACCATTTTATAGATACATACTATGTGTACAGTTTTTGAGCCTTCTCCTTGTTATGGTTGCAAGTTTCGTTCCTTTTTCATGTGACTAGAATCCCATGAACATGTTTTGTTTTTCCATGTACTCAATTTCTGAGTTATTATGATCAAAACAAGGATTTCTGCTGAGAACCTTTATATTCTCTCTTCCAACAGAGCCTAGGTCAATCTCGTTCCAATCTCTGAAGAGTGGAGCAATTCAGTTGCTTGTATTGGGGAAACCGCTGCTTTGGCTGCAAAAAGTTTAGGCTTGAAAAATGTGTACTACCCAAGACAACCAGGTCTTGAAGGGTAATCATTAGTTTCCAAAGTGTCCTATGTGATATGTCCTGGTTCAAGTCCTTTCTCTATTTGTTAATTTTTATATTGTATGAGTAGCCATGCTTTGCCCAAATTCATCACATTCCTTAAAACTACAGATTTGGAAGTGTTGTGAAAGGCTACTAGGATGCTTGCTTTTTTTTTAATTTTTATTCTTTAATATTATTTATTTGTATTACTTGAATATAATGAAATATAATTATTTGCTTAAATTACAATGAATGATAATGCACATAAGATTATTCCATACATCTAAGATTATTCCATACATCTAAGATTATTCCTCATTTAGTTGCATACAACTAATATACAATTAATAACTCACATTAACACTTTCCCTCAAGTTGGTGTATAGATATCGATCATGCCCAACTTGTTTAGTGAGTCATATAATGCCTTCTTGAAAACTCATTTGGTAAGCATATCTGCAAGTTGCTTTTCAGTGGGAACAAAAGGAAAGCTAATAAGTTTGGCATCTAGCTTCTCTTTTATAAAGTGATGATCAATCTCTATATGCTTAGTGCGATCATGTTGTACTGGATTCAATGAATTAGGAATCTCAACTGGACCCATCGAAACATCAGTTGTTAATTCTTTTAATTCTTCCCCCTCACCATGATATAGTTCTTCGAAATATGTATTTTCCCCCTGACGAGCAGTATTAGGTGAGAAAAAATAACCCATCTCAAAAAAGGTAACATTCATAGTGACAATACTTTCTGGTCGGTGGATGGAAGCACTTGTACCCTTTCTGATAACTTCCGTAACCCACACGTGAAATCAAAATGGAAAAATTATCTTCCTAGTGCCATAGGTGTTTTTTCCCCACTTTGCATTTTCTATTAAAAAAGGAAATGAAAAGGAAAGAAAACAAAAGGCAGGAGAAGGACAAAACCACTTGAAAAACTGTCCTTCCATTATGGCCATATGATCTCAATGCTTCAACTATATATTAGTTGGATGAAACTAATTAATGGAATAATCTTAGGTGTATATAATAATCATAGGTGTAGAGTTCTTTTCCTAAAAGTAGATTCCTAGCTCCTGTATATATATGTGCATTATCATTCATTGTAATTTAAGTAAATAATTCTATTTTATTATATTCAAGTTGGTATCAGAGCAGGAAAAAAAAATAAAAATATTTTACCCGTATCACAGCTCAGTCCGTTCAGCTTTCTAAGTCCGAGCAGTCAACTGCAGCCACTGTCTTTAGCAGTAGCGCAGTCAGTCCGAGCCGTAGCCAGTCTTTGCTCTGTTAGTCTCCGAGTAGCAGCACCGTCCAGTCTTAACACAGTGCCGCTAGTCCGTTAGTCTTCACGCAGCGCTGTTAGCAGTAACGCCGCCGACAGTCTCTTCGTGCTGTCCAGTCCGCGTCACCGCTTGCGTCCTTTGTAGATCCGTTCATTCCGCAACACTGTCTAATCCGCGCCGTCCAGTGCCTTCCGATAGTGCCATCCGCACCAGCTTTGCCGTCGTCCACACTAGCTCCACCTGTCCGCTGCCCTGCACCTTCAGCTTCCTAACAGTTGCTGTTGGCTGTGGGTAATATTTCCTATTCAGATTTCAGATTGAGTAATAATATATCAGATTCTTAGTATATCATATATCACACAAATCCCATTTCCTAAGCTTCTTCTCCAACCCAAGCCCACTCACTAATCAGACAAATAATCAGGCCACTTATCAATTTAAGTTCAATCAGCAGTCCAATCAACAAATTTTTAGTCCAATCAGGAAAAACAAAACTTTCTATTTCGCTGCACAATATTATTATCTAATTCAATGGAAGATTCAAGACAACATCAGGTTTCTAAAACTAATGAAATTCCAAAATTTGAAGTCTTTGTTAAGAGTTTAGAAAGTGATTCTTTCGGGAGTACTAAACTTAATGGTACCAATTTTTGAACATAGAAAAGAGTGATGTACAAAAGCAACAACCAAATACACGAGCAGGAATATCATGGAAGGATGACAAGGAGATATAAGATACGAGAATCTAAAATGGGATTTGTCCGTTAAGGACACTAGACGGGAGACGATTGATGAGATGGGCGGAAGCTTGTACAACATCACCCAAAGATATTTTGGCATATGGGCACTAAATAGGAGTGCACGAGCCATATCAAGTAAATGACGATTTTTGCTTTCAGACACCCCATTTTGTTTTGGTGTTTGTGGGTAAGTAGTTTGGTGAATAATCTCATGGGTTTTGAAAAAATCTTGAAAAACATGATTAACATATTCTCTCCCATTGTCGGAACGGAAATTCCGAATGATGCTATTGTATTGTGTTTGAACAAGGGTATGAAAAGTTTGAAAAACTGAAAAACTTAAAAACTTCATCCTTTGTTCTAAGAAGAGCAATCCACGACAACCTTGTACAATAATCGATAAACAAAACAAAATATCTCATACCCAATACAGTAGGCTCTTTAGATGGTCCCTAAACATTAGAATGAATTAATTCAAAAAAAATAGTACTTTTATTAGAAATACTAGGAGAATAAGTAATACGATGGCTCTTGGCCAAAACACATGTTTCACAATATAAAACAGACTCACTAACACCAAAAATAAAATGGGCATGGATTTTTTCGTAAGACTAAAAGATGGATGCCCTAAGCGGCGATGGCACAACCAAATTTCACTTAGCTTGTCAGAACTAGAAGTTAATGCAGTGCGTGCCTGTGCTCCTGGTTTCTCCCCTGCGTAATTCTGATCCAAACGGAACAATTTGCCCTTCAGATACCCTCGACCAATTATTTTCCTGGTAAGAAGATCTTGAAAAATCACATACATAGGATAAAAGGTTACATAACATTTAGACTCAATATTTAACTGTGTGATAGATATTAAGTGATGAGATAAGTCAGGTACATATAAAACATTATAGAGCTGTAAAGCTAGAATAATATGAACTGACCCATTTCCTAAGACAAGAAAGGCCTCACCGTTAGCATTCGTAACATAAGACACTGGTGGAGAAGATAACTTATTAAATAAGATTTATCATAAATCATACGATCAGATGCACCAGAATCAATAATCCAAGTATTAGACCCAATAGAGTAAGAAATGTTTAAGGTCATACCAATCTTACCACGACCAGCTATTAAAGCTGTAGGGATATCTCCACATTCCATATGATGATCATGTCCAATTACTCCATAGTAGTTTGGTTCTTGGACAATTTGCATTGTAGTTGCTTTTGCTCTAGGACGATAATTTTGCCGTTTTGATTTTAGGTGTGGATTTAATTTCCAACAAGTCCCATGAAAATGCCCCATTCATTGCAATAAGAGCATTGAGGACAAGAGCGATTGGCAAAGCCTGGTGGAGGTCTTTGTTGATGAAATGGAATTGAATTTTGCTACTGGAGTAAATGTGCTTTTGATTTGGCTCGAATGGTTAGGCTTATACCTCAACTTGTGCCTGATGAAGACTTTCCTGTTGAGATTCGTCTTTACGGATGTATGTAAAAGTTGTATTCAAGCTCGTAGGGTCTGATATTCGAAGCAATTTATCCTTAGCACTATTATGTTTTGTATCAAGTCCTTTCAAAAATGCATGTACTCCTTCAAGTTTCTTCTCTTTCTGGTACCATAGAAGGTCTTTTTGATTTTTAATTTTGCATGGACGTTTCTGATCAATTTCAGCCTATACATTCTTCAACTTGGTAAAAAACATAGATACTGGTTGCCCATTTTGCTGCATACCAGCAATTTTGCACATCAGTTCATGAACTTGAATAAAATCAGTCTCAGCGGTTTCACATTCTTCCACCATCTGTAATACATCATCAATTATGGCTCTAAATAGAATTGTCATTACAAAACCATCATCATCTTCTCACTTAGTATAGGCTTCTACACCATCTTGACTAGGAGCCTTGATTGATCCAGTTACATGTCCCATCTTGTGCATCCCACGAAGATAAATAAACATCACTCTTTTCCATGTTCGAAAATTGGTACCATTAAGTTTAGTACTCTCGAAAGAACCACTTTCTGAACTCTTAACATAGACTTCAAATTTTGGAACTTCATTAGTTTTAGAAACCTGATGTTGTCTTGAATTTTTCATTGAATTAGATAATAATATTGTGCAACGGAATAGAATTTTTTTTTATTGGACTAAAAATTTGTTGACTGGATTGCTGATTGGACTTAAATTGGTAAGTGGGCTAATGATTTGTCTGATTAGTGAGTGGACTAGGGTGGGAGAGGAAGCTTAGGAAATGGGGTTTGTATGATATATGATATATTAAGAATATGATATATTATTACTCAATCTGAAATGTGAGTAGGGAAATATTACTCACAGCCAACAACAACTGTTAGGAAGCTGAAGGTGCAGGGCAGCGGACAGGTGGAGCTAGTGTGGACGGGCGGCTGGTGTGGAAGGCACTGGACGGCGCGGACTAGACAGCGTTGCTGGATGGACGGATCTGCAATGGATGCAGGCGGCGGTGCGGACTGGACAGCGCAAGGAGATTGACAACACTGTATGAAGAGACTGAAGGCGGCGATATTGCTGACGGCGCTGCGTGAAGACTAGAGGACTGGCGGCGCTGCGCGAAGACTGGACGACACTGTTGCTCGGAGACTGACGATGTGAAGATTGGACTGCGCTGCTACTGAAGACGGTGGCTGCAACTGACTGCTCGGACTTAGATAGCTGAACGGACTGAGCCGTGAAACGGGTAAAATATATATTTTTTCCTGCTTTGATACCAACTTGAATATAATGAAATAAAATTATTTGCTTAAATTATAATTAATGATAATGCACATAAATATACAAGAGCTAGGAATCTACTTTTAGGAAAAGAAAAACTCTACACCTAAGATTATTCCATTAATTAGTTGTATATATTCCATTAATTAGTTGTATATAACTAATATACAACTAATAAGTCACATTAACACCTACTATCTACTTGGGTGACGGATGTGTAGATAAAGTTCTTGAAGCATTGAGATCATATGGCCATAATGGAGTTTTTCAAGTGGTTTTGTCCTTCTCTTGCCTTTTGTTTTCTTTCCTTTTTGAATAGAAAATGCTAAGCGGGGTAAAAACACCTATGGCATTAGGAATGATGATTATGTCAACATAATCTTTCCTACTAGTATATAATACATTTTGATTTTTATATGATCAAATTATATAATTAGATTCACTTTGAACCCCCTAAAAAACATATTTTCGCTGCATTTTTATCATGCGAAAGCAAGCATTATTTACATTGTTAAAAAAATCATATGGGGTTTAAATGAAACTCCATCTATGAAGGGAGGTTATGCTATGCAATCAAACCTATATAATATAGTTCCATATAAAACGGCATTATCTTCTAGTTATTTAAGGATTAAGTTTTTTCTCCACACTCAGGCCGACAAGGAAGAGTTGCATAATAGTGATAGCATAAGCATGTAAAAATACAAATTTTTTTTTGTATAAAAGTATTAGCAAAGCTGTGGAACTGAGAGATATTTTTCAGTTTTAAAAGATCACATCCATTTGGCTGATCTTTGTGTAGAGGTTAGTGAAGAGTTGATCTGAACAATGTTGTGGAAAACAAACTTTTTCTTGCTGTATATTATTATTAACAAAATTCAATATTGAATAAGTTCAACTTCACCCTTGCTATATTATTGTGTGGTATTGTTATTGCCAGTTGAAGAAATGGTGATCAAATATAACTGTCATTTGTAATACGACCGACCATGTTATTTATGGTATCTTTATTTGTCAAAGGTCACAAATGAAGCTCAGTGAAGTAAGTATTTTTTTAGAAATTTCTTGGTTTCTGTTGCGTTATACTCTGGCTCCAACCCTTTAACTTTGCTTGTATCATCTTAATGACATGCTTAAATGCTGATAACTTTGTGAATTAAATTATTTGAGATCTTTTTTCTGAGGAGGAACTTTTAAAAGGGTTTGAGAGACATATGGTATGGAAGGGAATTATGATGAAACTACACCTTCTTGAACTCTTAATTACTATTTGTATAAGAATATACAAGGATTTGTAATGTAAAGATCGAGGACCCTTGATTTCTCTCATGAGGATGGAGGAAGGTTTCCCTGAAGGAAAGATAAGATCATGGTGAGTGCTCTTTCTGGTAGGTAGCTGGGAACCATATGACCTGCTCCTCTTACTGTAGTGAATGTCAATCCTTTATACTCAACAACATATCCTCCAACCTGTTTCCATTTTTACATGTACACAAATTGAAAACGTCGTTTTTTGGGTTCAGTGAAAATATTATCTATAAAACATTTGATTACCTCATTATTACAAGGACGCCATGGTGTAGTGACTGGTAGTTTCAGAGTGTTAATGGAGTATCTTGAGGATGTTACTGGTACTTGCCCATCAGTGTCTCCGCTGCAGGTTTTATTTATTAATTATTACATTTACTTATATTTAGGTGATATAAAAAGAAATATTACACAATGTATCTCGTCCTACGTTTTTACACTAGCAAGAAGCAACCATTTCTTCTCGTTAGGATACGTCGATTGTTTAGCATCTAGCAAGTTGTAGATTAAAAAGTCAGGACTCACCTATAAATCCAAACACTAATTCCACTACCTATGAGTTGCTTTATTAATGGTAGAATGGTAGTTGGCATGTCCGTTCATCCAACATTGCTGAACACAGAAATGATATGTATTGTTTGTTATGCTGTTCTGAACAAATGCTTCAAAGGTGGCGAGTTTCTGATCTTTTAATTAATTCATGTAGATCTATCTCTTATTATCAATATTATAATATTCAGTATCTAATACACATGAATTTGTTCAAAATAATGTATTAGTATACCTGCAAAATGCCCATGACATTGGTTTGGCATGAAAGGCTGTTTGCACCTCAGGACAATTTAGATATGCGTGACATAATCGTCCGAGCACGGGTCAAAATCATTGATCTTATAATCAAGTAATTAAGCATAGATAGATTCAGTAAAGTGATATAAGATTTAGCATGTTGTTTCTTACTTTTAAGTGAAAAATGACTTACAGAGCCAATTGATGAAGACAACTTTGGTGTTGTTATATGGCAGAGTGGAGCATAGATATTGTAAATGTCAATATTACCAGCCTCTGCTTCAGATTTATTTTTGATATTTATAACATGTTTTGGAATATTTACCCGTAACAAAGTCACAGTATTTGTGTAGTCCTGTTATTGTTTCGTCTGAGATCATTGCATGAGCCCATAAAAATCATAGATTCATCACCTGTGTTGTTATCGATCCAAGCATTTCCAATCTGCATTAATTGTTTCATTTATGAGAAAAATTAACCTGGTAGTTTAATTCTTTTTAAAACATATGTAGGGAATTGGACTTACAGCAATTCCTTTCAGATTGATTATGGTTTGATTAGTGTTATTGTTATTAGAGAGAATGGTATAAGCAAGTTGAGGCACGTAATGACCAGCGTAGCTTTCTCCTGTTATGTAGAAATCACGGGTCTTGTATTCTGGATATCTCTCTAGCCAGTTTACAAGAAAAGCGTAGGAGTCCTCTGCTGTGCTCTTGTCGCCAGTTTTGTTGTAGTCAGATGTTGTGTTTGAATATGAAAACCCAACTCCTGCTGGTGACTCCAAGAAGAGCACATTTGCCACTAATATGCCATATTTAATCATTTCATTAATATTTATTTACACTTCTGCCTAAATTGTACCATCATATTATATCTCACCTTCGTTCCATGCGAATTTATTTCGATACAAGGTTTTTCCATCAGTGTTAACTCTGAAAGGTCCAAGTTCTTCCATAGCTCCATATCCTAGAGAGGAACATCCTGGTCCTGTACACATCACTCACAACTCACGTCGTCTTTATATTCACTACATATATGCACGTACATTATTTGATAAAGTGTAACATTAATTAATGTATAAATTAATATAATTACCTCCATTTAACCACAAGACCAAGGGTTTGGTCGAACAGTTATGAGGTGATTCTACAAAGTAATAGAACAAAGCCTTGCCAGCTTTAGGGTCTAGAGTAACATAACCAGAGTACTGATCAAAATCAACTCCTTGAGGTTGTCCAGGCAAACTTTGGATCTTATCAGATTTCTTCAATTTCTCATGATTTCCAACATATATTGGAGAATAATAATGGCTATTCATTTTCTTGAAATCAACCATCCATGGTTCAGGATGAGGAGGATATCCAGATTTTTGAGACTTGAGCAACTTGTTAAGCCTATTAATTTGGTTGGCATTGCAAGCATATACAAAAGCCAAAAGAAGAAGCACTACGAAACATGTAACCAGCGAAAGCTTCATTTTAATGATGTGTAATGGGTATTAGTTGAGATTAATTGCGAATTAGCTATGATATTTATATGCACAATTAACCCAATAAAATCTTCTTTGAACATGATAATTGTTAAGTAACATAATCTGCTTAATTTATATAAGATTAATAAAGTACTCAAATTAAAATACATATTGTAGCATTTGGATGTATCATATATTCATATACTTTATTTTAAAAAAAAAACCCAAAGCTTTTTTATGGAAATTAAATTTGATAACTTGATAACATCATATTATTTGTTTTTTTTAAATACCTATGCTACAAGTACCGATTAGGATTTAAATTACATATATTTTATATATTTAAATAGGGGATTGGTACACTAGAAGTTCCTTAATTAATATAATGGTATTCTTTATATAAAATGTTATGTTTTAGTATCCAATTCAAATATTGTTATAATTTCTATCATTTTTGAATAGTAATCAAAAGTTTTGTCCACAATATTCTCTGGCTTTTTAATTAAAGGTTTTTTCTTTTTTGGAGATCATTGAAAAATAATTTTTTTTTGTTAGAGGTTGGGTTTGACACTTCTTAATAAAAGTTGCAAAAAATTTGTTAACTTCCTACGCTTAAAATACAAATAATATAAATAAATACTAAAAAATATAACAATCCTACAGTTTCCTATGAAAATATTTTTCAAGAATAACCGAAAGAAATAAATTAAAGAAGGCACACAAACAAACATTATAATTTTTGCTTAATTTTTCCTTTTTTCAAAGATTATATAAGGTTTATTAATTTTTTAATTAAAAGTATAAAACCCCCAACTTTTAGAGGAAAAAATGTAAAAAACTAGCTAAGTATAAAAAAATAGTAAACCAACAATATCTACAGTTTGTATCGATAATAATGTTAGAAAAAAAGCTTTTGATAATTAACAATTTTTTCTCTCTTTTTTTAGTTATAGTTAATTTAAAAAAATATATATAAAACCTTAAAGAGCTAAAAGAGTATTTTGAAAAAAAATAATTAATTACTATTAAAAAGGTTTAAAAGTATAATAATACTTAAATTGTATACTAAATAAATTTTTGAAAAAAACGCAATACATTTAGGATACTAATATACCTCCAAAACACCGGACCCCTCAAATAGACTACATGCATATTATTTGTTATTGTTTATTAGTTATTTGTAACGTACGGACTCAGCCTTATTCAAGAGGCTGATGGAGGTCATGGTTGAACAGTAGTACGACAGACTACTATATGACTTGCATTTTGTCCGGTTGTTAAACAGAACTCCAAATTGTTTGATTTGAAGACATTTTTGTTTTTTTTACAAGAAATGTTTAGGGTTTTGTTTGGCCGAGTAATTAGGCCATTATTTTGTCTACTTGGCACATCTAGCTAGTTTATAATCAAGTTATAAAGTGGAGAACAAAAATATTGAATAATAAAAATTTAATAACTTTTTGAATTAAGATTTAAAATTTAAAAATAATTTAATAATATAATCAATTGAATCAATCATTCTCAAAATAAGTAATACATAATTAAACATTATTCATATCATAATCTTTATACATTTAAAATAAATGCTTATCTATTAAACTAAAAATATAATTAAATTTTAAATATGTAATTACACTATTAAAATACAACGTTAAAAAAAGTTATGTTAAACAATATAAGATTTTTTTAAAAATCGAAGTAATAAGATTTTGATTATAGTTTAATAAAAAAAATAAAGGTTATAATGTATACATATAATCTCGATTTTTATTAATAAATGTGACTACGAGTTATATCAATTTATTCTTTTTTTTCTTTTTTCTTAGTTCGCTCGTGTAGTTGGTTAATTTCCATTTCGCGACTAAATGGAGGATATGGTCTTCTTTTTCCCCTATCCTGTTGCGCACCTTCCCTCGTCGACAGCTTGTTTACATAGTTGGTTTCCTTCTCGCGACCCTAATCGCTTTTTACTTTTTTCTTGTTGCGCACCTTCCCTTATCGATCGTTTGTTTTCGATCGTTTGTTCGCTCGTGTGAAAATAGGCAAACTAGGAGAGGAGATGACATGGAGCCTTAAGTCCAACCAGATTCTCTGGTTTCAGTGCCCCTGTTGGAAATGAATTTAAATAAAAAAATATTTTTTATTATTTTATGACCGTTATTTCATAAATTATGTAACTTTCATTTTCATAATTATATGGTCATTACTTTTATGACCGTTATTTTCATAATTATGTGACCGTTACTTTTATAACCGTTATTTTTATAATTATGTAACTGTTACTTTTATAACCGTTATTTTCATAATTATGTGGCCATTAATTTTATGACCGTTATTCTCATAATTATGCGACCGTTACTTTTATGACCGTTATTTTCATAATTATGTGTCCGTTATTTTCATAATTATATGACTGTTACACATATTTTTTCCACTATAAAAGGGGCAATAGCCCTCAATTTATAATATAACTTAACAACTCAAAAACAGTTCTACAATTTTCATAGCAAAATCAAGAAAAGAAAATTCAGAATTATTTTCTCAGATTTCCGAGCAACATAAAATATTTAAAAGGTGTAGTATTCCGGACTTCATCAGTGCAATGAAGTTTTGAGACAGAAAATGATTCTGGGCTGTTTTATCCTGTGGACGACGGGACTGTGTTTGCTTGCACAAATTTGGGTAGAGCCGCGAAACGTCTTAAAGAGAGCGACCTAGTCCGCGACTCAACCCAAGCAGTTCATTTCAGATTATCGATAATATTGTTCTTACATAGTTTTTCACATAGAATGAAGAGTCATTCATGATGGTAACCCAACTTATAGACTGGAGATCCCAAGAAATAAGTTCAATGGGTAATAACAAGTCATGAAGTGATATGAGATGAATCATGCTATTATGAAGTCGCATTCTATATTGTTAGAAGCATGACGTCCTGAAGCGAAAGAAAGGATGAGTTAATTATTAAACTCTTAATGAGTTCTATACTCTATGTGGAGTGGAGTACGTAGCTACAAGAGTACTCTTGATAGACTCACCTATGTGAATGTGAAAGTATGACCGCTTCCTATGAAAATTTTGGGCAAAATTTACTAGAGCATTCACTATACTGGGATACACGTGCATGGTCGTAAAACACGAGCTTTTCGAACTACACCTTGGAAAGGTTGTGTGTGTGATGTTGTTAGAGATAGAGTTCAAAACTACGAGTTACTCTAGTATATTCTAAAGCATCAACACTATGCAAAGGTTCAAGTCGGTAGACACCTTTTGCTTATAGATAATCTTATATTTTTAATTGATCGGTTACTTGATGAAACTATTTTTATTTAAAATTCAAGTAGGGATTGTTGGAAATGAATTTAAATAAAAAAATATTTTTTATTATTTTATGACCGTTATTTCATAAATTATGTAACTGTCATTTTCATAATTATATGATCATTATTTTTATGATCGTTATTTTCATAATTATGTGACCGTTACTTTTATGACCGTTATTTTTATAATTATGTAACCGTTACTTTTATAACCGTTATTTTCATAATTATATGGCCATTAATTTTATGACAGTTATTCTCATAATTATGCGACCGTTACTTTATGACCGTTATTTTCATAATTATGCGACCGTTACTTTTATGACCGTTATTTTCATAATTATGTGTCCGTTATTTTCATAATTATATAACCGTTACACATATTTTTTCCACTATAAAAGGGGCAATAACCCTTAGTTTAGAATATAACTTAACAACTCAAAAACAGTTCTACGATTTTCATAGCAAAATCAAGAAAAGAAAATTCAGAATTATTTTCTCAGATTTCTGAGCAACATAAATATTTAAAAGGTGTAGTATTCCGGACTTCATCAGTGCAATGAAGTTTCGAGACAGAAAATGATTCTGGGCTGTTTTATCCTGGGGACGACGGGACTGTGTTTGTTTGCACAAATTTGGACAGAGCCGCGAAACGTCTTAAAGAGAACAACCTAGTCTGCGACTCAACCCAAGCAGTTCATTTCAAGTTATCGGTAATATTGTTCTTACATAGATTTTCACATATTTGTTCCAACAGCCCCAATTTCATGGATCTCGTCTATCTTTAGGTCTCTCACCTACTACTTTTCATCAATCTGTCTCTGCTAGAAAAGAATACCATGTTTCTGCAAAAACTCCTGAGGATTGCGACACAATACGAAAAGATATTGTAAGTTAATAACCCTAAATATTTCTCAAACGCCACGCTTGTTGATCTCTAAGATCTTGGTGCCTATATCGTGTAGGTCTTGAGATACACAGAAGGACTCTATTAGGTCATGCACTATTATTATGAAGGTTTTTGTTCTTGACAGTGGTAAGTTTTATGTCACTATCTGCTTCCTACGTTGCCTTGATTTTCGGAGTATAGAGGAATTTATTGTATTAGTATGAATTTCCCATCAAACTAGCTTTAGGCGATGCACCATTGAATTCCTTTGTTAAATAACGATATATTGTTATTTGTTATCTATCTAATGCTACCTTTATTAGCCGTTGGAAGACCCCTTTTACTTTTTATTCTTCCAATGCAAGCTTAATATCATCGGATCCTTTCGTTTTCTGGCTTTTGACTCTGCATTTGTTATGGTTTAGCCTAGAAGCATGAGCAGTTATCTTTTGGAAGTTCTAAAACTGCTCTAAGGGTTTGTACAAATCCACTGCTACACTTAAGTTTCTATGCAAATAATATGCAAACTAGTTATCACTTTCAATTTTGATAATTCTGCAGCAGCTGAGAAACTAAGAATTACTGCTCCAGAATTGTGTAAGATGCATGTTGCAGATGGCATCATCCCCGTAGAGAGTGAGATCTGATTTAAATGACATAAATTTTATAATTTATGAGGCGTTGTCTTTCCTTAATAGTTAACACTCCTTCAACTTGTTTTTACCTTCCCAAATATGTTTTATTCTAAAGAGTTTGAATGTACGATTTTACTTGAAACATGAGCCCTTGGTAGTGTACATGTTGATCTATCATGGACTTCACAACAGATAATTATAGTCATCGTTTAGATTTTATTTATATTTGAAATTGTTGGGAAATTACGCAAATTCCCGATAAGTCAGATTTATGAGAAAATAAGAATAGAAAAATAACACATAAATTTGATAACGGAGTTCGGTCAATCTTGCGTACGTCTCCGGACCTGCGGCAGATCTTTTTACTGAAAGGGGAGAAATTACACAAGATGTTTACAACACTCATAACTTCACAACCCAATTACACTCAAAAAAATTACTCTCAATTTTCTCTCACAAAATTTTTTCTCTCAATTAGAATGAACACTTTGGATGATTAATTCATTATAATTACACATCTATTTATAGTAAAATTTATTCCTTAAATTATTCTTTAAATTAATGGTTCCTTGAATTACTCTTTAAATTAAGCTCAATATTTTACTCCTTGTTTTGCTCTATGTTTTGCTCCTTAAATTAAGGAAATTTATAACAATCTCTAACAGGAGTATGTTCAAACTCAACGTGTTGTTCTTGATATATGGAAATTTTATTGTTTAATTCAATTAGTTTGTGACATTGTATTTGTAGGAAGCATGTAGTTTTTGAGAAGCTAGTACGTGGACATAAAGTATTAAGAAAAATTGAAATTGTTGATAACATAGATGGGACTCCAACTGTGACGCTGAGAATTATCAGATGTGGTGAATATAGAACTGGTAGGAATAAATAGTACTTCTAGAAAGAACATAATATACCTAGAATCTTGCTCGGTAAACTTGGCTTAATAATCTACTTGTTACTATCTGCTGACAAAAAGAAAACAAGCAGATCAAAAAGTGGAAATGATAATAGCCGTGAAACAAAGCATAAAAGAAAGCACTAGAAATCTTCGGGAGAAACATAGTTTTATTGATACATATCCTATCTAATGATCATATCACTTATAAATTGTTAGATATTTATGATATATAAAACTGCTCATTTTAATAAAATTTATTGATTTTAACTTGTAATTTGACTCTAAATTTTAATATAATAAATTTTAATTTTTTTAATTTATATTAAAAAATGAGATTAATTGAGATATATATAATTATAATTTAAATATAATCGAAACAATAGACATATAATTTTATTATAAAATCGTGATCATATATCTATGGTCTATCTCACTTAAACTTCGATTCTTATAACGATAATCATAAATATACAATCACAATTAAAAATTAAGTTATATATCAATATTATAGTAGTGTTATATTAAGAAATGATGGGAGAAGAAAATGTTTATCTACGACACAAAAACTAGGATAAAATTAGAAGGAACCTAATTGAGTTCAACACCACTCTTTTTTTATAATTATAAACGTAATTAACTTGACAATTTTATATCCAAGAAATATTTCGATAGGTCTTATCTGCTAATTATGTGGTTGCAACATATGTTGGATGAGACTCAAGAGTCACAACGTAGTCTCCCTTTCAGGTTAGCTAAAAAGGAATAATTAGTTAATAGGGTGATCGATCGTATTTCTTCAGGATTTGAGCTAACCAAGACAATGACTGGTCTTTGCACGTACAACCTAATATGTCAATATTTTTCTTTACTGGTTTTATGTATGGCTTTGTTTCATTACTAATCTTTACTCTGATTTTTTTTTAATTAAATCAGTCTTCATATTTTATTTTTTATTTTTTAGAGTAAGGTTGGGTCGTTCTTATAGCAAGTAGCATCATATGTGGTTATAATGTGGATCCACTTCTTTCTTTTATCTTGTATCTCAATATTTATATGATCAATTATTAACCAATTTGAGCCTGAGTGCTTGGCAAAAGTATTCCTTAGGAGCAAAAACCTACATGCAATTTTATTTAAAGTTACTAAAAATAAAATAATTAAAATTTAATAATATTAAAAGAATTATACTTAGATGGTTAGCATTGAAAAAATCAAAATAACCCTAATTTAATTTGAATGTGTTAAATATGAAATAATATATATTTTTTTTAATAATAAAAAGGTATGAATATGTTGGGAAATTACGCAAATTTCCGATAAGCCAGATTTATGAGAAAGTAAGAATAGAAAAAATAACACAAATTTGATAACGGAGTTCGGCCAATCTTGCTTACGTCTCCGGACCTGCTGCAGATCTTTTTACTGAAAGGGGAGAAATTACACAAGGTGTTTACAACACTCACAACTCACAACCCAATTACACCCAAGAAAATTACTCTCAATTTTCTCTCACAAAAGCTTTTCTCTCTAAGCTTTTCTCTCAATTGGAATGAACACTTTGGATGATTAATTCATTACAATTACACATCTATTTATAGAAAAATTCACTCCTTGAATTACTCATTAAATTAATGGTTCCTTAAATTGCTCCTTGAATTAAGCTCCTTGTTTTGCTCCATGAATTGCTCCTTGTTTTGCTCCATGTTTTACTCCATGTTTTGCTCCTTAATTTAAGGAGCTTTATGATAATCTCCAACAATCTCCCACTTGAAGACTGATTTCAATCTGTCTTCACACCTCGATCAATGCAGCAGCTTTTCTAGTCTTTATTACTCTAGCAGACCAACTGAAGTTGAGCACAACTTCAGTTTGTCAATAGTCACCACCTTTGTTAACATATCTGCTGGATTTTTGCTTCCTTGAATCTTCTCCAGTATTAACACATCATCTTCCAATAGAGATCTGATGAAGTGATAACGAAGTCCAATATGCTTTGTTCTAGAATGAAATGCTGAATTCTTCGCCAAGTGTATTGCACTTTGACTATCACTATGCAGAACATTCTTCTCTTGTTTGAATCCCAACTCAATTAACAAACCTTGAAGCCATATCATCTCTTTACTAGCTTCAGTTACTGCTACATACTCAGCCTCTGTAGTGGATAGAGTGACAATTTTCTGTATTTGTGACATCCAACTAACAGCTGTAGTTCCAACAGTAAATATATAACTGGTGGTGCTTCTTCGGTGATCAACTTCACCTCCAAAGTCTGCGTCTACGTACCCTTGTACTTTTAACTCTCCTTTACTAAAGTACAAGCACTTTTCTGTGGTGCATCGCAGATACCTCAAAATCCACTTTACTGCTTCCCAATGAGTTTTCCCTAGATTTGACATAAATCTGCTAACAACTCCCACTGCATGGCCAATGTCTGGTCTCGTTCAGACCATTGCGTACATCAAACTTCCAATGGCTGAGGCATAAGGAACCTTAACCATGAATTCTCTCTCTTCCTCTGTCTGAGGGGACTGATCCTTGGATAGGCGAAAATGACTGGCCAAGGGTGTGCTAACTGGCTTGGCATCGCCCATGTTGAATCTTTGCAAAACACGATTGATGTACTCTGCCTGAGATAACTGCAAGGATCCTTTCTTCTTATTTCTTGTGATTTGCATTCCAAGAATCTTCTTTGCTGGACCCAAGTCTTTCATGTCAAATTCCTTTGACAATTGCTGCTTCAACCTTTTAATATCATCCATATCTGAACCTGCTACTAACATATCATCAACATAAAGTAGTAAAATGATATAACTGGACCTATATCTCTTGAAGTAGCAACAATGATCAGCATTGCACTTCTGGAAACCTTTCTTGTGCATGAAGCTGTCAAACTTTCTGTACCATTGTCTCGGGGCTTGTTTCAGGCCATACAAACTCTTCTTAAGTCTGCACACCATGTTCTTCTTCCCCCTTTCTGAGAAACCTTTTGGCTGGTACATGTATATCTCTTCATCTAAATCTCCATGAAGGAATGCAGTCTTCACATCCAACTGTTCAAGATGAAGATCTTCAATGGCTACAATACTCAATACTGATCTGATAGTATTAAGCTTCACAACAGGAGCGAAAATGTCAGTGTAGTCAACTCCTTCCTTCTGTTGAAACCCTTTGACAACTAGGCGGGCTTTGTATCTTTTGGAACCATCATGCTCCTCTTTCACCCGGTACACCCATTTGTTGTGAAGTGCCTTCTTTCCCATAGGTAACTCAGCTAGTTCCCATGTCTGGTTGGAGATGAGAGATTTCATTTCTTCTTTCATAGCAAGCTCCCACTTGTTGGAATCTCGAGTCTGACAAGCTTCATCATAGCATTCAGGCTCCCCTCCATCAGTCAGCAACATATAGTTCATGTATCTCCTGTTAGGCACATGAGGTCGAGAAGACCTTCTCAATACAGGAGCTGGAGTAAGAAGTTATGGTGTGTCGGAATGCTGTGTACTGTTTTGTCCAACAAGTTCCTCTGGCTGAGGACTTGTTATAATTGGTTCTGTTGCGGAAGTATCTGGGACATCATCTGCATCTGCAAATACTGACTCATTCTACTCTGAGTCATTGGTGTCTATTTTATGCATGTCCTTATACATCACCATTTCGTTGAAAATCACATCTCTGCTACGGATAACTTTCTTCTTTTCGTCATCCCAAATGCGGTAGCCAAACTCATCCTCACCATAGCCAATGAATGTGCATTTCTTGGATTTGGGATCAAGCTTATTCCTGCCTTGATCACTGATATGCACAAATGCTACACAACCGAAAACTTTTAGATGTGATAGTTTCACCTCTTTTCCGCTCCATACCTCCTCTGGTATTCTATGCTCCAATGGAACAGATGGGCCTCGGTTGATCAAGTAAGCTGCCGTGTTGACTGCTTCTGCCCAGAACTGCTTCGGTAGACCTAACTATATACGAATGCTTCTAGCTCTTTCTGTCAATGTTCGGTTCATACGCTCAGCTACACCATTGTGTTGAGGCGTGCCTGGAACAGTTCTTTCCATTCTGATCCCGTGCTCATAGTAGAAGTTTTTGAATATGGTGTCTTCATATTCACCACCATTATCGGTTCTGAGCTTTTTGATCTTTAAACCCGTCTCATTTTCCACCATAGCTTTCCATCTTCTGAAAGCCTCAAATACTTCAGACTTATGCTTTAGAAAGTAAACCCATACCTTCCGAGAGTGATCATCGATGAAAGTCACGAAGTAGCATTTTCCACCAATAGATGAGACGGTCGTTGGTCCCCAAACATCAGAGTGAATAAGCTCTAGCCTTTCCTTCTTTGGGATTCTGCAACTTGTCTGAAAGCTGACTCTCTTTTGCTTTCCAAGTATGCAATCTTCGCACATGTCTATCTCCGTAGACTGTAGACCTGGAAGTTTTCCCTTTGAATGCATAATCTTCATCCCTTTTTCACTCATATGGCCTAGTCTCTGGTGCCATAGGTTTGGTGTTTCATTGCCTGCTGCAACTGTAATTGAACAACGTGCCTCTGTTGTCATGTAAAGAGTGCCACTTTTCTTACCTCGAGCAACTGTCATTGCACCCTTTGAAATCTTCCAATCATCACCATGGAAGATCGTAGTGTAGCCTTCACTGGCCAACTGCCCGACTGAGATTAAGTTCCTTCTGAGATCGGGAATATGCCTAACATCCTTCAGCTCCCAAACAGATCCGTTCAACTTAATCTTCACTACACCTTTGCCAATAATAGCACATGGTTGATCATCACCAAGATATACCTTTCCAAGGTTTCCGGGGACATATTTCTCGAAGAATTCTTTTTGTGAAGTAGCATGGAACGATGCTCCAGAGTCTAACACCCAAGATTCTTCCTTGCTCTCCAAAGAGCATATCAATGCATCGTCTCCTCCCGAGGTGGAAGTAACATTTGCCTCTGCCTTCACTTGTTTGTCCTTCGGTGCACTTTTGCACTGATTTTTGTAGTGCCCGGTTCTTCCACAATTCCAACACTCGATGGTCTTCGAGCTATGGGAATTATTAGGATTCCTGGATTTGGACCTCCTGTCCTTTGATCTACCTCGGTAGTCTGTTCTGCCACGTCCATTCCCTTTGGTTGAATTTCTTCCTCTTGACTCTGTATGCAAAACTGAAGAAGTTGACGATTCACCTACCTCTCTACGTCGGATCTCTTCACTGAGAACCAGATCACGAACATCGTCAAATTTTAACTTATTGCTTCCTGACGAGCTACTCACAGCCGTGACAGTAGCATTCCAACTTTCTGGTAAAGAAGACAAAAGTATCAATGCTCGTACTTCTTCATCGAATTCAATTTCCACTGAACTCAACTGGGTTGTGACTGTGTTGAGTTCATTAAGATGTTGAGCTACCGATGCGCCTTCATTCATCCGCAAATTGAACAAACGCCTCATCAAGTGCACTTTGTTTGAGGCTGATGGCTTCTCATACATATTGGAGAGAGCTGCCATAAGACCCGCCGTGGTCTTTTCCTTTGCTATGTTGAAGGCAACATTACGGGATAGCGTCAATCGAATAACTCCGAGGGCTTGTCTGTCTAGAAGATTCCAATCTTCTTCCTTCATAGCTTCTGGTTTCTTCCCTGAGAGAGGTTTATATATATTTCTTTGATACAGATAATCCTCTATCTGCATTTTCCAAAACCCAAAATCTGTGCCATCGAATTTCTCGAGTTTCACCCTTCCTTCATCTGCGGCCATTGCTCCCACTAAAATCTGACTTCCTCTGGATCGTTTCTGACTATTTTTGTAAACCACCGTGTATTAGAACACCTACGTCAACGAACAAATATCGTCGACAAAATGTTCATTATTCACGTAAATAGTAACCTTGCAGAAAATTGACAGAAATCACCACCAATAGCTCTGATACCAGTTGTTGGGAAATTACGTAAATTTCCGATAAGCCAGATTTATGAGAAAGCCAGATTTATGAGAAAGCAAGAATAGAAAAAATAACACAAATTTGATAACGGAGTTCGGCCAATCTTGCTTACGTCTCCGGACCTGCTGCAGATCTTTTTACTGAAAGGGGAGAAATTACACAAGGTGTTTACAACACTCACAACTCACAACCCAATTACACCCAAGAAAATTACTCTCAATTTTCTCTCACAAAATCTTTTCTCTCTAAGATTTTCTCTCAATTGGAATGAACACTTTGGATGATTAATTCATTACAATTACACATCTATTTATAGAAAAATTCACTCCTTGAATTACTCATTAAATTAATGGTTCCTTAAATTGCTCCTTGAATTAAGCTCCTTGTTTTGCTACATGAATTGCTCATTGTTTTGCTCCATGTTTTACTCCATGTTTTGCTCCTTAATTTAAGGAGCTTTATGATAATCTCCAACAGAATAGACATAAAAAGTTATATTTTGTGGTTATAAATTATTTTAAGTTTAATTCCATAATATAACCTCTTTAGTTTCATTTTTAACCTTTCTCAAGCAAAAAAAAAAAAATGTAGCGTTAGTATATTTTTTTAAGAAGAATAATTAAAAATAAAACTACCTAAATAAACACATCATATATACACGGGACTATAAATTTTAAGGGTTATTCATTTTTTGCGTTTTTTTATTAAATTATGACTAACAACATATATATTAGTAGACAAATATTATGTACCCTGCATGCTAAAAAATATATACTTCATATAAATGCAAGATAATGAACATGAATGTAACTCTTAATAAAATTATTTACGGGATGTGAACAGGAAACTTGCAAAAATTATTACTAATCAATAAAAAAAAACTAAAATCAATGTAATTTAATGTTTTAAGAAGGAAATCACAATATCATATATAGTCATGCCAACTAACTTAAAAACCTTCACTTGGTAATATGTAGGCAAAATACAAGGGTGCGTACATACCAAACACGTTCAATTCATATCAGGTAGAGGTATAGAATATTAATTATTTACCTACTAGATCTCCCTAATATTTTATGAAAATTGACTTCTAACAAGTTAATTTTGAAACATTTATAAATTTATTAATTATCCAGCTGGTAAAGTATCATGCGACGCTTGTTTCCATATATGTCAATATATCTTACGAAATCACAAAATGTTTAGCATTAATTAAAACATTCAATATCTAATGACATGATTATGTAATTTATATGATAATATAAAAGCGAGAATAAAAATTTCTCAAAATATAAAGAAATACACTCTTTAAATTTAAATAGGGATGACAGAGAGAAAGAGAAGAGAGACGCAAGAGCCTGAAACAGAAAAAACCATTTTTGTTTCTTGGGTAGGTGTTTCTAGAGTCTAGCTAACTCTTCACGTGGCAAACCACAACAAGCACACATTGCACGTTATATTCGGAGCATTTTCAACATAATTGTATACAGTTATTTATTAATTAAGATAATTGGATTATTTTTTTTAATCTTAAAGATAACTTTTTATAAATAATTTTTTTGTTATATTTAGATATCTATATGTAACAATTCTATATCTAATATATAGTTTTTATTTTTATTTTTTTTATAATAAAGTTGAAAGATTTTATTTATATAAATATGAATATACGAAAATATATGAAAATTCTTCAAAACATGAATATTTTAATCTTAAAAAGTTAACTGTATATGTTGATTAAAAATAATATTAGGTTTGTTAGTCAAAATAGGAGGTGACTAATTTAGAAGAAAATACATGGAAGGTGGCTTACCATATTGTCAAAGATGGAGGTGACTAAACTTGTTTAAATAAAGAATAGGAAAATTAGGTAGCCTAATTTTGTTGAATGAAGAAATGTTTGGCATATGAAATGAGAACTTGAAGGCTATAAATATGGATTCATTTCTTCATTGTTAATCATCCCAAAAATAGAGAAAAACCACTTTTGTTGTCAAAAGACAACCAGAGAAAAATTCACTATGTGGAAAATTATTACAACCACACTCTCAGTAATTTTCTCACACACTCAAAAGACAAGAGCAACTACAAGCCCAAGAGAATTTTCCCACAAAATTCTCTCACTCAAGAACTTCTCATACAAGTTTTTCTCTATGTGAATTTTTCTCCGGTTGTCTTTTGACAACGAAAGTGGTTTTTCTCTAATTTGGAGTTTCCATTATAATTCTTGTGTTGTGTATTATCTATTTTCTGTTATTTGATATTCTGTTAAGGAAGATCTTGGGAGGGGAAATTTGTGATTATACCATTTTATCCAAATTTCCTAACAACTGGTATCAGAGCCAATTTCAAAGAAAGAAGGAGAAATGTTAGGAGTCAAGATTGACATTGAGAAATTTGATGGGAGAATCAATTTTGGCTTGTGGCAAGTACAAGTCAAAGATTTGTTGATCCAATATGGGTTACACAAGGCGTTAAAGGGGAAACCAGCCCTTGTTACTGGTATTGAGTCCAGTAAAACCAATATAAGTGATGAAGATTGAGAAGATCTTGATCTAAGAGCTGCAAGTGCAATTCGACTTTGTTTGGCCAAAAATATTCTTGCAAATGTGCATGGAATATCTATGGCCAAAGAACTCTGGGAAAAGCTTGAAGAATTGTATCAGGCAAAAGAAGTTTCAAATCGGGTGTATTTGAAAGAGCAGTTTCATACTTTGCGTATTAATAAAGGAAATATTATGTCTAACCATCTCAGTGTTCTCAATGGTATTGTCTCTGAACTGGAAACCATTGGAGTTAAACTTGATGATGAAGATATAGCTTTAAGGCTCATCTGGTCTCTTCCATCTTCTTATGATCACATGAAACCTATCTTGATTCATGGAAAGGAGAAAATAATTTTTTCAAAAGTTACTAGCAAGTTGTTTTCTGAAGAAAAAAGGCTGAGTGGTGGAAGAAATGTTTCGCTTGAAAACTCAGCATTGGTAGCTGACAACCGGAAGAAAAACAATTTCATGAAAAAGAAGATAGTGTGCTGGGGGTGTGGACAATCTGGGCACCTCAAAAGAAATTGTCCAAAGGGTGGAGCTGATTCGGCAAGAAGCTCAAATACCGACGGTGACGCTAATGGTATGTCTGTTTTCAAAGACTATAGTGATGCTCTTTGAAAAGAGTGTGTACATCCTCATGGCATGCCGCTAGTCTCTAAATATTGCCATGAAAGAGGGTGTGTTACTCGTAGCGGGTCCACAAGTTTGCACACGGGCATTGGCTTGGTATAGATGCAAGGTGTATGGTGGAAAGGATGTCGATGATTGATGAACTCTCGGGAAAACCAAGTGTGAGAGTTGCACCATAAATTTCAGAAAGTTTTTTTTTTCGACATGAGTCGATGTGAAATTCTTAGAATTGGTGATTAATTCTAAGTGGGTGTACTCTTTATGGTGGAGTATGATAATTCTTGGTGTAGAGAATTATGACTGTTGGAATAGATAGTGTTGCAGTGGTAACCATGTTTATTTTTAATCAAGGTGAAGATTGTTATGATTGATTAAAAATAATATTAGGTTTGTTAGTCAAAATAGGAGGTGCCTAATTTAGAAAAAAATTCATGGAAGGTGGCTTACCATATTGTCAAATATGGATGTGCCTAACCTTGTTTGAATAAAGAATAGGAAAATTAGGTAGCCTAATTTTGTTGAATGAAGAAATGTTTGGCATATGAAATGAGAACTTGAAGGTTATAAATATGGCTTCATTTCTTCATTGTTAATCATCCCAAAAATAGAGAAAAACTTGTATGAGAAGTTCTTGAGTGAGAGAATTTTGTGGGAAAATTCTCTTGGGCTTGTAGTTGCTCTTGTCTTTTGAGTGTGTGAGAAAATTACTGAGAGTGTGGTTGTAACAATTTTCCACATAGTGAATTTTTCTCTGGTTGTCTTTTGACAACGAAAGTGGTTTTTCTCTAATTTGAAGTTTCCACTATAATTCTTGTATTGTGTATTATCTATTTCTCTGTTATTTGATATTCTATTAAGGAAGATCTTGGGAGGAGGAATTTGTGATTATACCATTTTATCCAAATTTTCTAACAGTATACACACTTAATTTTTATAAATTTTGTTATAATATTGTCTTTATTTAATGTGTATATTAATACTCTTTGAGATTTCTTTGTTCGTTATATATTTTTCTTGAATTTAATGTACAGTTAAATCAATTAATAACATGATTTAAAAAAAGCATTAAATAAAAATATCTAATTGTATAATTATATTTAGAAAACATTGTAAATTTTTCTAATTGTATAATTAACTATTTACTTTCAATTTTTTTAATTCAAATAAAACTTTATATATCAAAATAGTTACACTTACAAAAAGCTTTGATGACAAAGGAATTTAGACATATGGCAAAACCATAGAACTAGATCTAAAAACCAAGTACAACAACAATTACAAAGCAAAAGTTTTAACAATATTCTGTAAATGAGACAAAACTAATAAAATAATTTAGGACTTAATTCCAACTACATTAACAAGTACTCTTCTATTTTGAGCTTTCTAATTAACTTTCATTTATAATCTCACATATTAAACTTACTTTATCTATTTAAACAACTATATTTTATCTCATTAATTTTTTTACACACTCTCTCATCTGTTCAACATCGACTCTATAGTCTATGTTTTGTCACTATTGCTTTTTTTTAGCACATATGCTATATAAGTATACAACACTACAACACCGTTACACTTGTGTACAAATTAAAAAAGAAACAGTTGTGCATTTGAATTATTTTCACATACGTTTTTTTTTAAATACTTCAAATTTGAGGAATTTTTGTTATAAAATTACTAAATGTAACTCAAACATATATATTTTCATCATAAAATATTAAATATTTTCATAATATAACTTTATTTTAAATAAATAAGTCTAAAACATAAATAGAATATATCATATTAATATAAATTAATTAAGTTAATGTGGTCTAACCGATATTTCATGAGTTGGTTTCGGTTTTTAATTTTAGTGAACCAATATACATTGGTTTGATGAACATTTTAAGAAAGAAGAAGAAGAAGAAGATGAGGACTATAATCGAACCACTTTTACCTTTAATAGATGGAAATCATTATCAATATAACTAAGGTTTTATTTCTTGTATGGTTAATCCACTCATGATTCTTCCATTTCAAGTAACATTTTTGAATAACACTAAGTATTATTTGAAACTTTCGTTTCTTTAGTGTTTCGATAAAATGTAACTTTTTCAAAGAGTTCTTTAATCCCTAGTATGTATCTTAACTGATGTTGATTACAATGGGTTTATTTCATTTCTAGTTTTGTATGCATGTCGAATTGAAACGTCAAAAGTATCCTCCTTTGTTAGCCATTCGTACGGAGAAAGAAGTCATTTATGATAGATGGAAAACTTATATATTATGTGTGAAACACAATGAGTTAAATTTACTTCTATAAATTCAATATAATAATTACAATATTTTAAATTAAAATATTTTAATCACTCTTTAATATTTTATTTTTAGATGTCTTAGAATAATAGTATTCAATTATGATTTTAATAGATTTTTAAAGTGCTATAGATTTAAATAAATTTTAAGAAATTTTATAGACTTTTGAAGACTCTGAAACAGTTAAATTTTAGTAAATTTTATTTTATAGACTGTCATGGATTTTATGATAGAAAAAAAAATAGTGAGAATTTTAAAGAGAAAAAAAACTGAAATCCTTATAAATCTATAGCAATCTCAAAGACAATTAGCAAAAAAAATAATAAGAAATGTCTCACGATGTAAGACAAGAATGGAAGCAGATTTTGTCTCTCTGTATTTTTAAGTCAAAACCCAATCAAAGTCTATAAAAATTCATAAGTTTCAAAAATCTATGATTTTTTAAATACACAAATTTTTAAAAACTTGTATAAAATCTTAACTAAATATATCTAATTTTTTATAAAATCCTTAAAGATCTTAATTGAACTCACTTTTTTGCAATTTATTATTTTTTTGAGAGACAAAGTTTGGTAGAATTTAATCGGATATGATGATAAAAATGTCAAAATAAAGTGACAAAATAATAAATAAAATGATTAAAATGTCTTAAAAATAAGAAAAGATAAATTAATTGTTAAAAAATATAATAATAATAATAATAATAATAAAATGATTAAAATATATGTATTTTTATAAAAATATTACAATATTTTAAAATAATATAAGTAATATATGAGAGTACGGGAGCTAAGGTACACTTTTTTTTCCTTCTTAAATCCTAGGCCTGATAATTCACAAATTATGTACTATAAAAAAGTGCACAAATTATGATAAATTACTTATTGAAAAAAAACGAGGTTGAACGTCACGTGGTTGTGGGTGTAGTGTCCATTTCTTTTCGACTTTTAGTGATTGAATTGTAGGGACACTGGTCAATTTTTTCTCTCTATAATTTAAGGGAAGAGACTCTGTTCTTTTATATATATATATAATCAATTACATATTTTATTTTTTTAATATCTATATGTATGCACAATCTATTTTTTATTTTATTTTTTTTGAAATATTTACACAGTTAAAATTGATTTAGCTCGAATTCATGCCATTTAATAGCTTAAAAAAATGTTATCATAAACCGGAGAATATATCATTAATGTGATGTTTTGGTTAAACGTCAAGGTTCAAATCACAATCCCACTTTAAACACGCACAAATAATAAAAAAAATCTTAATAAAGAAATATAATTGTTAACATTATCGTTGTTTAAGTCTCGTTCTGTTATTGTAATTTTAATTATTTTGTTGGGTTGATTTATCTTGTGATTTGCTTAAAAAAAAAGCAATATCATTTTGAGAAAAAAAAATCACCAAATTTGTGATAAGTTTTAGTTGATGAAGAGATCATGTTTGATCATGAAGATCTTTTATACTTTTTAGTTATGACGTCTAAAACTTACCCAACTGATATAATTAGAGGGAAGAAGATATAGAATGCATAAACATCTTGGACAGTTTTCTTTTTTGGTCCCAAATATTGGTACAATGTTTTTCATCTTTCACTATAATTTTTTTGTATTCAAGATTGATGAACATGCGTTTAACAAAGTAATGAGATATACAAAATGAAAGCACATCTTACAAGATCATCTCAATCAATTTTCCATAACTATCATCTTTTCACAATAGGCTTAGAAAGAATCTTAGGAGCAAAATATCAAAATTAATACAACAAAAAGCACAAATCCAAGAGAAAATAGGATAAAAACAATGAAACAAAAGACATTTGAAATGACCAATCTAAGCAAGTCTTGGACTGCATTAGATTATTCCATTCCCACAATCGCATAAAAATATATTATAGATTTATAGTTGGCAAACATGTGATGTAGGCAGCTTTTGCCTTCAAATACCACACTTTAATCTTATTTAATGCCATCCACCACCTCCTAAACCAATATTTTGGAATTACTTCTAAAATTTCATAGTTATCTTTTTAAAGTCAAACAAACATCATCTAGTGAACCTCAATATGAAACTAGAATTTTATTAATTTTTCCAGATCCTTAACTTCACTTTTCAATACTCTCTAATTTTTGGATGAACCATTAATTTATATGTTTTTACTTTTAATCCCTTTTAAAGATATATATCCACCTCATTTTTAAACATATAAAAAACATTTTTTTTTACTTTATATGAATATATATATATATATATATGTATATCATGAAAGAGATTAAAATGAAATTTGATATATAAAAATATTATGTTACGTAATTAAACTAGTAGTATTATTTTGTCAATTATTTTATATCAAATGTCATTATAAGATAGTGACATGATAATAGTATAAAAGTTGTATTCCATAGTATTTATTTTTCTTTATAATTAGCAAAATTTTGAAGGGCTATCTTTAAAAAATGACAAACTAAAATAAGGTGAACATGTAAAGGTAGCTGAGTAAGTGTTGGGGACTAAAGAAGATGGCGCAAGTTGATTAATGATGACGCAGACAGGCCAATGATGTGTTTGGAGTTGTGTAAGATTCTATATTGCGCTTAGCCTTTCTCAGCCAACTTTACCGTCACTTTTTTATTTATTTTAATTATTGGATATATAGACCCTTTAACGAAGCGGTTGAAGATAGAGCAAGAGACCCAGTTTCTCTTTTCCCATTAGCCTTCAACTTTTACTCCCACTTCTCCTCAATTTTTGCTATTTTGAAGTTTTTAAAGAAACCCAGAAGAGCTTGTTATTGAATGAACGAAGAATTCAAGGATTGAAGAATTATAGTGTTTGTTGGCATTGAAATCTTTCTTGGTTTTGATGGAATGTTAACCTGTTTCTATCAAGGTCTAAAATCTGATCTCTCTCTATATAGCAATTCATGAAGTTTGTTTCTTTTTCATGTAAATTTCTTTGTTTGTTAGAAATTTATTGGACTTAATTATAACTGGGTTTTTCACGATCCTGCAGATTTCAGCAGAACTTGAAAGATGAACAGCAGAGTCAAAACTAAACTGCAATCTGCGAATGCTCCGAAGAATGGAAAAGTAATCAATAGTCTGAAACTTCAATTATGTCTTTCCTTTCCCTTTTTTTCCTCTCGTTTTCTATAAATATAATTTTTTGAAAAACGGTTTCTACTGTAGAACTATGTTCTGGGAAGTTGTGTTGTTTTTGTCATATGGACTTTAAACGTTTTGGAACTACTCAGAAATGTAAGCAAACAAGTCCCATGTTGATAAATTCCAGTGAAAGTATGTTTATAAGTAAATAGTCAATCTCACATAATAGGTTAACATTTTAAGATGTGACTTGGGAGATTTGGGCCAATCAAGTATATAGGTTCAAAACCAATAAGACTCACAAATGCTCAAATTGTTATCACCTTAGATTGGAATCTAGTGACTTGAAATTTGCTTAATTAATTTTCAAAATTATATCAATGGGTTTGTCAATTTCTTGTGTTTACAATTTTGTTCCAGTGAATTTTAGATTATTCTCTAATCCATACTTGGCAGTCATACGTTGTAAGATTGTAATTTGAGCCACAAGACACAAAAAGTTTTAACTTCTTTGATCCATTTCTAAAGTGGGTTCTGTTCTTCAATTTCTTACTGCTTGCAATATTCTTTACTTGTGGAAGCTAATATTTGTATTCTCTTCGTTCTGTTGCCTTGAAGAGCAAGGCAAATTTCCAGGAGAGAAAGTTGAAAGACACCAAAAAAACAATTACCAATAGACGAGTCTCAAGCAGAGAAAGAAAATTAGCTTTGCAGCAAGATGTAATAAATAATTCTCATTTGTCAGATAACCCAATTTTTCAAACGTTCACTTTTTTAAAACTAATTTATTTTCCTTTTTGTTTATTGATGCTTTGTAATTTACAGGTTGATAAACTGAAAAAGAAGCTTAGACATGAAGAAAATGTTCACAGAGCTTTGGAAAGAGCTTTCACTAGACCTTTGGGTGCTCTGCCACGTTTACCTGCTTATCTACCACCTTATGTTAGCACTTCATTAATTATTCCCTCTTAATTTCATGCCTTCTTTGAAATAATTCAATGAACAATGAACTTAATTGATTGTTTGAAGATGATCATAATGTTTGCAATTTGTTCTTAATAGACATTGGAGCTTCTTGCCGAAGTGGCTGTTCTGGAAGAGGAGGTGGTTCAACTTGAAAAGCGGGTTGTCCATTTTAGGCAGGACTTGTATCAGGAAGCTTTGAACATATCATTCTCCAAGAGGAACATGAACAACTCAGCTGACTTACATGACCCTTTCCCGAGCCCCCAACCCGAGCAATTCAAGTTATCAGTTCCAAATTTTGGCATTTCAGCAAAAAAAACTAAGTTGAAGCATATGCGATCTTATTCTGGTAAGCTATGGATGTTAACTTTATCAATTTGCATAATCCATTGTCCATTATTGTGACATGTACATTACAATTGTAAAACCGTACCGTGTATATTTACAGTTTTGGTTTCTTTCCCAGATTACATACAGGGAAAAGAGAACAATTCTTGTATCAATTCTATGAAAACTAACAAACGGGTCTTGAATCGTGCGGGCCGAGTAATTAGCACATTGGAGAAGAGACCTTCGACAGATCAAAAGTCAGAAGAAAAGCGTTATCATGTTGAGAAAATAGAGGTATATTTACAAAAAGTACTAATGATCATGTCCTACTTTGCCATTGGTTTGACACTGATTTGAATTGCTTCCAAATTGTCCAGTTACAAAGCAGAATAACAGACAAAGAAAGTGCAGATAAAAGAGTTTCTATTGTTCCTGATAATAAGCTTTCAGAAGATGACAGTCCAAACAGAATTTCTGAGAATATAGTGAAGTGCTTATCCAGCATTTTCTTGAGAATGAGTTCAATGAAGAAGCAGGGACGTACAGAGAGGTTACCAGAATTTCTAGATCCTTATGATATATGTGCAGAATTTGGACAGAGAGATATTGGTCCATATAAGCAATTTGTTGCAGTTGATGTCGAATCAATTAATTTGAATCGAGCAGCAAGTTCGTTGTTCCTACTTCGCAGATTAAAGTAAGCTATGCTGTCTAAATGAATTGTTTGTGTTTTTTACTCTTCTCCTTATCAGTATGATGGTTAGAGAATCTCATTATTCTTTATGTACTTTCAGAATACTACTTGGGAAACTTGTTTCAGTAAATTTAAAGAGCCTTACTTATCAGGACAAGCTTGCATTCTGGATCAATATCTACAATTCCTGCATGATGAATGTGAGCACTTTTTTTTTTTTATATATATATATACAATCTCTTAATTACCTGAAACTACTTATCTATTATAATTTTTATTTGTTTTAATTATACAGTATAACTTTCTTTGGTAAATGAAGTTTCATTTTTATTCTCACTCCACACGGTCCACGTATAATTTTTTTTATAATGTAAAAAACATATTATTTTTACATATTAAAAAACTCGATACACATAAAAATTGGAGGGTTTTTATTTTTCAATATATATAAACTTGTGTGCTAAAGTAAAAAAAAAAATGTGTTGGGTTCAAAAATTGTAGGCTTTTCTGGAACATGGAATACCAGAGAGCCCTGAAATGGTTGTTGCATTGATGCAAAAGGTACAGTACATACTATTTGTGTTCTTTTTGTCATCAATGGTTAAATTGGTTAGATATGATGGACTATAATAATTCTATAAAATTATATTTCTTATCAACCAGGCAACAATAAATGTGGGGGGACAATCGTTGAATGCGATAACTATAGAACATTTTATCTTAAGATTGCCTTATCACTCCAAAGATGTAAGTAGTATCAACTCTTCATTTTATTTCTGTATTCAATTTTTTTATTTTTTATTTTATTTTTTTAAAGCTAGAAAACAGAGGAATTATCATAAGTTTTCTTACCCCTGAGTTTCACCAGACATTTTCAAAGGGTACGAAACCCGAAGATAAGGTAGCAAGAAGTGTTTTTGGATTGGAATTATCTGAACCATTGGTAACATTTGCACTATCTTGTGGAAGCTGGTCCTCTCCTGCTGTAAGTTCATTTATAACACTCAATTATTACAATTTTTTAAAAGTGCTTCAAAAAAAAATTATATTAGGATCTTAGATACTTACTGTATTGTCTCTTGATTACTGACTTATGAAATCTGACAATAAAGGTGAGAGTGTACACAGCAATTCAAGTTGATTCTCAACTTGAAGGAGCGAAAAGAGACTACTTGCAGGCTGCAATTGGAATTTCTTCAAGTAAATTTGCAATTCCAAAGTTATTGGATTGGTATTTACTTGACTTTGCAAAAGACATAGAGTCATTGCTTGACTGGATCTGTCTTCAGCTACCATGTGAGCTGAGAAAAGATGCTTTTAGTTACCTCGAAAAGGCGAGAATTGATTATCCTTCCAAGTTTGTGCAGATTATGCCATATGAGTTTCGTTTTAGGTACATTCTTTTCATGTAAAGTATACTAGCTTACATCAATTGAAGTTTTGTTTACTAGCTTTACGGGTAATTTTGTACACATTTCTAGAATCCACCTCAAAACAAAATGTATAATTATCTCATCATATCCTTTGTAAGTAATTAATTATTAGTTTAGATATTGTTATAATTTCTGAAAAATTCTTTAGAATCAATACAACTTTTGTCTGGTGTCGCATCTAACTTCTGGTTCTTGTTGTAGTATGGTATATAAGACTCTTATTTGGTATAAAATTAATATAACCATATTTTAGGTTTGTTAAGCAAAGAATTATAAATTCATTTATAGATAGATTTAGGGGACTGTGAGTATTGGGATGTGAATGATAATGATAATGGTATAATTACAGCTTTTTAATAAGAGAGATCAAATAAATATTATCAATATTCAATACAAGCATATCGCGGCCTGTGGTCCACTTAATAAAATGTAAAATCGTTATCTATTTTAACAGAATTTAGCCATATATTAAATGCTCGGCTACGCTTTACTGGATGACTAATTTTCCAACTCAATTCGTCACTTGTTGGTTTGCATGACCACAAGAATCAGGATACACGAAATCTTTATATACTCTTTGTTTGTTTCACAACTTTCATAATTTGATATCTGTATATATAATAACAAGATATCTCGTATTATATATCATCATATCATTTGGTGAAGAAATCTGTTTCCTTATAAAATTTCCTATCTTAACATGCTCCGAATTGGAAGTCTAAGAAGTAGTAACTCAAACTCTTAAAAGGTGTAAACTGAGATGATATTTTAATAGAATTATAAAATAATTCATTATCAATATCTTGGAAACTAAAGCTAGACCCCACGGTGAATATTGAGGATAAGTAGATAAGTAATGAAGTGGTCCTTGACTTTTTTTGGTCCCATATAGATAGTCCACTGATTAAAGTGTCTTGCCCTGACATTATATTACCACAGTACTCCTTACAATCTACAGCGAGCACACACTGCTTTTCCAAATTGCAAGTTGATTGGTAGCTATATATATATATATAAGATTCTGAAAAGTTTATTTGAAATGGTGTAGGGCAATGTAATAAGTACAATGGTATTTATATATTTATATATATGAAAAATTACCATGTGACAGTTAAAAATCTAATAAATGTATAATATATATATATGTTATGGTGATCCAAGGTAAAAGATTTAATAATGATATTTCACTTGATTGGAAATGGACCAAAACAATGACTAGGCGGACAAAACACGAACTAGCCTGTTAATCCATAGAAACCAACCAAATTTAGTTGGATTGAATTGATTTGGGTTGGGTTTTATAGGTTCACAGCTGTCCTACCTATAATCTAACAACTCAAAATCTATTTGATTAGTTTTGGGTTATAAAATTGACAGCAAAACCTAATTAAATTGTGTATTTTAATGTAATTAAAAATATTTTTTTTATAGATATAAAATATTATTCTTATTGATAGATTTATTTAATATATTTTTAAATATTACTATCATTCTTATTCTTATTTTTTTAGTTTAAAAATATATTTTTAATAAATGATAAAACTTAATTGATCTGCGTAAATTTTTTAAAACAATAGGATGAAATCAATCTAATCCCACTCAGCAAATAAATAATAGATTAAGTTAAATTAAATTAAAATATTTACCGATAGATCTAACCTAAACAATTCTCAATCCAAAGTACATATTTTATAACTACTTTACATTTTTTATGCAATGTTTTCTAAGTAAGAACCATGGCATGGAGTCCAAGTATTATCATATATAAAACTATTTATGGTTTGAAAAATGATGGTAACACATCATCTTGAACAGTATTATTTGTATATATTGGAGCAGTAACCCTACTATCACTACTACAAAAAGGAGCATTAAAGTCGAGTTTTAACCGACTTTAAATTAAATGACTTAAAGTGTAAAGTCGGTTCAAGGTGTGAACCGACTTTACGTTTAAAGTCGGTTCACAGGATGAACCAACTTTACGTTTAAAGTCGGTTCACGCGATGAACCGACTTTACGTTTAAAGTCGGTTCACGCGGTGAACCGACTTTAACTTTTTTTGTTTTTTTTTTAAATTTATTCATATTCAATCTGTATTCGAGCAGAAAAAAAAAACCAATATCAGTTTAGCAAATAGTTCAAATAATACAAATATTTGAAAAATAAAATATTAATTAATAACAGAAAAATTACCATGGTTTTGTTCTATTTTATTCAAGATCGTCATATTCTTCTCCTTATGTTATAATAGAAACCTACATATATAATACAACAATCTATACATATAAATAATAACACATAATAACAGAAAAAAATATGAATAATAGGGGATCTAAAAGATTAGTTAGAGAGGAAGAAAACTCACTAACCGATATTGGAAATGGTAGTCGTAGGCGGCCGAAAAATGAGAAAGAGTGGAGGAGAAATGGAGGAGGAGGTTTTCGATTTTTTAGAGTTCTGGAACGCTGAAAATAGTTTCTGTCTGGGAAGAAAGAAGAGAAAATATTTATCCACGTGTGTAGTGTCGGTTGACGTGTCGAACCGACGCTATGTTACGTGGATAGCGTCGGTTCCAGGTGTCAACCGACGCTATCCACGTAGGATAGCATCGGTTTGACACATCAACCGACGCTACGTCCTACGTGGATAGCGTCGGTTCTTTATCAAACCGACTTTAAACTAATTTAAAGTCGGTTTTTGAAAAAAACCGACTTTACGTATCGACTTATATACCCAGTTTTGTAGTAGTGTATCATGTCTAATTTTTATTAGTTTTCAAACATGAGCCCTCTTAGCATGTTAGGTAGGAAGGATCCTCGTTATCTATGAATCATTTAAGAAAATGGGTGAATAGTAGAGATATATATATAAAGTTTTTTTTTTCTTCTTCACAATTTTGCATATTACTTATAACGCGTCTTGTATGTAAATTTATGTATGGTTAGCCTTCTTTTTCATTGCCTTCATATGAATAACAAATTGATTTATATGAAATGATATTTTTTTTGTCATGATTATCAGAAAACTTTTTTGATTAAGAAAGAAATACTTGAAAGTCAATGAAGCATGCATTAATTTATATATGTGAAAGTGAAATCTTATAATATATATATATATATATATGCGAAATTGAAAGACTTGTAGCAGTTATATATGGTGACTTAATTTACAAATTCGTACGTCTTATTTATGATACTTGGTTTTTTAATTTCTTGAGAAATTGTTTACGGCACTTGATTTTGCAAATATATCTCCTTATCAAATTAAATTTCAAATTGCACTTTCAGGCGGCATGAATTATACTTTTCTAGAAGCCCAGCTGGTACGAAAAAAAAATGTAAAGATATTGAATATATTATTATGTAAGGAGGAATTTAATTTAATTTTACCCCCTTCCAATCATAATAAAACGAATTCTATTTCATACATACATACACATAGAATAACGTGTACATTATCTGTTAATTTATATAATAATTAATAATTAAAATAAGTTAAACTTTTCAACCAGCTTATAGCTAGCTAGCTAGCTAGCGTTGCCTTTTTTGTTGTTTATTTCTTATTTGTCAATGATCTTTAACAAGCAAAGTTAGGACTAGATCAGATGCATGTGTCATATATATACAGGTAATAAAAGAAACTAAACTACTGATGTTTCATTTATGCATTTTCTAACAGAAAGAAGCTCATTGAGAACGTCAGCGATAATATTTTTCATATAATTAATAAATAAAACTATTACTAAAATATCATAAATAAAGGGAAAACGCCAAGCTGGTGAGGATCTAATAAGTCGACAATAATTGAGGTGAAAATAGACTAATTTCCAGCTTCTAACATTAATTTCTATTAATCTCCCAATCTTTTTCCATATTTCCTAATTTTATCTCCTTCATGCCCCTACTAGGTACAGAATCAGATTTAGAAAATTGATGTATTTGGGCACTATATATATATATATATATATATATATATATATTTTGAAAATCTTAATAATAAAATTATTTTATTAATTAATAAAATACGCACCTAATCAGTGAAGACGTCAAATAACAAAGTCACTCAAAAAGATAAAAGAATAAATGAAATACAATGAATTAATCAAACCAAAAATATTATTTTTTATACCGTCAAAACAATTAAAACTCTTTGAATTTAAATAGATTTTTTCAAACTTTAATTTAACAAACCTTAGAAAAAATGTTTTAGACTTTTAAGCTTTTGTTAAGACTATTATTATTTTTAAAAGCATATAAGTAAATATTAAATAAAAAGATATTCTAATAAATAATACTAATTATTATATATTAATTTTAAAAAAATTGGATGGGTTCACGTGTCCCAAATGCCCTTAGGCGAGTCCATCTCTTAACATAATAATAGTACTCGATGGTGATCGTTACCGACTAGACTCACCATGAATTAAAATAATTTAATTATAGGATATAATCATTATTCATGCATAAATTTTTACTTTTGATTATATATATATATATATTTTAATGACCTAAAATAATATATATTTTTACAAAAATATATAAAATATATTTATTTTATAAAAAAAAAATTATATAAATAAGTGTACCAAAGGATTTAAAATATGTGTAATATTCTTAATGTATTTATCATCTAAATACACGGTGGGTTGGCAAAATAAATACAATTCAGATAAAATAATTCTCCAAACTATTAAAATATTAAAATTTTATGATAAGATTAATAAGATATTTAAAAATAGAGTAATGATAGTAATAAATAATTTCTATTATTTTCACTATTAAAATATATAAAATATGTACTTTTAATATTAATTAGACTTTAATACTGATGGTATATCGGATAAAATTATTATTACTAAAATATTATCTTAAGTAAATATCACTATTCAAAAAATATTATATTAAAATTCTCTCATATCTAGCTAGTAAGGGAGCTTGACATAAATCCTACAAATACAAAAGCATGATTGGTAACCGTTGACAAATCAATTTTATATAACTTAATTCTTTTAATAGTTTTTATGAGAATCTCTAAGAACACAATTTGCAAAAGATTTCGGAATTATGCCCCCAAATGAACATCGTGAGTTGTGCCTTCGATTAACAAGGCCAACTTGCTGATGGCAGTATTTTACTTGTAAAAGAAGGGTAACTTTATTTTCAAAACAGTTTTTGTTAATACTAGAATAATACTTTTATTTTTAAAAAATTTAAAACATTTAATTATATGATAAAACATTTAATTGTTCTTATATTAGTTTTCTTTTACTCTAAAAATATCGATTCTAAAAAAAAATACAAATAAAGAAAAATTTATACTAGCCAAATAATTTTAGAAATAAAAAATTTGTTCCTTTTTTAATAAAATTTTATCATATATTACATCATAATTAATATAAATGTATTTATCATTATTTTACTTATAATGTTTGATAATATTTTAGGTGATGAATCCATATTTTTTTAATAATTTTAACTTCTCGTTATTTTTAAATATATGTTCAAACATATTTTCTTTTTATATATGTTTTCATAAACATATAAATATGATCATAAAAATTATCAAATATTAAGAGTTATTAGAAAAAAAAATTATTCTAAAAGATTAATCACTTCAAATTCAATAATTTGATATTAAAAGAACACAACATCTTGAGTTTATTCCTTATAATTTATCAAAAAATTAATTTTTTTTAAACTTTGAGTATTTAAAATCGAAGAGAATTTGAACACATTTGTTCTGATATTATTATGTTAAAAAAAAATTTACATATAAACTTTTTTAATAACTTAAACTATTTGAAGATGTATTAATAATTATTTTATAATCTCACAAACCATAATATGCCTTTTAAAAAAAATTAATCCGTTCATAACACAGTTTTGTTCTTGAATATAAATTGAAACTAGTTCAAAAGTAGAAAATATTATGCAAGGATAAAAAGAAAAGCTGCACTTATATGTTTAATTCATAGTCCATCTAGATAACAGAGAACGATATTATACTCTGTCCCTTCCTTGAATATGTCTGCTGGCGGCGTCCTATAGTATGCCAAAAAAATAAATAAATTATGCCCGCCTCATTGTCTAAAAGCTGACTAATCACGATCACCAATATTAGTTAAATTGTTTAATTTGCAGTTTAGGTTCTATCAAGTTAATTAGAGCTAAATAATAAATAAGAACAAAAATACATTAAAAGAGTAATTTATAGATAAGTTTAATCACGTACATAATTCTTCTTTAAATGAATATTTTTATTTTTAATCTTTAATCTGACTTCAGGTAAAAAAATATATATATTTATTTTTTTATAACGTAAATAAATAAATATTTTTTAATATTATATAAAAATAATTTTTTTAATAAAAAAATTAAAAATAAAATCATATTAAATAATTAATCATTTATATATCACAGTTTTATATCTATCATAAAAATAACAAATCGATAAACTAGGTTAATGGAGTATAGGATGTAGAAAATTTTGGAAATTATTTGTGTTGTAAAATGAAGTTACTTAAATTTTGTAAATAATTTGTTAAATAATATGTCATCCAAATTTTTTTTATGTAAATATCTAGATATTTTAATAAATCTCATATAAAAAAATATAACAAGAACATCATTTTTCATATAAAATTTGTCAATACATATTCTAACACTAACTAAGTACAAATCAAATACAAGAAAAAAAAATTAGTTTACTAAAAATATCACTAAATCATTATGAATTTCTTTTATCATGCGCTCATCTTAATCTCTTCAAGTGATAAAACCTTAATTTATAGTGAATAGTAATGATTCAAATTGTCTAATCTCTTCCTATCTTGAGTTTTTCACTATATATCATCTCTAAACAAAATTGATTAAAAATTTGGGTTTTTATTGCCAACTCTTTTGTTCGTATATTTGCTTATTATTAATCAAACATAAAACAATATATGTTATTTAATTGTCCAATTACTTTTTTATCACTTTAGAGTTTATTGTATTTTTACTTCGTACTTATTTTAAAAACCATCTTATATATTTATACATTATAGTTTTAAACTCGTCATTACGTACGTAAATATATGTATGAGTATATAAATATTATTTTAAAAAAACCATTTTTCATGTCCTATTATCCCATCACAAGTCCACGTCTCTTCAGCTTGCAGCTCCAAGCAAAGTTCCTAAACCGTAATTAAATAAAAACTAAACCATCCAGCGACATAAACAAATCATAATATCTAATTGTATTTGGCCATGTAAAATATATATTGAAAAGAAGAAAAATAAATAATTGTAATGGAAATAGACAAAATTAATTTACGAGCCTTTAAAATATTAGAAGGCGGCTTCTCTAATATAGTCAACAATCTATACCTCCTTTCTCCATCTCTTGGATCTTTCTTTCTTCTTTCCTATCAATATCTCCCTTTATATTCACTTTTAGAGAACCCTTTTTTCCCTAATCTAGACCTTACTTTGCTCCCCCCACCCACCAAAAGCTAAAGAGCCCAAAGACCATGGAGTTGGTTATACCAATATCCCAACTAAACATGGACTTCGAGTTCAATAGTGCAAGAAATTCACCATATCCAAGCCCTCCTTCCACTCCTAGACGTTTCGGCGGCGGCGATTACTTCTTCAGTGCACCGCCGAGTCCAACCCACATGTCTGAGTTTTACAGAGATTTAATTGATGATGAGTTCTCTTCAATAAATAAATTTGAAGACGACTTTGCTTTTGACATTAGTCATGAGGAGTCAAATAGAGCTTCTCTTTCAGCTGAAGAACTATTTGATGGTGGCATAATTAAGCCTCTAAAGCCGCCGCCGCCTCCTCCTCCTCTAAGAAGCCCAGATTTTTCATTATCTGGTGGTACCAAATCCCCCAAATCGTCATCATCACCAATAGTATCACAATTAAGCAAGAAGATTAGTACTCTTAGTACTAATTCTGACCCATCTCAGAGTCCACAACACAAAAGTGGTAATAATAACAGAGGAATTAGAGGAAGAACAACGACAACAACAACCATTTCATCCTCTAATTCCGGCCGAAGAGCGGCGAGATCACTCTCTCCTTTGAGGGTTTCACAGTATCCATGGGAAGAAGAAGAAGGCCAACAACAACAACAACAACAAAAAAGTTCCAAGCATCAGCAGCCACAACAACAATTAGCTTTGGCTTCAAAGCAGGATTCATTTGGGTCTTCTTCTTCATCATCGTCAAATAAAGGATCAAAAAAATGGAGATTAAAGGACTTTTTTCTATTTAGAAGTTCATCAGATGGAAGAGCATATGAAAAAGACCCACTGAGGAAGTACTCAATTAGCTCGTTTAAGAAACATGAAGATGTTGTGAAGAACACAAATAGCTTTAATTCGTCAATAGAAAGCAGCTCAGGAATAGTAAAAAGATCATCGAGAAAAAAAGGGCAAGTATCGGCACATGAGTTGCATTACACAGTGAACAAAGCAGTCTCACAAGAAATGAAGAAAAAAACTTTCTTGCCATACAAACAGGGAATTCTGGGACGATTGTCTTTCAATCCCGCCGTTAGTGCACTTGCCAATGGCTTTGGGTCTTTCGCACGTACATGAATGCATTGAATGTGGAAAGTTTTATTTTTTATTTTGTTTCTTCTTAATTTCTTTTTTAAGTACAGCTCTATTTTTTTTTTTTTTTTTGCGGTAATAATGTAAGGAGTTCAAAATGAACCTTAAAGTGCCAGAGGCCCAACTTTTTATTTTATTTTATATATCTTGTAATTTATACAAAACACATTGAAAGTTATACTAATTGTTTTTTTTTTGTTTCGCTATATTCGTAGCTTAAATTTTATCAAAAACATAAGTACGTGACTTGTGAATGTGTATGTATTTATTTCAAAAGCAAAAATCAAAATCAATGACTAATAAAATAGTAGTTATCAGAAAATAAAGTCCAGCTTTTCCACACAAGAAATGCAGGCAAAGTTTAGCTAACAAGAGTGTATCATTGCCTATGGCAATTCATGTTTCAAGCTTGTCGATCAGACTTTTTTTAATGAATAAGACTCACGATGTTTGTAATTTCAAGCAAGTCGATCACAAGTGTGCTGAAATTATCTTTATACTTGTAATGAATTATATAATGCCAATGGAGGGAGGTACGCAAGTGGTTAGCACCAAAGAAAAGAAAAACAAAATCCAGCACTTGAAATGAAACGAGGATGCTTTACTCTTAAAATACGATTTTAAGAGTTATGTTATGTATCATGGCTCTATCATATTTATTTTACTATTTACATTGTTGACCTCCTAATTTAAATGAATATGATAAAATAGTTGTACATAACAAGACTTTAAACTTTGTTTGAGGAAGGCTATGTATGTTTGAGGAAGGCTACGTAGGGAAATTTTTTTAGGTACCTGGTAATAAATTTTCGTTCATAGAAGCTCAATTTCACGGCCTAAGTGTGAAATATATACACTACCACCCCCGGCCTTAGTTATTGCCTTGTATTGTACACCCATTTCTCTTCCCTACGTGATCTTCAACCTAAGAGGATGTTCTCTCTCTTTTTTTTCGTTTAAAAGCTCTCTCCAGTAACTCTTTTTTCCTAGTTGTTCTTAGTTCTTTATCATTTACATGAAGGTTGTGTTATTCTCCTCATACGTGTGAAAAATTATACCAATCCAGATCCATATTTAACAATCTTTTATTTTACTGAATCTAAATTATATTTGCAGCTAGACTAGAGAGCAAAAGTTCAAAGGTGATTAAAGGTTGGAGGAATGCTAGCTATCCTAGTTGCTTCATGTATAGAAAAATGTTTTTTTATTAATACATACATCAATCCATAGGAATAATCAACCGATCACTTATACATACAACTTAATACATAAAACATTTTAATATATCTGCTATTTTCTATTAGGATTAATTTACAAATTTATTACTATTTAAATTTGGTAGTGGTGATGATATAACATGACTCTTCATATTGGTCTATTCATTTGTCAAGAAGGGGGGAAAGAGAGATCAGGCTATTAAAACACAAATAAAAAAGATATTATAATTGGCGAATGGTAGACTTCACTTGCTTGTCATTGTTATTATAATTGATGATGTATACCTATAAGCAAGCAACAAGCCACCAAGAAATTTGTTAAAACTTTTTCATATTGCCATTGTATCTTTTATATCTTTGTGGCAATAAAATATTTGCAATAAACAAAACCCATTGTCAACTTTCTAGAAAGAGGATCTAATAAAATATAACAATTTGAAGAAAAAAACAAAACCTTATCTAGAAGTGAGAATTAGGAAGTCTCCATCCGAAAATCACGATTGATAAGGCCATGAAGTCGTACGGTTAGCTCATGGGTCATTCAGTATGAAAATATTATATATATGAGAATAGAAAACATATATCTTTATACAACAACGAGGCATTATTTATTATTATTATACTATTATTGTATACTTATCCAAGTTATCTAGAAATGAAAGATATGCATTTGATGATGAAAAGGAATAGCATCTTATTTTAATTTATAAGATTTTCGCAAACAGAGTATCCGAACCATGGTAAGGGTTCCGAAGCATATAGCTGGTACGTGTACAAATGATACGAGGGATTAAGTTCATTTAAAAATATCCTGAAAACCAGCAAACTCGTTGCTTGTATCTGATGGCAACTGAAACTCTAAACCAAGCAACTTACTAATTTCCGAGTAAATGTAGATCAGATACTGCAGTTGCTTAATCAAAATTATCAATTTTGATTGGAGTAATCTCATCTGCAACCTTGAAGTTTCCGACTAATCGTGCAAAGAACACCATTTGTTGTTCCAGTGTGAACTTTATGTTTTCAGCCTGTGTTAAATTCATCATCAATACCAACTCTGCCATCCTATTACACTAACTTTTATACAGAAAATAAAGGAGGAAACAAACCTTCCTGAAACCATGTTGTTCTCCCTCATACTCGACAAGAGCAACAGGTAAACCCTTCTCCTTCAAGGCCCGATATATTTTCCGAGCTTGATCAGGGGGTACAACCTGCAGAACAAGAAGATATTATCATATCCAACCTTCTCTAGAAATTACCGCAACATTACTACACATCACCCAATTTTAGTCAATCTGAACAGTAAAGCGAGGGAAAAAAGTAAATTTGCTTGCCTTATCGTCCAGTCCTTGAAACAGTATTATGGGGCAAGAAAATTTATCGACAGAGTTTATTGGTGATCTTTCAAAGTAATCCTTCTTACTTCCTGTATTTCATTGCTTAACATCAATAGAGTTACCATAAATTATATACACTGCTTCATCATTGTCATTTATCTTACCAACAAGGTTATCTATGTAGTGAGATTCAAACTTGTGAGTTTCAGCTCTAAGCATGTTTAAGTCCGCTACCTGCAAATAGTTAAAAGATGACTATCATTTTCTACTTCACGAATAATTAAATAAGAGACAAATTTCACAAGAAATTGGAAGAGTAAAATAACAGCCATGAAAAATGGAGGTAAATTGCAATAATGATACAACACTTTGGAATCAGTAACTATTAAATTCTGAAATTTCATTCATAGGAGACAGCTACATTTATAAAATGAGCCCGTCAGTTCAGGCACACAAAAAAAAAAAGGATTAATGTGAGTGCAAAAACATTCAATGTAACATAGGCAAAAAACTGTTTTTTTCCTTTGATTCAAAGAAAAGAATTAGATATGATAGGCGCATCTACCAATAAATTTACAGTTTCATCTGATAATATATAACAGTGGGGGAAGGGAAGAGAAAGAGATGGAGTCAAGAACTTAATACAAGATAAGGCACTCACACCATACAAGGAAGCTCCTGCCTTGAATGTTTCTTTAAAAGCTAGAGCCGCTAAGGTTGTATACCCACCAGCTGAGCCCCCAGTAATACATAGCCGTTCACCATCTACTTTTCCAGAGTCCACCTGCATGACAAAATTTGTATTAGTACCACTGGCAACATCTTCAATCAAATCCAAGATGGTTCCCTTACCAAAAATCTAGCACAACTACAACAATCATCAACATCAACAATGCCCCATTTTTTCAACAATCGTTCACGGTATTCTCTTCCATAACCTAGAAAGTGTATCATTAAACACAACAGACATAAATTGACATACATTCATTAGTTGGCCAAATTAAATGTATTTGCTATAGCCAAGATTAAGAACAAACCAGTGCTTCCACCATAATTAACATCAACAAAAGCCCAACCGCGACTTGTCCAATACTGAATGCTAAGATTCAAGGTTGCACGTGTTTCAGCAGTGGGACCTCCTGCAAGTATTTTAGGAACATTTGGGATGGTGTAATTTCAATTCTTAGAATAACCTTTGAAATAAAGGTTTTTAACAGGATGAATAACAAATTAACTGAAACTCCATCTGTTAACATACCATGGCTTTTCAATAACAGTGGAGGCTTTTCTTCCTGACTAGCTTTATAGATGGGATTACAGGGAGGATAAAAGTACGCATAGGCAGTTTGACCTGGAACTTCAGTTGGGAATTCAATTAGCTCAGGTGTGCTGAAATACGACTTGTAATTTACACAATCAGGTGAAGATGACCAAATAATTTTGAATTCAGCTGCCTTTGATTTACTGTGGTCCAGAGTCACCTGTTAATACCCAGAAAAAAAAATTAAACTGAAAAGTTCATATAGAAAGAAGAATCTGTAAAGTCATAAGGCAACTTATGAGATGCATATGCAACAGAAAATTCAGACTGCTCAGTGCTGTGAAAAAATTCCTATAACAGGGTGCAGAGGTGGCTCAGTATACCTTAGCAACAGATGATGGTTGAACTGCTGATGCTCCCTCCACATATAGACCATTGTCTGCCAACGTCTGTCAAAACACAAATATAAAAATTTTACAAACCTTTCATGTGGTTTACTAATGCAACAAATTTAAACCTGCAGAAAGTTGGTGAAGGCAAGGTTTTTGAAAGTACAATGTTATCTATATCAGTGAAAGGAATATCAAGCAAAGATATTCCGCTATCGACATCATCCACAATCCCAAGATGTGACCTTCCTTTCTGCCTACATAAGAAACCAAAAATTCAAACTACACAAGGCAGGAATAGAGAACTATGATACTCCACAATTACAGGTCAAAACAAGATAAATACATAGTACAGCAGGTAAAACACCTCTTACCTGTAGCTGCAAGCAATCAAATTCTTTCCTTCGTGACTTTGAATAAGTTCATAAGAATTTGTGCCAAAAACCCATAATGGTCTGGAAAACTCAGCATCTAAAGAATATAAGGGTAGCACATTGTTGCCAGATTCAACCTGACACAATAAAAAAAATGTAGAAAGCATTATCATTAAAAATATCACACAACAGATAAGTAGGTGTTAGACAAGAAAACCAACGTCATAATTTCCATGAACAACACTAGACTCCATACATCAAGATAATTCAATTAAAATTCCTCAAGTGAATTATGGTAAAACACATAATGAACTACACTAGGATATGTTTTAGAATCTCAAAATAAAACCACAAAACTGCCAACAATTTTAAATGTATGTTTAAAAAACCAGTATGGTATTGAGTGGGTATCTGCTAAATACTTTCATTATTAGACAGCACGAGAAGAAAATGGCATTATAAAATTACAATAAAAAGCAATGATCAGAAAGATCAAAATATAAAATTTACCCATTTATAGAGATTCCAAAATCCACTTTTTCTATCTGTAATAAAAAAGAGTTCCCCTGCACAAATCAATATTTGATGAAATCAATACATGAAATTGTACGAGAAGGCACCCAACCAAAAATAAGCCAGTTAGATACAGTTCCATGGAAACAACTCAACATTGAATGCACCAATACTATATAATCACCATTTCCATTTACATGTGAATTCTTTCCACTTTCTTTTATCATAAAAAGATGTGGAAAGAAATTTTCTCTGACAATACAGAAGCATGGATATGTCCAGTATCTCATCAAGCCGTATGCAATATATTATTACTGTATAGAACATTAAGACGACAGTTCAAATTTGAATACTTTCCTTGTTCAAGTAATTCAACAAGGTACCTTTAGGAGACCACTTAGGTTCTGTTGGAGACTCCACAACTGCAGGATCAGAGCCAACAACACAGATGCGGTTGCCAATCTTTCTACATGATAGAGTCATGATCAATGCAATAAAATGCATACCAAAAAAAAAAAAAGCAGCAAAGTGAGTCAAATATGCTGAAACAATGCATAAATGTTAATAGTATGAAAAGAAAACGTCAATATTATGTGCAATTGGAAAGTAAATTCCAGAGAAAAAAGAATAAGGGAGTTGCTAGTGCACACGGAGCAACCTTGTATCTCTAAAAGAGGGAAAACAAAATTTGTGGTCATTAAATGATATCTTCTTACCCATAGTCAGAAATATAACCAACCCAGAGTTCAGCTTTATCCCATGGCATGTTTGGGTGACTCCATTCAATCCATGCCATTCTTTCACCTTTGGGATCAATACGAGGAAAGGCATAGAAATCATTTCCACCTACTAGCACTTCAGGTTCTGAAAGTGGTACAAAACACATATTAGGTAATAATAAATTTCTTTTTCAAAATGCCAAATAAGATAAATAAAAAATAATAATGGCACTTGAAACCATGTAAATCCCACTTCAATTCAATAATAACACTAAACTCAGCAGTATATACTATATCAATAGATTTCTGCATTAGAATAAAAGACTAAGGTTACTTTTAAACTTTAACAAATGCTTACCCTGAATATCCTCACCACCCAGCCCCACTGTTACAATTTGAGTGGTTGGATTTAAGCTACTTTCACGACGATCTACATGAAATAAAAAGAAAATACATTAAGAATTATAAAATCCTCTCAAAAATAGAACAATACCGGAAAATCTTATACAAATAGACCAAACAAACCTTAAAGATAAAAAGATGTAAAGAATTACTAACCTTCCTGAACAGTGATATAACGATTAAAGCGTGCATCAAAAACTCCATCAGCATAGCTAACTATTGGTCCGCCATAATTTGGTGTGAGAGGTTCAGGAGAAGAATCTGCTCAATATCCAGCACATATTAGCTATCCTTAAAAAAGCATTATCGAATTCTATCTCACATAAACAACACCAAATAGTTATCGACACTAATATTATTGAACATATCTGAGTTAAACAAACTCTAGGCAGTGCGGATGTGCATACAAAAGTAATCAAATAAATGGTAAAACTAAATCTCCCTCCCAAAATTTAACATTTACATGACAACATACTGCTTGCTATATTCACAATCTATAATTTACTTCTTTTATCATTTTTCAATCAAATCCGCAAACACGGTTGCAAAATATAAAGCCACAGCAGAAGGGCTACTAAGATTATAAAAAATAACTAAGTCAAGGAAACTTAAGGCATACTATGCACCAGAAGATACAAAACCCTACCTTTGGAGTCGATACATTGCTTATAGAGTCTCTGATCCTTGTAGTTGGAAAAAATAATCGTATCCCCAGAAATAGTGAAAGCACCACCTCCATATTCCTGAGCCAAAGTCCGCACCGCAAAGTCTTTGGGCGTAATATCCACAGGTTCATCCCCTGGTTTCTCAGCTTCTCTCACAAGAACTGCTCGCCTGAAAATTGTTAAACAACCATGTATCAAAGCAAAAGTCAAATGAAAACACTAGGGTTTATATACGAGTTACATACACAAAATAAAAACAATCCGATTATACCCGGACTCGGATGGGCGTGATTCGAGCCAAATGAGGCGACCGCTAGCATCGACGGCGGTTCCACCGAGCCGTTTGGAAGATCCGCAGACAACATCGGCTGTGATCGGAGATTTCCAAGAGCCGTAAGGAGCTGTTGTTGTGGTCTGCTTGGTTGTTGCTGCTTCAGTAGCTGCCATTTTTTCATTAAAGAACGACGAAGATGATGTTGAGAAAGAAGTTATAGTCTTGCAAATTCTCAATTGCTGGTGTTTTGAAGTTGAAGTTGTTCCGACGACAAATCGTCTAGTGACACGGTAGAAGCATAACAAAGAAGCTGGAGGGTAGCAATTAGTAGCGGGAAGTGAGGGCCAGTAGTAGCGAGTTAGACCGGCAATGGATGACGAAAGAACCATCACATTGGTATTTTTAGCTTCTTCTTTTCTTTTTTTTGTAATTAAAAGAAACATGACCTACAATTAAAAATGCTTTTTTTTATTGAAAGAGTTTTTTTTTTCAAAATTAAATCTAATTTATAGTACTAAAAAAGGATAATTAAGTAGTAAGTGTAGTGATATGTTTAGGGGTTGACAAGGTTTTATCTGGTTAAATTTTAAAAAAATTATTAAAATTGGATTTAATTATTTATACTTACCAAATTAAATCTTATAAAATCCATAAAATCATAATAGTTTGATTCAATTATACTTAAATTATTAAGTATATAATTATAATTATATATTCAATAATTTTTTTTAATATTATAAAGGTAAAAATTGAAAAAAAGAAAGGAGAATTAAGGCTAGCAAGTTTTAGTGTTATAAAGGTACAAATTAAAAAAGAAAGAAAGGAGAATTAAGGCTGGCAAGTTTTTCTTTTAAAATTAATATTTTGTTTTTAAATTTATTTAAAAAAACAAAAAACAAAAATTCTTTAAATAAAAATTTTTATTTTATATTTTATATTGAATTACAATAAATAATAAATAAAGTTAATTATTGGAACAAAAATAAATTTAAAATATAATTTTTAAAACTTTTTTTAAGTTTGAAAGACAATAAAAATATGTATAAAAATGCAACTAGATTTTAACTTTATTTTTAACTCAAAATAAAATTGATTATTAAATAATTATTATTTTAAAAATTTAAATCAAAAATTTAAAATTTAAAATACAATTAATTACATACCTTAAATATTTACTTATAATAATTCATTTAAAAAAAATATTGAGGACAAATTATTTTTAACCTTTTATGGAGATTCAAATTCATAATTATTATCTGTCTAATAAAAAAAATTCATAATTATTTGGGTGTAGAGCAAAGCTGCTACGAAGTATTTTAGAAAATTTGAGACACGTACAATAAGTATCATATAGACCGATTGGCATTGTTATCTTATAACGGGGGAAAAAAAATCACCATTCGGACTTTACTTTATTATATTTTTAATTTGTGACTGTCAACTGCCAAGGTTTCAAATAAACGTCAAATATATTGCTAATTTAATGGCTGGTTATATTTTCAATTCATTTTGTATTTATTTTTTAAACTTAAATTTTTGAGTTTAGTTTGGTTTCACAAGCTTTTAGTTTTCATTTTAATTAAAAATTAGCTTTATTTATTTGTAATTTTGAAAAAAAAATCCTAAAATTTATTTTCTATTTTCAAATTTTGAGACTTTTCCAATTATATTTCATGTCTATAGACTATTTATGATACAAATAATTTAAATAAATAATTTTATTAAATTATCTCGATTTTTAAATACTCACTTATTAATTTAAATTTTTATATTTATTAACATTTATATTTTTAAATGTTTCATCCAAAAATCATTATAATTTATCAATAATATTTATTTAAATCAATTATTATCAAAATATAAATTATAAATTAAGAAACATTTATAAAATAAACTTTTTTTCTAAATAAGATAAAATGAAAAAAATAATAATAAATAAATATAAATATGTGTGAGTAAAATATAGTATTAAGTAATGTTTGGTTGGAGAGAATAGAAAGGAATCATAATTAATTCTTTTCATTTTTGTGTTTGGTTGGGTTGAATATAAGATATATAATGAAATCGATTACTAAAAGAGAAGGAATTACAATTTCTTTTCAACTTTTAAAAATCATGATTTCATTCTCATCTCAAGTTTATTTTCAATCTTACCCTCACCCGAAATATATACTAAAACCCAAAACACTAAATCAAAATCCTAAAACCTAAAACTCTAGTAGTCAAACCAAATAATATTGTTTCCTTTCCATTTCATTCTATTCTCATTCTAATTTCGATTATGATTTCATTATGTGAACCAAATGAAATCTTATAATACATTCTTGAAATATGTATAAAGAATGAATATTATTATTGTTATAATACTTTACATTTTATTTCAAATTAAAAACTAACCCAAATACATAAATATCCTAATACATTCTCATTACTAATATTATTAATATAACTACCAACAAATGATATTTGTTACAAATAGAGAGAATTGAGATTCAATTATCCTTGCTTATTCATTTAAGATAAAATGTACTCCATTATATTTATCAAATGTATGCTTCAAATTGCTTAAGTTCACCCTATCCACGTGAGTTGCAGCTAAACTCATATTATTTAAACTATATATTAATTAAGTTTAATTTATTTTATTTTTAAATGAGTTGAATTAAATAATTTTAAAAAATATATATGTAATATTTTTAAATAAAAATATTAGTATTATTACCTTTTATTATTATTAAATGAGTTTGTGAGGTGTGCTAATAATTTATATAAACTTTTCATGAGTTACATGAGTTAAGTTTATTAAGCTCATTAGCTCATTAACCCTTAATTAAATTGAGTTTACTTGAATTTTTTATTTAACACCATTAAACTCAGCTAATTGGGTTATTGCCAAATTTTATACTAATAATAAACTACATTAATTCTCTTCTTATATGTGAATCAACAAATTCTTTGGACTTAATGTATAAAAAAAAATCAAACAACTTAACATCCCCTGTTTTCATGAAGAAATATAGTAAGATTGGTGTTTAACAGATATAAACAAAACAAAAAAACATGGTGTTTAATAACAACAAAATTCATAAACTTGATTAATAGGACTTGTGGCTGATGGTTGTAACTGAGCTAATGATGGGATATGGACAAAGAATTTAGGCATGTTTAACTTTTGGGGTTGAGTACTTATAAGAGAGATATAAAAATATTTAAAATATTAATTAGTTTTCATAATACTAATAATATTATATATAACATAAAAACATATTTACGTTTAATTTTTTAACTAAATTAGTGCATCTATGTGTAATTTTAAAAAAATATTATAGTAAAATCTTTATGACTTTAACTTATGGTGTGAATGTTAAAAATGTTTAAATAGTTGTAATTATATCCATAAGAAAATACATGTTAAATATATGTGATATAATTCTATTAAAAATTAAACGAATTTATCCGAGTAAATAATATTGTAGGTATAATATAATTAATTGATTATTTTAAACATTTTCACTTAAAACAAAACTAACTTAACATTTAGATTAATATTCCTAGCTATTTTAGTTAAATGATACCCTCCTACAAATAATTCTAAATGAAATTAGTATACCATTTAGTTATTCTAATTATATTTTAAATATATAAGGTATCTATTTATCACAAAATATGTTATTATAATAAATATTCGATCACAAAATATGTTATTATAATAAATATTCGATGTAACAATTAATTATAGGTTGAAAAAATAAATTTATTATTTTAATTTATAATTATCTATTATATTAATTATGATTTTTATTTAATTTATGTCATAAAAACGACTATATTTGTTAATAATTATAAAAAAAATCGATAGCTAAGTTAATTAACATTTATTCAGCTAAAGATAATTAGTATCGCATAACCTAAGTTATGCCACCCCTAGTTGAAGAACAGCAGCTAGCTCTTTTGTTTTATATGCATGTGTGCCCGTAAGTAAACTAAATAGGAAAAAAAAATGGCAAAGAATATATATTGAAAGTTAGCATTTGAAAATCATACGTCACTACTACAATGTATGCTTTTGGTCTCAGAATTTTAGCCTCGGTTATTTTAAAAACCGAGGTCATAGGGTTTTGGCCACGGTTTGGTAAAAACCGAGGCTATAGTGTATACATATAGCCTCGGTTTTATCAATAACCGTGGCTATAAGTTAATTTACAAAAACTATATTTAAATATATATAAAAACATTTATATAACAAAATTATTAAATAACTATGATTAAATTTAAAATAATATAGAGTTTTCAATATTAAAATACTATGTAATTCATTTAAAAAAATACAAAAATTATTTTATAATTTTTTTATTTTTCTCTATTATTAATCTTTTTTTTCTTTTATCGTACATATATATATTAAATTTTTACATCAAAATATTTTGCACTCTTTATTTTTTTACTCTCTTTCTTTTTTTCTATCTTTTTTTTTACATTTTTTTTCTAATTTTAATATTACACTAATTAAGTAATATATATATATATAATATTAATAACATTAATTCCCCAGCTAATATATAAGTAATATATATATATATATAATATTAATTACCGACTTAAAATATATATATATATATATAATATTAATAAAATTCTCCGGCTAATATATATATATATAATATTAATTACCAATATATATATATATTATTAATTACTCGCATTAATTAATATATATATATATGTATATGTATATATAATATTGACAGCTGCGTTAAGTTATAATATATATATATATATATAATATTAGTTAATATATTACCTTCCCAGGCAATAACGCGAGCCCTAATCTTCCATAATCATTTTTCTAAATCTGCGTCTCAGATCCAGTTCGCGTTAATTGATTTCTCTCCGAGCAACCCACGCCGCGCCACGCCGCGCCACGCCGCGTCTCAAGATATTGTCGACGAATTCCTCTAACCTCTCTTCTTCTTTTCTCTCTGACTTGTTTCTGTTCATATTCTCCTCTTCGCAACTCAACGCCCGACCCTGTCGTTGTTGGCGATTCAGCTTCAGGTAAGTATAACCTCTCTTCTCCTCTTCTCTGACTTGTTTCTGTTCATATTCTCTTCTTTAATTTGGTCCTGACAAGCAGAGTTGTTGAACAAATTGTGTTATCAAATAAAATGTTTTGCTTTAATTTGGTCCGGACCTTCTTGATTTTGATAATAAATAATCAGTGTCTGTGATGTTGTCTGATTCTATATAGTAATTAATTTAAGACTTGGCTTGTTAACTACTAAATAACACAACAATCAACCTATGTGTAGAATAACACTCTGTTATCATAAGCATTAGCAATTGCAGTAATGACAACCATATTATATATTAATATAATAAACGTGTGTGCTTGTGTATTTCCTTGTTTAATATTAATTATTATGAAATAAATTGGGTTTCTTCTCTTGTATATTTCTGATCACTCTGTTTGTATTGATATTTATTTTTCAGTTTACATGTCTATCTTCGGTATTCCGCTTTTAGAACATCATATAGTTTACGCAAGGAGATGGCCTGGATACTAGTCTGCTTGTTTATATTTTTGTTTGTGATGAGATAAAATATCATTTTTATATTTTATGATATTACATATCAACCTAATAATAAAAATTTTCTCTTGATGCTGTTAATTTATTATTCTTATCATTTTGGAAATATTTATTTGATGGGTTGACTCCTGGAAGATAATATTTTCCAGGTGCGTGTCACAAATTGAGGAAGATGCTGCAGAACATATGGGAGAAGTTTTAAAACGAGCTAAGGAGGAGACTTTGGAAAGAGCATACAGGGTAAAGCACTGGTATAGTAACTTTTTATTCTCACATAATTTTACTTTATTGTATAGGAAGGTAATAAGTGTTATATATGCTGGGGTCTTTGCTTCTAATTATGCTCCGCTTCCCATGTTGTTGATCTGAACACAACAATATATATTTATTTTACTCATCCAATATTTTCTTATTGTTTCATCCATGTTTATTTTAAATTATTCTTTATCATGGACTGGCTATTATATTTGTATGGTCTATATATCTGCTTATATTAGTAGTAGTTTTATCTTTTCATTATGTTTGGCTATATGCTTGTGCAAAGTGGATACTAGGATCACAAGTTTACCTCAATGCTAAATTGACTTTTTAATGCTTTACTGTGTCATGGACGTCTTTTAGTTGCATATTTTCTTTTTACATACTACTGACGAGCTCTTCTCTGTGTGGAAATATGCTACTTTGTAGGTACTTCATTTCAGGATTGACTCTTCTAACTTGGGTAAGGATGGTTCATATCTTGAATATTGTTTTATTCTTTCTCATTAATTTATTATTATCGTCTTGCATTAGTACGTTATTGGTTAATATTTAAAAGGAGGCCTGAAAACATAGGTGAAATTCTAGATGCGACTATATGGTAGGATCTTATTGTTTTCTGTTGACTGTGTGAACTAGTCTCATGTAGCAAGAAAGCGTGTAAATAAACAGATTAGTAATTCCTCTTAATAGAACAATAATCTCAAGCCCCATAGTTTATTAATTACAAGGGTATGTTTAGTTGTTTCCAAGCAGCTGGGGTTAAGTTTGGTTAATTGTGTACTAATTCAAAGTATTATTCTCTGTATTTCCTGTACTTGTGTGTTTTAGTTCTTGTAATCTTGTATGCAAATGAAATTCTACTCTACAAAGTGAAACCTACAGTATATCAATTGTTGTTGGCTGATCTGGGTTGGAATAACACGTAACTTGTTTTTTCAGGGAAGATGCTAATGACTTTCTAGTTCAACTATGCAAATTATCATGCAGACTTTTGATAGTAACTTGTTATATATTAATGCTTATATCCATCCAATCGATGGTTCCTTTCTTGTTTGGGCTTTGAAAGAGGTAGTTGCTTCTTCTTTGTTGTTTGCTGTCGAATGTGATCTCTCTGACAAAATATTGTTACTTGTTAAGCAATTCCCATGGTGTTGGTGCGCTATGCTGGTGCGCTGCGCTGGTGCTGGTGCACTGCGCTGGTGCTGGTGCGTTGCACTGCGTTGGTAACCTTGAGGACGTTTAATGTGTTTCTATAATTACAATTCATTTGATTATTATTCTTGCTTAATGTTGTCGGTGGTGATTCAGGTAGGAGATAAATATTTCAATTGAAAAAAGATGCAATCGAATATACATTTACAGAAGATGGAGTCAAGAAAGATTTGAGAGATTTTTCAATTAGCTAAAAAGTAATAATTATCATTATAATCGTTTTTGAAGCATATTTTTATGCTTGTAATTAATAATAAAAAGTCAGTTTGTAATAGTAAGTTTTTGTTATTTTTCAGTGTATAATAAACTCTCGAATGTAATTATACTTTTAATTTTAATATAATATAATTTTTAATATTGTTTTTAATAATTTTATTGTAATTTATATTTATTTTTAATATTGTAATTATTAATTATATTTTTTTTAATTTATGTATATCCTATGGCCACGGTTATTGTAAAACCGAGGCCATAGGGGTACCTATGACCTCGGTTATTGGAAAAACCGAGGCCATAGGGTGTACCTATAGCCTCAATTAGCATATAACCGAGGCCATAGATACACCCTATGGCCTCGGTTAGCATATAACCAAGGCCATAGGTACACCTTATGGCCTCGGTTTTTTAATAACCGAGGCTATAGGTACATCTTATGGTCTCGGTTAAAAAACTGAGACCATAGATCGTTACCTATAGTCTCTCTCACTTAGGCCTCGGTTCTTATAACCGTGGCCATAGACCTATGATCACGGTTAAAAACCGAGGCCATATGTAATATTTGTAGTAGTGCGTGCATAACCATAACGCTAAGATTTCAGTATATCATATGTATTCAAAGTGCTACTTACGACCTCTTATTAAAAAAGAAAAGAAAAAAAAAACGAAGAACTTGTAAAAGGCATTGCTTAATAGCAAAGAGATGTAAATATACTCTTCCAACCAATGAAGTCTTTAATCGATTCTGCCATGAATGTGCATTAATTATTTATATTAAGCTCTTCTGTTACTTTGTCAAATATTATACATCTCACTGATCGATAACAGTGATAAGTTTATAGCTAGCTGCTAGCTTCATCACACCACATTTGTTTATAACAGAAATACTAGCTAGTAGAGACTATCAGAAATTGCAACTGAATTGAAGAAGATATAAATGGACCAAACCTTAATGAAGTTAACTCCTCGTACGTAACACTTTGGATTTCATTCTCTTAATTCCTTTATATTTGAAATTTACGTTGAAATTAAAAAAATTGGTTCAGATCGACAACTAAAACAGTATATTAATTACTAAATTTTATATTTAATATATTTTCGATAATAAATTTTATAGTATTATATATTGAAATTGAATTTGACTCTTAATTTTTATTAAATTATTAGTTATATACGAATTTTTTTTATAGATAATATTTACACTACAATGTGATTAATATGTATATATGCAGGGAAGTATGAAGAAAGGAAGACAAATGAAATACTTAAGATAGCGGAAGAATGCTACGACTTGAATTTAAATGATAATGCTCAAGAAATTGAACTTCCAACCTTTGCTGACTTCTATCAAGCTGTATCCGTAACCGTGGAGTATTTTCCTTTCTTCAATATCCCTATTTTTTTTTATTTTTTTAGTTCAATTTCTAACTAATATATATATATATATATATATATATATATATGATTAAGCTTTTGAATAAATAAATAAAAACTCATACATTTTGTTATTGAAATTTGAATTATAATTAACATATTCAAGTAAGCTTGGTGTTATTACTTATTTATATTCTTATATTTAGTCATAATACATTGGAACGCTGAGCTTGCTCATTATTATTTTAATGCACCTATTTTATTTATATAATTATTGTATATCTATTATATTATATTATATTCTTTATTTATATAATTATTCTGTTCTTTATTGACAGAGCGATTAACACAAAGTTCGGGAACACGCAATTTACGATACCAGACACAGGCACACTTTGCCAAGCATATGAAGTATGATGTATTATTATTATATTAAAGTTTAAGATTAATTTGATAATTTATTTAGTTTATAAAATGTGTTATTTAATTATTTTTAACAAAAAAATATCAAAAATATCTAATAATTTTAAAATTATTAAAAATATTAATTTCATCATTTTAGTACCGCAAAATTCTTAAATTTATCTGATTAATCCAACATCAATTTTCTATCACCCTTCCAATCAAGCAAATCGAGGGCACTTAACCCTTTTTCCTTTTATGTAAAGAACTCCCTCTAGAGCTTTGCTTACATGGAAGTAAGTGTGTTAGATATATGCTTAATTAGGCACTAAAAATAAGATTAATCTTGTTTAAAGTTAACACATGTCAATCACTTTTTTTTTTAAATTATGTTTCATATGTAACAATCATTATGGATTCTCTTAGCAGTATAAAGAAATAAAAAAAAAGAATAATTTAATATTATATTTATATGATTTAGAATGTACATAGAGAATATTATTTATAGATAACAAGTATAGTATAAGTAAAATAGTAAAACTGTATTATAAGTGAACTACAAATGAATTATAATATCAAATAAAACTTAACATCTCCCATCAAACTCAAGTTGATTGTTTCTCTTCCTCTTTGAGTTTGAAAACTAATTCTTGAAATCTGACTGATAGATGAGATTTGGTGAAGATGTCAGTTGTTTGATCTGTGAAGGATATTGATTTTAGACAAATAATGTCTTGAAAAATATGTTGACGAACAAAATGACAATCAATCTCGATATGTTTTGTTCGTTCATGAAATACATTATTGTGAGCAATCTGAATAACACTCTGATTGTCACAATATATGATAGTTGCAGTTGATTGGAGAACATTTATATCAGCAAGTAACCAACGGAGCCAAAGAAGTTCTGAAGTGGTGTCAACAAGAGCACGATATTCAGCTTCAGTGCTGGATCGAGAAGTGATAGATTGTTTCTTGCTTCGCCAAGATATGAGAGAGTTTTCAAGAAAGAAACAATATCCTGTAGTAGAGCGACGATTAGTTGGGTCACCTGCCCAATCAACATCAAAGTAGGTGGAAAGAATAAGATTAGACTTGTTAGAGAAGTAGAGATTGTGAAACATGGTGCCTTTGATGTAACAGAGAATGCGAAGAACTACAGTATAATGGGTAGACTGTGGACCAAACATGAATTAACTAACCAAATGAACAACATAGGCAATGTGAGGACGAGTGACTGTCAGATAAACAAGATTACCTACTAGCTGTCTGTATAATGTGGCATATGAGAAAATAGTATCATCTAATGGAGTAAGTTTGACATTGATTTCTATAAGTGTTGATGCAGTTTTGCAATCAGTAAGGTCAGCCCGATTAAGAATATCGAAATAATACTTTGCTTGAGAGAGATAATATCCTTAAGAATCAGATGAGATTTCTAGGCCCAAGAAGTAGTGGAGACGACCAAGGTCTTTCATTTCAAATTGATGGCTCAAAAAATGCTTGAGATCAATAATGTCATAGAACGTCCTTTTAAGAAACTTTTCATTGCTTGTGCCCAAGCTAGGTAGTTAGTATCATCAAGGGTGGTAGAGATTGGTTTTGGGACATCATTTTGATCCATTTTAACGAAATAATGGAAGAAATATAGAGTAAATATATAGAAACAATATAAATGAGATATCCTTAAAAATGAAAAAAAAGAGTTGAAAACAAGCCTGGAACTAGGTTGAGGTGAGCCGAGTTAAGGTGAACCGGGTTGAGAGTGAACCGAGTTGAGGTGAACCGGGTTGAGAGTGAACTGGGTTGGCTGTGATGAAGAGATGCGAAATTTTGATAGAAATTCTAGAGGTATATGAGAGGCTTTGATACCATGTGAAGAGTATAGAGAGATAAGAAGAAAGAATGATTTAATGTTATATTGGTATGATTTATAATGTACATAGAGAACCCTATTTAAATGGTTGTAACAAGTATAATACAAGTGAAATAATAGAAGTGCAATACAAGTAAAATAGTAGAAGTATAGTGCAAATGAAATAATAGAAGTGTAATACACGTGAAGTATAAGTGAATTAAAATATCAAATATAACTTAACATATTCTTTTTTTTTTCACAAAACGAGGTTGGAATTATGATAATATTTTCAATAAATTTTATTATTTATATTCTCAATTATTTTTTTAAAAAATTATCAATAAAATATTTATTATTATTATTAAAAATTCTTATGTCTCTTTTTATAAATGAAATGTCTAATTATTATATTTTTAAAAAATTTAGAGAATTAATTCAAAGAAGATAGATCTCAAGACATTTATCACTATTATTATTATTTGACAAATATACCAGTATCTTATAATTATGTAAGTTAAATTAGTTTAGATTTTTTTAATTTATAATTATTATTATCTATAATTAAAGATAATTTATAAAAATAATATTTTAATCCTAATTAAAAACATACTAGATATAAATAAAAAAAATAAAAAATTAGTTATTAATTATTATATTGTCATCATTTTAAAATAGAAACATTATATTGTTATAAAAATAATAAAACGAAGAAACTGCTGCTCTTCACATAATAACGAATTGTGCTATAACTTTTTTTTAAAGCTTTAAGCATTACTTTTGGCTATCTCTAGAACTTATTTTATTTATCTTACTTGATCTTTATAACTTTAAGTCCGTTTATTGCATACACTATATATTTATATATATTTTTATCCAAATAGTAGTCTTCATTCACAAATTTTTTTAAAGAGATTGAAATTTAATATTAAGAAGTTAAAATACATAATCATAATAAAAAATTTGGTGAATTATTTTTAGTTTAAAAAAATGAAATGTTAAAAATTTTATGTAAAAAAATATCATATAAATTATGAATATTACTAAAATATGATGCCAAATAATATGATAAAATATTAAATGTGAAAATTTTAGTAAAATTATTTTTTCTTGTCTTTTGTTTTTATAATGTTTGATAGTAAATTTTTTTTTGTCATGAATTAAACAAAAATTAAATATTTAAAATATATTTAGATTACATTATATTATAAGTTAAAATTTAAAAAATATTTTTATATAATATATATGATTATAATTTTATGTATATAACTAATGTTTGTAAAATACATGGGTAAAAATACTTATATTTATCCACTTAACTCACAAATGCTCAACTGCTGTTACTTTTACAAACTTATTTTTTAAATATTAATGATATATATTTGTGATGTATCAAAAAAAGAAGATATAATATATTATTATAAATAAAATATATACATATAATTAATTTTTAATACAAATTTTAGTCATGGTAATGGGTAGAGCCATATAACCCCAAGATAAAAATACAAAATGTATTAATAAAATTTAAATATAATAAAATAGGTTAAAAATATAAATTATTAAATAAAAACACTATTCTAGATATTAGATTAAAATATAAGTATCACATGTTAATTAAGGATGTAAGCATAGTCATTTTTACAAGACGTGCAAGACTTATTTTCTTTAGTAATTAATCTTCTAAAATTATAATACTCATATAAAAAGTATATTATTTAACATTATAAAAAAGTGATATTAATATAATATTTATAATTAATATAAGTGTCATTTTTTAGGTAATTAATATTTTTAAAATTAAATAATTTATGGATTATATATAATATTTATATGATATTATAATTTAAATGATGTATGGATAAAAAAATAAGAACCTTATTAAAAAGAAAAAAAGATACAAGGTAATTCAAATTACACATTCTAAAAGTAGATGTTATTTTTGAAAAAGAATATGTCATGCATTATTTAAAAATAATATTAATATAAAATTTATACGTAGACATAATTATTATTTTTATCTTCAAGAATTGACTGCAATGATTCATTTACATTTGAAACATCAATGTTAAGAAGCTTTTCAATTTTGGCCGATTTTTCCATCTTCTCTCTTTAACAACTTGCATAATATAACAATATTAAACTATTTTTATGGGTGGTTATTTTTTATTTTATTATTCTACTTTTTTAATATATATTTAATTTTCTTTTTGTTACGGGGGATTAATGTTAATCATTGATTTGAATATAATGTTGATCATGATACAGAATCACCACAAAGGTAGAAAGAAATCAGCGACAAGGGAAGAGTTTCAAAAAATACTGAAAGAAGTAATAAGAGACACAGGTTTTACAGGAATGGGAGCTAAAGATATACTCATCTACATATTTGGTGTTCCATTAACAACACTGTTTATGAAGCATCACTTCTCTTACCGTTTTCGCCCTTGCCAAACTCAATAAGATTTGACACTTTTTAATTTCATGTTTTATGTATTAAATACAAATTAAGACTTATTTGTATGAAGTTACATTTATCCATATTACATATATATTATTGGTTTATAAATAATAATAATAAAAAAAAAATATCTAGCTAGTTTTGTTCAATAGTAACCGGAAGCAAATAAGTTATACATAACCTCCTTTTTAAGATAAATAAAAATAATAATACACATACTTGTAAACGTTTTTTCCTTCATTTAATAATTTTTAGAGTAAAAGTTGTTATATTCCTAATAATGTAAGTTCATTTTTACTATGACTAGTTAGGATCAAACTTCTTTGTCCCATTTATAAGTTTGTCACTCTATGAAGTATTAATAATATAATGTAAAATATGTGAATTGAAAAACAAAAATAGAAAGAAGTGTGGAAAATTGTTAATTAAAAGAAGTAGAAAGTGGTGCTTTTAAATGTCTAAAAACATTAAAATGGCATCAAAATATTTTTTGTTTGGGGCTAGTGACAGTGACTTGGTTTCCCCTTTATTGGTTTGATTTTACTAAACAAATCGTAATGGGCTTCTAGCTTATGGGAATCCATATATCACTTATATGATATTATTTGTGTAACTGCGTTTCCCAATTTAAATTTGTAACTATCCGATTATAATTTCGCAATCCTTTATTTTTTTATTAAACAAAATTAGACATAAATGACAGATTAAAATGATATGTTTTTAATAATTTAAAAATTTTCAACCCAAAATTGATCCAATAAAATAAACAATTTAAATCAATATAACTCTAAATATATTAGATTTTTTTTTATCGAGTAAGATCATATTTGGTTTTAAAGTTATTTACATATTATTATTGAATATAAAACACAATATATAATACATTATTATTTTAAATTGTTATATCTTTAATAAAATTTATTATTTATTGTAATAACTAAGAAAACATCAAGAGTATCAAATATGTTTAGAAATTTATTAAATTATTATAAAAATTTAAAATTTATTATTTTAATTAAAATAATAATAATTAAATGTAATTATGTTAGGTATAATATTTAAAAATAACGGATTATAAAATTCAATTTATATCAGATCAAATTATAAAATATTTCATTCCATCGATCAAATTTATTTATTTTACTTTATTTGATTGAATCTTGGATATTAAATCAATTTTCAATTAAAAGAATTATTTATTCATTTACATAAACAACGTATAGAAAAGTTTAACGTATAAAAACGGGTGAATCACATGATTAATTTTTTTATATAAAAAGATAAAATATTATTACTCTATTAAACGATTGTTTGCCTTTTCTTATATTCTTCGTACATTTAAGCTTTTTTTTTTCTTTTATTACTAAGGGATTATGATATATATATTTATTGCATTTTTCCCAAGGTATAGACAACGTATAAAACGGGTGAATCAAATGATTAATTTTTTATATAAAAAAGATAAAATGTTACTACTTTATTAAACAATTGTTTGCCTTTTCTTTTATTCTTCGTACATTTAAGATTTTTCTTTTATTATTAAGGGACTATGATATTCATTTATTGCATTTTTCCAAGGTCAATGTCCTTTTTTTAGAGCTAAAATTGAGAATTTTATTTTTAAAAAACTGTAAAAAAAACCAATACAAAACTACAATACAAATTCAACTACAAAGACTCAACAACATTAACAGTAAGAATTGGATTTATTGATGATGAATAAACGAATGTTTACAACCTATTTATACAAAAGAAAAGCAAAATTGTAATAATTAAAAATAAACACAATTATGGAGAGGCATGTTCTTGGACAGCCTATCCTTCCCCACCAACAGCTTGGTGGCTGCTTCCAACTGGTGTGTTGGTTGTCACCAGCTGGATATCATGTTCTTTAACATTCCCCCTCAAGTTAGAATATATGTTAATTATTCCTAACTTGTTAAGTAAGCTTGAGAACGGTAGAAAACTCAGGGATTTGGTAAATATATCTACTGGTTGCTCTAATGTAGAGATATGATAAGTTTTGATCATTCCAACTTGAATCTTTTCTCTTACTAGATGGCAATCGATCTCTATGTGTTTAGTTCGCTCATGAAACACTGGATTTGATGCAATGTGAAGAGCTGCTTGATTGTCACAATATAACTTGGTTGGTTGGGAGTGTTTGATACCCAAATCATCCAGAATATATCGTAACCAGGTTACTTCGCAACATGCTGCTGCCATAGAGCGATATTCTGCTTCTGCACTTGATCGTGAGACTGTATTTTGTTTCTTAGTCTTCCAAGAAATTAGCGAGTTTCCAAGAAACATACAATATCCTGTGGTTGATCGTCTTGTATCTGTGCATTTTGCCCAATCTGCATCACAAAAAGCATTTAGTTGTAATGAACTAGTTGCTGAGAAAAAGAGACCTTGCCCTGGTGTGTTCTTGACATATCGTAGCACTCGTTGAGCTGCTTCCAAATGTGGTTGTCGTGGTTTATCCATATATTGACTGAGAATGTACACGGCATATACTAAGTCGGGCCTTGTGATGGTCAAGTATATTAATCTCCCAACAAGTCTTCGATAGGATGTGGGATTACTGATGAATTCCCCTTCAACCTTGCTGAGGGATAAATTTTGTTCCATAGGTGAATTTGCAGATTTGGCACCAAGATAACCCATGTCCTCCAATATTTCAAGTGCGTACTTGCGTTGTGACAGAATAATTCCCTTCCTGGAACGTGAAACTTCTATGCCCAAAAAATACTTTAATTCACCGAGATCTTTAAGCTTGAATTGGCTCATGAGATGATTCTTAGTTTCTTCAATGTCTTGTATATTGTTTCCTGTTATGATTATATCATCTACATAGACAAGGAGAGCAGAGAAGGAATTACCACGGGTTCGGACGAACAGTGAGTGATCATACTTGGATTGGTTAAAACCAGCTAGCTTAAGTGTTGTTGATAGCTTGATGAACCACTGTCGTGAGGCTTGTTTGAGTCCATACAAAGATTTATGTAGCTTACATACTCGTGTTTCCCCCTTTCGTCCGAATCCAGGTGGAAGGGACATGTAAACATCTTCATGAAGATCACCATAGAGAAAAGCATTGTTGACATCGAGTTGTCGAAGATGCCAATTTTGAATAGCAGCAACGGCAAGGAGAAGCCGAACAGTGACAAGTTTGGCTACTGGTGCAAAATTTTCTTGGTAGTCAAAACCTTCAATCTGACTGTATCCTTTGGCCACTAACCGAGCCTTGTATCGTTCCACAGAACCATTAGGAGTATACTTGATTTTGTAGACCCATTTACAACCAACTGGTTTCTTGTTTGGAGGAAGCTGTTGAAGCGTCCAAGTGCCATTAGTTTCAAGAGCATCCAGTTCTTGTTTCATGGCAAGCCGCCAATTTGGATCATTGAAAGCTTCAGCAAAAGTGGTTGGTTCCCTGAGAATGGAAATAGAAGTAGCAAAAGCACGATGTGCAGGTGATAATTGGTCATAGGTAAGTACATGAGATAAAGAATGAGAAGTACCTTTGTCTTTGGACGATGCTGAGTGAGACGAAGGGAAAGACCGAGAAGGTAGGGAAGCTTCTACATGATATTTTTGAAGGTAGCTAGGAACATTGGTAGATCGACGAAGCCTATGTGTGACTGGTGTTGGAGGAATTATGTGTGGTGAAGAAGTTGACGATGATGTTTCTGGAGATGAATTTTGAAGATGAAGAGTGTCTGAGTTGATTGTTGGAAGGACAAATGGTGTATGATCAAGTGATATATTTGGATTGGTTGATTGACGAATGTTGGGTAGGTCATCATAAATAGTATCTTCTGATGGAGGAAATAGAGTTGGAGTGTTGACAGCGGAAGTGAAATAAGGAAATACATGTTCATGAAAGATAACATCACGAGACACTAAAGTCTTGTTTGTTTCCAGATTGTAGACACGATAACCTTTGATCCCAGATGGATACCCAATGAATATGCATTTATGTGACCTAGCATCAAACTTGGTAAGTCGATCATGATGTGTAGAGACAAAGCAAAAGGAACCAAAAACACGAAGGTGTTCATACCTAGGAGTTTTGTGAAAAAGGACTTCAAATGGTGTTTTACCCTTGAGAACAGGTGTTGGAGTACGATTTATGAGGTATGTGGCTGTAAGAATGGCATCTCCCCAGAATTGTTTGGGAAGATTGGCTTGGAAGAGTAATGAACGAGCAACATTGAGAAGATGACGGTGTTTACGTTCAACAACACCATTTTGTTGAGGGGTAGAGACACAACTAGTTTGATGAAGGATTCCTTTGGTAGAAAACAACTGGGTCATAGAGAATTCTGGTCCATTGTCACTACGAATGATTTTAACTCTGGATGAAAATTGTGTTTCAACAAGATTGATGAAGGTGGTAAGAAATGTATGTGTATCAGATTTAGTATGTAAGAGATAGACCCATGTGCATCTTGAGTAGTCATCAACAATAGTGAGAAAATAACGTGCTCCATTAAGTGCTGGAATGTGATAACCACCCCAAATATCAACATGAATCATTTCAAAAGGTGCTTTTGTATTGATGGAACTTAAAGGAAATGGATTACGTGTTTGCTTAGCTAATGGACAAATAGAACAATCACTAATGGAACAAAAAGGTGTGTTGAAGGAAAGAGAAATTACACGCAAACTGTTATTAGATAAATGACCAAGTCGTTGATGCCATAGATGAGAGTTGGTGGAAGTAGTGTTTGAAACAGAGAAACATCCAGCCTTTTCAGAAATAGTCAGGTAGTAGAGTCCTGCTTTCTCAGTTCCCATCTCAATCGTCTTCCCTCAGCATTTGTCCTGAACAAAGCACATACTATTAGTGAAGGTGACATGGAAAAATGAGGTTTGAGTTAGTTTGGCTACTGAAACTAAGTTTAATTTGAAGGAGGGAACACACAAGACATTATAGAGTATAAAATTATTTGAGAAATGCACAGTGCCAATATGTGTGACACGGGCAAGAGAATGATCAGGTAAATGCACATGCCGATTAGTGACTGGAATGCTGGAGCTCATAAGGTTTTGGGAACATACCATGTGATCAGTTGCCCCTGTATCAAAAATCCAACGAGTTTCTGAATGGAAAACAGTTGCACATAATGTGTTACCTGAAGAAGTAGTCACTTGATTTGCCATGCTACCTGATTTGGATTGATTGAGAAGTGTAAGGAGCTCTTGATATTGGGCAGATGTAAGATTGTGGGATGGTGTCTTTGTGTCGGAGCAGCTTTCCTGAAAGTCAGTATGATGAGCTTTGGAAGGGAAGCCATAACTTGTGTTTCTCTTATCTTGAATTACTCCTTTCTTCCGACACATGTTGATGTCATGTCCATTTAAACCACAGAAATTACATTTGAGACGCTTTCGACAGTTTTCAAAAATGTGTCCATTGAGACCACAAAAATCACATTTGAGGTGACTTCGGCAATTCTCAGAATTATGACCTATATTGTTGCATCTATTGCACTTGAGATGTGGGTTCCTTGGTGGGTAATTTTTCTGAGGATATTGTGGACGACTATCTCTGGCAACGAGTGCGGCAGCTTCTGGCATCCTTCCTATGCTTTGAGTGGAGACAGCTCTTTGCTTTTTATCTTGAACAATAAGTGAATATACCTTATTTACTGTAGGTAATGGTTCCATGAGCAAGATTTGTCCGCATGCTGATGTGTAAACCGTATTAAGGCCCATGAGAAACTTTATGGTTCGCTGCTTTTGTTGATATTCTTGTAATTCTCTTCCAGCATTTCCTCCACAGTGTGGAAGAGGACATAGTGCATTACGACTATCCCATAAACTTTTCAATTTGGTATAGTATTCGCCAATGCTCACACCTTCTTGCATGCAATCATGGATCTCTTGTTCAATGTGGAATAGGTGCACGCTGTTGGTGTGCGAAAAACGTTCCTTTAATTCTTCCCATAGCTCATATGCAGTATCACTATACATGACACTTTCTGCAATTTTGGGTGATATGGTGTTGAGGATCCATCCTTTGACAAGAATATTGCAGCGAGTCCATTGTTTGATTTCTGTTTCAAGGTTTGTTGATGGCCTTTTGATTGTGCCGTCAATGAATCCTTCTTTGTTTTTGGTTATTAGAGCCATGAGCATTGCATGACTCCAAATGTGATAGTTTTCTTGGTTTAAGGATTGAGCTACAAGGACCATGCCTGGTTGGTCTGAGTGGTGTAAATATAAAGAATGTCTAGGATCATCATACCATTTTGGTAAAGTAGGGTTGGTATTGGTAGTCATAGACATTTTTGGTTGAATAAATTTGAAAGAACGGGATGGGTTTAAGTGTGTTTTAGACAATAATGACTATTTATGAAATAAATAATGTACTGAAATATGCTCTATCTTATAGAAAATGAGTCAAGGATTACAGAACCGGAAATTTCAGCCGAAGAACCGGTCGGAAAGTGGGTGAACCGGCGTCTGGAGTGGCTGGAACGGCGGCTGCAACGGTGAAGCACTGAACCGGATGAAGACCGAACCGGACCGGACCAGACCGAGAAAACGACGCGTCGTTTATTTCAGCGCCGAGCGAACGACGTGTCGTTTGTTTCAGCGGGTGAGCGACGACGTGTCGTTGGAGTCGTCTTCTTCAGCAGCTGGCGCGTGTTGGAGCGTGCGTCTCCGGCGAGGCGCGTGGAACGCCGGCGAGATTAAAAATGGCGCGTGTGAGCGCGTGAGAAGTTATTTTGGCTTGATTTTAATTGCAGATTGCTCGGATTTTTCTGAATAATATTCTGGGATGAAATTGAAATTATTTTGTGAATCGAAATTGGTTTTGAAAAAAAAACAGATTGAGGAAAAATTGGAAAAATTTCTATGAGCTGATTTTTTCTGGGAATTGTTTCCCAAGCTCTGATACCATGTAAGAATTGGATTTATTGATGATGAATAAACGAATGTTTACAACCTATTTATACAAAAGAAAAGCAAAATTGTAATAATTAAAAATAAACACAATTATGGAGAGACATGTTCTTGGACAACCTATCCTTCCCCACCAACAGCTTGGTGGCTGCTTCCAGCTGGTGTGTTGGTTGTCACCAGCTGGATATCATGTTCTTTAACATTAACCGAAAATAAACCAATAATTTAAACTCTTCTCATAGTAATAGAAAGGTAAACTAAACCATTTAAAACAATTAACCAGTTGACAACTAAAAACAATTAAAATTAAATTTCTTACACAATAATTGTCTAATGAGTTATCCAACTTAAATTACTAAAGTGAAATAAAACTTCTTAAGAGTAGAAATCAACCACAACAAGAAGAGACCAATACCAAGCAATACAACAAACCAGAAAAATAAAATTAACATGAACAAATTGAGAGTGAAAACAAAAACAATCAACAACTACACTTCAAAAGCATGAAAGAAAAACCAGACAAGTTGTCCATGTAAAGATAAACTAGTAACATGTAACAAGGCAAACAAAGTAGCCAAAAACAATGGCAACAAGCCAAATCATACCTATATGGTTTGGCCAACAATTGTATTTTCATTTCACTATCTCTAATAAACTCTTCTTCACTGCTCATATGCATATCCTATAAACACATAATTGATCCCCTTTGAATACTTTTCAAATAAACCACATCTTTTTCACTTTATCTCATCCTTTTCTTCGACCTTAGAATCCCTAAAATTACCAATACACTTCCTACTTTCAAAACTAAAAGAGATATTTTCTTAGTAATAAGTATTATTATCTTTAAAAACAATATTAATATCATCAATATTCTCACAAAATTTACTCAAGCATGTTAATTTTTCATAGTAATAATATAACTTTTAGAACCTTTTATAGTTAAACTCCACTTACATATACATAGATTAATTATTGATGTAAGCACAAGGGACGAGATTTTGAAACATCAAACCTAACACAAGCTTAACACACTTTAAAGGGTCATTAAATAGAAAAAAAAATGTATATCTCCATCATAGAAACTATGAATCCTACAATCCTATGTACAATAACTTCCACTTTTAAATCCATAAGTAAATCATAAACTTGGATCCAAATGGGAATATAACTAAATAGCAAGTTGGAAGGAGACACACTTGAATTCAATTTCTAGACAATCATGAAGTTGTTATTAAAATTCCAAAACACTTTCTTAAGCATTACCTCCAACTCATCCGCACCCTTAAAATAGAAAACAAACGTGTTACGATTGATATCCTTAATATCCAAATCTCTAACCTTGGTCCCGCTTTTCCTATGAATTCGAAGGGGAGCATCAACGTTGATGAACATCTTCGAATTTTTTTAAACAATAAGCGTGAAACTAGAAGAACCTTATTCTTACTTTAATTTAGTTATTGATGTATTTAAATGAATGAGTTTTGATCAAAATTGTATCTCCAATCTTATTAATAAAAAATATTTTATTTCTTAAAAAAAATGGTATGATATGCTAAAAATATGGTATCTAAATGATTTTATACTCTAAAGTGTTATATTTTTAATAAACCAATTAAAATTTAGAAAAGAGGTACAAGATGTCTCATAAATTTTACAAAATAAAAATTTTAATTTGTTATTTTCAATTAAAATATTTTTGTTCCATAATTTTGAAAAAATATATACTTTAGTCCTAAAAGTTTGAAAGTATATAACTCATATATACCATTTTTAATACTAAAATGTACCCTTTGAGAAGAAAATGTATATATTTTTAAATTATAATATTAAAATATTCCAATTAAAATCTATATAACAAATGCATTCATTTACTTAAAAGCTACAAAATGAGTAACGCATTTCTCCCGTAAAATTTGGAGCTAAATCTTGGAACCAAAAAAACACTATGTATGGGCGTCCTAAAATCTCCTAAAACTAAGAGGCTCCCCGAATTTATTGGGCCATATATATTACACGGGCTTGGTTTGTTGAACTCTAAAATTTGTTCTTCAACTTTGTTTTCCATTATATTGCTTCATTATTATTTTTTCAAATTAACATATTTATTCTAAATTTTAAAAATTAAACTAAAATTTTGCTATATAATCAGAATTAAAATTCTAAATATCAATTTTTTCACGTTATTTAATTCTTTAACTTTTAGTATTAATACAATTAATCCCTTAAATTTGAAAATAAAGTATGAATAACAATAATAGAAAAAAGTGTGAAATTTTACAAAATTTAAATACTAATTGAATAATGAAGTCTTGTGTACGTTGAGTACTCTTAAATTGAAAAGAAAAAAAAGGGGGCAAAGAATAGTCTTTAAAAATCATACCACATTTAGAGTATATTATAGTTAACAGATGAGAACTTGTGGAAGGCATTGCTTATTAGCAAAGAAATGCAAAAATACTCTTCCAAACGTCAAGGTTTTAATCAATTCTCTCATAAGTATGGATCTCTTATTAAGCTAGCTATTTTGTTCCTTTGTCAAATATATTTATCGCTCTCGTTTAAGAGCAACAAATTGTCAAATTTAAACCGTAGAGTATTATAAAAATGGGCCAATCATTCAAGAAGTTAACTCCTGCAGGTACCCACTTGGATTTCCTTCCCTTATACATAAATTCTTGCATTTGAAATTTATTTAGTATGAGAAAATGGGTTTGTGTTCTTGATTACGTGTACTTCTTATTTCATGTAAAGTATATATATTTAAAAAAATAAAAAATAACAGGAGTCATTCAAAGATTGATAAAAATATACGAAGGAGTGCATAAATAAGTGTCCTTAGCATCCCTCTTGAATATAAATAAATATATATACAGGAATGTACGAGGAAAAGAGAACAAATGTAATACAAGAGATAGCAGAAAAATACTACAATTCGAAATTTGAAGAAATTAGTATTAAAGTTGATATTGAAGAGCCATCACAAGACAATAATACTAAGGATATTGAAGAGCCATCTCAACACAATACTAATGAAATTGGACTGACCACTTTTTCCGCCTTCTATCAATCTGTATCAGAAACCGTGGAGTACTAATTTCCTTTTTTAAATATGCCCTTTCAATTTCTAACAAGTCATATATATATACATATATAGGTTAATTTTTTGTTATAATATAAATATTAAATGTATTAAAGTTTAGAAATGACTAATTTCTTGTGAATTTTGGTTTCTATTAATTTTACTACCAAAAGATGAAACGCTGGGCTTTGCAGCATATACTGATGCCCAAATTTCAATGATTCACTAGTCCCTATTGTCTTTTATTGACAGAGAGATCAACAAAAGGTTCGGAAACACACAGTTTAAGTTGCCAGATACGTACACACTCCTCCAAGCATATAACGTATGTAGGTCCTTTTTAAGCTTTTAATTCATTATGCATTATTTTTGGCTTTAATTTTTTATTAGATACCTATATTTGATATTAAGTCCTAATATTGTATTAAATTCTTTATTTTTTTTTAAATAATAAAACCACTAAAACATAGCAGTGGTACAAATATATTTGAAATGATAACTCAAAAAATGTATAAAATTAGGATAATTCTTAAAATTTATAAAAATGAAAATATTATTATGATAATATTAATTGGATACAACTTAATGATATTCAATATTAAACAAATTTAAATGATTATAATTCAATTTAAATTACGTGAATGTAAAATGAAGAGGTTGAAATTTTTTTAATAGTAAAAATATGTAATGTATACATAAAGATGTTATTTTTATAATTAAAAATTTTAAAAATGTTATTTTGTTATATTTTTTCAAAATTTTATTTATTGTTGCCCAAAATATAAGGATAACTTGATGTGAAACTCTACGTATAATTTTAGATAAATTTTAAATAATATAATAGGATATTATTAATAAGAAAAAATATACCTTGAATTTAATAAAAAATATAATATTAATTATAATTAATATATATTTATAATAGTCCAATAAAATATATCATTAGCTTGTTGACAAAAGTTGACCGCTATTCTAATAATTAATATTTTGATCGGCTCAGTCTCGCATATAGGATTTTAATTTAGAAGTAATATTGTATAAACAATAAAAATAGAACTGGTTTTTATCCATTATTTATTTTTATTAAAAAATGATATATATATTTAAGTTATTAACTTCTGTTTTGAGCGATAAAAAATTAATAATAAAAATCAAGAGGATATATATTTATTATATATATATATATATATATATAATTTATTTATAATATTATATTTAAAAATTTTGCTAACAAGAAGTGAGAGAGATCAGTACACCTCTTGGTATCATATAGTTCCGTCACTCGATCACAGATTATACTTGTAATAAAATCACTATAAATAATAAATACAATAAATTTATACTAATATTAAATGATAAAATAATTAAAAAAAAAATAATTTTATTTTTAAAAAAATATTTATAAATTAATATATCTTCATCAATGTAAGTATAAATTTGCTATTAGTTCTCGTAAAATCATGTAAAGTTCACTCTATCTCGTTTCATCTAGAGGATAATGTACTTTATCCATATGAAATGGTATTCTAAATTGATTTTCATAGAAAATTAGATAAATTAATCTATTTAATAGAAACAATATTAAAAATGTACTTAAAATTTGCCGTTTCTTACATCAATGTTTCTAACGATATTAGGATAAAATGATTCAAAGATAACTCTAATTAACAATAACATTAGGTTTTTTATCCATATATTTTTTAATTTTTTTCTAAATTATTAAAATACCTTTAAAAATATAAATAAAAATATTTATTTATTTATCTATTGTGTTTATTATAATTAAAAATAAAAATCTGTAATAAATAAAAAATACATAACAATTAAAAATTATTTAAATTAAAAATAATCTTATATTATAGATTTCTTATCTAAATTACTAAATCATGTCATTTACTATCTCTTATAATTTTCTAAAAAATATTTATTTTTTTAAACTATATAATTGTTTTCTTTCATCGTTGACATTTATTGATTATAAAATTAATTTTTTTGACAATAATAATTTAGTTTCCCACCTAGGTTGTAAAGTTTATAAACATATATGATTTAATTTTTAAAATTTTAATTTTTTTTAAACATATATCTTAAATTTTTTAACGTTAAGAATTAATTTTTAAACTTTTTAAACTTTAACAAAGTATTCAACCTTTTAAATCATAAATACATATGTTATTTCTCAAGCTAATAGCATATTTGTAAATTTTAAAAGTTAAGTAATAAATTATACAATTTAATTTTTTTAAATGTATATGTATATGTAAAATTTAAAAAATTGATAATCAAATTATATCTTATAAAATTTTATGAATTTATGTGGCTCAAAATTTGGGAATATTAATCAAATAATTAAGACTAATGTTTTTCATGATGATATAATCTTAAGCGTTAATTTGAGTATAACATTGAGCATAATGCAGCAACACCACAAAACTAGAAAGGGAACGTTGACAAGGAAAGAGTTTCAAAAGATCGTGAAAGAACTGATTGAAGACCCAAGTTTTACAGGAATGGGAGCTAAGGATATTCTTCTATACATATTTGGTGTTCCCTTCACAACCCTCCTTATCAAGCAACAGTTAGTACCAGCTCGTGCTCGTTCTATTCCTAATGAGTATTTCATTCCTGGCATCACTTCTCTCACTGTTTTCATCCTTGCCAAATTTCATAAAATTTAACTTTATATTTTTTTAATTTCATGTTCCAAGTATGAAATACAAATATTTACGTATATAGATATATTTTGATTGCATGATATGTAAACAACAAAAAATATTATTAATTTAACAAAAATATTATATATCATCATCGTTCGATTCTCATCATGATCTAGTACAGTGGATGGAATTATTTTTTGAATTGATTTTAAATTAGAGGTTAAAATCATATCAATCATTGATTAATAAAAAACACTTTTATTAAATCATCTTATATGCTTAGATAAAATTCTCAATCACTAAAAAAATTATTAATTCGTGGTATAGAATATATAGGTTGTTTCGTCATAAATTATGGTGGTTAATCATGATTTTTCAAGTTATCATGTGAGCTTCGCCTGCATTCTTAACATTAATTAGTTGATATGGTAAATAATGGTTACAATTTAGAACTTGTGTTTTAAAAAATATTAATTAGAGATCCTATATATGTGAATGACGTAGAAGTTTTAGAATTAAAGAAGTTGTTCATACAAGTGACAATAATTTGTTAGTGTTAAAAATTCAAATCTAACTCAATCTAATAAGATCTTATTAAGTTAAGGGTTATCCAAACTTATAAACATCATTGTTTCTTTGTTCCTAGTCGATGTGGGACAAGGATACTTAGCATCCTCCCTTCACACGACGGACATTGGTGCCACGGTGAGACTGTGATAGAGCCCAATTAGGTCCAAACACATAGAGAATAGGCCCAACTCTGATACCATGTTAAAAATTCAGGCCTAATTCTGAACTCAAAAGTCAACTTATGAGTTAGAAGGTTATCCAAACTTATCAACAGCACTGCTACCTTACTCTTGGCCAATGTGAGACTTAATAGTTAGTAAAAAGATTGAAAGAAATAATTAAGTAATATAAATATTATTGATAAGATGATAGATTAACTTTCAAAATTATAAAAAAATAATATACAAACGTAATGGAAAGTAACAAGTATTGAAAATAAAAGAATTGAAATTAGAATTGATCATAAACCGTCTAATATAGCGTTTTTACAATAATTTTGCTCATTGTAAATGTTTGAAATTTTTCAAAAAATATCTATTAATACTACCATGACTTATGAGCAAGTCACACGTATCAATGTATATGTTCTAGCAATTTTATTTGTATCAAAACTCTATCATGCATATGTTGGGAAAAATTTAGAATACATAACTCTAAATTTACTAATATTATATTCAAACAAGTAAACAAACTACTTATTATACCCACACAAAAAAGACACTATAACACATTTCAAAGGTAACTCACAAATTTAATAGAAATACAAACACTCAAAAAGAAAGCTTTTAATTCACATTCAAACTAAGAATATAAAGACTTATTTGTTTTTTATGAGATGATTAAACTAAATGTAAGGTGAACTATTTATAGTCTTCACCATGCAATCTACACCACACAAATATAAAACTAAGAAATACTTCTAACAACACAAATATTATCTACACATTTCTCTTTTCTATAACTTTCAACCACCATATTTATTCATCTTTCAACCACCATATTTATTCATCTTTCAACCACTATATTTATTTCTCTACATCCTTCAACCACTCTATTTATTTCTCTACATCCTTAAACCACTTCATTTATTAGGTTGGTGTTGATTTTCAACACTCTCCCTCAAAACCAACTCTTACTATTTTTATTGTATCAAGCTGACGGCAAAACAATTTGAACTTACCAAACTTAAACTTTTTGTGAATAAGTCTGCAACTTGATCATCTGTCTTGATTTTTCTCATCTCAATTTCTTCTTGCAAAATCTTTTCTTTGATAAAGTGATACTGCACTTCAACATGCTTAGTTATTGCATGAAAGATTGGATTTTTTGCCAAATGAATTCTAACTAATTGTCACAGTATGATGGAACTGCATAATCTATTAGTTGTTGTAGATTATTCATTAGCTGTATCAACCATGTACTCTCTTGAGCTATCATTGTCGTTGCTCGATACTTAACTTCAATGGTTGATAATGATATTTTCGGATGTCTCTTGCTACACCAACAAATTGTTCCAGAACCAAACTTAAATACATACATAGTTGTTGATCTCCTGGTGTCATGACCTCCTGTATAGTCAGGATCATATTAACCAACTAACTTGTCATCTCCACCTTTTTTTATAAAAAAGACCATAGTCAATTGTACTCTTCATATATTTTAGTATTCGTCGAACTACTTCCAAATGAGGCTTCTTTGGATTTTGTATATACCGACTCATTACACTAGCTGTATAAGAAATGTCAAGTCGAGTTAAGGCTAAGTAGATCAGACTGCCTACCAATTTTTGATATATTGTTGCATCTTCCAAATCTTTTCTTTCATGTGCACATATTTTGGCATTTGGTTCCATTGACATCGAAATTGGTTTGTATTTAAGCATTCCAAACCTCTTCATCAAAACATTGGAATATTTTTGTTGACAAAGAAATATTCCTTCTTGTGTGTGGTCAACCTCTAGACCAAGGAAGTGCTTGAGTTGTCCAAGTTCCTTCATCTGAAAACGAACTGATAAATTCTTATTTGTTCAAATAATTTCTGCCTCATCATCATCAATTATGATTAAATCATCTACGTATACTAGTACGATAGCTAGCTTTCCTTAATTGGTTTTGATAAACAAGCTGGAATCTGTAGGTGTTATTGAATAACCACTTTGTGTTAAAAATTCAACAATCTTACCATACCATGCCCTAGTTACCTATTTCAATCTATAAAGTGCTTTTCGTAGCTTACACACATATTCAGGATGATCTTGGCTTTAAAAACCCATTGGTTGGATCATGTACATCTCTCGATCCAGCTCTGCATGAAGAAAAGCATTCTTTACATCTATTTGTCATAAATTCCAATATTTGTTAGCTACAAGTGCAAGTAGGACTTGTACAGTTGTAAGTTTTTCCACCATACTAAATGTTTCATCATAGTCTAGTCCGTACTATTGAGAGAAATCACAATTTACCAATCGTTCCTTGTATCTCTCAATTGACACATTTGGATGATACTTTATCTTGTAAACCCATTTATAGGATATGGGTTTCATATCGTTTTCACACTAGATCCCAAGTTTGATTTTGTTGAAGTACATCAATCTCTTCTTTCATAGTTATTATCCACTCATATTTTTGCGATGCTTCTTCGAACGTCTTAGGTTTTATTGCTTCTTCAACTATGGTTGTATTGGTATATTTGGGATTTGGCCTTCGTGATCTTGTTGACCTATGGGGTTGAGATTGTGGAGTTGATTCTTCCATTTCATTAGGCCCACTTTATTCATTTAGTTGTTGATATATGCTAGTTTGCCAAGGATTTTTAGTTACTCTCTGTTCGACACCATCATCATTTGGATCTCTGGATTCATCTAAACTTAGTTGGAATTGAATAGTATGCTCCCCCATCTTTTGTTGTATCTTGTCTCCAAATTCTCTTGAGTCTGGCAACACCTCTTTCTTTAAGAACCACCAAGAAGATGTTTCATCGAATACCACATCTCGTGAAGTGTAGCATCTTCGACTCGTTGGATCACAACATTTCCACCCTTTTCTCTGGCTATCGTATCCCTCAAATATACATCTAACAAATTTCTTGTCAAATTTGTTTCGTAAATGATTAGAAACAAATACATAACATACACAACAAAATACTCGAAAGTAGCTAACTATAGGTTTCATGTTCCACAGTCTCTCAAAGGGTGAAACAAATTCTAACATTTGTTGAGGAAGTCTATTGCCAATTGTTGAGAAAAATTTAGAATACATAACTCTAAATTTACTAATATTTGATCCAAATAAGTAAACAAACTACTTGTATTATACTAACAATAAAAGACATTATAACACATTTCAAAGACAACTTACAAATTGAAGAGGAATATAAGCACTCAAATGCTGAAACAAATTCTAACCTTGGTTGAGGAAGTCTGTTGCCAATTGTTGAGAAAAATTTAGAATGCACAACTCTAATTTTACTAATATTTGATCCAAAAAAGTAAACAAACTAGTTGTATTATACCCACAATAAAAGACATTATAACACATTTCAAAGGCAACTCATAAATTGAAGAGAAATACAAGCACTCAAAGAGAAATCTCTCAACTCACATTCAAGCTAATAATACAAAGACTTATTTGTTTTTGATGTGATGATTAAACCAAATGCAAGATAGACTATTTATAGTTCTCAACATGCAATTTACACCACACAAATATAAAACTAAGAAATAAGTCTAGCCACAAAAATATTATCTACACATTTCTCTTTTCTACAACCTTCAAACACCATATTTATTCATCATTCAACCACTTTATTTATTCATCTTTCAACCACCTTATTTATTTATCTTTGAACCCCTCTATTTATTTTTCTACATCCTTCAATCACTTCATTTATTATGTTGGTGTTGATTTTCAACAGCATAATCTAATTCTAAAATTTTGGGCAAAAAATGATTCAAGAGAAGGGTTTTTGTTTTCTTTTTCTATTTTAATCATATTTTTCTCTATCTCTCTTTGTATGTATATATGCGAGAACATGATATGCAATGAATTTTCTATAAGTAACATGTGACTTCAATTCAAAATGCTAACTTTATAAAGTCCTTTCTTGATGTAGTTCACCTTGTTATAGTCAATTTGATATAAGAGTGATATCACATTTTTTGACACAACTTTAGATTTACACTCCAAGATCACTACATGATAAATAGTACTAATATCTCTAGTATTTTCAAAGTTGTTATGAATTCACATATAAACTTTGTTCGATCCACTAGGACATCTCATTTGCATATTTTTTTTGTCTAATTCACTTAAATACACCTATATTGATTAGGCTTGTTATAAACGTTTAAAGATTTCATGCATGTCTCATTTGAAATTATTAAATAAAACACATCTTAGTGATATCAATTTATTAAAGTCTAATAAGTCAATGAATTTCCTCTAACATAATTTCAATCCAAAATGTTAATTTTATTTAGAAAAATAATTTAAACACTTATATTTTTTTTAAAATTGTCTAATATTTTTAAATGTTCGACCCTTAGGTTACTTTTATACTAATAATATAGACTTAAAAATCAATATTTGAATACGGGGAGGAAAAACCGTTCAATTGCATTAATAATCATTCAACGATCATATTAATGTATTAATTGGCAATCAAATGTTATTTAACATCCAATGAAAAATGTTTGGATTAATTGGTTCGTATCTAATTAATTTACAAAATTTATACTGCCAAAAGTATTTTATTGATTTATAGTCAATTTTTAATTTATCAATTAAGTATCATCATTTTAAATATGTAAATAAACAATTTTAAAATTCTCAAAAAAGAGACCATGAACTCAAATAATTAATGGACAAATAAACAAAATAAATCCCTTTCAAAACAATTAATGGCCAAAATCACATTTCATCAAAGAAAATAACCCATTTTTCCGACATAATTTGCATACATAAATATATTCAATAACGAATAAATTTTGACTTAGAAATAATAGCTTATTGATGAGCAATCCTTCTGGTTTTACTTATAAAACAATAAAATTATTATTTAGAATTAAAAAACCCAATAAAACTATTCTCCAACATTCAAAAGAAAAAAACAAACAAACAAACAAACAAACATATAAAGAAAACAATAAACATGCTAAAAAAAAACACACAGCAAAAAAATCGACAAAATTTACCGATATTTGGTTGATAAACTTCAGAATTATACGCGTAAATTAGAAGAGCAGGAAACAAATAAAAAACATGCAAAAGGAGGCAGCAGAACAGAACAAGAAGAAGAACAAGTTCCACATATTGTTTATCTTCAATTGTTGACCACTCATAGAATAGGACAACGTACCAATTCTCACGCGGTACTGATGACTACTGAGGCATTGAAAATAAACAGCAACGGGGTTGGATTTGGGAGTGACATACGATACGGGACCCACTGATGGCTATATAAGTATGCTATTATGACTTTAAATATGAAATAAAATTTTAAGATAACTATTAAAAAATATTTTATAAAAATAAAAATTTAAAATATATTAAATTTATATAATGCAAAAAGAAGGTTACATTAGAGAGATAGATATACTTGATTCAATAGGGACTTGTAATTTGGATAGTCCTCTAGATAATTCCATGCGAACATTACTAAGGAAACGACTTGGGAAATTTTTTCAAAGTGTCATGTTGTGTTAGCTGAAATTCAGGGATTTTATATTTTTAGTGGTAAAAATAATCATATTACCTCTATTAAAAATGTACCATCTATCTCATATGATATAAATTTAATATTTTTAAATTTTTGATATGTTTTTTTTTATAATTAATACACTTCTAACATCTCAACTAATAGTTAATATATTTATTTTTGCATGTTTTTTACATATTTAATGTATTTTTTTTAACATATTTAGTATTCTACTGGTATCATTTATCCAAAATTTTATATATAGCACTATTGAATGAATTATGTGACTTATTAAAATAGATGCAAAGTATGATATCTTGTTCTAAATTATATCTTATTTTATTATAAGCTTAATGAATATAAATTTAAATATATAATGTATCATTTATCTTATTAAATTTATATTATAAATTATTATTTATCAAATTTTTATCAGTTTTATGTTCTTATTTGTCAGGTATCGGTAAGTTAAAATATTTAAATTAATATCATTTTATTATTATTTTATTTTATTAAAAATTAATTTAGATAATATAAGATGAATTTTAAAAATTGATAAATTATTTTATTAATATTTCATCGTAACATGACATTTGATACTTGATATTTTAAGATAATTGTATATGTAGTTTAATTAAAATGAGTTTTTTTCATTTAATAAATTACAAACATAGATTAGACATTATCTATACATTGGGCCCATAATGGAACCACCTGTTAATAATTATTGTAGGAGAGGTGTTGCTCTTCAAGTCATCACATTTATTCATCGTTCGGAAGATCTTTTGGTTTGGTATGTCGGTTCAATGACGTGTAATTTTTATTTTTTTTTAAAACATGACTATGCTATAATATGTTAAAATAACACTCTATATAGTTATCAAGAAAAATAACATTATTCCATCAATAACCATAAATAATTCTTTATATGATAGATATGTTGCTTACCTAATCAATAACACTTTTATGTATTTTTAATCTACAAATAATACATAAATATATTACTTTCATTTTATTACAAAGCTTCTTAAGTCATTTTGACTAATAGACCAATGCAGTCCAAATTCAAATTATATAAATATTGTTAATCAATAATTCCGTAATTCTAATCAACAACAACAAAAATCACAAGTTACATTGAGATGTTTTTTCTTCCCAAAATATAGAATTTCATTAAAGAAATACAAAGAAAACAACACAAAAGCCATAAAACAAGTTCAAATTACAATGACTCAAAAACATTAACATAAAAAAAATTGATAGTTTTAAATACATATAAAGATGAACTAAATTATTCAAAACACTTAACTAATTAACAAATTAATAATTACAACCAAAACTAAAAAATCTTAAACAAAAGTTATTTACTAAGTTATGTAGCTCGAACTACTAAAGTGAAACAAAATCTCTTAAGAGTATAAACCAATAACAATAAGTAGAGATGAGAACCAAGCAACACAACAACACAATAAAAAAGAAAAACAAATAAAATAGTGAAAAAATAATCTACAACTGTACTTAAAATACTAAAAAAAAACTAGACAAACTGTCTAGATAAAGATAAATCAGTAACAAACAACAAGATCAACAGAGATCAACAAAGTAATCAAATACAAAGATAATAAGCCAAATCAAGCCTATATGGTTAGGTCATTAATTGTATTTTTCATTCCATTGTTTCTAATGATCTCTTCCTCGCTAGTCATATGCATATTTTGTAAAGACATAATTAATCCCCTTGAATACTCTTTAAATAAACCACATCACCATCACTTTGCCTCATCCTTTTTCCAACCTTAGAAATCTTAGAATTACCAACATTCTTCCTTCTTCGTGAACTAGAAATTACAATTTCCTTTCCACAACCAGTAGGTCTTCCTACCCTCATTCTTTTCTTAGTATTACCACCAGAGCCAAACATAAATCTTTAAGTATTTTTCTTCTTCAATCCTCTATCATTAACCTGAATGTAAACTTTTATATTCATACCAAATCTTAACCACTCCTCATAGTAAACATTCTTACCTCCAAAAACAATATTATTACCATCAACGTGCTCACAAAATCTAAATGTGTTAATTTTTCACAATAGTAATAGAACTTCGGGAGTCTCTTATACTTAAACTCCACTAATACATTCACACATTGATTAGGAATTCAAACACCACTCATGAGAGATTTTGAAACATCAATCCTAACACATAGAACCTATAAAACCTACAATCCTTCATACAACAGTTTTTACTCTACAATTCAAAGGTAAATCAGGGACTTATATCCAAATGATAGTAGAATCAAACAACAAGTTAGAAGGAGATATAACTGAGTTCAATTTCTAGAAAATCATGAGACTGTTATCAAAACCCTAAGGTGATTTCTTAGGCACCACCTCCAGGTCAACAACATCCTCAAAGTAGAACACAAATGTACTACGATTAATCTTCTTAATATCCAAACCTCTAGCCTTGAAAATTATTTGTGCAGCAAGCACAAAATAAGAAAAACCTTGTTCTTGCTCAATTAGGTCACCAACATCTATTGTAAGATCAAACAAATCAACACGATTTTGGATATCTTTAATGAGATTACGTTATAAAATAGAGAAGCAATTTTCAAAGAAACAACACAAGAAGTAAGGAAATCAATAAACTAGTGAAACGAATCAACAAAGAAATTGATGAAGAAACTACGAATCAGCAAAGAAATTGATGAAGAAACTAATCAAACCAGAGCACCAAATGGTAATCAGCAAACTAGAGAAACAAATAATCGAACCTATGAATGAACAAAACCGTGAACCAGTTAAATTGAGAAGCAAAATCGAGAGTGACAACCAACGAAGAGAATTTTGAAATCGAGAACGAGAACCAACAAAAATAATTGCACAATCGAGAACGACAACCAATGAACAAATGAGAGCAACATAACACCAAAAAAACAAAAGCATCGATGAACATAAGGACCATAGGAATGGCGAACCAATACGCTAGATAACCAATAGCACGAGAAGATCATTGAAAATGGTGACATAAAATTATCTAGCACTCATGAAATCTTAAAGAGGAAGGAAATTCCACGATAATAACATTTCTCTAAATCAGAAAGCACAATTGCATGTATATTTTGTTAAGTTATATTCACATATATGTTGTGTGGTTTTCAAAGGATAATATATCATCACAATAAATTATTCTTATCATAAGAATATTTCATTAATAATAATTTTATTTAATAATAATGATAATAAAATGTAATTAGTAATATGAATAAAATAAATATTTTATATATTTTTATTATTATGATAATAATAATAATTATTGTAGTAGTATTATTATATTTTTTTAAATAAATATGACACTTTTATACAAAATTTAATGGCAAGATTAACCTAATTAAATTTAAGTTTTTAATAAATGAATGTACTCTAATTTAGAATGTCTTTTTAATTACTAACAAACAAGTCGGTGTACCTACAGTTTGAAGCCAGCTGTAAGGCTAGTATCACTTGCCCAACTGCTTCACGCGAAAATTGAATGAAGGTTAGGAAACATGACTCGGAAAAAAACGTGGTAGAATACACTAATTTCATTGACATTAGATAGTGTAATTTTAAAAAGTTAGTAAATTTAATTAAATTATTATAAAAAATTTAAAATTAATAAAATTAATATGTAATTGTATCATTATATGTATTAGATAATTGATATGAGCGTAATTTCATAAATTTATTATATGAATTAGGTGATAGGTATATCAATAATTTTTTAAAATTTAATATATTTAAATTAAAAATTTCAAATTAAATTATTAATTTCTAAAAATAACATAATATTGATATCTTCCCTATGAATCTCAGACTCAGAGTACGTACGTGTGAACAAATAATTTTAGTAATCTTCTTAAATTAAAAAAAGCAATTGATCAAATTTACCATATTTAAATTAATTAAATTAAAATATTTATTAATAGGATTAAATTTATATTAAAAAATATATAATTGATTTGTATTTAAATTATTCATCATCGATGTATTTTATAATATATTATAATCTGATTTGTATGAAATTATTATTAAATTATAAATAAATATATAATTTATTTTCTAATTTATTATATTTAATATTATACATATTATATTTATATTAAATTATTATTATTGTCTAAAAATAAAAATAAATATTAAATTTTTATAATAATTTAAGAATTATTCGAACATACTTTATATTCTTTTGATTTTTTAGTTAAAATTATAAATAATAAATTTTAATAGAAATATAAAAATTTAAAATATAATAATAATTTTATTTGATTTGATCAAAAAAATTTAATATTCTCATATTCAGATTGGTTACCTGATTCGGATAGACAATATTCTAATGCTCAAACTTAGTAAATAAAATTAAGATAAAAAAATAAAAAATAAATTAAACAATAAAATTAAAATTTATGATAAAATAATAATATAGGACACGCTCAAACAAATATATATAAATAGTTATATTATTCATATATTCATAATTCATAATTCATAATAAAATGTTAAAACTTTTATATGTAAACCAAAATTTATGTTGTTTAGAGACGGGCATACATTTTGGTAACAAATTAAAATATATTTAAAAAATATTCCATAAAATTTTCCTTTAAAATTATTTATTATTTTCAAAATAATTGAAAATATTAAAAATAATATATTTATAATTATAAAAATAATATTTTTTATATTTAATTAAATTATTTAGCTTAAATTACGATCATTTACACATATTTAGTATTAAATAACATTCATTTAAATCTTATTTAATTTTATTTAGATATTATTTTTATTATTATAAATTTAAAAAAATATTTTTTGTAATTTTTTAAAATAATTTTGATGTAGTAATCAATCAATAAAATACAGGATATTTGTGTTCTTCTTCTAATTAACATTTCTTTTATTAAACTCGTGATAAATAACAGTTTTGTTCTACTCATTATTTTTTACTTTTAAAAAATTTAGTTTCAAAATAAAATTAATCTAAATTAAATATTATAGGTAAAAACTAACCACATACTAATCGTATAAGAATTAAATTAACCGGTTAAATATTTTGTTTTATATTTTATGATTTATTAAAAAATATTTTTAAATTTATTTAGAGATTAAAATATATCATCACCTTAGTAGTTTATGACAAAGGCCTCTATATCCTTTTACATGTTTAAATTCAACTCCCATATATATATATATATATATTGTAACTTATAGATTGTAACTTTAATGCATATTCATAAATACAATGTATATATATTTTTATAATTAAAAAATATATTTTATTTTTTTAAAGATTAAAGATAAAATTAATTAAATAATTAAGATATATAAAAATAACGAGAAACATAATTTAACGTTATTTTAAAATAAAAATGAATAAAAAAATAAGAAAGACTTTACAAAGGAGTAATGATGTATAATATTAGCGAGGATATTTTTATATTTGATTTTATGATGAAAATATTGAGTGAAATTAATATAATAAATACAAATAAATGATTTATTTATGAAAAAAAAATTCCTTTCTTAAGAGCTCGTGGAGTTAGACTCATGACTCAGAAGTCAAAGGATTCAACTTCAATCACGTGAGATTCTAACAGGCTGGGTGTGGGGCCTTCTACGCGGAAGACGTTGAAGTATTATTCAGTCTATTTTTAAAAATAAAAAAAAAATGGGCTGGGCCTTTCAGTACCTTTCTATCAGTGTTTGCTTTTGCGAGGCTATCTTAAGGCCGTTGATTTTGAGACTAATGGCGTGATTTTTACACTTCCAGCTGTGACACTAAGGTGGGGGCTTAAAAAGTAGTAGTCAAAGAAAAAGACCCACGGTTCCACTTGCAGTTTTGAAACGTTTTTTGTTCTGTTTTTGTGTTAAACAGCTCGAGTTTCTCTGTCATGTTTTAAACGCTCCTATTTCAATTTTTTTAATAATTACCCGGAATTATTTCTATTATTCATTTCCAATACATATTTATATTAAAATAAGTTAATTATATTTTATTTTTAAAATATATAAAATAATTTTTAAAAATATTTATTTTATTATAATTATATTTATATTTATAAGGTATATATAAAAATAAATATATGTATAGTAATATATATATTTTTATAGTTATAATTATATATATAATGTATGAATAATAATATAATTATGTTTAAAATTTAAAATAATAAATTAAATATTTAAAATATTATTATAAGTTATTATTATTTATACTACTTTATTAAAATTATATCATAATGTATTTCTATTAAAAATCATTATACTAACATGTTATAGGATTTATGTCTTAATAAATATAAATAAAATTCAACTAATATGGGAAAAAGGAAATAGAAAAATAATAACAATAAAGCAGAGGGAATCGAGTATTTTTGTTAATAGTAATCGTTTCACACTAATTTAACACAATTTTAGATAATAAACATTAGTTTTGAGTATATTAATTTTTTCACTATTTTTATTTTTATATTTGTTTTAAAATATACTTAGTTTAAAATAAATAAAATTCAACTTAATTTTATTTAATTAAATTATTTAAAATATTGATATTATTTTTATTATGTAGTTATTTAATATATATTTTTAAGTAAATAGAACAATATAAATTAAAAATAATAATATAATTATTTAAAGTACTTTTTATTATATAATTATATATATAATATTAATATATATTTAATTATAATTGTTATATTTTTAAAATTTAATAATTATTAAATTACGATGAATTTTGAGAACTAATGTTAGTACAACTTTAAATCAAATAATACAAATCCCAACTCGTGTAACATCCGTGACAGCATGCAAATAACTTTACATTCCTTTTGTCTCCTCCATTTATTATTTTCATAAAATGCAAATCCGATTAATGCGTTGTATTTATATTATTAAATTAAATTATTTTTATTTTTATTCTTAAATTATAAAAATATTTTATTTATATTATTATGAAATTCATTAGTCCATTAAAAATAAAATAAAAATTATTATCAATTGTCTTAATCATCACTTTTTTAACAAATAACCATAAAATGACATTTTTGTTGCTTTGCTTCATAGATGGATTTGGTAAATGTGTCATATCGATATTTTTTTATTTTTTTAAGTTATCAAATGCTTTATATATGTATTAGGTGAAATTTAATGTACAGATATATTTCTGTATTGCTCTTATTTTTTGTTTTTTTATTTATGAAATTGAAATTTGGAGTCATGGACAATTGGGTTATCTTATAACGTGATTTGAATTGGATATTTCACCTTTTATCCTAAGTTGAATTTCACAACTAGTGTGTGTTATCAAAAAACAATGATTCAATTCCCCTTCCCCAATTATTATAATTTATAAAAACATGAATTTTCTTTAAGATTTGTTTGTCAGGTGTGGATACATAGGCGTCTTGATACATAGAAATTTGTCAAATAATTAGTGTTTTTTTCCTTTCTAAAAAACCTTAGAGGGAGTCACTCTTATTAGGTATCAATGTCATATCTTTACCTATACCATTAAATTACATACCAATGAAATAACAATGGTCTTTGTATGTAACAAGATTTCCATACAAACTATCACACAATTGATAATAGTTTGTTAAAGAATTGGCCAAGAAGAAGATTAATAGTGACTTTTATAATATTTTTGATTTTTTATTAAATTTTTAACAAATAAATAAACGAAAATTTGATATAATGACATAAATGAAACATTTTCATAATTTGATGTTAGAATTGAACAAAATTTAGTTTGATGTATAAATAATATAAACATAACAATTCGGTAGTATATAAATATAAATTTAGTGCAAATTCTTTTGTTTAGACCTAAGGGACAATTTAATTTCTTTATTTAGAAAATTTGACATACACATGTATGTATGTATATATATATAATTTTTGTGCAAGTTATTTTGTTTAGACTTCAGGGATATTTTAATTTATTTTTTTGAAATTTTGTTTATAAAAAAGGATCAAAAAATGACATTAAACTTTTACATCATTTTTTTTGTTAAATATAACGAAATATTACATGAGATATATGTTTTTTTTTTGTATTTTTTCATAGTCATATATTTAATACATTAATTTTTAATATAAAATAATCAATTTTTTAACAAATTATTTTGATAGAATTTAAATAAAAATTTTATTGTCTAATGTATTATTTTGTATATTAAATAATGAAATGTTTTTTTAAATTTTATTGAAAATTTTATTAAAGTTTTAAAGGAAAATTTTTATAATTTTTTTTTGAGTAATATTTGTATTTTGAGACATGTACATATTTTTTAAATTAAAGTATTAAATAATATATGATTTAAATAAAATAACATGATAACTTTATATATATATATATATATATATATTCTGATGATATAATTGGATTTTTTTAGGCGACGTACGATATAATTGGATTTTTAGTAAATTGTAAGTGATATTATGAATAAATTTGTTTCAAATCAATCCAATTCTTAAGTCCTTTTTTGACATTATAATTGTAGCCTATGTTATATAGTATATATAATTTTTTTTTTGTTTTTTGGCCTCCCCCGACCGATATTAGCCTATGTTGACCTAATTAAGAGAGAATTAAACTTTCTTATAAGTGTAATTCAATTACTCTTCCCAATTTTTATATAATTAATTATTCAAATCATTTTATTTTTAATCTTTTTTTAAAATATAATGTATTTTCTCTTCAATATAATTCATGATGCTTTATTTTTAAATGACTAGTTTATTTAACTAATTTTATTTTAAAGTTTATGAAAAAAAAATATTTTTTATATAATAATAATATATATATTATATTTTTAAATATATCAAAAAGAATATTTTTTTATGTTGTAATTAAAATATATTTATTACATAAAATAAAGTAAAAAATAAAATTTTGTTTATATGAAAAAACTTTACTATGGAATGACTATCACTTAATTAAGCATGAATATTAAAAGGACGTAACAACTATGAGTATAACATTATATAAGTAGTGTTATCATTAGGATATTTTTATGTTTAGGATTAGGTATACGATAAGAATATAGAAAAAAAATTAATATAATAAAAAAATTATGAAATTTTAATACTTAAATAATATTAAATAATATAGTAAAAACGTATGGCATTTTCCATGATTACACCCATCAATTTCAGTCTAACTTTGACAATTTTTTATGTTTCCATGAAAGCAATCACACGTGGACATCTGAGTCACACAAACTGCCTACGTTTCTTTAATAAAGAAGGCCAAATGAGTATTTTCACAAAATAACGAGGTTGGAATCTCTCAATTTATATTTGTAAAATGGAAAATGATTAAGAATACAATTCAACTAATTAATATTGTTTATATATTAAGTATTTAATAATTTTATACGATTTTATATAATAATTAAACTTATATCTATATCAATAATATTAATTTTTACTCATATTATATAACATTACTATTGTAAAATTAATCATCACATCTAATTAAATGTTTATTATTTAGAAGAAAAAAAAATCACATTGCGATTAATATGGAAAGAAAGAAAAATAATATATTACAATAATTGATAAAGTGTCAAATTATCCCTTTTATTTAGATAATAAGGATTCGCCTCTTTGTTTTTGTAGTACTTATAGATTTCATAATTTTTTGTCACGAAATTATTAATAACATTATATTTATTACATAATATTGATACATATCTATGTAATTTTTATGTAATTTTTATATAATGATGCATTTGATTATAAAATTATATTGTATTGTATATTATACAAATAATATAATTTTTTATAAATTTAATACAATCGGAAGAATTAATTTAAATCGTATAGTATAAATAACTTAATCTATCTGAATTTTTAATTATAACATTATATATTTTAATTTTTTTATTTCATCATAAATTGAAAATAATATTTTTTATTTTAAAATATAAAAAATAAATAAAATACTGATTTAATTAAATTTTATAATAAAAATTATTTTATTAAAATATTTATAAATAATTTTGTCAAATTATATTATACATTCTATTACCAAATAATATAGAGATTAAATGTATAAAATACAATATAATTATAATTAAATTATTCAATATGATGTACCCTTATATTGATAATTTATAAAAATTTCTCAAAATTTAGAATCTTTGCAAAGGTTTAAAAATTTAAATATTTTAATCGAGAGCAAAAATAGGACTTATAGGTCATGTTTGTTAGGTAATATTAATTTTTTTAAATATATATATTTTTGTACAATCATAAAATAAAATAATATTATAAAGAATTAAAATTATATGGTAACCTAAGTATTTAATACTAATCATTATTATGAATTTAAATAATAAATAATTTACTTGTTTGAAATTTTAATTCTAAAATTTTCTTTTAACTGTTATAAAAGTATTTTTTAATTATTTTTAAAATATAAAAAATAAATTAAATATTATACAAAATAATAATAATATAATTTAATATTATTTTACTTAATCAATAATAATAATATTAGGAAAATGTAAGAAATATATATTTTGAAATACCAATTCTCACGTTATAATATGAATTTCAATTAACGAGGGATATGATGCGCAGCTACTCACCCACTTTACATAAGCCAGTTTCCTGGAAATACCTTGTCTGCTCGTTTCGAGCTTCTCTCTATCTCCTATTATATCCCCATTTTGCCACAATGTTCATGCACCTTTAATTTCTAATCTCTCTCTCTCTCTCTCCACACCCACTTTTATATAAATTAAAACTCAATTCAATCCCTTCTCTTCCCCTCTCTCTTATAATTAACTATATAGCTACACATTCACTCGATCGACTATTTACCATAAAGCCCAAGATATCTAATTAATGGAAGCTACGAATAGGTGTTCTTCTTCACCTTCTTCGTCAGAAGACTCTTCTTCTTCAGATTCAACACCCATAAACAACAATGGCTTTAAAAAGTCTGAGAGAATCAAAGGTCCATGGAGTGCTGAAGAAGATCGTATTTTGACTCGACTTGTTGACCGTTACGGACCCAGAAATTGGTCTTTGATTAGCCGTAATATTAAGGGTCGATCCGGTAAATCTTGTCGTCTCAGGTGGTGTAACCAACTCAGTCCAAATGTCGAACACCGTCCTTTTTCGCCTGAAGAGGACGATACTATCTTGGCCGCTCATGCTCGTTACGGTAATAGATGGGCTACCATTGCTCGTTTGCTTCCTGGACGGACTGATAACGCGGTTAAGAATCATTGGAACTCGACTTTAAAGAGAAGGGTCAGAGAACATCAAACGATGATGGAGGATACTAGTACTTCTCGTCAAAACCAACAGAATACTTCTGGTGGTAATAGATCCGTACGGTCTTTCGATGATGATCCTTTGACCGCGTTGACTTTGGCACCGCCGGGGATTGGTATTTCTGATGGTAGAGCAATGGTGGAGGATCGACAGACGGAAAGTTCGCCGGCTGGGTTTTGGGATGTGATGAGGAATGTGATTGCTAGAGAAGTTAAAGAGTATGTGAATTCGACTTTTTCTGAAACTTCGGGGTTTCAATAGTGTTTTAAGTTGTTATTAATTGATAACAGAATCTGAAGTGTTTGATTTCTAAATGAGACTCTATGTTTATTATCCTGCTCTTCATCTTAGTGTTCGAATTAAATTTGTGTTAATATATATATATATATATATATTTCGATGAAATTCTTTGCGGGAGAAACAAAAAAAAAAAAAAAATTAGAAAAAACAAAACAGTGGTAGATTGAAATAGAATATTCATGAAAAAGCAAAATTTACTCCGACTGATCTTTTACTTCCAGCCTGGCAACAACGATGAAATATCAATTAATACAGAAGGTGAAATTAACCGGAATAATTATTCTTATATATATTATATATATATATATATATATATATATATATGTAAATGTAAATTTATACTGTTAAATCATAAATGTAAGAATTAATTATTTTTGTTGGAAGCTTCACAATAACAAGCATGATTTTTGACATTTTATCTAATTATTAAATGTTTAAAACTTTACAAATGCAGTGCGTGCTATGTCTTTGGGACCACTTAAAACAGATTATTAAGTGATTAACTAATTGAATATATATATATATATATTTGTTATGTCAAAATTGAAAGGACTAACAACAAAAAATTTGAGACCATTTGCTGCTCTGCCGCTGCTGCTGTTTTTTTTTTAATGCTTGTGTTATTAAATCATATTTTTGAGTTTTGACGAATATTATTCAGATTCAACTTTTAACTTATTTATGAAAATATTATCATATATTAAACAAAATATATAATATTTTAATTTTAAAATTGTGTAAATATAGTAAAATTTATTATTTATAGTTATGCATTCTTGAAAACTTATTAAATTATTATATAAATCTAAAATTTATATTATATTGTTTAATTTATAATAATAATTTAATGTTATTACAATATGAATAATATTTAAATATTTTTCTAAAAAAATATATATAATATAATATATTATAAAATAAAATATATATTTATTTATAATGTTAATAATAATTCAAATCGAATCGAATTGTATCAAATTAAAAATTCTTCGAATCAAAATTCGAAGCGAATCTAAATGAATTATATATTTTCAAATCCAAATATTATACTAGTATAAAATTTGTCAATCCAATTATTTGTTCACCCCTAATTGTATGATCAAAGTAGAGATATTTTATTAATTGATCTATCTATTGAAATTACTTAAATTATTAAAATTATAAGTATAAATTAAATTAAGATGTCTTATTAATTCATGATATAATTTATCAATTTTACGAACATATTCAATATTTTATGATAAATTGTGACGAGTAATATTATAAACATTTGGGTATTTCATTTATTTAAAACGAGCCTAATTACTTAAGTAAAAATGAAAAAAATAGACATAATTATATATTATAAAGCATAAACTTATTAGAGATAAATTTAAATAAGATAAAATAACTTTAAAGTATAAATCTATCGATAATACTAAATAGAAAAATGAAATAACTCACTTTATTTTTATTTCTCAACCGAGAATCATAGAGTTATTCATGAGGAATAATTAAAGTTGAAGACTTGAATTAATAGATAGAAGAAAGGTTTTAGAGGAAGATTATAGTTACCCGATTAAGAAAGAAGAAACAAATTAAGTAGTGAAAGTAGAAAACAGCATATAATATTGTCATTAACTCGTCCGAATTATAAAAAAATTGGCCATCTAGTTAGGGCCCTCTAATTATGAAAGGGAAGTGTTGCTAGCTTCAAATCAGGGGAAAGCACCCAAAAAAAAAAAAAAAGTCTCACTTTACACCAATACTTGTTGGATTTTATGTCACCTGCTTCGTGCAAGCATTTATGTAATTTTATTATGTGCCTAATCTATTATTTAATCAATCCCGTGCTTTTTCTTTCGGAAAAGCCTACGTACACTACCATGATTTAACAAACGTGGCCAAATCTTGTTTAATTACTCTCATTTCTTAAGAAAATAATAAAATTAATACTTTTAAAATTATAAGCATAAAAATAATATTTTTTTATATCTATATTATATATTTTTACTATTAAAAATATTTTGATATATTATTTTATTTTTAATACCATTTAATCAAAAATTGTTTAAATTTAATTGTTAGTTAGATTCTTTCAATGTTAAAATTGTATAATTTAATTCTGTTTAATATTATTTAATATTATTTTTATTATTATAAATTTTAAAATTATTATTTATTTTCATTTTTTTAAAGTTACTATTGATAGTGCGGAATGATTAATTGATGCATAAAGTTACCATTTTCTTTTCATCAAACCATAAGTACCGACGAATTTTATATAAACGAGTAATTTTAGAAATTAATGACATAAAGTTTATTTTGATATGTAAAAATATATTTGTTTAATATAATTATTATTTTAAAAAATAATTAAATTTTTATTATTCAGTAAAGGGTACATTTATTAATCTATAATGAAGCTTAATTAAAATTAGAATAAAAAGGAACAAAAAAAATCATTTTTTGTGTGTTAATTAAAGATTAAAATAAATAAAAATAAAAATATTAATTTGTTTAAAATATTATTTTTAAAAATAATAATAAAATAAAATAATAAAAAAACAAAGATAGTTTTGGAATTACATGTCCTTATTGGTACCAACTTCATAGAATATGTGTACTTAAATGGGCCCATACTCACTAGGAGTTTACAATCTCACTCATTAGGGGTATACAAGTAGATATCCTGAGATATTTTGTGTCATCCGTTGAACTAGTCGCGATACAAATAAGTAATAATAAGATGAATGAATCTTATTCCATTTTTATGATATTTTTAAAAAATAAAAAGAGAATATGAATGATTTTATTTCTTCTTCTCATTATCTTCTGTTATAACTAAACGCCTAAATAAATGTCGGTTTGAAATTATGCGGTTCATTTTGTGGTGTATGTTGTTGAGCATTGAAATCAAAATTACTTTGTAATCCCATTTTACATATTGGTTCCATTTTTGATGATTCATAAGTGTTGGGTTATTTCGATCCATCACCTTATAACACAAGACACATTCGAATTATCAAGTGAACAACGCTATAATTTTTATGTTTGTGTCCAATCATTTAAATATGAATTACCAACATAAGTTATCCAGTATCTTGGATTGTCTGTCTCATGATAAGTTATAGTCTTCTTAATTGTTAGGAAAAATTACCGGGTCGAAGCTAAAACACAACTAAAGTGAAATTGAGAATAATGAAAATAAAATGAATACAAACATTTTACGTGGAAAACACCATGAATAAATTGGGATAAAAAAAATCACGCGTAAGTGTAGGAGGATTTCACTATTGTAAAATATGGATTACAACATCTTCTCTTTAGTTACAATGAGATGACAATTTTAATCTCTATTGTAATAGGAGAAATAACTCTTTCACAAAATAGAGAAAATATTACGTATAAAGAAGGAACAAAATTTTCCTTTCTAAATAGTAACTCACAAGATAACTCTCACAAAAACTTTTAGTATCTTTATTATGGATGATTTTTAATTAATTTGCTCTTATATTTGGCACAAATGAAACAAGCTATTTATAGGCAACATCTTTGAAGAACTTGTGGTAGCAAAGACTCTATGTTCATCTCCACATTGAATGAACAAGAAATTAGTGCTCCATATTGAATGAACAAGAAATTAATGCTTCATATTGAATGCACAAGAAATTAGTGCTCCAATAACATCTTTAATTAAATACCTTCCATATTTCCTAGTTCATCCATTAGCAAAACATAACATTAAATCAATTAAGTGACTTTACCACTAAACAAGGTCATCAATTATCACATTAATCATATCAGTTTCTTTCTCTGTTTGGGAAAGAAATCATTCTTAATGTTGTGGTTTGTTCTATGCTTAATTATGCAATGTAGTGTTTCCTTCTACCAATAAGATTGTGTTAAGATATTGTTAGAGCTATGTAGCGATTTTAATGGGGGGATTACTAAGAATTTTAGGAAGATCCTTTGCCTCTCTTGGAAAAATTTGTGTGGTCGATAAGTTGATGGAAGGCCAGAGTTCGTAGATCTACAAGCTTCTAATTTGGTTTTGTTGGCTAAACAATGTTGAAGGTTAATTAAATTCCAAAATTGCTTATTTTTTGTTGCAAAGTTATGAGCTATTTCTTCTTAAGCTTGTCGGGGGATCTTAAGGGATCGGGCTATTATGTTGGCAACATCACATTTGAAGATTACTTTTGATATTGGTGTGTATACTTGGGATGATCCTTGTATTCTCACCCCCTTGAGTTTTTTGTTATTTCTCCAAAGTATGGTCGTGCCCCTTTTGTTAGGACTTATTGATTTTAATACTATGACTTGAAATGTTAATCTTATGTGTGATATGTTTAATCTCATAGAGGCAAACATTATCTTAAACATGCATTTTAAGCCTAGTTGCATGGATTATGGTTTGGCATCATTCTTCACATAGGATCTATAATGTTCATTCTAGTTATTTTTGTGTTGGGTGATCATGCCCATGAGATAGTTCAAGCACATCTTACTTTACATCTCTATAGGTATTTATGGAAACTTATAATACAATCTAAGTTTAAACATTTTCTTTTACGCTATATGCATGACATTTTATTAGTTTTAGATGCCTTACATTGGAGATGTTGTATGGTTTATGCTTAGTTTACCTTGTATTCCTTAGAATGAAAGACTATTAGCCATTTTTTATTGGATTTTTTGAATGTTAACTTAGTTTGAGCTAATATCTTATCTTCTATTGACATTCTTAATTTAAATGCATATTCTTTTGCTTTGAACTTACGTGCTATTTTTGATTGGGTGGGAAACGAATTGAAGGAGATAATCTCATTACTGTTTTGGCAAACAATCTCTAAAATATTTGGACAACTCATAATACTTTAGTGTTTAATAATGTAACTTTTGATCATACATTGTATATTGTTTTATAAAACTTGATTTCCAAAAATATGTGTGATTATGGTTAATAATAACTAGCTTTTTACTAGATTATTTGTTAATAGTGTGGCTATTTTGATTTTATGGATTTTGTTTTATCTCTATGTAATTGTATTGTTTCACATTATATAGATTTTAAATAAAGACATTAACTTATGGATTGATAAAAAAGTATCAAATTAGTTTCCAAAAGAGTTTTCAAAAAAACTTTATCCCAATTTTTGTATTAAATCAACTTTAAATATCATTTGTATTAAGTTATTAATTAGTAGTGTTTTAGATTAGAAGTAACATTATTTTGTAGTATTTTAAAAAAAAATATTTAATTAAGAATAAAGTATATTATTTTAATAATTTTTTATTAAAATATTACTTTTCTATAAAATGATTAAAACTCAATTAAACATGAGTTTTTAATATGGATAAATGCTAAATTTAATTTAAAAATATTTAATAAAAAAATCAAGAATAATAATATTGTAATAAAAAAAATTTAAATATATATTTTTATTTTTTAAAAACTAAAAAGTAATAGAATAAAATCATAAAATATTAAATAAATATTTTGTAAATTTTTTCATATAAATTATCACTTTACCATTATCAAATATTTGTATTTAAATAGTGTATTATTCACTTTATAAAATATAACATTAATATAATATATTTTATCTTTAATTTATCAATTTTTTCAAAACTAAAAAACTAAACAATATAAATTATAATATAAAAGTATAAATGATACAATTAAGTGTTCTAATATGGTGAACCACTATTACATTTTTTTTATCTTTAATAAACAATCTTATCTTTTAATTGAACCCATTAATCTCCAACTTTTTCTGACCAAATCAAATCGGTAAATATATTTTCAAATGTATTAATAATCATTTGATTATGCCATTAGAACAATAAAATTAATAACCATCTAGATCATGAGTTTGTAAAGAGTACCAATCTTGGTCTTGGTATATATATACAGGCATTAAATATCTATATTATAACATGGTTTAAAAAGGAAAATCTTTTATTTAATTATTATATTTTGTAAATCACAGTGCCACTTAAACATGGAAACATCATCAGTATACGTTGTTCTATTGTATACATAACATATCAAACAAGAAATAAACTCACATATATATTCTTACAAATTTATTCTCACCATATATATAATTTAACAGAGTACCTATCAATTGAAGGAAAATTATGAATGTTTTTATTCACTTAAACTAAACTGTAACGTACACACCGCACGGCACTACAACACAGGGGCTAGAAATTGAGCAGCCAGCTTCGATTAGAGGAAAAATGATTACTTAAAAAGAGGCCATGGAACAGCAAAGAACTTCATGAGCCCAGATTTGCAATGATTTCCATTATCCCCTTTGCTAGCAAAGTAATAAGGCCTCCATTGGTTCAATACCACCTCAAATCCCTTTCCATCTCCTTCATTTTGATTTGCCAACATCTTTGCATTTCTCCAGTCGCAAGTTATGTAACTCCACAGAGTTGGCAACAAATAAATCGTGTAATCGCTTGCTGGACTATACTTGAAAACTGCAATTCATTTTGTACAAAGGTTAATATAATACAGTTACTAAATTAATTTTCAATAGATTATGACTTGACTTCTTCTTTCTTCTACTTCTTTTTTTTTAATACCAAATATTTTAGAGTTATCTATATTATAATTGTGTTTTTCATTTGTCATCTTTTTGTAAGTAACATGTAATGTTTTTAAGAGAAGACCATTAGTATTTTTTTTTTAAAAAAAAATTACCATTTCAAATTATGATGAGTTCATACAGTCACTCAAACTTATAAAGTCCATGAATAATAAAAAAACGTTACATATAACCACCCCCCCATTAATATCATCATTAACCAAACAGGCACCTTGTTATACTCTTAACACAAATGACAATAAAATAAGAAATTAAGGAGCTTATAATAGAAGTTAACAAGATATGAGGTTATACTAACCCAGTTTGTCATTTATATAAAAGGGACTATTGTTGATAGCCCAATCAGTGTAGTTATAGCCCAAATGCCAACCCTCAGAGCCTCCAACGACGACGGTCCTTGCTTGACACACTGCCAATAGAGATGCAGTCATGAGGAGGATGAACCCTTTGGCAGCGTAACTGAGAGCCATCTTAATTTTTTTTTTTGTTAATCAATTAATTAATTAAGCAGAACATGAAATTAAGATGGTAAGGGATACAAACTGAAACGTGTATTTATATGCAATCATGTTAGGCCACTTTGAATTCGTAAAAGATCAGAACCAATTTCTTCTAATTTTGGTAGTAAAATATATTAGGCGTTTTGGGTCAATTGAATTTAGCGTTGTCATGATGGAAGGGAAATTTCCACAACGTTATAGTTAATAAATTCCTTTCTCACTCAACATTTAGAGATGTATTTTACTTTGCTATAGTATCTCCTTACTAAAGAAAGCTGTGTGAAAAGGTTATATAACAAGAAAGTATGGTCAAAATGAAATAAAAAAAAATTTGACTTGGCGATTATGTTTGTCAAAAATTAGGCTATAATCCATTTGTATTTTCATAGTTGAGATTATGATTAAAGTGGCATTAGGGTCAGATGAAAACAACCGAATGGGGGTAGTTGATGTCAACTAAATATGACGGTTCAACTTAGTACCACCGATGCATGTCTCTTCTTTGTGTCTCATTTTGGTATCTCAATATACATAACACATTTTATGTGTAGTCATGTTATTCACTAGATACATGTAATTTTTTTTTAAAATAATTATATTATTTATGTGTTTTGTTTAATTATTAAGATTTAAAATCTAAATATTACAAATTGGATAATTAGCAGCGTTTATATACATTTATGGGCGGATTAAAATTTATCCGTTATTAATTCTATGATTTTGATTAGGTTTCATTTCGAATAAATCGTTGATATTTATCCTCAAAGACTGACTTATCAGTTGTAAGCCGGAATAATATATAGTTACATTTTTGGTTATATTACCAAACATAATATATATGGCATTTAAAAGAAAATACATTTTTTATTTTTTATTTGGATATGTGAGTAAATAAATATTATGATAATATAAACTCTTAAAAGCAACCTATCTCAAAAATACCCACAAATTATTAAATCTTATTCTTCAAATATATTTTGATAAATTAATATCATTAAATAATTAGGTATTATAATTTTATTTTATTTTTTAATCCAAAATTGTTACATGCACAAATTTTGAACAATAATCAAAAGATACGATATTGTTCACCACCTAAGTAGCACACACACAAAAGATGGGCTACGACATTATTACTACGATATCAAAATGACAACTCATCCAGTGATTTCTATAAAAGCTTGAAGGATGCAAAGAAATAAATCTCATCCTTGGTCAAATGCAAAGATTGAAAAACTATATCAGTGGTTTGCAAAGGACTAAAGTGTGATTCAATTTCAAATTCATGGTAGCAAGTAGCAACATTTAAAGCATTCAGTTTCATATTATTTAAGTTCTTTTGATACTAAACTTCACTCAATTAAATTTCATTTAAAATTATTAAAAAAAAATTATATACTTTTAAAATACCACTAAATGACTAAATTTTATGCTTTAATGGTTATACTAAATTAGTTAGAAATAGGAATGGTTGTCGGACGGACGGAAATAATTATAATTAATTATATTTTTTTTATTAATTTTAAGTATATTTTATTAATAATTATTGGTTTAAATATATTTTATTAATAACTATTGGTTACGAACGAGTAGTAATTTTTCTACCGTTTAACTACAGATCTTATTTTTTAATATTTATTTTAAAATATATTTAATTTTAAAAAATTAAATATTAAAATATTACTTAATTTATTATATTATTTAAAATATTAGACAATAATTTTTATTCTTTAATCATTTAGCATACATTTATAAGTAAAATAAAAATAAAAATAAATAAATTTATTTAATTATCTAAAATATTTGTGTTTTATTAGTAAAAATATATTTTTATATAATTATATATATAGATAAAATAATAATATTAATATATGTTTGTTTTTGATTAATTATAGTTTCGATATTTAAATAACTATTTATGTTTATTTTTAAAAAAATATCAAATTTTTATAAATAATTACAATTTCAATCCACACAATAAGCTGTTTAGTGAGTTTTTGATTAGGTGATTGATTCCGAAACTTCATAATAACACCAGACATGAGGTTGTTGTCGATCGTTGTCGACTCATTAAGGGAAAAAATGTTTTTAATGCTTCTGTCGTTACGCGTAGCATAACAATCGCATTTACATACATACCAGTGACCCGACCCTGCTTTAAAGCCATTAAGATTCCACGGTGGAATTCCCACCGATATTTTTGTGATTTTGTGACGTAAATATTGTTCACATCTGATTCTGAAGTACTCATTAAATATAAACAATTTGTTCTAAAACATGATTAAAAAAAATAAATTCACATTAATTGCTTTACTGAATGGTGAGAAAATGTTATTTATATAAAAAATATATAATATATTAATTAAAATAATATTTATATGTATAATGTAACTTAACTTTTTTTAGTGTTATTTTTTTGATTAAACAATAATATTACTATCAATCGATCAATAGATGTTAAAGTCCCACATCGACTGGGGATCGCGCCCACGCTGCGCATATAAACAAGGACAGTCCTCCATCTTACAACCTGGGTTTTGAGATGGAGTTAGGCCCAAATTTAACATGGTATCAGAGCAAGGTTACCCGGTCGGTGCAGTTGTTTCGCCACTGGTGAGTGATGCATTCCGCCACTTGGGTTCCATAAGCTCAACATCCCCGTCGGTCTCAAGGGGACAGACTCTTGCCGATGTGAGGGGGAGTGTTAAAGTCCCACATCGACTGGGGATCGCGCCCACGCTGCGCATATAAACAAGGGCAGTCCTCCATCTTACAACCTGGGTTTTGAGATGGAGTTAGGCCCAAATTTAACAATAGATAAAAAAAAATTAATAAATATTTTTAAAAAATACATTACCTTACAAAAAGAAATAAAAAACAAGTTAGTCAATTAAAATTATAATATAATTTAACTATATCTTAACGTAACTAACGAGTTGTGATTTAACCACATATAATTCAATGATTTTAAACTTGAGTCACAATTTTATAAATAATGTAGTTATTAAAAAAATAAAAATCATGTTATGTAATGTAGACTCTGTGTATTAGTTTTTATAATAAATGAGAGCTGTATTAACTTTTTAAATAATATTTATTAAATAAATAATTTGTTTCATATTTTATAATTTTTTTAATATTTAAAATAAAAAGTAAAGTATTAAAATCCTATTAAAATAATTTATTAATCTATATATAATACTCTATATATAGTAAAATTGCTTCTCATTATTTATTTGACAAATTATTTTGTTTGATTTTTTTTTCATTTTCTTTTACTATTATTTAAAAAAAATTATTTATTTTTTGAAAGTAATAAGGCATTAGATATAACCAAATTGAGAGAATCGACTTTATGTTTATGTATTTTGTACTTTTTGATACTTTAATAGTTACGGAAAAAAGTTATTTTCTACTTTCTTTTCTTTTCCTTTTATAATTTTTGTTTTTTAACTCCTATTTTCTTTAACATTTTTTATTTGATGTTTAAAATCCATTTTTGAAAAAATAAATTGTTAAATTGGACTAGAGAATCCTATATCAGTTTATTATTACTTAATGTAGTTTTTTCTCTTATTTGACAAAATTTATATTTTTTATTTATGAGTATAATATGTTAGTGTTATTTCATATACATGTATATGAGGACATTTTTTTTTTGGTAATGGAATCAAATTTGAATAGTTTTAATTAAACATCAGTTATAAACTATTATGTTATATTAGATGATAAATCATAATTGGTATAATCTAGTATTATATATATTATTTACAGTGCACACAATTAAAGTTCTCATTTGAGTTAACAATTTTGGTTTTAACATGGGATATCTTTTATTAGATTGAATATATAATAAATATTGTAATTGGTAAATACTAAAAAGGTTGCTGAAAATGTGACCAAAACTTGTTTTCTTACGAAATGTTAAAAGGATATTTTTAAGATGGAAAATTTGAACTTGTTTTAAACCACTCATTCCCACTAGAAAAATTAACACTTTCATCCAAATAAAATTTGCAAATTGCAAAAAGCATCTTAGAATTTTCCACATGAATAGTACCATCATCTCAAAATGTATCCAAATTCAAGATCATTAAAAACAGTAAATAACAAGAAAGATAGAAAAAAAGAGTTCCACAAATAAAAACAGAGGAGTTAAATATCAGTAGCTGGAAGTTGAGAAGACATCACAGTAAAACTAATGTTGAGTTTCTTGATGATTTTGGACGGGCACTGCTTCAACATTAGAACTGATCTTTGGCTCTGAATTAGAAACGACACTGAGCCTTCCATCAATGCAAGAGGAGCATTTGGTCTCTGCCCATCTCTCTAAATCAAACTCTCCTTCAAATCCCATGACTCTTCTTCCAGAACAAAGCCTTCCAACCACAATTGAAATTATGCCTAATATTATCACTCCAATCACAACACCTATCACTAGCCCAATCGACCCATCGTGACTATTTGAATAAGATTTCTGCTGATCTAATGGCATTGCGTATGACATCTTAGCAAAACCCAGATATAAAAAAAAAGTAAGCCTTAAAATGAATGTCTAACTGTGAATGTTAAACCCCTTCAACTCTTATGGAAGAGAATGCCAAACAAAAGAGGTTATGTATATATTCTCTGTTTGGCAAGCCAAATATTGTTTTTTTAAAATAAAAATAAAAATTCACAATAAATTTAAATTTTATTGAATTAAAATATAACGTAATTCCATATCCCATGACCAATCAATAATTTCCCCGGAGCATGTGTTGTCTTTCAATGAATAATCTTCCTACAAAGTGTTGTCTTTCTGGCTTTGAAGTTGGTTGGGGAACCCAATGGGCAGAAAAAGGACAAGAGGAAGTAAACAAATAACTGAAAAAGGTAGAAAGAATCTTGAAGTGTTTTAGTTTAACATTTTCATAAAGCGTGCCTTTTCCAACAAAACGTACTCCAACTTTTTCACTGTATATATATCTATATAAATGGCACCTTTGTAAGAAACCTGAACCTCATACCTCATACCTCATTACCTCAAAATCACATTAATCTAGAAAACAAGAAGTTGGTGTTATTAATTGTTAAGGGTTTCAAGTGATAAGTTTATCTATATATCTTATAGCATCATAACACAATGTTCAACTACAACCAAATTAGGTCAGGTTAACCCTGAAGCCTACTGAGCTATCTAGAAGTTCTGGAGTTCAAGCCCCTTGAGTTATTTTAGAAAGAAAAAAAAAATTATGACCAAATTAGACATCATATGCCTTATCATATTCCACAATGAAACTAAAAATATATTTAGCAAGTTTTCTCTTTTGTTTCTCAAAAAAAAAATTATTTGATTTATAAATGGGGTTTATTTTAAATCCTAAACTAAGCAAAACGATGAAAGTGAATAAATTGAATTAGTGTTCTTTAAAGGAAATTATTTCAATTTTTTTTTCAATTTGAGATTAAAATGAAACAAAATAAACAACTTCATTACCATAATAGCCATTTGATTATGTTAATATATTTATTTTTATTTGTTTTAGTTGTAATTATGATAAGAGATGAATTAACTGTATATTTTTTTCTCAATAAAACGAGAGATTTCGTTAATATTAATAATCATTAAAAACTATATAACAACAGACATCATATGCAAACACCAAAAATCCTAAATCTAAAGTAAGATTCAAACAATCAGAAAAAAAAAACTAAGACTAAACTTATCAATTCTATCTTTAATAGTAATTTTAGTAGAAAACATACAAGAATGTTTCAAAAGGCACCGACATTATGTAGTTAGATAAGGCAAAAGAAACAAACTCAAAACATACAACCACAACACAGATTACAACCACCACCAAACTATTAAATATCTAAAATATAATTCTATATACCCAAAGTAAGCGACACAAGCAAGAAAAGCCAAATATAACTATCACATCCATTAACATTGCATCCAAAATATAAATATCAACTTGGTCTATAGCTATCCAGTTAGCTCCTTTACCCACAATCAAGCGATATCTTATTTCAGTTCTGATTTTAAAAGAGTGATCAAAGTTCATTCTTATAGCACCAATTAATGATGATTTTCATTTTTAGGACACTTTGTTGTGTTGATTATAAAATAGAAAACAATTCCTATCAAAAATTTGTATGCCTAACAAGTACCATTTTTTGATGGTTACTTTTTGTAGATTCCAGCAAGTCCGAGCAATCACATGTACTTTATTTATTGTTTCCATTAAATTAGAAACAATAAGAACATAAGAACTAGTAACATACCATGCAATCTTGTCTAATTCTTGAAAACTTTTCAAAGTTGGAACCACATTTCTAGTAAAGTTGTTAGAAGGATTACCAAAACTTGTTGAAAGCATCACCATGATTAACCAATACCACTTGAGAATGTTAAGTTTCACATTGGCTAAGAATAAGATAATAATGTTGCTTATAAGTCTAGATAATCATCTAACTCACAAGTTGACTTTTGTGTTCAGAGTTAGGCCTGAGTTTTTAAGTTGGTATCAGAGTTAGGCTCTTGGCTTCTTTGTAGTCCCATCGACCCTCGTGCCGTAAATTTGGACTCTAGCCGATGTGGAGGGGGATATTAAATCCCACATTGATTAAGAGTAAGACAACAATGTTGTTTATAAATCTAGCCAATTCTCTAACTCACAAGCTGATTTTTGAGTTCAGAATTAAATCTGAGTTTTTAAATGAGAACATGTCATGATCTACAACAAAACTTAATCCCAATATGCTTGAACAGAGACCTCAAACAACTTGAAAAATCTATGCTCTAGCATTAGCTCCAACACATTGACTTGTACATGTGAAGAGGAATAATGACAGGATTGAGGAAAGTTAACTGGGAGATCAAGCAATTAAGTAGTGAGGATCGTCAGATCAAGTTGAAGAAGAATGAAATTGGGATAGCAGCATATCAGATGATTTAGGATGAAATCCAAGAAAGAAAATGACATGATATCATGATTTGGAGATGTAATTTTCATCAAGTATTTATTTCTTCTTTTTTTCCTTTTCTAATTATGATGAATAGGGATACTCAAAATATAATGTTAACGTCTATAAATTTATGATTGTTAAGTATCTTTATCTCACATTGGTTAAGAGTAAGGTAATAAAGTTGTTTATAAGTCTGAATAATCATTAATTCAATGAGATTTTGTGTGTATATCTTAAGTTCTACCACAACTTTATCGTGATATTTATGTCCATCTTTGTTCGCCGTATGAAGAAGACTGTTAAGTATATTTGTATCACATCAGTTAAGAATAAGAAAACAAAATTAATTATAATGTTAGACAATTCTTAACATATTATTTAAGTTTTTAACTATTAATAAAATTTCAAGTAATTAAAAAAAACATATGATATTTAAACAAAAGTCAAATTTGATCTACATAATTAGTCTAGTCTTGGATACCGTTATTGAATCTCCCGAGTTACTATAACTAACCTCACTATCTAATTTCAAAAAAGCAAAAATAAATATCTATGGTTATAGAAGTAACATTATTATTACTTAATATAGCTTTAAATTTGTTGCAACTATATTTACAGAATAAAAATTATTATTGTTACAATTAATATAGATTAATGAGAATATTTTTTTAAAAATAAGGATACTAAAATATATAAATAAAACAAATAATTTATATTTTTTTTTTGTGTAAATTACAAAAAGATACCTTTCTTCTAATGGGTCTAAGCTTGCTAAAAAATATAAACTATAAAACAGGATGGCGTGATTAATTTTTAAAAATTACGTTACAATTCTACTCTAGAACTGATATATTGTTGAAAAGAGTACGATCATAAACTAATTTTATTTATATTTAAAAAGAAAGAGTAACCTAGCCAAATTCAAATTCTTTACTTATTTTTATTATACTTTATTAATATTGACATTAAAAAGTTATCTCATTAAAATAAATAACCATTTTTTAATTACAGCTAGTCAAATCAAAACGGCATTTATAAAATGCAAATGAAAAAATGTAGGAAAAAATTAAATTTATATTGTTTTTTAATAATTAAATTATTAAAAATATATAAATAAATGTGAATAAACTGAGTATTTTTCTCATAAAAGATTCACCAAAGTTTTACGGGCTTTACTAATATATATTTATAAAATACTATACATAGTAAGCATTTATATATAATAGTAAAAATGATAAAAATAACATGTTTAATAAATAAAAATGATAAAAATAACATGTTTAATAATTAGAATGTATAGTTTAAAAAAATACACACATATATATTAAAAATAACACAAAATTTAATGGATTTAATATTTGGTATTTAAAGTTTAAGTTTATGATTTAGAACTTAATATTTAATGTTTATAATTTATAGAATAATTATTAATAAATCAATATTTTTTTATTTAAAATATATTTTTTAATTAATTAACGTTCGATTAACACGAAGGGTTTTTATATATCCACTTCCACTAGAATTGAAGTCGGAAAGCTATGATAAAATGCTAACATATGGTACATCCCATGAATAACATTAGTCTAAAAGTAGCCACCATTATCCATTTATATCCCCCACCACTGAACTGAACCGTTGTGCAACGGACTTAGAACCCGGTATCCCAATTCAAACATCTAAAAAGCAAAAGTGCACAAAAGGTAAAAACCAACTTTAACTTCAATTTTTTTTCCCCTCAATGAAATAGAAATTCGTAAGGTAGCTAACATTAATTATATTATATATATATATATATATATATATATATATATATATATATAATGGGTTATTTCTGTTGTATAGTTTCCTAGTTTCATTTCTCAACAGCTCTTACCAAATCAAAATCCACAAAAAATGGGATCTTGCATCAGCAAATGCAGACCCAAGAAACAAAATCTTCAACAACAAACCACCGGTCAAATAATCCAAGACAAGCTTGTAATCTCAACAACTCATCAAACAAATACTATTATTCCTCCTCCTTCAAGCAACAAAATTTCACCTTGTCCCCCATCTCCAACTTCTTCAACTTCTTCTTTCACTTGCCCTAATTACACAGCTAACACTATTTCATCATCATCATCATCATCATCATCATCATCAAATTCAAGCAATTCTTCATCATTGTTAAGTAGTTCAAAAGACAGAGCTTTCTCTAATGAATTCTTGTGGTCATGTTACAAAGAAAACCCACATGTAGTTCGAATCAATTCAATCAAAGAAACTAGTTTTCTTTCTTCATTACCCCCAAAACCTATTGTTTGCCCAAATCTTCAAAGGGTAAGTGGGTCTAATCCTCAGAAGAGAGTGAGATCAAGTTCACCAGTTTTAACAAGGCAAAAGAGCTTTCGTAAAGAGCCAACAGAGAGGTGTAATAATGTTAATGTTTCTTCTTCATATTCTATTCCAAATAGAACAAGTTTGAGATCACCATCTCCAAGTAGGAGATTTGTTACTAGTACAGATAAAAGTGGTGCTCTTCTAACAAATACATTGAAAGAAAGTGTCCACTCAAAGCGTATAAGTAGTAGCAATGGGTTTAGTTCTGTTTCGTCTTATAGTAACAGTTCAAGGAAGGAAAATATGTGGGCTGCAAGCCCAAACAATATTTCAAGTCGATCACTTCGTTCTTGTTTGAGGAACAGAGAGACATGCATTCACAGGATTAGTTCTAAAATCGACGAGATTGCGGTTAATCAAGCTCTGGCTCATAATGATCATATTGACGATGTTCCTATGGAGGACATTAATAACCCATTAATATCCTTAGATTGTTTTATTTTTCTCTAGAAAACTATTTTGTGACTGTGTATTGATTTTATTTTCATTTTTTTTAACATGTGTGTTGATTGATTGATTGGTTTGAATTTGAAGCGATCTCTTTTGTAAATGGGTTTGGACTTTGGGATTAAACTTGGAGTTTTTTCCCCCCCAAATATATGGGTTTAATTAATTCTCTATAGTTTTTTTTTTTTTCTGTTTATTAGTTTTTATCAAATGATATTTCAGGATGTGTACTTGAATTAATAAAATGGTAAGTTTTTTATAAATTGCATTAGAAGGTGGCTAATCTGCTTGTTAATATTTTGCTCACCACACTCACATTGCCAACAGAAAAATTCAACAAGTGTATGAGATTATTTCTGTAAATGTGAACGTTCCATAGAATTCAAAGGAAATTATTTATTTTTGAATAACAGGCCACAAAACATTTTATCTCAAATAAAAGGGAAGAAGAAGAAACAATAACAAGATTATGATTATTTAAAGACTAAAGTATATCATTCGTCTCAAAATTTTATCATATATATAAATTGTATGATTTAAAGTTTTAAGGGTTTGGGCCCTGAAGGAGGCTTGCAGCTTATATTGGGCCTTCCAAGTGCAAAGTTATGTGAGAATTATAGAGCAAACATCTTTCTCTTTCTTTAATGTTATTTTTCATATATGGACGTCGGAAAATTCTATCTCGCAATCTTTGTAAGATAAATCACGCATATATATGTTGATGGGTTAAAAAGGAATTTATGGGTTAAATTGATTTGAAAATTTTAATGGTAAAAATATCATATGTATTTTACAATCTTTGTAAGATATCATAATTTTGAAAGTCATGAAAGGCATAATAACTTCCTCCTTCTCTACTAATCACAGTCTTGCCTTCGTTTTGAAAGAAAAAAAAAGTGCATATTTTTAATGCCACTGAAACTTGCTCTGAACTTTGAATAAAAGAACCATTTAATTTATTGGATCAACAACGTACATTCTGATTATTATATAAGCTTACTGACGAGATCAGTCACAGGGCTTTTTCCTTTCCCTCGTTTGTGTGTGTGCGTGTGTTTTTTCCATCATATGTTCACCCAAAAGGAATGGGAGAGTTACTATTTTATTTAGGGAGTGATAATAGTGCAATAAAATATTACATAATAGTAAAAAAAATAATATGTTTAATAATTAAAATACATATTATATATATATATATATGATTAAATATTTAGATTTTAAGATTTAATATTCAAAATTTAATGTTTATAATTTAGTATTTAGCGAAATTAGAAACCTCATATTTTTTATTTATTTTATTTTTAATTATAAATAATATTTATATTAATGTTAGACTCACAATGTGTCTTCATCTTCTAAAAAAAATATTTGTGTTTATTATATCAATAAAAATATTTTGTTGTTATTTTTTATTGAAAAGATAGTTGCAAAGGTATAAAGTTCAAGTTATAAAGTTCAAGTGATTAGTAATCACTTGAAATAAAAAAAATGATTTTTTTCCTTTTCCTATCGTAAAAAAAGTAATGAAAGGACAAAAGGTGAAAAGAGAAAAAATTATATTTATAATATAATATTATTATTTAATTAATGTAATTATAAATATTTAATTAAAATTGAAAATGAAATTATAATTAAAATATAGTGTCAAATGTGTTTTAGTATTTGTGTAATAGAGAGAAAACTAACTAAAATAACATCTCTAATTCCTTTGAATATATAAATACGATAACATTAATTAAGATAATATTAAAATATTACTTTTACTGTTACTCAACCCTTTTTCTTAAAAGCGCAATGATATAAAACTCTATTTCTAACTTACAGTAATAAACTGCCAAAACAAGACTACTTCACCCTTTTTATGTAATAAAGAACAATACAATATTTGGATGTAAAAGAGTGAATATTTATGATATATTAATTTATTTTATCATATTTGTGTTTATGTGTTAGAAATTACTACCCTAATTTTATTCCTTTTAATCTATATGTTTCATTTTGGTTCAACTAATGTAAGCATGATACCTCTTTTTTAAGTCATGTGTTTTAAATTTTGACTAAAAAATTTCATAAATTCAAAATTTATTTTTGGAAAATATTGCAAAATTTATTTTAATGTTTAAAATGTAAAAGTTTATATCTAGAGTCTTTTTCAATCATAATAATAAAAAATGTCTCTATTTGTTATTGTTTTTAAAAAATTAATTATATTACTAACATATTTATAATTAAAACTTTAACCTCACATATTTACATATGCCATTGAGTCATATATTAGGTTAGCTCGCCCAAAGACAAAGATAACAAAAATTATCTTGTTAAATCATAGTTCATTCATCTATTTGTTATTATTTTCATTAAATCTCATCGTGATCTCTCTTTTACTTTTCTTTATGTGTCCTTGCAAATGTGTGATAATTAACTGAGTTTTGTTATAAGGGTATTTTAAGTCTTTTATTTTTTAAAAATTATCTGTGATTAAAATAAATTTTTTCTAAATATTTTGAACAATATCATCTTCAAAATAATTTTTATTTGTTCTCAAATTTAAATTTTGTAGAAATATATTCCTAAAATTTATTTATTTGGATAATGATAGAAATTGTTTAAAATGAATTCAAAAAATACATGTAAATTTGAGGTAATTGGTTTATATAATAGTGAAAAATAAAATAGAAGTCCCTTAAATTAAGTTATTTATATCGTTTGATCTCTTAAATTAGAAATGATGTCATTTATTTCCTTAGTTTTGTAAAAAATATTAATTAAAAATAAATTATATTATTTTAATGATTTTTTATTAAAATATTATTATTTTTCTATCAAATAATTAAAACATGAATGTTGACAATGATAAAGTCACAATTAATATAAAAAAATCACCAAATATTTGTTTTTAATATTTGTTGATTGCTACTATTTTATTTTAATGTTTTATTAATTTTTAATTTTTATTAAAAATTAAAAAATATATTGAAATAACATTTCATTTGAATTTTATTATTATTTATATTTTTTAAATTATTTCGTATTAAATTTGACTCATACCCTTGTTAAAGACTCGTATTATAATTACGTTTAAATTACTTGATATAAAATGATAATATTTTAAGTAAAAAATTATTAAAATAATATAATTTGTCCTAAACTTTTCTTTTTATAAAATTATTAGAGTAAATAATATCATTTTTAATCTAAAAAATATTTGTGATATCTTGGGAGTTTCTTATGATATCTTGCTCGTAATATTGTTGGTCGATCGGTTAATTCACGGTACTACTAGCTGATTCTGTGGATAAATTATTTTGAAAGTTGATGTGAAAAATAAAGACGTACGTACTCTTCTATAAGTTGTTCATTTTTTTTGGAGATACTGTTATATACTCTCTATCAGAGACGACATTAATTGTCCTATTGAGAGTTTCTCTCCTATCCATTGTGTGCCATTTGATGTGAGAACATCCCATCTACTAATTGGGTGATATCGTATTAATCTTATTTTATCGATGCTGTATATGCACTGCTTCCCTTTCTTATCTTTATGATAAAGCTAGAGTACATTTTGGTGTTTTAATGATATTATTGCTAGCTAGTTGTTATTTTTTCTTGTGATTTGTTATAGTTTTTTTTTCTTCATTTTTTACTGTGTGAAGAATATAGAGAGATAAGAAGAAAGAATGATTTAATGTTATATTGGTGTATTTTAGAATTTATATAAAGAACTCTATTTATAGAGTTGTAACAAGTGTAGTACAAGTGAAATAGTGGAAGTGTAGTACAAGTGAAATAATACAAATGTAGTACAAGTGAAATAGTGGAAGTGTAGTACAAGTGAAATAATACAAGTGTAGTACAAGTAAAGTATAAGTGAATTACAATATCAAATATAACTTAACATCCCCCCTCAAACTCAAGGAGAAAGAGAAACAATCAACTTGAGTTTAGAAACTAATTCTTGAAATCTACCTGGTAGATGAGATTTGATGAAGATGTCAGCTGTTTGATCTGTGGAGGATATTGATTTGAGACAAACAGTATCTTGAAGAACATGTTGACGAACAAAATGACAATCAATCTCGATATGTTTTGTTCGTTCATGAAATACATTATTGTGAGCAATCTGAATAGCACTCTGATTGTCACAATATATGATAGTTGCAGTTGATTGGAGAACACCCATATCAGCAAGTAACCAATGGAGCCAAAGAAGTTCTTGAGTGGTGTCAGCAATATCACGATATTCAGCTTCAGTGCTGGATCGAGAAGTGAGGGATTGTTTCTTGCTTTGCCAAGATATGAGAGAGTTTCCAAGAAAGAAACAATATCTAGTAGTAGAGCGACGATCAGTTGGGTCACTTGCCCAATCAGCATCAGAGTAGGCGGAAAGAAGAAGATAAGACTTGTTGGAGAAGTGGAGACCATGAAACATGGTGCCTTTGATGTAGCGGAGAATGCGAAGAACCGCAGTATAATGGATAGACCGTGGAGCAGACATGAATTGACTAACCAGATGAACCACATAGGCAATGTCAGGATGAGTGACTGTGAGATAAACAAGACTGCCTACTAGTTGTCTATATAATGTGGCATCTGAGAGAATAGTACCATCCAATGGAGTAAGTTTGACATTGGTTTTTAGAGGTGTTGACGTAGTTTTCCAATCAGTAAGGCCAGCCCGATTAAGAATATCAGATGAGTACTTTGTTTGAGAGAGATAATATCCTTGAGAATCAGATGAGATTTCTAGGCCCAAGAAGTAGTGGAGACGACCAAGGTCTTTCATTTCAAATTGATGGCTCAGAAACTGCTTGAGATCAATAATTCCATTAGAATCATTCCCTGTTATGATCATATCATCTACATAAAGGAGTATAAGTGTCACACCAGTGGGAGTGTTCCTAATAAAGAGACCAGAGTCATAAGAACTGGAAGTGAAACCAAAGTCAGTAAGTGTAGAGCTGAATTTGGCAAACTAAGCCCGATGAGCTTGTTTAAGGCCATAAAGAGCACGATGAAGTCTGCATACTTGATGAGGTGAATGAGTGTATCCATTAGGAGGTTTCATATAAACTTCCTCAGTTATGTCTCAATTGAGAAAAGCATTTTTGACATCCATTTGAAACATGTTCCAATTTCGGGCAGCAACAACAACAATGATACTTCGAACAGAGGTGAGGCGAGCTACAGGTGCAAAATTTTCTTCATAGTCGATTCCATATTCCTGTGTAAAACCCTTTGCAACCAGACGCGCTTTATATCGTTCCACAGACCCATCTGAATGAGTTTTGATTTTGAAAATTCACTTACAACCAATCAAAGATTTATTAGATGGAAGATCAACAAGATCCCATGTATGTGCTTTTGTTAATGACTGTGATTCATCTGTTATAGCTTGTTGCCAATGAGGGTTAGAACTAGCTTCTCTATAGTTTTGGGGTTCATGATGAGACAAAATAGTAGAGAAACATTGGTAATCACGAAGATGAAAATGAAGACTACTTACACGAGTAGAACGACGAAGTGATGACTCTGGACAATCAGGTAGTTGGTCTTCAGAAGATGTTGTTATGGTAGGATCAGTAGAAGGAGCAGACATATCAAGAGAAGCCGTAGTAGACGATGGTGAGGGTAATGGAGCAATGTCAGGAGGAAATAAATCAATAGTTGGGTCATTAGAAAATGAGAGTGAGGTAGGATATGAGACATGAAATGAGGAAATAGAGGAAAACATTTTATGTTCCCAAAATATGACATGACGAGAGATGCGCAATCGTTTAGAGATAGAGTCCCAACAACGATAGCCTTTGTGTTCTATTCCATACCCTAAGAAACAACAAAGGCGAGCACGAGGTTCTAATTTATTGCGTTCATGAGGGTGAAGAAGAACAAAACAGGCACAACCAAACACTTTGAGCAGTTCATAAGATGGAAAAGTACTATAGAGACGCTCATAAGAGTATTGATTATGAATAATAGGCATGAGAACACGATTGATGGTATAAACAGCTATAAGAGCTGCTTCACCCCAAAAGCGTTCAGGACAAGAACTAGAAATGAGGAGAGTGCGAACAGTATTAAGAATATGCCTGTGTTTTCGCTCAGCTTTTCCATTTTGTTGAGATGTGCCAGGACAAGAATATTGAGAAAGAGTCCCATTTTGTCGAAGAAAATTTAAAAACTTTGTTTCTTTATATTCCATAGCATTATCAGCTCTAAGTACTTTGATATTTTGAGAAAATTGGGTTTTAACTATTTGGGCAAAATCATAATAAATTTTGGGTAATTGAGATATATGTTTCATGAGAAAAATCAATGTGAATCTTTAATAATCATCAATAAAAATGAAAAAGTAAACACATCCTCTTATAGTAGGATGTGGGGATGGACCCCAAACATCAGAATGAATATAAGTCAAAAAGGGAGACAGAAGTAGAATCACTTTTATTAAAACATAAAACAGGTTATTTTCCCAATTGACAAGGCAAACAATTTACATTATCAGAAATAGAAAGAGATCCTAATTTACTAGAAGATGCTAAGGGACAAAGACGTCCTATAGACGTATGGCCTAGACGAGCATGCCATAGGTTGATAGGAGTAGTAGAAGCTGCAACAGAAGTATGCAAAGAATTGGGTAGATGAAGGTCGATAAGTTCAAATAATCATCCAACCTTACGGCCTATCCCAAGGATCTGTCCTGTTTGTGGATCCTACACATGACAACCAGAAGAGGACAAAGTAATAGTAAGACCAAGTTCACATAATTGACCAACAAAGATAAGATTTAGAGTAAGGTTGGGAATATGAAAGGTGTCAGAAAGTGATATAGAAGACGTGGAAAATTGTCCTACAACATTAACATGCATATGTAAATCATTGGCAGTTTGAATTAAAAGTTTGGAGATGGAAGATTATGTGGGAGAGAAGATGTGAGTATCATGGGTCATATGGTTACAACAAGCAGAATCAAAATAGCATAAAGATTTACCTGATGTGAGAGACAAGGCAGTAGGAGGAGGATTACTAGATTGTGAGAGAACATGTTTAAGAAGACCTTCAAGTTCTTGAGTAGAGAACGTAAATTTGTCATGATTATCCTCAGAAACAGCATCAGTGATAGATGAGTTACTATTTTTACCTGAATCATGTTGAGAGGGATTCCGAGAGGGATTCCTAAAGCAATCTCTGTTAAAATTTCCTGGACCCTTCTTGTGACAATATATACATACCCGAATGGGACATGTAAGAACCTCATGATTGGGGTTGTGACAGTAGGTGCAACCTTGATGTTTGAAGTCCTCTTTTGAACCTTCTTTAGGGCGATAAAAGGGGATGGTAAGAACAGAATCTGTATGATGAACTTTGAAAACCCCCATCCGAGTTTCTTCAGAACGAAGCTTGGTCACAGTAGTATCTAAGGATGGGAAAGGACTCCGATGGAGTAAGGAAGCCCGAACAGGTTCAAATCGATCATGAAGAGCCATGAGAAAAATAACAAGACGCTGGTAATTACGGTAAGTTGCAAACTTTTCAGCATCAATCTTGTTCGTCCAAGTTGGTTCAGAGAGAGCGAGTTGATCCCAAATAGTATGCATTTCAAAGAGAAATTGGTTAATGGTTTGATCAGCCATTTGGCGTTTGGTACGAAGAGTTGTTAGAAGTTGATATTGGTTGGCCAAATCTGTTGTAGTGAAGCGAGCCTCAAGAAATTCCCAAACTTCTTTGGGAGTGTCAAAATGCCCAAATTCACCATAGATGGAGGGTAAGGTGGTGTTACGAAACCATGTAATAATTTGATGGTGTTTACTCTCCCAGTCTTCAAGGCAGTCAGCAAATAAGGAGTTGTTTTCAGTGGTTTCTTGGATGGGTATAGAGATATCACCAGTTATGAAACGTCATAGCTTATGTCTTTTCAAGAAACTTTTCATTGCTTGTGCCCAGGCTAGGTAGTTAGTATCATCAAGGGTGGTAAAGATTGGTTTTAAGACATCATTTTGGTCCATTTTAACGAAATAATGGAGTCAATATAAAATAAATATATAGAAACAGTACAAATGAGATATCCTTAAAAATGAAAAAAAGGAGTTGAAAATAAGCCTGGAATCGGGTTGAGGTGAGCCGAGTTGAGAGTGAACCGAGTTAGAGTGAGCCGGGTTGGCTGTGATGAAGAGAGGCAAAATTTTGATAGAAATTTTAGAGGTATATGAGAGGCTCTGATACCATGTGAAGAGTATAGAGAGATAAGAAGAAAGAATGATTTAATGTTGTATTGAGGTATTTTAGAATGCACATAGAGAACTCTATTTATAGAGTTGTAACAAGTGTAGTACAAGTAAAATAGTAAGTTTAGTACAAGTAAAATAGTAAGTATAATACAAGTGAAATAGTACAAGTATAATATAAGTAAAATAGTAAAAGTGTAATACAAATGAAATATAAGTGAATTAAAATATCAAATATAACTTAACATATTCATTATTACTTGTTAAATAATGCATCGTTTGAAATATATATATAAATAATGTCGAGAAGTTTAATAGCTGTATTAAACTGTTTTTCAAAAAACAAATTGTAGACATTGTCATCGTAAATTGCAAGTACTTATCATCGCATGCCATTCAAATTAACGTCGACAGATCGATGCGTGGAGTAAAATAACCTAATATCAACAGTTTGTGACAGTATAACACCATATATATATATACGTACATTCCATAAAATGCCATGGAAACATAATTAAGTTTTGTCAGTTCATGAAAAAAAAATGACAACGACATAAAGTAAGGCTTATATCACACAAATTGATGTCCCAAAAAAATGACTGGAACATCACGTCAAATTGTCTTCATAGTGTACAAATAACAAAATTCTGTCACTAATATTTACGAGTAGAGCTAATAGTTCCTGCCTCATTATTAATCCTTAGCAGGGCCTCCTCCCACATCTCCAGCAAAATTATTCTCACAAAAAGAAGGCCCCTACCCGCAATTATTTCTGCCATTATTTCTTGCCAAAATTCCTTTTTTTGTTTTCTTCCCTTGTAGCAACTACGAGTTTATTAGTGAAACAAAAAGTTAAATATCATAAATTATTCATTTATTGAGTTTTATAAATTATATTTTTATATATGATTTGTATTCTCTAGTTCCTATGCATACTATCTCATATATTTTCGACTTATCTTATTTAAATTTTATCTTTTAAAAAAAAACTTTACATATAAATTTATAAACTTTTAAATACTCATACATATATATTATCTTACTATTAAAAAATATATTTGTGATTTAAATTTTTGAAAGCTTTGTATAAAGTTTTAAAAATTTAAGATTTAATTATAAATTTAAAAATTTTGTTACCTTTTTTTAATCTAGTTAAACTTTAAGACAAATCATATAATTTACACAACATATATATAATTAGTTTATTAATTTAGATGCAATGCATTTATGTGGTAATGTGGTGGTTAGACACAATCGTGTAATACAAACTTTTCCAAAAAATATATTTTAAAGAGCATTGTTTTTTCCCTGTTATATATAAGTTGATTTCTTACAACTCAATATACTATTTTGAAGTATAATAAAATAATAGGTCTTAGTTTTTCTATTAATATTATATAATGAGTAATTATTTCGCACAACCCATCTACATAGGTTACACTAATGTTGGGAAAAAAACACCATAAATTTGTAAATTTGAAAAAAAAAAGTGCATCCTACAAAGTTATTAAATGTTCCACTTTCACATTGCGAAATGAAGGGATTCAATATGGCTGAAATTGAACAAACTCAATTACTAAATACAATCAAAATATAGGGGCTCGAGAAAATGGTCTGCTAGGGTTTTATTCACCCCCCTAATTCTTCGTCATCTTCATCAATTTCCATCTTGTGTTCATAGATTTTTCAGCTAGTTCTCACTACTTTTTCTACTTGTGTATGATCTTAATTGATCTTCATTGTTGTATGAGGATTTAAAAACTCTCGTTGAGTTTGTGCAATCTTCTCCATAATTTTCAACAAATAGAACATAGTTTATCGATCTTTTGGGATTCGGCTTGTTTCTTTTACGATTCAGCATTCTTTAGTGATTTGTCAATGATTCCTTTTCCAATTTAGCTTCCTTAATCATTGATCATCTTTATGATCCTTTTCTGGCACCATAGTTCATCGATCATTGATCATCACGATCATAAATGCTCAAGCCTCCATGATTATCATGGTTCAGCTCTATGTTTAATTCTTTTTTTTTATATGACTAAGACCTCCATGATTCAGCTTTATGTTTAATGCTTTGATATGTTTTGAGTGATATTCATCAATATTTTTGAAGTTTTGAAGTTTGTGATACTTCTGAGATCATTGTGCGCTCTGTCATGATATTTGTGAACTACTTGGTGCTATTTGTGAACCTAACTAAAAGGTGTTGCTATTTGACCATCGTACTGCCGGAAATTGGCCATGTTTTGTGTGATTTTACTTTGGCTCATCATTGCCTCATCACTCATATATGTTACTTGCTAGCCTTTTATTCTCCCTTTTGTTCTTGTTGCAATTAGATGGTTGTTAGTTGGAATATACAAGATATTGGCCCGACTAATATTATGAATGGATGATGAGAAAAAATCGACATCGGGCTAATAATATCAATTTTGTAAATGTTTTGATTTTATATTTGTAAAATTCTCCAAGTATACGAATCATTTTATAAAAAATGATAAGTATACTCACAAGTTAAGGAAATAATATATGTGGTTTTTAATTTATTATTTAAATTTTTAAAAACGAAATTAATCTTAAACATCATGTTATAATATTTTAATTTTTTGTGTTTAATAATCTAATAACATAAAAAAAAACATAGATATGGATTCAATAAATAATTATGTAAAATTTTATTATTCATAACAGTGTAGTATTTATAGATAAAATAATTAGGTTAATTATACTTGTTCATTTTGTTTAGATTATTAAAGATATAAATTGATTATCTTTTTTTTTAATATAAATACCACCTTTGGTAAGATTAAATATTTTTTTTGTTAATTAAATAAATCAATTAACACCTATAGATGAGGTCGATAATTAATTTAGTTAATTAAATTAATTTTTTAAGAGATTGAAAATGAACCATTTAAATGCCACATTTGATGAGTAGACATTTTAAATTTATTCAAGTTGTTCAAATTAAACCTAAAAATTTAATTATCCGAGTACTAATTTTCAAGTTTTAAAATCATTAATGAAAATATGTTTTTAATATAATTTCGAATTATAATTCTTATAAAAACTTTTAAAAAATATATTAACTCTAATTACCGAGCAATTGTATCAATAAATAAAACAACATTATTCTAACATCCTTAATATAAAATCTTGAATAAAAATAAAATCAATTTATTTTATAGAAATGTTTTACCTATGTAATATTTTGTAAGTATAACAACGTTATTATTATATCATATTTACAAACAATCATCCATATTAAATTTAATCATAGACAAATTAAAAATAATATATAAGAATAAAACATAAAAATAACATATAACAATAAAACATAAAAATAACTGTAAATAATTCATTTGAAAATTATACCTTAAACGAATCCTTACAGAACTTTGATGCTAGTTTTGTTTATGGAAAACCTCCAAATAGATTTGAATTTCTAGTTATTCAATTAAAAAACTAAAAATTTATAAAATTATAACTAGTTTTTTTTTTAAAAAAGAACTTTAAAACTAAAAAACTAAGAGAGCTTTCTCTCTCTAAAAATCTAGAGAGAGAGAGAGAGGAACTGAGAAATTGTGTGATTTGAAGTTGAAAAAGAGGATCCTTTTATAGGTGAAGAAAAGACTAAAAAGTTGGAAAATATCTTAAAAATTGATTTTAGACACGTTTGGATAAGCTGACATGCGTGTTAGGTGAGATTTGCTACAAGATGGGCGCTAGCACGTGTGGCTTGATAGACGAACGTGTGTTGGTTTGGCTATTTTGTCTATTTTGTATTTATTTTTTTAATTTTTTTTACTTTTTCTCGTTTTCTTTCTCACTTATTTGTATAATAAATTAAAACTACACTTTTAAATATTTTGATGTATTGCTTCCTGTATTTTTGTTCAAGTCTTTAAATTATTTTTGAACAAAAATACTTGAAAAATAATAAAAATACCTATAATTTGAAAAAGATAAATTTATATAAAAATATAATAAAATCATATAAATATAAAATTATTTAATCAATTAAAGTATATTAAATCATGATTGTTTTAATGATTTTTAAGCACTCATCAATGCACTATTTGATACTAAGTAATTATATTATTTTGATGTAGTATTTTACTTGTAAAAAAACTCAAATGGCTTCTTTCTATTCAATAACCTACAGAATATGTTGTTTGAAATAAGAAAATATTCAATCATTAACAAAGCGAAAAAAATCTTATTATATATGCTCTCGATGGGTAGAGATATTCATAATATTTATAAACTATTTTATAATATTATCTTTAATAAATGTAAAACATTACCTCTAATATCCCCTCAAATTATAGATTTTTAACATATTTTATTTGAATCACATGTCTTCTTTTTTTCTTTTGCAAAATCCATTTCATTTTTTTAAAGGATACCCAAATTATTTTTTTTCAAATCGATTAAAGTTCAGATACCATGTGAAAATTTATAAAAAATATGGACCTTTAAATTCAAAAGTATTAACTCAATGGATAAAAGCAATTATAATTCTTATAAATTCTACTAAAATATTATCTTTTATCAATATAAGATATTATCTCTAATAATAAAAAATGAGAAGAATTTAACACCTAATATATATTAAATGGTCTAGTGCATATATAAAATAAATAATAATAATAATAAGTCTATTTATTATGATATTATTAAACTGATATAATAATTAATTATAAGTTAAAAAAATAAAATATATTATTTTAAATAATAATTATCTATTATATATATATATATATATATATATCAATTGTATTGTAAAACTTATGGCATAAAAAAATGTTATATTAGTAATAATAATAATAATATCACTTGTTAATATGCCATGCATATTCACGCATGTTGGCTACTTTGCTGTAACATTTCTTCAACAAGTCATTGTCATAACCTATCATAACTTGACACCTCATAGATTACCAATTGTTTATTATTTTTTATTCTATAATTTGATATCTTTATTATTTTTCTTTTATTTTTACATTTTATTCTTCTTATTTTTATTTTTTATAATTTATTGTATTATTCTTTTTTTAAATAATTTAGTCCAAAATTTAAGACCTAATATTAAATTTTAAAAATATTAAATATAAAAGAAGTAAATTTTAAAAATTAAAAAAATAAAGGAATAAATTATAAGAAAAACTAAGAAATTAAAATATAAAAATTAAAAAATATAGAAATTATATTATAAAAAAATTATATTATAAAATATATAAAAACATACAAATTATTTGTACATTTTATCCTTACTTTATGAGCACTTCTTCTATATGTACGAAGTTATTGTAAAACAATAATTCACGTGACAACTTATTATTAGTTTAAATGATTATACCCATTTTGTCTTAATTTATAATAAGCTGTTAGATACGTACATTAATTATTTTGCAATTTATTTTATTTATCTTTATTGGTTGCAAATACGAGACTAAAACATAGGATATTGCCGAAGAGCTTTAGGTTTAATTGAAACAATAAGTGAACATTTGAAACTGTGTTGCCGCTAAACCAGCACAGTGGAGCACTGACACTTAGCGGTCGCCGGCCGTTGGCCAAACATATATATATATAAAGAATGGAAACTAATTTTTTACTAGCACTTTTGATAAGACACGGCACTGTTACATTATTACTCAACAAACACTTTAACAAAAATAGTTAAAAAAAAGTGGGTAAAATTATACAATAATTAATAATACATTAAAAATATATTTACAAGATATTTAAAGCGAAAGAAGAAAGGTGACCAATTCATAGTATTGGTTTTAATTCAAATTGTTATTTTTTGAAAATAAATACTAATTAAAAATAAATTATTTAATATATATATTTCCTATGGCAAAGTATGACGGTAGGAGTGATTATTAATTAAAATAAAATAATAAAATTTTGACTATTAAAAATAAGCAGGTTATAAATTTTTATATTAAACTTAATTTAAATTCTTATAATATTTAATAGTGTTCAATATTATTAAAATATTATTTTCATGAGTATTATTTTTATAATTAAAAAAATCGATTATAAATAGTGGTTTAAAGAAAAAGAAAACAAAAAGCTTTTATGCCATAAACCGTTTGTATCATGAAAAATGTATTAAATAATTATTAATTAAAAAAATTAATTATATATTTTTATATAATAATAACTTATAGCATAAAACAATAATAATAATAAATGGTCTTAGCCTACGCCTACTCGCATCACCGCATGTCTTTATTGGTGGGGGATAGCTTTTCATATTTTACGCCCTTTCACGATTCATTGTATCCATGCTACCCACGTCAACTAGCTAGCATAATTATCATAAGGTAATACAAATATCACAATAATAATAAAAATTATTATTATTATAATAAAAATACATAAAATATTTATTTTATTTATAATATTAATTATATTTTAATATCATTATTATTAAATAAAATTCTCAATAATAATAATTTATATTATGTAATTGTTATTTCCCTAATAATAAAGATGTTAATATGTTTTCAAAATATCTCCAGAGAATTTTCCTCCCATGGGATAGGAGATGATACTTGGTAAATGAATAAGAACGTTGAGAAATGTTAATATATATCATATAAATTTTTATTTATTTTTTAGTCATATTTATTTTATTTTATTATATCTTATGTTAAATTATTTTAAAAATTAAAAAATAATTTATTTTTTAAAATAATATTAATATAATTTATTATTTGAGTTGGATAGGGATATCATTTAAATAATAAAATAATAATGTTTATTTCTTAGTACACGTAATATTTAATTTAATAATTATAGTAATAAAAATTAATATATTTTATTTTTTATTTAATAAAAAATATTACATATATCATATTTTCAGTATAAACATGTTTAAATTATCGAGATTATAATTAATTTTTAAATAATAAAAAATTAAAAACAAAAATATAAATATAAATATAAATATAAATGGCATGCACAATAAGTTAATTTTTTAATTAATTATAAAAATATTAGACTTTAAAGTTTTCTTTAAATAAATTAAGAAATCAATAATTCCTCACCCGACCTTTAGTGACCCATGTCAGGTGTACGAAATTAGGTATAAATTTAGTTATAGTTATTAACTTACTCAAAAGGATTATATGGCTACTACATATAGTTTTGTTAGATTCGCCTCTCCGTATGTATGTACGTATACATTTCAGCGATATGGTGGGTTACCTTAAAAAAACATATAAAACATAGTGTCCCTTCCTGGATAATAACTTATAAAAATTGAATGATATATATTGACTAACTTAAAGAGTTTTTCTTGCATGCATACCACGTGGCATAAAGTGGATCTCCCCACTCTTACATATAATTTGCAATTTAATATTCAAAAAAGAAAAGAATTAGTTGCTTTTAAAATAAGTATATATATCCTTATAAATCTTAATTTTTATGAGATAAAATATGATTTAAATCTGATAAAAAATATATTTTATTATTAAACTAAATCATATATATATATATATATATTCCAAAATCCTAATTAATTAGCCGTGTAATGGAAAGGACATGTGTCTTATAAACATAAAATAACACGTCAATATTACCAATTGGTTAAGTAATATATATATATATATATATTTGGGTTAAAACCTCACTCAGAATCCCTTTGAAAAAAAACTCACTGAGCATGAATCTATCGTTATCAACCATCCAATTAAAAAACATTATTTTTTTTATTTTTTATTTACTCTAACTCTTTGAACAAATATTTTATATTTTTAACATATTTTAATTTTAATTTTTTTTAGTGAGACTCATTATTTCTTTTTTTTATTTTCTTATTAACCCATTAAAATTCTGATATCAACTCACTTTTGTTGAGTTTATAAACATTGATCTTAAAAAACTATCATTAAAATAAAAGTAAGATTTATGATATTGATAAATATTATATTAATATCATATTTAAATTATGTACTGGAAACGCTTTTATTTATCGTAACAGATGTGGGTTTTATACTTACACTGATCGGTGTCATAATAATTTATACATCATTTTATTTAAGTTTTGGATAATAGTACAATCAAGATGAGTAGATAGTTTGAACCTATTGGATTTTTCCTATTGATACTAATATACGTGCCGAATATTTAACATTGGCTGGACTGGGACCGATGACACTTTATAATATAGCTATCATTCACTTTATTTTTTTTAATAGTATTGGAAAAATAATAAAAATATAATCATAAAATTATTACATCACTTTATATTTATTTTATATATTTTTATTATTAAAAAAAATTTACACGTTGTTTTATATTGAATATTATCTAATTAAATATTATTTAAAATAAAATATAATCATTTAGATACATTAAATATTATTAGAATATATTTTTTTTATTATAAATTTTAAAAGTTATATTTTTTTAATAATAACGTGTGTAAAAGGAATTGCTCAAAACATTGTTAGTATGTGATATATGTAATTACAGTTTGTTAAAAAATCTATATGTAAAACCAATAAAACCACGACATAATATTTTAACTTCTTTATATATATATATATATATATATATATATATATTTTGTTAATTGTTGTGTATACTTAATACTCACATATTTAATACTCAGTGACATAGTTATGGAGATAATATAAATGTTAATGAGATATAAATTTGAATATATTTTTGTAATTAAATTACTTTTATCTTACAAATGACAATTTTTTTTTACAAAAATAAATTACATTAATTTTCAAAATAATTATTCGACATGTTATAATATTAATTATATGTGTTCAAAAATAAAGTTAAATTTGTGTATTATTAACACTTCACTTACACTAAAATTGTACTTAAAAAATTATTTTTAACCCTTCTCTAATTTATAAAAAAATAAAATATAATAAATTTAATTGTATGATATATTCTTTCTTCATCATCGAGTTTGATATTTAATCCTAGATTTTTTTCTTTTTAACGTAAGAAAATAAATATATAATTTTTATTATATGTTAAAAATAAAATCAATTCATTAATTATATCATTTATGTACCAAGAAAACATAATATGATATTAGTCATTTTAACGGGCATTAGGCCAATCCAATAAAATATTGTTATCTATTCATCTTGTCTCAGCTAATGTAAGATTTACACGAGAAAGGAGGGCATTATGTATATATTTTTTTAAATAAGCAACCTAAAATATTTAAAAATTAAAATATTTTTTATTGTTATCTATTCATCTTGTCTCAGCTCAAAAGGTAAGATTGTCACGAGAAAGGAGGGCATTCTGTATATATTCTTTTAAATAAGCAACCTAAAACATTTAAAAATTAAAATATAATGAGAACTAGATTTGTTATTAAAATAATTTTTTTTATAAAAAATAATTTTATACAAAAATAAATATTAACATTAATATAATTAATTATATAAAAATAGAAAAAAATCATATGTTTTTTATTATAAAAAAATATTGATGGAAATAGAAAGTTACAATATGCAACTAATTACTTAAACTAAATTCTCCTTTTTATTTTCTGTTATAACAAAATAATAATATGCATGATGGCAACATGTGTGTGAGAGATAGATAAGACACATGAGAGTTACATAGGTTGGGTGAGTGCGCATGAATGTGTAAAAACGGTTACACTCGAGGCTTATAAAACCCATGCATGATCATAGCTAAGCATTCATTTAGATTTTACTTAATTCTTAGTAAAATCTGAAGAACCTCATTTCCTTGCCGTTTCAGTTGTTTCTGAATTTTGTCAAGTTGATTTTGAATTTAGGTGGTGGTCTGTAGAAGTGATTGGAGAAGGTCTCGCAATACTTCCTCGACCCTTTACTCGAACCGAATTTCCAAGCTAAGTCATCGTAAGCCACAAGTTTCTTGTGTCTTCACCACCATCGACATTGGTCTGGTTGCTGGATGTTGCCATCTGTCTGTAGTTTAAACCAAGCTTTGATACCAATTTCTAATGTAGTGCAAAAATCAAAACAAGAACAAAAATAATAATTATATTTGTATTGATTAACAATAGTAACTCTTCAGTTGTTCTTAGATTGAATTACAAATTACTATCGTGAGAAATACTGAGAATTGAGTAGAATCTAAATGAATGCTTAGTTATGGTCATATATGGATTTTATATGCCTTGAGTCTAACCATTTTCACACACTCATGCGTACTCACACAACCTAACTGACTCTCATGTCTCTTATCCATCACTTATACACATGCTACCACCATGTGTATTATTATTCTGTTATAACATAAAATAAAAAAGAAATTTAGTTTTAATAATTACTTACAAATTGTAACTTTCTATCTTCATCAAATATTCTGTCTCAAATGATCATTGAGTGAAATGTGTATTATGAAAGATGAAGACAAAAACTAGTTGAAATGGTTGCCGGATGTAGCAAATGGGTTGTGAAGGTTGTTAACAACTATTATCTCACGTGGGTATTGTAATTAAGATGGGATGGATAATCCTAATTCTCGATATACATGTTTATTTCCATTCATCTTTCTAGCTTATTGATACTCGCCTTGGTGGTTGATCGCCCTTATTATCCGATGACTATTAACCCCTGATTTGGTATCATACTCACATCAATCACACAATTAAGGATATCTGAAATAGTTAAAACCGATGAAAAATTTATGCTTTGTAGGAGTGGTTGCCTCCATTTTATTTACCTTTAGTTCCCAAATTACCAATTCATTCAATTTATTTTTTTAAAAAAATAATTTACTCTCACCCCATCCATTATTATAATTTTTTTAAGAAGGAAAATATTAGTATAAATATTTTTTTTAATTTTACTTAAATTTTATAAAATAATATAAAAATGTTATCTTTTAAGTGTCTTTTTTGAAAGTGGCATGGCATTAAAGTGATTACTTTTTAAAAACTACATTTTTTTGTTAAATGAACTCATCATTTATTCATGAGCTATATAAACTAACTCATTTGAGTTTATTAATTATTCGAGTTGAATATTTTTAGTTTATCAATATATCATCCTTAAATCAATTAAGCCGAGTTGCTTAATTAATACAACTCTATAAAAATAAAAGATATTAAAATATAATTAAGGTGGAATTAATATAAGGGTTATGTGCTTCTATTAAACCTTTTATTTATGGCTAATAAAACACAAAATTTGGGGATGTACTATGGCTTGTTTTTTTATACAATATTAAATATTTTAATTATATAATTTTTATATAATAATGTGTTTATATGTTAAATCAAATCATATTATACAAGATAAAAATAGTATAATTATTTCTAAATTTTATGATAACATGAACTATGAGTCTAAATTATATTGAATAGTTAATTTAGTTTTTTTGACTTATTAATGATTTTACTTTTTCTTTTATCTCTAATTAAAAAAATATTTTAAATTTTTAAATTTAAGAATATATAAAAATTAAATATTAATTTAAATAAAATTTGTGTAATGAAATTATTTTAATATGAAAGAAAATACATAAAATAAATTATATATTATTTTATTAAAATATATATTATCAATTTTATACAACTATATTATATAAATTGTTATTAAATATTATACATACTAATTATAATATAATTCAATATAATATAATTAGTTGTATTATTAAAGGAAAAAACATTAATGTCAAAAAAATATTTTTATTTTTAGAACATTAAAACATTTAATTCTTATGAAAAGTTTTAAGTTACTCTATTATTAATGTTGTATTCCCTACACAACTATATTTAACATATTTCATTTGATATAATAAATATATTGATAAATAGTTGAAAAATGAGTCGATTGCCCCCACACAATACGACCAAAGAAGTTACGGCTCTGTCTAACCCGATTAAGGATGATTATTTAATTACAGATAATTGAAACTGTTGTTATTTATAAAAATTAATGATGTCTTTTGAAAATAATTATAACCAATAAGTAGTAATGGCAGAAATAGTGATATCGAAATTATGTTTATTTAAAATCGAATATATATTAATATTATTTTTTATATACATATAATTAAATAGAAAAATATAATTTTCATAATAAAACACATAATACTTGAAATAATTATCCTTAAATTTATTTATTCTTACTTTTGTACTTATTTATTTTATTTATAAACATATACTAAATAGTTAAAAAATAAAAATTAATATCAATATTTTAAATAATATAATAAAATAAAAATTATGTTAAGATTTAATTTTTCAAACTAAATTTTGAATAAATATTAAAAAATAAAAATTATAATTAAATCATAGTAAAACTATTATTTATTTTTATGATTATTATACGACTGTATCTAAAACATTGAAAAAGAATGATTATAATTATTAATATAACCATTTTACACCGTCCCAAACCAATTCTTAAATCCATGATGGTGTGTGATCAATTTTTTTTCCGCTAAACGACGGTGTGTGATCAACTAATAAAAAAGTATGAGGAAGGGAAAGAAAAATAAATAAAAAAAAGATAAATTTTTGATGAATGATTGAACTGAATTACTTAATAAACCCGGACGTTGTGGTCAGGTGAGTTGAACATAATATTTATATTTTTGTTAAATTTTAAAAATTATGTGCTTAATGAGCTTCATTTACTGAAGTTTACAAAGAAAAGGACTTAATCTTTATTAATTAAACTAGTTTTGGAGTTAATGGTTTGAATTTAAAAAATATATACTATTATTAAGTATTATTGTTTAAAAATTCTCTATATAATTTTAAAATAAATAAATAACTAATTAATTTATTATTTTAGTTAAAAAATAATAAATATAATAATAATAATTTTATAAATAATATAAAATATAATCACCAATAATTTTACAAGTATTAACAAAACTTTCATAGTTTCATATAATAAATAAGCAAATGTAATATAAAAATGTATGATTTTGTTTAATTAATATTTTTATTATTTATAATGTTATCACTCCGTAAAAAAATAATAATTATTAATGTTACTTAAAATAAATAACTTTGTAAAAAATAAGATAAGCAGTTGTAATATATTAATGATTAATAATTTACTACTTTATTTATATTATTTAATTGATTAAAAAAAGACTTAAGATAATTAACTCGAAAAAGCTATAATTGTTTATATTACTTAATATAAATAACCTTATATATATAAAAAAAATACATAATTTTAATTTAGATAACTATCAATATTTTAACTATTAATAATTTGTTACTCAATTTATATTATTTAATTGATAAAAAATAATACTTAAGATAATTAACTAAAAAATGATAATTATTTATGTTACTCAAACTATAACCTTTTATATATATATATATAAAAGATAACTAATCTAGAAAGTTATAAACATTTTAGTTAATAATTGATTACTTAATTTATATTATTTAATTGATAAAAAATACTTAAAATTAACTACAATAAATAAAATAATTATCTTAAATAATCTTGTATAAAAAAGGAAATAATTATAATATAGATAATTATTAATATTTTAACTATTAATAATTTATTTATTTTTATCAATAATAAGACTTAGAATAATTAATCAAAAAAATGATAATGATTAATACCACTTAAGATAATTAACCTCATATAAAAATAGATAAATTTTAATATTTTAATTATTAATAATTTATTACTTAATTATTTTAAAAAAATATTATTTAATTTATAAAAAATATAAATCTTAATTAAATTATATAATTCTTAAGGATAATAGTAATAAATATTTTAAAATATGTGGATAATTTTACTCAAAATTTTATAATACGTGATTTAAAATTTTATATTTAATATATATATATATATTTAAATTAGATTAAGAAGATTATATTACCACAGTTCATTAGTTTTTGCAATGCACATTTCATTTTTTTAGAGGATACTTAATTTTTTTTTAAATCTAATCAAGTAAAACTTTGATATTATGTTTAAAGTTGTTGGTAACTAATTCTTCTAAACTTAAATTTATACGAGATTTTTTTTAATAAATGCTAACATATATTTCACTTATATAAAACATGTACACTCATACATAAAAATATGTATAATTTATACATAAATAAATATATATTATATATAATGTGTTCTGTACATATAATATACGTGGGGTTAATTTAATTAAGTAAAATTTATATACGTTATTTAAGTTCTCAAATATTAATTAATTCATTCTCAAATTTAAATGTGTTAAAAATAAACCATACTTGAATACATGTTTACAAGTAGTGTTCACGATCCAAAGCTTATTTTTTATACGTGGCATAATATTTTAATCATTCAATAACTATTCATTATTTGATTTACATAAAATTTAAAAATATTTGTATTTTTAAACATATATATATATAAATAATTTTTTTTTAAAATGTGTTAAAATTATTAGTAATAAAAAATAAAAAGATACATTTAAAAAGTATATGTTTTTTTATAATATATATATATATATATACTACGTTGGAAAATTATAAGCGTTATTCATACAAATGATTTTTTTTTTTCCGATCGACCTGAAACTGAATTGACAAGTCACTGGTGATTGGAAATAAATTAAGTAGTTTATATATTGATTTTTTGGTGGTCAGAAGAAGAATTTAAGCTAATTTAAACAAATTTAAGTATAAAGCTCTTACTTAATAATTCAATTTTGGTGAATTAAGCTATTTAACAATAAATTTTTTTATTAAAATAACACACAAAAATTATATCAATAAAATTAAGATACAATAATATTGAATAAAATTTAATTAAACGAAAATCATAATTAGCCTGTTTCAACTTATATTATTTTTAATGTTAAATATATGAAATTAATATAAATAATATTATTTTTATAATTTATAAATTTTAAAGTGTAATATAAATGTTATTTTCTCTAAAAATTATCTTAATCTAATGTTTAATTTAAAAGGTTAGTGGATATTGCAGATAAGATGCCGCCTCTCATAAATTAGAGTTTAGGAAGCATTCCTTCAATATACATCCAAATCAAGGACTTCCCTTCCCCTTCCAGTTCACTTAAATTTATATCATTATAATTATGTGTGTTACACGCGACTAGTGTATGTTCTGTATTTTTATGTAATGTTGTCAAACTACAAAATGTAACATTAAATTCATAATGATTACATTTTCTATATTATAATTGTCCATATATAGAATAATATTGAAAATAATACTTAATTAAAGGTAAAGGGAATTTAAAAATTTTGTATGCAAAAAATAATTACATTAATTGTTGAAAAAAAATATAAAGAGTTATGAATTTTGATCTTCATTGAACAATATTTAATTTGATATATTATTTTTTACATAAAAAATATAATAACCTGATTCAAATATATGACATAAAATAAAAAGAGGATTAATCTAGTAGCGGAGCTTAGTTAGGAGCTATCTATCCTAAGTTGTAAATTAGTTAAATGAAATATTTTTATTTTATTTTATGTGTTATAAATAAAATTTTGATATATAAAAAATTTAAGTCACTTTTTTATTATTTTATTAATTTTTTAATGTATTTATTTTCATATTTATGTTGATTATTAGTTACATATATAATGATAGATCAAAATAAAACAAAAAAAATTGACTTAACATAATATATATATCTTTTAGTAGAGAATTGTACATGAAACTTGATGTTGTTACTTAATAAATAGCGTTCATTCTAATGTTTTATTTTTATAATAAAATAAAAAATATAATAATTGATGACTAAATCATCAATGTTACGATAAGGATCATGCAACATATAACATAAAATGCTTTTAGTTTTAAATACAAGTATTTTATTCATAAATATATATTATGTCATAAATGTTTTTTAATTTTTGACTTATAATATAATGGAAAAGAAATTAGTTTAAATATATAACTTTGATCTATGATCATAATTTATTTGTCTCTTCTCAAGTCAAAAGTTTTCATAATATTTGAATAATCTTAATTTATTTGAAATTTTTTAAAAAATTTAATAAATTTTTTTTTTGCTTTTATTAGTTTTTACTTAATCAGTTTTCTTTTTTGTCAATTTGAAATTATTGATTAATATATATCTTTAATTTGAGTGCTTTAATTATATCTTATATTTTAGACCTTAATATGTTTATTTTATTTTGAATTTTAACATTATAATTAATTAATTTAATATGAATACGTATGAATTTTATTGTGTTTTACATTTAATTTACTTTGATTGTTTTCATAAAAGATTATAATTAAATCTTAACATGAAAACTCTAAATTTTAAGTTACAATACAACATAAAAAATTAATATTCAATCCTTTAAGAAGCTTTTTCAGGTTCTAAAACTGTCATACCACTAAACCACCACTTAATAAAACATATCATATATTGATGAACAACATAAATAAATAAAAAATAATGTCCACTAAATTTGTTAGAAAGGGATAAATGTATCCAAATAATGTCACATTAATTTAAACGAAACTCAAATATTATTAGTGTGTAGTCTCTATAATTATAGGCTCTCTTAGGCGAGGGGAGAGCATTAAAATTATAAATTTATATATTTAAAATGATATTATATAAAGAGTGTAATTCATTTGTTTTATATTTGGTATCTCATTACTAACATATATATAAAACATGTGGATAAAAATTATTACCTTTTATACAATAATAATGTTTACATTTTAATCATTTTTATTTATATATTTAATAAATATAGGTAGCATATATTCTAAAATATCTAGAGTATTATGGGTGAATTGACTCTTATACAAATAAGGAATCAACTCTATATATAGTTCCTTAAAATGAAAAATTATTAGTAGCTCTTGTTTCACATCAAAAAGACGTGAATTACATTATTGCTACACACGCTTATTTTGTTTGAATCCCGATATAATTAATTTGAATCCCTTTTGCATTCCAATTTTTTCTTGGTACGTTGATCTGCCTCAACATCCAAAATAATTCTCCTTGTAAAATTTAGAGGTAGGTTTTATACCAGAATTAGAATATTGTATAGTTTGATGGACCAGTTTTCGTTAGTGTACGTCCCCTAACCTTCTTGTCTACTGTAGTAATCATGGGATATAGATGTCCATGAATTCTCAACTATTATAGTTAGTAATGTTGGGATATAGATGTCCACAAAATTCTCAACTGTTATAGTTAGTAATGTTGGGATATAGATGTCCACAAAATTCTCAACTATTATAGTTAGTAATGTTGGGATATAGATGTCCACAAGTTCTCAAATACCAGTGAAAGGACAAATATACTTTTAAACTCTACTTTTTAATTCATGTTTATTTGTAATTTAGGGTTTTATGATTTTGATAATTTTTCACTATATATTCTTCTTTAATCTACTATATATATACTTCTTTGTCCTTGCCAATACATTAATTTTGTTCTTTTATTTACTATATTTTCAAACAATAATATATCTTCAACTAATTTCATGTTTCATCTTTTAAATCTAAAATATATATAAATATCTAAACTTAAGTTTTTTTTATTAATATCCATAGAATTAAAATTAAATTTTAAATTATACAATAATAATAATAATGGATAAATATTTATAAGTCTATCGAATATTTGTAAATCCTACTCAATTAAACCAACAACTAACATATCATTTTGTAAAGTTAAAATCTAAATATAAAAAATAGAATCATTTATTTATTCAATCTAATACAAAAAAAAATAAATTATTTATTTATTATTAGTACGCTTTTAAAATTAAAAGACATCTTTGAGTAAAATCAACTAATTTTAACATATAATTTTGTAAAGCTAAATACTAAATATACAAAATATATTAAATTTATAAAATATTGACATAAATATATATTTATAATTTTTTTTATTATAATATTTTAATTTATTAAAATGAAATAATTAAAACGAGTTATTTGAAATAGATTCTATCCGATATTTATCTAAACATGAAATTTTTTGTCTAAATATATGAAATACTAAAACAAAATTTAAATAAATAAAAAAATTATTGATTCAGTGACATATAAGTTTTATTTTATTTATTTATTCAGTATTATATTTTGAAAATGAAAATATATAATCTACTATTTTTAAATTATAAGTATCAAATTAATGAATATATAATATATCGTTTCTAAATATCTAAACTTTAACAAATTTTGTCCTAGTATATAAAGTGTATATTAAAATAAAATGTAAATTATTACAAAACAACTAACTTATAGATATTTCAAAGTCAAAATATAAAAAATATCTTGTAAAGCTGAAAAAAAAGTAACATTATTTTTACAGTATAATATGTTAAAATTTGGATTATTATTTTTTTGGTTTGAAATATAAAAATTGGATTCTAAGCATGTAAACTATTAGACTTTTTATTAATACAATTGAAATGTTTTCAATTATATATGGTCGTATGGAGACGTCATATTTTTAAGTATCGAGAATGCCATATTAGTACATTAGAGGGTAGCATAGGAATTTCACTTATTAAAATAAAAATCGTGAAATTTTTTAGTATTAAGCATGCTTTCCATTTTTGTTTTTATTAAGTGCACAAGTGCACAAATTCACAATTCTCTCTCTCTTGAGGTTAGAAGAGTATTTTTTTTCCTTCCTTAAATTAGATAAATTGAGAACTTATTAATAATGTTTAACAGCAACAAAAAAAAAATTAAACAATAATAATAATAATAATAATAATAATAATAATAATAATAATAATAATAATAATAATAATAATAATAATAATAATAATAATAATAATGATAATAATGCAGTATTAATAATAATAATGCAGTATTCCGTATTTGTGTGGTTATAAATAATCTGTGACTGAACATTTTGCGGCTCCAAATATGAAATTTTAACACCACTAAGAAGTCGCAAAATGTCGTGTACATAGAGTGTACAATAAATTTGACTTATTCATATCTTTTTCTTACTTGTGTATGTTAGCATTTTTCAGATCGAATCAAACTTCTTAAACTTATTTGACATTTAGTGCATTCATAATTTCCCCAACGAATTTCCCCGTATATAAATTAACGCTGGTGATTTCGGAATGTGTACAAGATAAATACACATATAACTCAGTACTAATTAACTGATCTCTATTTCTATTTTTTGTATTAATCGATCAAGGCATATATAATATGGAATCAATATCATCTACACTTTTATCATACCCTCTATTGAATCCTCATGATCATAACAAAGATCCAGTTGGAAATTACAACCCTTTTCTTCAAGAGAAACAATCTTCTTGTGTGCCCAAGAATTTCATATGGCCAAAAGAGGACTTAGTCAATTCAAATGAAGAGCTAAGAGAGGCATTGGTAGATCTTGAAGGTTTCTTTAAGGGTGATGAATTGGAAACACAAAATGCTGCTAATCTCATAAGATCATCTTGCTCAAGTCATGGCTTCTTTCAAGTGATCAATCATGGTGTTGATCTTTCTCTTCTAGAATCAGCTCATCATCACATGGCTTCTTTCTTCAAGCTTTCTGTTTCCCAGAAGCTTAAGGCTAAGAAAATGCCTGGTAGCTTATGGGGTTATTCTGGTGCTCATTCTGAGCGCTTTCAATCAAAACTACCATGGAAGGAGACTCTGTCTTTTGGCTTTCATGATAATTACTCTGAACCTGTGGTGAAAAATTACTTCCTTTCAACTTTAGGACAAGAATTTGAGCAGACAGGGTATGCATTGTTATTCAACTTTGTATATATATGATATAAAGTCTATGTTAAGGTCACTCACAATCAATGTTGGATGACTCTCATGTTTATATTCCAACAATATAATTTGCTCAAACTAGTTAAACTAACTATATATGTGCACACGTGTATCATCTTTTTTTTCTTTTTTCTTTTGTAGACTGGTTTACCAAAGATATTGTGAAGCTATGAAGAAGCTAGCTTTGTCAATAATGGAGTTATTGGCAATTAGCTTAGGAGTTGACCGAATGCATTATAAGAGATTCTTTGAAGATGGTTGCTCTATTATGAGATGGAATTACTACCCACCATGTCAGGAACCAAATTCTACACTTGGTACTGGTCCTCATTGTGATCCTACTTCCTTAACTATTCTTTATCAAGATCAAGTTGGAGGTCTTGAAGTTTTTGTCAATAACAAATGGCACTCCATTCGCCCTCTTCAAAATGCCATTGTCATTAATATTGGTGACACTTTCACGGTAAGCACTTTTTTTTTTTTTTAATAAATGATCATACACTTAGTATATACATAAATAAGACACTTGCATATATATAGTTACATTATAAGACAATTAACAAAGTATGACAATTATGCAGGCATTATCCAACGGAAGATATAAGAGTTCGTTGCATAGGGCAGTGGTTAACAGATATATGGAGAGGAAATCACTAGCATTCTTTGTTTGTCCTAAGGAAGACAAGGTAGTGAGGCCACCAGATGAACTTGTATTAATGGGCAATGGAGATAGAAAATACCCTGATTTCACTTGGTTTGATTTACTCCAATTTACTCAAAAACATTATAGAGCTGACGATTCTACCCTCCAAAACTTCACCAAGTGGTTACTATTTTCTAGAAAAAAATAATTTTTCTAATTAATTTTGATTTAAAATTTATAGTATCGTATTATCAAGGATATCCCTCTTTGGGTTCTAGCAGGAAAGCGAGCTTTAGCTTCATAGGTTGCTCCAACGTCTTTGTAACATTCAAATGCAACATTATTTTTGCACTTGTACTTAATCAAGTGTACGTTAAATTATTATTATTAATTATTACATATGTTAGTCCTTCTAAGTTCACTTGAAATAAAATATCAGAGGTTTTGATTTTGATTAGGAGATATAATATTATTTTACATCGTTGAGTTATAAACGGACGAATTGAAATAGTCAAAGAACATAACATTATATCAATGATTCCAATATGTTTTCTTTAAATTAGATTTAATAGCATTTCATATAAATATGAAACAAAGTCTTTCATGATAATTGACAACTACAAGCATGCATTAGTACAAGGTAAATACTTTTGTAAATTACATAAAATATTACTATTAAAATTTATAAAAATAAAAATAATATTCTAATAATATTAAATAGAGTTGAATTAAAATGGGTGAAATATTAAATATGTTTAATTAATTATATTTTATTTTAAATAGTATCTAATTGAAAAACATTAAATATAAAACAAATAGCTAATTTTTTTTATAATAATAAGAATACGTAAACTTGTAAATCATATTATTTTTATAATTATAAATTTTATTTTATTATAATTATATACTTAATTTTTATTACAATTTAATACATTTATCAATCAATATAGTAATATATTTTTTCTATTAATAAGTTTTCTTACTATTACTTTACATTTCATATTTTTAAATTAAAGATTAATCAAACATTAACATATCATTTCGTACCTTCAATAAATTAATTCATATAAAATTACTCTATGTAAAGATTTGACATCACTTGAATAAAATAAGGATATATTTAATTTAGTCAATAATTGATGACTTTACTATAATTAATTATTTTCTATATCCTTCCGCATTAAACTAAATGCATTGTTAGAGAGCAAATTAGCACGTTCTTTAAAGAAATAAAAAAAATTAATTTGCATACAAAAATGTTTGAAAAATAATATTTATAAAACTTCTTAAAAGTAAAAATGATACAATTATATTTTACTTTATTATAAAGAGAATGTTCAAACTAAATATTCTACTAATTAAATCCTATTTAATATTGAATTTTACGTTAAATCAATAAATTAATAATAGAGTAATGCAAAGTGAGTATATAAGGATCTTTTTTATTTTTTCTTTATTTGATTTTTTAAATCTTAGCATTTTTGTAAATTTTATAATGTTAGTAAGTTTATGAGTTATCTAATTATAAAATATTATCTTAATAAGTAAAAAATTTCTTTATTCTTATAAAATCTAATTTCTTATTATTTTTTATTAGAGCGAGACTTTTCATTTTAACACTAACAACTTTTTATTAAATGCATTTTATGAATTTCAGGCTACCATAAAAAATATTATTTGAAATATTTATATAATTTTAAGAACTTAAATAAATATTATGTATCATATTTGACAATTACAAATAAGCACAAACAATATTGAATACGATGTGTCCTTATTATGGTACCTACCCATTTTAAATATTAGTATGGATCGAATATTTTTTATCCATCGTTAGATATATGCTCACAGATACTTCTCATTTAAAACCTTTTATTATTTTAAAATGTGGGCTCGAATACCTAATATTTTTAAAGTTTGAGAATAATAAAAAATGAAAAACCTTGGATCGAATAGTCTTCCTTTGATATTCATCCTAAAAATAAAAGGAAAGTGCTTATAATAAGGTTTGTACATGTTCTAGCCGGCAAGCAGTACACTGGTGGCCAATTTCATTGCACTATAACTTTAGACCTTCCTCAAGCTATCCACTTGTCTCATGATCTTCCTTGCTTTATAAATACATTAAGGTATTAAGATAATGTACGTAATGTGTGTATACATATATATCAATTAAATACATGCATGCGTGAGTGAGTGAATGAAATTTAGTGAGATATGACTTGTATTTAATTGAGTTAATTAATTTATCATAAAAACTGTTTTTTGTGCTCTTCTAAGGGCGAGGAAGGTTTAAATAATCAATTGAACTAATATAGCTGTAAATTAGTATCATACCGTGCCAATTATGTATGTATAAGCATCGTTCATTTAAACCCCTCTTTATAACAAGTCAGTAGTGCGCGTCTCTCTCTCTCTCTCTCTCTCTCTCTATATATATATATATATATATATACATATTATTTGGTGCGCGTCTCTATATATAAGTGTGCAAGTTTCTATTGCTAATGAAAAGAAGAATAGTATGATTTAGGTGATGGGTATGCCATGTATTTTGATAGTTTTAAAAATAAATTATTAACACTTACATAAAATGGATTCTATATATGTAAATAAATGTATTTATTTAAAATCATTGATAGAAATAAACCATAAACTTTACTTAGATAAAAAGCTCCCATTTCAAATATATAGAGCCAATTTCTTCTTCCAGGGTGTATTTACTCATTCATATAATTAAAATTAAAAGTTTACGATACCTATGAATTATTATTAGGTAAACCCTCACGAAGTGTGATCTTGGATGTAAGATATACCGTTTAAACAGGTCTAGGTCAACAATCTCTATCAGATACCATATTTAACAAATCTCACGAAGTATGACCCAGATCGACAACACGACATGTTTTCAACCTACTAACACGACTTGTTTCAAACCGATCAATACGACCTGTTTTAGACTTGTCAACACAACATGTTTCATATCGACCATCACGACTTGTTTTGGATCAGCTAACAATACATGTTTCAGATCGACTATCATGATTTGTTTTAGATCCGACATTGGTCGGCATATGAATTATGTGTGCAATGAATACACGAGTATATGTATCACAACAAGTAATATAATGATAAGAAAATATCGTTCTTACGAAGATTATTTTATTATAAACTAATTTTTAAAACTAAAAAAATTAAAAATCAATATTTTTGTGTTCTTATATTTTAAGGAAGCAAAATTAAAATAACTAAAAACAAATAGCAATAATTTATTAAATCAAATTTGGTAACTAAAGAGATATATGAGAAAATATCTAAGAATAATTATTCTCCTAATTTTGTAAACATTTAAATAACTAAAATCTCCCGAATATAATTATCAATTAATTACATGATCAATCGAATCTAACTTAGCATGTATTCTTCTATCAAGTAAACTACACACTATATAGTAATTAATTTAATCACACTCTCATGTCAATTAAATTGCATACTACTCATTCAGTTTATCAATTATGGATCATATACATAAAAATCATACATCTCTACTTAAAAACTATACATGTTATTTAATCAAGACAAACAATTAAATAATTCTCTCGAATCTATTTAATTGCCTCAATAAATAATTTATTGGCTACACAATTAATAGCATAAAAATAAGATTAAATACTATAATTAAATTAAAATTATAGTTATAATTGAGATAAAATATTAGATCATCACATGGTGAAAATTCGGTTCATAGGATTCCTAGATTAATTAATTAACTAGACATAATGTTGTCCATGAACTCATATTTTTCATAAAAAAAAAAGACATAAAAAATGATGAAGAAAAGAGTAGAAGAAGAAATACAATCAATCTCTTCAATTATAATACTACTTTTCTCTTGAATCTTCACAAAAATTGTACCTCCTTTTGATTTTTTTTATAATTTTCTCTCTTTTAGCTCTAAAAATTGATCAAAATTATACTAATTGTGGCCTTTTAGGGTTTATGGGGTGATTATGGGCTTAAATATAGCTCAAGTACAATCTGGTCCGTCATATCAACTTCAGATCAAGGATTGAGATCAAAATTAGCAAAATTAACAATGCCAACCAATCACAGTATGACACGTGGCACACATAATTTAATGGGCGAATTAGAGAGCGATGCGTGGTAGGGGAGATCGGTCCGAGTCAACACATACTGAGTTAGTACCACATAATACAACATGATTCACGATAAGAGATGGCATGGCTTGGTACATGGGTGGAACAACTGGACGAGTAGAGATGTGACATATGGTAGCGTTGGTTAACCGCGCTTCGAACTCACATTAAATGTCGTACTAACAAGTGGCATGCATTGCTTTGCTCTTCAAACGTGACGATTTACAATTCGTTGTCCCTACTTGCATGGCATCCATGTGGCTTGCCTAATTAGCTCATCAACTTACGTGGCAGGTCACGTGGTAGCTTTTGATTGATTATGCGTTAAAAATTCACAAAAAATCCAAAAAATCATATTTTCACCCATTTTCACTAAAATGTTTGTATTTTTATATTTTTAGCCCCAAAAATACTATTTATTGAATAAAACAAGTAAATATTAAGTAAAAAAGTACACTAATGACTCTATTTTTATAAATTCATGACACCTCCAAACTTAACTCTTTACTTGTTCTCAAGTAAAGCTAAGTATAACTAAATAAACTAACATAGGTAGTATATTCATAAGTATACTTCTATTAGCACATGTATATTTTATGAAAACTATCCCTCTTAAAAGTCGTACAATCCTATGATAAGAATGTTTATATATTCATCAATCAATTTTATATCAATACAAGAATATGTAAGGTTTTTGAAAAATTGATGTGTGTGTGTGTGTGTGTGCTGCATGTGATATCATCCAATACACTCATGAAATCAATCTATATGAGTATGCTAATCAATTAAATCTTAAAACAAATCTCATAAATCTATTTTTCTCATCCTTCTCTACTAATATAAATATGCACTTAGCTAAAGATCAATAAAGATTTTACATGGTTGTAATGTAAGGCTTATGTGGAAGGTTGATAAATTAAGACATTTAGGTTCTTTCCACATCTTAGCTTTCTTTTTATTCATGACACACTTTTTAACTGAAATTGAGCATTATTTCAATGCACCACCTCTTATCATTATTTTCACATTCTATTATTCCACATCTTTTTTTTTTTTGTAATTTCACAACACCTCAAACTTATTTTTAATTCTATTTTTTTTCTTTGGAGGGATAATTGTGTTGTGATTTTTGCTTTTTTTTTCTCTTTTTTTATAGGGTGCATTACATTTCACCTTACTATATAGCATCACACATGATTGTATTATATTTTTATACAAGCTAAAGGTGCATGGATAAAGGTAATGCTTACTAGTTAGGCATAAAATGTGGCTTAAAGATATGAAAAGTTCTTTGTTAGACTCAAATGGGTGACTACGGATATTAATAATAGTTAGCTTGAAATGCTCAATTGATCTAAATAAGGCCTAAATCATTTCTCTTACTAAATACTATTTAGGATTTCACCTCAAGGGATGATCAAGTAGAATCTAAAACTTGGTAGACCTCATCGACTTGAATAAAATACTACAAATTTTCTCGCAATAAGCACACCAAAATCAATCATGAATATGTGTATAAATATTTGAATTAATTCAATCAAAACTAGCAAGTATATCACATGATTAATTAAAATATCTTAACAAATATGTTACATTCCTTATTCTAGTCATGACAACCAATTTTTATCATTGAGTTCAATGTTTCATATCAAACATGTATGTATTTAGCTTCCATATATTTATAACTTTATACCAAAATCATGATTAAAAACATCCTAAAAATTGAAGAAAAAAAATCCCTAAAAAAATTAAAATACGTAGTAAATACTAATGCAGAGAATGAAGTTCCCTCCCTCAAACTTAAATTACACATTGTCTCCAATACACATATATAAATATGAAAAAGCAAAAGGAAAGAAAACTCTCTTAACTTTGGCACACCACATTTGTTGCTGAAATGCTTAATCTTGCTACGCCATTACTCTCCAAATTTATTCACCTAGAAAAAAAAACAATAAAAATATAATTAAGTAAAATAACGTTGGGTTGCTCGCTACATGTTTAACTTCCTTGGCTAGACGATCATATCAAGTCCTAAGGCATACCTCTTTTGTGTTCATTTTCTTTTGAGTTTTCTTGGAAAAAATTGAGTCTTGATTTTTTCAATAATACTTTATGTTCTAGTTTGCAAACACAGTGCTCAATTCTCTTCTCATGCCATATTTTTGTTTTCTTTTTGAACTTTTTGGCATTCTTATAAGCACACCATCATAACTCATCCAATTTATGTATTTTTAACATCTTTTTCACCTATCTATTGGACTTTTTTACTTTCATACTTGACTGGGGATGAGAGAGTAAAAGTATAGAGTCTAAATTTGGTACCCTTCAATTGATGGTTTGAGCTTAATTCCTATCTCAAAATTTTCCAGAATCATCTTTGATACACATATGAGAGGCGCATCTTCCAAAAAGTTTAGAAAATCTATTATATCAACCTTTGATTCCATACTTTCAAAGTTAAAACATGTTGAGTTGTTTTCTGATGAGTTTATGTCCTTGTTCATAACATCATATGTAACAGTCTTAAGGGTGGGTGACTCAATAGATTCTTTTAAGTTGTCCTCATAATTAGTAACATTTATCTTTAAGTATTCATTAGCATTATCAATGTTAGGGGGTTCAGATGCTTTAAAAACTTTAAACATTACTTTCTCATCTTACACACTCATTGTAAGTTCACATTTTTCTACATCAATGAGTGTTATTTCGATTGCTAAGAATGGATGACCAAGTATGATAGGAATGTCATGAACCTCCTCCATGTCTAGCACAATGAAGTCTATTGGAAAGATGACTTTGTCTACTTTTACTAACACATATTCTACGACTCTCCCAAGGTATCTTAATTGATCTATCTACTATTTGTAATGTTACTGAAGTAGCTTTGGTTTTACCAACCTCCAATCTCTGGAAGGCCGATAATGACATAAGGTTAATTCTTGAACCCAAATCATATAATGCTTTCTCAAAGTGGATGTTCCCAATTGTACAAGAAATGTCAAAACTACCTAGATCTTTTCAATTTTTGTGGTAGTTTTCTATCAATGATGGTGCTAAAACCTTCAATCAAGGTTATTGTTGCATGATCTCCAATCTTTATTTTCTTTGATAGTACATCCTTAATGAATTTGGTATAAGATGACATTTGTTCAAGTGCCTCTACAAATGATATGTTTATATACAACTTCTTAAAGACATCAAGAAATTTTGAAAACTGTATATCTAACTTTTGCTTTTGTAGTCTTTTAAAGAAAAGAATAGTGGGTTTGTATAGGTTTCTCTTTTTGTGTGGTTGAATTATTTCCTTGTTAGTGCTCTTTTTATCCACTAGTTCCTCCCATCCACTAGTGCTCTTTTTACAATGGTCCTCACTTTCTCTTCTTGGATTTACAATTGTGTTACTTTGAAGGTTATCTTGAGGCCTTTGACTTATGGCCTGAGCAAGTTGCTCCATTTGGTTTTCCAAAATTTGAATTGAAATCTCTTGACTTGACACTTTGCATGAAATGATTGGATGAAGTCTTTCATTATCCTCATTAAGGTATTTGTATTGTCCTTTGTATGTGGCTTCTTCTCTTGGGCTTGTGATTGATGTGGTTGTTAAAAACTAGGATGTAGAAATGATTGATGGTTGAATTGATTACCATCTTGATTGTTTTTATTTCAAGAGAAATTTAGATGTTGTCTCTAACTTGGGTTATATGTATTCAAGTATGGATTATTATTTTGATTCACATTACCCACATAGCATACAAATTTAAGATTATTTGAAAAAATTCAAACAAATGAGCTCTTCCACAAAACACACACGACACTTCTGAATCTTGGACCAAGTTTATACTCGCTGGCGAGTTTCGATCAAAGATGACACTTGAGTTGTAAGTGTTGTGATATCATTTACCTCATGTACTCTGACTACTCTTCTTGTCATTGTCATTATTTCCATTGGTCATTGATAATTATTACTAACCATTTTCTTAAGTTAATCATAAACTTGATTGTAAGATTTGGCTAGTAAAGCTTCATTAGCATATGCATCAACAATAGTTCTTGTTTGAGCATTGAGACCATTGTAAAAATTTTCCATTTGAATCCAAGAATGAATACCATGATGATGATACTTCCTTAGTAATTCCTTGAATCTTTCTCATGCTTCATATAAAGATCCTCCTTCGTATTGTTGGTAAGAAGTAATGTCATTCCTAACCTTGACATTTTTTATTGGTCGAAAGTATTTCATCAAGAATTTCTTCGCCAAACCATTCCAAGTTGTAATGTAATTAGGTGGCAACGAGTTTAGCCAAACTCGAGCATGATCTCGTAAAGAGTAAGGAAACAATCTAAGCCTAAATGCCTCGTCGGTCACACCAATGAACTTAAATGAATCTATAACTTCAATACACAATCTGAGATGAGGATAAGTATTCTCTGTTGGTAATCCGGTGAATTTTCCAACTATTTGTAGCATTAAAAAAAACACTACTTTAACTTAAAATGATTAGCTTGAATGTTTGTTCTTATAATACTTGGATTCAGCCTTTCCAACATTAGTATGCTCAATTTCAAGATCTAAAGGTAAGATTTCTCTCTCACAAAATCTACTCATGCAATAGACTCAACTATGTTTCTACAATACTAAAAGAAATGTCTAAATTAAAACTAAATAAATAAATGAAAGTTAAGAAAATAAATTAATTAATTAACTAAAAGAAATAAATAAAAGAAAATAACTAAAATAAAAATTAATTTCTAATATTTATAATCCTTGGCAAAAGGGCCAAAATCTCGATTGTTACACAAATTATGTATGCAATTAATACACAAGTATACATATCAAAACAAGTAATATAATAATAAGAAAATATCGTTCTCATAGAGATTATTTTATTAAAAACTAATTTTTAACACTAAAAAATTAAAAATCAATTTTTGGTGTTTTTATATTTTAAAGAAACAAAATTAAAATAACTAAAAGTAAATAAAAATAATTGATTAAATTGAATTTGATAGCTAAGAAGATACATTAGAAAATATCTAAGAATACTTATTCTCCTAATTTTGTAAACATTTAAATAACTAAAATTCTTTGAATATAATTATCAATTAATTAAATGATCAATTGAATCTAACTTATCACATAATCTAACTTATCATATATTTCTCTCTCAAGTAAATTATACATCATATCATAATTAATTTAATCACACTCTCATGTCAATTAAATTGCATTCTACTCATTCAGTTTAAATTACATACTACTCATTCAGTTTATCAATTATGGATCATATACATAAGAATCATACATTTATGATTAAAAACTATACATGTTATTTAATCAAGACAAACAATTAAATAATTATCTCAAATCTATTTAATTGCCTCAATAGATAATTTACTAGCTAAACAATTAATAGCATAAAAATAGGATTAAATATTATAATTAAATTAAAATTATAGTTATAATTAAGATAAAATATTATATCATCACATGGTGAAAATTGGGTCATAAGATCCCTAAATTAATTAATTAATTATACATAATTTTTTTCATAAAGCTTATATTTTTCATAAAAAAAAGACATAAAATTTGATAAAGAAAAGAGTAGAAAAAGAAATACAATCAATCTCTCGAATTGTAGTATTAATTTCTCTTTAATCTCTACCAAAATTGTATCTCCTTTTGAATTTTTATGTAATTTTCTATCATTTTAGCTAAATTGATCAAAATTATGCTAATTGCAACTCCTTAGGATTTATGGGGTGATTAAGGGCTTAAATATAACTCATGTGCAATCTAGACTTTCAGATTAGCTTTAGATCAAGGGTTGAGATTAAAAAAAAACAAAACTAATAGTGCTAGTCAATCACAACGCGACATGTGGCATATAGAATTCACTCGAAAAAATCAAAGCACGACGCATGGAAAGATAGATTGGTCTGAGTCAATGCATGCTTAGTTAATGCTACACAACGCAACATAATTCATAATAATGGGTGGCATGGCGTACTAGTGGAACGACTGGATGAGTAGAGTGGTGATATGTGGCAATGTTGTTTAATTGTACTCTAAACTCATATTGGACTTTGTGCTGGCACGTGGCACGTGCTGCTTCCCTCCACACACATTATGATTTACTATTCATTGTCCCTTCTTACGTGGCATCCATGTAGCTTACCTAGTCAACTCTTTGACTTGTGTAGTAGGCCATGTAGTAGCTTTTAATTGATCATACATTAAAAATTCATAAAAAAAATTAATTTTTTTTAAATATTCAAAAAATTATATTTTCACTAAAATATTTGTATTTTAATATTTTTAGCCTCAAAAATATTATTTATTGAATAAAATAAGTAAATATTAAGTAAAAAAATGCGTTAATAACTCTACTTTTATAGAGTTATCAGCCACTATATAATCGTTTCAGACTTATCACTATGCGACTTTGTGTGGACTAGGACATGCGACCTACATTAGTAGAGTGTTGGGTTGTCTAAGAAGAAAGTTGATCAAAATAGATATTTTCAACACATACTTGACCTCAATTTAAGATAGTGCATCTATCCCCATCGTTGTGAGAAGTAAATTGGTCCATTTAGATAGCAACACATGTATGTCAAAATACCTAAATACCTATCATATGATTATATGATTATCTATGAGTGTCTATCTTTAAATTTTGTTACATTAAGTGTTCTTTAAATATGAACAATTAATATAAATTACTTAAATTTGTAAAAAAATTATTTAATTTTCACCATATTTATGAAATAAAAATGATTTTTTTCCCACTCATTTCTATTTATTATTAGTAAACACCCTCTTTAGGTATTTATGTGTTATGATTTAAGCAATGATAATATCTTAATCAATTTTATTTTTTTTACAATAATTTTTTTATAAAAAATCCATTTATCTTTATTATTACTTATATTTTAATATTATTATTTAAATATAATTATTATTAATAAATTATTATAACATCAAAACAATTTAATTTGTTAATATAGTATCTTGAAATTTAACGATATTATTTAAATTCGTGAAATGGAACTCATGTGTTAAGATTTATACGTATGCGTTTTTTTATTTTTTATTTTGATTTTTTAATAGATTTGAGTACACATAGTACATAGAGTTTTATTACTTTAAAAGTATTTTAGCCAAATACAAATGACTAGCTACATATAGCAGTGTATATGCACGTACGGGAGCTTTCATAATTCAGCATGAGATATCCAGGCAAAAAGACTGACGCTTCACGCCAAACAAAATCCCATGAAATGAATTGCAGCTATATATAGTAGTAGATGTGTCAGACCCTGCTTTAAATATTAGTCACTTTCAACATATACGGACAATTCTAATGGCTGTCATTTGCTCAAGGACTTACCTAACTCCAAAAATTCAAAGTATTTCCAGAACTCGACAAAACATTAATTTTCGTTCTCTTTATGTAATACATACTTCCCTAGATAGGTCAAATGATTCAAAATCCTGAACTACCATAGTATAAATATATATATATAGCAATAACGAGGTTTCATAAAAGTAATAATACATGATTATAATGAATAGGTGCTAGCTAGCATAACCTTCTTTATATAACAAAAACTCCTATACTATATAATTCGTGATCATAAGGAAATAAATTATATTCTGGATAATCATTCTTATTCATGATTTCAAAATAAGAAAAAGCCGAATTAAGTCCGTCTTTGATGACAAATTATTAACGTATAAAAATAATTATGTATTAATTAAAAAATATTAGTGTTATATTCATAAATAATATGTGATTTCTTTTCATTTCAAATAAATCTTTCATGATTAGATGTTTTATGTTATTTATATATTGTACAAAATTTATATGATATCAAGACTCTATTGGATTAATTTAAAAAAATCAATGTGTTTTCACACAAAAAATAAATATATGTACTACTACTACAATAAAAAGTATTTAAATCAAAATTTGAATTCGATTTTAAAAACAATTAACATATAATGAATTATAATAAATTGATTTAGATTTAAAGTCTATTCGAGTTAAAAATTGACTTATAATCGACGCTACACGTGACATGTAGCATCGGTTGTAAACGTCATCCGTCGCTACTTACCACGTGTAGCGTCTGTTGACACGTAAGACTAATACTAGTTGTTTTTTTCCTTTTTCTTCTGTTTTCCTCTCGTCATGACAATTTTTGTTATTGTCAACTATTTCTTTCTCACTATGCGATACCTTTAATCATTTTCATCCATTTTTTAGCACTATTTTCGACACAGTAAGTTAGGTTTTGTTCCTCCTTACTTTCTGATCTAGATCTACCCTTGTATTTTAGCTTAAGACTCAATATTTTCTTATCCATTTTCCTTCACTTTCTCACTTATCAAATATATTTTTCTTATTTATTTTCTCAATTGTTTTATTCTTGTAAGTATTTGTACATATTGAGGGAAAATATTAGTGTATAAAAAAGGTATTACACATTGATGAAGAAAGATATTAGTGTAACATTTATAAGTAATTTGAAATTTACCTTCATTTGAAGTTAATATTTTAGATTTTGATGACTCATATTACTAATATACTCTATAAAATTTACATAAATATTAATTCAGGTTTAATCAAATTACACTTTGTTCGTAACTTTTATGAAAACATTTTAAAAATACAATAATACCATAATGACATTATTTCAAAATAAATAGTTTTGTAATAGTATTATTGGTCACAAATTGAAAATTCTATAAAGTTAACATCAACTTCATCTATATTATAATAAAACTATTGGTAAAATAAGTAACATTTAATCATATTACATAATTCTTTGTACTTTTATTTTAATTTTTAATTTTTATTTACATGGTATGTATGTATGTATGTATGTATGTATGTATGTATATATAACGATCAAGACTGATAAACCCACCAATTCATATAGTTATGCATGTACCAGTAGAATATTCAACAACTATCATTGCCCCTTGTTTCTTTGGGTGGAACTCTAGGTTGAGGAGTTACTCGAAATGATGCTAAGATATGAATATCTTTGCTTGGATAATGAGGAGTGTAATAAGTCAATTTATAATCTATAACACCCAATTTGAATCCAACGCTTATTTTAGTCTATGTTTGTGGTAGAGATATATATATATATATATATATATATATATCACATGTTTATAAATGTAATGCATATATTTTTTTTATAAGATAAAAAAAATATTTTTTTAAAGAGAAAAGTAAATTTTGTGAATAATTTGATCATATAAAAATCAAAATGAATATAAAATGAGACATTCATTTTGATTATATTTTTTATAATCAATACATAAAATATCAAGTTATGATAAAAATAATTTCATAAAATATCAATCTAAGTGGTAAAACAACTAAGTTAATCGCTAACTGATGAATATATTGTTTGAATCTTGGACTTTCCCTCCCATTCAAACTTAATCACAATCCACTAACTAAGGATTGGTTTATATATATCTAAAAAAACAAACAAACAAAACCAATTATAAAAAAAATCAAAGAGAAAAAAAAGGTTAGAAAAAGGGTAATGTATATGCACACTATTTGTTAACTTAACCTTATGACATGTCTTCTATAAAATGAATGTAGACTCAAAAAATCATTATAGACTTATTTGAACAACTCTAATATTCTTCAAACACTATTCCTTTACACTTTTATAGAAAGAATATTAAGAAACAATAAAAATAATACCTTTAAAATTTATAACTATAGAAATAATATCTCTTATATTTAATTTATACATTTTAACTATTATAGAAAGTTTGACATATCATTTTGTTTTAAACATTGTTTGAACATATGGGTCGGTCTGGAGCCTAACCTATGAATAACCTGAGTCATCATATGTGTTTCTCTAGAAAGACCTAGTTTGTTCCTGTGTCCACAAAACGTAATTAGTTGGGTGTCCATGGTCCGGTCCGGTTTTGCCTAAATTTTTTTTAACCAAATCGGACCGTTCATATTACTCGGATCGGATCGGACCAGACTGTTTAAAACGGTTTTAAAAAATAAAAACCGGACCAGGCTGTTTTAAACGGTTTTAAAAAATAAAAACCGGACCGAACCGTTTGATTTATAAAACAGTTCGGTCCAGTTTGTTCCGATTTTTTTATAATTTAATGAAGAATAATGTAAAATTTTAAAATATTATTAAACCGGTCCGGTCCGATTTGAATGATTTAAAATTAGTACAAACCGGACCGGACCGTTTGATTAGTAAAATCATTCGATTTAATCCGATCCGGTCCGGTTTTACGGTTTGGTCTGATCCAACCCGGTTTATGGACACCTTTACCCCTACCTATGTATAGTAAGCTTGGGTATTGGAAGATCGACCACCAACCCGAGCTAAAGTGGTTGAACTCAAGTTAGATTGGGATTTTACATATGTAACCTCCTGATATGTTGCGATGTGTACCCATATATGATCAATAGTGTACATGTAATGTCCTTTATATATATATGAAACTCATATGAGATTAATACAATTCATTCAATTTTTTGACTTTTCTCTGTTTTCTTTCTCCAAAAATTTGATCATCCTAACATTTGGTGCCTACAATGAATATTGATATTTCAAAACGTAATTTGTTAAAACTGAACATATATTAATATTATATTTTTATATATATAAAATTATCTAATAAAATATACTTTTAATATAAAATATACAATACCTAGATTGAATTTTTTTTCATCCTTATTTATTATTTTTATCTTTACTTAAAAACATGTGTTATATAATAACAAAAAATAATATCAATATTTTAAATAATTTATTAGAGTATATATTATGTTAATTCTTTAATTTATTTAAAATAAATATTAAAAGATAAAAATATTACTTTATTATAAAAAAATTGTTATCTGATCCAAGATTATTCTCTAAAATTGTGAAATCTGTATGGGTGGTTATGAAATTGGTATTATCATAATTATTACCACACATATCCCTAAACAAAGTGAGGTTAGATAAGATATAATTAAAACATGATGAATTTAAATTATAAATTTATGAAAAATATTAAATGAAATTAAAGCATGATCGAAAATATTTTACATTGTCTTGCTTGTCATGATAGAAAATATTTTACATTGTCTTGCTTGTCATGATAGAAAATATTTTACATTGTCTTGCTTTTACATTGTCATGATGGAAAAATATTTTACATTGTCATGATACCAAAAAAGGGGTACTCGACAGAATGTCACTGTATACCGTATACAGAATATTAGGTTATAAATGTACTCAAATTGCAGTTACTAGAATCATAGCTGGCCGACTATTAGCAAAATCGGTCCAATCCAATTTCTTGTTTATATTATCTACTGTTTACAACTTGTAATGTGATGGTGGATCTTGATTTCTTTTTTTCTCTCTTTGATATATATGCATTAAGGGTAGTAATGTAATTTAATAACCTGCCAATTGTGTCTGTATCACTATCCTGCCAGCTGTCTTCGTACCATTTTGTTACAATTCACTAAAAATCCGAAGGCTTGTTTGGTGGGATTTTATTTTCGTAGGACTTTTATACAGGGGATCATTTCATTTGAAGAATCTAAAAGTATTTTTTTCTTGATTTATGATTGATTTTAAGTTGTTAATTTATGTATTATCATTTTTTACGGTTATTTTACTCCATGTATATATATAGTGACTAAAAAAACTAATTAAAAAAAATTAATAAAAACTGATAACTGATGAAGGATCTTAAATTAAAAAATAATATTTTAAGACCTTTGACGTAAAAATGATACCTTCAAGAGTCATAAAATCCCTTATCTAGTACATCATTGAATATATATAATTATTTTAACATGGATTAAATTACCGGTATAAAAAATTAAATCAGTAGTCTTTTTATAGCTGTAAACTAATAGTAGGATAAATTATCAAATGCTTGGTTTGGTTCACGTACGGTTACTAAATACGGTAAAGATATTATTTGAATAAAAAAATGCGTGTAGGTATAATATATTTTTATTTATATAAAAATATGTAAAAAAATTGTTATAAAATACAAACATGATAAAAATATAAGTAAGATTCCTTAAATTTTTAAAAATATGTTACAAAAAATACGATAATAAGATATAATATATATATATATATATATATATATTAATAAAAATATTACGATATTACTAAATATGGTTTGGTTATGTATTAAATGACTATATATAATTAATTCTTTTTTTAATTTTTTATAAGATTTTAAAGGAAACAAATATTCCACAATTTTAAAAATAGGTAATATTTTTCATATAAAAAATGTTAGAAACTAATCTTGTCCCATAATTTTGGGACAAGATCATGGTATTAATTTTTTACTCTTCTATCACAACAATTGATATTTATAAAGAATAAAGAGAAAAAATTAATCATTTAAATATAAATTGTTGAGGTAGATGAATAATAAATTACATAATAATATCTTATATAATCTTTTCTTTATCATTAATTTTTGACAAATTAATTACATTAAAAATCACAATTTGAGCTCATTTTACTACTAGTTGATAAAAAATATAAGACAAAAAAATTTAAGAATTCATTTCACGTATAAATTCTATTATAGCATGTTTTGTTTTTATTTTTTTTAAACTAAAACTTATTAATTTTTATCCCTACAAAAAATGGCAATTTATATCTATTTATTTTTTCCCAAAATGTAACAAGATATTAGCTATTTTTATATTAGATAATGTATATTGTGTAATCACTTAGGAAAAAAAATCTTTAAAATTTATAACATAAAAATAACCATTCTTATATTCAATTTATATATTTTAACTCTCGAAGAAAGTTTAATGTATCATTTTACAAATGACGTTCAAGTTGAATTACAATCATTTAAATTATTTCAATGTTAAAGATCATCTAAATAAATATCATTCAATATTATTAAAATGTTATTTTTATTGTTATAAGTTTTAATCATACTAATTTATGTTAATTGTGGCCCAAAACATTAAGGCCAAAAACCATTTATAATTAAACCCTTCCCATTTTCCCTTTATTTATATATATATATCTTCATTTCTTTCTTTGGTGAAGATTGCAACCGTCAGAGAGAAAATAAGAAAGGGACTTGTTGTAGAGACTTTAAGCTTCCATTCCAGTTTTCGTTGATGGTCACGGGCAGAGAAGAAAATAGACAACGTTGCAAACTAACTAGTAGGTTTAAGAGTTGAGACTCTGTTGTTGTGGTATGACACCATTGTTGTCCCAAAGTTTGACGTTTTCATCGCTACCACATAAAGCAAAGGCTACCGAATAGAAGAAAAGAGGGAAAATCAGCCCTAAAGACAAGCTGCCCATTTCTACTACCATTGGTGAAATGTCTCTTATTTGTATGGTAATATTTGATTTAATAGAAAATTTGTTAATTTATCTTGCTATATATTACCAGTAAATTAGAGGGAGTTATTTTGTGAGTTGATTTTGGATTTTGGTATATTTTGTGAAACTCTCTGAAAATTTGTGTTTGTATCTCCATTTGATTATTAGTGGATTTTTCTCGGTGTGCCGTCGTTAGTGGAGTAGACATTTCACATTGAAAAGTTGAACCACTTAAATCATTGTGTGCCATTTATTTTTCTCACTGCTTATTATTTTGCTGTTACCCGTTATTATATATTTATGCAACCAAAATTAGACTCAATCTTCGCTTCCGCAAGTGTTAATTTAAAACAAATTGGTATCAGAGCATTGGGTTATTCAGTTATTTATTGAAACTAATCAAATTTGCTCTTTTGGATTTATTTTGAGCTTATTGTTATCTGATTGGTTTCATATTTTTTGGGTTATGCTTTTGTTTATTTAATATTGGGTTTTTTATCATGACGAGAAAATACGAAATCGAGAAATTCAATGATAGAAATGATTTCAGTCTATGGCGTATGAAGATGCGGGCTATATTAGCTAAAGAAGGGCTCGTTAAGACACTTGAATGCAAGGATAAATTGCAAGAAAAATTAATTGATGAAGAAAAAGATGCATTGATGAAAAATGTTCTCAGTTCAATTCAGTTATCCTTGTCTGATGAGATATTACGCGAGGTTGGTGATAAAGAATATCTTGTTAGGTTATGGCTTAAATTGGAGAATTTGTATATGACCAAGTCTTTGACAAATCAATTATATTTGAAGCAGCGTTTGTATACATTCAGAATGTCAAAAGGTACACCTTTACACGATCACCTTGATAAATTTACTAAAATTATTTGTGATCTAAAAAATGGTGGTGTTAAGATTGATGATGAGGATCAGGCCTTAGTTTTATTATGTTCTTTACCTCATTCATTGGAAAATTTTGTTGATACCATGTTATATGGGTGAGACACTATTTCTTTGGAAGATGTCAAAGCAACTTTGAATTCCAGAGAGTTGAAGAAAAAGGCATCTACTAGTAACAATGATAATAACAGTGGTTTATTTGTAAGAGGTGGAAATCAAGAAAAAAACACAAGCAATAATAGAGGAAAATCTAGATCCAAATCTTGAAAAAGAAAAGATAAATGCAACTATTATCGTCGGGAAGGGCACTGGAAAGTAAATTGTCTGAAACTCAGAGGTAAAGGAAAATTTACCATAACGTCTTATGTTACTAATGATGTTGCTGGTGTTGTAGACAATTCTGGTTCTAATGGTGAATGTTCTATCAGTATATATTGGTTTTCCTGGAGATATTTGGATTCTTGATTCGAGTTGCACTTACCATATGTGCCCCAGTAGAGACTAGTTTGCTTCTTATCAGTCTATTGATGAGGGTGTTGTCTTGATGGGAAACAATATGTCCTACAAGGTTGTTGGTATTGGTACTGTCTGAATTAAGATACACGATGGTATTGTTAGGACTTTGAAAGATGTTCGCCATATTCTAGATTTGAAAAAGAACTTGATATTTTTAGGTACTCTTGATTCATAAGGCTACAAGTATGTAGCTGAATGTGGAGTTTTAAAAGTTAGTAAGGGTGCTTTGGTTTTTATTAAAGGGAAATTGTTGTGTGGTCTCTATATGCTTCATGGTAGCACTGTTATTGGTAGTGTTTCAATTTCGTCCTCATCAGATCAAGATTTAGACACTACTCGATTATGGCATATACCGCTTGGGCATATGAGTGAAGCAGGGATGTCTATTTTGAGCAAATGAGATTTGCTTTATGGTCAGAAAACTGGGAAGCTTGATTTCTATGAGCACTGTGTCTATGGAAAGCATTATAGAGTTAAGTTCAGTACAGTCATTCATAAAATGAAAGGTACTATTGATTACATTCATTCATATCTTTGGGGTCTTTCTAAAGAACAAGAATGATGCGTTCTCAAAATTTGTAAAATTCAAGGCTTGTATAGAAAATCAAACAGGCAAAAAAATCAAGCATTTGAGAACTGATAATGGTTTGAATTTTGTGACAGTCAATTTAATGAGTTCTGTGAAATAAATGGCATAGTGAGACCTTGCACTGTGCATCATACACCACAGCAAAATGAAGTAGCAGAATGTATGAATATGACTCTCTTAGAAAGAGCATACAAAGCTCTTTTAAGCTGACTTGGATAAATCCTTTTGGGTTGAAACTTCTAACCATGCCTACTATTTTGTGAATCGATCTCTATCAATTGAAATTAAGTTAAAGACTTTGCTTGAGATATTCTTTGGTACTTCTGCTAATTATTCTGATTTGAAATTTTTTGGTTGTCCTCTTTATGCTCATGTTAATGATGGTAAACTTGAGCCTAAAGCATTGAAATGCATATTTTTAGGGTATCTTTCTGGGATGAAGGGTTATAGATTATAGTGTGTTGAACCCAAGTCACCTAATTTTTTTTATTAGTAGAGATGTTAAGTTTGATGAGTTTTCCATGTTGGAAAAGAAAAAAAAGTCTATTATTGCAAGTAAAGACCACAGTGTTAATGAGTAGGTGGAGCTTGAGAATAGAGCTCCTAGTCAAGTGCAAAAGGGCACCTCAGGTCAACCATTTTTGGATGATATAAATGATTATGCTCATGATGTAGTAGGAGAGCAATATGAGCAACCATATAGTATCGCTAAGGGTAAAGGAATAAAATAGATTTGACGCCCTTAGAGGTACGTAGATGCAGACTTAGTTTCTTTTGCATTGTTTGTGGTAGAGTCTATTGAGGTACATGAACCTTCTAGTTATCATAAAGTTGTCACTTGTGATGAGTCTGTTCAGTGGTTGGTTGCTATGAATGAAGAGATTGAATCACTTCATAAGAATCATACTTGGGAATTGGTGAAACTAATTAAGGGCTAGAAGATTGTTGGAAACAAATAGGTATTCAAGAAAAAGGAAGGTATACCTGAGGTTGAAGCAGCTAGGTTCAAGGAACACGTTATTGCAAAGGGTTATTGTCAGAAGAAAGGTAATGAATTCAATGAAATATTTTCACCTGTTGTGAAACATAACTCTATTTGTGTGTTGCTTGTTATGGTTGCATTGTTTGACATGGAATTAGAACAACTTGATGTCAAGATAGCCTTCTTACATGGTGAGCTTGAAGAACAAATATATATGCATCAACCAAAGGGGTTTGTTGTTCCAAGTAAGGAAGATCATGTTTGTTTATTGAAAAAGTCTTTATATAGGTTGAAGCAATCCGCTAAGCAGTGGTATAAGTAATTTGATTCTTATATGATTGATCATGGTTACTCTAGGAATGATTATGATAGATGTGTTTATCATAAAAGATTCCATGATGGTTCATCTGTCTATTTGTTACTTTATATTGATGACATGCTTATTGCTTCTAAGAATAAGTCTGAGATTCAGAAATTAAAGTATCAACTTAGTGGTGAATTTGAGATTAAAGATTTGGGTACAACGAAGAAAATTTTGGGCATGGAAATTTACAAGGATAGACAAACGGGCAAGCTTTATTTGACTCAGAAAAATTATATTGAAAAAGTTCTTGAATGCTTTAATATGAAAGAGTCTAAACCTATGAGTACGCTATTAGCTGCACATTTTAGGCTTTCTTTGGATTTGTCACCATAGTTAGAAGAAGAAGAGTGGTACATGTCTCAAGTTCCATATGCTAGTACCATTGGTAGTTTGATGTATATTATGGTTTATACTCGTCCAGACATTTCACATACAGTTAGTATTATTAGCAGATATATGGGTAATCTTGGCAAGGGTCATTGGAAAGCAATGAAATGGATACTTCGGTATTTGAGAGGTACATCTAATTTTGGTTTGGTATATGATGGAAGTTCTAACACTGGTTGCAGTGTTATTGGTTATGTGGACTCTGATTATACTGGTGATTTGGATAGAAGAAGATCTCTGACAGGTTATGTTTTCACTCTTTCTCATTGTGTCATTAGTTGGAAGGCTACTTTACAATCTATAGTTGTTTTGTCTATGACAGAGGCATAATATATGGCAGAAGAAGAAGTAGTGAAAGAAGCCATTTGACTTAGAGGCTTGGTTTGTGATTTGGGTTTACAGTATGATACTTTTGTTGTATTTTGTGATAGTCAGAGTGCAATACACTTGACTAAGAATACTATGTATCATGAAAGAACCAAACACATTGATGTCAGATATCACTTTGTTCATGACATTGTCTCTCAGGGTGCTATTGTTGTCAAAAAGATAGTCACTATAGAGAATCCAGTTGATATGTTAACCAAATCAGCTCCATTTAACAAGTACAAGCATTGCTTGGACTTGATTGGTGTTTGCAGAAGATAATCATCCTTTGGAGATTTGGGCGAAGGTTGTTTGGTAATCCAAGGAATTTCATTTGAAGAATTTGTTTTCTGTTTTGAATCAAGGTGGAGATTTGTTAATTGTGGCCTAAACCATAAAAGCCCAAAAACCATTTATTATTAAACCCTTCCCTTTTCCCTTTATATATATATCTTCATTTCTTTCTTTGCTAAAGATCGCAGCCGCCAGAGATAAAATGAGAAAGGGACTTGCTGTAGAGACTTTAAGCCTCAATTCCAGTTTTCTTTGATGGTCACGGGTAGAGAAGACAATAGACAACACTACAAACTAACTGGTAGGATTAGGAGTTTAGACTCTACTGTTGTGGTATGACACTATTGTTGTCCCAAAGTTCGACGTTTTCATTGCTACCCCATAAAGCAGAGGTTGTCGAATAGAAGAAAAGATGGAAAATCAACCCTAAAGACAAGCTGTCCATTTCTGCTACCATTGGTGAAATGTCTCTCATTTGTATGGTAATATTTGATTTAATAGAAAATTTGTTAATTTATCTTGCTATAACCAATAAATTAGAGGGAGTTATTTTGTGGGTTGATTTTGGTATATTTTGTGAAGTTCTCTGAAAATTGGTGTTTGTATCTCCATTTGATTATTAGTAGATTTTCCTCGATGTGTCGTCGTCAGTAGAGTAGATTTTTCACATTAAAAATTTGAACCACTTAAATCATTGTGTGCCATTTATTTTTCTCACTGCTTATTATTTTACTGTTACTCATTATTATATATTTATACAACCAAAATTGGAAATGATATTCGCTTGCACAAGTACTAATTTATAACAAGTTATATAATTTTTCAATAACTTATATAGTGTGCATAAATCCAAATATTAAAAAAATGTAATGAATATTTTATAACAATCCAATCCTTTTTTGATTCATGCCCTAAAAGTGTTTCCATTAGTACGCCACCAAAGTAAATAATGTGTGCTTTCAAATGAGATGATTTTAATACTTGCTCATGCCAAACATTGGTTACGATTAAGTTGGATTAAACTCTCATTCACTCTCATTTATTAACTAAAATACAATGATAATTTTATGAAAGTAAAATAATTTAACCATTCCAAACTAGCTATTTGTCTTATTTTGGAATAAATATTAAAAAAAGCTTATATTATGTGTAATCATTCAAATGTAGGTGGAATGACACCAATAGAAGCTCAAATGGACAAATTATATCACTTTCAGGAAAATTAAAAACACGATTATGCGATCGATTGATCGAGCTTTATCCCACTTTGATCGAGGGTTTTCAGGTAGATTTTCTTATCACATCTCGATCAATCGACAAAGGTCTTGATTAATAGATCTTAATTCGAGCATCAATCAAGGGCTCGTAGATTGAAACAATATCATGGTTATATCAATCGTCCAAGGGTTTTGATTGATCACCCAAGGGTTTAAATTGATCAAACAAGTCAATGACGTCTAGAACACTATTGTTTCTAATTTTAATTTTTAATATTGACTATTAGATAGCATGAATTACATTTATAGGTCAAAATTATGTAATTTTCAACCTTAATAGCAATAGTTCGGAGGGAAACAACTTTTTTTTTCTTGTCTATGACTTATAACAAATAGAACAACTATTGAAAGCTATTAAAATGAGTTAAAGATTGATCAACATCAGAGCTAGATTTCATTATATAATTATGTAACTTTTTCTTTATTGATTTATATTTTCTCTATGTACTCATTCATTATTAATTATGTTTAGAATGACAAGTGGTTAGGTTTTTTATTTATGGTTTTGGTTGAACATAACCATGTAGCATGTAATTAGAAACAAGTTTATTCATATGATTTTCTCCTTTAATTGATATCTTAATTAATCTTATATTTAATGATTCAATTAACTCGTCATTAGTTGTATGATATTGAGATTTATGTTCTAGCTTAAAAAAGTAAAATCTAATTTTGATAGATTTCATATGTATGTTGAATAAAATTACAGTCATTCAAAGGTTATTTGCCACATTTTTTGTTGGGTCCACTATACTTTCATAGTACTTATTATATTATGGAGTTCTTTGTTAGTAATACTTAGTGGACTCTGAACATCTTGACGGAAAGATTCCATATCTTTAGTATAAAATAATAACTCACGTGGCACATCTAAATTATTTTTTCTAGCAAGATTCTCCAATATTTTTTCTCATTCCATTGTTTTTTCTTCAAACCTATCATAATTTATGAGAAGTTTCATAACAAAGAGCCTTTTTCCATATGTTATTATGAATGGTCATTTATCTTCTGGTTTAGAAAATATTTATTTGGCAATTTAAGATGAATGGATGAAATTTTCAATCCAATACTTTTTTATACTCATAGTTTGAATTAAATCTTTAGAATTATTAAGGGGTTCTACTTCAAATTCTTTTTCTTCAGCTGTTGTTAACGACCATATTTGGTAAACTTGAAAGAATTTTCTCTTTCATGCCATCCAATTGTGCTAGCAATCCAGAATGTTAAATATTTGGACCGCTTATAAGTTTTTACATAATGATAGACCATGAATTTTATCATCATTGAAAACTATATTAATTACATCATATTAAGACTTTGAAAAATTACTTGATTAATAATTTCACATTCAATATCTTCAATATGTCATAAGTCATGATTAACAAGTATACTTAATTTAAAAAATCCACCAATAAGATTAGATTATTTGATGAACTATTTCTTTGAAACATTTCTTTTATTTTAGGTTTATGATCTTCAATTCTATTTTTGATATTCTCATTTTGGAACTTTTATTTGTTCCACCATTTTTGCCTTCTTAACAAATGTTCCAAAAAGAAAATATCAAAAATAGAATTGAATATTATAAACCTAAAATAAAAAGAAATGTTTCAAAGAAGTATTTAATCAATTAATCTTATTAATAGATTTTCTAAATTAACTATACTTGTTAATCATGATTTATGGCATATTGAAGATATTGAATGAGGCATTAGTAATTAGGTAATTTTTCAAAGTCTTAATATGATGAAATTAATACAGTTTCCAATGATGATCAAATCCATAGTCTACCATTATATAAAAAATTATAAATGGTCAAAATATTTGACATTCTCGATTGTCATCACAATTGGAAGGCGTGAAAGAAAACAAATCTTCCAACCTTACCAAATATGGTGGTTAGCAACCATTGAAAAAAAAAAGAATTTAAAGCATAACCTCTTAATAATTGTAAAGATTTAATTCAAATCATGGGTACATAAGAGTATTAGATGCAAAATTTCATCTATACATCTTAAATTGTCAAAGAAATCTTATCTAAACCAGAAAATAAAATATCATTCATAGTATCAGATGTCAAAATGTTATTTGTAACATAACTTTCCATCAATTATGATAGGTTTAAAGAACAAACAAGGGATTCAAAAAAGATATTAAAGAATCATACTAGAAGAAATAATTTAGATGTACCATATGAGTTGTCACTTTATGCTGAATATATGGAATCTTTTTGTCAAGATGCTCAGAGTTCACTAAGTATTGTTGACAAAGAACTCCATACTATAATAAATACTATGGAAACATAGTGGACCTAACAAAAAACATGGCAAATAACCTTTGAATGATTGCACTTTTATCCAGCACACTTATGGAATTTGTCAAAACTAGAGAATTCAGATGGATTTAAAACCCATTGAAATCCAAAAATTTCACTATGTAAATAGAAGTCTCTAGCAATGCACTATAGGCATAAGCAACAATAGAATAACCTTTGTAATAGTTTTCTATAAGAGAAGTATCTTGGTAAAATACAACTTTATTGTAATATCTTTGTCTTCATGATAATAAGGTTAGTTTCTTTCACTACTACAAAATGGGTATTTAAGTCGATACGTAAAGTCGGTTTTTTCCAAAAACCAACTTTAAATTGGTTTAAAGTCGGTTCGGTGGCGAACCGACGCTATCCACGTAGGACGTAGCGTCGGTTGATGTGTCGAACTGATGCTATGCGTGGACGTAGCGTCGATTGACACCTAGAACCAACGCTATCCACGTAGCATAGCGTTGGTTGACACCTGGAACCGACGCTATCCACGTAACATAGCATCGGTTCGACACGTCAACCGACGCTACACACGTGGATAAATCTTTTCTCTTCTTTCTTTCCAGACAGAAACTATTTTCAGCGTTGCAGAACTCTAAAAAACCGAAAACCTCCTCCTCCACTTCTCCTCCACTCTTTCTCATTTTCCGGCCACCTACGACTACCATTTTCAACATCGGTTAGTGAGTTTTCTTCCTCTCTAACTAATCTTTTAGATCCCCTATTATTCATATTTTTTTCTGTTATTATTTATGTGTATAGATTTTTGTATTATATATGTAGGTTTGTATTATAACATAAGGAGAAGAATATGATGATCTTGAATAAAATAAAACAAAACCATGGTAATTTTTCTGTTATTAATTAATATTTTATTTTTCAAATATTTGTATTATTTGAACTATTTGCTAAACTGATTCTGGTTTTTTTTCTGCTCGAATACAGGTTGAAAATGAATAAATTAAAAAAAAATAAAGTCGGTTAACCGCGTGAACCGACTTTAAACGTAAAGTCGGTTCATCGCGTGAACCGACTTTAAACGTAAAGTCGGTTCATCGCGTGAACCGACTTTAAACGTAAAGTCGGTTCATCCCGTGAACCGACTTTAAACGTAAAGTCGGTTCACACCTTGAACCGACTTTAAACTTTAAGTCATTTAATTTAAAGTCGGTTCAGCGAACCGACTTTAATGCCCCTTTTTGTAGTAGTGTTTATCTTTATTCAAGTTCATTATTCTTATAATATTAGAGTTATATTGCTTAATTATCATAATATCCTAGTAGATATATATGTTATTGTCCTTATGATTTATTAAAAGTTACAATTAATATTCGCTTAGGTAATCTTGTATTGGTGTCAAAGTCTAGAATGAACTAGTTACACTGTAATTAAACTAATAAGTTATATATTATTGTTGTTCTTATTCTAAGATTTTTGAAAAACTTATATACCTATTACTGTTTCAAAGGCCATCATTTTCTATTTTAGTACCTTATTCGTCTAATAAGATTGGTATAAGGGAAAACTTTTAGTTTTGGGGACCAGAAACACTAAGTAATATGAGGTTTTAGGTACCGTCAAAAACTCCATGGATAATGCACATTAATCTATTATAGAAAGTATTAGTTCACGGATAGAAAAAGAACCATTAAAATAATTTTTAAACCAAGAAGAAAATTAGAAGAATACTTAAAAAAGAACTCAAGATGAAGACTTTATTGATATGTATGAAACTTCATCTGGTGTAACAAAACAAGAAGAAGAACCAAGTCCTTCTTATACTAGAAGAGATGACTTAGATAAATAACAAATAACTCAACATAGTACTTATTTAAACCTTTCAAATGTACATTTTAAAGATCAAGAGAAAACTATAGAATAATTGGCACAATCATGTCTTTTATTTTACTTAATTATCGAAACACTTGGACAAAAGAAAAGTTTCTAGATTATTTTACAAAAATCCTACAAAATAATACTCTATAAAGGTTAAAACATAAAACAATGGGGAAAACCCCAAAGAGGTAAAGAAAAAATTATTCTTATTGTCAAATTTTATCAAACATTATGATATATTAAGAAAATTTACAAAAATAATTAAAGAAAGTTTGATAGAAGAAGCAGGAAAACCAACAGTTTAAGAAGATGCTAACTATGCTCTATCAAAACTAGAATTATACAATATTTGTCAATTTTATTATTATGTAAAATTATTTAAAAAATATTATTTTCTTGTGGAACCTACCTAATACACATATTTGTTAGATTATTTTTTTCATAAACTACCAAATCCTTGAAATGAATTAGCTATTAAAATATGTTCATATTGGTTAAAAAAGCTAAATAAATTAGAAAGTATAGTTTTTAGGATAAATTATGTCCTTAAATTGATAAATAAACAATGCTTATCAATTAAAGCAAAAAAACAAGTTAAAAACCAAAATATTAGAAAAAAAATTGAAAAATAGGATGTCTTACACCAAAAAAAAAAGAAAATCTTATAAGAAAAGAAAATTTAAGTGGAAACCCTAAAAGAAAAGAATTTTTTTTTCAAAAATAAAAAATATATATTAGAAAACAAAAATATAAATAAAAAATTACTTAAAAATGCAAATGTTATATCTGTAATGAAGAAGGTCATTATGCACCCAAGTGTCTTAAAAAGGGAAAAAGTCCAAAAAACTATTATCAAAACTTAGAAAAAATGAATTATATATTCTATACGGGGAAGAAATCTCTGATATAGAAGAAATAATATATGAAGTAGAAAGTGAATGTTAGAAACTCAAGCCTAACTCAATCCAATAAGATCTTTTATGAAGTTAAGGGTTATCCAAGCTTATAAGCAACATTGTTGTTTTGTTCCTAGTCGATGTGGGATAAGGATACTTAACAGTCTCCCTCCACACGGTGGACAAAGGTGGACATTAGTGTCACAGTGGAACTATGGTAGAGCCCAATTAGGTCCAAGCACATAGAGACTAGGCCCAGCTTTGATAACAAGTTAGAAACTCAAGCCTAACTCAAGCCTAACTCAACCCAATAAGATCTTTTATTAAATTAAGGGTTGTTCAAGCTTATAAGCAACATTGTTGCTTTGTTCCTAGTCGATGTGGGATAAGGATACTTAAAAGTGAAGAAGAAACTTAAATGATATTTATGATGCAAGACCAATCAAGTTGTACAATAAAAATAAATGAAACTTCTATCGAAGAACTACAAAATATTAAATTAAAAGATGTGATGAAAGAAGAACTAACTTATATTCAAGAACAATTTGAAGAAATAGAAAGAACCAAACAAAAGTTTATATATATATATATATATATAATGTCCAAACTTAAAATTTTCTCAACAAGGATTTTTGAATAATTTGTTGGAAACTCTGATTTTAATTGTATAGAAGATGGAACAATTGAAATACAATTGTTTGTTAAAAAAGAAAATATAAAGATGGAAGAAGAAATATCAAGAAATCAAATATGTTTACATAAGTCTAATACATATCTCAATTACATGTTTATTTAGACAAGAAATAAATACTCATTTATTTTCAATTTTAGATAGAAGAGTAAAAGATTCATTGCAATTATTAATAGGTGGTGTTAAGTCAAACTTAGTAAATGGAATTGTTTGATTTAACATAAGACCATATTTATTTGTATCTATAACAAATCATAATATAAATAATTCAGTAAAAAGAATATTCAATATAAAAATTTAAGTATGAATCATCAATCCTAAAGTTTAACTATTCAATGAAAAACCATTCATAAATTAACAAAATTTCCTTAAATTTCAACAAAAGAACTTGATAATTGTTTTGTAGAATTATTTGAATCGAGACCTTAGGAAACAAAAATTCAATCATGACTTATTAATTAGTGAAACTTAGAAATACCAAAATGATGGTTATTTAAAAATCTCATAGATAACCCTAGACACAAAATCCTTCAACAATGGAAATGCAAGTCTTAGAAAATCAAGTATATTTTAAAAACACAAATTCAATCAATAAAAATTGTCAAACTTTATATCCAGAATAAGAATGGGAAAACTTCAAACAAAAGGCAAAAGTTAGCAAATCTTCTAAATTTGAAAATAATCATGACAAAATTATTATTGTTAAAAAAGTTAAAATTCCAATATTACCCAAAAATAACCAAAAAGAAAAAATATTTCAAGCATAAATTTGTCATATCCAAGTAAAAATATAATCTTCTCGCCAAGTTATGGAGAAAAAAACTTTATAATTATGTTTTAAGTTATTTTAATTTTACAGGCTACAAATCATATAGCTTATGTATTTTAAATGATACAAGAGCAACAATATGTCTTATAAACCCAATACAATTCCATTCAAAAAATAAATACTTATAAAAAATCCTATTCTAATTAGAGAAATAGATGGAAAAGAAACCACCGTTCAATACAAAGTTAAAAAGATAGATATTTAATTTAATGACAAAAAATTCATTATTCTTAAAATATTATGCTTTCCTAATATGCATAAAGATTTTGTCGTAGGAAATAATTTTATGACAAATTATTATCCAATAAAAATAAATCATAATTTCATATCTTTTATGTTAGATAAAGAATTTGTAAAAATTGTACTTTTATAACAACATAAGTATGAGCGTGATAATCTAGAAATCATAGATATTGTATTTAAAATTATGTAATCCTAATGTTATTATTTGAGTTAAATCAATGATCTATACTAGACAAGATATAAATGAATCTGATATTCAAATAAATGAATTATGAAATAAAAAATTAATTGAAGAAACTAAAATTCATTCCAATCCAGCTTTCATGGTAAGAAACTATAATGAAATAAAAAAGGAAAAATATGAATGATTATTAATTACAAAAGATTAAATGAACATTTAGAGTTTAATGGATATTTTATTCCTAAAAAAGATATATTAGTTAATCAAACTAAAGGAGCCAAAAAATTTAGTAAATTTTATTATAAATTTGGATTCTAATAAATTAAATTAACAAAGGAGTCAAAACCATCAATAGAGTTTAATACACCAAGAGGACATTACTAATGAAATGAAATGACTTTTGGATTAAATATAGTCTCACAAACCTATCAAAGATAGATGGATAATATCTTTAAAGATCTCTAAGAATTTTGTGTGACATATATTGATGATATGCTTGTTTTCTTTGAAACATTAAAAGAATATAAGAAATACTTAAAAAATATTGTTTGAAATTTTTTAAAAACATGGAATAATTTTATCTCCAAAAAAAAATAGAAAAAACATTTATTGAATTTTTAGGAATAATTTTAAATCAATCAAGAATAAAACCTCAATAACATATTATATTAAAAGTGAGAATTTTTAGAAAAAATAAATGACGAAAAAACAATTACAAGGATTGTTAGAAATTCTTAATTATGAAATGAATTTTATAAAGAATTTATCTCCAAAAGATGTTCATCTTATCAATAAATTAAAGAAAGATACTATATTAAATCAAGTGATAAATTAATCCTAAAAATAGATGCTTTAAATTTTTGATGTGATATGCTAAAAGCTATTCTAGTATAGAAATGAGAGGAAATCTAATATAGTTTTCTACACAAAAAATTTATCTTTATAAAATACTACTATATTGTAATAGCAACTTTATCTTAATAATAATAATGTTAATTTTTTTTTATCTTTGTGTATTTAGTGTTTTTTTATCCGTGTAAATTCATTATTCTTATAATATTAAAATTTTATCTCCTAATTCTCATAAAATCCCAATAAATATATGTATTTACTATCCTCATATATGTACTTTTCTTTGTCTTTTACAATATTCATCAAAATTAAGAAAATTAAATTTATTCAAAAACCTTGGTACTCTATCATTTAAAATATAAGATGTCAATTTTCTTAAGGTTGTAAGAGAAACCTAATAATTCATTTCTACTCTTAATAAAAAAAATCAACTATTTATATTTTTAATATATTTTGGTAAGTAAATAGTTTCTTTTGAAGTGATATAGATCAATGCCTAGACTAGGGAACGTCGGCCGACGGGAAAAGGTTTGCATATGAAACCATGAATCGAACTAGATCGAAACATTCAATTGTCGACGGACAAACTTCGCCAAAACGTTAACCGCAAACGAAGTCAAAAATTGATCAATTTGATCAAAATATTTAAATTACTTATGAAACCTATTTAAGTGATAATATAGTTTTAAGTTCACATGTTGTACACTTAATTTTTTTTATCAAATTGATAAACTTTTATTAGAATAATTGATTGACTGAAAGATATTTTTATAATACAAATAATCAATTGAAAAAAAAATATTTATAATAATAAATTAAAAAAATTCACACTACCATTAATAACTAAATGAATATTTATGCTTTGTTTTTATGTACACATGGCAATGGGAGAGCACCAGAAGTCACGTAACTTTAGGTAAAGGTGAGCTTTAATTCTTTAACTTTTCATGGAGCATTTTACTCCAACTTAAAAAAAAATGTAAGTGCCAAGTCTTATAACTTTAGACCTCTAATACTAATTTTTTTTTTTTCAAAATTATGTGACTAAAGCAATTCAATTGAAAATAGTGACTAAAGCAATCATTTTTGTAAAAACTAATTAAATTCTGTACCACTACCCTAAAAGTAAAAGAGAGATATTTCCTCAAACGTCACAAGAGACGTTAAGTTTCCCACCTGGCATGCCAAATTATTCTTTGACAGCTACAACGATTTGGCTCCCAATGGGATAACATTAGTCAAGAATGGCCATGATATCTCCAAAGCTTCAAGTCTTCTTGTAATGTGCCCTTTTACTTGCAACCTGAGTTCATGAGATAGTGAAAGGGCGTCATAATCTCAGTCCCTATTTGTGATGCTTCCGAGCTTTGCTTGAAAAGTTTCTAACAATCCTCTGATCGGAGAATGTCAAAGGAAGCTCTTCATCAATAATCTCTCTTTTATCAGACCAGCCTATGGAACCACCCTTATTCTTTAGATCATCTCCACTAGATTCTTCCTGTGAGTTGGGTTCTTCTGGTATATCACGATACAAGTGTTGTAATATAAATAGAGCTGTATCGTAATCCCTCCAATAGTTTCTGCAGGTCAAGACTTCACAATTATTAGATCTCTGAGTTTTTTGTAATCTTTAAGCAAGAAACATATGGTCTCTAACTATAATATCGACATGGAAATTGTTAAAGGTCTTCGGACAATCCCAGTTCAAATATTTAACATATTATTAGCCCACACCAAAACTAAATGAACCAAGCATTCTTTTACACACAAGTTAGGAAATACAGGACAGATAGCCTTGCTCTGTGAAGCATCTAAACCCTGTTGCACCCAAAGAAAAAGAAAAAAATAATAATAAACCCACCCTTAGGTCCTCAAAATTCCTACCCGTGCTCCTTGAAAATTTATACTACAGATAGTAGACCTTGAACATTTCACACATCTTAAAATTTAGTCTAGCCTTTTAATTTGGTCCAACTGTCTAAGAACATCCAGAAAAAAAGGTTTACGAGCCAAAACCAACCTTTAGTTTGGTCAACTTAGAGATTTGAAACTCTTCAGGAACTTTTCAGATACCCAAACGAGGGGACAAACTCAAAATATGGTCACGACAAGTGAAGAGGCTACACTCAAACTATGATGACTAAATTGTGAATTTTGCATATCTCAAAATTCATTTAATTCTTGTCAACATATTGGGTTTTTTAGATAATAATAAATAAAAGTAGTTTCAAAAGTGTCTACGGACTAAAATATTAATGGGAAAAACGGTGAAAGATGATGCGTGAGACCAGATGACCTAGTAATAGGGGCAAATGGTAAAACTAACTCTCTCCTTAAAAAACCTTCCCTTCTCTCTCCTCCATTTACCAGACCCTAAACTGTCAGACAGACAAGAAAATGCTTCGATAGAATCAAACAAATAACTAAGAAAGAAGGTTGACGTTCCCCAAAAACCGCCATCTCCATTGTACTCTAACAGCTATATCTTCTCATGTATTAGCACTATAGTATTGTAGCATCAACCCATAAGCAATTTTCATTTTTCAATTTTTTAACATTGTCTGACATGTGACCAATCATAATTTGTCAACTGTTGCTATCAATTTGACCTGATTGGATGTAATATGAAAGTTTTAGGACCCTAAACTGAAAGAAATATTGGGAAAATGCACCAAAGAATTCAAAAAAAAAAATCCATGAAGGAAGGGCTGACTTTCCAAGAAACCGCCATCTGCATTATATTCTATTGGGCCACAACTTCTCATGCATTAGAGCTACAGCGTTGTAGCATTCAACCATAAACAATGCTCATTTTCAATTTCTCAACATACACATGACATTTAACTACTTCCGATCAAGTTTTTCTCTTGCTAACAATTTGACTTGATTGGATATATTATGAAATTTTCAGGACTAAATTTGCTAAAAGAAGGTTAGGGAATCAATTATCAAATGGATGGAAAATTGAAATTTACAGAAAGATCTACAAAAAAATTAATTACTTCAACTTTTCAGTAGAAGACCACGAGGTTTTCACAGAAGTTTTAAGCACAAAATGATGCAGTAGTTAAAAACATGCATAAGAATATAAGTCAAGATCATTTGCAAATAAAATATTTGCTTAATAAAAAATTAATAGAACAATAACGTCAAGTGTAAATAATAAAGATGCAAGGTGTAGGATTTTTACATACGTATGTGCTCCAATGGCAGATATATATGCATGCTGGAACGTTTTATCCTGCATGATGAGCACCAAATCACATGAGGAAAACAAAAATATGAGCTTTCAGCCATAACGTGTGAGAAAATCAACCAATCCTCTACATATGTTCAGCAAAGCACGAGCAAACAAAACCATAAGGAAACATCCCTCAAATAAATTTACATGTTAAGATGACTACTGAAGCAAATATTCAGTGAGACAACTTATAACAAGCAATAGATATTAAATGACCCATCAAATTGCCACAGATGTTAAAGAGTTCACAAGGGGATGCTTGCATCAACCAGCTAGAATCGAAAGAAGGCTGCAATGAGTAAATACTAGAGCATTTGGATCCATCTAAAAGTTAGTTCACAGTAAACTAGTGTCTTGGCAACAAATATTAGATTCCTATCATGCCCAGGCAATATTATGACCTCACAACTAGGGTTGAGAAGCGGATCGAAACCATCAGTTTTTTTATCAATCATAACCCAATCAGATCCGAATCGGATCTGAAGATTTACAATATAAATCCGATCTGATAAAATAATCAATCCGAGCTAATCCGTATTCAAGCATATCGGATTTTTTTCGGATCGAATAATTAGCTTTAACTTTTAACTTATTTATGAATTATCATCATATATAACCAAATGAAAGGTTGGTTCTTCAAACTGAAAGTGTATATATTTTGTTTCATATCTTCCCAAGGCATTGTCATGAACGCACTCATTAAAATTGATGCTATAAAGCTGTAGAATTATAAAATGACAAAATAACTTAAGAAAAAAGATCGAGAAAGATATAATGGAATTTTCTGCAAGAATAAAATAGTTTTGACATCTGCTAATGTGAGATAAAACTTCTCAATACGATATGGCGAGAAAATTTACTTTCAAAATTGGACAAGTATAAAGTACAACATTTCAAAACTAGAATTTTCTAACCAATTGAAGCGTACATTGATCTGCTGTCAACAAGCTACAGGCATGTTGTAAAGAACCCAAATACAAGACATATAGTTGAAGAAGGCTATAGTAAGTGGATTTTTTACTTACCTGAAGCACATGATCAATCCGTCCTTCCTTACTTCCTGTTAGTCTCTCCATCATAAGGGAACCATATGATTTCTCTTCTTCTTCTTGAGCAGTTTCGGCACCTTCTGCAATTTAATGAAAAATCAATCAAGCGGGTTCATGGCTTTTGCTTTTTTAGAGCTATGAGGTAGTTTCCTAAAAAAACAAAAATGATACCAAAGAGAAGAAAAAATAATTACCTTCTAGGCTCTCAAACTTCTTTGATTGGCAAACTGTGAGCACTTTAACCTGATCCCATAAAATCGTACTCAGAAATATGATTAAAAAACTCCCGCATCATACAACTAGTTCATGCATTAGAATAATCAAGTACTAAACTAATTAAACTAACCCATTATACAGCTAGTTCATGCATTAGGATAAGCATAAAAGTATATAAACATGGGAATCAAAAAGAACCCACCCTTACAGAGTGCAGATGATCCACTATAGCTTGAGAACGAGCAGCTAAATCTTTGGAAAATTCCTACAGCACATCATATGAACTTTAATTAGGATTATAAAACATGCAGATGAACAAAAACACATGTGCATTGCTGTTATTAGACTGCATATATGCTAAAGAGCATCACCTGAAATCCAATATGTAACCTCTTTCCACCTTTATGGTAGGGTATAATAACTGGCCGTTTGCTTATGTACTCTTTGCACACAAGAGGTTCTATCCTGTAAGAAAACACAGCACAAATTCCATTATTTGTTCAATATGGACTGTCAAATTATAATTTCCAATACCATATGACAAGGGTCTGGTTTGATTAACTAAGAGAGATATACAGACAAACACATTGCAACACACGGTGCATCTTCTCAAGGATAGGCTCTTATTAACTGTTACTATTGGGAAAAAATAGTTCAAACTTTAAACTAAACACTCACACCAAGAAAATGGGATGAAACAAACCTATATGCTACAGGATCGAAAGGATGAAATATATTGAACATTTGCCGACAGGCTGGCATCTCTTCATGAATAGTTCCTTCTTCCCAATAATCTTGTCCCTTGCCTGGATAAAGTAAGATAAATGGGTTAATGTGCAATAATAGAGCCTAAAATAACACAAGCCATGTATTAAAATTTTATCAAGATAAGCAGTAATATTCATACTCTTTCTTGTCGTAGCTCCGGTGACATTGATACTTTTGAACACATGTACAAAAAAAAAGAATTGAACATGTGCTCAAAACACTAAGGGTTCAAAAACTCTTAGGTAATATTCCATTCTTTCTAATTATTTCATTTTCTCACTTAATTCTAGAAAGTAGATCTACAACTTTCAGACAATGAGAGTTGTCATTTTTCTTTCTCAACAGAAAATAGAAATAATCGATTGACATACTTGGGTCCGTTTACATGTGCTTTTTAAAAGAAACTATAAAGTGCTTTAAGGGAAGTATGTAATTTGTGACGAAACTACAAAATATATTTCTATGCCTGAAAGTACTTCTAGCCAAAAAATTCCATTTGGTTCAAAAGTGCTTTTACAATGTCTTAAAAGCACAAGTAAATAGACCCGTATAAGCTATAACATAAAGCATGATATACAAAGCTATTACCAATCCCCATACGAACATTACGAAGAGCAAGGAAGACTCCAAGTGGCGATCCTACTGCAAAGAATGTATCAACCTGAAATATAAAAAGTTTAAGTTCAGCTTGTAAAAAATATATCACAAATTACGCATATAGATCGCAAACTTCCCTTCAATTCTTTCTTAGATTTAGTGATAATAAATATTATAGGCACTGATGAAACTACTTTGGGCAAAAAAGGGGCATTGGCCCCCTCACCTCTTGGAAAACAGATTCTTTTCATATAATATCTACAAACTGACAAAATATTACATGCACAAAATGGATTTAGGCTCACTCAACTTCAACTTTGGCCTATATTTCTTCTTAACAGTCCATTGTCAGTCCAATAATTTATGTTTGCTTGCAATGAAATATAACACTCATGGCTCTTTTTATAAAATAAAACATACATACCTACAATCTTAACTATCTTTATTGCTGTTATTGATTTTCAAGGCAAATTCAAAATTAAATGCCCTTATATATCTTGTAAAATAAGAACATAACAAAAGAGAAAAAGGTTAGACAAAAAATATGAGAATGAATTGTGTTCTCTTACACCTTGAATTCAAGCTTTGTATATTTGATATAAGGGGTATAACTCTTCAGTGCATCTTGCCCGGTTGGTATTTTCTCACTCAAAGGTTGCTCTAGTTTAATAGCACGCAACTCCTTGTTTTCTGTTTCATGTTCATCAAAATCCAAAATATAAATTCAGAGCCTCCTCATATCCTGAAAAGGAAGTATAAGAATATTAAAACTGAAAGAAAAGTCACCTTGCTGCAAACTAGGACTCCCATCTCCACTGCTGCATTTAGATTCCACATCAGTTATTTTGGCTTTTAGGGAATTAATCTGAAAGAGGAAAAATGTTCAATGCTAAACAACAAAGAGAGCACTCATGGAAAGCCATGCAGAATAAAGCACTGATTATGTTAACCACCTCAGCTGTAAGCAACTTGATTACTTTGTCCTTATCACTTGAATCTTTGCTTGCTTCCTGAGCTATTCCCCCTATATCATCAGGAGCTTGATCATTCCTGCCTGTAGTTATGAGTGAAATATCATTTTCACCAAGTACCGTGTCCTTGTAATTATCAACTGATCCTGAGGCATCTTCTTCAAAACTTGGTTGTTTACTAATGATAGTTCTTGCCGAAACAACCTCATCTAAATCGGATGAGTCAGGACCCACAATCGTAGAAGCATTTTCAGCCTTTCCATCCAATGCATCTCCCTCACAAACCAAGAAAGGCTCTTGTGAATTCCTCTCATCATCATAAATGGGACCCGCTGAATTCTCAGTTTCCTGACCTACCAAGGAGTTTTTATGCCCCATATTATTAGTTAAAGAATTGATCACAGCAGACTGGTTGTTTGTATCAGGAGAAGATTTCTCTCTTGTAGCATGTTCTTCGTACATCCATTCCATTGGAAAAGGGGAGGAAAGGTTCTCCTGATGGCAGAGGATATCATAGGAAATGACACTTCCCAAAGAATGACCATAAATGGAGACCTATATACATGTTTGCATGATATGAGAACAGATACTACAATCAATCGGATAATAGGGAGAAAATAAAAGAAAGTGATTTCCCAGTAGAAACATACTTTTCCATTATAACCAGCATTTCTCTTAAGAAACTTTAAATATAATCGATTCAGTTGATTGGATACCTGGTGCAGAGAAATAACTCATCAATTCAAGTTCAGTTTGCTATCTCATTTGCAAATAGCAACTGTAAGTTATATCAGGATTAAGTAAAAAAGCAATCGGTCAGTAAATGACAATAGTCCACATCTGAGTAACTTCTATATAAGAAATTCCAACCAAGAGTTATATATTACACAGAAAAAGAAGATTTCATCTCCCTCAAGAGTGTCAAAATAATAATAGGATAATAAGTATTTCAATAAAATTAGCTAAGAGAAGATAGTGAGGATGCAAAACATCAAAGGTAAGTATGCAATACCGAATCAATAATGTTCTGACAGTAGATGGGGCTCATATAGAACAGTACATCATGAACAGTTGCACCCAACATAACACGTAAACCCCTCACACCGTCTAAGGTAATTTTTTCAACTGCAGCTTCTCCACTAAGCTTCAAACCCTTTCTCCACTGAAATGAAAACATACAAGAGAAAGGGTCAATTTATAATATATAGGTATAGAGGAGAAGAAATTTACGACAACAACAGATCATAAAAAATGTAGACACAATACAACTATAAAGATAAATCAAATAAGAGACTTCAGAATTTATACATCCATTCGAGATTGACAATTTAAAAAACAAAAAGAACATGATAGCCAATTACCCAATCAAAGGATTTCGGCCTCCAGCTGCTGAATTGTATTTCAGTCAGTGGACAAGTTTAAAACAAAAAATCACATTGAACTGAAATTACCCAATAATCAACAACATTTCATAAAAACCTAAATTGAATCAATTCCAAATAATAGAGGAAGTGATAGGCATCATATCACGACACTAAGCCTCGTCTGACATCATTAATCACCCCCTCCCCCAAAAAAAATCTTGCATTCACAGGTGATTCCTTCATGTATTTAAAAAAAATCAAATACAGCAACCCCAAGTATATTTAATTTGCAAATAACAATTTATAAGTAGAGCAAAAAAATATTATTTACTTGGCATGGAATAAAAAGAACACGTTGAGAGCCACGCTGGTGTGAAGTAAGGTGTCGTTCAGCCAGACTTGCAGTTATATGACGAAAATTCCCCACATCATCAACCAAATTAGATTTTTCCAATCGCTGACCGATACCATGAACCATAAACACCAAGTGTCTGACAGGGACCTATACCAAATAGTGTCAAATGCTAAGCCAAGCCAGATCTGTTCGCTAAATGTAAAATGAGAGTCATCGTAACAACTTTTAGATGAAGATCCAAATGAAAACTTCTAGCTAGGAACAAAAATGAATCACTACGGCATTACCAAAAAAAGTACAGCTGAGACAAACAATACAAACCTGTGAGCAGTAATCATCCATTTCCTCCTCCTTCTGCTGACGTAATTCATCCTATATTGAGAAAGATAAACAAAGGTTAACAATAGGACCTGTTTGTTCCATCTTAATTATAGCAACAGGACGGTTCCTCTTAGACATAATACTAACAAAAGGGGCAGTTTCCACATCAATGACAACAGTGAAAATATATATCACCACAAACAAGCTCAGGTAAAGTGAAAACAATTTTGAATGTTGCTTGTTAGTAACGCAATTCCTATCACTTAAACTCCTGCAAAGTTGACATATACAACGAGAACTCTCATCCAATACTGAAAAAAAGTTCAGGCTGAAGCAAAAAGAAAACAGGATGTCATCAAAACTCTCTGCTATAAAAAACATTGTTCAAGTTAACTTAAAGACCTGTGTGGGCTTTGGCGAGTGTGATGGGGAGTACCCACGTCTTAATTTTATTCCATTTCCACCTAAAGGAATGATGCTAGAACAACCAGAGGCATCCATATTGAGCCAAGCCTCCCAAGTATCATCTTCTCCAGTAAAAAATGCATGAAGTCCCTGCAAGCAAAAACAAACATTTAATGCATCCTATATGAAAACTAATAAATAGAACCATTTTATAAAGCTGTGTGCATACTAGAGTAGAGCCTTGCAAATCTACTCGAGCTGCAAAAAGCCCTGATGGTTGAAATGTTCTTCGGTGCCAAACCTGGATGTAAACCATCCAACTTAAGTTAATTTTCTCTTGAACAAAATTATGACTGCAAGAAATTCAGTTTCAAGCCCAAAAAGAGAAAGTCTGAGCACAAGAAAGATACATGCACACACTAGGCACATGTGAACAAAGCACACAACTGTACCTGGAAATACATGCCATGAATCTAAAATGTGGTATCAGACCAAAAAAACCATACAAATTTGTCCATTTTTCAATCCCACACACAAGAAATCTTGATGATCAATGGTAATTAGTATCATACAACATATGTTACAGAACTGTAGCATGGCTCTAAAAACACAAACTTTAAATACAGCTGCATACCTGGCTACGGTATGCAATTTCCAATTGCTCGGCAACATCTTCACGAAGTGGAAACCAATCAAGACCCCCTTTACGAGCAAACCAATGACCTCTTAAAACTCGTCGATTTTCTCCATTCCAATAAACAGGAAAACAGTCCCTTTTTACTAAGTCTACCTGCATTAATTTGTTCGGACTTCAAAATTTATTGTTTTGTTACAACTAAAAGAACAAAATTTCTAAGATTATACAAGAAATTATTAGTCCACCTTCTAACAACTTAAGGCTTTAAGAAGATTTGATTGTTAAATCTTCTAAGATGATATTCTAAAATAAACATCTACATTTAGTGGTGTAAATTGAGATGATATGTTATTGAGACCAATGGTTAACCCATTAATTTTCATAATTCATCCCATTTTGTCTCACTTAATTTTTCATGAGATGAGATGGTACTAATTGACATATCTCATTTGTCTCAAATGGGTCCTGAATGAAAAGTAAAAATATAAAAAACAATGAAAAATATGATACATGATTATTTATAATGTGAAAGTTTAATAAGAAAAATAATAAAACATTATGTTTAAAGTTAGTTACATTACGATCACAATATAAATGAGATGAGACAATATTGTACCTTAAGTCCATTAGAAACACTAAATAGGACCTGAGTTGAAATGAAATGAGACAGCCCATTTTACATCTCTACCTACATTTGAATAATTCCACTTGTATGGATTTATGTAAAATCTATAGCCCTTTTTTACTTATATCTCCACTTAATGACCCTTCAAAATATTTGATGGGATCCTATTTATCTCTTCCTAATAGATCTTCAAAATATCTCTATTTAAACAAGAAGTGAAAACCTATAAAAATATATACTTAACTCAGCTTACGAGGGAAAATTCACTAATTCAAGTGTCTATGGCCCACAAACTCATAACAACGTATATAAAAGTGATCGTTATTCCCAATATAAGGCAAATCACCCATCTGCAAAATGCCAAAAGCATGGGCATGGCTGATATGCAGTAGATAACCAAATACCCGCAGACCAATAATAACATGAAGGTCAATAAAGATAATAAGGATTAGGTCAATAAAGATAATAAGGATTAAGGTCAACAAAGTTAAATACCATGAAGGTCAATAATATCCACATCAAGAAAGAACATGTGCACAATATGTAAACAATTAGTGCATGCTGTGTTGCCAACTACATCAGATTTGTTCGGAGCAACATCCACTAAAGGAGAAAATTATAAACTTAACTTTGAATGCTAATCTAAGCTCATAGGTTACAAAATGGATGTGGAAGACAACAATAGGCCTACTGTTAAAGATCTTCAAAGAACTATAGCTTCATCTATGCTCAATGAAAACTTATAACTATAATTACCTAAAATTGCCACTATCACCAAGAGAAACATTGTCACGTGCACGGATGTCTTAATCTGACTTTAAACAAACAAATAATGCAAATATATATATATATATATTATATCATAAGGAGAAACAAGGAAGAGAGCATACATCATATAAAGAGGAGAGAAAACGAAAGAGGGAAAGAAGGAAGGGAGGGGGATAAGCAGCAAGGTACCTCATACAGCCCTCCCTTAACAGGAACTCCCACTCTTTCTTCTTCAGCATGCTCTATAGAAGATGTATCTGCTACTGTATCACTCGTATTGCTGGTACTAGGCCGTGCTCTTGGACCTTCACTACATTCTGCATACTCTTTCCACCAAGATGAAAGCAACTCTTCCTCCCTCTGCAAACGTATATTTTCCATAAATAACTAATCCATCAACTTAAACAAAACATTAAATTATCCATCCATGACCAACATATACATCATTAGATAAAGGGTAGCATCCAAGATGACTTTATGATACAAACATCACATATCAAAACAAATGTTCACCAGAAAGACAACTTGCAAAGTAAACAAAGCTGAAATCTGAAATGATTGCGCGAAGTCAAGTAAAATGACGAAAATTGAATCACCAACAACAGAATCGAAATACGACCTCCAAAAACGATGCCTCTATTGCGAGAGAATCTCTCATACCAAACCGAAAATATTCGCTCTTCCCCACTATCTCAGTGCGAGGAAGTGAAGCAGCCATCTCTGCATAAAATACAAAATTATGAACAGAAATTGGAATAAATATGAACCTAGACAAAATGTACAAGTATCATGAGGGACGCATCAAAAGAAAAGATAGCAATAAATCCAAAGCGTTTCAGATTATAACTAAACGAGAAAGTGAGAAAGATTTAGATAGAGGCGAGCAAAAATTTAACTGAAGGCCTACCGTTCTCAGCCAGAGGGACCTTGCAAAAATACCAACGAACATCGCCACCATCAGAAAGACTTCTAGTCTGCGCAAGATACTTTTGCCGACCTTTGCACTGTTCAATCTTATCTTCCAATCTGGCAATGTTTGATGGCGTATTCTTCAGCATATCAAGAGATGTTTCTTCCATTCTAAAGGCACCAGTTACTTCCGAAACCCCCCCTTCAAATTGTGAAGAATTACCATGATTTGCCGAGCTGGAAACCGCCATAGAAACAGTTCCGAAGCAAATGTCGTGCAAAATACGCGATCAATTTTCTTCAATTCGAGCAGTTCGAGCTTTTAATTGAAACTAAGGACAACTTCTCAACACCCGCCGATGTCGAAAGCATAGAGCTTCCACGGAGAATCGATTAGGTGCGAGCAAAGGAGGAGGTGTCTATTGAATCGTGAAGGTCGTGATCAGGCATATAGCAAGATGATCACTGCGATTGAAACTTTTAGGGATATAATTGGAACGAAATTGGGGAAGTGGAAATGGGAAGCAAGCTTGGGAAAGTCGAATAGAAAATTACATAAATTTTGTAGGATTGATTTTAGAAATCAAAAGGCAAAATTGCGATAAAACGAAAAACTGAGAAGCAAAAGATCTTTAGTGGAATAGGAAATTCGATAGTTCAGAAGAATGGCAGCTCTGGTTTTGAATGACTGGTGAAACGCCCACGCTATATTGTCAACTCCCAAATGGCGGTTGCTTGATTTCATTTTCTTCTAAAATCTTTACCTCTCATTTACTATTATTTTAATTAATGACATTTTATAATCATTTATTTTGCTTTTATTTCTCTTTGATTTGAAATTGGAATATACAAATTAAAATGAATGAAAAAATAAATTTTTATAGTATATTATGCAAAAGTATATATATTTGTGTTCATTTGCTATCCAAGCAATATATTGTAAACCTATAAAGAATTATTATAATTATTTTATTAATATCAATAAATTATTTTTATTCTATTTATATTATTAAATTATTAAAAAAAATTATTTATATTGTAAACCGCCGTTGTCCTAGCCTCTGCAAAAAGCCTTCGAACACGGAGACTGCGTTTTTTTTTTATTTGATGAAAAAATAGTTTAAAATGAGTCAGACGTAATTATAAAGTAATCTCATGAATAATATATTTTAAATTTTTTTAATATAAAATAAAAAAAAACAAAATTTCTTAATTATTTTATATACTAATGATATGAAGTGCATTTTGGTTATTCTGAAAAAATAAATATAAAATTAAGGATGTAGTAATTCATTAATCTCCAAACTATGTTTTAATCGATAAAAAAAGTCTTCAAATTAAAAATAAATACTTTGATACTTAAAATTAAATCTTATTTATCATACTAAGGTACTTAAATTATTAAAATTTATTACTCTCACGTCTTAAACATTAACAAATTTTAGTCCCAAACTTGTGATTTAAAACACATGTTAAAATATAATAAATTAGTTACGAGCTAAGCTCATTCATTTGGAATATATTTTTTTTATATATTTTGAAGATCAAATATGCCCCTTACCCTAAAATGAAACATTAAAATAAACTAAAATATTATAAATAAAACTTAAATTATTAACTGAAAATCACATTGGAATAATTAAAGGGCAATTAAGTAATTTTTTGTGACGATTAATACAATTTGAATGTACAGCGACTAAAATACACTCACCATTAAACCCTTATTTTGAGACACCTCACATCTTTATCTCATTGTTTAACTTAGCCCAAGCTATCATTCTCAACAAATTTAATCTTTCAATATTTATTTAGATGATCTATTATCCACATAATTTTTACTTTTAATCATATTTCTAAAAAAATATTTAGATTGTATTTTTAATCAGGCTAAATAAACTCAAATTTAAATCACTCTCCAAACAAAAAGAAAGAAAGTAGATGAAAAATAAAAAATAATTAATTGTCGGACTGCTTTAATCTCAATTCTTCTGTCCTATCTTTTCCCCGATAAAAAAAGTTCAGTCATTATGGGCATGATTTAATAGGATCTCATTTTTGAAAGACAAAAACTGATCCGAAAGAAGTCTACCTATACAATATACATCATAAATTCATACAAAATACAGAGAATAATAGGAAGAGAAAAGAAACAAAACTTGGAGATACAGAGTCTACAAATCCTGAAAGCCTCCCATCTTTTTCTTTTTGTTTTTTGAAATACGAAAACAATCAACATAAGTGATTCAAAATCCAAAATCCAAAATCAAAGTCAAGGGTTGAAAAATAAGTCTCCACATCTGCATTTCCAACTCATAGGCTTATAGTTAGATATAAAATCTCCTCTGGAGTATTCTATATTCTTCAAGTAACTAGCTTTTGTTCTTTTGGAAGCAAAAAAACTATGGCTTTTTCCATTGCGGTTTTGTAGTTGTGGCACAACGGGGACTTGAACTGCCTCACAATGCCCACATTTGTTACATCTCTTATCACACCTTGGTGGAGTTGATCCTATTTTACGAGCTCTGATCAACATCATTTTTACCACTTTATTATCATCTTCGGTCATCCCTTCCTACAGATAAGGACATAAAAACAAAGTTGTTTAATTATTATCAATCAAAAAAGCTAAAAGTTCATTGCTTGGTATAAAATTATGAAGAATATCTAACCAGCTGGGTAGTTTCAATTAGCTGAGAAGAGATTGTTCTACCTGTAAAATGTATGAGTTTGAACAAATTAAGTTTGTTTAAAAAGCTGCTCCAAGAAGAAAACTAATTAATTACTAAGATAGGTTTACACAATTAGTTACCTTGAGCCATGAATCTCACTTCTGTCAAGTTTAACACCAAAATCATCAAGAGAAAACAAATGATTAGTTGTATACTTCTGAGCCAAGAAATGCAATTTTGGGTGCTGCCCATTTCTGATAGAGGGAGAGAAATGAAGAAAATAGAAGCACTTACAGTTTCCAAGTAAAAAGTAAGGCCTTGAGAGGACACAAAAAGGTAAAAACAAAAAAAAAACAACTGTAGTGAGAGATAAAAAAGGTGACAGAATAGTAGGAGATCAAGAATTCTGAAAAATGACCAAAGAGGGATGCAGGAATTCAATGCCACCTCTATAATGCAAATAAGATTGCTACCATATATATATATATAAAAGAAAGATGGAACGTGGAAGGCAAAAAGATTAGTACAGTGATTTAAACAGGAAAAAAGAAAAGAAAAACGAGAGTAAGGTGAGAACTGACCATTAAGGAGTGAGGACCTCAACCTCGTTTGATGAACCTCCAAATAATCGAGAAGAGTAGTAGTAGCATTGAAAAGAAAAGAAACTGTTTGAGTTGCAGCAAAAAAGAGCAGATGTGGAAATGCACAGCTAATTTGCAGTAAAGGAGTGGGTCATTGTACCAATAATACACACAATAAAAAGTAAACTACACAGTTACCAAATTCATGATAGACGGGATTAGGTTGGGGGGTATGACTTGAATTTCGTTTCTCGATCTCTTGTGTTGATTTTGTCTCTTCACGTCTGTTTTGGTTTGTTGAAATCTGGGCAGATTCCAACTTTACACGCCAAGAATATATCTTTCATTCTTTATTTATTGTGAAAGGAGGGAAGTGTATATATATTTTTTGGGTACGAGAAATGTGTTTAAAGAATAGATTATGGGATTCCGACGCTTTTTATGGAGAATTTTTTATACCAATCAGGTTTATAGTTAGATGATATATTATTAATTTTAAAAATATATTATAAATTATTATATTAAAATAATCATTTTATATAAAAATAAATATATTCATATAAAATAATAAATAAATAAGTTTTTTTATTTTTTTCTATGAAACAGATATATATATATATATAAGAGTTTTTTATTATTAAAAATTAAAAAAAATTAATTTAATAAAATTTAAGATTAATATAAACTTTTTATAAGATATGAGAGAAAAATTAATGTGATGGATGATAAATATATTTTAAAAATAATAAATTCTATAATTTGACGCGTAATCTTGGAAAAGAAAGTCTTAGCTCATCATTATGCTCTCTATTTGTTTGTGCAGAATGGTAATCCGTTTGGTTATTCATCGATTTTCTGGACTAGTAATTTAGCTCAAACATTTTTTTCAAAGTAAATGCTAATATTATTTAATCATTTACATATTTTTATAATTATAATTTTTATATTTTATTATGTAGTATAATTATTTTTAAAAAAAAATAGATGTATAAATTTATGTATTCTTAATATTATTTTTTTTTCAAAAGATAAATGATATGATAATAAATTTATAATTACTTTTCTCATTTACAATATTTATATGTAAAATTATAAAAAAAATTAAAATAATGTTATTATGTATTAATATTAAAGTGAAAATATTAATTCATTTCAAATTGAATTTAAATAGAACCATTAAAAACTCAAACTAAATACAAATTAATTTATCTAAGTTAAAGTATTAAATTCGTATTTTTTTTAATTAATTAAAAAAAATTATAAATCAAAAAAATATTTTTTAAAATATTAAACTAATTAGTATAGATATTATTATATTTAATAACAAAAGTTGGAAAAATAATATTATATAAATAATAAAAAATAACACATTAATAGCACCATATCATCATTCAAACATTAAAATTTAATATAATTTATACCACATTTCATACTTTAGTAATTTCAAGTCACTTTATTATTCATAATATTTTATATATATCACAAAATCGTAGTATTTTAATTCAATTTTAGACTAACAAATTAGCTTAAACTCATTTTGATTTTTTGGAACTATTTAAATTATTTTAAATTTAATTCGATTATATTTCAATTCAATTTTTATAATTTAAATTTGATTTAATCAATTAAATTACCTTACAAATTACTATCCTTAATAACAATATAAAATTAGATACACATGAAAGAGACGATCATTAATTATATTATTGATATCCCAAATTGTATTCCTAATCCAAATTGAAAGATAAATACAACGAAATATGTATAATCTTGATTATCTAATTATTTATTTTTATATTCAATAAATATATGTATAATTTAAATCTATCAATAAAAATAATATTTAATAATTAAGTTAATAATATATAGTTTAAATTTTACAATTAAAAATAAGAACAAATTCATATTCCAAATAGATAAGATTAAGACCCTAATTAATTAATAAATTTTGATAATTAAAGAGAGATGACAATTCATATATTATAGTCTTTGTTCATATTATTCGTGTTTATGTTAATCTTTTTTGGAGAACATGAACATATTTAACTTTTAAGCCTCAAAAATGGTGTCATGAACAAATAATGCACACAATAATTCTCTCTTTGTTTCTAAGTTAACTTTTAAGAAATACTGACCAAAAAATTTTTTTTTTTTTTTAAGAAACACAGAATTTTTTTATTTATTTTTTTAGTTTTGCCTTTACGCTCTAATATGCATAAAATGTATAAGAGAGTTCTTCGTTTAAATGATTGGTCCCCCTTTCATCCAAAGGAACTGAGTATCAATCTTTGAATCCAAACACCTGGCAAGCGGTAAGCATCACCATCAACAAATCTAAAAGCTACATTAGGCTGCTCTAACATATATGGATTGTGTGTCTGTTCCATTCCTAATATTAGAGCCCAAAGCCCAAATGCAGTAAATAAATACAAAAGCTCTGACCTAGCAAGGACAGTAGCAGAATATGGGCCTCACCCTCAGTTAATGCCATCTTATATATAATATCATTGTGTGTTATTATCCCTGGCATAACTCTCACAGGTGGAGATAAAGGGCAAAAGCTCCCGTTAAAGACTACGTCTGTAACCACGTGACAATAAAGCCGAAGTTGGAATACTTTATTAGGGGTGTCTATAAATCGAATAGGATCAAACCGTAAAACCGGATCGAATCGAACGGTTTTACAAATCAAACGGTCTGGTCTAATTTGTATTAATTTTAAATCGGTCAAACCGGATCGAACCAGTTTAATAATATATTAAAAAATTTACATTATTTCTCATTAAATGTATCAAAAAATAGAACCAAATCGGACCGAACTATTTTATAAATCAAACGGTCCAGTCTGGTTTGTATTAATTAAAACCGTTTCAAACGATCCGGTCCGATTAAAGTTTTTTAACCAAAATTGGACCAGTTAAAGTTTTTTAACCACGATTGGACCAGTGGACACCCATAATTGATACATTCATATACATCATCAAAATGTAGAGAGTAAGTGTGAGAAATCAACAAGAATATTAAATAAAAAATCCATTTAAATTTTTGTGCAAGTGTTGAAATTTGATGAATATCAGAAAGTATGTTTTCAATTCATTTTTGCTTTCGTTTTAATTAAATTTTATGTTCATATGATTTTTGAACATTTTTGGATTGAATTGGTTTGCCAGGATAGTACTGTGCGCGATCATGTTGAAATTGTCTACTCCCACTGAAACTCACATCAACTCGTTCTCATCTCAATTTTGTTAGACCTCTTAACATTTCCTCTGCAGTTTTGCAAAAAAATAACAAACAGTCATGCCAATGAACGAAAATTATTGCAAAGGTTACTAGGTATTAGAAATGAAATCATGAAACAAATCCTCCGATGCATATTCATGAATCTGTAACCTCTGTACAAATTGTCAAAATATAAGCTACCTTAGAACAATCAACTTTCTAGCCCCCCACCTTTTATATTACTAACGGTGAGCGATCATGCTTAAAATTGAAAGCCATGACATTGCTTTATTGGGTTTTCCTTAAACAAATCAGATAATCTAGCATATATCTTTTGCAATTCAAAGTCTAATAATGGATCACACTACTACAAAAAGGGGCATTAAAGTCGGTTCACACGGTGAACCGACTTTAAATTTTATTTTTTAAAATTTACTCATTTTCTATTATACTCAAATAAAAACCTGTATTCGAGTAGAAAAAAAACCAAAATCAGTTTAGCAAATGGTTTAAATAATACAAATATTTGAAAAATAAAATATTAATTAATAATAGAAAAATTACCATGATGTTGTTCTATTTTATTCAAGATCATCATATTCTTCTCCTGATGTTATAATACAAACTTACATATATAATAGAAAAATTTATATACATAAATAATAACACATAAAAACAGAAACAAAAATATGAATAATAAGTGCTTAAAATTAATAAAAATACTTACAAAAGTAAATCAAGTGACAAAATGAAAGAAAGGAAGAAAAAATGGTGTTTTGTAAGTGAGAAATGGGTATAATTTTTTTGAGTATTTTGCTCAAAAAAATAGAGGATCTAAAAGATTAGTTAGAAATGAAGAAAACCCATTAACCGACGTTGGAAATGGTAGTCATAAGTGGCCGGAAAATGAGAAAGAGTGGAAGAGAAGTGGTGAAGGTTTTGGGTTTTTGAGAGTTATATAATGTTGAGAATAGTTTCTGTCTGGGGAAGAAAGAAGAGAAAAGAATTTATCCACGTGTGTAGCGTCGGTTTCAGGTGTCAAACGATGCTATGTTATGTGGATAACGTCGATTCCAGGTGTCAACCGACGCTATGCTACGTGGATAGGTGTCAACTGATGCTGCGCTACGCTACGTAGCGTCGGTTGACGTGTCAAATCCACGCTACACATGGACGTAGCGTCAGTTGACGTGGTGAACCGACGCTATCCACGTAGCGTAACGTCGGTTGACACCTGGAACCGACGCTACATCTACGCATAGCTTCGGTTCGACACGTCAACCGATGCTACATCCTACGTGCATAGCGTCAGTTCTTCACCGAACTGACTTTAAATTCATTATAAGTCAGTTTTTTCAAAAACCGACTTTACATATCGATTTAAATACCCATTTTTGTAGTAGTGTCAGTATGAATAATAAAAATAATAATGGATCTCGGCTTCTAGAAAAATATCTAAACTAATTAGTCTATTAAAAGAGATAAACATAACAATCTTCCATCTCAACATTCTTGCATCCATTGGCTTTACTCTCTATAGGTACTTCTTGACTATCGTCAATTTTTGTTGCTTCTACATTAACAATGTGATGATAATTGTCATTTCTTGACAACTTTTTAAGCTAATGTAGAAATCCAATTGAGATTAACCCAAAAAAGATAGGAGCAAAAAAAATCATATATAGCCTCCAAATGTAGCTATATGATTACCTCTGTAAGTTCATTCCGACGTCGTAGAGATGTACTATTCCATCCCACAAGGTCTATGAAAGTAGTCAAGTGTTTTAATCCACATTAGAACACCAACTAAAGTAAAAACAAGGCACCAAATTTGTCTATTGTTACTGGCACAAAACTTTATTTACTATCCAACATTATAGGCAACATGGTGCTTGAAAGATTTCAATGCATAGCTGCAAGGACAGATATATAAATAATGGTTCCAATCATGCAATGGTGCAATACAAAGGAAAAAATTAAGAAAAAATGTTATTAGTAACAAGGACTCGCATGAATTTTAGATTTTCAAAGTCACAGGCCATCCGTAGAAGAAGGGGAGGCTTTTCATTATCATTATCAGTTAAAAATAAATGTGTTCTAGTTCTATGAAGAAACCATGATATATGAGGTGTTAGTTTCTCCATATTTTGAATGCCACAAAAAACAGGAACCTAAGATGTAAAATCCATGCAAAAAGTAGGTGCATGCCATTAAAGAACAAGACAAGCCCACCCAATGTAAAATCAAGAATTAGAGGATAAGAAAATTAGAATATAAATATTTGTTCATATTAATTTTTTACTTTTTAAATAATTTATCTTTAAATTTATATATTTATAATTTTTATCTTTAATCAAAATAATATTTATTTAATACAATATTTTATATTTCTTTTCATATATGTTTTTCATTTATATTTTATTTTTACATTTAATTTACCAATTTTATTTATATAATTATTATTTTTCATAATTTAAATTTTATTATATACCTTCTAGATTTTGTTTGGTTAGTTTTCTAAACCTCTCTCTTAGATGTTGGGTAAGTTTTTTAAACTCTTCTCTTGTTCATCTTAATTTTGAAGATTGAGCTCAGACATATTTTGGAGACTAAGAACAGTTTTTCTACTTATCTTTTCAACTTCTTATTACATCAATTTATAGGAAACAAAATGTTGAAATTTCAGCAGTTTTACAGAATTTCAGGAATGGAAAACACCACTTTCTAAAACTAAGAACTCATCCCCACATCACTCATGAAACACATGGATTGCTGAAAACAATCCTAAAATTAAGGCAGTAGCAGCAACTACTTTCAACACTCTCCCTTAAACTGATTTTTTTGCTGAAAAAATAGTTTAGGGTTTTCTTGATTAGTCTTCAACTTTGAGCAATCCTCCATTGTTCGAGACTGAGGACTGAGCACATTCCAAGCAACTTCCTAAGTTTCTCAAAACTTGGTTGCTTGAGGGGTTTTGTTAGAATATTTACTACTTGTTCTGAACTTTTGCAATACTTCAACTCAATAACCCCATCTTGACATAAGTCATGAAGAAAATGAAATCTGACAACTATGTGTTTGCTCCTCCCGTGTATTACTGTATTTTTAGACAATTTGATAATAGACATGTTATCACAATATATTATCATAGGGCTGTCTTGCATCATTCCTAGGACTTCAAACATTTTCTTCATCCAGATCCCTTTGTAGGAGCTTGATGTTGTTGCCACATACTCAGTTCTAGTAGTTGATAGAGTTATTATAGGTTGCTTCTTTGAGGATCATGAGATAACTCTTGAGCTTAACATATAAGCATGACCTGATGTGTTATTTCTGTCATTTAGATCTCCTGCATAATCACTGTCAGTGTAACCATAGAAATTTAAGTTGTCACATTTCTTATAGAACATTACATAGTCTAGTGTCCCCTTTATGTATCTTAGAATTTTTCTTGTTACATTCAGGTACAACTCTGTTGGATTTTCCATGTATCTACTTATCAGGAGTAAGATACATGAGACTTCCAACGATTTGTTTGAAGAAAGTGTTATCAACCTATCTTCCTCTTTCATCCTTGTTGATTTTTAATCCAATTTCAACTGGAGTCCTAAAAGCTCGACAATCTTCCATCTGAAATCTTTTAAGCACCTCATGTGCATATATTCTTTTGGTAAATAAAGTTACCAAAAGAATTTTGAATTACTTCTAGCCCCAAGAAGTAGTGCAGTAGTCCTAGATCTGTCATCTCGAATTCTCTCATCATTGAGTTTTTGAACTCATTCAACATTTCTTGATTGTTTCCTATATAGATTAGGTCATCAACATAGAGTGACATGATTAGAAGTTTACCTCTAGTTCCAGCCTTAGTGTACAATGTATGTTCTGAGAGAAATTTCCCAAAACCTAACTTGGAAAAATAGGTGTCAATTATGTTGTACCATGCTCGTGAAGCTTGCTTCAAGCCATAGAGTTCTTTCTTCAACTTTAACACTCTTTCTTCTTTTCCCTTTTGAACAAAACCAGGAGGTTGTTCAACATAAACCTCTTCCTGCAATTCTTCATGGAGAAAAACAGACTTTGCATCCATCTATAGAACCTTTAGGATTTCTTTACAACCAAGGATATGAGCATTCTTATGGTTTCATGCCTTGCTATAGATGCAAAGACTTCATTATAGTTTATGCCCTGCTTTTGTTTGTATCCTTTAGCCATCAAACGAGCTTTATATTTGTCAACCTTTCCTCTTTCATTCACTTTTGTTTTGAATACCCACTTTACCCCAATCTATTTTTGCCCTTTAGGTAAATCAGTGAGCTTCCAAGTGTTATTCTTCTCAATTGATAGTATCTCACTATCTATTGCCTCATTCCATTTATCTTCCTTCACAACTTCATCAAAGGTGATGGGATCACTACCAATAAACAAGGCAAAGTTGGCAGTATCTTCATATGAACCACTGAAAGTTGTCTCATAATCCATCATCCATGTAGGCCTTGTCAGCGTTTGAGGGTTTCTCAGATTGTAAACCCTCCTTTTTTAGATTCCTCGTCACTTTGAGCTGATGTGTGAGCTTGAGGATCCTGTGGTGATGTTAGTGGCTGAGGGATTTAAGTCTCAGTCACTTGAGTTGTCCTTTCATCATCTGCTTCACTTTCCACCGACACATTCTTTGGTATTTTCTGGTTATTCTCCCCAATTCCACCTTTTTTCTCGTCAAACACCACGTCACAACATATCACTACCTTTACTGAAATTGGGTTAAATATTTTATAATCTTTTGACAATTCACTTACCCCTAGGAACATGCATTTCTCTGTCTTATCATCTAGTTTTTCCTTCTCTAATCAAGTATGTGTGCATATGCTATGTAACCAAATACCTTGAAATGATCTACAATTGGCTTCTTTCCATTCCATGCTTCTTGTGGAGTCATGTTCTTAATAGAAAAATGTTGGACTTCTATTAAGAATGTGAACTGTCCAACAAACAACTTCATGCCAGAAAAAAATTGGGAACCTGTCCTGTTGCGTGTAAACTCCTTACCATATTGATTATGGTATGATTCTTCCTCTCACATACACTATTTTGTTATGGTGTATAACCTGTTGTCAAATGTCTCATAATTCTCTTTTCATTGCAGAACTCAAAAAACTCCTTAGAACAAAATTCTCCTCCTCGATCTGTTCTTAAATATTTGAACTTTTTTTTCTGTCTGTGTCTCCACTAGAGAAGTGAAGTTTTCAAAAGCTTCAAAAGCTTCTGACTTTTCCTACAGTAAATACACCCAAACTCTTATTGATTTTCCTGTAGGAAACATATCACAATCATGTTTTCCTGTGATGTAGTTCTCATATGTTGTTGAGGAAAGCATTGTGATTTCAGGTAGTCCTTCCACCATGTGCTTTTGTTTTAGAGTCCTAAGGTCATTGAAATGAAGATGCCTATATCTCTCATGCCATCTCCACACTGAAACATTTTCTTTGGCCATCAAACATGTTTGCACTGATTTAATTTTGAGAAGAAAGAGTCGATTTCTTGTCATCTGCACCACTACAATTGATCCACGTTTGGGATCATAAATCTCACACTCTCCCTTTTTAATTGTGATCGTGTAACCTTTATCTTACAACTGGCTAGCACTTAGCATATTTGTTTTTAAGTCAGATATGTAAAATACATTAGATATTACCTCAATGAACTCATTCTTAGTTTTTATCTTAATATCACCCCTTCATTCAACCTTCACAGTTGATCGATCACCAAAACTAACAAAAGTGGTGAAACTCTTATCTAGATTAGAGAAGAATGACTTACAACTGCTCATATGGTTACTACAACTTGTGTCCACGTACCAGGTGTCTTCATCCGTGTCTTCCATTGCATGGAAGGCCATCAAAAAAGTCTCCTCCTCTTTCTCCTTTCCCTTTTCTACAAAGTTGGATCTTTTACCATTCTCTTTGGTCATTTTTGTAATGATCTAAGTTCCCACATCTGTAACATTCGACCTTTGATTTTTCGAAATGTCTTTTCTTATTTTGATCATCATCCCTTCAAATTTGAGAAAATGATTTAGTTTCTTCTCTGCTCTACTCCCTATCTTCATATTTTCTATAGTTTTTGTTGTAAGAGTGTTGTCCTCGACCTCTTTCACATCCATCACGACCTCTACCTCTTCCTTTTCCTCTTGTGTTTGAAGACTCATTAAAAGTGGAAACTTTCAGTGCCTGCATTTCTTCAACTACACTAGTCCTGTTAATTATTTGCTCATGCATAAGCACGAAACTCTGCAGTTCATCTATAGAGATATCTTCAATTATATTAGACTCTTCAATTAAGCAGACCACATATTCGAACTTGGGAGTCAAGAACCTTAGTATTTTCTCAACCACAATGTCATTTGTGGTTTTCTCACCGTGAAGGCGTATCTTGTTTGTCACTGTCATCACTTTTCCAAAGTAATCATTTATTGTTTCTCCTTTCTTCATCTGAAGAGTTTCAACATCTTTTCTGAAAGTTTGAAGTTGTGTCCGCTTCACTCTGTTGGAGCCCTTGTACTTCTTTTTCATAGAGTCTCATATGTCCTTAGTCGTATCCTTGTTAAGGATTGTCTCCAAAATAGACTTGTTGATTGCATGAAATAGATAATTCTTTACCTTCAGGTTCTTCAATTTCAATGCATCATTTTTCTACTTCTCTTGAGCAGAAATCTCTAAACTGTCCAGTTTAATTTCTCCAATCCCATTTTCTATAAAATCCCAAAATTCTTTAAATCTTAGGAAATTTTTCATCAGTATATTCCAGTGATCGTAGTGACCATTAAATCTAGGAATAACTGGTTGGATAAAACTTCCATTTTATGTAGCCATTTTGCTGCTGCAAAGTTTTGGCTGCTGTGATTTTTTTTCTTAGCTCCCTTCTTGGCTCCGATACCATATGTTAGTTTAGTTTTATAAACCTTTCTCTTAGATATTGGGTAAGCTTTCTAAACCCTTATCTTGTTCATCTCAATTTTGAAGATTGAGTTCACACACATTTTGGAGACTAAGAATAGTTTTTTTGCTTATCTTTTAAACTTCTTATTACATCAATTTATAAGAAATAAACTGTTAAAATTTTAGTAATTTTACAGAATTTTAAGTAAAATACACTATTTTTTAAAACTAGGAACTCATACCCAAACCACTCATGAAAACATAGAATATTTTACTCATAAAAACATTGATTATTGAAAATAATCCTAAAATTAAGATAGTATCAGCATTTACTTTAAACATATTTATTAATATATAATAATATTAAAATATTAATTAAATGAGTAAAATAATTTTCATAAATATATAAATTAAATAAGAAAATAACTAATTATTTTAATATTTTATAAATAAATTCAATAATTTTGATAAAATTTTCATAATTTTTTTTAAATTAATTTTTTTATTGGTAATATTTTTTATAAAATTTGAATCAATATAAATATTTTAAACTTTGCAAACAACCATTAAAAGAATAGCACAAATTGAGTCTCATCCAACGCGTCGTCCAAAGTAAAAGAGCTGATATCCACAGCGTTGGGCCTTTTTCTATTATTACTTTTTTTTCTTGGATAATAACTATAATTATTCTTGTTATAATAACTTTTTATTTAAATAATATTAATATTAAAATATAACTAATTGTTAGCGAGGTGTATTAAATGTCGTAAAAATTGAGAAGAAACGGAAAATACAAATAGATTTTGGAGCTGAAGGAAAAAAAAAAAAACGGAGCCCTTGTACTTTTTTTCTTCTCTGAACTAGAACTTCATGGTTTGGCATGGAAGCAAAATAGTGAACAAGACACTGTCATTCGTTAATGGTAAAGCTTATGCGCTGATAGTCTTTCTGCTTTACCAAACCTTTGTCTTGCTATTAAAATCGTTACTTTAATTTCCTTGTATTTGTAGAAGAATAGTGTGGTTTGGGGTTGCACAACCTGTCGGTGATTGCTTTGAATTTCCGAGTGAGATCTGGTATTGATTAGATTATTTGGTTGAATATCATCGTGTCTAAAATTCGATCACTAAGTGTTCGATGAAATGCTTCTGTTATTACTTGAATTCCACATTATTATTGATACTCTTTTTCCATTCAGGACAATAATGTGCGCATTGTGTTGCGGCAGAGAAACAATGCTAATTTGCTGATCTGCTCGATCTTGGTTAACTTAATCGAATAATTAGAATCAAATTTACCCCATATGTCTACATTGTCTCACAAGCTTGCTCTTGATTTTCTCGTTCTGCTCTACATTTTTTACATTCTCATCAATGGCCCAGTTTTCAGCCACGGCAATACCTCAGTGTATCATACTTGAATTAACATCATTATTCTAGTTCAATACTCTGTACGGCATCTTTAATCATTTTTTCATATTTTATTTTACAGGATTGATACCAAAGTATTGAACGTTGGTGAGGAACTATGGAGAGAGGCATTATCCCTTCAAGTGGGTTCACGGTTTTACCAGCTACAAGGACTTAAATCTCACACTTGGTATGAAGTGAAGATATCATACCCAGCATCTGTATGTATATTTATTCCTATTGATCATTGCCTTTTAGTATATTCATTTTCTCCTTGTGAAAATTGAGCTGGGTTTTGGATACAAGTAGATACCCGCTGCATTTTCCTTACAACTGAAGAAAGACAAGTCTGAGATGGGGCTTTATGCAAACAGAAGATTGCTTAATACGGAAAAGATAATTTTTAAGACCGACAATCTTGAATTAAAGAATCAGGTTTGAAGTTTTTCATTGAACCTATGAATGGATTTTTGCTTGTTATATTAGGCTGTTCATAATTTTCCCTCCGCAGAGTGAAATATACGTTTTGCTGACCGTGGAACCAGAAGGGTTTGTTGCAATACCAAATGTACCGGAGAGACAATTCATTCTTTTCAATATAGGTGATGTTGGTTTTTATCAATCTCTTTTGAACTTTAATTGCTTCGTGTTCTAATCTGATTTCCTCTTTACTGTTTACGTTATTTTTTCAAGTGAGCAGTGGCAACAGGTTTTTTAAAATATCAGGAAAAGATTGTCACTTACGAGCAATTGCTTTACTTGCTCAGTTGCTCGGAAGTTTGAAATGGTCGTTTTCTGTCTTTTTACTGCCTTTTCTGATGCTATTGCGCGATAATGTAACAGAAAGTAAATTGCAGGATCTATGCCAATGCTTTCGGTGGAAAGGAGGAAGTTGATGATATAACCTTGTTTCTTTTATATATTTTTCTAAGATGTATTCTTTAAGGAAGGAGGGTTGAAAACACCCATTTTTATTTTTCTTCTTTTTTCAAGAGAGTATATTGCATTCTTTATGGCACTTCATCTTGTTATTGCATTGGCAGTCTCTCATGCTCTTTCTTTGGTGACAGTTTGTGATGAACTATTGCTGGGGATTCCATACCAAGCATGGTGGGTGGTTGTGATGGTAGTGCTTTGTCTGATCTTAGCCCTCATCATTCCAGCTTATCTTCCACCAGATTGGCTGCCTAAGAACCAGAGACTATGGTCATTCAATCTGAATGCTCCCAAAGATTCCTAGATTTGCAACTGAGAAATACGGTTAGCATCGTTTGCCTTGGGAGTTGGGCTATGTGCTTAACTAGAGATTGCGATAAATGGTTTATGCAATTTGGAATAGTTGGTCTAATACTGCAATTTCAAATAGAGGGAAGCGATATCTAGCATCCATTAATAAGTTCGATGATTGTTTTTTTGCTCTTCTTTCTCACGAGACCATGTCAATGTTGTTGATTCCCTTTGTTTATTCGCAAATCACTTTCTTTGTTAGATAGTTTGTAAAATCACTTCAGTGACTAGATAAGCTTCATTTTAATAAACAAGAGAAATTATGAGTAGAGATTTTCACATTTAGGACAGATGATTACTGTACTTAAGGTTCATATTTTCATTGTCCTTTTGTAAAGACTTGTATCATTCTTCAACTTGTATTAGGAAGGAGGCCGTATCAACTTTCTCACTGCACGCTTAAGCAGGGAAACAAAAAGGACGTTTTAGTTCAAGATCAAAGTTTAATTAAAGCATGAAACCTACAGATATCATGAAAAATAAAACAGTTATCACAACATAGATTTTATTAAGAAGAAAATCTCGAACTAAAACAAAATGTTGAATTCAACAACCAACATCACCACCATGCACACTTAAATAAAAACAAGAAAACGCCACTAAATTATATCTCAGGTCTTTCATTTATTCCCCATGAGTAACATCCTGAGCTTTGTATTGAACATGTTGCCCGTACATCTTGGCTTTTTCTTTCAAATCCCTTGCCGTATCTGCTAATTTCAGCCTACCATAATCCAGCTGGTCCGCCCCGACTGGGTGCTTACCAGCTACATAGTTATATATCCACGCCAACATTGACAACCCCGCCACGCTACAACCACCAGATAAAACAAATCCAGTAGCAGCCAGGAATATGACTACAGTAGCCGGGACTAGGATTGGACTGAACAGGACTAGCAGTGGTGTGGCCAATATCAAGGCTATCACCGTCCCGATTAAAGTTAACGCGGATAAGATTAACAGAATGGTACCGATTATGGCTGCTGTTAAGAACTTGACCGTTTGGTGTGTGGATGGAGTCTGTTCATATAGCATCTCGTTAACTAGTCTTGGATCTCTTAATCGCTCAGCCATGTCTACACACTTGCGAATTGATTACGATTGAGAATTTGTGAGAGTAAGCAAAACCAAGACTGAGAAAGACTGGCGCGGTGAACCTTGATATTTAAGAAACTGGTGAATTGATACGTGGCTCGAAACCTCGAATCTGCATTGGTGCGTGTGATTCACTATCTCAAGGCAGGCCGCGTTGCTATTTATAAATGGGTCATCGGGTTATACATGGCTTTATTGGGCTCTTTTGAGACCGCTCGCCATAATTTTTGTTTGAAGCTACCCATATAAGAAGCATATAAATTTATTAATTTTTTGGGTGATATATTATAAGTTTATTAATTATAAAAAAGATATTAAAAATTTAGAAAGAAAAAAAATAAGAAATTGAGCATATGAAAAATATACATATGTGTATTTCTTTGAGTTATTATATATTTTTAAATAAATTGTTATTTATTTAAATTTACATTTTTTTTAATTATAATTGATTTAGGAAAAATTTAGCAAATATATATATACGTGTTGACACGTGTTTCATTTATGATATTTTTAAAATTTGAACTTTTGATATATTTTTCAATAATTAATAAATTTATATAATACCATACTCAATAGTTAACAAAATTTTATATATTTATGTCATAATTAATATATTTTTACTATCTTTTGTCCTTTTATTATTTATAGTTGTGTTAATTTATAAGAAATATTGGAAAAATTTATAATATTTTTTTTGTCTTTGGCTATTTGATATCGTATTTTTATAACTTGTTTTTAATGAATGAGGAGTTAAATTAGTTTTATTATTTGAAAATATTGAGTAATTTATTCATTTATTTTTAAGTTGGGTTAAATTTATCTCATAATATATATATAAAAAATTTAAATAAAATTGAATCATGATTTATCGTTTAAATTATACATAATAAATAATTGAACATGTGAGAGGCATGTGATATAAGAGTTCAAGGATATTAGATAAATTTTACTCATTTTGGTGTAAAAATAATATCCTTAAATTCCGTTTTATGAATCAAAGTGTTTTTTTTAACGTGGGAAATGGTATTTAAAGCTTTTCTATTACATATAATTTTTTTATTTGTTATATCTTGTAATTTATATGTTAGTCATTATTAATTAAACATGTATTTAAAGTATGCATTTTTTGTTATGGATAACGAATGATTTCAACTATGTTATGTTAATTAGATCAATTTAATTATTTTTATTAAATTACGAAATTAAATCAATCTAATCCAATAATTAAAATCACACATGATTGTTCTTTTTATTATTTTTTCAATTCTAATACTTGTAATTTATCCAGTGCTTTAAAGTTTTATGAAATGTAATTATTATCGAACATATAAACATTACAACAATACATGATTATTATTTAATTTATAGAGTTTTAATAACTCACAGAATAACAAGAAATATTAAAATTTGGTTTTCAAATTTAAGGAACTAACATTTATTAATACAAGTGAATACTTTTATATTTACATATAGTAGTAAATGAAATATACCAAAAATTTATTGGAGAATATAAATGAATAATTATCACTGAATCTAGTGAAAATGAAATTAATTAAGCCAAATGATATTTAAAAAATATAAAAATTTATAACATGTATTATATAAATTCTTTTATTTATGATATAAAACGTATTACTATAAGTTACCACCATTTATAAAGATAACATAAAATGAAATATTTTTCTAAAAATTACATGAAATGTTACATAAAACCTTAACAGAAGGATGCAACCAAAGAAATATAAAACCATGCCGGACACACTAATAGGAAAAATAAAAAAAACTTAAAAACTAGATAATTATAAAATGTCAAGAAATACAAGAATATAAATAAATACGAGAAAATGATAATTTTTTTATGATATAAGAGATTTTAAAATACCAAAAAATATTATTGTAATTTAAAACCCTATAAACAGAAATATATAAATACAAGATATTTTAAAGATATAAATTCAAGAAACAAGATTTTCAAAAATATAAAATAAGATTTAATAAGAAATCCTATATAAAAAAATATTTTTGAAGAAAAAGGTACAAACCTCTTGAAAATAAGAATTATTACTCTTTAGGAAGAAAGAAATACATGTGTTTGATCTGCAATGAAAAAAGACATTATGCTAATATGAATAACCTAACAAACTTCAATATAAAAAAAAATTTACATAAAGCAAAAATCTTAAAAGAAGTTTTTAAGATAAAATTAGAACCAATTAAGGAATCAGACATAGATGATACTTACATTATTTATATATTGGAGAAAATTAAGGAGAAAATAATCAACTCAGAATATGAACACTATTTATCATAAGATTAATAATTTATAGAGTATTACAAATCTAAATAGTACCTATATTGAAATAGGATTGAAATTTAAAGATTATGTCAGTTATCATTTACATGTTTATATAGATATAAGAACTAGTATGTGTATAACAAGTAAATATGTATTCCCAAAAAAACACTGAAAACAAACACCAAAAAATTTAATTGTAAGAATCTCTAACAATATTACAATAAATCTTAATAAGGTTTTAAAAGACACAAATAAAATGATAAGAGGAGAAAATTTTCATATTCTTCCTATATATCAATAGGAAACATGAGTTGATTTTTTAATAGAAAATAATTTTCTAAACTTATATAATTCTTTTACATAATATTTAGAAAAAACAAGTCTAACAATATTAGACGGTGAAACCATTTATCCATCAAAAATAAAAAAAAGTTTTGATTGCATCAAACCCAACTTTTATGCAACAACATAAAAAGTGAAAATGTAGTGAGATAGACACAAAACAATAAAAACCTTATTTTGAAAATATTTCATAAGATATAAAAAAGAAACAAATTTTTTTTTCTTAATAAAATACAGGAAGATAAAATCCTAGTAGGTATCAAAAAAAGTATTAAAAATAGTAAGCTCAGAAAACCTTTTAAATCCAAAATTTAATAAATCTAAAATAATTGTCAACATAAAATTAAAAGACTCTAACAAGGTTATAAGAGTAAAACCAATTATTTATACTATAGAAGACATGATTGAATTTGAAAAACAAATTCAATAACTTTTTGAATTAAAAGTCATAATACCAAGTAATTCACTTTATTTTTAATTCAACATTCTTAATCAAAAAAGAATGATAATAAAATAAAGTATTAAATAAATAAATCATTGATGATGGTTACTTTATTCTAAAGAAAGAAGAACTATTATCATTAATAAAAAGAAAAAAAATACTTCTTGAGTTTAGATTCCAAAAGTAGATTTTGGCAAAAAAGGCTAGATGAAGAATCTTAAAAATTAATGGCATTTGGTTTCTCCTAATGACATTTTTAATGAATTGTTGTACCATTTAGATTAAAACAAGCTCTAGGTATACAAAATATTTGTTATGTTTACATTGTTGATATTTTGGTTTTCAAAAATGTTTAGATATTATTAATATTATACAAGAATATAGAAAATAATACATTGTACTTTTTGAAAAGAAAGTAGTAATTACTTAGTAGAAAATTATGTATTTAGGGTTGAAAATGGAAGATGAAAAATGTTATCTACAACCCCATATACTAAATAACATTCAAGGTTTTCTTAGTAAATTAAAAGACAAAAATCAATTAAAAAAATTTCTAAGATGTTTAACATATGTTGAAGCATACATTAAGAAACTTGTAGAAATACGAAAACCTTTAAAAGTAAAATTAAAAAAAGATTGTGCTTGGAATTGAACAGAACAAATACTTTGTATATGGATAAGGTAAAGTACAAGTAAAACAATTTACCAACTTTATACCATCAAGGTCCAATTGATAAAATGATAATTGAAACGGATGTTTCACAATAATATTTAGCTATTAAGAAATTTGCAATATATATCATAAGTTCCAGATTCATTGTTAGAATTGATAGCGGAAATTTTGGTTATTTCTTAAGAACTAATATTGGAGGTAATTATAAACAAAGAGTATTACTCATATGACAATAGTGGTTTAATTACTACAATTTTGATGTAGAACATCTCTCGAGAAATAAGAATAATTTAGTAGATGCTCTAATAAGAGAATTAACACCTTTAACTATTTTTATGCTTGTAGAAATGAAACATTTTGATCTCAAGATAAAGGAAAAAGAGATAAAAAAATTCTTTAATAACAACTCGAGCTTTTATATCTCGATAAAAGGAAGGATTTGATTGTTTAAAATAACTCTTACAATCTAAAAACTCTAAAGAGGAACATTCATCAAAAATTCAATCTAAAGAAGATAAAACTTCTAAAGAAAGAATTTGAGATAAAAAGGATACCTAACAGCTTAAAAGAAAGTAACGTCTCTTAAATAAAAAAGCTCAATTGATTTGATGAAGCTAAAAAAGAGGAACAAAAAAAGACTTATGTGGTCTATAATAACCCAAAACCAGGAATTTATAATAATTGGATAGAAGTTAGTAAAACTATTATTGGGTTTAGTGGAGTAACTTATAGAGCCTTCATTAACAAAATAGATGTTGAATGCAGTTACGCTAATTAAAAAATATCAAAACTAATAACTTCAAAGGAGATAATAAGGAATTACTCTGTAGTACTGCAACAACAACCAGTAACACTCAGTATGTTTACAACTCTAGGAAAAATAGTATGACCTCCAATATTATATAGAGAGGCATATATCTCATAGACATCAAATATAGTAAGACATCGCGTGCTATTCAAGGAAACATCCCCTTAGAAATTCATTAGTCATTGAAGATGAAAATTATCAATATAGGAATCTCAACAAACCACAATAATTCAGTCTCTACAACTTGGCCAGAAAATCTACCCAATAACATATAGAATATATGAAGTTCTATAATATAGAAAATGAATTTCCTACAGGGAGTAAATTTAACATTTTGAAAGGAGCTAATCCAATATTTATTTACAAAGGTTTTCATGCAGAACTAATAGAAAATATATATCTAGGAATTAATTTAAATGAATTAAATTATTTCCTAAAAAATTTCAAAAAAATTAATCAAGAACCTTAGGAAGAAGATAAGAGCATGTGATAAGTTTATTTATCTCAGATTTTTTAATTTACTAATGGACTAGAATGAGAAATGATGTATTAATCTCTATCATTTCATCAAGCTAGGGATTTCCAATACAAACAGATAAGTTTTCATACCAAGGGTGCTTCTAGAAAAATAATTCAATATAGATGAATCTGTGTATGAAGAGGTCAAATGTTAGGCCGAATTTACTATGAATTCAAAAAAAATTGATAATTCTATTGAGATCAAAATAAATTACTAAACCAGTAAAGTCATTATCACTTCTCATAATTGCATGACTCTCATTGAAAATGATAGTGAAAAAATCACCAAATTTAAGAGAAATCACCTAAAAATTGGTCAAGAAACAAAGAAGATATTATATTTCTATGTCAGAAAAACCACCAAAGATCACAAGTGCATTTACTGCATCAAGGATCAAGAAGAAAAAGATGCAGCATCATCAACATAATCCAAATGACTGTTGGTAGAAAATGACAAGGAAGAATAAAAGGGAAAAAACTATCGATAGAAGATGATAAATAAAAATAAAGATATTGTACCCACATCTCTTAGTCAACAGCATATGCCAAAAAAGAAGAAGTAATGATTGAAATTGATAAAACCAAAAAACAATTAAGTAGATGAATTATTAAAGTAAAGATAAAATAGTAATTCCTATCTTGTAAACAAGAATTTCTTCTACTATAAAAGGAATCTTTATTTTCATTTGAGAACACACAATTCAAAAAATGCACAACTTTTAGCATAAAAATCTCATTTATCCAGAAATCCTAGCCATTAATTAAGTATCAAATAATTATGAGTTACTAAAAATCTTTTCAAGATTCTTAGTTGGTCTTATAATTGTAATAATTATTATATTATGAATAAAATAAAATGCAGTAATTCTTTTCTAATATGTCTAAATTAGACATCATATATGTACTTATGTAGAAGACTCACAATTACTAAGAGTGTATTAAGGGTTTAGTAAAGTTGAGACATAACTAGTGTAACAAAATAAGACGAATAGAAAAGAAGATCGTGGTGGACTCATTAAATTCAAGTATAATAATTATAACTCTTAATCAAATTAATGATCTTGAATGTTTAAATATTTGATTATATCAATTTGTAATATTGATAAACAAAAAGATAAAGATAAAGATAAAAAATTAAAAAAATTATCTTTAATCAATAATACATGAGAATTAAAAATACAAAAATTAATAATTAACATTAAACAACTACCCTCAATTTGATAGGAGAGTCATAGATTTAAAGATATCAACATAATATGGATGAAAAAATTAATACTATTATATTTAAAGATATCTATTTTAAGGATATTATAATATTTTTGTAAATTTCAAAAGTATAAGTAAAAATATGTTAAATCTTGGAGATATTTTAAATAAATTTTCATGTCAAATTAATCTAAAAAACTCATAAAAAGAGTGTATAAAAAGAATAACCTATATTAGTTAAAGAAACATTAATTTAATGTTTATAAGTAGTATAAAACTTATTTTACTATAATGTTAATCTTGATGATTCATATTGTTTATATACTTTACAAAATTTACATGATATTAAAATTTAAAAAATCTTTAATGAATATATATATATATATAGATCTTAAAAAAATAAAAAAATATATAAATAAAATAAAATTAAAATATAATAAAATAAATTAAAAATATAAAATATTACTTAAAACAACTCACATTTTGAATAAATCAACTCATGGAGTGCTACGCAAGACCATATCAGGAGTACAAGAAAGTACAACCCAACTATTTTGAAAATCTTGTAAGAGTAAGGACTTCACGAGATGCCACATGGCGAACAATTGAGGATTCGACCGTTGTAAAGTACTCTTGTCTTATTCAAGCCTTTTGTTGGTTGTCCACCCCACCCAAACTCCATTCGTCGCTGCCTGTTTGCTTCATTCTTGCTTGCTCTCTCTTTTCTCTCCTACGATCCTTTCCCATGGCGATCGCTACGGAAAATCAACAGCAAGAAAAGGTAAAGAAACTGAAATAACTTATTCCGATGTTAATCATCTCTGGTTATTTTTATTTTCTTTCAGAATTCCCAAATTAACTAGGTTATTTTTGGCTCTTGGGTTCCCAAGGACCTAATTAGTTATTGTCCGTGATATAGATTGAACTGTAGTATTTTATTTTTTGAAATGATATGTAAGTGCTTCTTTAATTTAGATTTATCGATGATCATACATTAGCCTTCGTGCTCGGGGAAATGTATTGAATTTGGAGGGGAAAGGAAGATAACTAGTTCATGATTCTTGGAATTACATATTCTAGGGTTTGCAGCTTTTTCGACGAATGTAGGCTTCAATTATATGTGAAATAGTTTCATATTTTTGACGTCTCTACCTTTGATTCATTATCCTCAGGCGTCTATGGAGGTTTCTGTAGCAGAAAAAAGAAGATGGGCCCTCAGTGACTTTGATATTGGGAAACCTCTAGGGCGAGGAAAGTTCGGTCATGTCTATTTGGCTAGAGAGAAAAGGGTGTGCATTTCTTGCTTTTTTATTTTCCTTAATTTGCTTGCATTTCTGAGTTTTTGCTCTTCTCAGCTCCAACTATATTTTCTTTCTGGGAATGGCTTATTTTGGTACGTTAGGGACTTTTATGTAGGATTCAGGTTGAGTTAGGCCTGCTACCTTGTTTGGCTTTTAGAATTTAAGGAAATGAAAGAAAGAAAGAAAGAAAAAGTGTTTTTGGACCTTTATGTTCTATTTAGTCCGAAATTATTCAACCTAATAATTGGGCTTTGTCCATATGTCCCATACAGAGCAATCATATTGTGGCATTAAAAGTCTTATTTAAGAGCCAGTTGCAGCAGTCTCAGGTTGAGCATCAACTTCGTCGTGAAGTTGAAATACAGAGTCATCTTCGACATCCCAATATTTTACGCCTTTATGGATACTTTTATGATCAGGTATACTGCAAAATAGCTGCTTTAGCTTTTGTAGAGTTGAAATATATGGCTGAATAGGCAAATGTTTTCATTTGACTCATGTTACCTTTTTTGGTTCCTGTAGAAACGAGTATTTCTAATATTGGAATATGCATCAAAAGGTGAACTTTACAAAGAATTACAGAAGTGTAAGTACTTCAGTGAAAGACGTGCAGCTACTGTAAGTTGTTTTACTGCTATGGCCATTTTATCACTTTGTTTTGGCTTTCTCAAAGTATTAATTTTAGCTCAAATTTTAATTACCATGTGCTGATAAAAAAAGCTCTTGACATTACAAAGATAAGATGTTTGAATACCTACTTTAACCTTTGGGAATATATTTAGAAGAGCATAGTGGATTTTAGGGTTGTGGGAGCCTGGTAGGGCTACAAACCCTTGCGAGGATGTCAAATGGTATTTTCAGATGGTATTTTCAGCCATAAACTGACTCATTTATTTTTACTGTGCTTGGAACAGTATGTTGCATCATTGACCCGTGCGCTCATGTATTGTCATGGGAAACATGTAATTCACAGAGATATCAAGCCAGAGAACCTGTTAGTTGGTGCTCAGGTACTTGCTGTCATCCTTGCTTTTTTTTTTCCTAGCACCTGTCAACAACGCTATATGGAGTTTATCATATGGTATCTTTCTCAGGGTGAACTCAAGATAGCAGATTTTGGGTGGTCAGTGCACACATTTAATCGTCGTCGAACCATGTGTGGCACACTAGATTACCTTCCTCCTGAGATGGGTATGTTTAGAAGTTTTTTATTGCTTTGTTGCTTTCATCATTGAAAATTATTAGTAAGCATAGTGTTGTAGATATATTTTAAATTTCTATAATTGCCTTACCCATTTGTATTTTATGATTGCTTAAATAGTGGAAAGTGTTGAGCATGATGCTAGTGTTGATATTTGGAGCCTTGGAGTCCTGTGTTATGAGTTTCTCTACGGTATTCCTCCTTTTGAGGCTAAAGAACATTCAGACACATATAGAAGGTAAGGAAGAAATAGTAACAATATGAAGCTGAAAGAATAGTTCTTTTATAAAACAAAGTCTTCCTCCTTGCAAGGGCCCATACATTGCATTAGAAATAAAACATATGGGTTCAGACTGGATATATATCATTAAGTGACTGATATCGCTCCTCTCCTGTTTTAGGATTGTGCAAGTGGATTTGAGGTTCCCTCCTAAACCAACTGTTTCTTCAATGGCAAAAGACTTGATTAGTCAGGTTTGCATTTTTTTTTTTGCAACCTTTAAAGAAATGGACTTTCAGAGTTCTTATTATCAAAAATTACTCCTCATGTACTATTTTTCTGTTTTGTATAATAGATGCTTGTCAAGGATTCTTCGCAACGCCTGCCTCTGCACAAGGTTCTTGAACACCCTTGGATTGTTCAAAATGCTGAGCCCTCTGGCATGTACAAGTTTTAGTAGGCGTGTTCATTTCTCTACGGAGACAATGCCAATCATAGGAAACTTTCATCAGCATTTTTGAATTTCAAGCAAATTCAATGTAGCCCATTGGGGGAAGCATTCTGATGAGACTGGTGCTACAACATTCCTTGTATTGTTAAAGGAGTACTTTTCTACAGTAAATTGTTCATTGTATGAAATTTTATAATGGAGTTTCTTTTTTCTTAACCAGGTTGTAGAGGGCAATACCATCATTCCTTTAAATGATGTAAAAAGGAATTTACTGGGTAGTTAAAAAATGACACCGTGGGGTTCTAATGGTGTTTTTTGGGGGGTTGGGGTTAAGGGAACCATTGGGCAGTGCGATTGAAGTTGCCCATGGCTTGTTTGTGTTGTTAAAGGATAATTTTGTTAAGTTTAGTACTTGTCCTGATCAATGAACTTCCGTGTTTCCTAACACGATAATGTCTGAATATTTCTTTCATAGCAAATCTTATTATCAAATTTTCTAATACTTCACAAAGAGTAGCGAATTAAAAAAAAATTAAAAACGAGTGGCGAATAAAAAAAATGAAACATAAAGTAGGAAACTAGCGATGAAGTTTAAAATACATATGAAGGTAAGCTTTTAAAGCATTTGCCTCACCATGACATCAAAAAGGCATCGGCAACAAAATACCAAGGCTTAACCTTCTAAGACATTATCATCAGAAGTTTTGAGAAATTAACTGATGAAACAGCCAACAGGCATATGTAAAAAGTGGGGCTGGGTAAATTTATTTTCATAAATTAAATGCATAGTTAACTTTTCTTTAAACTAATATATTTTATTCATTTTATACAAATTTGGATAATTTCAATGGCCTTTTTTTACTTTTTAAGACTTTTAGTCATCTCATATTAGTAAGTTTAAATTTAATCAAACTTAAATTTTTGTATCAAAATAATTATCTAAAAAAAATCAAAATTAACAAGAAATGATAAAGTGTACAAAAATGTAATAAAAAAGTATTAAAGTACATATATGTTAAAAAATATAACCAATGTATCAATTTGTAAAAATAAAATATCAAGTATCCCAAAATATCTATATCTATATCTATATTTATACTATATATAAAATTTTAAATCATGCCCCTTAAATTTTTGGACAAAATTGTCCACATATTTTAGAATAATAACTACTATTATACTTAATTATTGTATAATTTATTTAAATTTTTTATTTTTTATCAATTAAATAATAAAATATTCATAACTAAAATTAAATTATCAAGATTATAGTCATTTATCTTTTAATTTACAATAAGTACATAAACAACTATATTATTTTAATTAATTATCTTAAATCTTATTTTTTATATATCAATTAAGTAATAAATTATTAATATCTAAAATATCAATAATTATATATATTACAGTTATATTTCATTTTTATACAAAGTTATTTATCTTAAATAACATAAACAATTTTTTGATTAATTTATACTATATATATATATATATATATCTAAATCATTTTTTATAAATTTTTGAATAAAATTATCCACATATTTTAAAATAATGAGTATTATTATTTTTAATTATTGTATAATTTATTTAAAATTCTTATTTTTTATCAATTAAATAACAAATTATTAATGGCTAAACTATTAACAATTATTAAGATTATATTTATTAATGTTTTCTAAAAGTTTATTTATCTTAAATAACATTAATAATTATCGTTCTTATTAATTATATTAATTCTAATATTTTTAATCAATTATTATTAATTAAAATATTAATTATTATTTAAATTATAATTATTTATTATTTATTATTTTTTAATAATATAATTTATCTTAAATAATATAAATAATTTTTTTTATTACTTAATAAATTAACAATTAAAATCATATAAGTTTTAGCTTTAGCTTGACTAGTGTTATTTAAATGTTAACTACTTGCAAAACTAACCATATACCATTGACACCTTAGCAGTGCACCAGCAATAAGTGCTAGCCCAAGAAAAAGTTCAGTACTGTTTTCATGTCATGTCAGAAGTCTCATTACAATTTTCACAAAAATTATACTGGTAATTTTATTTATACAAAAATATTATTTAATTTTAACAATATAATATTTAATTTATTTATGTATAAAATAAAATATTCTAAAAAAATGTTTAGTAATTTTAAATTTATTTTTTTAAAATAAAATTATCCAAAGTATTTCGATTGGAATAAAAAGGTAATAATACATTTATTAGTTATATTCGTAATTTTTTTCTGAGGAGACAAAGATAAATGATAAAAATATTCTCATTAATATTTGATTAATTTTTTATCAATAAAAATCTTTTTATAATTATTTTATAAATAAAATGATTAATAAGTACTTTTTTAAGTAAAATGATTAATAGTTATATTTTTTATAAATAAGAAGAATAATAAGCATTTTTTAAAAACTAGATTACTGAAAAACATTTTTATTCAAATAAAATATATACGTGACATCTTCCCCATATATAACAATTAGGTAGGTGGTGGTTCTTCTTCCTTGGGTTTGACTTGTCGTTACAAAGTTCAAAGAATTCCTTTTAATTTTGAAGTAGTTACGAACTTACCATTGATAATTTTTTATTTTTTTTCTTATAATTCAAAACTGTTAACTAAATCATATTTTAACTTGAAGAGTGGCTCATACCAATCAATACATTATACTGCAAGTTAGTTGACAATTAAATTTTAAATTTTAATAAAATTAAAACTAGTTATCAAAAAAGAAAAAAAATGTCGTAGCACATGTTATTAGGAAGAAATAATATCAGAAAGTGCTGTTTCTTTCCTTGTATTTATCTAACTACCAAAAATCATTACAAGAACATCTGCCATCTTTGAAATGATGAAATCGGCTCCGGTCTCGCACAATAATCTCTCGGTCAACAATCTTGGAAATTATTTTTGTCGCATCATGACAGTCACTACAAACTCGCAAATTTTTGACAATCCTAATGCTTGTTCCTTCACTTGTACTAATTAGCCCGTATGCAATGGCTAGCTTCTCACTGTGAACAAATAAAGCATCCTCCTTTTCTTCTTCATCTACATTATGCACGACAAGTTCTGTCTTTGGTTTGTATCCAGCAAGCTTCATTTTCCATCTTAATTCTCTAATCATTGAGTATATCTTCTCTGACTGAGGATGCGAAAGATCTCCCATTAAAAACTGATGGACTGTGTTGTCTATCTCTATCCAGCTACAACCAGGTGTTTTCATAACACCATTGTCTCGCATTTTCAACCTACACTTTGCAGCATCATCTAATCTCCCCATTGAAGCATATAAATTAGCAAGATAAACATGACTTCCTGAGTGATCCGGTTCTAATTCAAGAATCTTATAGACAACTTTTTCTCCTCTTTCTGAATCTTTGTATATTTGACAACCACCAAGCAACGCACCCCAAACTACAACATTCGGTGGCATAGGCATTGAATTTATGAACTTCTCTGCTTTATCAAGGTGACCAACACGACTAAAATTATCAACCATGCATCCATAGTGTTCAATTTTAGGAGTAATTCCATATACATTATACATTATATCAAAATATTCCAGGCCCTTGTCAACCAGACCGGCATGAGTACAAGCTGTTAAAAGCCCCATAAAAGTAAAATCATTTGGCTTTTCCCCGTTATCTATCATCTCACTAAAGCAATCAAAAGCCTTATCTGCATGACCATTCATGGCCAGCCCAGTAATAATGATAGTCCATGATATTGCATCTCTCTCTGGCATCTCGTTAAAAACCTTCCTAGCCTCTACTATGCAACCACACTTAGCATACATATCAGCCAATGCATTCCCCAAGAAAATACTCAACTCCATTCTTTTCCTTCTTATAAACCTGTCAATCCACTTACCCAAATCAAGTGCACCAAGATGAGCACAAGCAGACAATACGCTAACAAGTGTAACGCAATTAGGCACCAAGTCTCCTTCTTCCTGCATTCGCCGAAACAGCTCAATGGCATCAGGATACTTCTCATTCTGGGCGTACCCAGAAATTATTACATTCCAGGACACTATATTTCTCTTCGGCATTTCCTCAAACAGCCGCCGAGCTTCCTCTAAATTACCCACCTTTGCATACCCTCTTATCATTGTCGACCAAGAAACCAAAGTCTTCTCTCCCATCCAATCAAAAACACTTCTAGCTTTATCAACGTTCCCACTCAAAAAATACCCAGAAACCAAAGTGTTCCAAGAAACAACATCTCTCACATCCATTTCATCAAACAGCTTATGGGCAATGCCAAAATAACCCGTTTTGAAATACAAGTCAATAAGCGAGTTCCTAACAAATAGATTAGACTCGCACCCGTATTTAGTTACATAGCAATGAACTTTTTTCCCTTGAGTCACCTGGGCAAGCCCTGCACAGGCCTTGAGTACAGAGGTGAAGGTGTACTCATCAACATCTGGTGCATTTGATGAAATCAACTGGTAGTTGAAGTACATTATTGTGCTGTGCCAGTCATTGTGTTGAGCAAATGCTTTGAGAATCGCATTGTAGGCAAATATGTTCGGGTCCGTGAGGTAATGGTTGAAGATGAGCGAACCGTGGCGCACGTTAGCGTTGGAGGCGCAAACGCCGATGAGCTTTACGGCAATAAGATTGGGATCGATGGAAGGGATTGGATTGGTGATGATTTGGGCTTCGATCTGGTATAGGTGGCGCATGGTAAGCTGAGCTGCGCATCTTAGCAGGAGTTGAGTGAGTCTCGGGTGGTTGTTCTGAACTTGGAAAAGAGCCAGCGTGCACACAGGGGAGTGACGGCAAATCAGCTTACTCGCTCACTGAGTCAATGACTGGTTTTATATTTTACTACTATCTCAAAACTCAATACAGGTAACGGGTTCTGGATCAATCGCACATGGTGAAGTTAGGAAGGAATTTGAACCAATTGTATCCAGCCACGTATGGAAACCTCAAGCTTAATCTTTTTTTTTTTAATTCAAAAACTATTTAAATAACATCATTAATACACACTATGTTTGATCCCATACAATCTAAGTGGTATAAATTTTTAATCATGATTAGGTTGATTTATATTTAGATTTAAAAATTATAAAACTATTCTATCATGTATTATATTGATTCTTAAAGTTAAAATTTTCACAAAATCCCATCAAATTTATATTTATATTATATTATATATTTTTATTTAATATAATAATTTTATTTAATAAAAAAGATAAAAAAAACTAATAAAATAAATAAATTTTTATACCATCAAACTTTACAAATTGTGACAAATATATCACTGGATTTTCATTTGTTATTTTTATATTATCAAATTTTTAATTTATTACTAATATATTATCAACGATTAATTTTAACTAGAATTATCGTGTATATAAAATCCTAAATACTCCTCACATCTATCCACAATAACTAATCATATCTTCACGAATATTCCGACGAACCTTAGTCTTGAACGACCACACCCTCGTCAGACCATGCCTTAGCCAACCACAACCTAAAACTCCATCCATCTACCCAACTCCTCTTAAGATAACTAACAAATCCATTGTTTTCTTACAAACCACTAAAGAAGAATAACAAGAACCATGTTTAATAAGGATGCAAAAATTACATCATTTGTATTGTCCAAAGCAAAGTAAGGTAAATTGATTTTTTTTCAATGGAAATAAATAAATAAATATAATACTATATAATATAAGCAATAATTGAATTATATAAAGGAATAAAAAGTGTTAATTTCTTTACAACAAAGGGTTTAAAAATTAAAATAGTAGTCATCACCTCTTGCAAAAGCTACATGATTTGATACTATTGAATAATAAGAAGACTCGTCAGTATTGGTTCTTGATTGAACATGGCAACTATTTGTTGTCACTTGAATTGCTTTACAATGCCACAAGAAGTGTACTTTTTTTTGCACCTTGGTAGCCTTGACCTTAGTTGATAACTTGTAACATATTTTCTTTATTTATAGTCTATTAATTGTTATATATAAACAAAGCTTAATTTAATTCGTATGTTATCTTAAACATCTTATAGAAACATACGAAATATAAGGAAAGAAAAAAGAGAAAGACAATTCTCATTTAAAAAAAGACACTCTATTTTTAAATTACTATATCTACAAGATACATAACCTAGTGTAAAACTTCAATTTACAAAAATAAAAAATTAAGATTTTTCATGCTAATTTATTAGTTAACTACTTACCTTGATCTGTTATGGTTCTTTTTCTTTTTCTTCACTAGTTTGTAAGAAAACTTTAGGTATGTTGATTGACTCTCCAAAAGGTGGGAAGATGGGTGGAGCTTCACGAAGTTGTGTTTATGGGTTTATTAAGGGGTCATCAACTAGGGGTGTGGTTGGTGAGTGGTGTAGTTTAGCAATGATCACGCGAGATTAAGGTTGGTTGGAGTATTCACGAGGATATGGTTGGTTGGTCTGGGTTATTATAAATGTTGTATAGGGTTTTACACACACACGTTAACTGCCATTAAAATTAACCTTTGATGATATATTTGTAACAAATTAAAAGTTATGATAAAAAATAATAAATGAAAATTCAATGATATATTTGTAATAAAAATCTATGTACTCAAACTAATAAGTTTTCTCTTCCTATTTCATATTAAATCACTTCACCTTTTCAAATTCCAATTTTTTTTTTTTTTTTATTTACCTTAATTCGATAACTCTATTTAATTTATCAATCCCAAACCCCTAATACAATCCGTCAATGTTGAAGTTTTCACACTTTTATTATTTAAATTAAACACTTATTTATGCGTGTAATATATATTTAAATTGATACGAAATTAAAAAATAAATGCTTATATTAAGTTACATACTATTTGAAATTTAAAATTGAGTATACGATCTTTATTTATTTATTTTTTGAAAAAAATAAAAAAATTAGGTCTAAAATTTGATCAATTATTAAAATATAAAATTTGATATTATAGTTGTTTAGTTATTAAAATAAAAAAATAAAATTTTTTGGTTGAAAAAAAACAAAAAACAAAATCTAATCCACATCCAATTTGAATAGTTTAGTTTAGATTAATTTTATAAATTTTATTGATTTGAATCTATTCTTATTTTTCAAGAATTGTCATTATTAAGTTTGTTACGATTTTAGCTTAAATTTGAAATAACTAAGTGATATGCATACTTATGTTTAAAATTTATAATAATACATTAACATTCTCACATTGAATTGATAAGAGTATGTATTAGTTAAAAATATTATTTTTATTGTTATTTATTTTAAGTGTGAGTTTTGTGCTTTTTTTAATTCAAACTTAATTCTTGATTCTTATTTTGGTGAGGGAAAAATACCTAGGTCATAATTTGTAGGAACATTCTATGGTCTTAATAAGAGGAGGTAGAGTGAAAGATTTGTTAGGTGTGAAATCCCATTGTATTCGAGAAGTCAAAGATTTGTTGGGAATTTCGAATCGAAGAAGAGGCAGATTCAAATATGGTGCGGAAAAACCCAAATCGAGATGAATGGAAGATGCCTCTAGAACTTGTTTTTCTCGGTCAGTTGAGGTATTCATTGAAAAGTCTTGATGCTATCTTCGAATCCCCTTTCCTTATGGTGTTGAAAGTCATCCTTAACGTCAAGTTAAAATAAGGGCAACTTTTTTGATTTTATGGTACCCAAGGCAAGGATGCTACGAATGAAACATCTAGGTTACTAAAATGACTTTTCCCTATCTTTAAAGGGATTCGACTCAATATTCTTGAAAGAATCTTTTAACTACTAATCTAGCTTTGAATTCCTTATTCACTAATCTCCGAATAAGCAACCTTTTTTAATAAAAAAGGGATTCATGTTCGGTGCTTTTCTCATCTATGGTTTCTATTAGGAATAAAACTGAAGCATAAGTTTAATTAAATATATATTAATTTAAAAATTATCTAATATTTTTATTATTAAAAGTAAAAGTTTTTGTATTATTTTAGTTTAAATGTAGTTAAATTTGATTTTCAGTTAAATTGAATTATAATTATTTATATTTATATTTATTTAATATTAAATATTATTTACTATTATCAAAATATTATAATAAAATATATAAATAGCTGAGAATAGAAACGACATGTCGTCTTACAGGGGGCGGCGCACTTAGATTCCTTTCATTAACTTTAACAAGTTGTTATGAAAATACGATACGGCTCTCACTTTCAAGTAAAAATCGGTGAGTGGTTCGATTATTCGATTAAATCAATCTTCTATATTGACTAGATTTGCTATTGAAAAACATCAGTTCGATTTTAGAGATTGAATTACAGAAGACGTAATGGGAATTCCGTCGGAAATGAGAGACATTTGGGTGAAGCACAGAGAAACTATGACGATTGCTTCCCCAGCGGAAGAACAGAAGATTTTAAGAGCTAGAGGTTGCACACAAGGTTCGTTTTTCGTTGTATTCTTAAGATTGAGAAGCTTCTTTTTGCTCAAATTTATTGACTTTTTTTTATAAAAACATATTTATTTTTGCCAAGAGGCTGGCTAGTGAGGTGCTTTTGTGAATTGTCTGTAAATCGTACGCTGTTTGCTTGTAATCCGGGAGACCAATACACCTTAATTTCTTCAGCTGCTATTTGTTAAACATTTTTTTAGTACGAACAGGATAGAAAGAAATCCTCAATTCAGATTGTATCTAATCCAAGTCTTTCTCTCTCTCTCTCTCTTTTGTTGTGAAGCCTCTAAACTGATTTAAACTAATGATTTTGTAAGGCATTTAGTTAATAATTAACCAATTTGTGTTATTAGCTATAGCTTTGATTTGATGAAGTCCTCGTTTTAATCTCAGCCCTTAGGGAACACTCGAATCCAATGTTATTTGAACGCCATGATGTCTATTTTTGTTTTCCCAATTTTCTGTTCATTTGACCTAACTGCTTTAGGTATGAAAGCTAAGGGACTAAATTTTCCCAGGTGTGAAAGCTAAAAGGCATCTCTAATGAGACATTAAAACTTTATTTTAGTTTAACTTTTGCACTAAAACTTGCTCCAAAGAGGTGCTAAAACTCTGCAGTATTTTAGTACACTAATGCAGAGTTTTAGGACTTCTTTGGAGCAAGTTTTAAAGCAAAAGTTACACTAAAATAGAGTTTGTGTAAAATATACTTTTTTGTGTGATATTAGTGTAGTGGGTTGGAGATAAAAAAAATAATGTGAAAATTGCACTATTTTAGTGCAAAAGTTATACTAAAATAGAATTTTGGGTTTGAGTTGATCTAATGGATTATGTCTTAATTTAAAGCTAAGGACAAGTGTCCTTCAAAGTAAAGCTAGAGGACTTGATTTGTATTTTTTTTCACTATCTTTTGGGTGTTGAGCTAAGTTGAATGTTGATTATCTGTAACTTTGAATTTGAATGTGATTTAGATTTGCACTAGGGTGTAATAACAATTTTAATCAACCCAATGAGTTTATCAGTTTAGTAGAGTCAATATGTATTTAAGCCTTTGGGCCTCAACTGTTAATTTCTTTTAGGTACACTGTTTAAACTTTTCTCATCAACTGAAAAATTTTATTGTTGATTTACATTGTTATTAGTCATGAATGCAGAATTATCACACATCATTTTCCCTTAATTCTGTAGAAGGAGTTCGAGCAGGATTCAAGGCAGCTTGCATTGCATGTGTAGCTAGCTCCGTGCCAACAGTATGTGTTGCTTTAGATTTATCCGTTTGAGCTTCAGATTCAATTGTAGAAATTTTTTTCTGTTCTTCATTTATTTTTTTAAATGATGAGCATTTTGGAGAAGAGTAGGAATGAAACTATTAGCATGTTAAATGATCTCCAGCTTTGTTTTCTAATTGATGAGAGGCGGATAGCTATTTCTCCATTTTGTATTGACCTCCGGAACAACGTGGGAGAAATTTCTTGAAAATCTTACGAGGCTCTCTTGTTTTTTGTCGTATGGCAATCTATTTGGTCAGATTACTTCCTTGCTATTTACTTAAAGAGCTAAGCTAGACAGGGATTTTGCAATTGAGATAAGCACTCTATTCTAAGTTTTTAACTGAGGTTTAGTTCTCAAGTACTATTGAAAAGAATTTTTTTTTCCTTGTATCTATCACCTATGACATGCTAGTTCTTTCCATTTTAATGAACATGATGTAGTAATGAAGTCATACAATTCTTAAACGGAAGAGAAAGAAATCACTGCCACAAAAGGCTGACATTTTAATGCTCGAGGGGAATGCTATGCTCCTATTGCTACCGAAAAAAGAAAAGAAAGAGGGCCTCAATTTCTCTGTTTGATTAGTTTGCTTCTTTATTTTCACAGCTGGTTGCTGTTCGGAAGATTCCTTGGGCAAAGGCAAATCTCAATTATACTGCTCAGGCACTCATTATATCCGCTGGTACATTCAAAAACTTCGATTTTGTTGTTCAGCTTTTTGTATTCGTAAATTGTAATATCATGCATGGATGAAGTTATGTTTGCATTTTGGTACGTCCTGGAAAAGTTAATGTACAGCTTGTAATTGTTGTTACAGCATCAATTGCTGCCTACTTCATCACAGCTGATAAGACCATCTTAGAGTGTGCAAGAAGGAATTCCCATTTACAAGAAACCTTAAGACGCCAAAGCTCATAAAACTCAGAGAGTCGAATGTAAGTTGCAATAGTTATCATGCAACCTATTGCTTCCTCTTGCAAATGATTGTGCTGCTACTGGTTTAAAGATGAGCGAGTTTTATGTATTAATTACAGCATTGATGTTTCCTCTTGCTTATTTTCTTCTTCTTCAGCAAAATAAGTTTAACTATAAAAGCTTATTTTGGTATCAATTTTCAGTTCCCCAAATAGTGGTACATTTTTTGTGCATGCTAAGACTGATATTATGGTCTTTAATAAGTTTACATTTTATTGTGTCCCTCGATTTTTTCTGGTGTTGTGAATTGTGTGATAGGCAAAATTGCCCGGGACAAATAATCTAAATTAACTACATTGGGGATAATCAAGTAATTTATTTATTAAGAGTAAGAAAAAAAATCAATATATTTACAAATATAATAGAATTAACAATTGTGTCACGTTTCGCTCATGGAATGGCAATGAGAATGAGAATGAAAAAGAAACATTTTTTTTTTGTTTGATCTTTAGAATCAAAACAAGAATCAGTGTTACATTGTTTGGTTTACATTTGGAATGGAATAAAAAACACTAAATATTATCTTAATACTCCTTATAAAGTTTAAATAATATCATTTAATTATTTTTTTTTCAAAAAAAATACATTATTAAAATTATTATTTTTAAATAATTATTACTTAAAAATAAAATATATTATTAAAATTATTATTTTTTAAATAAGTTTTAGGGTTGAGGTTTGAGATTTGTGGTTAAAGGTTATATTTGTAGGTTAAAATTATTATTTTTCTAAATAATTATTACTTAAAAATAAAATATATTATTAAAATTATTATTTTTTAAATAAGTTTTAGGGTTTTGAGGTTTGAGATTTGGGATTAAAGGTTATATTTGTAGGTTGAAATTATTATTTTTCTAAATATGATTTAGTGTTGATTTGAGATTTAGGATGATTATATTTGGGATTGAGAAAAAATTGGAAAAAAAAGTTAGAAACGAGGAATCATGATTCCTTAGGAAAAAGAATTATGATTCCTTGTCTTTCTCTTTTAGTCCTAACCATTCATAATTTTTTTAATGCCTTTAAAAATATATGTTAATTATGTTATAAAAAACATATGTTTAATGCATTTATGAATATATGGTAAATATATATTCATCATTTTTTTAAATATATGTTTAGGACTTAAAAAAGAGAGTTAAAAATAAAATTTCTTTTACTATAGAAGTAATGCTAAGTATTTATATCTAATTTGTGTGGTGTTATGGATAGTGACTCAAATTGTCACCCCTAGATTTTTTTTTCCTGAGCTGTGCTAAACACTTAGGCAAATACTCCATTAAAATTTACTGACTAATACAAGAGATTCGATTCATATCATTGATGAAACCAATTGACTAATGTATTAAAATCTAGTTAACAACTCCCATTGAAAGGGAAATGAACATTACTAATGACTGTAGAGGACTGATTAAATTTAAATAAAATAAAAAATAATTGAGTAGTCCAATTGGTATCTTAATGAAGTTCGACAGCTTGTTCTCTAAAGGTGGAATGTAAGTATCTGAATGTCTTCAGTAAAGTAAGCCTAGAGCATCAATCATCACTTAAAAACATTAATTTATTTTTCGTTATTAATTCTTGGATGATAAATTCTTCTACTCATTTTTTTTAGTAGTTTGAATGGTTACTTAATTTTTATAAAGGATACATAAGTTATTTGATTTTTAAAATTAAAATATTTTAATCACATAATTAGTAATATTATTAATGAACATCTTAAGCAATATAGCTTGTAGAATAAGAAGAGGGTAAGGTAGACATTGCTATGAACTTGAAATAAAATAATATTGATGTGATATTAATGGGTGACGTTTTAATGATACGAGAAAGAAGTTTTGTAAAAGTAATAGGAAAAATTGATCAAATACCAATAAATAAGGCTTTTTTGGGCCATGTTATAAATGCCTTTGCTAAACCCATTAATGATCGAGATAAAATTGCACCTTTTGAATTTCAATTAATTGAATCGTTTGTTTTGGGTATTATTTTGAGAAGTTTTGTACATACACCTTTTCAAACAAGACTTATTATCATTAATTTAGTGATCTCTATAAGAATTAATTATTGGAGACAAGCAGACCAATAAAACAACAATAGACATAAATACAATTTTTAATCATAAGAATAAAATGTAATATATGTTTATATAGCTCTTGGTCAAAAAACATCTTTTGTGGTTAAAGTGGTAATTGTTTTATAAAAAAGGGCACAATAAAATACAATATTTGGTTCCTTATATAGGAGCAACCTTGACTTAATATTTTATGTATAAAAAAAACACATATTTTAATCATTTATGACTATCCTTACAAACAAGCATCAAACATCTCTTTTATTACTAAGCCTACCAGAATTTTATCCGAGAGATTTTTTTATTTGTATCACGCTTTTTAGAAAGAGTTACCAAATCAAGTTCTCAATTAAATGAAGGAAGTACGAGTGTTTTACCAATAGCCAAGATGATTGTTTTACCAATAGTTGAGACCGTAATCGAGAGATGTTTCGGTATATATTCTTACTAATGTAATTTTCATTAAAGATGGACAAATATTCTTATCCACCAATCTATTCAATGTTTAAATTAGATTTGTCATTAACGTGAGTATTTTTGTTTTTAGAATAGGATCTACATTTCAAATGAAAACCATGAAACAAGTAGCTAAAAAATTAAAATTAGAATTGATGCAATTAGTAGAATTATAAGCCTTTGCATAATTTGTTTCTAATATCAATAAAGCTATTCAGAATCAATTAACAAGAGTTCAACGATGGCGTGAGTTACTCAAACAATCACAATCGACCCCTCTCGCATTAAAAAAAATATATAATGACTATTTATACTAGAATAAATGGTTGTCTTAATTCATTAGAAATTAAACGTGCAAGAAAATTTCTTGTTGAGTTATATACTTACTTCAAAATGAATAAACCTCATTTTTAAGAAATTATATCTTCTACTAAGACATTTACGAGGGGAGCATACATACTTTTGAAAGAGGCAAATTAGGAATAGATAAAAAGTTTTCTAGTTCAAAAACAAGTATAAATAAATTGATTATTTATCATCTTTAAACAATATTAAGAAATCAATCTTAATTCAAAATAATAATGAAGTTAGAAAAAATAATATAAATAATTAAAAATATTTTATTATTTTATATTTTAATTATAATAGAATATAAAATAAAATAATAAAATATATTTAAAAAATACATAAATAATATCTAATTTATCTATTTATATAATTTTTAGATAAATCTATATAAATATAGAAATTTAGTCTTATCCATTAGACAATGGACACTTTTCATTCCCCTTTTGATATTTATTTTCTTTTCACTTTGATATTCAATTCAGAAAAAAATGAATACTTAAAGAACATAAGAATTATTTATTCAACATTTTTTTATTTTCAATTTCTTATTAGTAATATTTTTTATTTATTAAAAATAAAAAAAATTGAGAATATAAAAATCTTAAATACTAAATAAACTAATCAGGTAGGTAGCATAATCGAACCCATGTTTTTAGATTGAAAGGCTAGGAATTATAATCAAGGTTGATTCATAATTTAGAATGTATTTATTTCAAAAATGAGTTATGTGATTAAAATGTTATAATTTTAAAAATCAAATGACTTATACGTTACTTATAAAATTTAATTGACAAAAATGTTTAAATAATACAAACAAAATAAATTCTAAATTAATTTTTCCATATTTATTTGTTTTGAGTTTTGACCCCCTTTAATTTTGTTTTCCCGATGATAAATTTCATCGGGGAAATCTCACGAATGGATAATAACTGCAAAAACTATACCGTCAACACGGAAAGCCTGATTACATATATTGTCCCAGTAAAGACCGAGCCCCTTGATGACTTTTGCTAGGCTCCTCCTTTTTAAATATTAAAAGAATTAAGGTAGTACTATTAAAGAAAACAACTATGTTTGATTGCCTTGCAAAAATTACTGAAGTATTTCTGTTGGAGCCCTTTTACGTCCCAACTGAAAAGCTTAGAATGCATGCCGGTAGATAGCATCAGCTACACCGTCTTCATCATTGCTGACGCCAATAACATTCGCCACTGCTTTTGCCTTCTCTGATCCATTGCTAAGTGCAATGCCTAGAGAAGCTAGCTCAAGCATCTCCACATCATTTTCCCCATCACCAATAGCCATTATCTAGTGCCACCCAAGAATTTAAACTGAATCAGTAACTTTCTAAGCAACAAAAACAATATCTAAATCCACGGCCTTGTCTATATGGTATGCCTATAATATTTGGATAAAATAAAAACCTTGTTTATACTAATTGCCAGTCTAATAAAGGAAAAAATGAGACATATTCAAACAGAAAGATGGTCATAAACTTTTTTGGCTCATTTTCAATACCTCCTTTGGAGCTATTTCCAGATGATCGAGCAGCAATTTAACACCACTCCCCTTTGAGGTTCCAGAAGGGACAATTTCGAGCATGTCTGGTACGGCTTGAACAACGTTAGCTCGGTCTTCTGTTGCTTCTGCCCAATATGGGCGTAAAGCAGTAGCCACTCCCTCAGCAGTGTCCAGGAAGATCAGTTTCTGTATGCCCCAAAGACAGACATCATAAGAAGTGATCTTGTCATAACTGAAATCATGCAGGGTTGATTGCAAAAGCTAATTCACTGTCAATCCTAAATGGAGCAATTTAATTTTCTACTAGACAATGCTTCTCAATAAATGACGAGTGAGAAAAAACAGTTGCGTATCAACTAACTGGTTACATCTTATCACAAAAAAAAAACAATAACTGGTTAGAAAAAGAAAAAAAAAACTGGTTAGAAAAAAAAATATTAAAATCTGAAACAAGGACTAGATGCGAGGTGTTAATCAATGCTCAAGACTTGTTCAGCCATTTATTATTTTCTTTCTTTTCTTTTTTAATACAAATCCATTTCTTATTTTCTCAGCAATCTAAAAAGAGTATCGATAGGTCACAGTTTTAGAGGAGGGAGATAACCTGTATTTCAGCAGCATCCAGTAGTTTATCAACTGAAGGCATTATCTCTGCCTGTGATCATTTTCAGGAGAATCAAATTTTAGAAAAGAACCCCTACAGCACTAAGAGACATAAACAGTTCAAATGGTATAAATAATCAGTATATGGCACCTTTGGCTCGTGATATATTGAATGCAGTGAGTCAATCATTGGGTGATCAAATAGAGTCAAGCAGCGATCCTCGCAGAAAGCAATAAGTGGAACTTTATTCTCCCAAGAGTAAAGGCATGCCTGCACTTTAAAGGATACATAATATGTGTTTAATTACGTCGAAAAAAACTAATAAAAGCTTGTATGCCAAGTCAGCAATAGAATGGAGAGACCATATAGCAGGCAAGAATTTAGTTTTCAGCCTCAATAGGTCTTCCTTCTTTTTTTAACAGAAGGGATTGCTTATTAGAACTCGAGAAAATAATAATAATGAAGTTCAGATCTCAGAACCTATACTTCTTTTATGAAGAAGAGATTGCCTATTAAGTAAACTTTTTTTTCCCTCTATTTTTTGTGATCAAACATTGTGGTTCAAACTGGGACTTAAAGTGGGAATACTTTTGCCACTAGCCGACATTTTCCGAGAACAACTCCCAAAAATTGTATGTGTTGAGAATTGAATTCTAGATTGATAAAAGAGGCCAAGGCCTAAAGGCCTTCACACACAAAACAAACTCTCTTAAAGTTGTATTCTTATTATTCCTTTCTTCTCTATAATTAAATTCTCTGATACAGAACATATATATATATATATACTAATGTTATAAATAAAATACACAGCTGTAATACACTAAAATACAGCTGTGATACACTAATACAAGTGGAAAACTGAGCTGAAAATAAAGCTGAAAATAGAGCTAGAAGTCACCCTGAAAATCAGAAAACTTCCTGAAAATCAGGGGTTGCTTAGGAATCAATCATATGCCTAGGTTGATTTCCTACATTCTCCCTCAAGTTAGGCGATATATGTTTTCTAAACCGAGTGTTACACTTAACTCTCAGAAACAAAGCTTTGGTTAAAATATCTACTACTTGTTGTCTAGATGTAACATAGTTGAGGGAGATCATCTTGCCTTCAATTTCCACATGTTTAGTTTGATCATAGTGGACTAGAACCCTTTACTCATTGAATTAAGGGTTAATATTTAACACTCCCCCGCAAGCTGGATCCAAAAAGTTTATGGATCTAAGCTTAGTATGTGATGACATTCCAAAAAGGATTACTAATCCTGTTGCTAAGTAGTCTGAAGATTGGGATGATGAGAAAGTATATGATAACATCCCAAAAAGGATTATTGATCCTGTTGCTAAGTAGCCTGAAGATTGGGATGATGAAATAGATTTAACCACCAAATATGAGTGGAGCAATGCAGTTGAATCTCCTCCAGCTCAGAGGGTGGTGGTTGAATCTGAGTGGAGAGCAATGCAGTTGAATTTCCTGCAGTTCAGAGAGTGGCCATTGAAACTGAGTGGAGCAATGCAGTTGAATGTCCTGCAGCTCGGAGAATGGCTATATCCTTTAGAATCTGATATACATCAAACAAGTAACATTGAGACAAATGAATGTCATAAAGGCCAATTAGATTCAGGGACGTCTTCTAGTCACATAACTTCATCTTTAGAATGAGAAGTTTATTGGAAGAAACTGAACGGTCCCTTCAGACGAAATCATTCTCATGGATTATTTTCTTGAAATAGAAAAGCTTGCTGCTTTACCAAATACAGAAAACGGAAGTTACTGCATTGACGTTTGATCTTTCTATGGCCAATTTGATAGTGATGAAAGTTCTTTGAAAGCTGAACTTGATGCTTGATTCAAAAAACAACAGAATTGGAACTGAAACTGTGAAGTATTTTTCAGTACCTATAGATTAAACTGACTGGAACAGTTGTTGTCCAATTGTTGTAATGCATGCCCATTTATTATGGAGCAGAACATGGTGGCATTAAAGCATGGAACGTTGATGCAAAGAGAGTTGTATGTAACCTCAATACAACTGAATCATTTCCGAGCATGTTGGATATAAAGTGCCGCCTTGTAGAACCAATTTTTTTTGTTTTTGTGGCAGCTTCTGGGAGGTAAAGAGAGTCCATTACACAGATGAATTGCTTCCCAATTCAAATGGTAAAGAGGTTAGAGCAGCTTAAGACCTTTGCTAATCAATAGTCATTGCTTGATCTGAATGATGGCAGTCGGTTAGTTGACACAGAGAAATTGTGTGAGAGAGATCCAACTTCAGCAGGGAAGGTTCAAAGATGAGGCTGCTTCCCGAAATGAAAAGAAAAAAAAATTGTAAGGCTGGTGCTGTCTAAATACAGGAATTGTGTGTGTTGATGTCTGAACAGTGTCCCTAGCCATGCTATCTTCCATATTAATTTATCATTATTATCTGCAGAAGCAGCACCAAATTGAACGCAGGACTGGACAGGGTTGCTGGATTGGTTACTGGGCCTATCCGGCTGAACTGGGCTATTGGTGGCTTATTAGGCTGAAACGTTTAAACGTTTCTTCACCATTTTTCAATCTTTCTTTATTTGAGTTTGTATCTTATGCGCCGAATGCAGAGCAACGCTGATTGGAGGGCAATAACGAAGCGTCGAAGTGGAGGATGACGACGACTGCATGCCCGGGTTTCGCAAGACTAATGACTGAAGTCTCGCGAGACTGAGTTTGACGTCGCGCGACAGAGACGAACGCAGATGCACTATAGTCGTTTGTTTCTTAGACGAACAACGACTTCGGCCACAAACAGAAAGAGCGACTGGAGAACAACGCCTGAAATGGATTCAATTTGAGACGAGAGGTAGGAGCTGTAGAGGAACCTCGAAGAGAAAATACAATAGCACTAGATGTGGTGGATCTCACTGCTGTAGTTAACAATCTCAAAAGAAGACGAACTCTGTCCGGTAATAGCTTCAGAACCGAACAGTTTAGAAGCTGAAGTTGAGCCAATACGAGAACTGCCAATTTGGAATGTTGTGTTCCCGGCCTCCCCACACGATGGGGATGATAAAGTGGAATAAAATTGAATGGTTGTGCTTTGGATGAAGCTTGCAACACTAGTCCCTGCACATGATGCATGAGCTCCGAGTGTAGATCTGCAATTCTTGAGTCCTGCTTGATTTTAATTTCATCAGGAGTAGAAGAAATTGATGTAGATTTCCCATTTATAATGCCTGGGACAAGCTGAAGCTTGAGGCAGCAGAAGGGAATGCTTCAGAAGGTGCCTTATTAGTAACCAAGTTTGTGGATAAGTCTGAACCTATTACAAAAGTTTGTGCAGGAAGCAATGGAGGCTGCAAGTTCAAGATGCCCGCATTCAGGACTAATTGGGCAGGAAAAATTGAAGACTGGAAATTTAGATTGCTTGATGAAATAATAGAAGACAACAAACACGAACTGCTTGTAAGAACAGAGGACTGCCAACTCGGAGTGCTACTTGGAAGCACAGAAGATTTCAGATTACTGTTGGGATTGAAACCTATTTGAGGACCCATAGAATCATTGTCAATACATTGATGGGAAAGAAGCAAGGTTTGGCATTTGTGAGGTTGTCTGAGGATGAGTAAATGCAATAGCATGCTGGGAAGAATCAGCTTCTGGTTCAAAGGTTTTGGTGGAATCCAGAAAACTGTTGACCTTCTTTACAAGGTTGTAGATGTTTCATTCCTGAAACCGCTTCATGGGCACCCATAGCAGCAGTGAAATCTAACTTCAATACTGCAGCAATGGGCTCAGAATTCTCAATATATATTTTTTTTGTCTGCTGCCATTGTCAGTTCTCATATATCAATCAACCTCAAATAATGAGAATTAAAGCAGCAGAAACTGATCTGAGAATTAAAACCACAGAAAACCACTTTTTGATTAGAAAAAAAAACGACTTTTTTGCAAAGAGATACAGTGAGAGAGAGGCGAATAGCAAAGGTTTCTGAACCTAAAGCTCTGATACCATGTTGAGAATTGAATTCTAGATTGATAAAAGAGGCCAAGGCCAAAGGCCTTCACACACAAAACAAACTCTCTTAAAGTTGTATTCTTATTATTCCTTTCTTCTCTATAATTCTCTGATACAGAACATCTATATATACTAATGTTATAACTAAAATACACAGCTGTAATACACTAAAATACAGCTGTGATACACTAATACAAGTGGAAAATAAAGCTAGAAACTGAGCTGGAAATAAAGCCGAAAATAGAGTTGGAAGTCACCCTGAAAATCAGGGGTTGCTTAGGAATCAATTATATGCCTAGGTTGATTTCCTACGGTATGAAAATGATGGGAAACAGCAGCAACTGGACATCAGAATGCATAGCAATGACATAAAGCGCACAGGCAGTCAAGAACAAAGCAACCAAATCACTTCTCAAAACAAAGACATCATGCAAATCAATATGTATGAAATAATAATTTATTCTCCTTATAACCTTTTTTTTAATAAGAATTCTTCTTATAAACTATCAACATTAGATGTTTCTTAATCCAGTAAAAATAAAATGCAAAAACAAATATGGAAGTAATTACCTCTCTGCAGACACTCGGATCCAAATTCCTTCTATAAATTTCCTGACCTTGTCTACCATAGACAAGCAACCCCTGAGATCAAGAAGTGAACAGATGTAATTACAAGTTCTTATAAACAGTCTTAAATAGATATGCACAAAGACGTAAAAACTTAAAAGAAACAAAAACAAAGAAGGCATTTGGTTTGGTATATAAGTTGTGACCGACTTTTGTAAAGATTCATTGAATGGTAACCAAGCTAGCATGAATTCGCCAATATGTTTGGAAAAAGATGCCAATTCATAGAGTGAATCATACAGATAACAAAGCAACTAAAAAGTGGGAAGCAAATTGTTAGAAGAGAGTTAGTACTAAAAGTTTAAGCTCTTAAGAGATGGGCTACCTATTCTATTATATGTTATATTTGGGTCTTAACACGAATAAATGTTCCGTGTGAAAAAATAAAAGCTCCTTGAGTATGACAGTTTATATGTCCAACAAATCAAATTTATCTTTGTTCAGAACATTCAATTTTAAGATAAAAGAAACAGGCTAATTTTTCAAAAGGAAAAACAACAAAACCTGTAAGAAAACCCCTGGAGAGGCTTCTGAAATGATGCCATCATTTCCAGCTAAATTTGCCAACTTGAGAACGCGTAATACAGCTGGACGTGTCTGTTTGAAAGGATTAATGTATAACTAATTATCATAATACTCGTGAAGCAAACAACAGAATCAAAACACAAGAAATAACATAGCAATCAGTACAAAAACAACAAAATTACAAAGGAACGACTAGTCTGACTAATAAAAATAAGTACAGAGAGCATTACTGTCGAGATAAATGGAAACCACATTCAGTACAGTATACTGATGACAAAAAGGTTTTTCTTACTTTGCCAGTGGCTATCACCACTTTCACACCCCTCAATGAGGCCTCTTTTAAAGCCCTGGCGGTTGTCAAACTAATTTGACTTTTGCTATTTAGTAGTGTACCTTGTATTAGGAAAAAAATATATTAAAAAAGAAATGTGATGAGATGAAAGATAACACAGCAAAGTAAAAAGGGTTCCAAAATTGTTCTCACCGTCCATATCACAGAAGATATAACTGAACTTTGGTTTATAAAATCGAAGGTTGCCTTCTTTCTTCCTGTCTTTTAAAAAATCAACAGTAAATTATCTCTGTGGAAGCATATATTTTCAATTATAAGGCGAGCAAAAATGCATGCATTCAATTATAATGTCCCTATAGAAGACTATGACCATTTGACTAATAAAAGATTAGTACCATCTGAAGTTTCCAAAGGAGAATTAGCACGAGGTTCAACATCATATGCACTCTGAATTAATCCTTTGCCCTTCCACCCTAGACTTTGCAGAAGACGTTCCTCCTCCTTCTCCATCTCTTCTTCAGCCTCTTCACTAATCTCATGATCAAACCCAAGTAAATGTAACAAGCCATGTACCTGCAGGGCAATTAAGTAAATATGTTTTCAATTTATACCATGTGGTCATCTAGACAGAAGATCTTCTTAGATTCTCAAAATTATATGGCTTACTTCAAAATGCTATTCCATTACTACTGGTTTTCTTCTAACCTTCTATAGAATCTACACACAATACTAGCGTTAAGTGCAGAAATTATGACACTTAAAGATTTTTTTTTCTCTTTTCAACCTGATAATCAATTGTCTAACACATCCCCTGAGAACCATGAATATTCTGCACAAAAGACGCAAACAAAAGGTATTGTTAAACCAACCAGAAGAATGCGTATCTCATCCAGAAGAGTGTGCCCCCTTTCTTCTGCCTGTCTTGCTGCTGTCTCCATGGAAATTACAATGTCACCTATCATAAGCTGCAAACTAAACCATATCAACTTTTATCACACAAGATACATCCCCCCATTGTTAAAACCACAAAAGAAGAAAATTCTTACGATCGGAAGCTTGAGATCAGGGATATGCTGTGACATTGAGAGGACATCAGTAGCATGATCCTCGTCCCTCCATTCCTTGTTGAGTTTACTTATAAATGCATCATTGGAAAGAAGCACAGACAACTCAACAGCATCAAAACCACCAACGTCTCTTATAGCAGTATCTCTTGTTTTATGCTCTGAATCTTGTAAACCATCAAATGCAACCTTCATAGCCATTGGCACATTTAAACGAAGCATTTCTGCAATACTCTGCATCATTTCCAAGAAAGTAACAATAGAATCAACATATTAATCAATTTAGAAGGAAAAACAACAATAGAACCAACATTATGCTTTCCTTAAACATAGAAACACAGTGCACAACATGAACTTTGAAATGAGAATATCAATCACCCTTCATACTAACATCCCATCTACTCTTTCCAAGTTGAGAGGCTTCCCAAGTCCACATGTTCACTTTTTATATGTTATTGTAGCGTGGTTGGTTCCACACTCTATGGCTAGGCTCACAGCTAGGCAGGAGCCAATGATAATTAGACAGCTAAATTTTGGATTCTTCCCAAATTGGGAATAGTCATACTACAACATAATCACATTCTGATTAGCAGCCAGGAAGAATGCTAGCTGCACAAACTTTTGCACTCACATAAATCTATATATCATTATAATCTCAACAAGTTATGAATTTCGAGTACAATATAGCATGCAATGAGTGGAGTGTTTCAGTTAGCATTATTCTACGAAGTTTTTTCACTCACTTGAATCTCAAGGACACCAGTTTATGTACCTCAACAATCATTACATAACACTCAAAACATTATAGCATACATGTGGTGTGCGCATTGAAGCTTACGGGGGAAAAAAAGTAGGACAGAACAGCAACCCACCAAAACTTCAGGATCCTCTGGCAAACCTTCTTCAATGCAAATGCTGACATTTAGCTCCAACTCCTTCTCCTTACTCTTAAAAGCTCGCCTCCTCGCCTTCCTATAGTCCCTCTGAGCAGCAAAAACCCTTCCTAAAGGCCTAAGAGCCCTCCGTTCCTTTCCACAAAATGCGTGAAATCTCCGACAGAATAACGACGACGCCAACGCATCAAATCCTTTGGCATAGGGAACAAAACCCAACTCTGAACGAGGAAAAAACGACGCTCCAGCAAGGTTTGGTACTCGGACGGAATTACGGGGAACAAGGGCAAAACGTGCGACGGCACGCGCCATACGAGTCTTGAGAGATAATGGAGGTTGGAGAGTACGGAGTTGTGGGAAGATATTTGGTGGCATAGAGGAGCTAGAAGTGAAAATGAAAAGTTGAGACTTAATAGACGTAAGAGGTGGTTGTTTGCTTCGCCTGTGGTTAGGACTTAAGACTTAGGAGTTAGGAAGTGATGCTGACTTAAACTCAAGATGTCATTGGCAACCAAGACAGCAATGCCGGTTCATCCCTAATAAAATAACGGAAACTGTATCAAGTAACAGTCCATTGGTTGCACACCCGCACAAAACATATATACATTAATCCGCTTAATCAAATTTAATAAATATATAATAATATTAATTATTATTATTATCATTTTTATTTTTATGAAAGAAATATTTAACTTAATTTTATTATAATTAAAAAATTAATATTAAAATATTTTATGAGATATTTTGAATAAATACTCTCAAAATAAATAGTTATTTAAGTTATTAATGAATAAAGATATAATAATAACTATTCTATGAGTAATAAAATTTAAATACAATATAAACATAATTGATTTATTAAGATATTAACGATAATTGTATATTTTATTTATTTAATAAATAAATAAATAAAATATAACATAATAACAGATGAATTTATTTGATTAATATTTTTACTTTTAAAGAGTTAATGTTACATAAATAATAATATTTTTACTTAAAAATAATTTATTTTAATTGAATATTTATTTTAATTAATATGAAATATGATATAATTTCGACGTAAAAATTATTAATTTAATAAAAATATAATATGTTCATAAGTGAACTGATAAAACACTCATTAAATGAGTAATAATGAATTGTATGAATTATCACATTTAATGTAATAAAAATAATTGTATTATAAAAAATAATTATTCATAAAAATATATTTATAATATATATTGTATGTACAAATTATCATTTTTAATATAATAAAAATAAATATATTATATAAAATAATTAGTCAAATCTTACCAACTAAACTCTTATAACAAAGAGACCTTGGATTGCTTTGTAAAACAATGGTTTTTGTTATATAATAAAGTGAAATATCGAAGATATATGAAGAATTTGGTAAATTGAAAGATAATTATATTAATATTGTAGGATAATTTATAAAGAAAAACACATGTATACTGTAAAAAGAAAATTTAATTGATATCTTAAAACCGAACGATTTTGATGTTATATAGGTAAAATAAGCTCATTACAAAATAGAAGTAAATAACTAAAGTAAACATTGTATATCTTTAATAATGCAAAGATTTTTTAATTTTATTAAAATAAATGCTTTTAAGTATGTGATGGTTGGCTTAATGTTTAAATGATATTTTAAAGTGGAGTCGAATGGTCTAAAATAGATTATTTTATTCTTTATTTATTTTTAATAGATTTAATCTGATCCAATCGTATAGATCAATTAAAAATGATTTTAGATCCATTTTTTCATCTTTCGCTTTACTATTGCTTGAGATTGATAAGATGAGTTTTTCTAAATTTAGAAATGTGATAATCTCCTTTTCCATGTTTTTTTAATTTTTTTATTAAAGAGTCAAGTGCGGCTTCTTCCTTAGAAGGGATCGGGTCTGAAAAAGTTTAATAATTTTAAAGTTTTTAAACTTATCTATATGAGTCTTATCCTACCAAGAAAGTAATTAAATAATTTCATTTAATAATATAAGACATTTTTATATATATATTGATTAAGACTTTTAATATATATATATATATATATAATATTATTTAATCACATTTTAATTATCACTACTACAAAAAGGGGTATATAAGTCGATGTGTAAAGTCGGTTTTTGTAAAAAACTGACTTTTAATGAATTTAAAGTCGGTTGTTCACGTCAACCGACGCTATCCACGTAACCTAGCGTCGGTTGACGTGGTTAACCGACGCTATCCACGTAACCTAGCGTCGGTTGACGTGGACAACCGACGCTATCCACGTAACCTAGCGTCGATTGACGTGGTTAACCGACGCTATCCACGTAACCTAGCGTCGGTTGACGTGGTTAACCGATGCTATCCACGTAATATATGCCCTAACATCTCATTTTGTACGCAGATTTCCAGTTTTCTTCTTCCTCTCTCCTTTCCTCACTCTCATTTTCTCCCAAAATCTTAACCGCGCGCCACCTTCGTTCTACATTTCCGGCCACCTCCAACCACCATTTGAACGGATTGTAAGTTATATTTCTCTTCTCATAATATTATCTGTCAATTCTTCTTCTTTTTTAGCAAAATGTTAAAATCTGTTTATGGGTATATTAGCGTGTAAATTTGTGCTAATTTTATCTGTGCTAATGTAAATGTATTTCGTTAATTAGGAACAGCGTATTTTTATTCGTTAATTAAAAACCTAACATCTCGATTTGGGTTTTGCTGCTTGGGCAGTTTCTTTGTGTGGTTGTAATAATGTTTGAATTATTACTTGTATGTATTTAATAATATGTGAAATGTTTTGTGGGTTTGCGTGGATAAATTTATTTATACGTATAATTAATATTACTTTGTAATTATGATATAGTAACATGCTTAGAAATTAGAATCAACCGCGTGATTGGTTTATATATATATATATTCATGAAACATGAACTGCTTATTTTTTAATTTGTATATAAATGGTTTTGTAAAATGATTAAAATGATAACTATTTTGCATTATGTATGTTTTGATATATATTCTAATAATTAGGAAATTTATATATAATAATACATAATTAAGTAATATATTTAATTAATGTCATTAATAGAAAATGGACAAATCTTGGATGTCAAAGTGTAGAATTGAGCAAGATTATATTTCTAGAGTTGAAAGTTTCATGGAATTTGCTTGTAAAACTAGTAATACTGGAAGTAGTATGATTCGATGCCCATGCGTTAAATGTAAAAATGAGCGATTTCATGAATTTGATGAGGTTAAGTATCACCTTATCCGTAATGGTATTCTATTGAGCTATAAATGTTGGTATTATCATGGAGAAAATATTGATAATACTCATGGAGAAAAGTATAATAAGAATGTGGGTGGATTACATACATCATATCATAATGTACAGACAGAAAATATGTTTCGTGGTGTTGAAGATGAATTACGCGAGGATGATCCCGAAACCTTTAATAAACTTATAGAAGATGCCGAAAAACCGTTGTATCCAAAATGCAAAAAATACACTAAGATGTCAGGATTGGTTCATTTGTACAATGTCAAGGCAAAACATGGTTTTTCTGACAAGGGATTCACAGAATTACTAACTCTACTAGTCGATATGTTTCCTGAGGGTATTGAATTGCCATCTTCAATGTATGAAGTGAAGAAATCTCTTAGTCGATTTGGCATGGAATATCATAAGATTCACGCTTGTCCTAATGATTGCATTCTTTATAGAAAAGAATATGAGACATTACATGATTGTCCTATGTGTAAAGAATCGAGATGGAAGCATGGTACAAATGAGAGTACAACACATAAGAAAGGCGTGCCTGCAAAGGTTCTTTGGTACTTTCCTCCGATCCCTCGCTTTCAAAGGTTGTTCAATAGTAAATATACATCAAAGATGTTGACTTGGCATTTAGATAATCGATCTGATGATGGGGTGCTACGTCATCCTTGTGATTCTCCAAATTGGAAAGTAGTAGATAATTTATCTCCTCAATTTTCATCTGATCCGCGCAATCTGCGCCTTGCCATTGCTGGTGATGGAATTAATCCACATAGTTCCCTCAGTAGTAGATATAGTTGTTGGCCAGTAATTATGGTAACATACAACCTTCCTCCCTGGTTGTGTATGAAAAGAAAATTCATGATGTTAACATTATTGATCTCAGGACTGAAACAACCTGGTGTTGATATTGATGTATATTTGCAGCCTCTGATAGATGATTTAAAGACGTTGTGGAATGATGGTGTAAATGTTTACGATGCATATAAAGAAGAATACTTTAACTTGAATGGGGTTCTTTTATGGACAATTAATGATTTTCCTGCCCATGGAAACTTATCAGGACATGCAACAAAAGGTTAAAAGGGATGTCCTATATGTAGTGATGGAACTTCTGCAAAGTATCTTGTTCACGGACGAAAGATGTCTTATAGAAAACATAGGAGATTTTTGCCATCTGGACACAAGTTTAGATACCAAAAGAAACCGTTCGATGGTGAAGAAGATAATGATCATGCAACTCGACCTTTGCGAGGTATTGAGATATTAAGGCAATTGAATGGGATGACATTCAAACGATATGGAAAGATGAAAAAAAAAACTCACCAAGTCTGGGAAACGAAGGAGGTCAACTAATGAAATTGGTGAAAATGAAAAAGATTTTGAACCGAATGGTTGTTGGAAAAAAAAATCAATATTTTGGGAATTGCCTTATTGGAAAGACCTACACATTCGTCACATCTTAGATGTCATGCACATTGAGAAGAATGTATGTGAAAGCTTGATTGGCACTTTACTTAATATACCTGGAAAAACAAAGGATGGCATTAAAGCAAGATTGGATTTAAAGAAACTAGGCATACGACCTGAATTGGAACCAAGGGTGGAAAATGATAAGAATCGAACATACTTGCCACCAGCATCATATACAATGTCAACAAAAGAGAAGGATGTGTTTTGTAAATGTTTGGAAGGTGTGAAAGTTCCTGATGGTTACTCATCCAACTTAAGAAATTTTGTGTCTATCACCGATAAGAGACTGTATGGATTGAAATCACATGACTGTCATATCTTAATGCAACAGTTATTACCAGTTGCTATTAGATCAATTCTTCCAAAACATGTTCGAATATCAATAATTCGGCTTTGTTCATTTTTTAATACCATATGCAAGAAATCTATATCAATTGGCGAGTTAAATTCTTTACAGAAAGAAATTGTAGAAACTTTGTGTCTAATTGAAAAATATTTTCCTCCTTCTTTCTTCGATATAATGATTCACTTATGTGTTCATTTAGTTCGAGAGGTTCAATTATGTGGTCCTACTTACTTAAGGTGGATGTATCCTTTTGATAGATATATGCAAGTCCTTAAAAGATATGTAAATAATAGATATAGACCTGAAGGATGCATGGTGGAATGCTACATTGCTGAAGAGACCATTGAGTTTTGTTCTGAATACTTTAGTGGTTGCACTGAAATTGGGAATCCTACGCACAAGTTATTCTTAGAACGTCACATGATCCAAGTAGGTAACCCTATGCTTGGTGGAAGTAAGAAATTATTTATTGATCGCACTCGATGGGAAAAAGCACACCGAATCATTTTGGTAAATAATAACGAGGCACAACCGTACATAGAGTAAGTGATGTTCATTTTTTCATCTTTTATTTAACTATTAATGATGATATATAACTTAATATATATTTAATAACGTTACAGGATTCATTTAAACTTATTGAAGATCGATCCTCGTTATAAAAAAAGAGAGGAGAAAAATGGTTGTATGATGAACATAAGCGAGAGCTTATTAATTGGTTTCACAACCACGTAAGTGTCACAAACAAAAAATCATGCATGTATCTTCCTATATATATTCAATGTTTTAAAACTTTGCTCTAAACACATTTCGTGTTTTTGTATACATAGATTCGAGGTGAACTCAAGAAACCCAATCATAAAATATCAGAAAGTTTACAATGGCTTGCACATGGCCCAAAATTCGATGTCAAAACATTTCATAGTTTCACAATAAATGGATCGAGGTTTACGACTCAAGCTAGGGACAAAGTCCGAGTAAATCAAAATAGCGGGGTGAAGATGGTTGCACAAACTATGAAATTTGCCAGTTCAAAAGATGCTAATCCTTTTCTTTCTGATAGAACATATTATGGTATAATACAAGAGATTTGGGAATTGGATTATGAGGTCTTCCATGAGACAGTATTCTTGTGTGATTGGGTCGAAGATGTTATCAATGTTGGATATAAAATAGATGATTTTGGATTTACCCTTGTAAATTTATCCAGGATAAGTCACACAGATGATCCGTTCACGTTAGCACTTCATGCAAAGCAAGTATTTTACGTGAGCGATCAAATTGATCCAATATGGTCTGTTGTGTTAACGCCTCCACAAAAAGAGTTTTACCATTGTGATGTTGTAGAAGATGATGACTCTATGCTTGATACATTAACCAATATTAATAATTTCTCAAATAAATTGCCTAATGTACGTGATGATCTAATTGATGATGATGATTCTTCGACATGGACTCGTAGTGATTGTGAAGGAATATATGTATACGATCAACAACCTAATTAAACATAATGTATGTTCTATATTGTTGTAATAACTCTTGTATATATGTGTGTTCCTAAAATTGTCAATTAATTTATATTTCTCCACTTTTTGCAGATATTTCATGGATATTCGGCTTGTAGATCCAAATGATCCATTGGGGTATTTGAAAAGAAGGGGTTGGGCGAATATACCTGATGCTCCACTTAACCCAGATGATAGAATACCCGTTAAATTTGATGCTACAGGTAATCCACTAGGGGAAAATGGTCAACAATTGAAATCTTCTATTGGTCGACTAGCAAAGTCCAGTATACCAATCAATATAAATCATTGGTCTGAGGTTGCCGATGCAGAAAAGTTCAAAATATGGATAACCATTTATGTAAGTCTCTTATATTTTATAATCAATATATATATTATATTAGGTGTATTATATCTAATCTTTTGTACTGTGTTTTTACAGAATCGTTACAAAGTCGATGACAGGGAAAGTGTTATAAGATTGCAAATAAGGCGTGGAAGGAATACAAGACTTCTAGATTGGCGAAAAATTATGTGTTTCCATATTTGGAAACACTTGATGAGAATGTGATATACAAAATCCCTGAAGGACACCCCTGGATTACACCTCAAGTTTGGAAAGACTTTGTGGATTATAGACGTTCAGAAGAATTTCAAGTTATTAGAGAAGATCATCAGAATGTCCAAATGCATAACATTCTTCCTAACCGTACTGGGAGGTCTTCAAATCCTGAAGTTAGATTTCAAATGGTATTACTAATTTGTCTTAATTTTATAAATATTTTTATATTAATTTTTCTCAATTTAATTTCATGTCATTGTTAATAAAATTTTCCTAATTTATGTAGGAAGCTGAATTGGGTAGACCTGTTACCCGAATGGAATTGTACATAGAAACAAAGAGACCCAAAACGAAGAATGCAAGACCGATGAGTCAACGAGGAGAAGAACAATTAAATAAGTTGGTTAGTAATTTCGTTTGATAAAAAGTCTGACTGATACTTAATAATTGATGTAATAATGAATGATATGTTTGTGTACTTTATTATTTGTAGAGAGCTGTTCAAGAAAAACTATACAGGGGTGAAATAATCGAAGAGCCTGGGAGAGATGCTTTATATCATGCAATCAGACGCGAGCATCCTGGTCGTGTTAGGGGAGGTAGCCAATATGATGGTGCTATGGAGTATTTTAAAATTCCAAAACATAAGCCTCAGACGGTAAGTAAGGAGAAATACACTAAAATTGAAGAAGAATTCAACTTCTTTAAGGCCTCCGTGATGAGTGAGATTGCCACTCTAAAAGAACAACAATCACAACAACTGTCAGCCATGGCATCATGCTACAACCAGGGCATGCCATATTGGCCAAGCATGCAACCATCCATGCCAGACATACCACAATCCATTCCAGGCATGCCACAATCCATGCCAAGCATGCCACCATCCATGCCAGGCATGCCATCCACACAATCTCATTGTGCTCAAACTACATCTAGTATGGGATATAGCCATCCTATTGGTCCTCATTATATGCCAGGAATGCACATGCAATCAAGTAATGGTTCATTTTCTCCAATGCAATCTGCACATTCTTACCATAAATCAAGCCAAGATGAACATATTGGTGAGAATGTACATCCAATAGCTACCCCACATGAGAGTCCTCCTCTATTTGATGAATCATATGTGGTAAGATTTTAATTTTTAAATTCTTATTATATGTTTTATTTTTTATATATAACACTTAAATTTTTTACAGAATATGAAATGTTTGTTAAAACATCCTTCGTCAACGGACTATGTTGCTATTGGAACGGTACAACAATTGAGCGATGATCGGATGATTCATAATCAATATTTGCCTAATCATTGGCGAATAGTAATTGATCAATCATTGTTTCATGATTGTCCACTACCTGTGCCTTCTGATGCTACCACAGTCCAAGAGGCGGTTGGACAGTATGTGGCTTGGCCGTCGATTCAAGTTGTTCTAAATTTTGACATGGTACTATTTTTTAACTTAAAAAATAACAATTGTTTACTACTATTATTTAATGTGATCTTATATTGTTACTAAAAATACATATATGATACTTTTTTGGTAGGCTATTATACCAGAACTCTTAAATGTGACACATTTAAGAGATACCAAGCAAGTATCTCGTGCTAAATCTATGACTAGTGGCCAATCATCGTGCACCAAGTCATTCAAGGAGAAGTCTTGGAAAAAGTATAGTCATACTTATGTGTTACAGTTCAGTAGAAATCTTGGCAGTTTGATGACTATTGTTGGGAGGGCATCTAGCATAAATGATGGATGGACTGTGCCACTTCCTATTGAAATTTCTGGTGTAGACATATATATCGATCGAGTGCTTGTTGCAAATATTTGAATATCAAATGATCGATTTAAGTATAATTCAAGTGTGGACAAGGTGAGTCCTCAATCTAGTTAGTTTTTTTTTATTTATGCAGAACATATATAATTATATTTATATTATCTAACTATATATATACATATATAGGGCTTGCTATTATCGACTTCAACATAATCACTCATCACATTTAGCAATGTTCTATGATTCTTCATATGTCAATCAATATCAAGAGAAGGATGTTAGCATCAGAGCTAAACAATTATGTGATAGAGCATTAACGTTTAGCAGAAATCAAAAGTTGATAATCCCTTGGCCATTAAGGTTTGAACAAGGCCAAGATCATTGGATGTTGGTAATCATTGATATGTTCAATAATCATGCTTGGTACTGTGACTCAGCTTCCATAGAACCGAGTAAAGATACAAAAGCAGTTGTTGAAATGTAAGAGTTATATTTAGTTACATATTAGTTTTTTCTATTATTTTTTGTAATATTTAATAAAAACTAATCGTTTTATACCTTGATAGGGCATGGAAGTTGTGGAACAAGTTTAGGGGCATTGTCCTTAAAAAATCTCATAAGCTTATATGGACAAAAGTTATGGTATGTACAATTCAATATTAATAATTTTATTAATTTTACAATTAAATAATAAGGATGTTCGAATATGAAAATTCATGTATACATGCACTTTTTTTTGTAGGTTCCACAACAAAATAATGGAGTCATGTGTGGTTATTATGTCATGAAGTTTATGAGCGAAATCATCACAAATATCAAAATTCCAATTGATGATGTGGTAATATATTTTACCCATATACATACAAGTTTTAACATATTTGAGTTTGTTTTTGTAAATAAATGAAATCATATTCTTATTTTGATTTTGAATACATGTAGTTCTTTGGTTGGAACAAGACAGGTTACGACCAGCAAATTTTTGATGATTTACGAGAGGAATGGGCAGAACACATGGTTCAAATTATATCATCGCAAGAAGAATCAGGAGAAGATTCTGATGATCTTAAATAGCATATGACTACATAATAGTAAATTTTTTAATGATTTGGCCTTCTATATCTATTCTTGTGTCTGAAATCACTTGGTTGATGATGATTAATCATATATATGCTCATGTATTTAGGGGAATGCATTGTTTATTAATATGCATTTATCTGGAATCTCTGCTAGTATTTTTAATGATATATAATGAGTTCTAAATGTACAAATCAGGTGTACGTCGGTCCGATTTGTTTCTTGTTTGGTATGAGTTTTGGTGTTTTTATGTTATTTATATATACTATTATACGAAAAATAAAATTAAAAATTAAAACAAATAAAATGTAAAGTCGGTTCACGGCATGAACTGACTCTACACGTAAAGTCGGTTCAGGCCGTGAACCGACTTTACAATTTAAGTCTCTGAGTTTAAAGTCGTTAAAAACCGACTTTTATACCCATTTTTGTAGTAGTGTATGATCATTATATATATCTATTATTTGATGTAATTCAAATTATGATATGAAAGGGAGATGAGTGAGAAGAAAAGCATATAATATAATATTATAATTTATAACAAATAAAGCATACAACTAAAAATTAAATTGCACATTTACTGTAAACTAGTGAATTGCACGTGAGAACATTCATGACACATTAGGATGTGTAGTTTTTTCCCCTCTACTGAATAATAATAATAATACTGAATAATAATAATAATACGTAAATTTTCTCCAAAACATGTGGTATTCTATAAGTTTATAAGTTTTACTACTTGAAAATTCTACTTAATTTTTATGACACATTAGAATGTGACTATAATAAATTTACCATACTTTCAATTATTAGTATGAATCTCATCTAAATATTAATTTTCCATTATAAAATTGCCTACCGCCCAATATGTAAAAAAACAATATTTTGGCATTTAAATGATGTTTATATTTATTTAAATTAATATAATTATAAGGATAATTATATAAATTAATTAAAAATACATCAAAATATTACGGTGAATCTTAAAAACTATACATAATATAAGAGTAAACTGTTTTTTTAGCGTTCATTTTTAGCTCTTTAAGTTTTCTAACTTTCATATATATTTATTCAAATTAATAATACTGTTGAAAAAACAAGAAATAACTCTACACAAAAGAGTTCTCTAGTTTGTATTATTTTCTACATGTTTTCATTACAATTGTATAGTTATTTATAAGGAAATTTTACTCATTCAATTACTCTTTAAATTAAGTATTCCTTGATTTACTCATTGAATTAAGCATTCTTTGTTTTACTCCTTGAATTAAGCATTCCTTGTTTTACTCCTTGAATTAAGGATTCCTTGAATTAAGGATTCCTTGTTTTATTCCTTGAATTAAGGATTCCTTGTTTTATTCCTTGAATTAAGGATTCCTTGTTTTATTCCTTGAATTAAGGATTCCTTGTTTTACTCCTTGAATTAAGCTCCTTGTTTTATTCCTTGAATTAAGGTCCTTGTTTTATTCCTTGAATTAAGGTCCTTGTTTTATTCTTTGAATTAAGAACTAATATCCAATACTCCTCATCAAGCTGGATCCAAAAGGTTTATGAATCCAAGCTTGGACAAAAGTCGTTGAAATTGATGAGAAGCCAAGGGCTTGGTGAAGATGTCAGCCAGTTGGTCGAAGCTTCTTGTATAATGTGTCTGAATCACCTGTGATTGAACTTGTTCACGAACGTAATGACAATCAACTTCAATGTGTTTCATCCTCTCGTGAAACACTGGGTTTGATGCTATATGCATAGCTACCTGATTGTCACAAAATAAGGACATAGGAAGAGTTGTAGGAACACCTAAATCACACAGAAGACCTTTAAGCCATATCAACTCACATGCAGTTGAAGCCATTGCACGATACTCTGCTTCGGCACTTGATCTGGCAATGACAGTTTGCTTCTTACTCTTCCATGTGACCAAGTTTCCACTGACAAATGTACAATAGCTAGTGGTGGACTTGCGATCAATTGCATTCCCTGCCCAATCAGCATCACAATACCCCATGATTTGTGTGTTGTCATTCTTCTTCATGATAATACCACGACCCACTGATCCTTTTAAGTAGCGTAAGATCCTTTTAACAAGGGTCAAATGCTCAAGTGTCGGGGAGTGCATGAATTGGCTCACAATACTTACAGAATATGTGATGTCAGGTCTGGTGATTGTTAGGTAGATCAACTTACCAACCAGTCGTTGGTAATAACGTATATCCATAAGTGGCGTACCCTTCAAGCTAGGTTTGAGCTTGCTGTCAAGAGGGGTAATGGCTGGTTTAGCATCGCTCATGTTAGCTTCCTTAAGCAAATCTAGGACATATTTCCTTTGGTTAAGAAAGAGTCTCTTGTGCGAGGTTGCCATTTCTATACCAAGAAAGTACTTCAATATCCCAAGGTCTTTAATTGCAAACCTTTGTCTAAGGGATTGTTTGAGGTTGGAAATCTCGTCAGCATTATCACCTGTAATTATCAGATCATCTACATAAATCAACACAACCAATTTGCCCATAGCTCCTGTGCGAACAAATAGTGAGGAATCGGCATTGTTGCTTTTGAAACCAACACTAGTGAGAACTGAGCTTAGCTTGGCATACCAAGCTCGTGGGGACTGTTTCAAACCATAAATGGATTTGTGCAATTTGCACACTAAATCCAGTTCATTGCTTTAAGGATGCCCAGGTGGCAATTTCATAAAGACTTCTTATTTGAGATCACCATGCAAGAATGCATTCTTCACATCCATTTGGTACATGGACCACCTCTTGTTTACAGCCACAGACAGTAGCACTCTTACTGTGTTCATTTTTGCAACAGGTGCAAATGTTTCTTTGTAATCCATCTCGAATGTTTGAGTGAATCCCCGAGCCACCAATCTTGCTTTATACCTCTCAATTGATCCATCTGACTTGAATTTGAGCTTATAGATCCATTTGCAACCCACAACTTTCTTACCTTTTGGAAGTTTAGTGATGCTCCATGTGTTGTGTTGATCTAGAGCTTTAAGTTCTTCTTGCATGGCTTCCTTCCACACCTCTTGGCTGTTGGCCTCATGAAAGTTTTGAGGCTCAATGTAACTCGATATAGTGCTGAGGAATGTGGCATGGGTTAGTGTCACTCTCTTATATGACACATAATTTGAGATGGGATGTGTGGGTTTATAGGTGACAAAGTATTGAAGTCTTGTGGGAGGTTGCCTAACACGCATTGGATTACGTCGTGGAGCAGAAGGAGTTATCTCACACTCATTTACATCTTGTACCATATTGTGAGGATCATCTTGATTATCACCATCTTCATGCAGTGTACCATTAAGACGAGACCCTTCATTGTTACTTTCAGTGAGAGATGCATCAATGTTGACATGGTTGGGATCTTGTTGTTGTGGAGCCTCAAGTTCGATTCTTGGTAATGGAAACACATCCAAGATGCCATCCCCTTGACTTGTGATTTCATGTGACTTGCTGAAAAAAAGGTTAGTTTCATAAAATCGAACATCTTTAGACACAATTAATCTCCTAAGTTGGGGATCATAACACTTATATCCCTTTTTGTGTAGATAAATAACCAAGAAAAATACATTTAACAGCTCTAGGATCCAATTTATCTCGATGATGAGATTGAATATGTACAAAACAGATGTAGCCAAAGACTCTAAGGTGTGAAAGGTTAATTTTCCTTCCTTTCATGACCTCTAGAGGAGACTTGAAATCCAAGACTCGACTGGGTAATCTATTGATGATGTAAGCAGCTGTCATAACCCCTTGGGACCAGAATCTCTTTGGTACATTCATTTGTAGCATTAATGCTCTAGTTTTTTCAAGTAAGTCCCGGTTTTTGCGTTCAACTACACCATTTTGTTGAGGTGTGCCAACACAACTTGTTTGATGCATAATGCCATGAATGCTCAAATATTGTTTCATGATATGGGACATGTATTCGATGCCATTGCCAGACCTTAAGGTTTGAATTTTAGAAGAGAAGTGATTTTTAACAAGATTATGAAAGTCCTTAAATACTTCCATAACTTCATTTTTAGACTTTAAAAGATATAACCATGTGACTCGAGAGAAATCATCAACAAAAATCACAAAATACTTATAACCATCAAAAGATTCATTAATTGGTCCCCATACATATGAATGAACTAGTTCAAAACACTTACTAGCCCTAGACAAGGAAGAATTAAAAGCCAATCTAGTGGCCTTCGACAAGTGGCAAGTTTCACATGCAATTTCATCATTTCCTAAGTTTGGAAATAAAGTTGACAAAATTGGTAGAGAAGGGTGAGCTAAACGTTGATGCCACAATTGATTATCTTGGATAGGATTAAACTTGGCTTGAAACCCTCTGGGATTGCTCTTGGATATATAATAGAGACCATATAAGTAAAACCCTTCACCAATCGTCTTTTTGGTGACACAATCCTGAAAAATGACATTGTGAGGAGAAAAAATGGCTAAGCAATTCAAGGTATTTGTGATTTTTCCTACAGACAGAAGTAGGAAAGGAAAGGAAGGTACATATAAAACTGCCGACTCGATTTCATCTGACATTAATATTATTTTTTCCTTTCCTAAAACCTTTACATTCTCACCATTTGCAATTGAAACTTGAGAAGGATTTGCTAATTTTTCAAACTTATGAGACTTTGACACATGATTTGTCATATGATCTGTGGCACCTGAATCTACAACCCAAAAATCATGCAACATATTTATTTTAAGAGCAGTTTTAAAGGCTTTTATGATACCTTGCATGTCCTCTTGTGGTATGAGTTTTGTATCTGCCAAGAAGACCGCAAACTTGCCTAGCAATGCTGTCGAGTTTCCTTCTTCTATGCTATCCACACAGTCAATTCTAGCTCCTCTTGTCTTGCTTTGAAGATACAACATAAACTCATTCATGAGTTCAGCTGGATTCGCTGTGAAGTTCTTGAATGGATCAGATCCATTAGAGGTAGAGGCAAAAGCATGATTTGCACGGTGTCCAGTACGATTCACTTTCTGTAAACCCTTATCCTTTATAAAATCAGGTTTTAATTATGGATGTAGAATCCAACATGTGTCCTTAACATGGCCCGTATGGTTGCAATGTTGACACTTCAAGTTTGGATGCTTCCCTTTGTAATTCCTCTCGTTGGTTAGATAGGCTCTTGCCTCAGGTGAACTAGCCATTGTATCCTTGTTCATGACTTTCCTTCTTACTTCTTCACGTTGAATTGTCGCACATACATTGGTGAAGGAAGAAAGTTCAGTATTCGTGAGTATATGACATCGTATATCTTCATATGTTGAATCCAGACTGGACAAAAGTTGAAATATCTTATCTTCTTCCGCTCTCTTTCGTAGCAGAGCTACATCGGTTGTATGAGGACGATATATTTCCAACTCATTCCACATGCTTTTCATGCTTCCTAAGAGTTGTACAAAAGGCTTGCCATCTTGTTGTAGATCTGAGATGTCTTTCTTTAATTGAAAAACTCGTGCAATATTGTTTTGACTGCCATACATTTCCTTGACCGTCTCCCATAGTTGGTATGCAGATTCAGAGTAACTGAATATTTCAGCTAATTTACGTTCCATGGAATTTAGGAGCCATGACATAACCAACTGATCCTTACTAAGCCAGGATTCATAGGTTGGTGAGGAAACATCAGGTACTTCGATGCTTCCATTTATGAACCCCAACTTGGACCTTCCACCTAGAGCCAGAGACACTACTCTTGACCAAGGCAAGTAATTAAACTCATTCAATAAGACTGAGCTTAATCTTTGATTTGGGTTGACATCCACCTCATGCATATTCATGAAGGAAAACACTGATGAACTTTCAGCTTCTGATCCTAACGGCTTGTCTTCAGCCATTTCAAAGATTGAAGATGCTAAGATAATAATAAAGCAAAAATAAGTTAATTTTCCTGCTTTGATACCATGTTGAAAAAACAAGAAATAACTCTACACAAAAGAGTTCTCTAGTTTGTATTATTTTCTACATGTTTTCATTACAATTGTATAGCTATTTATAAGAAAATTTTACCCATTCAATTACTCTTTAAATTAAGCATTCCTTGATTTACTCATTGAATTAAGGATTTCTTGTTTTACTCCTTGAATTAAGGATTACTTGTTTTACTTCTTGAATTAAGGATTCCTTGTTTTACTTCTTGAATTAAGGATTTCTTGTTTTATTCATTGAATTAAGGATTCCTTGTTTTACTCCTTGAATTAAGGTACTTGTTTTATTCTTTGAATTAAGGTCCTTGTTTTATTCTTTGAATTAAGGACTAATATCCAATAAATACGTTAGATCTTCAATACAATTTGACATTTTATAACTTAAATTTTTTAACATTTGAATTATAATATAAATCAAAAACATCATATCTATAAAAATAATAAAACATGATAAAATAAAATATGTTATATCAAGATTAATATAAAATTATTTATTAAATTGAAATATGAAAGAAAAATATATACCTAAAATAGCTCTTGCAATACAAAAAATACTATCTTCAATGCCAAGTAAATCCTAGAAAACAACTAAGTTTTCTAAAAGAAAATAAAGACATTAATACTTCTCCAATAGTCGTAACCATATTATATACATAAATGGTTAAAATAAAACAAAAAAAAATATGATATTTGACATACTTTAATACTAGTTGACTCAATATTAATTGCATCGGATGAAGGGTCTTCTACGTTTTCCTCAATGGTAGGATTTATGATATTAGTTTGATTTATTATGTTATTATTTACGTATGGATGAATGCTATCAATTTAATCAATTATTAATTTATTTTATAAATTAATTTTATCTTTACATTTTTAAAAAAATTAAAACCTTATCAACTCTCAAAAATTAAACTTTAAAATGACCTATAATGTCAAGGAAGATTGATTTGGTTATTTTTGATTTATATTTTTATCAAAAGTTTATTTATAAAAATATAGTCTATAATTAAAAATAATTTTTAATATGATATACACTTTCTTTATTGAAAAATATTTAACTTTATTAAAAGATAACGTTGTTTGGTAAATATTGTAAAATATGCTTCATATTTTAAAACAATATAATTAATATAAAATGAATAATAATAATAAAAATTTAAAACTTAAAAATAAATATCATTCAAACATACAAAGAAAAAATTATTAAAGCATGATTATTTTTTATCTTAGAGAGAAAGAAAAACAAGAATGTTTATGAGATTTAGCGGATAAAATTTATAAAAGGTAACAAATATATTAATTATTATGCATATAATAAAATTAAAAATTATCTATAATAAAATAAATATCGGTATAAAAATTTCTAATCAATCTAATTAGGTCAATTTTTTAAATATTAGTAACTTAACTAGACATCAACAATCTATAAAAAAACGTGTATGCTTGATTTAATTTTAAATTTGATCCTTTCAATGTTTTTTTTAAATATGTCTTCCCTCAAATTAGAAAATGCCAAAAATTTGCATGACTAAATATCTTCATTTAATATTTTAGATAAAGTGGAAATTATTGTTGATTCATAACTGTAGAAGACCAAATGTTCGTAGAAGTATAGTAGCATTGAGTTAATTATCTATATAAATTGATAGATACTATGGAGAAATTGATACTGATAAGAATTATGCATTCATAATTTGCTTAATATATAAAAGATTGAGAGCTAAATTACAATATATTAATTAATTTTTAGCATCTCATTTTTCAAATTTTTATTAGCAAACATGTGAATCTACCATTTTATAATAATTATAACAACAATGAGATTATAACACACTTTAACAAATTTTGTCTAATGTATTTTAGTTAAAAGTTGAGTATATAAATAAATATTACATTAAATTATCAAAAAAATTATTAATATATTATCTAATATTATATGGAGTAAATAAAGTATCATTTAATTATAATTAGTATTACAAAGATTTTTTTTAGTTATTTTATATTTTTAGTAGTATATTTATATAAATAATAAAAACTTTGATGATAAATTTGTATTAATAATAGTGAATTTGATGATAATTTTATATAATTAATAATGTTTATTGTTTTTTATCACTTAATAAAATTAAATTATGTTACAAAAATAATTTTATGTTTATTAGTTTATTTTAAAAGCTATATACTGCTTCTTTTCCGCTGCGTGATTGTAAGCTTACTTCACGCCTTTCACTTATTTCTAAAGCTACAAAAGTATTAAGTAGCCCTAAATATAATAGAATACCTTTATTTATATAAATAACATGTTTTCTAAAAGGTAGCAGGGATATACACGCAAAAGGAAAAATAGAGACAAAAAAGGAAGAGAAAAGAAAAGAAAGACATGGATAAAATGGAAATAATAATAAATACTAAATGCAATTTAGCAAAATAAAAATAAAATAGAGACAAGAAAATAATAATAAAAATTCAACATTGTTAGTGGTGGTAACTGGTAAGTGGACATAACCTGGAAATACACCGCATATAATATAAACTTCCAAACACTGCCTAATTCGCCAGCCAGCCAGCCTCGTCTGCCCTCCTTTTCGATATTTCACCGACGTCGTTTGCACTTCCTTTGTCCCACTGAGTCCGCGTTTGACCAGCTTCGGATCGTTTTAACGAACAAGGTTTCAGATCTCTTCTAGGTTCTTTTACTTTCTCCATAATTGCTTTTCAGAGTAGCTATCAGTTTCATCATTAATTGTCTTCTTAATACCAATTTTATATAATTGAAGTCTCATTTTTTAAATTTTTCAGTGAAATAATTTTGTAAATAGATTCACAATCACTCGACCTTGTTTCTGAAATGTTTATATTCTAGGTTGGCCTCAAGTTTCAGCGCCTTTCAGCTTTGCTTAGGGTTTTTTTGCTTTTGGAAGGCGCTGAGATGGCTAGTCCTAACGGGTCGTCTCCAGCTCCCCAGGCGGTGAAGAAGTACGGAATCACTAAGCCAATCTCTCTTGCAGGGCCTACCGAGGCTGATCTTCAGCTAAATGCGGAATTGGAAAAGGTATTTTTTGCAATTGGTTATTTGATTTTGGCTTAAAATTTGGTACCAACGGATCAGCTTTTTTACTTGTTTATTTTAATTTTTCTTTTGTGATGAAATATACGTTGTTATTTATTATTTGTTAAATCTTTGTAGTTTTTGGTTGATTCGGGACTTTACGAGAGCAAAGAGGAAATGTGGAGGAGAGAAGAGGTGCTTGTCCGCATGAATGGGGTACTAATTTTGTTAACTATTGCACTTTGTAAATCTTACTAGTTACTTATCAAGTATAATGGTGGGAATGTTTGCTCCTTGTCAGTGGTTTTAAGGCATTACATAAGTACACAACTGATGTTTCTTCTTTTGAAATTAATGTCTTTGAGGCAGGCCTTCTGGTCTTATATAACTCCATTACTACATGTAACTTGGTATTAGTTGGTGCGCCAATCTGTTAGAAGGGGTAGTTTACTTGTACTTATTATTAGATTGAATGAAGTTACATTGGAAGTTCAACTTCAATACTGATGTTATGCAGTCCAGACTTGTGGTCCGCCACAAAAAAACCCACAAAAAAATTCACTCCATAGCACAGCCATGTTGTCAAGCTATAAATTACTATTCATTGGTTTTGGACTGTGATACAAGGGTAGAGGTGTATTGGGTTTGACCTGTGTAAGTAAAAGAATATCAATTGTCACTATAATTTTCCCTTGCTTTCTTATGTCTTTCCTTATTTATATACTGTGTTGTTATCTACTGTAAATGTACTACAAGGTTGTTTTTCTGCTGCTTTAAACACCACTAAGCTGTTTATTTGACAAATTGATCTGTCTATAGATCGTAAAGGGTTGGGTCAAGAAGTTAACCCGCCAAAGAGGCTACACTGATCAGATGGTTGAGGACGCAAATGCTATAATTTTCACATTTGGATCTTTTCGCTTAGGGGTGAGTATCAGTTGTTAAGAGTTTATTTTAATGTCGTTAGAGTGGTTTATTTTGCTTTCTTTTATCCTTTCCCTGGGTATTAATTGCAGGGGGCTCATAAATGGTTGTAGAATTATCCACTCTTCTGTTTGTGAGATTTGCATATAAATTCTCTTCATATTAAGTGATTTTTTTTTAAACATGATTTACAAAATAGATTAGGGTTTAATCTGACGGTCTCAACTGTTTGTCCCCCCTCCTCTGCTTGGGATTGATTATCTTCTTTTGACGTTTTAATTATGATTGTTAATTGGAATGTGAAAAGAAAGGATGTTGAACAAACTATGTCACAGGTACTGTATAGTGTAGTTATTGCTCTCATAGTTTCTTAAATTATTTTTCTGGTAATTTAAATTTTCTTGTTAGAGAATCATCTTGGAGAATGCTAAGTGCTCTTTTGTTCATTGGATCCTTTTCTAGTGCATTGAAAAAGCCATAATGTATTCTTATTTTAAAAAAAAAATCCAGGTTCTGTCATGGATTCTGCTCTTTATTAATGGAGTAGATAGTATGCTCACCCATGTATTTGATTCTCCAGCTGCTTGGGTGAAAATTTAGACTCTCGGATGTGTGTTTTTCTGTTCCTTAGTGTGTTCAGTACAATTAACGATTAATCTTTGAAGTTTATAGATGAGAAACAATTTTCTTTATCTGACAGGTGCATGGACCTGGTGCTGACATAGACACTTTATGTGTTGGGCCTTCTTATGTGAATCGCGAGGTCATTTACATTTATTCTTCATTATTATAGAGTAACCGAAGTACTCTTTTAATATTCCATTTTTATCTAATATGATTGTCCTTTTCCAGGAAGATTTTTTTATTGTGTTGCACAGTATTCTAGCTGAAATAGAAGAAGTTACTGATCTTCAACCAATTCCATATGCTCATGTCCCTGTAATGAAGTTCAAGTTTCAAGGAATATCAATTGACCTCCTTTATGCAAGTATATCCTGTTTAGTTGTTCCGGAAGTAAGTTATTTTTCTGATGAAAACTTTCAAGCCCATTTACATTATATATGCTCTCACCTACTTGCATGACTGACAGTTTTAGCAAGCAGCAAACCATTTTGCAAGAAATGAAGCTAATGCTTATTCAGTTTTCTTTATGACAAAGGCTCTGGGGTTTGTTGCAATCCCACTAACCTTTAGAAAGTTTTCGTCATGTAATGTTATAACAATTTAACTTGACATGCCAGTTGCAGTCTTTAAGATATCATGATATAAGATGCAAGTTAGTTCGTATGTTTATTACGACAACATTAAGGCTGTGCAATGAACTTCTGAACAGGATCTGGACATCTCATGTGAGACTGTTTTATGTGATGTTGATGAGCAAACTGTTAGAAGTCTTAATGGCTGCAGGGTTGCAGATCAAATTCTTAAACTTGTCCCAAATATTGAGGTTGGCTTACTTAAGTTTATCTGTGGTTTATTCCTGTCACTTATATATTGACTTGTTCTTTTCATTTTTCTGTTAACTGACATCTAGTTTTACATATCATTACAGCATTTCCGAACAACGCTCAGATGCTTAAAATTTTGGGCTAAGAGACGCGGTGTTTATTCAAACGTAAGAGTGTACTAATGCATGCTGTCTCATCGGCCTTACATTTCTATAACTTGGATTCATTTCTTCAGTTATGTTGCATGTAGGTTACTGGTTTCCTTGGCGGTGTTAATTGGGCTCTTTTGGTTGCCCGAATATGTCAACTTTATCCCAATGCAATTCCTAGTATGCTTGTGTCTAGATTCTTCAGAGTTTATACACAGTGGCGGTGGCCAAATCCTGTAATGCTCTGTTCAATTGAGGAAAATGAACTTGGATTTTCCATATGGGATCCTCGCAGAAACCCCCGTGATCGATTTCATCATATGCCCATAATAACTCCTGCATACCCTTGTATGAACTCTAGTTACAATGTCTCAACTAGTACTCTACGAGTTATGATGGAGCAATTTCAACATGGCAACAAGATCTGTCAGGTGAGAGTATGAATTGTAAACTTCTCCCAATTTGATTGGTTGTATTTGATTATTGATGCCCCTGACCTTTCGTTCTTGCAGGATATTGAACTGAACAAAACCCAATGGAACTCTCTTTTTGAACCTTATCTATTTTTCGAGGCCTACAAAAATTACTTGCAAGTGGACATAATTGCTGCAGATGCAGATGGTTTACTGGCATGGAAGGGATGGGTGGAATCTCAGCTTAGACAGCTAACCCTTAAGGTAAGATCTATAATTGTCACATAAATTAGTTTATCTGTATTTTGGTTTTCATTATCGAAGCATTCATGATAGTTAGGCCTTTTAGGACAAAGACGTACAGAGAGTGTATTTTGTTTCTTATGAATGTATTTATTTTTCTTGTCTCTGTACAGATAGAGCGGGATACAAATGGGATGCTACAGTGCCATACTTACCCTCATGAGTATGTAGACTCATCCAAGCCCTGTTCACATTCTGCTTTCTTCATGGGCTTGCAGAGGAAAGAGGGAGTGAAAGGTAGTGAAGGTCAGCAATTTGACATACGTGGAACAGTTGATGAGTTCAGACAAGAGATAAACATGTATGTTTTCTGGAAACCTGGAATGGAGATTTATGTTTCTCATGTCCGTAGAAAGCAGCTTCCTGCCTTTGTTTTCCCTGATGGATATAAGAGGTCTCGATTGGTGAGGCATGGCAGCCAACAAGCCGAAAATGCTGCAGGGTGCCAGTCTGGGTCCACTGAGAGACACATAAAGAGAAAATTTGATCCAGAGATGGTGGATATCAAACCAAGCAAACCAGAGAAGCAGGCCTCTATTAGTCCACAACGGCTAGAATCAAATACTCTTGAGATTAATGCAAATAGGTTGGCTGGAGCATCTCATATTACCTCCAGTAATGTTATTAGATTAGATTTTCTAGCAATTGCCAATGTAGATAGTTCTGTGGTAAGATCTTCTGGTGTACCATTGGAGAGTGAAAAGATTATGGCAAGCAATGATGTAAAAATGGTTCAAAGCACTGTGCCAGAACCCAACACCTTAAAAGAGCAGGAATCTACTAATTTTTCTGGAGATATAAATGATGTTAAATTAATCAAGCCAGTGGAGGAGGAGTCATGTACAGTATCTTGTTCAGAATCGAGGCAAACACCCAGGATTGGGCAGAGTGGGGGAGGAACTGAGAGTTTGACAGTAGGTGACTCTCTTGGAGTGGAAACTAAATGCACTGGGAGACTGCAGGATTGGACAGAAGGTGCCGTGAATGTTTATCAAGAAATAGTCGAGCCTTGTAGTCTGATGACAGGGACAGAGACTGTTGAATTTGTGTGCGAAACGAAATCCAGCAGTTCGAACCTCAATTGTGAGGTGAGTTTTCCCATTTGAAGACTTTGGATTATCAATTGTAGCAGACGGCAGTCAGAAACAAGAAGTTCTGGAGATAGTGAGTGGAGGATCTTTGCAGGATAATGTGTGTGCACCAGATCCTGATACCCTCTCTAAAAGTAGCTCCATTGACGTGGGTGGGGTACTTCAAAGTGGCAAACTTCGAATTGGCATGTCAGAAGATTTAGAGGTTTTGAGCCCTTAACATCTGATCTTTATCTATTGTTATATAAATTTTTAGTAGAAATAGTACTGATAAGCCCTTTTCATGATTGCATTTTTAGATCAAACTTTATAATAATCTTTTTTCTTGGTTTTCGCCAAATGGCCCCACCTCATTGTTCTTCCTGTAACTGTGCTGTGTAACAGAACCCAGTCTGCCTTTTAACATATGGTTATGAACTTGTTTTTTCGTTTTTAGTTTCTCATTAGATCTTCCCTATTCATTTTCTTTGTTTCTTATTTTTTTATTTTTATTTTTTGTAATTATTTGGTAACTCTGAGCTTTTTGACAATCTCTAATTAGTGCATGTGAACTATATGTGCATTGTTACCAGTTACTGTGCTCAAGAACCTCATTTGTTTTCAGACTCATATATATGGTCCTTCGTATTAATTTATTCTCTCTAGTACTTTCGGAACCTAACTGGTTTTCTAATCCCTTTTGTTTGATATAGCAAAATATTGCAATCAGAAGTGTCGCCAATTCTCAAGATGGAGCTAGGTCAAAATCTATTCAGAAGCAGTAATAAGGCACGTTTGAAACTCAATTTATATGTGAATCATTATATCTTTATACTGGTCTATTTGGTTCTGTATGACATTTTTTAGCAGGCTCGGTGTGAATTCAACAGCTGGAGGTATGGAATGCAATGGTTACATTGTTGGGAAGAGAAGCAGGTACCTGGGTAAGTGCTGCATTAATTGCTGGATTTCATGAATAGTTTTTCAAGAGTGCACGCCATCAATGTCTTGTTAACCTGGAATAAAGGTTGGCCCTTTGATGGACCTCTGTGTTGCCTTGTGGTTTAGGCTTGATTCGCGTCCTAAACATTTTCTTCTGTTGAAGTTGAGTGCCCAGAAAGCAATTAAAGCGTGGGATTTCGTTGAAGTGTTTTTTAGGCCATACCTCATTGTTTTGAGTTCTTTTATTCGTTGGGGTGGCCTTATCGGTGGAAAGTTCCAAATTCTTCAATGAAATCACAGAGGTGTCATTGGACGGGCTGTAGTAGGGCATTCTGCATTCTCCCACTTAAAATGTAGTATTTTGTAAACTACCAATTGCATTGTAATTTCACATTTTTTAATCTGTTTATTCTCTCTTGCTCTCTCAAATATTACTATACATTATTGAGTAAATAGATTTTTTTAACATCAAACTTTAGGGTTATAAACATATCATTGAATTTTGATTTGTTATTTTTATAACATTAAATTTTGCAATTGTTATAAAAATAATATTAGTAATCAATTCGTTAAAAACCTTGTATATCATTGGATTGATGAATATATGAGTTTTCTTGTATTAAAACTGTACGATTACTTGAGAACAAACAAAGATTTAAGTTTGAGAGTATGACTATAAAAATTGTCATCGATGTATTTTTTAGATTGTTTTTGAAAATTTATGAATTTTCAATGCATAATCAACCAGAAGTCACCACGTCGATGCTACGTAAGTAGAGAAACTGACCATTTATTGCTATATAAGCGAGAGGGCCATACAAAGTACGTTGTGTGTACCAAGTAGCAGGTCATACCATGTGTTGACACGACATTCATTTTGAGTTTTGCATCGTATTCAATGGGATGACATTGTTACGTGATTTGTTCACTTTTTCTACTAAGGCACCACGTAATCTATATCGATGAATCGTAGGATGTCACATGGTGTTAACTCAGTGCTCATAGACCACAACTAGTTAACCCTTTCTTGCATCGTACATTGATTGGTCTCATCTTTCTCTTATCATGTCACATTCTTCCTATTTGTTAGTGTTGTTGATTTTTTTTTATCTCAAACCCTTAGTCTGAAGTTGATATGAAGTTTCATATTCTAACTAAATCTAATTTAAGTAATCTAATTATCCCAAAAATCTTAATGAGTTAAAATTAACATATTTTTTTATCATTTTTTAATCATCAACTTGTGATGATATAATATTTTATCCAAATTATATTATAGTTTAATTATATTATTTAATCTAATTTTTATGTTATTAATTGTTTGATCAATAATTGATTTATAGAGGCAATTAAATATATTTGAAAGAATTATTAAATTATTTGTCTTGAATATGTATAGTTTCTAAGTATAAATGTATAATTCTTATGTATGTTATACATAATTGATAAACTTAATGAGTAATATGTAATTTAATTGACATGATAGTGTAATTAAATTAATTACTATTTAGTGTGTAGTTTACTTAAGGGATTAATACATGTTAGGTTAGATTCAATTGATCATGTAATTAATTAGTAATTATATTGAGAGATTTTAGTGATTTATATGTTTAAAATATTGGGAGATTAAATATTCTTAGATATTTTCTTATATATTTTGTTAATTGTAGTTAATTAATTACTGTTATTTATTTTTAATTATTTTAATTTTGTTTTCTTAAAACATAAAAACATAAAAAGAATTAATTTTTACTTTTTAGCTTTAAAATTAATTTCTAATAACATAATCGTCGTTACGGGAATAATATTTTTTTTATCATTATATTACTTCTTATAGTATATATATTTGTTTATTCATTACATACAATTTGTGTCTATCAATGTATTCTATAAAAATCTTAATTTTTGTACTTTTTTAATAAAATATTGACAAAAGTATAGTAGATGTTCTATAACTAGGAGATTCATTAACGTCATTGATAACATTTGGAATCTTATTAGGATGTAAGATTCTTATAAAGACTCAAATAGTTTAGAAGTAAAAATTAAAACTTATGTTATTTTTATAACAATTACAAAGTTAATTGGTAAAAATATATTAGATTATTCTATGTTAATACGATCCCATGAGATGATACGAAACAACTGAATGTAAAATTTGAGTGGCAAATATGGCTCTCAGTCTCTTCTCTAATTAGAACGAAATTGTAGAGAGATTATGACAATTTAAAACTTATTACTGCCCAAGCATATATATGATCGGTGAATCTATGAAAATTTGAGGGTAATTTACTTAAAGAGTTCCTAATTTTGAAGGCCAAATGGTATTTTCAGTTTGTACAAATTCGCACTTGTCAAGTTTAATGATCTCTTGTTCCTTCCATTTAGTCAGTCACCATAAACTAGGCTACCATCGTCTACTTCCACTATCTTCTTGCCGTGCTTGTAACTAGAAATATATTTGGCATCTCCAAGTAGGGGAGAAGCATCAAACTCACTTCCAACCTTTTTAGCTTCTGAAACTTCTCGAGGACCATACCGACGAAGAATCTGCAAAACCTCCCTCATCGAAGGCCGAGTCGAAGGTAATGTGCTTGTGCAGACGAGTCCTAGTTTAAACACGGCAGTCATCTCTTCTAAGTAGCAGGATTTTTTAATCTCCATATCAAGGGCATCCACAATACGTTTCTCTTCACTATAATGCTTCCATGTCCACTCTGCTAGATTCATATTCTCCTCACCACTATTTGCTTCCCTTCCAGTCGTCAGTTCTAGGAGTACAACCCCAAAGCTATAGACATCTACCTTCTCGTTGATCCTTGTTGTATAAGCATACTCTGCAGTTCAAATAACTGAATCAAATTTTTGCAGTAAAAGTCCGAAATTGAGCTAGAATCTGATTGTTTCAAGTATGAGGTTTGAGTTTGAGAAATCAATTAACAATGATTTTATGTTTAAGATCCATTTATTTTTGCTTTTGATATCATATAAAAGCGCTTCTAAACTAAACAAGAATTTTTTACCATAAGTACTTTCAAGATTCAGAAGCGCATTTTGCTTTTGTTGAACAAAGCCCAAGTTATATGCTTTTTCATGAAAGTACTTTTTTAAATTGCTTTCGACTTAAACTACTTTAGCAGAAGCACAACCAAATAGGAAAGTAGGAGCTCTAACCTGGAGCAAAGTAACCAAAAGAGCCAGCAATAGCAGACATAGTATTGGGGTCTCCATGCTTGTTTAATATCTTGGCCAGCCCAAAATCTGCTATACATGCCTTGAATTGACAATCCAACAAGATATTGCTGGACTTAACATCTCTGTGAATGATTGGAGAAGAGCAATCATGGTGCATATAGCATAAACCTTGTGCAGCTCCTATTGCAATCTCCAATCTCCTTGGCCAATCCAAAACAACATGGTGAGCTAGACCCATCCCAGGAGTTTCTTTTCTTCTTTTACTATGAAGCCACTTATCCAAACTCTGGTTTTCCATGTATTCATAAACAAGAAGCTTTGAATTCTCACTTGAAATGCAACACAACAATTTCACAATATTGGAATGCCTAATTGTGCCCAATATATGAACTTCTGCTAAGAACTCTTTGTCCAACTTCTCATTCCATTTACTGCTATTCCAAATCCTTTTTACAGCAACAAACCCATCAAGAGAGTTGGTGTCAATTCTATATACTTTCCCCGACCCTCCACTTCCAACGAGATTGTTTTCGGTCAAATTTGACAACACGTTGTATTTTGCAAAATTCAATCTTTGGAAGGAAGTAAGCTTCCATGTTACCAAGTCTTGCCCTTTTTTTTTTCTCCTTAACTCTCCCACCACATAAAAGGTTAAAGCAACAGTGGCTAGGAAAATAGTAATGGAAAGGACTAAGATAATAACAAGGACTTTTGATGAAAGTTTCTTGGTTTCATGTAGTTTGTGGTAACAAGTTGGAAAGTTTAGATTTGAAGTATCAGCACATAGATTAGAATTATTCAAGAAACTACTTTCATATGCAAGGTTATCAAACTCATCTGGGATTCTTCCAAACAGTCTGTTGGAAGATAAGTTGAGGAAATTAAGCTTCAAATTGCCAAGTTGAGGTGGGATTTCACCTGACAATTGATTTCCTGCTAAGTCCAAATAAAGAAGGTCATATAAAGAGCTAAATGATGTTGGAATATGCCCATCAAGTTCATTTCTTGAGAGGTTTAAAGTGTTTAAGGACTTCCATGAGATAATTTTCGATGGTAATGGACCAGAAAGCCGATTGGCATCAAGAAATAAAGTTGCTAACCTAGAAAGGCTTGTTAATTCAATTGGAATCTGCCCAGAAAACAGATTTTTACTAGCTTTGAAAACAATCAAACTTGACCAGGTTGAGACTCCATTAGGAATTTGCCCAGAAAAGTTATTGTTACTAAGTTCAAGCCTCGACATATTCCAAGCTAACTTATTTGGAAGTTGACCCGAGAAATAGTTGTCACTTAGCATCAAGCTTGATAAATTCAAAGCTGTCCAAAGGCCTAAAGGAACCTCACCAGAGAAGTGATTGTTGTAAAGCTGAACTGTCCGAAGTGTGTCGCAATCTCCAAGCCCTTTTGGTAATTCTCCACTAAGATTGTTGGAGAACGCAATAACTCCAAACAAAGCACCATTAACACATAGATTTTGAGGAAGCTGACCACTTAGTTGATTATTTGACACCTCAAATGCTTCAAGCTTTGAGTGTAGACCAAAATCTAGAGGCAGAGTACCATTCAACTTGTTACTAAAAACTCTGAACTCCTCCAGTGTAGGAATTTGGCCTAAACTCGCTGGAATTGGGCCGGTCAATTGATTTGAAAACAACTTCAAACGTGTCAAATTCTTTAGCTTTCCAAATTCTTCTGGAATTGAACCAATCAAGTTGTTCATAGAAAGATCAATTTCAGTCAATCTGAAAGCTTCAATCTTTCTGGGTATTGCACCGGTCAATCTATTGTGAAAGAGATACAATTTGGTTAAATTCTTCAACAAAAATAACCCACTTGGAATTTCACCCACAAGCATGTTCATTGAGAGATCCAAGTGTTCCAAGCTCCAAAAAGCAGAGAAATTTTCTGGGATTTCACCAATCAAATTCGTATTTGTCATCCAAACATACTTGAGCTTCTTCAAATTACCGAACTCTGGGGGTATTGAAAAAGGTACAAGAAACCCATTATAGGCCATTTCTAGAACTTCAAGATTGGACAAGTTTCCAATCTCTTTAGGAACAGTCCCATTAAACAAATTACCAAATAAAGTCAACGTTTTCAACTCTGGCAACTGGCCAATCGCCGCCGGTATATCGCCAGAGAAATTGTTCCCTCCTAGATATAAAAATTGGAGCTTTGACATTCTATCTATATCTTTTGGTATCTCACCAACAAAAAAGTTTTGTGAAAGATCAACGTATTGAAGCTTAGAACAATTGTATAGAACTTTAGGGAACTCCCCAGGAATGTAATTCCAAGCCAAGTTCAGTACAGTGAGGTTCTTGAGGTCGCAGATTGTTGTCGGAATTGTCGCCGTTATGTTCTTTTCAGGGAGTAATATTCCAGTGACGGAACCATCAGAGCAGAGAATCTCCGGCCAATCACACGGTGATGATGACGGTTTCCATGACTCCATAGACGGTGGATTTCTCCATTGCTCCTTAAGGCCTAAGAGGACTGACTGTTCTGCAGTTGGCAACTGAGAAATTACGATGAAGGGTATGGAAAGAAGGACAAAGATGAAGAGTAGTGAAGGGGTTTTGGGAAATGATATGGGTATTTTGAACATTTCGTGTATTAGAGATAGTTGCTTCTTTTACCGGGGAAGTAGCGGACAATTAACTAACGACCGACTACAAAGTGGGAAAGTACGGAACTATGTAAAATGGAACCGTGGGATTATAGGTGTATTTGAGCTTGTGCAAACAGCATTAAAGTTTCATATAATTACAGAAATGCCACTTAGGCAGTTGGGCAGGCTTGGTGAGGTAGTCAACTCCTAATCCGGAGTTTTGTTCAAACACGAATCTACCGTATCAATTAGATTAAGCGGTAGATTTCCACTAATAATTTATAATATTATTTGTTATTTTAAAAAAATAATATCAATAAAATTGTATAAATGAAATTAAATAATATAAATAAAATAAAAATTAATTCGATAATATCAATAAAATTAATCTAATAATTGAAGATTTACCCATTATTTATATATAACTAAGCCAGTAAATAGGCCAGCACCGGCCAAAACATAGTGATGATTATTATAGCCTGTAGGTAATAATATCCTGTATTTTAATATTAACAATTAGGATAAGTTTCTCTAAGTAAGATTATAATTAATAAAATTTTGTTATATGTCATCATAATATAACATTATTATTGTTTTTTTTAAGAAGATTAATACATTATTAGTTTATTACCGGTTGAAGTTTGGCCGAAATTCTACATCATATGTCACCAAAAATATAGTTTCTTTTGTATATATTATGCAGAATTTTATATGGGATTTGATTGTTTGCCACACGTTTTTGTTCTAAAACAGCATCTATATAGAATACCGTAACAAAAGAACCAAGAAAAAACAAAACTAGCAGCCGGGTGTTTGTTTTGTCTTTTTAAGTCGATTTATATTTTAATTTCATGAATATGCCATACAAGACTTTTCAATCCCTAAAAAATCAGACACTCAAGTACGATTAAAAACAAAAGAATTTATTGAAAATTTACATAAAATTTCACGCTTTTAAAACTTATAATATTTAAATTAAATCTATTTAAATAAAACTAAATAATCATAATTTAACTTAATTTCATCAAATTAGATTATATTTAATATAAAATAATAAAAATAATCTTTTTTAATAATAAAAATATACAAATTAAACATATTTAATTAAAATAAAAATTTATTAGTATGATTTTAATTTATAATTTAAAAATAAAAAATAATTTTCTAGGAACTCTAACTGTTTTCTCTCTTTTTTTTTTCTCTTCAAATCTTCGATATCTTTCAAATCCTTAAAGCAATTGTACTTTTCTTCTACCACAAAGGATCTCATTATACATGAGCCATTCTTTGGTATAATATTTTTTCTCATCTTTTCATTTACTCGAATAAAACACATGTTTATATTTCTTCACCTTTATTTTATTTTAAGGTCATTTTCTTTCATCTAAAAAAAATTATTTTATATTTACTAATGTTTTATATGTATTTTATTAAAATTTTAGATCTTCATCTAAATCTATTGATTTTAAGATCTTAAAAATTAAAATATAATATTATGATTTAATTATTTCTAACAAACATCCAATATTTCAATTAAATAATCAAATATTAGATTGAAGAATCCTAAGAATAAACTATAAAAACTCTCATGTTTTTATCTGTATGTTAATGAGTGTCTTTAGTTTTAGTTTATTAAATTTAATTATTGATATATTTAAATGAATAAATTTTGATTTATATTGTATATTTTATTTTAATTAATTAAATTTTAATTTTTTTTAAAAAAATATCCACCAAATTATCTATGAATCACAAATTGATGATATTTCACTTGCCATACGCACCATTGTAAGTTAAATTACTATTTTTTATACGCGGAACCATTATTCTTTAAAATCAAAGATAGCTTAATTTTGTTTTTACTAACTGTTAATTAACTTAAAAGAAGTGTATTTATATTTTGTTTGAGTAATTAAGAAAAGAATATTGTTATCACTTATCAAATAATAATAATAATAATAATAATAATAATAATAATAATAATAATAATAATAATAATAATAATAATAATAATAATATCGTTCCAAATGTAACTAATAAATCAAATAATTATACAAGGAACAGTCATGATTCACACCGAAGTTATGTAGAAGACGTACTAGTACCTAAAAGGTTGAAAAAAAACAAAAATCTTTAAATTTAAATTTATTTGCGTGAACTTATTTGTATATTAGTTCATACGGTATTGTTTTCATATAATGTATAATACCTGCAAGCTTCAAATATACAATGGTAATCACGTAAAAAAAATTGCAATCTAGCTAATTTAGTATTAATCCTAAGGATTAGCTAATACAAATTAAAACTAATTATTGACAAGCACTAATATTAATTAGAAACAACAAAACATAATATTAAGCTCGAATTTGTTCATGAGTACTGGTAAACTCAAGCCCATTAACTTCAGAAAAATACGGATCAGAGAAATAACAGCATGCAACTGTTTCTTTAATGCCACTATAGATGGGCATGCACTTGGCAGCAAGTGGCAAATAAATGAGTGGACGTTTGACTTAAATTTTGACACTTTGGATTTGTTGAAAATTAGACATTGGAGTGGGTTGTTATTGACTAAATGGGTAGAATGTGGTAGGATATATATCTCTGTCAAAGATGAAAAATCAAAAACATTGAAACAAAAGAAAAAAGGTAGGTGTACACTGCAGAAGTATATTATTGCCAATACATAAGTAAAAATATAGCATTATAATGTTTATATTCGTTGTTCCAATTTATGAAATGCAATAAATATGAGAAATTTACCTACATATTATTTTCAATATTCAATTTATATTTGCAGAACATCTCAAACCTTGTATCAAAATAATGTAATTTTTGTATTAAAAGTTCAAAGAGGTATCAAATATAATGCTACTTGTTATTTTTTAATAAAAGATAAAAAATCTAAAATATTATTTTAATTTATATTTTGTTAGTGTATAAAAAAAAGTTTCTTATATTGATTAAAAAATATATTAATTTAATGTTTATAAATAGTATGAAACTTACTTTTAAGTTAATATTTTAAATGGTTAATGTTACTTATACACCATACAAAGTTTATATGGAATTGAAGCTAAAAATCATGTGTTCATTATATTCAAGATCCAATAACCTCAATTATAATTACAATTATTTGACATGTATGGTGCATAGAATCTAAACTAGTAAGAGAGATAAATGTATAAAAATAATGTTAACAATTCTCCCAATAGCTTAAACTTTTATTAGAATTGATAATAATTTACTATTTACATAGTATAATTTTAATTGATTGATGAGGCAAAATAATAAAAAAAAACTAATGGACCTAAAAAAAATACAAGTGTCTTGCAAAAAGAAAGAAAGACAAGTAATAAATAAAATTAGAATATAATAAAAATACTTTAATAATATAAATCATTGGTTTAAGCGATTTACACTATGAGAGATATTAATATATAAAAATAATATCTTATATTAACTAGTTAAGAAATATATTAGTTTATTAATATTTATAAATAGTATAAAAATTATATTCTTTTTAAGTTAACGTTTTAGGATTTAATTAATCATATTATTTATACACTATTTAAAATTTACATGTTTTGTCATAATTATATATTCTTAACTAAAATTTATTACAGTTATATTTTATTATTATTTAATAATATTTTTTAATTTTTAAAAATTAAAATTAAGTATATGATACAAAATTTTAAAAATAATAAATATGGAGTTAAATATATAATATAAAATAAAAGAACGATTTAGGAATTAATTAAAATATTTTATTTTGTAAAAATAAATTTTTTAAAATAATATTTGTAAGAAAAAAATATAATATAACTTTTATATTAAAATAATACAAAAAATTGAACCAAAATAGAGCAGAAGAATCAACTGTAAAATAACTGTTCAATTAATATAAGATAGAATATATATATATATAAGTGACTTTGTTTAAGAGCTACTATATATAATCAATCACATATTCCTAACTAGTCAAACTTTAAAAGAATTGTTCAAGCACCGCATTCAGGCGGCCGCCCCCTTTTTATTCTAACATGGTTTAATTCGGTTTTAATTTTACGAAAATCACGGTCTAAATTTGATATATTTCATAAAAGATGATGAGCTAATTAAATTTTAACATAAAAATTGTGTTAAATTTACACATATTTGTATTCAAAGAGAAGTTAATTGTGAGTTTTCCTTAATTATATCATCTTAGTTTTAGATTTTTTCATTAATTAATATTGACATAATATGAATTTAATTATTTTGTAATATTTTTAGAGTTTCTATTTTTTGACAAATAAAAGAGCATAAATGATTAAAAGATTTGACAAAAATGCATAAAACAAAAATTTGTTTTATTCATGTATTTGTTAATTATTAATGTAATATATTAAAAATAAGGTGTCACTATTACATTATTTTATATGTTTATACGTAGTATTTTTAATTTAATCTTTTTTTTTTCTATTATTTTTTATTAAAATCATATTATTATAATTTTAATATTTTTTTGAATTTATATGTTACCTGTTTTAAGGCGAGCAATCAATAATTTAAAGATGTTTTTGAAAAATATACAATTATAAAATACCGAGTGCATCGAACCAAAAGTGCAGTCCAATAGAAGCTTCCTTTTGGTAAACGAAAAAGAAAAGGGAAAGAGAAATGAATCTATCCATCTGTCTAGTTCAAACTTTAAATATTGATCAAACAACTTTTTTTTTAATAAACTAAATATTAAGAAAGGAGAATATTTCTAGAAAATGAAGAACACCAAGTGAATTAAATCAAATAAACATTCTTATATAATTCAGCAAAAAAAAAATAAAAAAAATAGTGACACATTATAATATCACCATCTGTCTAGTTCAAACTTTAAAGATGTATATTTGTCATACACCTTTAAACTTGCTTAGTATGCTAATATATATTAAACAGTTAAACAAGATCCCAATGACGGTTTATTATAGCAAAAAGAAAAAGGTTTATGTTTGGGTTGTTACTCTTTAGATTTTAAGGGCTTGTACCTACTGAGGCCCTTATGAAGTCCTTGAAGGGCACCGGATGCTGCAGCTAAAGAGACAATAAGGCAAGTGAAGTTCAAAATTTGAAGCCCAAACCACTTAGTTGTTGCTTTTGGAATCTTGTTTTGAGAAATGTGCATCTCCACAGGAAAATAAACCACAATGGGCCAGTACCCTACGGCTCCAAGCAAGGCCAGAAAGTCGGTGAAGAAGGGCAATGTCATTCCGATTGAAGTTGCTAACACTACAAAACTTGTTCTCCAACTTAGCCTAAATAAGTTGATGTTCATTAATCTTTTGCTGCCTACTTTTATTAGGTGCTCTCTGTTTATGAAGTCTGATTTGGGCCACTTCTTGCTGGCCCATGATTCAACCACTCTGAACACAGGTTGCCCAAGTACCTGTTAAGAATTAATATTAAGTATCATTTTTATATACAAATTAAAGTCTAAGATTAATTGGTACAAAAAATACAACTAGAATTATTTATTTATTGTAAAAATAATACTTAAATTATGTACTTATATTTTATAACTATTTAGTCATATTGTTATTAAAAATTGATCGCGTCATGACAAATATAATTTTTTTTAGTTTTTTAAATTATATTATAAAGAAACTGTTATAACTTAAATAAACTGTAACTGAAAGAATTAAATAAAAATAAAATAAAAAAATAACTAAAAAAATAAAAAAAAATAACTATTTGTTTTTTGTAGAGCCGTTTTTCAAAATAATAAGACTAAATTGTTACAAAAAATAAATACATGATCTAAATATCACTTTTAGAATAAATATAGAATATTTAAAGTCCTCTTTACTAACTTCTATTAAAGGTTGATGACTTTGCGAAAGTAAAATCATTAGTACATTTTCTTGCTTAATATTTATATGTTTTATTTAAAAAAAATACTTTGGAGTTAAAATATTAAAATATGAATTTTTTAGTAAAAATGAATGAAAATATATTTTTTAGGAATATTTTGAATTTTTTTTGAATTTTTTAAATGTAGGACCAATCAGAAGATGACATGTGGATACAAGCATGAGAGATGACAATTTTTCGTCACGTGAAGGCCACACAAGCATAGAGGAGTCAACACGTCTTATCTTGGCAATCTAGATGTATAAATAAATGAGATATATCTCCTTGAAAGACAACAATGTAAAAAGAAATTGAAGCTCTTCATAAGAACAATACCTGAAAACTTATTCCACTACCACAAGGAAGGAAGGCCATTAGAAATAAATGGGTATGCAAGATTAAAAGAGATGAAAATGATTAAGTGAAGTAGTATCTTGGTGGACTGGTGGTGAAAGGATATACTCAGAGGGAAGGTATTGAATTTAACAAGATATTTTCTCCTATTGTTCGACTTACTACAATAAGAATAGTTTTGGTAATGTATGCTTTATATGACTTGCATTTGTAGAAATTAGATGTAAAAACTTCATCTATTCATGTAGAACTTAAATAAAAAATATACATGCTTCAACCAGAAGGATTCTAAGAAAAAGAAAAAGAGAACTTGGTTTCCAAGTTAACCAAATCTCAATATGGTCTAAAGTAGGTGCCAAGATGTTTGTACAAGACATTTGATTCCTTCATTATTAGCCATAGGTATAACAAACTTAGTTCAAACCATTGTACTTACTACAAGATGTTTTAGGACAACAATGATTTCATCATTGTAGTGTTATACGTAAATGACATGTTGGTAGTAGATCCCAATAATGACCGAGTTAAAGAATTAAAGGCATAATTAGTTAGGGAGTTTAACATAAAGGATTTGGGATTAGTAAACAAGATTTTAGGGATGCAAATTCACCGAGATAGAAAATATAAGAAGGTTTGGCTTTCTCAAAAGAACTATATGAAGAAAGTCTTATATTGCTTCAACATGCAAGACTATAAGGAAATTTCTACCTTGCTTCTTATCAACTATAAACTATCCTTACGAATGTGCCTTAGTAACGAAGCAAAGAGGATGTAAATGTCTCAATAACTGTATGCAACAGTAATGGGAAGCCTAATATTTTCCATGATATGTATAAGGCCATATATTGCTCAAGTTTTAGGAGCAATTAGTTGATTTATAATGAATCCTAGTCAATAGCATTGGAACACTTTAAAGAGGATCCTTAGATACATTGAAGGAACATCAAGTGCTAAATTATGTTATGAAGGATCAAATTTTACTGTTAGAAGATATGTTAATTTAGATTTTATAAGAGATCTAAACAAAAGAAAGTCCACTTCATGTTATATATATGTTCACACTTGCAGGTGGAGCTACAAGCTGGGTTTCAAAACTAGAATCAATTGCAACCTTATCTACAATAAAAGCATAAAATATGGCAGCTGTATAAACTTTCACGAAAATAATCTGGATAAGAAGGTTAATGGAGAAGCTTGGGCACAAACAAAAGAAGGTTCTCATGTATTGTGACAATCAAAGCACCTTGCACATTACAAAGAATCCAGAGCATATAGGAGTACAATATCATTTTGTTCGAGAAGTAGTAGAGGAAGGAAATGTGGATACATTGAAAATTCACCCAAAAGAGAACCTAGCAAATGTAATGACAAAACCTATCAACATTAATAAGTTTGTATAGTGTTAATTCTCATACGACCTAGTAGAGACGTAAGCAGTAAGATTTGAGCAAAAGAAGTTGAAAGAGCTAATCGTGAAAAATGACTTCAAGTGAAAGATTGAAAGGAAATGTGAGGTCATATTCACATGACTTTGGTGCTTAATTAGGTATGAACCAAAACTACATATCAAAAAAGTAGTTTCCTACCCATGTTGAAGATGAAGACTTTAACAAGCCATTATTTGAATAGTTGGGCTATAAATTTGCCTATAAATAGGAAGTCATTCTTCAATGACAAAACATCCAAAATTTCTAATAAAAATCCATAAGCTCACAAGAACAAAATCATTCGTCAAGTTTTTAACTATTTAAAAAAAGTTTTTTCCTCGTTTTGAAAGAGAAATTAATCGTATTCTCCTATTATAAGAGAGATATTTTTTGTTATCTCTTTTTATTTAGAGAGAGATTATAAATTTTTTAATATAGTGAATTCCTTCTTGTCTTTACACGTGAAGTATTTCATATTTATTTAATGGATTCGGCTTATATCGATATCCTAACAATATTTACATATTGTACGGATACACTTTACCCTAATTTTCTTTTAAAAGTAGAAAGAGAAAAGCGTTTTGTAGTTGGATTATGATCATATGCTTGGATTAACAATATATATCTTAGATCCGACAAGTAAATAAAAAAAATCAAGCAGAAGATCTCATTCCTTTATAGTTTAAGTGATGATAGTTATCTCAATTAAATCCTAATTAATTTGATACCTAAGTGGTATAAATTTTAGGAGTGTAATTAATAAATTCAATAATGTAAAAACTAATTCTTTTTTCTATGAATACAAAATTTAATCTAAAAAAAAGGAAGAAAATTAGCTTCTACATATCGAAGATATTAATGTGAAAGCTATAATCTATTTAATAACATCTAAGACACTCGAAAATATTTGAAGTTATGGTTTTGAATAATTATGACAAAATATAGATGTATGTACCTGAAATGCTCCAACCAAGTGCACAACAATGAAGAGATTAGCCAAATTAACAAGCCAGGATGCCCCTTGACCAGCAAAACCAGCAAGCAGATTCTCTGGGGTCTGATTACCAAAAGCAGCATATCCCAAACAACTACACATCATGAAGACCATTGTCATGATTGATATTCCTATTGTGTTTGCCTTCTTCATCACTTTGTTTTCTGCTGGTGATGATTTTAATGTGTCCTTCAAAATTCATGCATGTACCATTAATTACCTTTTCCTCTTAATTAACTACCCTAATAAAAAAAAGAACTAAAAATACATTAATTAATGTGTTACTTGGATATCAATTAGAATTTGAGCATAAGAACAAGCAAAAGCAATATCTCCAGTTGCAGTGAGCATTCTCCAAACTTTTTCTGATGCAGATAGGCCTTCCCCAATTTTCACTCCTGTGATAGATGTCATCCCACCTTGTCCTGTTCATGCATAGCAATTAATAAAAAATAATTAATATAATTTATTTATTAATAATCTGTATACATATAAATTTTTTATATCAAACAATATCTGTGTGATTTGAATTTGTATCTTGAAATGAAAAATAATGAATCTTGGATCACTAATCTAAATTAAATTATAATTATAAATAAATGTAAATATATTTATATGTATTAAAATAAAAAATAAGTTATATATACCGTTGACAATCCTTACAACAGAAAGTCCCATTCCCATCAAGGTATAACCAAAAGACATAGCGGCAGCAATAGCAGAGAGCCAAAACAACTTGTGGAAGTTTGGGATTTGTGACAAAAAGATCTCAACAATCCCAAAACCAACCATGTGTGGATCAATTGAGAACTTGCATGTAGCATTTGTACCATATCTTTTGTAGCAAAGTGATTTTTGGATGGCCCTAATAATAGAATAATTTTTTAATTAATTGTAATATCATATCATGTAACAATTAAAACGGTGGCGTCTCTAATTAAGTTAAGTAGTAACAGAACATCGATTGATTAATAATAACAATAATGGGTAACTCACAACAAGCTTTTGGCAGTAGTAATAGTATAGCCAATAAGATATGCTGAAAGACTGCAATATTGTATCCATCCACATAACAGGTACATTGTTCCACCTAATCAAAGGATCATTAATTAAATGCAGCAGTGATTTAATATGCAAGTGGAAAATATATCTCAACAATGACGAAGGAAGGGTTTGATTTGTAAAGATAACGAATTTGTACAATCCTATTTTTTTACAAAATAAATTTTTGTGATTTTTTTTTTATAAAGGTAACAATCTTGTAATGATTCACTTAATAGAAAACTAAAATATATTTTTGTTAAATATAATAGAGTTAGATTACTATTTTTCTTATAAATAAAATATATAATGATCGAATGTTACAATTAATTCTACCAACTTCAAACTCTTAACAAGTTCTATCACATAATTAGTTATCACAAACAATTAATTAATGATAAATAGAAAGATACCTAAGTTGGCTTTGACAGCTTCCATGTAAGAGTAGTTTCTTTTGCCAGTGCCAGGGTGAGGGAATCTGTAGCAATCAGCTAAGAGATTGGCGCTAAAAAGAGAAATGGTAGAGAAAATGAAGACAAGGCTAATGCCAGCCGCCCAACCCAGCTGCGACATTGCCCATGCCAGTGAAAGAACTCCTGCCCCTATACACGCAGTTATTATATGCGCCAGAGCCGTCCACACAGTTCCTATTTATATTGCATGCATGTAATTAAATACCTTGTCATATTATTAACTACATAAGATAAAGATCAATGGCATGTAATATAATTAAACATGTAGAATTTTCAACTCTTACTCTAATTTTTAAAAAATCTTCAACTCTGGCCTTGAGTCGTGAGACTCTTGACCAGCTGAAAGCATCAACCAGAGTATAAGAACTTTGTTATATAAGAATGACAGAGGCAAACTTTTAGAATTATGTTCTTTCCCAAGCAAAAGAAGTAAGAACTTTTAGTCTTTTAATTTAATTAGGGTGTACAAGTTCAACTCTATATACTAGATCTACTACACCACCGTTCCAAAAAAATAAAATAAAAAATCTTACAATAATTAAAATATATATATATTCTTTTTGCTAAGGAGAAAAACTTATTTAATACATTTACAACAATAACAATAAAACAGCGGTGATCCAACAAAAATAAATAAATAAATAAGAATAGTAATAATAAATTAAATCATGATCGATCCAACCAAAATGACTGCTTTAATTTGATTGCGATAATTATTTTTCCAATGAATAAAAGAAAAAAAATTAAATTTAATAAAGCGAAAAGGAGCATAAATTTAGATTTACTTTTCTTGTATAAATATATGCATAAATTTATTTAAATATCAGGAAGTCCCAAAAAGTGCAAAAATAATACCAGCTTCACTTGTTAAATGGGTATAAATGGGTTTTCACCATTGATTACTTTCTTTCATTGTTTTTTAAATTAAACACATTCAAAGGATGCAATTAAATTTTAGTTAATTATAATATTTTTTTATATAAAATTTTATTTTTAATTCTATTAAAAAACGTATATTTTTATTTTTATTATAACGTAAATAAATAAATATTTTTAATGTTGTAAAAAAATAAATGTTATGTTTTGTTACTTAAATGTATTAAAAATAAAATTAATTAAATAATTAGATTATTTATATAAAGGAGAGTTTATTTTTTTTTAAAAATGCAATTAAATTGTTTTTTTATTATTTGTAATTAACTTGGTTGTAGAAATGCCTGATTGTCTTAGCAATTTGGCAGAAATGGTCAGACAGATCATATTCATATGAAGAGTGTGTGATTGTGACGAAAAGGAACTAAAGAAAAGGAGATAATTACCACTTCTTTTTTGTCTGCCATCATCGTCGAGCTCTCCATGTCCCGAAATATTTCTGGAAATAGGATCAAAAGCAGATTGATCAGCCTCTTGCTCAATACTCATCGACATTTTTTCTATTTTCCTTTTCTAGCTACCTACTTTATCAACTTCACTAAAGAATCACTGAACATAATTAGATGCCTATCATTTTGTGATTGGGTCATGAGTCATGTCTTTATGCTCACTTGTCTTTTGTCATTATGACATTTTTATCATGCAATATATAATCATTAAAAAATTAAAATTGTGATATTTTTATCACATAATTATCCATAATAAAGATTAAAATTGTTTGATTAAAATATTCATTTTTTTTATAAAAAATAAAAAATTTAATCATATAATTATAAAATTATGTGATTAAAATGTTACAATTTAAAATTTTAAGTGATTTATATATTACTAGATACCATAATCATAAACTTTTTATTTTGTTGGATGACATATTCTTGAAGTCACTTACTTTATATTATTATGACACTTAAGTGAGACATATAGATCACTAGAAAGTTTAAATTTAAACACTTTAATCACATAATTTTATAACTAAAATATTTATTTTTTATAATAAATAATATATATTTTAGTCACATAACTATATAAAAAATAGACAATTTAATCACATAAATATGAAGTTATTTGACTAAATATCTTAATTTAAAATTATATATATATATATATATATATATATATGTTTGGAAAGATTCTAATATTATATGTTTTATAGATAAAAATGTGAAATGTAAATAATGATCAGATTATTTATTCATCTCACCAAAGAGACATATATAGCACCTAAAAGATATATGAGATTACATTCGCAGACTCTCTATTTAAAATTATCAAAGTATATATACATAGTTTTACACAAAATTAAGTTGTTATCTTTAAGTCGCATAATACACCCCTCATTAAGACGATTAGCTATTTGAAAGAGTTATCGAAACTACTTTAGTTCTTATGTATCCAAGTTACTTAAGTTGATAATTGTGTACCAATTATATACAAAATAACAAATAATATATATATGTATATATAAAAGAATAATACTATATATTTCAACTTCATATATCTCAAATAATGTATAAATATTACATTAATTGTAATAATTAGTACTACGAGGAAAGATTTATAGCATCACTTATTTACCGTGTAAATAATATTTATCCATTTAGATTGTATCATACCATAAATCGTTACAAAAATTATTTTTCATAAAATAAATGTATCTAATTTATAATATATTTCTAAATGATTAACTAATTATTTTATAGATTTATATTCATAACTTTAAATTTAATGAATACTTTCTTACTTTAGTTAGAATAAATAATAATTTGTAATTTCTTTTAGAAACAATTTTTTTATACAACATTTAATCTAATTTAATCAACTTATACAAAATTTTAAGTTTATTGATGAATTTTATCCAAATTTCTAATATTAATTGAAATTCATAGCCATATTCATAATTTTATAGGTTTTTTAACTAAATTTATTATAATTAACAGTTTTACATAAACTTTTTAAAATAAAATGACTTTTATTTTACTAAAACAATTGACATCTTGCAAAATATAAAAAATTATAATAATCATAATTATTATAGGTATATTATTTGAAATTTATTTATAATTAGTATAACTATACGTTACATGCCTCATCATCATTAACTTCATTGTTTAAACTTAATAATATAAATGGAATATTTCGCTCCCCAACCCCCCAGCTTACTCGAGCACCTACTAAATGATGAAATTTAGTATTACATTATTCGATTAAATTCAACTATATTTAGTAATTTATTCTCGATTATTCTATCTAATATGGTATATACTGATATATTTTATTTAAATATTATAAAATTTATGATACATTTTAAATGATATAACAAAATTTGATGGGATGATATAATTAAGATTATAAAACAATATCAAATAAATTACATTTGTAATATATATTTTTTAAAATAAAAATTATAAAAAAAAGTTTTATTTAAGATTATTATTTTATATTAAAGTTTGCAAAATGATTAGATAATTTTGATGAATTTCATATTTTAATAGTATCGTAATTTTATTCTAAATATTATTTTTATTATTTTTTTAAGGTTACATACATTTAATAAATTAATATAATTTTTTATTTTATTAAAAAATATTTACACATGTGCATTTAATGAGCATTTTTTACTATTTATATCACTAGATATTAACAATTTATTTTTTATTACTTTTGAGTCATTAAATACATGTTTTAATTTTTTTAACTGAATTTACATTTTAATCAAGCTCTTTTCTTTCTCTACTACCTACCTAGGAACTTAATAACTTCATCTATACTTTTTTTCTTATCGATAAATTTAGATTGATATTTTTTCCCATTGTGTTGGTATTTCTAATAATTCTATTAATGATAAAAGTTGATATCATTTAAATTCCAAACAAAGTACAATTAATAGTTGTATATATGATATTAATATTTTTTATGATTGTTAATTGTTTGATATATATAATTATTTATCGAATTGTGTATATAAATTATTTTTATATTGATTTAATATTTTTTCATACAAATGGTATATTAAATATTATTTTCTATTTTTATGTATACAAAATTTAAAAATTACATGTTATATTTATTAAAATAAAATTACATAAAATTTAAATGAATATCACTAAACAATGTACAATTATCAGTAAATTCATTTAGTTATTAAGTAAAAGAGTAAGAAAATAGGTTGAAGAATGTATATAACGAATTAAAAAGAATTAAAAATATATATTTAAATATTAAAGAAAAATAGAAAAATAAGTTGTTAAGATTAAAGAAAAGTTACAAATAATGCCTCTCATTAAACCTATACGTGCTACACGTACGTGGAATTTTTCTAGTAAAATAAAAATTTGCATTAATTAATAAATTTTATTAAATATAAATGTTAAAAATAAAAATAAAACTATATCTAAAATAAATTATAATATCACAAAAATATCTCTCTCTCTCTCTCGAATGGATAGACGTAGGCAGAACGGAAGGGAAAAAAGTCCGCTGCTTCCTTAGCGCAAGTGGCATGCGCTAAATGACTTTACCATTACAAACCAAATTTTCTCGAAAAACTGTAAAAGTTTTTACTATTATTTTATTCTTATTATATACTTGTTTTAAAATAAATTAAATATTTTATTAATTTATTATAAAATTTATCTGATTTAATAATAATTTTTATTATAATAAAAAATAAAAAATATATTGAATATGCAATTGGACGTATAAAACTATTCAATTTGTTTAAGACACGTGTTGCGAAGTTGAAAAGAGGTGTAATGGTTGATACTTCTACGTGTATATAGTAGAAATATATCTATATCTTTGTATTTATTTTTTATTAATTATTATAAATAAATTTGTTATTGAATTATATGAAACTTAAAATAATTAATGAAAATTTAATTTATTTTTAAATAAAGATAAAATAAAAGAATAATAAATATTTAGAATTTTATATAATGGTTTTCATAAACTGTGTATAATAGATAGATGAAGAAATCAACGTGCATTTATTTACTCAAAAGTCAAAACACTTAAATTACATGTAATTTTATTTGCACCAAGCCACCAACTACTCTGATACAAAGAATAAATCAAATGGTCCTACATTAATTAATAAAACCATTTTTTTTCTTTTTTAATTAATAGATATATAAAGTGTTCTCAATGGCGAGTAATTTTATTTATATTTATTGGAGTACAAGCTTTATCATATATTTTGATTTTATATTAATTTTTAATCATAAATCTTGCCATTAAGTTAGATGGATCTCATAGGTATCTATGGAACATAATTTATTTGTGAATAAAAATATAACGGGGATAAAATTTTAATAAAGATATTTAGTGTCTTTTTGTCCCTTAATTGTAAGATATTAATCTTTTAAAAAATCGTTATTTTTATAACATAAAATACTAATATAAAAAGAATTAAATATTTTACTGTATTTTAGATCAAATTAATAATAAGATAACGTCACATTTTCATCGTTTTATTTTTATAAATTAAATACATTAGTCATATTTTTTAAAATTAACGTATTTTAGTTATCTTATTGTTACAAATTTAAATATTTTAATCATTTTTTTATTAAATTTGATTTTTTTGATCATTTATTTGGTAAAAAAAATTTAGACTGAATTAGTAGATATATAAAAAAAATTATCTTAAAAGTGAAAAATAAAATGATAACAAAATGCAGTGATTAATATATCTAATTTGTAAAAACAAAATGATACAAATATACTTTTGTCAATAATAAAATCCAATATTAGACTTGTAAATTCCTGTTTTATCTTATAAGAAGGTACTTTTCAAGTTCATCGCTTTTACAATGCATGCTATGCAATGCTTTGTACTACCTATGGGTCTGTGTACTGATATTGAACTGACATTGCAAAGGTCCTTGTGAGGAGTTGCCAAGAGATAGGCACCACATTCACTAAAAAGCTTGGCACAAGTTATGTGAAGTTATGGATTTTACAGTACTGAGGTTCAAAGATGGCATTCAATCTTGCTATGGTAGCTAAACAATGTTGGAGAATCTTAAAGTCCCCAAACTCTTTACTGAATAAAAAAAATGTTACTAGCAGCTGGGCTCGTTTCTCTCTGCTTGTTTGGGGTCCTCACATTCCTTACGTGGCGGGGTTTTTTATAGGCCATACGAGTCTTAATTATTGGCCTTTATTGGGAAGTTCATATATCGGGGTCATCAAATAAGTATATGGGTTCATCCTTGGCTTCCAACTCCTCCTTGTTTTAAGCTTAAAACTCCTAAGGTGGATAGTGTGAGAGGGTAAGTGAGCTTATAGATCCTAAGAAGGAAAATTAGAATGGGTAATGTGTTCGTCGTTTTTTATGTAATTAAGATGTTGCGACCATTTTAATAGTTCCAATTGCTCATTTTCGATTTGCAAATTCCCTATTTTCTTATTATAACTCATGGTGTTTTTTTAGTGCATTATGCATATCCATGCAGTTGCTCGTGAAGTTCTTGATATATAGATTAATTTTTTTAACGATCACTTGACACTAAGAGATAAATTTAAGTTAAAATTTATGTAAAACTCTTTTTTATAATTCATCATTTTTTATAACGTTGTTTATACGAAGATATAATAATTTTATTTTTATTATCTAAACGACGAATATCATTGATTATATTATTTTTTGTTAGTTTAATTCTTTCGTATAGTAAATTTCTCATTTATAACGTTGAGTTAACTTTATTTTAAATACTATGTCTATGGTTTGTATTTTTTTTTTATGGAATGGATCTTTTATGGAATTTTATTGCTCTTTCTTAAGCATGCAAAAGGGTAGATGACAACTAAATTTTTACAAATGTTATATTTGTGATGTCTGAAAAGTTAGAAATGATTTGGTGTTTAAACAATTTCTATTTTATCCAAGCAAAGTATCTAAATTTAGTATCATTAGATGTGAACTCATTTGACGTTGCTTTTGACTAATATAATTAACTTCTTGTTTTCTTTTATATTAGTCACTAGTTTTTGAACATTAAATTTATATTTTTATTATTATCTTCAATAATACTAGTACTTATTGTTTGAAAAATAAATAAATAATGTATTAGGTTTTTAAAATTAAAAATATTATTACGAAATTAGTCTGCCCATCTTTTAATAATTAAAGTGTTGCTTTTTACCATAACATATCGATTCAATCATCAATGCACTTTTAATCACATTACTTGTATCAATCCCACGTCCACTTAAAAATATTATTATTATATTAGTTGGGACGCTACCGATATTTTACTTTTAAATCTATTTTATTTATATTATTTTATATCATTAATTAAAATGACTAAAATTTATTCATAGTATTTTAAATTATTAATTATATAATATAATTTTCTTTCACTAAATTATAATAGAATTTATTCATATTATTCTAAGTTTTTACTAATATTATTTTAAATTATTAATTATTAATTTATTCATGATAAGATCACTATATGACGATACCTGTATACTCTGTAAATGTAATTAAAATGATTTGTATGCATTAAATAATAAGAATAATTTAATATTTTTTATTTTCTTTCATTTTTTATATTTTTCTCATTCTTTTCTCTTTTTATCACCGCATTTATTTACATAAAAATAGAAAAAAAAAATTCAAAAATATCTCTAAGATTTTCAATATCTTCATAAATACACATATAATTTACAAAAAAAAAAAACTATAATATTCTTAAAGTTTGAAATATCTTTAAAAATGCTCTTAATATTTAACGAAAATTAGAAAAACTGTGAAAAATCAATAAAAATATTGCATAATGTCATTTCTACCCTTGCTCATGTAGTTTTTTTAATGTTATCGTTGCAAATATTTATCAAAAATACTCCTGTTATAATAATTAGTTTATCTTCATAAAAAATACTCTTGCTTCTTAATAATATGATATAAATATTTTTTTTAAATATCCCTACTCAAAAAGTTATAAATATTCATCAAAAGTATCCATAATTTTAAATCTAAAGTACATTATTTAATACATAATACACATTCACATACCATATTAAACTACTCAATAACAATTGACATTCACATCCACATATTACATATCCACATTCACATTTTATACTAACCTACTCAATAACAATTCACATCCACAATCCTATTACAATCTAAATTCTTACCATATTTAAGGGAAAAGAACACCATAAGTGAGTTTAAATACACAAAACATTACAAAATTCATGTTATGTCCTCCAAAATCTTGTGTATATATGAATTTTGAGTTACAAAAGATTTCCTTCCAAATCATATTCATTGTCTCATTTACTTATATATTTTAAATTGAAAATTATAGAAAAAATAACATAACATACATGTTCATCAATAACGAAGCAATCAAATCAAAGTCTCATTTCAGAAGACCCATTTTGATTTGTTCCTTCTCTCATCTTTTGTTTCTTGTTGATTGCAACACTACTATCTATCACCTCATTTATGTACAATAAGTTTTTATTGTATAAAAAATAATGCATAATAAATATGGTATACAATACATTACCTAAGTTTGATTGGTTCTTTTGTTTTACTTTTTCTTAACCACTTTCTTTGAAGTTGTTTCCTAAATATAATTTAAAGTTAAATATAATCAACCAAATATATTTAATAAATAAATAGTTACAATTTTACCTTAGTTTCATTAGTCGGATTCTTTAACTTCTCCTTACATGTCATCTGATTATGACCAAATTGATTGCAATACACACTTTTAATCCTTGTGACCTCTTATGTTTTTCTGGTTTTGTAGCTTCTCTATGTCTCTTAGTTGGTGGTCTACCTTTCTTTAGTTTATAAATTGGTAGAAGTATTTGTTGCTCACCAAGCATCATAACCCATTCTTTTCCAGATGGAACAGGGTGAATCAAAGAGAAATATGTCTTCAAATATGAAATCTTTGTAAAATATAGATGTACATAGTCCTCAATCTTATAGCTTATATTCATAATAAAAGCAACACCATGCTTATATGATAAACCACTTAATTTCCACCCAAAACAACTACATGTCTGCTTATTTAAATTAACCAACATGTTGCAACCATCCAATACTTCAAGTATTCCATCTCCATCATATAATACATTTAAAACTCTTCCTTCATCTTGTCTTTGAAGAATGCATTTCATTACATTTAGTGAAAAATGAGTAGTCCACTTCAAAGACTTTTCATTCCTCTACTATTAGCCGCATCAATTTTCTTTTGACCTATTCAAATAACTCCACAATAGGTCTGAACCTTACTTTTTTTAACCAATTGTTAAAACTTTCAGTCATGTTATTGATCACATGCTCAACCTTTACATCATCATCAAAAGCATGTATACTCCAATGTGAAGCTTGAATGTTACTTAAATATTCATGTGCTTTAGGCTATTCATTCTTAATTTCATTCATCAACTCATTAAATTCAGTTGTTCTAGTTGTTTTAGATGTCTCCCAGAACAATGATCTCAGTTTTATGCTTGGATGCTTACATTTCAAGTTGGCATAAATTTTCCTACTACAAAATATCAAATGTGAAGTTGAGAAAAACTTATTGATTGTTGCAACGAGACCTTTTTTCTATCAAACATGAAACACATCCTTCTATTTTCAAACTCCCCAATATATTGGTCCAATAAATCCATAAACCATATCCAAGTTTCATCATTTTTGGATTCAGCCCAAGCAAGGGAAATTGGAAACAAACCTCCATTAGCATCCAATCTAACAGTAACCATCAAGACACATTATATGGATCCTTTAAAAAACATCAATCCATACCAAAGAAAGCCCTACATCCACTTAAATACCTTGTTTTAGAGCCAATAAGCTAATGAAACATCTCCTAAAACAAGGGATGTGATCTGGTATTGGAATATAAGTATCAACAACTGCCATTAATCTTAGGTTACTTCTTAAAATTGTACAACAATATTGCCTTATTTTTGTAAAACTACCAATATGGTCAGGTATAGATATACCATATCTTCTTTTACACTCAGCAGACAATACAATGATACTTACATTAGGGTTTCCTATGACTAAGTCCTTCAATTGAGAAGCTAACCAATAGGATGATGTAGATATATGTTTTTCAACTTTTTGACAATAATGTCTCCCTTTATTGTTTGCTCGCTCAAGTGTCTTTACCATAAACATTTTCTTATCAGTTCTAACAAAAGCATGTATCCTCTAACCACAATCAAGTGCTTTACACTTTGTAGTTACTTGGATTTTGTCAACTTTAGCATTCTCACACTGAAACCCAACTCGAACAATATACTCTTGTAAGATAGTTTTAAATTCTTTAGCAGCTTTAAAGTAATCTTCTACTTTGAAGTCAATGATATCATCACTTCTTCTTATAAATTCCCTACCTTCATATTGTCTGCTTAATTTTCTAGAACTTTTTCCTTGATAATATTCTGAGTCACTATCACTCATATGATAGGCATTTTCATCCCCTATGTCCTAAAGACTATCATCAGTATCATAAATTTCATCATCATTTCCTTCATTATTGTCACTCTCATTATCTTATTCATCATTTACAATATCATCATGCCAATAAGGATCCTCTTAATCATTGCTCCAAAAAAATTTCTCATCTCCATCATAATGTTTATCTTCAATTTCAACAGATGTTCTTGCTTTATATTTTTTCAACCTTTCGCAATTCCTTGAAGGTTGTTCATTTTGGCTATGAATTGGATTCGTGTATATCATCATGAGACTGTTTATTAGTAGTTAGGAATGACTCAAATGAATCAAGGTTAAGGTCATTGATGTCAAAGTGAGAACTTTGGTTATCATTTGGGCTTAGAGCACGACTCATTCAAAGCATTAAAAGTAGGACAGTAATTATCAAAAGCTGGTTCATTTTGTGCTTGGTTTGGTAAAATAGTTGGTTGTTCCTTGAAAGACTGATAATCTAACACGAGGGGTGAGAAAACCACTTCCAAAGGATTGAATTCTACAAAAAGTCTAGCCTTTTCTTTTTATTATCCCTGTAATTCGTTATTCGTTTTTAATACACTTCATTCCTCACTACCAACTTTCTTTGCTTCAATCCTAAAGTCATTTTTTTTAAGTGTCAACCCCTCTTTTATAATATCCCTCTTAGCATTATAGAAGTAACAAATGAGACTATATTCATCAGTAGATATATGACTAGCCCATCTAACTTCATTAAATAGATGAACATACATACTGGCTCATTCACTCATGTTTATCGCTCTATTTAACAATCAAAAGTATTTTAAAAAAATGTATTACTCATGAACATTAACACACAATATCAAACATATGATCACGAACTTAATACAAAACAAAGCACAAAATATTATACTCATACAAAACACAAAATGAAATATAGAAATGGAAGGACATCTTTGAAAAATTCCAAATAAAGGACTCACATTCCATATATCCCTACTCAAAGCATAAAATTTTACTATATTTTTTAGTACATGCACAAACAGAATACATGTAGAGTAAATACACAATCAATACAAGCAGAATACTGTGAAACAATAGGTTTGTAAAAAATACATAATAAATACATAATACATACAGATATTATGAAACAATATAGGTTTGTAAAAACCAGATTAAAAACCAAACGAACCAAATACAAATAAAATCCAAAATATATATGAAATAATAAGAAATAAGTCAACTATTACCTGTTATTCTGGAATGATGGGTTCAGATGGAGCTATGGGTCGCATTAAGGTAGTAGATGAAACATTGTATTATCGCATGAGAATAGGTAGCGTTAGGGTAGTAGGTGAAACAATGGGTTCGCGTCCGATAAGGGTAAGAGTAAGGGTTGTTCGCAGGATAGCCATGAGGGTGAAGGATTTGGTGATTGGAAGGATAGCTGTGAGGGTGAGGGAATGGGTGATTGGAACAAGGCGTCGAATGAGGCTAGAAGAGTGGCAGTCACTATAAGAACTCGTCTGATGAGGTTGGGAGATGAGAAAAACAGGTTACGTGATGAAGAAGAGTGGTAATTGTGTGTTTTTTTTTTTGAAAAATGATATTACGCGGGAGTGATAAATATAGAAAAAATTATTATTTTTCCCCTGAACTTAGACAGTGATATAATGTTAATAACGTTGGAGGACATTTTTATACTAAATAAATTTCAAGCGTAATTTTGAAGAAAAACTAAATCTTAAAAATATTTTGATATTATTCTCATAAAAATTTCTCTTATTTTCTACTAAATCTTAAATCCTTATATTAAATTTTAAACATTAAATTTTAAATTTTAAATCTTATATAAACCCTAAAAAAAGAATGAAAAAGAGAAGGATAAAAAAATAAAAATAAATAATTTTAAAATATTAAAATACTTTTTAACTTTTTATGCACATTTTTTTACCAAATAAATGTCTTTTAAATATTTTGAGTATTTTTAATTACCACTCAAAAACTTAAATAACAATAAATACTAAAAAATTAATATAAATGCTAATTTATTACTATCCTGACGTTATTCTACCCATCTTCTAATAATTAAAAAGGTAAACAATTTTATTGGTTCTAAATTTTATTTTAAAATATATTTTGGTTTTTAATTTTTTTCATATGTTTTTAATCACCACTCTTTTTAAATTTAAGAATTTAATTAAATCTAATAGTTTTTGTTAAAAAAAATTAGGACTAAATTTTATTTTCATGAAAAAGTTATAGAACAAATTATATTGAATTAAACCAAAATTATTAAATTTTAAAAAATTGTACACTAAAATATATGAAAAAAAATTATGAACCAAAATATATTTAAAAAAAATTTCAGAGAATAACATAATTATTAACCCTAATTAAAATGTTGCTCTTTACAATATCATCAATGCACTTTAATTATGAAAAATTACACTATTATTTCATTCAATATTTATCGTTATTTAAAAATAAATTAAATATTTTATTAATTATTATAGATACTATCTAATTTAACAACAAATTTTATTTATAAAAATCAATAAAAAATAGACACATCAATAAAAATATAACACTTGTATATATAGAAATATTCTTTAATTATTGTGATTGGATTAGTCTCACTTACACCTAAATAATTACACTATTCACATATTTTAACTAAATTTTAATTTGTAACTTGATTGTTTGATAATAAAATTCACTTCCTTTTTTATTTAAAATCATATTTTTAAATTATAATAAAAATATTATTTTCTTAAAAAAAAAACCCTCTAACACCAATGGAATTTCAAATATATCTCCCAATTCTCTTATGCCCTGACAAAACAAGGTTCACTATTTTTTTAAAAAGCATGGCTTAATTTTTTATAGATATGGTTTTATTTTTTTAATACTTTTAGATATGTTATATTTTTCTTATAATTTAAAAAAAATATTTAACGCATACTTAAAAATATGTTTTTTTATAATTAAATATATATATGTGAAATTAGCACATAACAGTGATATATAAAAATCAAAAAGTTTTATTTTAAAATTTTTGAGAGGTGAAAAATGGTTGGACAGCACATGCCACGTATTAGTGGTGGATTTAATATTTTTATTTAAGAGTAATACCGTATAAACGATAAAAATACTTATATTTTAATTAAAAAATATACAATATGTATATCATTTAAATATATTCAGTAGGTTTTTAAATAATAAAAATTTAAAATTTAAAATTTAAAATATAAGAAGATACAATCTATAATTATATAATATTACATGTAGTTTTTTAATTAAAAGTTGTGAAGAAACATGTATCCCACCAAAACCTCCTCTAAATCCATCCCTGCCCGATACAGTTGAGTGCTCAAAGCCCCACCCGTCCTGTCCATGAAGCAACTTTCCTTTCTCCTTGGAATTAGAGATGTTTAATAGTTTATGGTTTGGTATAGTGATAAGCGAGATTCAGTATTATTTGAATTAATTTTTTATTGCTTTTATATATGCTCGAAGCTTTAAATGCTCTAGTACATTTTCTTTGTATTTGAGCTAAATTCCGGTGTGAATTTCAAGCTTTGTATACGTTAAATGCAAAAGAGGCTTTATCAGTTCATCTCGGATCTCTAAAACTTTGAAGTGGCATTGAGAATTACGTATATTAGGCTTAATAATGCTCAAATATTGATTATTAAGCTTAATAATTAAAGTGATAATATTACAATAATAATTTTTTTATTACCTCAATCAAAATTTATAAAATGTTAATTTTATCATTAATATTAATTATATATTAATGAAATTATTATTAAATAAATTATCGTTAATATAATATTTTTGTATTAATAATAATTTATATTGTATAAATATTATTATTTATTAATTATTAAGCTTAATAGAGCTCATATATTAAGCTTCTGAGCTTGGACGCCGTCCTCTGGCCACATAAAATAACCGATATGCAATGTGTCCACTGTATTGAAGTTTTACATATATTTATTTACTGTGATCTATTTTGGATTAAATTAAAATAGATCACTTTTATATCAAATTGAATTACAATCCACCTATTATATAAATGTATCAGATCAAGTTATAGGTGGGATTAGTAAAGATCTATCTATGAATTCGACTAGTTTCGATGAATCTAATTCTAAATCTTTTTTTTTTAAATATGATTTTAAAACTAACGTAATCATATATTCTTAGCATATTTATCTGATTTTTATAATTATTTATTTAAAAAAATGATATTATGAATAATCATTCTTAAAATTTCTCTTATATTTTTATAAAATTAAATTTCTCTCTTATTATTTTTATAACCTTAAAATTTTTAAATCAAAATTTAAATATCATCATATTTGTAACTATTTATTTATTCCTATATTTATTATAAACAATGTTATTCTTTTTCAATATTTAGTAATTAATTTAAATTTTATTTTATTATTTGTAAATGAAAATAAATCTCATCATTTTATCTAATGAAAATGTAAATTAAGTTCAATTTAAAATTTTAGATATGATAAAGTTAATAATGTAAAAAACATTATTGTAAGGACTATGAGTGTTGGCTATTTTCGTAGACAAAATATTTACTTGTAAATTTATTTTTAGGTCTGTTATCAAGTTTATCAAGAACAGTCGAACAAATGTTCAAGTTCCAAATATCCGTACTTCATGTATATCTTTTATAATTACGATACATAGAATTTCATTTATACATTTAATAGTACATGTTCATAAATATAAAATTATTTTTGGTGCTTAAATATTTTTTATGTGTCTTAATATTTTTTAAGATGTGATTTAAAAAATATAAATATTCTTTTTATTAAGGCTTTAGAAACCGCTCACGCTAATATTGGAAACTGTGAAAACAGAGAAGGGCCTCGTAAGTAAAGTACATTGGGGCAGTATCCTAAGGAGGGTAGCATAAGACCGAGTTTGTACTTGAACATTTGATTTTCATAGTGGAAAGTTAGGTGATCCGGTGGACCGGTGGTTTTTCTCTTAAGTTATTGTTGTGGCCTAGGTTGTTTCCACCTAAAAATATCGTGTTATAATTTTTGCACTTTACTCTTACACATGATTGCATGTTTGGCTACTTTGTTTAGGTTAATAAATTATAAATTGATAAAAATTAAAAATAACTTATTCACCCCCTAGGTTAATCAGGTCCATATTTTATAAACTTTCAATTATTATAAAAGTATTAAAAATAAAAATTTATATAATTATAACATTAATCAAAAAATTAAATAAAAATTTAAGTATATACGTTATTAATAAATAAGAAAGTATCTTAAAAAAAATAAAAAGGTAAGAAAGTGTGTTTTCTTATAATATATAATGTTGTCTTATTGTTTTTTAATTTATTAATCTAAAATATATAGTGCATCACATGATCTGACCAATTTTGTTAAAAATTCAAGTCTAACTTAAACCAATAAGATCTCATTGAGTTAAAGATTACCTAGACCTATAAGAAGCATTATTATCTTGCTCCTAGCTGATGTGGGACAAAGATAATTAACAGTTCTCCTACACACGGCGGACAAAAGTGGACATAAACACCACGGTGAAACTGTGGTAGAGCCTAAGGTCCAAGCACATAGAGACCAAGAGTAAAACTCTGATATCATATTAAAAATATTTAATGATTGTATTGTATTCCGTATCTTAGGGAATATACATGATGCCTTTATATATGAGGTATAAGTAAACTAGATGTGTCTAAAGCCTATAACATGTATATCTATTAACAGATATGATATACATTACATTAATAAATATATATTAACAACCCCCCCCTCAAACTCAAGATGGATGTAAGACCAACTTGAGATTATCAACTAAATTACGAGTACGTCCCTTAGGAAGTGCATTGGTGAAGATATCTGCAAGTTGATCGTTGGAGGAGACATGGAAAAACTTGAGAGCACCATAGACAAGATGAGAACGAATAAAGTTAAGGATTGTCCAAACTTATAAGAACTATTGGTGTCTTGATCCTAACCAATGTGGGACAAAATTACTTAACAAATCTAACCTATGAATCAAAACAAACTAGATCAAATTAGATATTTTTAACAAGTCAAATTGGATTCTATCCATTGCTATCTCAAGATATACCTATTACTTAACATGAATTGATGAGATACTATGTACAACGGATATACGAAATACTATCCAACAACAATTTACACCTGACCATTGTTGTTGATGCCCTCATCAGCTTTTCAAGGCATTATCTATCGTGAACAAAACATTTAAGTTTTCACTTAATGAATGATACATGGTAGATAAAACTAGAATTCAATTTCAAGGCAACTTTTACATGTCACTCGTAATCCTAAGTTTTACCAATAAGAATGAAATGTGAAATGACACTAGAACTAAGCTTTTTAATGTGTCTCAAATAAGATTGAGTTCTGTTACTTAAGATTGTATCCAATAAAATTGTTTGATAAATTACCTAAAATAATACTCATAAATCTAATATAAATAAAAATAACAATATTTTATTAAATTCAAAGGAGTACGTATTAATATTAGGGATGCTAGTTTTGTTCTTACAAGTCATAAAAGTATCAATTTTGTTATGATTAAAAAAAATTGAGAAAATAACTAAAATTACTCTTGAAATTTGTAACTATAAAAATAACATCATTTGTATTCATCGTATACATTTTCGCTTTTAAAAAATTTTGACACCTCATTTTATTTTAAACATTATTCAATTATATACCGTTTAAATTAAACTATAACTATTTACACCAATTTAATGTTAAATAAAATTTAACTATAGCACATTCAATAATATTAAGATACTATTTTTATTATTATAAATTTTAAATATTTTTTTTAATTTAAAAAAAATAGGTAATACCGCAATATATCATTACATGAGCTCCATCTTAATGGATCTACTTCTGATGTAACATCTAAGAATGTCAAAATTATCCATAAGTTTGGGTAATCGTGAATAAGAATTGAATGAGTTTGATTTTTAATAGTAAATTTTAGATTAATTTTCAAATTTAATTATTATTATATTTAAAATTTGAAATTTGAGTTTGGTTTTGAACTTGAGAAAACCCAATCTCAATACCTAAAATTATAAATTTATATTTTATTAAATATTATATTTTATATTTATTTATTTATTTAGGGATAAAAACACATAACTTAATATTTATGAAGGAAAACAAAATCAAATATATTAAATAACACAACATATTATAAATTTTTTATTTTTTATTCATAAATTTAATGTTTTTGGACCATTTTAAAACAAAAATATATTAAAATTCAATTTTTGAAGCTTAAAACGAATACCCATTACTTGATTGTAATTTTTCGAATTTATACCCCATCGATTTAGAGTATAATATAATACTTTGGCTTTAATTTCGAGTAATACAGCCTCCGATCGCGTTTTAACCTATTAACATTCCTACTAACATCCAAGAGCTTCAGTCAGAGAGAGAGAGAGAAATAACTAAGCCAGGTTAAGGGCTTCAGATATTTTCCAATAACTATGTTCTGTGTTTTCTTTAGCAAAAAAAATTGTAATGTGTTTCTCCCTCTGTTTTTTCCGAACGAAATTACTTCATTGTTCTGTCTCAGTATCATTGACTTTCGGAGGGAAAAGATAGTCTTCTGGATTATGGCTATGATTATAACTACCGTATAAAACGAACAACTTGACTTAACTCAATTCAGTCAAACTCAATTCATATAAGTTCGATAAAAAGAAGAGATGAGTTAAAAAAATTAACTCATCTAACCTCATGAACGCAAATGATTTAACACACCTAACTCATAGTAACTCACGAGCTCATTTAACAAAAATGTATTTATTAATAATAATGTCATTCCGAAATAACAATTAAAAAATGCTATTTTTTTCTTGTTTTACAAAAATATAAACAAAAAGTAATATTTATACTAATATTTTTGGCTTTTAATTCTCTCTTTCTTCTATTGGGAGAGGGGAGGATAAATGAGCTCATGAAATCCAACTCATTTAAAAATGAACTAGCCGAACTTGACTTGCATAAAAGTAAGAAGAAATGAGTTAAGATATAACTCACTTAAACTGAGATGAACCTAAGCGTTTACACTTCTAGTTATACGCCGTGAGAGAAATGCCTAAAGTATATGCAGTGCCGATTCAGATCATCTCCGTAAGAATCCCATCGCCTGGTAGACATCCTTTAGGGTAGTCTCTGCTATATCTGCAGCTTTCATAGCACCTTCTGCCAAAACTCTATCCAAATAAGCTGGATCAGAAATAATCTCCTTATAGCAAAGCTGCAAAGTATAAACCCAACCAATTCATATCAATTTTTCTTTTCCAAAACTAAAAATTTAATAGATAGAAAAACAAGAAACATAAAATAGGAAGGTTCTCCACAAATGCAATGTTGGCATGCACTTTTTAAATAAGTTTTGTAGAGTTATTCATACAGAGAATATTAAGGGCACAAGTCTTATTCAATTACAACCTATAATTTCTTAAGTTGCACAAATCAATAAATGGTTTAAATAATCAACGTTGGAACTTGAAAGATCTAATACGGAATGTTCTAACAAATAGCAACAGAAAGCATTCAAAAACAGAAACCTGGATGGGATGCAAATGATCAACCAAGGCATCAGTTATAAGGGGTTTAAATGTTCCCCAGTTCATATCCTGGCATTCTTGAGCAACCTCCTGCAATAATAAAAAATTCCATCACACAACATTTGAATGAATTATCTCAAAACCTTCATAAAAGCTCATATCATAACTGCTGAAAACATTACAAAATGGTTGACAAGCAAAACAATAAAAGCATTCCAAACAAATAATCACAAGTGAATTAGTTCTGAATAACCTCAACAGATTAACGAGATACTGGCATAGTATTAATTTGGATGGTTCTCGACCAGACAAGATTCAAAAATAAAAAATAAAAGGGCTCCATGGCCCCAACCCCATCATGCTTTACAAGAAGGGAACGGCTTTTCTTTTCTTTGATATTTTTTTTATAGGCATCATACTTTCATATGGGATTCAAAGGCAACATAACTTTTATACAAAGAAATCACAATTAAGATACAAGCTTGTTATTCACTTGAGAAAATCAAATTGTCTTAGGATCTACATAAATGCATTTATCCATACATCTACATATATATAAAAAATTGACAAATAGCAATAGCTATATGTAGACTTTTATGAGAATCTGATTTATTAGTATTGAACAAGCTGTATTATTTAATATAAAACAAGTTGTAATTATTGTTGATACCTGTTATATTTCTAACTTAGTGGTCACTAATCTGTTATTTTCCTATTTATAGTGTTGTATATACATTAAAGAAAATAAGAGAATGAAGTGAAAATACATACTCTAGATTATCTCCATCATATCTCTCGTAATATAATCTTCATGGTATCAGAACAATTCTGAAATCCAATTGTGTGTTCTCACCAATTCTGTCCGAGGAAGGAATTTTTTTTTCCCGAAATAAATAGTTCTCAGGAGACGTTTGATTTCTATCACCATCAACCATCATCAGCCATCTACTCATCGTCATCGCCGATGATATAATATCATCTCAGCTCAGTCAACATCTCAAACAAGGGATCATCGCCATCATCGTCGCCGACCATCATCGTTGTCTCCGACCATCTCTTCATCGTCGTCTGCCTCAGTCCCGCAAGTCAGTAAGTCAGCATTTGCATTCTGTTTTTTTTTTTTTCCAATACCCATGAACTGGTTTATTTGTAATATATCTCGACCCAGCCCGATAAAACCATACTCGACCCGACCTGGTCTGACATACCCGACCCGATCCAACAGATTATCTAAAAAAACAAAAATAAATAGTTACGGGAAAACCTATAATTACTGGTTCCACGAAAAACATTCTTATGCCCATCATTAGTCACAAATTAAATGGGCATAATTACCTTCAGTGGTCCCAATCCGTCATGATGTTTATATACGGCAAGATGAAAGATAATTACCTTACTGGCGATGCAGTAGCTCCGAACAAGGACGATCTACAATACAGAACATGAAAATCTAAAAACAATATGATGATGTCTTGGTTGATCAATTCCATGACAAATGAAATTGGAGAGAATTTTCTTCTCTACAAAACTGCCAAAAGAATATGGGATGCCGCCAAAGACACTTATTCCAATTCTGATAATATGTCCGAACTATTTGAGATCGAAAACATCCTCCATGATCTTCGTCAAGGCGAGTTGTCAGTTACACAATACTTTAACTCTCACTCAATGTTGGTAGCAATTAGATCTCTTTGAGGTTCACGAATGGACCTGTCCAACAGACAGCATCTTGTACAAAGAGATTATTGACAAGAAATGGGTTTTCAAATTTTTACTGGAGCTCCATAAAGATTTTGATGATGTGCGCGGTAGAATTCTTGGAACAAAACTCTTGCCCAACATTCGTGAAGCCTTCTCTGAAGTCCGTCAATAGGAGAGTTGGAAGAAAGTAATGATAGGTCCTCAATCTACCATTTTCGTGACTGGAGAAGAATATGCACTTGTTATTTGAGGCCACCAGCACTTTCATAATACAGACAACCGTCCTCGTCGTGGAAGACCTTGATGTGATCATTGTCGTAAACTTGGTCATACTAAGAAAACCTGCTGAAAAATTCATGGCAAACCCACTGAGTCACCTGAATCTGCTCTGTTTACAAAAGGAACAGATTGATCTCCTCCAGAAATTATTTGGACAATCCTTGACCACATCATTTGCCACTATAGGTCAATCAGGTAACACCTTCAATGCTCTTAGTATGAAATAGGTTATGAGACCATAGATTGTTGATTCAGGTGCTTCAGACCACATGACGGGTGATGCTTCTCTTCTCATGAATCTTAAAATCTACCAGAATGGACACACGGTCCGAATTGCCGACGGTTCAGTATCCAAAGCAACAGGAATTGGTTCAGCCAAAATTTCAAACTCCTTTATTCTAGATTATGTCCTTCTTGTTCCTACATTTGATTGTAATCTTGTATCAATTACTAAATTCACCCGTGATAAAAATTGTATGGCTAAATTTGTTCATAACCTATGTGAATTTCAGGACTTGGATTCGGGGAAGATGATTGCCAATACTAAAGAATGCTCGGGACTCTATCTCCTCAGCAGTGAAGAACCTTCAGCAAGACAAGTCCACCAAGTTGTATCTGAAGTTTCTTATCAGAATAAAGCTTTGTTAAAACTTAAGTCCAATAAAGATGATGAAATCATGTTGAATCACTATCGCTTAGGTCATCCTAATTTCAAGTATTTACAGAAACTTTTTCCTTCATCCTTTATAAATAAAAATTCAGAAGATTTTCAGTGTGAAGTATGTCAATTTTCAATACATGTTAGAAGTTCATATCCGCATCTTCCACATAAAAAATTACATCCTTAATCATTAATTCACATTGATATATGGGGACCTTCTCGAATCAAAAACATCACAGGGACACGTTGGTTCATTTCATTTGTGAATGATCATACTTGAATCATTTGGTTATTCCTAATGAAAGAAAAATCTGAAGCATGTCAAATTTTTAAAAACTTCAATACCATGATTCAAACCCAATTTCAAACAAAAATTCAAGTTTTGAAATCTAATAATGCTAAAGAATACTTCACTTCCACCCTTACTGATTATCTATTAAGTCAAGGGATTGTCCATCTAAGCTCATGTGTTGACACACATCAACAAAATGGGGTGACTGAAAGAAAGAATAGACATCTTCTCGAGGTAGCTAGATCCCTCATGTTTACAACTCACGTCCCTCAACATTTCTGGGGGGATGATGTTCTTACAGCTACCTATCTTATCAATAGGATGTCATCTCGTGTCCTCTTGTTTAAAACACCTATCAATACTCTACTTGAGTCATACCCACACACCAAAATCGTGTCCCACGTTCCCTTTAAAATTTTCGGATGTTCTGCTTATGTCCATGTACATCATAGTGGCAAACTTGATCCTCGAGCCATCAAATGCATATTCCTAGGGTATTCATCGTACCAGAAAGGGTACAAATGTTTTTCTCCTATCACAAAACGATTCTATAATACAATGGATGTCACATTCTTAAAACAATATCTGTACTATTCCAAACTTGTCATTCAGGGGGAGAACATAGGCAATGAATACCAGTTTCGAATATCATAACCACTCAGTCTCCCACAAATCCTATCCCGCAACTGCCAAAGAGTGAATCAATGTCTCAAATAAATACTCTTACTAATCCCAATGAACCCTCAACTTCTCTACCAATAGATCCAAACTTCCTTATCCCGAACAATGATATTCTTGTCTACTCTAGAAGGAAAACAACTCAAGAAAGAGTAGAGAACCGAGCATATCTTGAGCCAATCCAGGAATCCACCCCGAGTACAGACCACTCCGAAAATTCACAAGATAACATCACTGAACCTCATATTATTGAATTACCTCCTAATGATTTGAATTTGTCAATTGCTATAAGGAAAGGTGTAAGATCATGCACAAACCACCCCATCTACAACTTTGTTTCCTATAAAAATCTCTCACCAAGTTATAAGGAATTTATCAGTAACCTTGATCAGATAGAGGTTCCAAATTCTGTTCATGAAGCATTTCAGATACTTGAATGGAAAACAGCTATTCGTGAAAAACTCAGTGCCTTAGAGAAAAACAAGACTTGGAGATCACAGAACTATCATCGGAAAAACAAACTGTTGGGTGTAAATGGATCTTTACAATCAAACACAAAGCAGACAGTAGTGTAGAAAGACTCAAAGCTCGCCTTGTGGCTAAGGGATTCACTCAGACATATGGGCTTGACTATCAGGAGACTTTTGCACCTGTAGCAAAACTCAACACTATTTGTGTTCTTCTCTCCTTAGCATCTAATTTGGATTGGTCTCTTTACCAATTAGATGTCAAGAATGCATTCCTTAATGGTGATCTCGAAGAAAAAGTCTACATAGACATTCCTACTGGAATTAAATCTTCTGTTCTAACCAATAGAGTCTGCAAACTTAAAAAATCCTTGTATGGATTGAAACAATCTCCACGTGCCTGGTTTGATAGGTTCTTCAAAGTTTTGAAGAGATATGGGTACAGTCAATGTCAATCAGATCACACACTATTCGTCAAACACTTCTCTAATGATAGAATAGTTATCCTAATTGTGTACGTAGATGATATTGTTCTAACAGGTAATTCTACAATTGAGATGAATAAACTCAAGGAATTTCTTGCCAAGGAATTTCTTGCCAAGGAATTTGAGATCAAAGATCTGGGCAATCTCAAATATTTCCTAGGAATGGAAGTAGCACGAACAAAAAAGAGCATATCTATATCTCAAAGAAAATATGTACTTGATCTTCTCAAAGAAACTGGAATGATCGGGTGTAAACCGATAGAAACTCCAATGGACTCTACAGTAAAACTCGGGATAAAAAAAATAGTACACCTGTGGACAAAGGCCGTTACCAAAGATTAGTGGGAAAACTCATTTACCTATCCCACACTAGACCAGATATTGGTTTTTCAGTTAGTGTTGTAAGTCAATTTATGAATAGTCCCACTAAAGAACACATGAAAGCAGTCTATCGTATACTCAGGTATCTCAAGATGACACCAGGAAAAGGATTATACTTCAGTAAGAATTCCACAAGAAAAATTGAAGTCTTTGCAGATGCTGACTGGGCAGGTTCTATAGTGGATCGCAGATCTACCACTGGGTATTGTACATTCGTATGGGGAAATCTTGTAACTTGGCGAAATAAGAAACAGTCAATAGTTGCTCGAAGCAGTGCAGAAGCTGAATTTAGAGCTATGACTCATGAGATTTGCGAAGGAATGTGGTTAAGAAGACTACTCAATAAACTGGACTTCACAACTCCTAAACCAATCAACATGCACTGTGACAATCAAGCTGCAATAAGAATTGCAAAAAATCCAGTTCATCATGACCGAACCAAACATGTAGAGATAGATCGTCATTTCATTAAAGAAAAGTTAGATTAAAAAATCGTGAACCTACCATATACATCTACACATCATCAAATTGCACATATCGTTACCAAAGCATTACCTCGAATAATCTTCGAAGAATTGAGTTGCAAGTTAGGAATGATTAATATTTATTACCCAGCTTGAGGAGGAATGTATACTTTTCTGAGAATCTGCTTTATTAGTGATGAACATGCTGTATTATTCAGTGTAAAACAAGTTGTAATTATTGTTGATACCAACTGTTATATCCCTAGCTTAGTGGCCACTAATCTATTATTTTCCTATTTATAGTGTTGTATATACATTAAAGAAAATAAGAGAATGAAGTGAAAATATATACTCCAGATTATCTCCATCATATCTCTCGTAATATAATCTTCACTATACGATATAGAACCAAAATAATAAACTTCATATTACTCAAATACCTCTTTGGTCTTCCCTAAAATGAGCTGGTATATTGATAGAAGATTGTTGCACTCAGGTCTTTCAGGATTGTCAAATTCTAGGCTGTAACAATTACCAAAAGAAAGAAAGACATACAACATATTAGAGAATTTATCAGACCTCATTACCTGACAAAATAAAGTTGTTAATGCAGGGGATGAGTCATTAAAGTTTACCAAGAGTTTAAGTTTCATGCATTTTAGTTTTAACTAATTTTGAAAGTTCATGAATTGCCATGCATCTTAAGTTTTCATTTTCATGAACTTAGGATGTGTTTAGAAGTATTATGGATCATGTAATTATTGGTTCCATATCCCTATACATTGAGTATGCATGAAATGGAAAAAAGGTTTAGTATTTTCAAAAAGAGTTATATCTCTTATGTTTTATGTGATGCAAAACAAACCTAGTGTGATGCCCATGGTCTTGAACCTACTTCTGTGATGCAAGTAGTTTATCTATCTCAACAATAAAAAAGTAGAATAGAAAGCCAGTATTCCTTAATTGTCTAGCTCTTTCTATCTTAATTTCCAAATTGCCCAACACCCCCACTCTGTTGTACATTAATTGCACTAAGAAAAAGCGACTAAAAAGAAGAAAATAAGGTTGCTAGACATGGAAGAACAGATGCTTCCTAAGATTATAAACAAAGATAGCTCTTAACCCTTCAAATGAGTCACTCTTGCAGCGTTTTATCTTGTTCACTATCACCTACAAGAAAGAAGAGCCAACTGAGATCAATTTGATACAGAGCTAAACAGAAAATGGAAAATCACATGATTATCTGGGCTTCCCAGGTACTCTTGATATCTGTGGGTATTAAACTCATTTGGCCAAACTGTACCTCATACAGCTTTAACTCAAAATCATGATTTGGCCACCTTAATTCATTTATAAGTACATAAATTCACTTGAACACTCTTTATGCCAATGTTCTCTAATGGTTTATTACAATTCTAATGATGTTAAGATTAAGGAAAGTACACAAAAATACATTTGGCACATGTTTTATGCATTAGTCCAAAGACAGATGCAAAGGGCAAAATATTTGTCTACTTACATCTTTTGGGTCAAGCAGATTGATCCTGGACTGATCAGATGGAGAAGACTTGGACATCTAAGAAGTTGAACCAAAAAAGGTCGATAAAATATTATATTTTTTTCGGAGAGCTGTATATGAAAATACCATAAAAGAATCTCATATATTTATTCTCCCTCCCTTTTCAGGCTCTGTCATGGCTCCCTTTCAAAAAACCAGACAATGTAGAGGAGTCTCTTATAATCGTTAAAAGGGAAAAAAGGTTAGGGTATAGATTTCTTATGTATTCCAGATTAAATTGATAAGATCCCAAAAAAATACATCATGATGATTAAGTGTTAAGGTGCAACAAATGCTAAATAGATGGAAGTCAGATTATGGCTGAGCATTGAGCTTATGCTAAATTTTTTAAAATTCAAAACCAAGAAAACCATAAACCTTGGAAAGTCCATCAGTGAGGGACATCACTCGAGCTCCCACTGGAGGGATAAGAGGCTCTGGAACCTACACCAAGAGACAAATAACAAATAAAAATATTTGCATTACTTATAAGATTTAACACTTTCTAACAAAAATTATCAGGTTGGCATCATGAAGGAAATCCACCTTAAAAATTAAACCACCTCGCCTGCAAACAAGATAAAATATAAAGGTCAAATACTTTATGCAGAAATAAAGCAGGGCAAGAAACCAAAACTTTGGGAGCTTTTAGTTTTAGTAAGGATCTTTCAATTCCAAGATGAAAACTATTCTCACCCTCCCAATTTCTTCCATTTCCTTCCTCCATATAAATGGTTAATGCGCTCAGCCAGCTCACGTGTCAGCTCCAGATGCTGCTTCTGATCCTCCCCAACTGGGACGAAATCGGACTGCAAGTTAGACATTTTACAATCAATATGTAAAAATCAATACACAGAAAAAAAGGGTTATAAGGGCGTTACAGATGACCAAATGGAAATAAATTACACAGTTAGAAATATAGAGCTGTCAGTGCTAGAATTACCTGATATAGAAGAATGTCAGAAGCCATCAAAACAGGGTAAGTCAAAAGTCCAACCCCAACATTATCATCTCCCTACAAGATTACCACAGGAACCAAGGTACCAAAATAACCAGACAAAAATAATTAGATAAAAATCAAGTTATTTGTGCCATGGGCACTTTAAAGACAACTGTGATAGACACAAGAAAAATATGACGGCAGAAGCAATTGAAATAATAAATCAGGAAGAAAGGTAATTATCATCACTTCACATGTGCTATGAGAAACAATGGTTATATTAAAAGAATAGATGCCAATGAAGTTGTCGGAAATTGACATCGTAATAGGAACTGTCATTATTTTCTGCAACTTTCAAAAGTCAAGTGCCTAAAATATATTCCCTTGGAGAAAATGACATGTCTTCCACTAGTACAAGAAAGTAGCATCTCATCTCAAACCCTGCCTGATTTTTCTGAGATTCTCACTTAATGGTCATATTTGCATCAATGAGAGTATCATGGAAGTGTTCCAAGTTGTGACAAAAAGGGATAAAACAAATAAATTAAAACAGAACAGGACCAACCGCCTTTCGTGATTTCTCTTTAAACTGGATCATCCTGTTAAGCCAACCAACAGGCGTTGCAGAACTTAATAACCACATCAGCTCTACATGGGCTCGAACATGAGACTGCGCAAAAACAGAGGCCTGCATATATAATAAAAAAACATAGAATAAGTGCAGATTAATTGTGAACTTTTAGAGAAAATTGTAAAAGACAATAGCTGCACCAGACCTTGGAGGTGTCCACCCCACAAGCTAGATAAATTGCAGCCGTGTCCCTGGTTGCCCTCAATAAATTTTGTGCATCATATGGCAATGTTATCTGTAAACATAAAGCTCCCATTTCATGAGGGATATACAAGGAATGAGGATTGCTAGAATAATCCATTCTTGTCTAAGACAAGACCCTATAATTTTTTTGAGATTTTCCAACCTTGTTCTAAAAAGAAAAACCAATCCCAATCATAGATTCAGAAAATGAAGCAAAAAAGCCAGAATAATTTTGAAACCATAGAATTTGTACACTGTTAGCACATCTAGAAGATGCTCACAACTGAAATGACTTGGCTATGAACCTAATATCAAAGACCATGGCAGAAGATCTCTATGAACTTAGATAAATCCAATATGAGTGCGTCTAAGCCAAAGAGGTAACAAATGTCAGGAAGAACATACTCAATAGACCTAATAAACATTCTAGCTTATGCTTGATCCAGCCCAATGAAAAATCTAAGAAAGAACCATTTATTTAATACCAACATACAGAACTCTTGGTAAAACGTACAGCATGAAGATCCACAATGAAAAAGAGTGTTTCATATGTATCCTGCAAAGCCAACACGTATAAGATATAACAAAATCATCAGAAGCAGAAAATAATGCATGTAGATTCTAAGTCAAACCAGATTGCATTCTTATTCATTTTCATCAGGTAAAAAAAAAACCTTGCATTAGACAAAAAGCATGATCCAACCAATACTTATGACCAAATCTTAAGAAACAGAAAATAATATATTTAGATTCTAGGTCGAACCAGTTTGCATTTTTATTAATGGTCATATTAACCACTGCAGTGCACAGAAGCGTGATAAAAAGGAATTCAATGTGTAAAAGTCAGATCATCACTACATTGTGCAAAAAGATTATTCTTTTGTGCCCCACAAGTTAGGCAAGGATGATTCCAAGCACATCTCAATCCCAATATTTCATCATAAAAATTAATGCTTAAATGATTGTAACTTGTAAGTTATCTAATAAATCAAAATATAATTTCAAAAGCAAATTAGCATGCTCAATATCAAATAAAAGGGGAGGCTTACTTGAAGCGAAATCCAATTTTTTATTGCACCAAGGTAATTCCCAAGGTGAACAGATCCAGTCGGCTGGACTCCAGAAACAATCCTCTTCCTGTTAAACATAGACTTTCAACCAACTTGCACGAGGACAAAGAATAAAACTTTGAAATCTACTTCAAACAAGACTAACTATCAAATCAAGTACTCGACCAAACGATATGGACTTGTTTCCCTTACTAACAAATTTTCCAGTTTGCATAATTTAATTTCTAGAACTCACGTATACAACAAGCGGAAAACTTATCAGAAAGCAGTATCTTCTGATTTACCAGTATTAAGCAGAATGAAGGAGAATCTAACGAAATCACCATTTACAAAACACATAATAAAGAATAAGAATCAAGCAATGGCTAGTATACTTTACACTTCGTGTAGAACTTTCTGCGGCTGAAGGTTCAGTACGCGAGGCGCTACAAATGCATCGAAATCTCTGGGTATTACTTCCAGCTAGAAGCTGGCTTCGCAGAGGAGCTGAAGAAGGAATGCTCCAACACTTACTTCGATATCCAATGCAAGACCTGATTGTGGAAAATATTATGAATTACAAGAACAAAGAATCGCAATTTTGTGAAATTGTTGAGCAAGATATTGAGCAACATTGAAATGAGATAAATGGAGTGAGAGAGAGAATACAGTGATGAAGCGAGTCGATGAGAAGAGGAAGGGAGGATGAAGAAGTGGGACAAAACTGAACGACACATTCTGGTTCGGCCGCTTTACGCGGCTGCCAAGATATTTCTATCCTATAAAAAACTGGATTTCCTATAAAAGGACTTCAAAAATAAAATAAAAAACAAGGATTTCGTATGTTCCATAACCATTTTTGCTCCTAAATAACTTCTAGACTTCTAGAGTATGTTTCATCGGTAGGAATAGAAATAAAAATAAAAATAATTCTATATTTTTTTTTAATGTTTGATTATACTATAAATTACGAATTAAATTAAATTAATTTTTAAAAGAGAATAAATAACAATTTTATTACCCCTTAAGAATCTTTATTCTATTTCTATGCTTATTTTTTTTATTTCAATTTTACCCTAATTTACAAATAAAATGCTAACCCATCTGATATATTCTTCGCACAAATTCCTCCGACCTTATTCGTTGTCCATTTCACCCAACTGTTCCACCTCTCTAAACTAATTCTAGAACCACATGTCGTATGGTCCTCTAGTCCTATTAGTGAATCTCATCCAATTCCTTCAGCTTTCACAATCAAATCTACTCTCAATCGTCGCCTGGTTCTTCACAATTGGTGGTTTTTTTATCTTCAAGATGAATTTTTGTCCTCAACTCGTGTTTTCTATCTCATCTTTCTCGTAACCCTCATAGTTGATTCGCGAGGTCTTTTTTTTGGTTCTTGCATCTGAATCTATTTTTTGTTCTTTGAATCCATTTCTTTGTTCTCTAATATTCTGGTCTTATGCTACTGATTCTTTGTTCTCTAATATCAATTTGGTATCGCCTAGTTTTCCATAACTCATGGTTTCTCTGATCTTTCAGGTGAGTTCTCGTCCTCAACTCATGTCTTCTCTCTCTTATTTCTCGTAACTCCCATAGTTTAATCACCAGATCTTTTTTCTAGTTCTCACGTCTGAATCTATTCTTTGTTCTATAATATTGTTCTATGAATCCATTTCTTTGTTCTCTGATATTCTGGTCTCATACTTTGAATCGATTTTCTATTTTTGTTCTATGATATTCTAGTCTTATGTTATTGATTCTTTGTTCTCTAATATTATATTAGTATATGATTTCCTATTAATTAATTATGGTCTCTATTTTAAATTCATTTTCTATTTTTCCCTAAATTTTGTTGGTTTTTCTTTTGTTTATCATTGATGAATATCATATTGTTTAGTAGTTAAGCCTACAAAGGTATGATTATTTTTGCTTTTGGCTTAAAAAGTACTTCAAATATTTGATAAAACAGATTACTTGAGAATCAATTGTTTTTGGCTTTAAAAGCACTTCAAATATTTGATAAAACAAATTACTTGAGAATCAAATTGCTATAAAATTTTCAAAACATGCCTAAAAAACATATTTTTCAAACAAGCACATAAAATCTTTCAAAACATGTTAAAAAATTGATTGTTTTTGTTTTCTCATGGATTGCATATGAGTTTTTCTTATATATTGTTTTTATTAAAGCTATATATTCATTATATATTGTTTTTGTTTACAATTTAAAATAAAATGGATGCTATTGTTGTATACCTGATGTATATAATAGTTATTGTAAAATTCTTTTTTGATATAACAGTGGATAAAAAGATGACAATATCTTTAAGACAATTGTACGAGCTTGATTCTTTTTCAAATAGAAAAATTGTGCATAGATTGTGCTATAAGAGCGACATTATTAGTATTAATCAATTTAGGATGAGTAAGAGTGTTTTGACCAAATTGTGTACAATGCTTGAAACTGTAAAAGAGTTAAAACAATCAAAACATTTGTTAGTAGATGAACAGGTAGCTATGTTTTTCATGTAATTGCATAACATGTGAAAAATAGAATTATAACTTATTGATTTAGAAAATCTGGAGAGACATATCTTGCATTCTATTATACGTTAAGACACATGTTTATGGTGCATATGTAGATATAATCTTTTTGTTATTCTTGTTTGTTACGAGCAAATACATTGTTTATATTTAGAAATTAATCATTTTGATTTTTAATCTTTTGAATTTGACATATTTTAATTTTTGTTAGAGTTACAGAAAAACTATTTATTTTAAACATAGGTCATTTCCCCTTATAAGGACTTGGCTATTGTATTTGATAAATATAGAATCACATAAAAAGATGCAAAGATTCCAAATAATATTGTTGTAGAACTTGATAATGAATGAGATCAAGAGAAAGTAGATAAAATTGATCCATTACAACAAGACATAAATGCTACCAATCATCGAAACTCAAATGTTTATATAAAAAAAGAAAGAGAACTATTGAAGTTAATGAATATGGAAATTATGTTGAAAGGATAGTATCAATACTTGTTGAATAGATGAAGAATGTTGACAGCCTTTTAAGTCGATCTATCACAAAAGAAGGAAAATGAGAAAAGCAAATGAAGTTGTAAGATGAATTACAAAAAAGCACATCGTATAGCAATGAAGAGCTTGATGTTGTTACAATTCTACTTGTTAACAAACCCACGAGAATAAATGTATTTTTTAGCGTACTTGATGGAAACAAAGATAATCGTATTAAAATTCTTCTTAGACGTGAAGAAGCATTATAGTAAGTCATGATAAAGTGCTATTAGTACGTGAATATGAGATTGTATTTCTTATAGTAGCCTTGTTTTGCTATCAAACTTATTTAAAAGATTTTATTTTACTCAGGCTAATATCAATATTTTGATATAGAGTTGTAAATTGTTTTCTTATATTTTGATATTTAATAGATACTCTATTAATAGTCGAATCAATTTATTTATGCTATCGATAAAAAGTATAAATTTGATTGATTATTGAATGAATTTTACATAGAAAAATTTAATATTTTGTATAAAGAAGTATCTTTACGAACATAATTGAAATGAAAAAATAGATATATTCAAGTTTTTATGTTACTTAAAATAAATGTAAGCTATATAGAGAAAAATAATTAATAATTGAATAATATGGAACTAAAAAAATTATTACAAATATTTTTCTTATTTTTAATCTTTTTATAAGATTAAATAATATTTTCAAGTAATATTTATTTAAAAAAAAATTTAATAATATATTTTACTTTTAAGTAATAATTATTTAGAAAATAATTGTTTTAATGATGTATTTTGTGTGACAAAAAAATAATAATTAAATGAAATTATTTAAATTTTACTAAATATGAAGATATTAAAATAATATATAATATTTTTCATTTCATTTCAATTATAAACCAAATACTATTCATTTTTTTATTGTAATAATTAGACCAAATAATATAATAATAATATTTTTTTATTTACATTTAATTCTATTCTCATTGACATACTCATCACATTCACGCGATATATATACTTTAATTTTATAATTTTTTTTATGTAAACTTTTAGTTTTGTAATTTAAAAATATAATCAATTAAATTTAAAAATTGAATTTTTTTAAGAAAAAATAAAAATAAAAACCATCAGCCACCCTCCCATGCTCCCACGCCCCTCCTCTTTATTTTTATTTTTTTTATTAATAAAATATATAATTTTTATTTTATCTTTAAAAATTATTGTATTTTTAAATTACATAATTAATAAAATTCATCCCAAAAGTTAAAATACTAAAATGTATAAATCTAGTGATTGCGTGATTTTCGTTTTTTAAACCCCGACTCCTCGGACGTGTCGTGAAAAACCTTAAGCAGCACTTGATTATATGACTTGTATTACTGTAGTCCAACTCTTCGATTTTGAAACTTTAATCATGAACCATAAAGAAAAGAAGCCAAAAAGCCATATGAAGAACGATTTTGAAGTCCTTGCCGGGATTGAAACAAACTTAACAAAGTACATAACAAGCAAGCAGTTGATCAAGTGGAAAAAGAAGTACGGAGCATTCAGCGATAGTTTCTGTAAACAGGGCTGTACATGCAACTCTCTGTATACTTAACAAGATCTTTAGGTCGAGGAAGATGAGAAGCCAAACCTGTAAAACAACACAAACAGTGTGAAAATCAATAAATCTTAGCAGTATTACTTGTGCCTACTATGAAACTATGAAGAAACTCACCAAGGTCATACACCTTAGCAGCGACCTTAGCAGCAATATGGGTTGATATCTTTCTGATATTGGAAAATGGTGGGTAAATCAATCCTTTTTCGAAGTATTCCTGTGCAACCTGAGCAGCCAAAGCTTCCGCTGTGGGGTAATGCGAAAAGTAGAATTTGTTAAATGAGGAACTCACACACATCTTTCTATATCATTTCATATTGTATGGGCTACTATGTACTTACAGGCTGCCAAAAGCATATCATCATGAACACGGATAGCACCGGAGATGATCAAACCGAGACCAAAACCAGGAAATATGTAAGCATTGTTAGCCTGAGCAAGATGAGAAGGAAAAGTTAGCCTTCATGGCCTTTGCAAGTTTAAGATGAAGAGTGATTTGAAAATAGGACTTGTTCCAATTAGCAGCTAGTGACAAACCTGGCCAGGTACAAAAAGTTTATCTCCATATTTGACAGGGTCAAATGGGCTTCCACTAGCGAAAATTGCTCGACCCTGTGTTTTGAGAGAGAATTTTATGGTTAGAAAGGGTTCTACTAATTGATGCAGTGATCCGCCTCCAAGGTGCATGCAGAAAATGCAATATAGGTATTAAACCGTGTAATTTACCTTGCTCCACGTATATGCTTCTTCAGCTGTACACTCAGATTGTGACGTAGGGTTGGAAAGAGAAAATATAAGAGGTTTCTGCATGCTAATAATCACATCAGTGATACTCTTCTTAAAAATTATAGTTAACAAGAGGGAAGGAGAGGAAGAGGAGAGAGCAAAAGATTACCTCATTTAGTTGTGTCATAGCTTCAACTACATCCTTGGTAAATGTCTTTCCCACACCAGAGGTTCCAATCAAGACCGTAGGCTTGATGGCCTGATAAAAACGAAAACATAATATGAGATGGCAGGGAAGAGCGAAATAGAGAGTTAAAGGTGCTGTGACATCACAAGAAAGTAAAAAATCCAAAACTACTCTCATACCTTAACAGCATCTACAAGTTCCTTAACAGGTTTATGTTCATGAGCCCAAGGTTTCTTGAAATGTTGAAGTGACTCGACACGGGAACTAACGATCAGTCCCTGAATCAAATAATAACCATGTGATACCAGAAAAGACAGAAAAAGCAGCGTCAAGAAAATTGCCAAAATAAGTATAATTTTATTTTCCATGAGGGTTCAAAAATATATGTAGATTGGATTACCTTTGAGTCAACGAGCCAAATCTTCTTGCGAGTTTCTTCCACGGGAGCTTTGGTCTGCTAAGATATAGATTATTAATATCAGCCAGTAGGTGCTTTGCTGAGGCAAACATGGAACACAGTAAAGATAAGTGAATACCTGTTTTGATATCTCAAGAGCTATAAGCTCTGCTATACCAGTTCCAGCCTTCACTAGTCAAAAGACAATAATGAGAAACAAGGGTATCATCTAATCCATCCATATAGAAATGTATTCGTTTCTTAATGAGAAAACATAAAATTTAAGAGATAACCGGGAAGGAAGCATTGTGCAGAGAAAGTCAGCTTTTAATCTGATTCTGAAGAAGGATTGAAGAATAACCAGGTAGGTAAACACATTAATTTGTCAAAGTGTTTCAGTCTCACCTCTCCAGCACCCAGAAATAAGAATGTATGGTCAGATAATGATCCCCCCATTAATTTCAAGCCTGCAATAAGTCCTGCTAAAACCACAGATGCTGTACCCTGAACCAAGTTGAACGCAAACACTTTATTACATTTCTTAAAATGGAGCTAGATTGTTGACAGTCCAAAAATTTAAGAATGCTTACCTGAATATCATCATTAAAGACGAGGTGAGTTGAGCTGTATCTTGCCAACAGCTCAAATGCATTGTGGTTCGCAAAATCTTCAAACTGAAATAAGAAAATGATAAAGTGAAGAGAATATAGAAGCAACGTGTAATGAACACAAAAATTCTAGCTAGAACCAAATAATTGGCACACAAGAACCACTAGATACCTGAACCAGGACTTTCTCCCCATAGTACTGCTTAACCACGGTCATAAATTCATCTAGAAGCTCTGCGTATTCCTAAATCACAAAATAAAAATTCAAGAACAGACTTCAATTTTCATTTCAAAGCGAAAATCAAATTCAGTCAGTTTTCAAGATAAAAAACAACAAACCTGTCCAGTTGTCCTCCTTTGCCTAAGCCCGATGTAGAATTCATCATTCAACAACTGCTCATTGTTTGTGCCAACATCAATGGTCACAGGCAAGCACTGCATAAATTGTAATATTGAGCAAGTTATTTGCATGAAGAACTCATCAAATTGCAATAAGGCAGAAATTTGGTATCAAGTTTCAGGTCAACATAACAACAATACATGTGGCATGGATTAGAGTGGGTTATTCATAGATTTTTAAAACTAATATTCTTAGAAGTAATATCAAGAAGATGCTTGATCAATAGAATTGCTGAATGTATGAATTGGATTACTCGGTATTATCTATAAAGAATGAAAGAACAAGAGATCATATAAATGTAGATAAGAAAAAGTTGTGGCAAAACTTACTGCTGAAGGACGAACTCCTCCCAAAGCTGTATACAAAGAAAGCTTTCCCACAGGTATACCCATGCCCTAAAATGATTTAAACAAGTAGGTAAACAAATACAGTTGTGTATTGAATTATGAGAAGGAACAAAAACAACTACTATTCTATTGACATGAACTTCTAGAAAAGATAAATTTATAACAACTATGGTCGGCATCTTTAAATAATTATTGTATTTGAAACTTGAAGGAGCAATGCATCATTACCTGGCAACCAAGGTCCCCAAGCCCCAGAATGCGCTCTCCATCTGTCAAAACAATTACTTGAATGCTCCTCTCTGGCCAATTTTTTAGTACTTCAAGGATCTTTCCCCTAATAAATTCAAATAGCTAATTATCTTCGTTGCAACTATAACACTAATCATAATGATCAAAACAAGAACGCAACAATATGTGTACTTTTCTTTCAAACTGATATACAAGCCCTGAGGGCGCCTGAAAATGCTTCCATATTTTTGGCAAGCCTCGCCAACTGTAGGTGTGTACACAACAGGAAGCAGTTCCTCAACATTATCAATTAGAAGTTTATAAAACAGCCTTTCATTCCTCTCCTGCAAGTTGCAACAATATGACAGTGTGAAAGGTGGAAATACATAAGGATTAAGTACACATTTTCTGCAATAAACCCCATAACTATCAGCACTGATTAATTCCACTCAACATGAACGGATTGCTAACATTGCTATTAATTTTAATTTCATTGAAAAACCAAGATATGGCTTGACAGCTAACACAAGCTGACCAAATTTAAGTAACTTTTTTAGACTAAACTATCTTCAATAATGTGTCGACAAAAAATTCAAGCATTAAGAGCAAAGCAATCTGCCTCTTCCTGAATACCAGTATATGTACAGCTTCATAGCATGGAGTGAATGTGTGAACCTACACTTAACATTTTATAAATTTAGTTAAACAAGCTGACAGGTGAATATGCTTATTATTGACAATAACCAACTGCATATGTGAAGACATTTGGGATTTCTACATCAGAGATTTAGTGGCATAAATTTATTTCGGTCTGACAAAACTACTATAAAATTAAAGCAAATAAACTTTACCTGAAGATCCATCAGAGACATGTATTTATGCAATGGAACTTCATACTGTCGAAGATTGTGCATCAACTTATTTTCCTAATATTACCAAATCAGCATAAATGTAATCAGTAAAGAGAAACTACCGCCATATGATTACGAAAGAATCTAATTTGGATAACCAAAAAGATACATCTGACTCTAAGAAGCTATCATTCTGTAAACCTGAAGATTCTGGGTCAGGACTGCTGAAGGCAACATGCCACGCAAGTAATGCGCATCTCTCTCCTTCTCAGTGAAGGCGAGTCCTTTGTTGTGGCATGGATCACGCAACAAAGTGTAGCCACTGCAACATATATTCACTTCAATTGGCTCAAATAATACATTGTCCCCCCCCCCCCCCCCCCCCCCACATATATTGAGTTAATGCGCTCAGTTTTCACCAAGAAAACCAAAACTGCTCTCTACAAGTCATCTAGAGCTGTGACAATACTAATTTTTCTGCACAGAGTACTCTTAAAGACTTAGCATCATATGAGGTTTTTCAGCCTCTAATACCTCTTAGCAACTAACTAGATCAAGTGAAACTTTCTTTCAATTCAAGGAAAACATTGTTTGTATATTATTTCGATCCAAAAAAATTCAAAAAATCATATGAACATGAATGTAAACATAGCGGAAGTAAAAAATAAATAAAAAACTTACCTCCAACCATTGATCACGCTTCACCCACTCACACACACTCAATAAGATAATTTTTAATGATTTTATTAGTTTGATGCTTCTAAACTTTTTTCTCTAAATCACGATGGGGTATAGAGACTGATTTTCTGAATTGATTGAATTGAATTGAGAGGAGGTTTAAGGACCAACCGAAATAAATAAGCACATTTGAATGCTCTATCCATCAAAGAGCAAAACAGAACGTGCATTTGAGGGGCTGAAAACGTGGGTGTTATGATGGAAGTTGTTGGACCATATTCAGGCCAACTTACTCGACTTGTTACCGAGATTTCAGGAGGAAAAACTAACATTCTCTTACTTGGTTCATATATTCCATCATTCAATTTTATGAGAAATAAAACACATGAATCATGGCGATAAATTCTCTAATAATGAGTATTATTTTCTATGTATCATGATGCATTATGCATCTTAAGCACATACTACTTAATGAATAAATCCTATGTTTATTCAAGGTCTATAACTTAAATATATTTTTTCTCAAAATACATGAATAAACAAATATGTGCATAAATCATACGAGCAAACATCAACTGAATAAGAGTTTCATGAATATTTACATCATAGAACCAAGGCCCATTCTTACTACATGATCCTTGAAATTCTTTGGTGGCATGCCTTTAGTCAAAGGATCAACAAACATCAACTAAATGCTAACATGTTCAATGACCACTTTCTTTTCCTTAACACATTCTCTTATGGTCAAGTATTTGATGTCGATGTGCTTACTACGACTACCGCTATTCTTATTCTTAGAAATAAATATAGCAACTGAGTTGTCACAGTACATTCTCAATGGTCTAGAAATGAAGTCAACTATTCTAAGCCCGGAAATGAAACTCTTCAACCATACACTATGTGATGTAGCCTCAAAGCATGACACAAACACGGCCTTTATAGTGGAAGTAGCATGAAAATGTAACCAGATGTTGATTTGTATGAATCAATACAACCAGCGAAGTCTGCATCAGAGTATCCAATCACCTCTAGATCGTCGGTTCGTGTATACATGACCATGTAATTCTTTGTCCCTTGAAGGTACCTCATCACCTTCTTTGCAGCTCTCCAATGGTCAACACCTAAGTTACTTTGATATCTCCCTAGCATCCCAACGAAAAATGCAATGTCAGGTCTGGTACATACCTGAGCATACATCAGACTTTCAACGACTGAAGCATATAAAATAATTTTCATCTATTCCCATTCGAGCTCATTTTTAGGGCATTGGATTAGGCTGAATCTTTCACCCTACACAATGGGTGCCACACACAATGAACAATCCTTCATCCGAAATCTCTCTAAAATTTTATGGATATAGGTCTCTTGAGACAACCCAAAATGCCTCGAGATCTATCCCTATGGATCTTAATGCTAATAACATAAAATGTCTCACCCATATCCTTCGTATCAAAGCTCTTCGAGAGAAATTATTTCACCTCATATAGAAAACTCTTATCATTGGTTGTAAGCAAAATATCATCCACATATAGCACCAAAAAACAAATCTTGCTCCCACTAACTTTCTGGTATATACATTGATCCATGACGTTCTCTTCAAAACCAAATGAAGTGATGACGTCATGGAATTTCAAATACCATTGACAAGAAGCTTATTTTAATCCATATATGGATTTATTAAGCTTACAAACCAAGTGCTCACTATCACTAGAGGAAAATCCTTCAGGTTGTGTCATATAAACTTCTTCCTCTAGGTCACCATTAAGGAAAACTGTTTTCACATCCATTTGATGTAAATCCAAATCAAAATGGGTAACCAATGTCATGATCACTCGAAGTGAATTTTTCTTAGATACAGAAGAGAATTTCTCCAATTAGTCGATTCCTTCCTTTTGAGTAAATCATTTGGCAACGAGTCTTGTATTATATCTCTCAATGTTGCCTTGTGAGTCTTTCTTTGTCTTGAAGACCCATTTACATCCAATGGCTTTTACACCATCAAAAAACTTGACGAGATCTCATACTTGATTATATGCCATAGAATCCATCTCTTCTTTCATGGCTTTGTACCATAACTTCGAAACCTCAGAACTTATGGCCTATGAAAACATCTCAGGATCATTTTCGGCTCCAACATTGTAGTCATACTCTTGTAGATACACAACATAGTTACTAAGAATCGTCGATTTTCTTACTCTAATAGCTCTTCTTAATGTTGCATCAACATTCTTATGAGGAGTAAGATCATGTTCTTCAGCTGATTGTTCAAAAGCTTCAATCATCTGTTGAATTTCAGCATCTACTGGATCAGGATCAACAACTTGTGGTACTTCCAGGACTAGTTCTTCAACATGTGTTTATACTCGAGACGTGTTGTTAACAACAACGATCAGTCCATTACTTAAAGGGGCACATTAAGTATCTGAATAATCCTTCTCAGGACCAATGTCCTGGGATCAATCGCTCCCACTAATCAAGTCATTCTTAAAAAAAATTACCTTTCTTGATTCCACAAACCTAGTACTATGAGATAGACAATAAAATCTATATCCTTTAAACCTTTCAACATATCCAACGAAATACTAACTTATGGTCTTTGGGTCCAACTTCTTTTCTTGTGGATTATAGACTCTTACTTCAAACAGACAACCCCAAATGTTTACATCTCGTAAACTTAGTTTCCAACCCTTGAATAACTCAAAAGGTGTCTTTGAGATAGTCTTGGTTAAAACTCGGTTCAATATGTACGCAACCATCTTAAGAGCTTCGGTCCACAAGAACTCGGAAAGTTTGGTGCTAGCAAGCATGCTTCGCACTATGTATAAGAATGTTCGATTTCTCCTTTCAGCTACTCCATTCTAGTCCGGAGAGGCAAGAAAACTGTATTGGGCAACAATCTCATTCTCTTGAAGAAATCTCGCAAATGGACCACTCGTTTGTCCACCCTCAGTGTATCTACCATAGTACTATCCACTTTTATCGGATCTCACAATCTTAATTTTTTTGCCACATTGTTTCTCTACTTCAACTTTAAACACCTTAAAAGCATCTAGTGCTTCATTCTTACTGTTAAGCAAGTATAGAAACATGTATTGTGAGTAATCCTCTATGAAAGAGATGAAATATTTATCACCGTATGCATCCATGTCTTGACAACAAACGTCTATGTGTATGATTTCAAATAACTCAGATCTCTTCTTGGCACCATTTTTCGACTTGTTAGTCTGTTTGCCCTTAATGCAGTCTATATAAGTCTCAAAGTTACTAAAATCTAGAGTACTAAGTACCCCATCATTTACCAACCTTTTAATTCTCTCAATAGAGATATGTCTCAATCTCCGATGCCATAACATAGAAGACTCTTCGTTCACAACACGTCATTTAGTACCAATATTTTCATTAACGTGTATAGTTGTATGGTTGTCATTATTTTACAAATTAAGGAGAAAAAGACCATCAAACAAAGTATCATATCCAATAACATCATACTTATAAAATAAATTAAACCTAGAGTCTAAAAAGTTAAAGGAATAACCATCTGATACAAGTCTGGATACTGAAATCAAATTCCTAGAAAAACTAGGAATGTAAAATGTCTTTTTCAAATTTAAAATGAAACCATTACTTAAAATCAATCTGCATGTGCCAATGGCCTCCACATGCAAGGGCATCTTATTTTCTGAATAGATGCTACGCTCACTTCCCATTGGTTTCCGCCGGTCTCGCAAATCCTACAATAAATTGGTAACATGGATTAAAGAACCAAAATCAGTCCACCATGTGTTATGATTAACATCGGTCATATTGGATTCATAACAAAAAAATGAAAGTTAAGTACCTTTCTTATCAAGTCACTTCATAAACTTGGAGCATTATTTCTTAATATGCCCCTTCTTCTTGTAAAAAAAGCACACAATCTCCTCTTAATGTCCTTTTAAGGAGGGATTTTTCCCTTCCTCTTGTCCTTGGCTTGATCCTTTTTCTTGTTCTTCCTAGGATAGTAAAGTTCACATTTTCTTTTTCCCTTTCCTTTTCCTCCATAAGCAGCATGCTCTCTTCCTAAACACACATGGTTAACAACTCATTGATCGACTATTTGTCCTTATGCGTGTTATAGGATATCTTAATTGGGTCATACTATTGAGGTAAGGTATAAAGGATGTACTGAACGAAGAAGGCTTCTGACATCTCATCCTCCAATGTTTTCAACCGGGCCGTAATATCCCTCTTGTGCATGATATGAGGGTGTTCGTCATTGCCTTATCTAAAGTGAAAAATTGTTCATCAATAGCCTTTAGTAAGTCTTAGACGTTGTCATACTGCTCGACATAGCCCCTAATACCAACAAATATTTTCATCTTTATGAACATAACAGAGAGACGATTAGATCACTCCCACTTATCATAAAGAACAACTGCATCTAGAGAGTTGATTTCAGTTACTACAGGGGATCCTCCTTCCTAATGACGTAATCTATGTCCATCCATCCCAAGTGAAAGAGAGCTCTCTCCTTCTAGAACTTATAGTTGTCCCCTTTGAGCTTGGGAACATCACATGTCATATCAAAGTAATTAGTAGGTTGAATTGATGTAATAAATTAAATATTCATGCTTGTGTTACTAAATTTGAAGGTAACATAAAAATATGATATGTTCTACCAATGTAAAATCATGAAAAAATATAAATCTAGTGACATAAAACTTGTCTAAGGGTTTCAATTAAATTTATCTTAACTTTAAGATAAAACTATCAAATTATGTTTCTTTTCATTATACATATGGGTAAATTAGAAAATATAATTTAATATTCTATCATAATTAATCATACAAAATACAATAAAAATTCTTGTGGGATAAGATTTATTATATTACATATGATTAATCACAATTAATATTTATTTTCTAAATGGATCCTAAATAAACCTTATTATATAATTTTAATTCATTAAAGATACAGTGGTTACTCCCTAATTAATTAAACTATATGGATCACTTAAATATTAACTAAATCTTTAGGCTCAATTATTGTATTAAATCATAAGCAATATTAATTTAATTCCAAATATATAAATATTATCTAACTTAAAATTGCATGTATAAAGAAATGATAATAAATTATACAAGAAAAATAAATAATATAAGCACAAATTAAACTCATAAAGAGTCATTAACAATTAATTCAATTACGTATAAATTATTTAACCAAAATTTATACATATAAATATCAAAACAACTAATTTAAGCATAATGAATTTAAAAACTAACGATAACTAAATTTTAATGTGCCAAATATTATTTAAACAAATGTTACATGTATAATAAATAACAAATATTATACACATAACAAATCTAAGTTAAATAAATTAATCACATTAAAATTTTAATTTTAATTCAACATCAAAATTAGCCAAAAAATAAAAAATTAAATTCTGAATTTTTTTCACCCCCAAACAACAAGTAATTTGGCTCTTCATGACCCGAAACAACGAGTCATTTGGCTCATCTTCAATCTTCAGCAGGTCACGTGACCCGGTTTCGACCCAAACGAAGATCCGACCATTTCTTACAATTTCGAAGACCAAAAACAGTATTCTTTATATCAAAATTCCCAGAATTAGATTTCCCAGTGATTCATAGTCTTAGTTTGAATCAAAACATCAAAATAAAAAAAAACTTGAATTCCAAAACTCCAATAGGATGTGAGTTCGAAGAGCAATGATGTTATACATGATTTTTCACATTTTAATTCACAAAATCATTCAAATATTAATACAAAAATAATTGATGATCTCCATATGCATCAAAACCGAGTAAAAAAAAACCAATTTTTGCAGTGTATGAGCGGTGAAATAGAGCAAAACAGAGGTGTTTTCAAAATGATTATAATATCAAAGTGCTCTTTCCATCAAAGAGTAAAACATAACGTGCACTTAAAGGGGTTGAAAACGTGTGAGATGAGGAAGTTGTTGGATCATAATCAAGCCAACTTACTCGGTTTGTTACCGATATTTCAGGAGGAAAAACTAACAAACATGTAACAACATTTGGCACATTTAAGTTTCTAAGCACTTATCTTCTAGCTAAATCTACAGTTAATTCTTCTACAATTCCTACTTAATGTGGAATTTTCTTGTTATTCTTTTTATATTTTAAAAGGTTGTGTTTTCCGGACCAAAAAAAAATTCAGAGAAGGAGCAAAATTTTAATCCTATTAATTTCTAAATCCAAATAAAAATTTGCAGATACATCCAAAAACATGAAGATAAACAAACAGACCAAGCTACAGAAGAGACAATTTCCACTAAAATTACATAAAGTAATAAAAAGAGAAATATTTGCTTCTCACCTTGCAACAGAGACAATCCAAGGGGTAACAAGTTGATCTTCGGTGGCTCTATCCTCACCGTACACGTCTTCAACTCCTCCACCCATGGCAGGCTTATCATTCATTTCAACCACTGGATCAGAGCTGTTAATTGTCATCTCCTTCAATGTACAATCCACCAATGCATAAACTTTACTCTATGTTCCACCCACAGCCAATCTCTTCTGCAAAGAACACAAGCTCTAGGAACAATAACCCAGAAATTGAAAAGACCTCTAAGGATCAAGAAGAAACAATATTAAGAAAACATATACAAAGACAAGGTTTTTATAGGCTAATGTGAAGTGAGTTTATTGGTGGTTATTACTATAGAGAGTTGAAAATTTAGGTAGGTGTCATTGTCAAAGAAAAGAACATGAGCTGCCACGTGTACAATCTCACTCAACGAATCAAAATGTGATATTTTTGTTATTTTTTGTGAATTTTCTAATGTATTTTTCCGTGTTAAATTAAAAATGTAGTAAATGCAAAACTTGGTGTCTTGAGCAACATTGGATTGAAAAAACGTGTAAAGGGGGCTCGCATTTTATATTCTCTGCGTTATGCGTGAGAGACATTGGAGAAAGAAGTGGAAGTTTCTTTGTAGACCGTACGAATTTAATCGTTGATTCTATTCGTACAATTATATTTTTATTTTGTCATTTTACGTGTCTACTAATATCACTTGTTGGTAATTACACGAAGAAAAAAGTTTATATTTTATATGGTTAGTATATATAACAGCGGAGAATTAGATTCATTTATTTTATTATAAAAATATTATATATCTTAAATTTATTGTTCAATATTAACGATAAATATAATCGATCTAACTAAATTTTATCTTATGCTTTTATTTTTCTAAATTTTATGTAAATTTATTTCAAATTGAAGTATTCAAGTAACTTTATCAATCTTATATCATTTAAACACTAGTAATTTATAAAATATAAAGGTTATAAAGATTAATTAGAACAATTAAAAAATTCTTTTTAATTTTTATAATATTTAATTATTTAAGTAGTTTTATTTTTAATTATTTTAAAAATATATTTTTTTGTTATAAAAAGTAAGTGTAGTACTTCTAAAAAATACAAGTTTTTACATAGGAGAAAAAAACATAAATATATCTTATGAGATGGTTAAAACTAAAATTTCATATATGAAGAATGTTTATATCAAAATTTAAGTTTCATTTTTAATCGACTATTAAGACATGTACATAAGTTTTTAAGTGAAACTAGTTAAATAAATAAGTTGTAAAAAAAAAGGATATATGGCATAACTTCTTTTGTATATAAAATTTCATTCTTAACTCTCTTAAGTAAAGTATATATAATTTTTTTTATGACGTAAAAAATATATACTTTTCATATATAATAATATATTATGTTTTTTTCTCATAAGGGCAAAAATATTTTTAAAAAAAATTTAAAATATACATAAACAATATAATGAAAAATAACAACATTAGACCATTCAATTCATGATATATAGCATGGAAGTTAACTCATTACTTAGAGATGATAATTGATTATATAGATACAGTTTGTTTGATTTTATCTATTTGAATTAGTAAATCAAATTGATAAAATCAAGTATTAGTTCGCTAATCAATTGATATTTATAATATAATCAAAATTGTTTCTTATAATATTTTAATTTTAAAAAAAATTAAAATATTATTTATTGTAGTGCATTACATACGTTAGATTGATAATTTAAAAAAAAATTAATAAGGGAACGTTATATATTATGGGAAATATTTTCTTACTTTTTTAGAAACTTATTTATTTTAAAAAAATTATGATAAATTAAAAAATAATATCATTATAATAATTATAAGAAAAAATAAATAGTTATTAATATGATGATATTTATATTTTTGTTTATGAAAAAATTAAAAGAAAAAAAGTTAGATTTATAAAAAAGTAAGATAGAGAACTTTTAAAAATGATTATTTATAATATAATTTTTTTTAAATAAATAGTTATAAAAATTATGAAGTATATTGAGAATGTGCGATTCTTTTAGTTTAAAATTATAGTTTAAAAATATTTAAATTTAGATTAATGTACATATTTAATTTGACTTCATTTACAAATCAATTTTTTTTTATCTAATCTGATTCAATTGATTAATCTTGTATTTAGATTATTACACAAATTTTAAAATGATACATTTTGATCGGAATGAATTACCTACAATAAATATCCATAAAATTTCAATCCATTAGATATTTTATCATCCCTACTCATCAAGGAAAGCTAGCAAACCATTTGACAGCACAGAGACAAAAGGCAAACACCTAATACCCCTAGTAGTTCTATGTAGCAACCACTGAATCAAATTCTATCCTCCGCGTAGGAAGTCCAAATGCTTTCCAAATGGCTTCCACTATCAAGTGTGGTATCAATCTGCTTATCTTGGACCCCCCCTCCCCTCCTGAAGAAAAAAAAGCCCTCTAATCTCCTCCAACTGAAAAGTGGAGATTTTAGAGATATTTATATGGTTATACTCAAAACAACTTCATCACTTAAACTATCTTCGGTCTAATTCTATAATTTCAAATTTAATACAAAATTTGGTATAAAATTATTCTAACTTGTATCAAATTCTACATCAAATTTGATGCAATGAACAATATCATGTCAAATTAACGTGATATTGTTCACCGTTGCGAGCATTGTTCAAATTATAAAGCTTATTTTTAAAAAAATTTAAAATATTTTTAAATTCTTATTACATATAAAAAATTAAAATTAAATATATGATATAAATAACTAAAACAATTACTAATAAAACTAAAACAATGATTTATAAAAATTCTAAAAATATTGTTAAAGTTTTTATTACATATAATAAATTAAAATTAAGTATATATTATAAAAATAACTAAAGAAATACTAATACAACATAGAGTTAAAAATATAATATAAATTAAAACAACGATTTAATAATCAAATAAATCATTTACATATTCTCCAATAATATTAAAATATTGGGTCTTAACTTTGAATCCTTCTCCTTGTTCAAATCTATTTTCTTGTTCTTCTAGATTTTTTTTACATAATTCTTACTTATTCACTTTGAATAAATTCACGTAGTCTTGGATCATATATAAAATTCAAATCTTTGAATAATTTTTTATTCTCTTCTTTAAACTCAGACATAACTATCTTTTGCACTTAGAATTGATAAACTTGTTGCTTATTTAAGATGCTTTTTTTATTTCAATGAATTCTCAATTTTGATGGATAATTGTGTAATTTGTTCATCATTTCTTCTTCTTCTTATTTTGCCTTTTTTCAATCCAATACGTCGCAAGTTGAAACGGTGCTAGTTTCTTCATCATTTATATCAAGATAAAATGAAAACAAATTCTAGTTTCTTCATCATTTATATTAAGATAAAATGAAAACAAATTAAGAGTGTGACGTAGGAGACTCTAAAATTGAAGACTCTCTTCATATCTCTGAGAATGGATCACACATGATTAAATTTGAATCCTTTCTTGTAATTTGTATTTTGTGTTATTAAAATTTTCTATCAACTTAATTGAAAACAAAATAATGATACCAACAGAATGTTAACAACAAGATTGATTTAATAATTTCAAAAATTGAGATGGTGATATACAAAAATATTCAATTTTAATGAAACATATGTGGGATAAATATAATAATTCATTGAATTTATCTATATATATATATATATGTACTTTTAATTGTATTTTTTAATTAAATATATTTTTTAATTTATATACAAAATTAATATTTTATAAAGTAAAATTTTAATTTCTTTAATAATATAATTTTTAATTAATTATTATTAATTAACTAATAGTAATATATAATTGTTTAATTGTTTGAATATAATAATTGGTAAAAAAATAAAAGAATACTATATTTTATATAAGAATATATTTTTAGTAAAGGTGAGCAAATAACTTATCAATCTACTTATATTAAGAAATTCGTTCTGATTTGTCAAATTTATATCGGATTGGATTGTATTGATAAGTTTAATAGTAGGATTGAATTTGGATTAAAAGATTGTATAGTCTGTTGTTGTTGTATACAATCTGACTAAATTATTATTTAGTTATAAATAAATGCATATTCTATTTTATAATATGTTATATTTAAATATTATATATATCATAATTATATTAGATTATTATTTTAGGTTAAAAATAAATATAACTGTTTATAATAATTTAATAATTGTACATACATTTTTTTATTCTTTTAATTTTTTTAATTGTGACTATAAATAATAATATTTGTTATAAAAATATTAATTTAAAATTTAAATTTATGTATGTCATGTTTTATATATAACAATAATTTATAAATAAATTTCAATCAATTTAATCTTATCTTCTGAAAAAATTCAATATGTTCAAATTTAAATTGATTATATCATAAAATTGAATTTGGATTGAAAATCTTCAAATCTGTTCATATTAGATCGAATTCAAATTGATTAAAAATAGATAATTTCGATTTGATATTCATCCATACTTTTTAGTGTAATATTTGATGTTATGGGTTGGAGAAGAATAAAAATTTAATATAATTTTTGATATAAAATATAATAATAGGTTGGAGATACCCTTATAATAATTTAATCTCAAATATTTAAATATTTTTTAAAAATTATTTTTAACTAAACCGTCTCATTTAGTCCACTTTTAAAATAAATATATCTAAATGGATCCTACTTTGGAAGTATTTATTTATTTTTTAAAAATTATTAATAATATTTTTAAAATTTTAATTTTTTTTTAATTTTCGAACAAGTTAAAAAAATGCTTTTAGGCAGGAGAAACATTTTCAACTAAAATAAGACATGGTTACAAACTTACCTATAACCTCGTGCCATTGTAAGTTGTAATTTCTAACTTTAAATTGAGTCATCTTCATCTTGTAGTTATATGCAATACGTTTACACTAATTAAAGTTTTTTTTTAATATTATTAACATGTATATACTAAAATTAGACATTAAAATCCCGAAAGAAAATATATCACTTAATTCTAGAACGTAGAAACCAAGCAATAAATTGGAAGATCAAGCTGTTAATTAGGGGGAAAATTATTTGATGAATATGTAAGAATATGTAAGGTAACTTAATATAATTTTAAATAAATATTATTAGTATTTATATAAAATGTAAAATGTGATCCTCTATTATATCTAAGTAAATACGAATAATTCTATATATATTACTGATTTAGAAAAATTATGGAGATCTATAACTTTATCATTGATTAAATTTTATCTACCATTAAATTTGTGAAATGCATGTAATATTAAATAATATAGTAGTGTTTCAAAGTATTTTTCAAGTAAATACATACACGTGAAATAATCAATGTAAGCATTCTTTACATCATCCATTTAATCTGACTCATAAAAAAAATTCTTAATTAATTCTTCTTAATTAGTTGACAAATAATATTTGTGCAACTACATGAGCAATTATCAGCAAATGCTTCCTCCTTTTCTTCTTATAAAAATAACGAAAATTAGATAAACGTTTAATAGTGAATTCAATTAAAAGTAAGAACAAGCTATACGCATAAATTAAACAAGGCTGAGAAAAAGTCACGTGAACAGACTATAGGGCAGTGTAAGTAGCAATGGAACTAGAATTGCATTCTTGCAAGCATACAAATTAACGAGAAGAATTTATCAAGTAGCCGACTTTGACTATGTTAAGGAATAAGAATGGCGAAAATAGAAAGAATGCATTACGTATACATCATGGACCCAAATTAGTTATAAACTTTTGTATTTCCTCCATATTTGCGTACAAGTAAATAAAAAATGCACTCCATCTTTCCTGAAATGCATGATAAACCATAGATATTAATTTTTTGTCCAATAATGTAAATTTTTTAAAAAAAAAATAATAACAAAAAATTGTACAAGTTTTCAATAATAATAAATTTGAGTAAATGTTTATGTTTTAGAAAAAAAAACATCAAGTGTTACTTTAAAGGGTTACAATGTTTTAAATCAAATTATTTAACAAATTCATAAAAATATCCTAATTTTATAACTTTAATATAATTGGATCATAATAATACCCCACTAATCTCTGAATATCCTACCGAAGTTTTGACTATCCTACAACGACATAACCAAAGCTATGATAACCTTGTTGGTCGGAGCTTTGACGACTATTACTAATAATCTCATCGAAAATGGATGTAACATTTATATTCATATGTATCGATAATGTAACATATTATATTATTATTATCACTTTGATGATTATAAGTAATATTATACCTCTATAAATAGATGTGATTCTAATATATTATACTTTTATGAGAGTTCTTGTGATCATATTAAATATTGATGTAATATGTTAAATCTAAATGTAAAATTAATTATAATATGTTATCTTTAAATATAGAATTAAATGTATTACATCTAAAGGTAGATGTAGATGTAATATGTTATACACACATTAGAGTTCTAAAATCTTATTGAAAATAAATGTAAATATTAATCCACACATAAAAACATACTCAATTCTATATAATTGTTTGATTTTAAAGGAGATCTTTTACAATTTTACGAGTAATGAGTTATTTTATGACTTTTTCAATCATTAATAACTTGATTATATATATATATATGTCTTACGTGTAGATTATTGATAAAGGTGATAGAAATATATAGATATGAATACAAGAACCGAAAATGTAATTGGATTGAAGATAGAAATGAAATACATTACATATGTTCTTTGTTTTTGAAAAATCCCAATAAGAAAGTAACATAGATATACATAAAAATGTAGTGTGAAAATATAAGTCGTTCTTGTTGGAGTCCCACATCGCCCAAAGAAGCCAGCAATATGCTGGTTATAAGTCTGGGTGGCCCATTTCCTGAAAAGCGTGTTTTGAAAGAAACATCAAGCTGATCAGCTTACAATTTGGTATCAAAGCTGATCCTGGGGGTCTCGATGTGTCCGCTTCTCTGAGTTCTCCAGTGTCTGGTTTTTGTGTCGGCTGGGTATCGATCTTTACGGTGTCCCCGTCTGATGTGAGGGGGAGTGTTAGAGTCACACATCGCCCAAAGAAACCAACAATATGCTGGTTATAAGTCTGGGTGTCCCCTTTCCTAATAAGTGCGTTTTGAGGGAAACATTGAGCTGCACAACTTTCAATTTGTTTTACCATTGTTTTTAAGTTATTATTTACTAAAACAATGATCTAGAAACCAAAAAAACTGAAAATAACTTATATATGTTTTCATTGTTTTTTATAATAATGGAAACACAGAAAAGTTATATCAAGCGTAACTTGCTTTGGGATAATTTTGTGTTCTTTCTTTATGTTGCTTGATGACTTGTGGCAGCTGGTTTCTTTTCTTTTTCTTTTTTAATTGACTATTAGACTTCAATATTTATTTATTTATTTTTCTTTTTAATAGAATTTTTTTAATAATATTTTTACAATTTAAATTGTCATTGGTATAATTAGACTTCAATAATAATATTATTTTTATCTAATAACTATATAACTAAAATAAAATTAATAAAAGCGATAAAATAAAAATTCATATATTTTATTGTAATAATAATAAAAATAATTATCACATATCATTACTTATTAATGTATAAAAAATCTTAAGTAAAACTCGGATATAATCAGATAATACATATGTTAAACCCAAGCTTTTCGTTTTACATATACAAATATAGAGGATGCATTACCTCTATTCTATGTTATATTTTTAATTTATGTTTGTTGCTTTTCATATTTAATATTTTTCAAGAGGAATATCCAACATATAATTTATTGTAATTACATAGCTTTTATATACTATTACTTTCTTACTTTTTAATTTATTAATTTAAAATATTATTTAAATCTCTAAATATTATAAAATATGAATAAATGGTTTAAATTATAAAAGAAGATTAATTTTAAGATTAAAAATGATTTTTAAAGATAATTACAAACACCATGACAATATATATTTTTTGTTTCTAATTTTTGAGAATAATTTTTAAAATCAGTGGCCAAACAATTTATTATTTTTTAATTATGATTTAAAAACAATTTTTGAGAACTGTTTTCAATTTAAGCAGCCAAACAAACCTTAATGTTTTCTGTTTTAAAAATATAATTTCCCTACCATGCATTTTTATTTTATTTTTAAGTGATTCAGTGGAGAATTAGGAGCATTATAAGTGCAATAACTTTCATTTGTTCCCGAGGAAAATTTCAAACTAATCGACATATACCGATCAATGTATTTTTTTTAATGGAAAATTTCCTTGTGCTGTTTATTTTTGAAAGAAAGATTTAAAAAAAAAACCTTCAAGTAGACAAGTTCAAAATAAACATAGCAATACTTTTGTAACAAAAAAAAAAAGACTAAAATAATGCACTTTCACCCTAAAATGTGATAGATAGAGATGATGGCATGTACTGTACAGAGTTTTGAAATAATATATGTTTTAAATATAATTAATATATACTTTCTATACATAAAATTATTGTAAAAAAATCATATGTTATTTTAGAGTCAATTTCATTTAAACTTCAAAAATATAATATTTTGGGGCCTCAAATCGGAAGATAATGCAGATTGAGATCACTTACTTGAGTTTTCTTTGGTGCTAATTTTAGTGCATAAAGAGGCAGCACAACCAAGTTTGCATAATTGTTGAGAATTAGTATGAAATTCTATAGGAGCTGAGCTGAGAGCGCATTCTACCTGACAATCCATACCGCATGTGAAAGCAGCAGCGAAATCTAGCGTACAACCTAACATACATTGGGTGACACAGTCGTTATACTTAGAAGCCCTGGATTGCCCCATCATTAGCAATAATCCCAATAACAATCTAATTATCATTTGGGTTATTGAACTGCCTCTCAGCTAGCTGTGCTCTCTTCTTATATTGCCTAATTAATATATGAATGTTAGCATATGGATTTGTTACATGGGTTATTTATATAATTTAGTTACATACCATATATATATATATAATTAACATAATCTTATTTATTATTTTAGGGATTGCATGTATATATACATCAATACATGCTTTGTATTTGTCATCAACATTCATGCAAATGACGACGTGTCCAACTTGTTCTATATTAGACATAAAGTATATATATATATGTCCGGCTCTAATACAAATATTACTCATATGTTAGATATATAAAACAAAACGTGTGATCGATCCAATAGTTCTTCTAGGAGAGTACTTCTCGGACTAATTAAAAAAATAAGATATATTATAACATGAGAAATATGCTAGCTAAATAGACATTTCATATTTAAGAAATTCAAGTTCAAATTTATTCATATAAACGTGATTTGACATAATTAATGTGTGTGATTGAATGCTTAATTTATTGTATTTTTATTTTCTTGATTTTATAGTTTCTTAGTTATTTTTTTATTTAAATAAATAAAGTATGATTTAATTTACCAATGTGTTATTAATACGTGACAAATTCATAGGTAAAAATGATTGAAAGATGGATAATATATTGCATAAAAAATAATCAGTTCACTCAAAAAAAATTTAATTATATCAATGACATTGAGACATGTGAATTATATTCATAAAATAACATTTTTTAACAATAAATCATCCATTCATGTAAGTTAAAATAATTATCTTAATTTGAATATAATAATTTGAAAAATGTTTTCATTAATAGAAATATATTATAAAATAAAATATCGACAAATTATTAATCGTCAAAGAAAAAGTCGGATGAGATAATTACTATAGATGTCTTTCATGGTTGAAAAAAAAACCCATCAAAACTATCACAAGGCAAATGTTCACATGAATTGGCCTACAAAATTATAATTAGGACTCAGAATCTTAAATATTTTACATATTTAAATGAATTTTAAGTCATTAAATCTAGTTCGGTGATTCTTAAGAATCTAAAAGTTGGTGATAGCTAGAGACTTTCCGTAGCTAATTGATATTCAGTTAGGAAATGTACATAGTAAAAACTGGTATAACAACTAATAAAGGCTTAACAATTGGCTGGGAAAACATGATAGTTTACGAAGTCCTCCTCGCCCTCAACATCTTCTTTACCTACCTACTTTAGATACATTGAGCATTCGGTTTTCCAAAGAATCCTAAATAACTACTGATCATGTGTAGAATAGAGAAGGGGATTGAAAGACCAATGCACACTAGATTCTAACTCTACATAGGTATAATTGATGTTGATTTGTCATATTTGGAAGGCACATGCATGGATCTTGGTCACGCGAATTTGATCATTTGGTTTGGTAGTGAAGATAATCATTCGGTGGCCGTAGTAATCAACTTTACGGGGACATTTTAGATCAAAGTCACGTTGAGCCCTCCAATTTCTGTATATTTTCAATGGTTGATTACATACGCATGAACTCCTATATGGCTGCAATTGACCAAATGTTGTGTGGCAATGACATCTTATTTCCAACAAATCATCCGTTTTATTTATAAGCTCAATGCACGTAATACTCATTATCTGCGGGATTCTGTGCAAAACCAATTAACATATATACACATTCATTGAGCTTATACCTAATTGCCCAATTCATTTATTAGACTACTACATTAATTGTAAATTATTTGTAATTTAATATCATTAAGAGTATATATAATTATATATCATGTATTATTTATACATAAAAGTTGGTGTTCTTCTTACAGGACCACATACCTTCTCCGTGATAACCTCAAGGAATTCGGTAATACACGTACGCATCAATTGATAAAATTCTTGACTCCTTTTCACGTACTGATTTATCTGACTGGTAGGGACAGTAGATCAAAATGTTAGCGAGGCACTTGAAATGTAATGAAAAGTTGAGAGAACTCATTTGAATTGTTAAGTTATATTTGATATTGTAATTCACTTATATTTCATTTGTACTACACTTGTATTATTTCACTTGTACTACACTTTTACTATTTCACTTGTACTACACTTCTACTATATCACTTGTATTACACTTCTACTATTTCACTTGTACTACACTTCTACTACACTTGTTATAACCCTATAAATAGGGTTCTCTATGTACATTCTAAAACACACCAATATAACATTAAATTATTTTTTCTTCTTATCTCTTTATACTCTTCACATGGTATCAGAGCCTATCATATACCTCTAAAATTTCTATCAAAATGTTGCCTCTCTTCATCATAGCCAACCCGGCTCACTCCAAACCCGACTCACCTCAACTTGGCTCACTCCAAACCCGGCTCACTCCAACCAGGCTCACCTTAACCCGATTCCAGGCTTGTTTTCAACTCCTCTTTTCATTTTTAAAGATATCTCTTTTATACTGTTTCTATATATTTGCTTTATATTTCCTTCATTATTTCATTAAAATGGACCGAAATGATGTCCAAAAATTAATCTCTACCACCCTTGATGATACTAACTACCTAGCCTGGGCACAAACAATGAAAATTTTCTTGAAAGGACGCAAGTTATGGCGTTTCATAACTGGTGATATCTCTATATCCATCTAAGAAACCACTGAAAACAACTCTTTATTTGCTGACCACCTTGAAGACTAGGAGAGTAAACATCATCAAATTATTACCTAGTTTTGTAACACCACCTTACCCTCCATCCATGGTGAATTTGGGCGTTTTGATACTGCCAAAGAAGTTTGGGAATTTCTTGAGGCTCGCTTCACTACAACAGATTTGGCCAACCAATATCAACTTCTAACAACTCTTTATACCAAACGCCAAAGGGCTGATCAAACCATTAACCAATTTCTCTCTGAAATGCATACTATTTGGGATCAACTCGCTCTCTCTAAACCAACTTGGACGAACAAGATTGATGCTGAGATGTTTGCAACTTATCGTGATCACCAACGTCTTGTTATTTTTCTCATGACTCTCCATGATCGATTTGAACATGTTCGGGCTTCCTTACTCCATCGGAGTCCTTTTCCATCCTTAGATACTGTTGTGACCGAGCTTCGCTTTGAAGAAACTCGGATGTGGGTTTTCAAAGTTCATCATACAGATTCTATTCTTGTCACCCCCTCTTATCGCCCTAAAGAAGGTTCTAAAGAGGACTTCAAACATCAAGGTTGCACCTACTGTCACAACCCCAATCATGAGCTTCTTACATGTCTCATTCGGGTATGTATATATTGTCACAAGAAGGGTCCATGACACTTTAACAAAGATTGCTTTCGGAATCCCTCTCAACATTCCTCATGGAATCCCTCTCAACATTCCTCATGAAATCCCTCTCAATATGCTTCAGGTAACAATAGTAACTCATCTATCACTGCTGTTGTTTCTGAGGATAATCATGACAAATTTACCTTTTCTACTCAAGAACTTGAAGGTCTTCTTAAACATATTCTCTCACAATCTAGTAATCCTCTTCCTACTGCCTTGTCTCTCACATCAGGTAAATCTTTATGGTATTTTGATTCTGTTTGTTGTAACCATATGACTCATGATACCCACATCTTCTCTCCCACACAATCTTCCATCTCCAAACCTTTAATTCAAACTGCCAATGGTTCACATATGCATGCTAATGTTGTAGGACAAGTTTCCACATCTTCTATATCACTTTCTGACACTTTTCATATTCCCAACCTTACTCTAAATCTTATCTCTGTTGGTCAATTATGTGAACTTGGTCTTACTATTACTTTTTCCTCTTCTGGTTGTCATGTGCAAGATCCACAGACAGGACATATCCTTGGGATGAACCGTAAGGTTGGACGATTATTTGAACTTATCAACCTTTATCTACCCAATTCTCCTCATACTTCTATTACTGCTTCTACTACTCCTATCAACCTATGGCATGCTCATCTAGGCCATACGTATATAGAACGTCTTCGTCTCTTAGCATCTTCTGGTAAATTAGGATTTGTTTCTATTTCTGATAATGTAAATTGTTTACCTTGTCAATTGGGAAAACAACCTCATTTATGTTTTAATAAAAGTGATTCTACTTCTGTCTCCCCTGTTAACTTAATTCATTCTGATGTTTGGGGTCCATCTCCACATCCTACTATGAAGGGATGTGTTTACTTTGTCATTTTTATTGATGATTATTCAAGATTCACATGGATTTTCTCATGAAATATAGATATGAATTATCCAAAATTTATTATGATTTTGCCTAAATGGTTAAAACCCAATTTTCTCAAAATATCAAAGTACTTAGAGTTGATAATGCTATGGAATATAAAGAAACAATTTTTTTTAATTTTCTTCGACAAAATGGGACTCTTTCTCAATATTCTTGTCCTGGCACATCTCAACAAAATGAAAGAGCTGAGCGAAAAACATAGACATATTATTAATACTGTCTGTACTCTCCTCATTTCTAGTTCTTATCCTGAATGCTTTTGGGGTTAAGCAACTCTTACGGCTATTTATACCATTAATCGTGTTCACATGCCTATTATTCATAATCAATCCCCTTATGAGCATCTCTGTAGTACTTCTCCATCTTATGAACTGCTCAAAGTGTTTGGTTATGCTTGTTTTGTTCTTCTTCACCCTCATGAATGCAATAATTTAGATACTCGTGCTCGTCTTTGTTGTTTCTTAGGGTATGGAATAGAACACAAAGATTATCATTGTTGGGATCCTATCTCTAAATGATTGCGCATCTCTCGTCATGTCATCTTTTGGGAACATAAAATGTTTTCATCTATTTCCTCATTTCATGTCTCATCTCCTACCTCACTCTCATTTTTTAATAACCCAACTATTGATTTATTTCCTCCTGACGTTGCTCCATTACCCTCACCATCGTCTACTATGGCTTCTCCTGATGTGTCTGTTCATTCTGCTAATCCTACCATAACAACATCTTCTGAAGACTAACTACTTGATTGTCCAGAGTCATCACTTCGTCGTTCTACTCGTGTAAATAGTCTTCCTTTTCACCTTTATGATTACCAATGTTTCTCTACTATTTTGTCTCATCATGAACCCCAAAACTATAGAGAAGTTAGTTCTAACCCTCATTGGCAGCAAGTTATGACAGATGAATTACAGGCATTAACAAAAGCACATACATGGGATCTTGTTGATCTTCCATCTAATAAATCTCTGATTGGTTGTAAGTGGATTTTCAAAATCAAAACTCTTCAGATGGGTCTGTGGAATGATATGAAGCTCGTTTGGTTGCAAATGGTTTTACACAGGAATATGGAATCGACTATGAAGAAACTTTTGCACTTGTAGCTCGCCTCACCTCTATTCGAAGTATCATTGATGTTGTTGCTCGCCAAAATTGGAACATGTTTCAAATGGATGTCAAAAATATTTTTCTCAATGGAGACATAACTGAGGAAGTTTATATGAAACCTCCTCCTAGATACACTCATTCACCTCATCAAGTATGCAGACTTCGTCGTGCTCTCTATGGCCTCAAACAAGCTCATCGGGCTTGGTTTGCCAAATTCAGCTCTACACTTACTGACTTTGGCTTCACTTCCAGTTCTTATGACTCCGGTCCCTTTATTCGGAAGACTCCTACTGGTGTAACACTTCTACTCTTTTATGTAGATGATATGATCATAATAGGGAATGACTCTAATGGAATTATTGATCTCAAGCAGTTTCTGAGCCATCAATTTGAAATGAAAGACCTAGGTCGTCTCCACTACTTCTTGGGCCTAGAAATCTCATCTGATTCTCAAGGATATTATCTCTCTCAAGCAAAGTACTCTTCCGATATTCTTAATTGGGTTGGCCTTACTGATTGCAAAACTGCATCAACACCTCTAGAAACCAATGTCAAATTTACTCCATTAGATGGTACTATTCTCTCATATGCCACATTATACAAACAACTAGTAGGCAGTCTTGTTTATCTCAAAGTCACTCGTCCTGACATTGCCTATGTTGTTCATCTGGTTAGTCAATTCATGTCTGCTTCACGGTCTACCCATTCTCCGCTACATCAAAGGCATCATGTTTCACGGTCTTCACTTCTCCAACAAGTCTAATCTTCTTCTTTTTGCCTATTCTGATGTTGATTGGGTAGGTGACCCAACTAATCGTCGCTCTACTACTGGATATTGTTTATTTCTTGGAAACTCTCTCATATCTTGGCGAAGCAAGAAACAATCCCTCACTTCTCGATCCATCAATGAAGCTGAATATCGTGCTCTTGTTGACACTACTCAAGAACTTCTTTAGCTTCGTTGGTTACTTGCTGATATGGGTGTTCTCCAATCAACTACAACTATCCTATATTGTGACAATCAGAGTGCTCACAATAATGTATTTCATGAACGAATAAAACATATCGAGATTGATTGTCATTTTGTTAGTCAACATGTTCTTCAAGACACTGTTTGTCTCAAATTAATATCCTCCACAAATCAAACAGTTGACATCTTCACCAAATCTCATCTACCAGGTAGATTTCAAGAATTAGTTTCCAAACTCAAGTTGATTGTTTCTCTTTCTTCTTGAGTTTGAGGGGAGATGTTAAGTTATATTTGATATTGTAATTCACTTATACTTCACTTGTACTACATTTGTACTACACTTTTACTATTTCATTTGTACTACACTTGTTACAACCTTATAAATAGGGTTCTCTATATACATTCTAAAACACACAAATACAACATTAAATCATTCTTTCTTCTTATATCTTATTCTTATCTCTCTATACTCTTCACATAAATGATTGAAAAAGTAAATAAATAATCATATAAGATTAGCAAACTAGCTAAATATCACATTGCAATATATTCAAGGTCGGCAATAAATTAAGATAAGGCAAATAGATTACCTATTATAAACTAAAAGCCAACCAACCAAAATACTCTAGGTTACGTGGAATCGAATATATACATTGGAGTTAATTATGCATGGTATGTGATTTTTTTTTTTTTTGGTTTTCCACTCTTTTTCTTTCTTTCTCTTTTCTCGATTTTTTTACCTTTTTATTTATTTTAAATTTTTCAATTTATTCTTTTATGTTATATTATCTTTATTTATCTATTATTACTTATTTTTGAATAAAGATAAATAGTTGTTTAAATTTATTTTAAGTTTTGAATTTCATTACATAAGTTGTTAATAATGTTTGTAACGAAACTGAATATATATTCCTATATTATTAGGAAAATATAAATCATATTCATTTTGTTTATTGAATAAAAAAAAATATGTTTTTTGAACAAATTTTATGGAACATATATTTTTTTAAACAAAATATATTTTTAATATGCATTCATTTAATTATTTTGAATATATATTATTTTAAATATATGTTGTTTACAATGAAATTTGGTGAGGTTTGGATGTTTTTAAAACGAGTTGAAATAAGTAGTCATTTAAAAACAAAATGTTCATTATTTTATTTTTCTTTAAGGGTTTAATCTTGCATGAATATTATGTTCAATACTTCAAGCATATTTTTCTTTAGAAATTGATATTTTATAATAATAAATAGAAGCTAAAATTTTAACCTCTTAAAAAAATACTTAATTTTTTCTAAAACAATTATTGAAAACTTATGGTCCATTTTTTCCTTATTATTATTTTTTTCAAAATGTACATTATTAGTTGATACAAAAAATTTATTAAGTAATTAAAGTATTAAAAATGATAAAGTTAATGGATGAAAAATATAATTCACCCAAAAAAACCAAAAACTATATCTTGATTATATGTATGGCTAATCTTTAATTCTCCTTCCTTTTCTCTTTACTCTTTCAATGAGAACTGTTGGAGTCACACATCGCGCAGAGAAGCCAGCAATGTGCTGGTTATAAGTCTAGGTGGCCCATTTCCTGATAAGCGCGTTTTGAGGGAAACATTGGACTGTCTAGCTTTCAAATACCAAATTAAAAGGTGGGCAGTCTAATGTTTCTCTCAAAACGCGCTTATCAGGAAAGGGGTCACCCAGACTTATAACCAGCACATTGTTGGCTTCTCTGGGCGATGTGAGACTCCAACACTCCCCTTCACATCGGATGGGGACACCGCAAAGATCGATACCCGGCCGACACAGAAACCAGATACCGGAGAACTCAGGGAAGCGGGCATATCAGGACCTCCAAGATCAGTTCTGATACCAAATTGTAAGCTAGGCAACCCAATGTTTCCCTCAAAACACGCTTATTAGGAAAATGATCATCTAGACTTATAACCAGCACATTGTTGGCTTCTCTAGGCGACGTGGGACTCCAACAAAACAACTATTTATTTTTAAAAGTAATTTTTTTTGTTTTTAAGTATAGAAAATAGTTTTTAAATAATGCAACCAAACAGACACTTAATATTAGATTAATTTTAAATTTTATTTTGTTTTAATATTTCTAGAAATAAAAATATTGTTATGATATTAATAAAAAAAATTATTACAATAGGAGTACCCAAATGTTATTATTTTGCAACAGCTATGACTCTTAATATTAGATCAATTTATTATTTTTTTCAGTGGACGGAGAAAAAGTGAAAACATGTCTTGATACTTGCTCAAGCAGTTGCACCCAGAATTATGTGCCAACAAATTAATTAAGAGAAATTAAGAATGTGGTCATGCACTCCGGCTATCATGAAGCAGTTGTTTTAATTATTTTACTCCTTTTTACTAAATAAACAATAATGAAACAATAATTTTCACGCGGAAGACTGTGATGTTTTAATTTTAATTTACAAGCAGCGTTAGTTTGAGCTGTTGGAAGCAATAAAGTAAATAGATTTCTTTTCTAAACAACTATAAAAGTTAAGATAAGGTTTATTTAATATAAGTTGTGATATGATTAATAACTGATAATTATTAATTAAAATAATATGATTTATTTTTATAATTAATTATCATATTAATTATTATAGTAATACTAAAACTTAGCAAATTGAATTTTTTTTGTGAAAATTAAGGTAAATTTGTGATATCAAATATCACAAAATAATATCAAATGGATTATGTGAAATCAATTATGTTTACAATATTTTGTAATATTTAATAGGATTCAAAATTAATTGTGTTGGAACAAATATGTGAAAAATTATGTAAGAACAATATTACCGATAATCTGAAATGAACTGATTGGATTGAGTCGCGGACTAGGTCGTTCTCTTTAAGACGTTTCACGGCTCTACCCAAACGTGTACAAGCAAACACAATCTCGTCGTCCCAGTATAAAACAACCCAGAATCTTTTTTCTATCTCGGATCTTCACTACACTCGTGAAGTTCAAAATATATACACCTCTTAAATATTTATGTTGCTCAGAAATTTGAGAAAATAATTCTGAATTTTTTTTTTTTTTTTGCTATGAAAAGCCGTAGAACTGTTTTTGAGTTGTTAAGTTATTTTCTAAACTGAAGATTATTGTCCCTATTTATAGTTGAAAAAATATGTGTAACGGTCATATAATTATGAAAATAACGTTAAATAATGGACACATAATTATGAAAATAACGGTCATAAAAGTAATGGTCGCATAATTATGAAAATAACGGTCATAAAAGTAACGATCACATAATTATGAAAATAACGGTCATAAAAGTAACAGTCACATAATTATGAAAGTAACGGTCATAAAAATAATAGTCATATAATTATGAAAATGACACTTACATAATTTATGAAATAACGGTCATAAAATAATAAAAACTATTATTTTTATTTAAATTCATTTTCAACAATCCCCCACTTGAATTTTAAATAAAAATAGTTTTATCGAGCAACCGATCAATTAAAAGTATAAGATTGTGCATAAGCAAAAGGTGTCTATCTCTAAAAACATTACACACAAGACCTTTCCAAGGTGTAGTTCGAAAAGCTCGTGTTTTACGGTCATGCACGTGTATCCCTGTATAGTGAATGCTCTAGTAAATTTTGCCCAAATTTTCATAGGAAGCGACTACACTTTCACATTCACATAGGTGAGTCTATCAAGAGTACTCATGTAGCTACGTACTCCACTCCACATAGAGTATAGAACTCATTAAGAGTTTAATAATTAACTCATCCTTTCTGTCGCTTCAGGACTTTATGCTTCTAACAATTTAGAATGGGACTTCATAATAGCATGATTCATCTCATATCACTTCATGACTTGTTATTACCTATTGAACTTATTTCTTGGGATCTCTAGTCTATAAGTTGGGTTACCATCATGTGTGACTCTTCATTCTAAGGGAATCAGTCACATTCCTTTTGAGGTTTTTGAAAACCTTCTCTCTTGTTAATCCTATCGTCAAAGGATAAGCCAAATTTTCATCAGTACATATGTGATCCATTCTTACAGCTTCTGTAGAGAGAAATTCTCTAACAATATTATGTATATATCATCTCTTTTCGTTGTAATAACGGTTCTAAATCTTTGCAATAGCCGGGGTACTATCACAGTGGATTAGGACAACTGGTATTGATCTTTCCCATAAAGGGATCTCAACTAACAGACTTCTTAACTAGTCTGCTTCTTCACTAGCAGTAGTTATTTCTATCATTTCAAACTTCATCATAGATTGAGCCAATATTGTATATTACTTAGACTTCCAAGAAACAACTCCACTAATAATGCTAAATATATAGCTGCTAGTTGCTTTGGAGTCTTCTAATAGAATATTCCAATCATCATCATTGTATCCATGTAGAACAGAGGGAAACTTCTTATTATATAATCCAAGGTTCATAGTTCTCTTAAGGTATCTTATGATCATTTCAATTGCATTTCAATGCTCTATACTAGGTCTACTAATAAACCTACATAGTAGTCCCACAACATAAGCTATGTCTAGTCTAGTGTAATCAGTAGCATAACATAAGCTACCAATGATGCTCGTATACTCATTTTATCTAACACCGTCCCCGGTGTTCTTGAACAAATTTACACTAGGATCATAAAGAGTACATGCAGGTTTACAGTTAAAGTAATTATATTTCTTTAAGATCTTCTCGATGTGATGAGATTGATCTAGAGAAATTCCCTTTTCAGACCTAGTAATTTTTATACCAAGGATTACACTCGCTCTTCCAAGGTCTTTCATATCAAAGTTAGCACATAATAAAATTTTCACATTAACATGAATATTTGACACAAAAATAATCATGCCATCCACATATAAACATATAATAGTGTAAATGTCATTTTCTGATTTATAATAAATGCATTTGTCACTTTCATTCATTTTGAATTCATGTGGGATAACTATATTATCAAATTTTTCAAGACTTGTTTAGGTGCTTGTTTTAGACCATACAGATATTGATATAGTTTACAAACTTTATTTTCTTAACCTGGGATAACAAAGCCCTCAAGTTGAGACATATAAATCTCTTCTTCTAAGTCACCATTTAAGAAAGTAGTTTTGACATCCATTTGGTGCACTACTAAATCATGGATAGCAGCAAGAGAGAAACGTACACGTATGGAATTTATTCGTATAATTGGTGAAAAGGTATCAAAGAAATCTACATTTTCCCTATGTATATACTTTTTGACTACTAGACGAACTTTGTACTTTTCAATAGTACCATCGAGTTTTAATTTCTTCTTTAGTATCCATTTACATCCTATGGTTTTGCAATCATGAGATAAGTCAACTAAATGTCAAGTTCTATTATACTCATGAGAGTATATTTCATCATTTATGGCTTCTTCCCATAAGTTGGCATCTAAAGAAGATAAAGTTTTTTGAAGAGTTTGGAGATTTTCTTCTAAGGTATAAGCATAAAAATCAGACCTAAAGTTCTTAAGGGTTCGAGCTCATTTACTTCTCCTAATTTCAGTGTTTAATTCCTCATTTTGTTTATTAGTTCTAATTATAGGTAAACAACTAGAAGACGATCCCCTACTATTCTTCAATTTAAATGGAAACTTATGTTCACAGTAATCAACATCATTTGATTCTATAACTATGATCATTTAAGTCATAGAATTTATAAGCTTTACTATTCACATCATATCCTATGAATACACATTTGTATGTTCCACTAGTAAGTTTATTTCTTTTAAGGATCAGGAATCCTAACATAGACTAAACAACCCCAAGTTTTAAAATAAGTTAAGTTTCTTATTTTTAAGAATTTCATATGGTGAAATTTTACTAGTAAATTTAGGCACTATATTTAGCACATAACAAACAGTTAATAAAATTTTCTCTCGCCAATGGGAATCAACACTAGAGTTTAATAAAATTGCAATAACTGATTCATCAAAAGTTTCAAATTTTTTTTGTTCAGCTTTACCATTCATTTCAGGAGAATCAGGTGCAATTTTTTCATGTATGATTCCATGAGTTTTAAAAAAACATTGAAAATATTGGAATCATATTCAGTGTCTTTATCACTTAGAAATATTTTTTATTTTTCTGCTAAGTTGATTCTCAATCTGAGTCATAAATATTTTAAACATGTCAAACGCTTCAGTTTTATTTTTTATTAAATATACATAATTATAATCTGAATAGTCATCAATAGAAGTTATAAAATAAAGTTTTCTATTTCTTGTTAAATTTCCATCAAGTTCGCATATGTTAGAGTGTATTAAGTCTAAATGTTCAGATTCTCTAATTAGTAGCTTATGTGAAGTTTTTGTTATTTTAGCTTAACTACAAAAGTCACATTTTCCAAAATCATTCAAAGATAGTTTAGGAATTAGTTCTAAGCTACTCATGTTCTTGATTATGGGTTTATTAACATGACAAAGTCTATCATGCCAAATATTAAAAGAACTCAACATTCAATTTAAACATGTCATTAGTGGAGTACCATTTCCCAACAAAAAAAATATTATTTTTAGTTATTGTATATAAATCAACCCTTATAGTTTGAGTAAACCCAAATTTGTTAAGAAGATAGCCTGAAACTAAGTTCTTTCTCATCTCTGGAGTATACAGGACATCCTTCAAGATGACAGTCTTTCAAGAGGTAAACTTCAATTCCACCTCACCAGTACCAACAACTTTAGTGGAGTGGGAGTCACCCAGTAACACTTTCTTATCCTCAGACTCAGAGTAGGACTTGAACATATCTCAATCATAGCAAACATGGCGAGAAGCACTAGTGTTCACCTGTGGGGTAGGACGATTTCTATTCCAGCAGTTCTTGGCCAAGTGGCCAGGTCTGTTACAACTATAACACATGAATGTGTTATTCTTTAAGGGGGTTAAGGTCCATTCTGGAGAGGATAGTTTTTGTTTCTATTTTGGTGGTTGTGGTTTTGGTTATTATTGCGATTTTGAGTTTTCATATTTCTACCTTTAGGATTCAGAATTGCATATGAGAGTTTCTTATTGGTACTGTTGTTTGAGGCAACGAGTACTTCATCTCTTTGGTCTTATTTTCAAGCTTTTTCTTCTATTCTTAAACGGGTTATAAGACTTTCTAAAGAAAATTTCTTAGTTTTATGTCTAAGTGAATTCTTAAAATCTTTCTAAGCATGGAGTAATTTATCTATAATAACAGTTACTTGAAATTGTTCATCTAAAGTCATACCTTTAGAAGTTATTTCGTGTGCTATCTTCTGCAGTTCGTGTGATTAAGCTTCCACAGATTTGTCATCAATCATTTTATACTTCATGTTTCTATTAACATCATACTTCTTAGTTCCAGCTTCCTCAGTATCGTACTTCTTTTGAAGTGCTTCCCAAATTTCCTTAGCAGACGATATCAGAGTTATAATAATCATACAAGTCATTAGCTAATCCATTAAGAATAAAAAAAATTGCATAAAAAATGATTTTCTATCCAGGTGTTTAAATCCCTTATTGTAGCTTCAGTATGAGAATTAGACAGTGTTGGTTTTTCAATAATAAGAACAAAAGCGACATTTTACATGGTTAAGAAAAAAAATTGTCTCCATTTTTTAAAGTGTAGTTCTTCAAAACGAAATGGTTTGTTGAGATCAACAATTAACATTTCAGTACAATTAACATTTCAGTAGACATGACAGATAGAATACGTCTTAAAATTGTTGGAACAAATATGTGAAAAACTATGTAAGAATAATATTATCGATAACTTGAAATGAATTACTTGGGTTGAATCGCGGACTAGGTCACTCTCTTTAAGACGTTTTGCGGCTTTGTCCAAACTTGTGCAAGCAAACACAACCTCGTCATTCCAGGATAAAACAGCCTAGAATCTTTTTTTGTCTCGGATCTTCACTGCACTGATGAAGTTCGAAATATTACACCTTTTAAATATTTATGTTGCTTGGAAATCTGAGAAAATAATTCTAAATTTTCTTTTCTTTGTTTTTGCTATGAAAAACCATAGAATTGTTTTTGAGTTATTAAGTTGTTTTCTAAATTGAGGACTATTGCCCCTATTTATAGTTGAAAAAATATGTGTAACGGTCATATAATTATAAAATAACGGTTAAATAGTAGACACATAATTATGAAAATAACGGTCATAAAAATAATTATCGTAAAATTATGAAAATAACGGTCATAAAAATAATTATCGTAAAATTATGAAAATAACGGTCATAAAAATAACAATCACATAATTATGAAAATAATTGTTACATAATTATGAAAATAATGCTCATAAAAATAACGGTCATATAATTATGAAAATGACAGTTACATCATTTATGAAATAACGATCATAAAAAAAATTATTTAAATTCATTTCCAACAAATTGCTTTTAAGTTTAATTTGTTATTATTATTAATTAAACGCAAAAGAGCCACATTAAAGTACAAAAAACTCGCTTATAACATTCATGCAAGTTTCTACTCCAACAAGCAACCAACCCATCACCCGGATGCTCTAAAATTTTGAAAGTGTGAGTTCAAGTCTCACGTATTAGGAGTAATTTATTCAACTAGGAATAGGGGTTTTTAAAAATCACCACCTCATTCTCCTTGCCTAAATAAAAGTAATTTTAGTAGGGAAAATAGATCATCTGAGTAGTGAAAAAAAAAATATTCAATATGAAAAGAAAATTTCACTATTGGCAAAATCTCTACATCGCTAATAACTTTGGTTTTTTATGCATTGAAAATTGGCGTTTTGCATTGTAAATTGTGTAAATACTTTAGTTCCTTATAATAAGTTTATAGTGTGTCTCTCAACAGATTTTCTAGGTCTGCTACTAAATGTGATATGATCTTATATGAGTCATATAAATGAGCATGCAAACCATTACTTCTTTAATCTATTAAACGAAGCTCATAAGCCCACAGACAGAGATAAAGCTGGCTTGAGAAAATCTGTAGTCATATTTAGTAGTGAGTTTTAATTGTTAAAAAAATAAAATATTTTTGTAACTCACTTAATTAAAAACCATTCCTCAACTTCAAATCATAACAACTATCATTTCATACATATAAAAGATATGACTGGCAATAGTCTGACATAAGTATCATTTAAGAAATAAGCTAGGGCCTAGGACCATGGCTTCTAGCACTGGTACCAGTCTAGTAAGAAAGACTTGACATTGTATATGGAAATCTTGTTAAACGTGTAAATAAGTGTGCAATTTTGGATATATTACTTTATTTATTTATTTTGTTAACTCTTTAATTTATTTTAATTTACAATAGTTCTGTTTCGGCCTTTCAGGTGTCATTTTCTCAAATCCACAGATGATTGAAACTCGTTGGTAAATAACCCTCACATATTGATATTGACTTGTTTCATGATTTCACAATATAATGGCAAAACAAATGACGTGAAACAGTGTGTTAATTGTGATCACATCATCTAGCTTCTAAAAATAATTCTGTACTGATTTGGGAAAAAAAACTCTTCAAATCCCCCAATTAGAACCCGAACATTTATAGGAGTTTTTTTAAAAATCCATAATTTAATGAAACTATAGCTACCAACTATAAAATTAAAAAGTAAAAGCAGAAGATGGACAGACAATCGAAACTCAACAAAAGACCAAATTATTTGCAACTTCGAATTACAAAGGCAGTGTTCCTACTTGAGGAACCTAGAACCAAAATCAACAATCTAAACCACTGATACTTGAGTATTCATTCAAATATTTACATAGAAATTTCCTTCTGAATAAGTAACTAACAACTTAAACATCCAAATGAACCAGTTGCAAATGGTCGAACCAATAGCCATAGGAGAGCTTTGGTCAATTGATCCGACGTACATTTTGCAGATGCTACTTACTATGAGCATCCACTGGTCATCAGTCTCTGACAAATATATTCAACCATTAGAGATAAACAGATATTGCTAAACGAAAGTCAACCGAATAATATGAACTACAAAGGCTAAGACAGTCATGAAAAGTGAGAAGACTTTCTTAGGCCCAAGTCTTGTCACTAACAACAATACAACATATTACAAAAACCATGCACCATAGAGAAGCAACTATTATGCAGAATACTAATGCATGAAGAGTATTAACATAGAAAACATTACAAACTGCTGCTCCAACGAGTACAATTGCTTTCCGTTTTTGAGGTGAAATCCCACCATCCCATAAGCATCTTTTGTCCACAAAATAGGGCCAAACAAAAAGATGTGAAGAGCTAAGTACATGTTGAATAGCTGAGAATGTCAGTGTTCACAGCAATCTCAGTGGCTGTTCTCAAAATACCATCAAGAATCAAATAGGACCTGTGCACAAGCCTTCAAAAGGGAAATTATTGTTTTATGAAAGACGTTAACAATGAGTAAAATAAACCCAATGCAAAAGTCAGCTCATGAAAATTTGCACACAATTGAAAGACTGCCCAGGTTTAACAGATGATGCATGATGGTGGTGACGAAGATATTTTAGCATACAATCAAATCCAGTACGACAAGCCAGTTTCCGTGATAGTTGTGTTCCAAGGAGCATTAACTGATGTGTAAAACAAGGTTTCATGGTCAACTTGGTGAATGGTTAAAATCATGTCAGCAAAACCGCAATGTACTTCAGAACTTATGAGACAGTTCGGCCATAGCAAATAGAAGCAATATACAGGTTCTTAGCCCATTTATCCTGCAAAGCCACCACATAAACTTAAAATTCCAATAAAAATATATATATAGACATGCCAGTATCAAGCTGGGAGAATGGTTGAATAAATAACCTTGACATGTGTACTAGGGAAAGCAGATGTTCGAAGAGTCTCTTGAGTTTCATCAGCTGGTTTTCGTCTTGGCATGCTAAGAACAAATGCAGCCTGATCGCTAGTTGCTGCAGTTGATGTTATTCGGTAACCACTATCCCATCTTCGATGTATACCCTCACTCGGATAAAGAAAATCTAGCTCTACTACCTGAAATTATTAAATAAAACAATCAGAACGCTTTATTTTGAGCCACCAAATGGCATTGCAAGAGATCCATCCATCTCAAATATACCTGGTCTGAGAATGGTGCTCCTCGAGACATAACTATAGCCCACCTACTTCCTGCTGTGGCCATGGCTGTAACATAAAATCCCTCTCGCCACTTTTTATTAATCCACTTGAAAGGAAAAGATTCACTCACTTTATAAGACTGCTGAAGGTAGTTGGTCCCTATATGAAGCAAAAAATCCAGATTCAAATTACACAAGGCAGGGTGAAAATAAAGGAAACATGAGGGGGATGAGAAACATGGAGAAAAATCAACTTGTTTCCTTTAATTTGGAGACACTTAAAACTAACCTTTAGACATTACAACTAATGAGGTTCCATTGTTAGCTCCTGCTATTGCACTAATGTAGAAATTTTTCTCCCACTGTTCCATGATCCATTCCTTTTACATAAAAGAAAAAAACATGAGCTTAAATCCAATCAATAATGATCATAAAAATTATACAACTTAACGAAAATTGATCAAAGGAACAATAACGAAATTAATTGCAATATCCAACAGACAACTCAAGACCGAAAAGAAAGCAAGAAACCTTATGGAGGAAATATGATGACAGTTCATAAACTTGAGCACTGAAGCCAGTGCCAGCATCCATGATAAGGGCCCAAAGGTTTGAACAAGAGGCGACGCTGCTGATAAACAAACCATCTTCATTTCCTTTGTCAATGTGTTGTGAGAGCCTGATATCTGCAACATTATAATGATATCTACAACAGAAGATGCAACGTTAACTTATTTTTTATTTAAATATTTGAACTTTTAAGATTTCATTATGCAAAATAAAATACAGACCTTTGCTTCATAGGTCGGCGAGCATTATAAACACTAACCCACTGTGTAGCTGGCATCCCCATACGAATCTTCTTCTTAGGTTGCTCATCATCATCATCCTCAATGGTTAGCCGTCCTCTCTTATGACCAACCTGGCATATAAGCTACTCAACATATAATATACAAGAGTCAGCTGGAACTAAAACAGGTTCAATGAAAAGTCAACAACATTTAATAAACTTCAATGCATAGAACAAACATCAAATATACCTTTTGAGCACCTTCTGTGTTTATTGGTCTAATATCAGGATTAGGACCAACAATGCCATCAAATAGGGAAATATACTTCGCATAGTTGGGTTCTTCATCAAACTTCAAATTCACCACATATTCTACAAACTGTCTAAAAGGTAGAGGACAAAAGCAGCAGAGTGTTTCTGGGGACGTAGCCATCTTCTTCTTGCAAACAAGAAATCCTTTATTCTCTCCCTAATAAAAAATAGTATTAGGGTTACTTATACTTGTACATTAAGCACAGAAATATTTAAACTAGGAAATGCTAAACCTGATATCCTTGCCAAGGTAAGCGGTCACGAAGAAGAAATATGAGTGTATAAGCAAGAGACTCTAAATCATCCCTCCTGCTACCAGTTCTACCAAGATGTGCATGTACACTAGCATACCGGACAGTTCCTCTGTAGCAAAAATGAGGCAATGCAAAACTCTTTAAAGGGGAAAACATATCCATGGTCAAGATTAAAATAAGTATAGCATGTTTACTTACCTAAAAACATCTGGGCGTTGATCGTATTCAACATGTTGGCCAGTTGCACTATCCCGCCAACGTGTGGCTGCAGAGTCAAAGTATATAACGATTAGGTTCCAAATGTAATACAAGCTGTGGAAGAAGGCATGTTTCTTCTGCAACATACCTAATCCAAGGTCAACAAGAAAAAGCTTTTTCTCTTCTAGAGTTCCAGGGGGACCAAGCAAGAAGTTCTCAGGCTTCACATCTCCATGCACATATCTGTCACAAATAAAGCAGCAATAAATTACAACCAACCTTATAAACGAAACGGACAAATAATGCTCCTAAATTTGTAAGTTAGTTCAAAAATGGTGCATCTATCCAGCTTTCCCATATCATCTTGTTTAAGGAAAATTAAGGCACAGAATGAAAGCACTACTTTTTGACCCTTGCATCCAAAATACTAAAGATGAGGACAGCAGTTCTAAAATGAAGATATGAAAACAAAGTGCAAGAAACTAAGGGAAAAATGCATCAAGTGAATAGAATGCAGATTGCAGATGCCTTATATCATGCTATCTAATGTGAAATTTCAAGATTGTGACCACTATCCTTGCGACAGGGGATCCAAAGATAATAAAATTATGTCCATCGTCCACAAGAAACCTCACTCTTCATATCAAAAATTTAAATGTGATAAGCATGAATATGATAAAAGAGTACCCTTTAGAGTGCATCTTCTCCAATATGGATATTGCCTCAATGGCAATGCACGCCACCATCTCAATTGACATCCTGAATTTGAAAAGGAGAGAATCACTTAGCAACTACATAACTGACCCATCTAGGGAAGGCTATTTAAAAAAGAAAAAAGAAAAAAAATTTAAGTAGTACTTACGTGTGTGAATTGTTATTCCACACATCCCAAAGACTAGGTCCAAGTATATCCATAACCTGCATCACAATAGGCTTATCTATCACATTCTCATACTAGACCACTCAGAAAAAAGTGAAAATCATAACACCAAATGTACTTTACTAAATTAAACAACTCATACCATGACATAATATTCACCCTGCCTCCCCTTATAATGAACACGGGGCACACCATGACTGCCCCCAAGTGCACTGCACACACACCAAAAGAGATGGTAGTTAATTATTAAAAAAATACTCTCAGAGTAAGAAATGTGCCATACAATAAGAAACCCTTTATCGGTAAGGTAGTGAATTCCTAATTTATGTACGTCAATAGATTGCATAACTTACTTGTAAACTTGCCATTCATATGGTGGCCCATAATTACATCCTTTGCTGCTCCGATGTTCAAATTTTAAAGCTACCTGAAATTAAGAACACAAGTCAAAATACATAATCCAATACTGAGAACAGTTAGATTAATACACATGAAACACAAATTTCAAACCTCTATAGCTCCAGCGCCAGTTCTTTCAGTTAAACTAACATGACCAACACGCCGACCAACATAAACTTGCCCAAAACCTCCTTTCCCCAATTTCTTCTCTATTTTGTATGTCGGGGAGCCACCAACCTGGACCTGTTGTCAGAAGGGGGAAAAAAAGTAATGACGCTAGACAGTGGAGGGTACAAAGGTAGCAGTAATGCTACTTCAAAGATAAAAATAGGGGGAAAACTGAGACACGCTAAAACTGCAACAAGGAAAGGATTCACAATCACAATAGAAAGTGCACAAGTAAACTGCATTGCACTTTTAGCCCCTCTTTTTGCAAAAATTAGGAGTCTATTGGAAGAGCATGAACCGAAAGAGGAAAAAAAAAAAGGAAAAACAAAATTACCAAACCCCTTAAAATAACAAACTCTTTTTTTTATCTTAGGGTGAAACATCAAACTAGACTTCCTAAACATCGACAAAGACTGTAAAGAGAATAACGTGTATGCTCTATGCAAACAATAAATGAATGAAACCTCAGCATTACGTGCATTTAATATCACTAAATGAAAAGTCTCATATTTCTATAGGAAAGCCAAAAGAAAACGAAAAAAATTGAAGAATCGAGTCGACCTTCTCGGGAAGAGGAGCGGTGCCACCCTCATCTTCAGGAGCAGGACCCTTATCGGCGCTACGACCACCACTATCGTACTCATCCATAGCTTTCTCACCAACCCCTTCTCTCAAATTCCTAACCTCTAGGTCTTGGTCTCTGTATCGTATTTCGTCGGCCTTAAACGACCGCGTTTGGACAATCGGACCACCCTTGGCTGTAATCTTCCTCTTGACGACACCGATCGCCTCCTTGTTGGTATCGTTCTGAGCGGTTGTCCTATTGCGAGTCCGTATAGTACGCCTCTTGGGTAGCGATGGTTGTTGGGTAGCTGATTTAGGGTCCTGGGTCGGGTCGGGATGGTTATTGGATGTCCGGTTTCTGCGTGCACGGCTACGCAGCTCAGGCATCGTAAGAAAATTGGTCCATGAAGAATAGATAAAAGCCTGAGTAATGAAGAACCATGAAGATTAAAGGATCATCGGTCAGTGAATATGGATATAGATAGATAAATAGAGAAGAAGAAGAAGAAGAAGAAGAATAAAGACAGATAAAGGTAAAAGATAAATAAGAGAGAGTGAAGGTCGGAAACAAAAAAACTTAGGGTTGGGGCATGTGGGTGTCAAGAGGGAGTTTGGAGATCTGTGGAGGGAAACGAAAAGGGGAAGGATTTCTAGAATTTCCACTTCGTAGATTAAAGAGAGACAAGCACAGATAGGGCCATAGGGGTAATGTGTGAGAAGAGAAACTATGTCACGTGACTCATGGTTTGGATGTGCTATTTTTTAAAAAAAAATAAAGATTTATAACACCTTAATTACAAAAATAACCATTTTTTTGTCCCACTCGAATATTTTTAGTTCAAAAAAAGTTAATAGGGATGGTAATAATTAATGACATGCAATAATTTTACACACACATAATACAAAACAAACAAAATATTTACTCAAAACTAACGATAATGTTTTCATGTTTTATTGCTATAAATAAATAATGAAAAAATTCACTTAATACAATTAATATCATAACATAATAATATAATACTACATAATTAAATTTTAAAATATTATATATTATTTTTATTATTATTATTATAAATTTTAAATTTTAAAATTTCATTTTTTTATATTTTTCTAATAAAGAGTTATGAATTCCCTTAATTATTGTTTTTCTTATTTTTTTCATTTATTTTAATTTCTTTTTTTCACATACATTAATATTATCTAATAATAATTAAAATAAAAGATTGATAAGGGAGTACTTAATTATTTACATGAAAAACAAAGATATATTCTTTCATAAAAAAACATTAAAATTGTTCGAATTAATAACATTATAAACAACGTTAAAAAATTAAAATAAAAAATATATTAAAATATCATAGAAATTATTTAAAAACATTTATATCACATAATCAAACTATTTTAGATTATTTTTATTGAACTCTGAGTTATGTTATTACATGATTACATGATTTCTAATTTTCATATACATTATATATTTATTTGACATGATTCATGTATCTTTTACTTGTTATATATATATATACTTAATAACAAATGTTATCCTATTTTTTATATATTTATATATTTATATATTTTAAAATAAATAAATAATAATAATAATTAATAACTTTAATACTATAAGAAATTAGTTGCTTCATTTTTTTTTAATAAAATCATGTGACCTTATAATAATTTGGATGATTTTAAGGTATGATATTTTTCATATGTTGTATATTTTTAAATAAATAACTAAGTATTAAAATTGAATAATTTTAAAATTTATTACTTCAATATTTTATCATAATTTTATGCAATGTTATAAGAGAAAAATAACATAATAATCTACTAATTATTGCCATAAAAGTACATTTTTAAGATAATTTAGTTCATTTTGAAAAGGTGAAACAGCATATTCAAATAATTAAATTTTTAATTTTTAAAAATAAATATAATTTTTTTACTGCATTGAAAGTAACGTTTTAATAACAGCAATTGCTAAATTAGTTTTTTAAATAAAAAAAATGAAAAAAACATAAAAATTGAGAATTTAAATCTATAATATTATTTTTTTCAAAAATAATGAAAAAACCCTTACAAAAATATAATTAAACTTAAGTGTTTCATTTTAAAAGGTTAATGAATTTCTACTATTATAATATTATAATTGTTGGTGACAATTTTAATATAATCTCGTTAATTTTGTTATTAAGGTATATATCATTATATATATATAATCTTTAATTTTAATTTTAATATTTTATTTTTCGAAAAACAATGCACTAATAAAAAAAAAGTGTAGTTTGAAAGTGAGAGTATTCAGTTTTTCACAGATTTGGGACATATATGTGTACGACTCAATAATTTAATATATTTTTTAATATTTTATTTCATTTATAAGTATATTAATTATTATTTTTACAAAAACATTTAAATAAATTAATATTTTATTATGATTCGTTATCATTATTTTTAATAAACATAAAGAAAAATAATAAATTTTATATTATATTTTATCTTCTATCCGATTCATGTTTGATATTATTCTTATCTTATGATGTTAAAAAGCAAAACTGTTTTTTATTTATCGGAAAAGCAAATCTATTAAGAATTACTGTAATAAGACTATATTAGAACTCGGAGAGGTAAAAGTTCGTGAACTTGTAAACCCCGCGCGTGAGGGACACAAAGAGTCTAAAAAAATAATTAAATGTATTTTATTTTGTAATTCTTAGATAATTGTTATTATAAAAAATGTATATTTCATCCATAATTATTTTAAAATAAATATTTTAATTTAATAATTACTTAAAATTATACTTTAACTTCAAGATTAAAGTGTACATTTATATTAAAATTCTTCATAGTAAGATTATTTGTACTAAATCATAAATTATAATATTAAAATGAATTTTTTTTACATAATATAAGACTTATTAGTATTTTTTTCTCTAAAACTCCGAGTTATTGATTTTTTTTCTTCAAAATAATTAATATTTATAATTTTTTTAATTTTAAAATAATTAATATGATAAATTATATTTTTATTTTGAGTAAAATTTAGAATAAATAACTCTAAATTTACTAATATTATATCCAAACAATTAAACAGACTATTTGTATTATAACAACTATAACACTTTTCAAAAACAACTCACAAATTAAATAGAAATACAAACACTTAAAGAGAAAAGCTTTCAACTCACACTCAAACTAAAAATACAAATATTTATTTGTTTTTGATGGAATGATTAAACCAAATGCAAGGTAGGCTATTTATAGTCATTACCGTGCAATCTACACCACACAAATATAAAACTAAGAAATAATCCTAGTCACACAAATCTTATCTACACATTTCTCTTTTCTACATCCTTCAACCACTTCATTTATTTATTTACATCTTTCAATCACTTCATTTATTTCTCTACTTCTCCAACTACTTCATTTATTTCTCTACATCTTTAATTATTATGTTGGTGTTGATTTTCAACACTCTCCCTCAACACCAACTCTCACTATTTTTACTGTGTCAAGCTGACGGCGAAACATTTCGAATTTATCAATGCTTAAGCTTTTTGTGAACAAGTCTGCAACTTGATCATCTGTCTTGATTTGTCTCATTTTAATTTCTTCTTGTAGAACATTTTCTCTGATAAAGTGATAGTGTACTTCAACATGCTTAGTTCTTGCATGAAAGACAAGATTCTCTGCCAAACGAATTGTCGATTTATTGTCACAGTATAAAGGTACTGCATAATCTACTTGTTGATGTAGATTATTCATTAGCTGTATCAACCATGTACACTCTTGAGTTGTCATTGCCGCTGCTCGATACTCAGCTTCAGTGGTTGATAATGATATTGTTGGTTGTCTCTTACTACACCAAGAAATTGTTTCAGAACCCAGCTTAAACACATACCCAGTTGTTGATCTCCTGATGTTATGATCTCCTACATAGTCTACATCGCAGTAACCAACTAACTTGCAGTCTCCACATTTATTGTACAAAAGACCATAGTCAATTATATTATTTAACATATCTCAGTATTCGTCGAACTGCATCCAAACGAGGCTTCTTTGGATTTTGCATGTACCGACTCATCACACTAGCTACGTAAGAAATGTCAGGTCGAGTCAAGGTTAAGTAGATCATACTGCCTATCAATTGTCGATACATCATTGCATCTTCCAAATCTTTTCCTTTATGTGTACACAATTTGGAATTTGGTTCCATCGGTGTTGAAATCGGCTTGCATTCAAGCATTTTGAACCTCTTCAACAAATATTTGGAATATTTTTGCTCACAAAGAAATATTCCTTCTTGTGTGCGATAAACCTCTAAACCAAGGAAGTGCTTGAGCTGGCCAAGTTCTTTCATCTGGAAACAGAATGACAAATTCTCCTTCGTTCGAAGAATTTCTGCCTCATCATCACCGGTTATGATTAAGTCATCCACATATACTAGCACACTAGTTAGCTTTCCTTCATTGGCTTTAACAAACAAGATGGAATCTGTAGGTGTTACTGAATAACCACTTTGCATTAGAAATTCAACAATCTTACCATACCATGTGTGTGGGTGCTTGTTTCAATCCGTAGAGTGCTTTCCACTGCTTACACACATATTCAGGATGATCTTGGCTCTGAAAACCCATTGGTTGGATCATGTAGATCTCTCGATCCAACACTCCATGAAGAAAAGAATTATTCACATCCATCTGCCACAACTTCCAATCTTTGTTGGCTGCAAGTGCAAGTAGGACTCGAACAGTTGTAAGTTTTGCCACTGGACTAAACATTTCATCGTAGTCTACTTCATACTATTGAGAGAAACCACGAGCTACCAATCGTGCCTTGTACCTCTAAATTGACCCATCTGGTCTACACTTTATCTTGTAAACCCATTTGCAGGATATAGGTTTCACATCTCTTGGCTTTCGCACCAGATCCCAAGTTTAATTTTGTTAAAGTGCATCGATTTCTTCTTTCATAGTTGTCATCCACTCAGATCTTTGCGATGCTTCTTCAAATGTCTTAGGTTATATTGCTTCTTCAATTATGGTTGCATTGGCATATTTGGGATTTGGCCTTCGTGTTCTTGTTGACCTACGAAGTTGAGATTGTGGAGTTGATTCTTCTATTTCAATATGCCCACCTTTTTCATTTAGTTGTTGATATATGTCAGTTTGCCAAGGATTATGAGTTACTCTTTGTTTGGCACCATCATTATTTGGATCTATGGATTCATCTAAACTTGGTTAAAAAATTTATAATATGCTTCTCCATCTTTTGTTGCAGCTTATCTCCAAATTCTCTTGAGTTTGGCAATGCTTTCTTCTCTGAGGACCACCAAAAAGATGTTTCATCGAACACCACATCTCGTGAAGTGTAGCATCTTTCAGTCGTTGGATCACAACATTTCCATCATTTTCTTTGGCTGTCGTATCCCACAAAGATACATCTAACAACTTTCTTGTCAAATTTCCTCTGTAAATGATGAGGAATAAATACATAACATACACAGCCAAATACTCGAAAGTAGCTAACTGTAGGTTTCATGTTTCACAGTTTCTCAAAGGGTGAAACAAATTCTAACCTTGGTTGAGGAAGTCTGTTGATCACAAAGGTTGTAGTCCTCATCGATCCAACCCAAAACCTCCCAGGTACATTCTTTTCATGTAGCATACTCCGACAAATTTCTGCAAGATGCTGGTTCTTTCTCTCTGCTACACCATTTTGTTGTGGCGTGTTGGCACAAGTGTACTGATGACGTATTCGACATTCTCTTAGGTATTGAGATAACTCGCTTGAGCTATATTCTCTGTCGTTGTTTGTGCGCAAGCAATAGATCTTATTTCCAACTTCTCATTCAGTTGACTTTCTAAACTCTTTAAATTTTGAGAATATGTCAGATTTTTCTTTCATAAAGAAAACCCACACATACGTTGAGAAGTCGTCAATGAATGTCACCGTGTATCGTATACTTCCAATTGATGGTTGCTTAACATGACCGAATACATCAGAGTGAACTAACTCCAATGGTTCTTTTGCTTTAAACTTTGATTCCTCATATGGTAATTGGTGAGCTTTACCATATTGGCATCCTGCACAGACTGTGTCTGTTCGCACGTCTAGTTGAGGAAGCCCTTTAAGCATCGAATTCTTCACCATCACACTTAGCTTGAAATAGCTAACATGACCTAACCGCATATGTCATAGATCTATTGTCTCGTTTCTTCTTGTCTTGTCTACATATGTAGATTCTGCTGACATTACGTAGATTGATTCCAATCGTTGCCCCTCCATTGTCGGTGTTTCTGAGATTTTGAGATCACGATACACCTTCACGTCTCGGGGACAGAACAAGACATAGTGGCTCGATGATGTTAACTGAGCCACATATAGCAAAAAAAAATTATTCTTAAGACACGATAAACATCTTGAAGTGGTAACTATCGTTTTACCGATGTGGGCTATCGGTAACCTCGAGTTGTCATTTGTCACCACTACACCACACAAATATAAAACTAATAAATAATCTTATCCACACAAAAATTATCTATACACTTCTCTTTTCTAGAACCTTCAATCACTTCATTTATTTTTATATCCTTCAACCACTTTATTTATTTCTTTACATCTTTCAACTATTTCATTTATTTCTCTACTTTTTTAACTACTTCATTTATTTCTCTACATCTTTAATTATTATGTTGGTATTGATTTTTAACATTTTATACTATTATTACAATTTAAAAACATTATGTAATTTCCTTTATGGTTTTATAAGCATCCATATTTTCTATTTAAATTCTAGCATATTTCATTCCATCCACTTTGAACACATTTGTACAAAAAATTTATAGACACCAAAATTTATTTACTTTGCTTGTCTTATTGATTATGAACTTGAAGAAAACAGGATACAAGTACTTCTTTTCATTTTTTATTTTATGTTAAAAAATTTGTAAAAATATATTGAACTTAAAACTATTAACTATAAAAATAGTATTATTATATTTAATTTATATATTTTTATTATTAAAAAATTAAGATATATCATTTCATTTTTATTTGTTAAACATTAAACAAATCTCATTTAATATTAATAAGTGTTAGATGTTATTTTTTTTATAATTTTTTTAAAAAAATTACTTACTAATATTTTTGAAAATTTGGATGTTAAGCTAGCTAGCAACGGGGTAACACGTGAGGGCAATTTTCTTGAACCATTTACTCGATCTGAACGTAATTATCATGTACAATATTAAAGCAAAAACATTTTTTTTATCTATATGTAACAGATTTAATAAAATTGAGTTAAATTAATAATATTTTTTTAAAAAAATACCTATTGTGTCGAAGAATTACATGATGTTCATTAAAAAATATTTCTGATGCACACCCTCTAGGTATGTACCGGCTACAACAATGATATTATGAGTTATGTTCTTATCTAGGTATCTCATTAAAGAGGGTGGATGGGTAAAAAAGTAAATAAATTATGAGAATACGTGAGCTGTTGTACAACATGGAAGGAATTATATATATGATGAGGGTGTATGTGTAAATAATATTGTGTTTAAATTAAAATGAGTTTCTTATATACCAAAAGGTTAAATTCTATTAGGAAGAATTATCTATATCATACATGTTACTGTTTTATTTTTATGTAAAACCTTAAAAAAAGGAAAAAAAAAAAGAGAAGCATTAAAGTACGCTTTTTCTTATTAAATAAATAAAATGTAAGATCAATAACAAATCTGTAATCTGCTTGTATGTTTTATGTAAAATGTTATCGCATAGCAAAGAGGTTGTTCACTTGTTTGAAGCAAACAGTTGGTTCGTGCCTGGTTGATTTACAGCAAAGAGGAAGGTCCATAACATCTACTCATCCATACAAGCCGGCATCAGGCTCATAAGAAAATATATGGGCTATTAATTTGGTTCAATAACAGATTGGGCTTTCAATAAAGCAAAACAATTAATGTTAAGCCGATGACTTTTGGACAAAATATATAATATAATCAATATTTATACTTAATAATAAAAATAACATATTTAATAATTAAATTATATATTTTTAAAAAATAAAAAAATAAAATTAAAATAATCTTAAATCTAATCTAAAAATATATCTTGTTATAAAATAGCCATAAACAAATAATTTTGAAACTTGAAGACTCATTGATTGTTTTATGATTATTTTGAGACTAAAATTATGTACGTTTCTTTGTTTACACTAAATTGTTTTTAACTTGTTAATTTTATCCCTATATCATATGTTTGCTTGGTTTTATATCTATGAAGAAGGAAGGCATTTTATTGATAATGGTTGACCAATATTCCTTTCAATGAAGATAATATATACTGTTTAGAATATTTTGTTTATTATATAGATTATAAACTTTTGATAATTGGCCTAAAGTAGTGGAAAGCAGAAATAAAGAATTAAGCTAAGTGGGAGCTTTAACAGGTATATATAAATCTTTCTTTATATATGCATTGTCCTACGTTACAATATTTATTGCTTTTTAAAAATAAAATAATATACACACGAGACTAGAACACATATACTTTCTATAAATTTAAATAAAATACTTATAGTTGAGGTAACAATATAGAATGGGGTGGATATATAAAGTGTGAAAAATCGTGGGATGTAAATAGAATGAGCTTTTGTTGAAAAATTCGATTGAAATAATAAAATATATGTATTAATTTATTCATTTTTTCCCCCTAAAAGTCTTGCCTGTGTTGAAGCCCGGTTTAAGTTCATTACTGGGCTACGCCACTGATCTCAACCCACATCGAGTTTTTATAGAGAGACTCTATTGTAGTTTGAAACAATTTATTCCTAAAATTATTTTATTTAGTGTAGAGGTTAATTAAAGCATACATTAATTGTTAACATAAGAATAACAACCACCTTTTGTTTTTTATTTTCTCGGAGTTTCTAACCATACATAGAGTATTAATTAATATTCCATATACACTTGTTATGAAGAAGCTAGTTCGAATTGTTATGGTTAATGTACTAATTACACTATTTAATATTAATTGCACTCAAGCGCTCAAGCTTCCTCTTTTCTTCTGCTCGTTGGCCAATCTCCTTCTGCCGCAAATTAAGAAATCTTTTCACGCCTTCGTTTTATATATATATATATATATATATATATATATATATATATATATATATATATATATATAAACATTCCAAAGGTTCCGGCGCCATCCCTATCCATTACATGGGCAGGAATTAGTAAATAATATGATGTCAAATGAATTACTATAACGTTATTATGAGATTTAAAGGAAAAAACCAAATCTAACTTATACGTAGCTCTTAAGTTGAAATTAGCTTAGTTAACAAAACTCATAAACAACTTCAGATATCTAAAAATTGCATTTTCAAATGATAATTACTGTAACGTTATTATGATAAAATGCACTTAAAATATACTCCTTTTTTGTTTTATAAAATATAATAATAAAATAATAATTTTACTAACATATTTATTTTAAAACAAAATTATATAGATAAACTAGCCAACAAATTGCTAAAATTAACTTATTTAAAAAACACTTAACTTTTTTCAAATTTAAAGAAACAAAATAAGATATTAAGAAGATCATGAATATAAACTCACTTTGAGACTTTATATTTAATTTCTCATAATATTTCATAAGAGAAACACAAATATTAAGTTCAATTTAATCAAAATAAATTTTAGAATGTAACATGTATTTTCACACATTTTCATAATAAATATACTATATATGATGAGTTATATTATCTCTATGAATTTTATTGAGTGCGTAAATTGTTCATTCGATATTAACTTATTATTTGTTAAAAAGACTAGTTATTGTAATATTATTTTTCTCATTTTGTTATTTCATGTAATATTGTTTGAACTAATGCGTTTTAATTATTACATGCTTTTTTCATTTTTTAAAAAATATAATTAAATAAAAAAATATGCAGTTAACAATTTGAACTAGTTTAAACCAGCTCGTTTTTGTTTGATTCAGATTCCGACTCACCTTTAATGACTCGAATTAAATTTGAATTAAGTTAGACTTTGATAAATAAGTGAGATCAAGAATTGAAAAATATCCTATATAGTCGACATTGAGGAGATTTTTTTTACGTTCCAACATCAAAACGTGATATTTATATTTTTTGGTTAAAATGATAAAAAAAATATTGAGAATATCACAACATTGTGAACAAAATATTGTTGTCTAAAAAATGACATAAAAATTATTTATTTTTTCCAAAATATTATGGATATTTTCAACAAAATATTATTTTATATTTAGTTTTTAAACAATTTATCTTTAAATTTAACTACTTGTAGTTTTTTTTATCTTCAATTAAATATCATTTATTTTAATTTGAGACAATATTTTATACTTATTTATAATATTTTTTATAATTTAAATTTTATTATGTACCATCAAGATTTAATCATTTATAATTATAATATAAATAGTTATTTCAAATTTAACTAGTAATTATATAATATTCTAATTAATTTGAATATTATAATTTTTATAAATTTATGTATTAAATAAAAAAAATTAAAAATATAAAAAATTAATTATTTTAATATTTTATAAATAAATTTTAAGATTTTAGTAAATTTTTTATAATTTGTTATCGAATATAATAATAATTTTAATATTTCCGTAAAATTTAATAAGATATTCCACACCTTGTGAGACTTTGAGAGGGAGATGTAGCACCACCTTTTGGGTGTCGGGAGAGTAAAATCGTCCATCTATTTACTTTATGATTAATTATATATATTCTAAATCTTAAAATATATTTATCGAAATGTCGTATCAAAAAGAAGATTCAAAATGAACAATTCAAAGAGTCAAAGAATAACAGCTTGAAAAAAATTTGCTATTGTCAAACAGAATTTTTATTTGTTATTTAAATAAATAAAATTCAAAAACTAATGTAACATTATGCACGCTTATGTAAATAATTAAGGTTGTAAAATGAATAATTTTTTAAGTTAAATATGTTATTTAATTTTTTTTATGTTAAAAAATACTTTTAACTGTATTTGTACGTGAAAAGTTACTTTAGGTTAAATCTAACTTTTTATCTAAATTTTATTAAATATAACATAAAAATATATGTATCACATATATATTTATATTTTTTGATAATCATATATGTAAAAATTAATATTTAGTTAAAAAATTAACTCAAAATTTTCAAGAATTAAACAAATTTTTCATTATCTAATATTTAAAGAAATATATTAAACAACTAAAATTTAATAATAAGATTTGTTAAAAAAATTAAATAATTTTTTAATTTAAAAATTACTCATTAAATATATGCTATAAATAATCGGTATCATATATAATATTGTGTTATATTTAAAAAAAATAGATAACAATTAAATAAATTTTTTATAAATAAATAAATTTAAAAACATATTTTTTAAATAAATTAATTAAATAACTCTTAAAATTTAAAGAAAGTGACACATTTTCCCCCAAAAATAAAAAAAATAAAAAAATATACCGTCCAAAATTGACTTTGTTCAATCTAACTCATTTAACTTTTGAAATAATTATATGAACACACATTAGAATTTAAAGGAGTGATCTTTCGGTGGCTCTCTGACAATTCTACACAGTGTGTTTGATAATCTCTCCTACAATTGCGATGGCTGAAAAAGAAACTCATCAGCAAAAATGGAAAGGTACTTGCTCTATTGAGCTCAAACGCTCATCAGCAAACAAAGTTTGGTCTCTCTTATTTGAAGATTTCTGCAACGTTCACAAGTGGCTCCCTGTGGACATGTGCTCTTACGTCGAGGGTGTTGCCGGCAAGCCGGGTCTGATTCGGCGTTGCATTTCAAAGCCACCTTCATCAACCGACGGCCAAAATGTGTCGACAACCAAGTGGATCGTTGATGAAAAGCTAAAAATGATTGATCCAATCAAACGGTGTTTGAGCTACGAAATTACTGATAACAACATGGGATTCAAGTCGTATGTTGGAACATGGGAATTATTTCCGAATAACGGTGAAAATGATGGTGCTAAGGCCGGCTGCAAATTCCAATGGACGTTTGATAGCGATCCTGTTGAAGGTTGGACATTTGAAGAGCTGCAATCGTTCGTTCAGAATTGTCTTAAGTTCATGGCAAACAAAATGGAAGATGCATGACGCAATCGCTGAATGAAGAAATGATTGGGTTGGGCCAGGTCACTCGCTTCTACAAATTTTATACTTTTTATTGTATACGAATAAAACAAATACCTAGCCCCCCTATGTAATAAAATTATATGTTTTTATATATAATAATAATTTGTATCACAAAGGCAACTTATAAATATTTTTTATTTTTTAATCTCTATTAGTAAAAAAACCTATTTTATTTATATTATATTACTTTTTATTTAATAAAAAACATTATTATCTTTTTATAACCAATTTAATTACAACATGTAAAAAATTAATTTTTATTATACTTATAACTATATTTTTAAAATTATTTACATATAGTTTCTCCCTTTTGACTTTTTATTTATTTATTGTAATTAATAAGTTATCATGATATTAATCCAACATGAAAAAAAACAATGACTTATCAAATTTTGTATGGAGTTATATAAATTGGTTGTTGATGGAAATAACAAAAAATACAACAAAAAATTATCGAAAACAATAACCCTAAAGATTTGGACCAAAAGCGATTAACATTAATCATTGAATAAGTTTCTTCACCTTGAATTGGATTAAAAGTACAAAATGTGTTCCGCCGTCAAAATGGTTTCATCCCATCCCAACTTGATGGAGGGTTTGAAGTAAGTTTCCTTATACCTTTGCACTTGAGGGCTAATTTTTGTCTTGTCCAAGAAAAAACATTTACACAACTACATTACCTATTGAAAAGCATATATCTCGTACAAACTATCTATTTGAGATTGTTACTTGGCTTGTAGATTTTGATACAAAGTTAGAATCCTAACTTTTTCAGAGTGTCATCTCGTTAACCTTTTCATTTTTTTAATACTAAAAAAGATAATAATAATGAGAGATATTAAGTTTTTTATCATTTTGATATTTAGTTATATTTCTGTAAGACCTCTCCTACAATATCGTCAACGCATTAAAGTTTAACCATCAAGTTTTGGATAGATTGGTGTAAGTTTTTTATACGTAAGATACCATAATATCAAATCATGAACGAAAAAATACACCTTAAAAAACATATTATTTGATAATTGTAAGGCTCAATTCTTGATTGGTAGGAAAAACAAATGCCTACAAACTCTTAAATTTCTTGTAATTTTGATAGTGGGTTGTACATCTATATTTCCTATAATTTAAAATATGGTAATTAGTTTTATTTTTATTTTTTAAAATGAAAATTGTTGGCATTTTCTTAGTATATATTATATAAATAAATTTTATAATAGATTTTTTCATCCTTTTAGTAAATATAAATACACAATAATTTTAAACCGAGATAAGTTTTAAATTTAAATATTTTAAATAATACTTAATACGAATGTGTCATATTGAGATAAAAGTGTGAAATTTATAAAGAGTAAATATCAATAACTTTAAGAATTATGCAAATATTAAAAAAATATCATATTTAAAAATAATATCATTACATCTCAATTAACAAAATTTGATTGATGCAAGAGAAAAATATAATCTTATATTTTTTTATTTAAATAACTACAAAATGAAATAATAAAAATAAAATATATTAAATAAACATTAAAATAAAAGTTAACTAATAAAAAAGATTAAAAAAATTAAAGAAATTTATTGTTTTATGAAGAATACTAATACTAATATATTTCTTTATGTTAATTTATTCTCTCACTTCATTGATATTTAAATTTTTTAATAATGAAATTAATGAATTTTTTATTTAAAATTTTTATATTTATTTCTTTGGATTAAGGGCTTTTTGGTATTAAGACATATCACTAATATAAGTTTTTTTTTTTTGGAATTTTCTTGCTATTTGAACAAATTTCAATAATGTCTTACAGTTTATAAAAACAGTTACATGATATATGTCATAAATTATTTTAAAAAATGTATGTTGTTTATAAGACAGATAAGACAAGAGATCACACCTTAATTTGCAAAACCAAATAACAATTATTTATAAACAATACCTTATGCAGTCATAACCTTCAGAAAATAAGGTATTGTTTTATAAAGAAGCCAAACACTCCGAGGTTAAATGTGATGCGCATTATTTTTCTATTTTTTTCTTTTCTTTTTTCAAATGGAAGTGCTCCCAAATGCCCATAACTTTGACATGTAGTGGAGTATGTTTGGAGGTATTTAAAATGTGATTTTGGTTCATTCACTTTGAGAAAAGCATAATTTTTTAACCCATTATTAATGATAATTATTGATATCATATTAATAAAGTAATATTATTTATAAAAATAAAAATATTAAGATAAATTCGCTGAATCGTACGTCAATATTACCGTTATATTTAAGAAATTTTATAAAAAAAATGGTTAATTAAGGATGTTAATTTGTGCTATGAGAATAGAAATACATATAATTTTTTTGATTTTAATACCAATAAAGAATGCCTCAATTGAGGACAAGATGTGATTGAAAATTACTCTTCTGGGTAGATCCCACGAACATTTCTTAAAAAAATTAAATATGTTATATATTTATAAAATTTTATAATTAAATCAAAGAAATGTCGAACATAAATATTATTTTTATCAATAGATAAATATTTTAATTATAAAATTTAATATTATAATATATGATTATGAAACATAAATTATTATAATGATTTTTAAATTAATAATCTAAATATATTCAAAAAAAAATTCTTTAAATTTTTAATTATTAGATTTAATTATATAATAAATAAATATACTTGAGATTTTATGTGTATTAAGTCATTGAAGATTCAATTTATTATAATTTTTTTATTAATAAGGAATCCTCTATACTTGTAAATCTTTGATGAAAAATCCTAACATCATCACCTTTAATTACAAGTGTGCATCGGATCGAAATCGTTGATTTTATACTTATTCGATCCAATTCGATTATACGATTGGATTAAAATATCATAATCTGCACCCGATTTGATCAAATTTTAAATCCGATGCAATTCAATCTATAATTTATTCAGATTTGATCGGTTGAATCCTATCAATCTAATTAATAAACTTAATTAACTTTATTTTTGATATTTTTGAATATAAAATTTAAATTTTCACATAAAATAAACTTATTTAAACTAAAAAAAACATTAAAATATAACTAATATAAGAATGACAAATGAGATTATAACTAATATATAAAATACAAATATATATTTAATTATTTTTGATCAAATTAGATAAAATAAGATGATATATAGTGAAATCTATCAACCAATTCGAACTCAACTGATTGAAATATTTTTCATCCAATCTGATCTGATAATTGGATTTAAACTATAAAAAAATTAACAAATTAGATTAAATTAATTAGATTAGTAGGATGATAAGATTTTAGAGACTCCTACCTTTAATATTAAAATGTGAATGGTTCTATCAGAACACACTTGACATTCATACTAATAATATTTTTTTCATATTTTTTGTTAAATTGTTTTTTTTTCAAGTGATTAAAACTTGATTATTTAATAATATTAAAGTGATATTATATTTGATGATTGTAATTATTTTTACTTTAATATTTTATTGATTATTCAAAAAAAAAATAAGTAATTATATAATTTCAGGTTAGAATAAAATTATTATTTATTATTTTAAAATAATTTCATTTTAAAATTTATTTTTATATTTGTTAATTTATTTTTATATTGTTTTTATTACTTGTCATGTTAAAAAATATTTTAGTAAATAAATAAAATAATATTATGTATTTTTAATTAACATATTTTCTTAAAGATTTTGGAAAATAATTTTTTTTTACAATTTAGAATACTAAATTCACATCAAAACTTATCTTCTTGCATAAACAACATATTTATTTACATAATTTTATTTTTAATACCTTTGAAAAAAAAATATGTTATTTTTCTTATATATATATGTTATTTTTATCTTAACCTAAAATAATGTATGTTTTCAACATATATATATATATATATATATATATATATATATATATATATATATTTAAGAAAAAATAATAATATTTTTTAAAAGATTAAAAATAAAATTATATATATAAAATAAATATATTATGTAATTAAATTAAAAATTTATCTAACACTCTCTCCTTTTAAAGTTGGTCAAATACATCCTCTTCTCATAAGAGACAGCCAAAATAGAAGAAAATATTTTGTGGAAGGAAAAATTTGCTAATTTTACGGTTATTCATTTTGTAAGTATAGTATTAAAAGTGATATTTTTTTAGCAAGCTGTATTTGTTATGATTTGAAATAAGTGAATGATAGATGAAATATTGAGGGAATTCTTTAATTTTTTTTTTGATAAATACCTTATTAAAAATAATAATAAATACATGTATGTCATATTTAAACGTTGCACATGTAACCTTCATGTATAACGTGGTGTTTTCAATTTTTTTATAATAAAAGTGGGATCGTAGAAATCTCTTTAATTTTAAATTAAATTTCTAAAATTTTAAAAATTATTTTTTAATCCCTTGAGAGAATATGTCAATAAAGAAAAAAAATAATTCTTAATATTTTTTATTAAAATATTAAAATACGATAAAATATAAATTATTAATAAGAATAAAAATAAAAATAAAAATAAAACGATATAAAATTATTCAAAGAAAAAATTAATAATAAGATTTTAACTTAGAAATATTTAAGTAAATATTTTTATAAAATAATATTTAATAAGATGTTAAAATAAAAATAAAAATATTAAAATGTTTTTTTTTTGTAAAATTTTTATATTAATTTTTATTTTATTTTTATTAAATGATAAAATTTTAATACTTAACGTAAAATAATAATATTTTAATTAAATTATTAAAATAATATTATGATTTTCTTAAAGTTAAATTTAAAAAATTAAAAAAATCTTAAAAAATTAATAAATACTTTATTAAAAATAATAATAAATATATGTACGTGATATTATAACGTTTCTTCATCACTGCGAGGAAGCACATGTAATCTCCATGTAAGGCGGTGTTTTCAACATATTATATATATATATATATATATATATATTCTGAAGGGCGTGTTATCACCATTAATTTTTTTGAAATATATTATTTAGGTTTTATAATAGTTTAATTGGTAATTTTTTTTTTAAATCATAATATAGATTCACATAATCAATTTTATTTTTTAATATTTTTTTTAAAAAAGCGATTCAATAAATATTTATAGCAAAATATTTTTTAATTTTAAAAATAATTTAAAATTTGATTATATAGATTAAACTGTCATATTATTTTATTAAAATTATTAAACTAAATTATCAAAAAAAGAAGAAGCTAATAAACATGTTCGAGATAGATTAATCAGAAAGTCCAAAAAAATAAAAAAATTGATTATCTTATTTTTATGTCCATTAAAAATGTTTATTTTTTGACCGTATAGGAAGTGATTTTTTTGTTGTTAAAAATTAAATCATAACATGCAAGTGCATATAAGAACCAACTCAAAATTAGGGATGAATAAATTTTTTTTCCATTAAATTGATCTATTTATTTTCAGAGCTGATTTTATTTTTAAAATATATCACAAATTTATTGATATTATTCATAGAGAAATATTTTCAAAATTACCTATCAAAGTGCCCTAGAATGGTGCAGATGCTGTCCTACAAGGGGCTTAATTGACTATTTGAAACTTGAAAGTGTGTTTAAATTTTAAACCATAAAAATGAAAAAAAATTGGGAATCATTTTGCAAGCCAAGCATCTCCTTGTGCTAGCTATAGGAGTAAATAAATAGAAAATTGGGACCCTGATGGAAAAAAGATGTTATTCCAATTTTCGTGAATGTGGTTAGAGTGAAACAGAGCACCACCATTTGCGGATCTTCAAAGCAAAACCATTCAAAATGCTACCAACTAGACCTTTGATGGCACTAAGTCTTATAAACTAAAGTAGAATTTAAAGAATCAATTCTTCTTCATCTTTCAGTCCAATTCTCTCTCTCTCTCTCACTGAACTCTCTAATTTCTCTCAAACATGGCTGAAGAAAAAACCAAACAGCAAAAATGGCAAGGCAAAGCCTCGATTGAGTTAAAAGGCTCATCAGCAACCAAAGTTTGGTCTCTAATTCAAGATTTCTGTAACATTCACAAGTGGTTCCCTGTGGACACGTGTTCTTATGTTGAGGGTGTTCCTGGCGAGCCGGGTCTTATACGGTATTGCTCTTCTACCAAAACTTCATCTATCGACGGCCAAGATGTGACGACAATCAAGTGGGCTAAAGAGACGTTAACGATGATTGATCCAATCAAGCGGTGTTTGAGCTATGAGATTCTTGATAACAACGTGGGATTCAAGTATTACGTTGCAACATGGGAAATACTTCCGATCAACGGTGATTATGATGTTGATATGGCTGGTTGCAAGATCCAATGGTCCTTTGTTAGTGATCCAGTTGAAGGGTGGAGATTTGAAGATATGATGTCTTACATTGAGTATAGTCTTCAGTCTCTGGCAAACAAGTTAGAAGATGGTCTCTAGTTAAGTTGATGTCAAAACGATAGTAAATTTTACTTTTTAAAAAATGTTAAGTATTTTACAAGATAAATAAACATAATTTAAATATATCTTATATATTTTTAATGTTATTTAATTATATATTATTTAAATTTAGCTATAAATATTTAATTAAAACTTTTTTAATGTTACCGATTGGTTGTTTTTATTTGTATTGTTATAAATTTTAATTTTTTTTTAGACACATTTTATTAGATATATAATAAAGTTTTTTTCAAGCTCAGTATTCTTGTTATGGTTCTGGAATTATGCAATAAAAACCATAATTAGTTGATTTTCTTTTTTTTTTTTGGTAATCAAAATTCCTTGGATATAAATATGAAAAAAGTCGGCTTTGTGAAGTAGCAATATAATTCTGCGTAACCACAAAATTTGTAAGCATTGAAGGGAGAACATGCTTAACGTTTCCTTTATGATCAGAAACACCTTAATTAGCTTATCTTCACTCATGTGAGCCAGTCCACCGCATCAAGAGCTGTGAGATTGCACAGTAAATTAAATCTCATGTTTAAACCAAACACTAATCTTCCAGGAATAATACCATTTACCAGTATACGAAGAAGTGACTGCTAGCTATGATCATTATGATTTAATCTTCAACAATCAATTAATTTTTTTATTTTTAAAAAGACAGGCCTTTTCTACACATATCCTGATAATTATCGGTGGTTACAATCCTCGTGAGGGTCACTGCCATCCAAACACGTGTGTGGATAAATTTATTGCTACTAGTTATCTTCAACATCAGTATATTAACGAAAACGAAAAAGTCTCAAATGGGATGCGTGACTTTAAACCCCAATATAAGTAAATGGAATAAGGTAGTGGGTCATATGCTTTGGTAAAGAATAATAATGAAAAAGCTTTTGGATATATTTACTATGATATATTAATCATCCATACTATCTAGCTTTTGATTATTTATAATCTTATAAGAAATTATTTTTATATAAAATTCTAAGTGACTTAATTGTTGTAAATAAATTTAAATAAAAAAATTTCATTAATGAACATTATTTATCCATCCAAATATAAATATAAATATTATTTTTATAATTGTTTATTTTTATAATTATGTTTTGTGATAATTATTTTCATAATTACGTAACAATACATAATTTTTTTTACTATAAATAGAATAATCACTTATTTTGAAAACACAAAACAAAAAATATATAATTTAACAATTCAAAAACGTTTATACGGTTCTTCATATCAAAACAAAAAAAAATTAAAATTATTTTTTAAAATTTATGAGTAATATAAATATTTTAAAGATATAATATTCTAAAATACATCAAAGATTCCAGACAGAAAAAAGATTTAGAGTTGTTTTATCTTTGAGAACAAAGTTATGGTTTCTTACACAAATTTAAACAAAATTACAAAATATTTTACAAAAAAGATCTAATACGCAACTCAATCCAAGAAATATATTTCAGTATATCAAAAAATTATTCTTCTATTATTTTCGCATGATCTTCTCTAACACGTCTCACAACTGAAGCAAAATTTTCATCCCGACGTAAATCCAATTCCAATTTCGAGAAATAAGAGCCATACGAATAAAGGGTCCTTTCTTTGATAAATCAACTTCCGGAAAATGACATAACTGTTGATAAAGTTTGTTAAAATAATGTTGAACAATATTATCGATAATATGAAATGAACTACTTGGGTTGAGTCGCGGATTAGGTCGCTCTTTTTAAGACGTTTCACAACTTTGTCTAAATTTGTGCAAGCAAACACAATCTCGTCGTCCTCGGGATAAAACAACCCAGAATCTTTTTTCTCTATCTCGGAACTTCACTGCATTGATGAAGACCGAAATGCTACACCTGAAAAATTTGTTACTCGAAAAACTGAAAAAATAACTTAGAATTGCAAAGAGAATTTATTTTCTTAGTAAGATGATTTTCAGATTGTTATTTTGAAACTTAGAGGTGAGACCCTCTATTTATAAGTTTTAGAAATCGTGTGGTCATTATGATAATAACAGTAATGTCTAAGGATGGAGACCATGACAACCATTTTCGAAGTAACCGCCATTTAACGGTCATATTCTGATAAAAGAAAATAATGGTTGTTTTCTGAGAATATATATATATATAACAACCATTTCTGAGTAGAATTTTTTTTCTTTTTTCTTTTTAAATATTTTTCCCAAAAAAAAGTGTCACCTCACCTCACACACACGCATTCGAGCTCACTCGACACGACCGGTCAGACGGACGGAGGCGACGACGACGTGCGCGCCCGTGTGATATCACATTTGCCTAGGTCCTCTCCCCTTCCACAAAAGTGGGTACCCCTTTGAGCTTAATCCCAATATCTAAATATTCATTATTTATACCTTTTTTAAATAATGTAAAAAAGCAATATGGGACAAGGCTTTACTTAATTTTTTTTTATAAACTTCATCTTTTTCAACAATCCTCCGCTTGAATTTTATATAAAAATAATTTTCATCGAGCAACCGATAAATTAAAATTATAAGATTATGCATGAGCAAAAAAAGGTGTCTATCGACTTAAACCTTTGCATAGTGTTGATGCTTTAGAATATACTAGAATAAGTTGTAGTTTGAACTCTATCTCTAATAATCATCACACACACAACCTTTCCAAAGTGTAGTTCGAAAAGTCTATGTTTTATGGCCATGCACGTGTATCCTAGTGTAGTGAACGCTCTAGTAAATTTTGTGCAAAAAATTTTCATAGGAAGTGGCCACACTTCCACATTCATATAGGTGCGTCTATCAAGAGCACTCATGTAGCTATGTACTCCACTCCACATAGAGTATAGAACTCATTAAGAGTTTAACAATTAACTCATCATTTTTTATCGTTTCAGGACTTAATGATTCTAACAATATAGAATGAGATTTGAAAATAGCATGATTCATCTCATATCACTTCATGACTTGTTATTACCCTTTGAACTTATTTCTTATGATCTACGGTCTATAAGTTGGGTTACCATCACAAATGAATCTTCATTCTAAGGGCATTAATCTCATTCTTTTTAAAGTTTTGAAAACCTTCTCTCTCGGTAATCCTTTCGCCAAAGGATCTACCAAATTTTCATCAGAACGTACATGATCCACTCTTACAGCTCCTAAAGAGAGAAATTCTCTAACAATACTATGCTTACGATGTATATGTCGTCTCTTACCGTTGTAGTAACAGTTCTGAATCTTTTCAATAGCCGCGGTACTGTCGCTGTGGATCAAGACAACTGATATCGGTCTTTCCCACAAAGGGATCTCAACTAAAACAGACTTCTTAGCTAGCCAGTTTTTTCACTAGGAGTGGCTAGTGCTATCATTTCAGACTGCATTGTAAATTGAGCCAATATTGTTTGTTTCTTAGACTTCCAGGAAACAACTTCACCAGCTATGTTAAATATATAGCCACTAATTGCTTTGGAGTCTTCCGATAAAGTGTTTCAATCTATATCGATGTATCATTCTAAAACAATAGGAAACTTTTTATAATATAATCTAATGTACATAGTTCTATTAAAGTATATTAACCCTTTAAATAACATTCCAATGCTATACACTAATTTTACTTTTAAAACTACTTAGTAATCACACAACATAAGTTATATGTGATCTAGTACAATTAGTAACACGTAAACTATCAATGATACTCGCATATTCAATTTGACTAGATTCTCCTTTCACAAAAGTCGATACTCCTTATGATCCAATCTCAATAACCAATTATTTACTATTTAAACTATTTTAAATAATGTAAAAAAAAGTGTGACAATACATTAATTAATTTTTTTTATTAACTTATCTTTTCCAACAACGTAACCCTTAATTACATGCCTAGCAATAAAATATACATCAACACAAAGTCTTCCCCCTCTGCCCCCTCTGCTTATCAATCTTCCAGGTTGTGTTTTTTTTAGACCGAAACCATATAAAACTAAAAAACTCTTGAACGAGTTAGGAACTTATTACTATAATAAAGAAAGAGAAGGGGGAAAGAAAGAAAAAAACTTGAAAGCACCAGAAAATTCTCGTCACTTAATTACATACAATTATACATATGTCATTGACGGACCAAACTAAATGCGTATATTACCAATTCAACGTCTAAATAAACGATGTATGTACCATCTAATTGCTTTAGTACCCAGGACTCTTACTATTATTTTCTTGGAAAAAAGAGGAGTCTATTAATTTAAAAAATACTGTTGACATTTTCCAGGCCAGCTGTATTCAATCTCTTCTCCATCCAGTCAATTATATCCCGTCCAATCTCTTCACGTTCTGGCTCAAATAGAAGGTCATGCAAGAAACCTTCATAAAGCCTGATGTCCTTAAACTTGGATACGGCCTCATCATAAAGATTCTGAGAGGCTAACGGGTCAGTCACTCTATCTGCAGTCCCGTGTAGGACGAAGAATGGAACGGTGACAGTCTTGAAGTTTCTCAATAAATATGAGGATATGCGCAATATCTCATGGCCAGTTCGCACCCTTATTGGTCCGGTATAGACCAATGGATCAGAGTACTTTGCCAACAATGCTGCAGGATCCCTAGACACTGGAATGCCCCTTTTATTTGCACCTTTAAACTGAAATTTTGGAGCAACCATGGAAAATATTGGAGCCACTGCCTGCATATACACATCAAACATATTAATCAAACAAGCTTGTAGACAACAAATATTAATATTAATATCACAACGGTAGAGTATTATACTATTTCATTAGTGTCATGAAGAATAGTCAAGCACATTCATTATGGGAGGAAGGAAAAAAGAAAAAGGTTCAATTGCACCATATAACCCCTTTGACAAGTAGAATTTTAAAACAAACCATTTACTCCCATTCCACCCCGTAAATAAACATAGTTTAAGTTTATTTAAGGGGTGATAGATAGAGGGAAAAAGAGCCAATATTAGTGAAGATTTTACCCCAACAATAGGATGAGCTGGCTTAACACGCAAAGCTGGTGAGGTCAATACAATACCCTCCACCATTGATTCAATGTGCCGGTATGAGGCAGCCTATAATAAAAAACAAATTTACAAATCAATAAGAAAGTTGGATAACAAATCAAGTAAACAAGCTATTATGCAGATTTGTGCCGGACCATCAAAACTACAGCCCCTCCAGTAGAGTGGCCAAAAAGGAAGCATGGAACTCCAGGATTTTCCAATTTAATCTTTTCCAGAAATGCCCCCTGTTAAAAAAACGAGAAGTAATTTAATCTTTTCCATGCAAGAGTTTGGAAAAAAATTGCCAAAGGTTCTCAAAATTGAGATTGATTTCAAAATCATTTTTCTGAAGAGATTTGAGAACTTACAGTGTCAGCAACAACATGGTCCAGTGAAGGAACGTATCCATGCAATCCATCGCTCCCACCATGACCTAGCACATAAGTTTACACACTCTTATATACTAATCCAGGTGGTTTTAATGAAATTATTTGGTACAGATAACCAATTAATTGACGTTGAAAACCATAACACCAAGAAGCAATGAATCACATTTGACATGATAAAGTAATCGAAGGGTAGAAAAATGGATTATTTTTTGAGAAAACAATAAAAATAACACCATTAAAACTTGTAATCACAAAACTAACACACATTATGTCCAATTCAAGTCCAACCATCATTTCACATTGAACGTTGTTCAAATTGAACTATCGATAATTTAAATCCATTCAATTCAATTGATTTTGCTTAATATTGTTGGATGCTATTTTTATTGTTAGCGATGTCATTTTACGTAATTTTTCATATTTTTTTGATGTATCAATATAAAAGATGACAGATTTCAAGTCTAAGTTAAGTAACACCAAGAAGTAACGAATAACATTATTTTTCTGTTAATTATATTCACAAATACGACCAAACAAATTTGACTTATGTTTTACAATCATAGTGATTTAGTAGTCACAACAATAGAAACTAAAATAAAAAAGTTGCTAAAATCTTGGAAAATGAAAAATTTGTGTACCTATCCAGTCCATTGCATAGACTCCAAAGTTGCATGAGGTTAATTGCTTTGCAAAATTAAGATATCTTCCACTGCAAAGAAAGGAAAATCAAAGGAAAACTATAAAATAGTTCACTATGCAGTAAAAGTAGAAAGACCATGCATGTCGCAAGCTATTCCAACTAAGAAGAGCATTTGCAGTGCAGTAAGCTCTAACAAATGACATAAATAACTATTGAACATATGAAAAACCTCAATTTTATATTCTCTTATCTTACCTATGCTCGTTAAGTCCATGTATGATGACTAAAATACCCCTGAAATTACAGAAGTAAATATATTAGCACAAAGCTATAAACCCGGGGAGGCAATGACAATTGAAAATAAATGTATAAAGAAAAGAAAAGGTCCATGGATTCTATTCCCCATTCTATCCTACTTCAACACTTATTACATATGAAATCCACAAAAGCCTTTCAAATTATCATCCCATTTCATTCTTCACTTCTACCTCAAATGAGTTTTATATGCAAAGATGAGAGACAAAAATCCGCTTCTAGTCAGGACTACAATTCTAGAAGCTAAACTTGAGGTTAACTCCATGTGAACACATAGACAGACTATGTGTCTTGTTTGATTTCTTCAAAGCGCAGAGAAAATACCACTTAAGAAACCAAAGACTGATTTCGACAAAACCTCAGTCATATAAATATTAGTATACCTTAAGCTTCATTAAAAAAAGATAAAAGAGCATTATCAAAACCCTGTATTCTTAGTTAAAGAATTAACCTAATTAGTTAATCGAAAATGATTTGTATTACACGAAGTACCATGTAAAATGGTTTTCTCAGTACAGCTACAATTTCTATCCAGACAAATTACCAATCCCCATTAACATAGGATCAAAAAGGCTTCCATTGAAAAAGTACAACAATCTGATCATCATTCAATTCACAATCACCGTAAGCAATTAGCATAAATGGAATAATAAATATAAAAAATTCATAAGGAAAAAAAAACATAAGACCTTACTTCAATTCACCGGAAACCGGGAACCAAGAGCGACAGAAGAGAGCATTTCGTCTCAACCCAAAGAACAACGAGGTGCTACACCGGAACTGGCAGTCCGCGTTTCCGGTATCACCAAAACCCATGTCCAAGCCCTCAGCCAAGGCTCTCCTTCTCATGGTATCCTCATCCTCTCTCCTCCACACAGATCTCCTCTTTTTTGATGGAGAAGCAGGAGGCTTCTGGTCCGATAAAGATGCAGAGCTCCGGATGCGACGATGAGGAAGGACGAGAAGCAAGAGAGAAAGGAAGAAGGTTTGGAGGAACAAGAGAGAGGTTCGGAGGGCCTTGAGAATTGGGATAATGCGATTGCTGGCGCCGGAAGTGAGTTGCTCCATCTCTGCCGCTGGCGCAGCCATGGCTGAAGATGGATTTGGAAGAAACACAGTGGAAGAAGAAAACGATGAAGAGACAGAGGTTAACAAAAACACGGAAGAATGATAGAAAGAATAAACTTTTTCAATCGAGAGAGAGAGAACAAGAAGTAAGAGGATTGCGTGTTACTGGCGATGGCTGTTTATTGTACTTTTTTCGGATTTAAAAAGAAAGAAAAGAGAAAAATATATATAACTATATTTGTTACAGTTGAGATGGCGAATCTGGACCGTCCATGGGAAGAGGGGTCCTACATTTTTTAATGTAAGGAAGGTTGGGGTTCGCGGGAGACAGGGAAATATTGTAATTGCCGACGTGGCGTCATTCTGTTACTTGTTCGAAAGTCTTTGATTTTGGGCTTTGTGAATGGATTTTTGACGATTTTTTCCTTCATAAAAGCTGGATAAAATGCCGGTGACCTAATTATATTTATTTTTTTCAAAATTAGAACATATTTTTCAAACGAAGTTTCCTAATTTCAGGTGATTTATGCATTAAAATGCTTAACACTTTTATTCTCAAACGTTATAATAATAATTAAAAAATTATCATTTTTTAATATAAGATATATATTATTTAAATTCACTTATTTTTTATACATTAATTTATTATTTAATTAATAAAAAATAAAATTAAAAATTAAAAATTAAAAAAAATGTTTGTATTAATTAAAATAAGTAATTATAATTAAAAAAATTATTAATATTTTAATTACTAAAAATTAAACACCGAAGTGATAAAAACATAAGACTTTAAAATAACAAAAAATTATTATTATTTATTTTATTTAAGATAAATAATTATCAATATAAATAACTTTATGAAAAAAAATTAATATAAAAATTATTAATATTTTAGATACTAATAATTTTTTATTAAATTAATTAAAAATAAAATATATTTTATTAACCCTAAAATGATAATTGTTTATCTTAAATAAGATAAATAATCTCGTATATAAAAAATCATAATAATAAAAAATTATCAATATTTTAATTAATAATTTATTAATTAATTTATATTACTTAATTGATTAAAAAATATGATGTAAGATAATCAATTAAAACAATGATAATTATTTATATTATTTAAAATAAATAATTTTAATTTATAGTTATTTATATGTTAACTACTAACAATTTATCATTTAATTTATAAAAAAAATAATTTAAAAATTAACTAAAAAATTATAGGTATCTATGTTATTTAAGATAAATAATCTTGTAATTTTATTTTTTTAATATTTTGACTAAAAATAATTTATTACTTAAGTTCTACAAAATAAAACTTACATAGTTAACAAAAAACATAATTATTATTTATGTTATTTAAAATAAATAATCTTGAATAAAAATTATAACTTTAATTGAAATAATTTTCAATATTAAGTATCGATAATTATTACTTACTTAATAAAAAATAAGACATAAAATAATTAACCAAAAACTAATAATTATTTATGTTACTTAAAAATAAATAATATTGTATAAAAATAAGTAATTGTAATATAGAATTTTTTTAATATATTAATTAAAATTAATATTTAAGATAATTAATTAAATAAATTATAATTATCAATATTTTATTAACTAATAATCTATTATTCAATCGACAAAAAATATAAAACTTAACTTAATTAAATTATACAACAATAAAGTGAATTCATTATTCTAAAATATATTGTTAATTTTATTCAAAAAATTATAAATCTTGATTTAATTTTTTATACTATAATTTGTTCCTCTAAAATAGAAGTAATTTAGCAACACTACTTATACAAATACATATTTTTATTATTAATTAGATTCCATTAAAATATAAAATAGAGTTAAATATATGATATATAAGTGTGAATACTTAGGTAAGAGATGTTTCTAAGCGTTTTCCCCTATTTTGTGCTCTTTTAACTTTCCGAACTGTTTATATTCCACCTATTATGATTTTAATACTTGATTTTAAACGAAAAATTAATAAATCTTATCACTATATCACTATATATAATACAAATAAAAATTAAAACTATGAAAGATTTTTTATCAATAATGAAAATTAAACTGATTATTTACAAGAATCCTTAACAGCAACAGGTTCACAAGATGGATGGGAAGGAAGGAAAAAAAAACCTTGGACGTGTACCTACGTGATTGGAATTAGTCTTTTTTAAACACACTAAGAAAGTGGAACCATAGATATAAGAAATTGCTAATCTTTCCTTGTGAAATAAATAGAGCTTGCAACAAATTTTTCATCTCATTAATGATATTAGAGTTCATTTAATATTCTTTATAATATCATTTTCAACATATAAAATTTAATTTTGAAGCTCTCACTCAAGAGAATTTAAATCAATTTAACGTTCCACTAACACAAAGTGAATCCTAGTAGCCTAAAATGACATTTCAACAATGGATTATATGTGGGTACCAAGAAAATATGAATACATACATTAATTGAAACATTAGAGGCGACGCAATGGCTCTGGGCTGTGAGAGACAATTCGGCCCTTCAATTCCTTATTTCGGCGTGTTCATATCTCTTTTGATCCAAAAGATAAAAAAATGGCCAGCTACTAGGTCCATTTATATGGTCGATATGTTACACGCACCATGTTTTGTAGACCTTTAAATACTCGAATATTGTAGCACGTAGTGCATTTGGAAATTCATTGTTTTTACACTAAGCAAGAAGGAGAAATGAAAATATTGATCATACAAAGAAGTGCATGTCAAATTTCTTAAATAGTCGTAAAGAAAAGCAAAGTATTATTATTAAAGTTTCTGATAGGTTTTGTGATTGAATTGGAGCACTATGAACATACAGCCCCTACATATTTCAAAAGAAAGATAGAGACCTCCTTATTTAAAGGGATTGGGTCGGTTGTAATTGGAAAACAAAAACAAAAAAACATCCATTCATTTTTATTTTCATTTGGTCACCAATTTCAAAATTTAAGTTCTTAGAAGTGAAACTATCAATCTTTTTATATGGTACGGATAATTGTTGAAGGGATGAATTTAAATCTCAAATATTTTGGCTTATTATTTGTCTGGTAGTAATATTACTTGTCTTATATTTCAAGTAAAATATTAAAAACACAGTAAATATTATTTAATAAAAACAAATCACACAAATTATAGTTTTACCCATTATATATATATAATCTATGACATTATTAACTTTGTAATTACACTAGTGTTAAGTAGAAGTGAAATAATAAGCATATGATTGTTACTTATTAGATAAAAGTGTGTTTTTATATTTTTTTATATAATCATATATTTAATTGTAAAATGAGTTTAATAATACATAGTAAAAAAAAAAAAATTATTTCAAAACATAAATTATGTTATAAAAATATTCATCATCAAATTTATGTAAATATATTATATAGGTTTCTATTGGATATTATACATACTAATTATAATATAATTTAATACAAATATAATTATCATATCCAATACGTGCATGATGAACGAAATCAGGGATAATACTGATTTTATAAATACTTATTCATTTTAAATTTTATTAATTTTTGTAAGTGTACGAATTTTTAATAAAAATGATAAATATACTTCTAACGTCTATTTAAGGAAATAATATTACGTGGTTTCTAAATATTATTTAAATTTTAAAAACAAAATTAAACCTAAACATTATATCATAATGATTTAGTTTTTGAAAAAAATAATCTAATGCATAAAGATAAAAATAGACATATATTCAACAAATACTTATGTAATTTAATATATTCATAAATAGTGTAGAATAATGGTTATAATAATTCATTAATTATGCTCACTTCTATTATTTAAGTTATAAATTGATATTTATTAATTTTTTTTTTGTATGAAAATATCCTTATTTGGGGCCTAAATTATTTTGTATAATATTAATTAACTAATATCCTTAGTCGAGGCTTACTTATGTAATTTAATATATTCATAAATAGTGTAGAATAATGGTTATAATAATTCATTAATTATGCTCACTTCTATTATTTAAGTTATAAATTGATATTTATTAAATTTTTTTTTGTATGAAAATATCCTTATTTGGGGCCTAAATTATTTTGTATAATATTAATTAACTAATATCCTTAGTCGAGGCTTATTAATTAATTAATTATTAAATTTTAATTTTATTTCTAAGAAAATATAAAATAATCTAATTATAACTTTAAGCAGAGTCAATTAATTAAACTTTATTAAAGGTGTCTAAATTAAACTTAAGAATTTAATTATTTAAAAAATAATTTTTAGGTTTTAAAACTATTTAAGAAAATATACTGTCAATACATTTTCAAATAATAATTATTTGTAAAAAACCTTTGAACTATAACTTTACACTAAATATCCAAATAATTAAATCTAAAATAAACGAATATTACTCTAAATTAAGTTAAGATAATTAAATCTTAATTTTAATTCTTATATTAAGTTTATTATTAAGAGTAATATACTCCTTCAAATAACACTTTTTTATAATAAAAAAATTAAATAAGAATAAAATCAATTTATTTTTAAAAAATATTTTGTAATTATAAAAACATTATTATTATATCATATTCGTTATCAACAAGACATGTTATAATTTATTACAAAAAAAATAAAAAATGACAGAGAAGAAAACAACATAGATATATGGACATTAAATGAATATAATTAATACCTTAATAATATCCTTGAATAACTTAAAAAATTGATTATAAGAATGAAAAACTCTTATAGTAATTGTCGAAAACTCTAAATTATTAAAATATAAACATGTTTTTATTCAAAATTAAGAAAATAATTAAATAAATTCTAAAAGTTAAAATATAATAATCTATAGAAGAGAGAGAGTTACTAAAAACGTAATGTGTACCCTTATTTTTTTAGTATATTAGGATATTATTTATAGAAAAATATATATGAGAAAAAGTAATGTTTTTTGCACAGAGATTGCAATCAGATTTTTGATCTTTTTAAACCTTCTTGTGATAAACATGATTAAATTATTTTTCTTTATTTTTAATATTTATATTTTAATAAATATATTTGTCTTAAATTTTGCTTGTCACCTCCGGTAAGAAAAATATCTTTAATCGTCTTTGCCAGTCTTATTAAACAAATAACTTGTTTCCACAAATTATGATTTCAGAAGTACATAGCCTTACTTAAAATAAAATTATTCGGCACCACGTCATGCATACTTCATTCATTAAAATATTAGATAACAATATTTGATACTGCACACTGCACACTGCACACTTCATAATTAATAATCCTAATCAAATATCATTCTTAATAAAGCAATGTAATTAAAAAGTAGTTGTATGTATTAATATTTATTGGTATAAGTACAAAATAGGAGCACCAAACGTAGTCTAGACGATAATGCGCTTTACAAAATTTAGCATAAAATTAATTAAACTTTTTCGGTATTATCTGCAAAGGAGAATAGTATGCTTGATTTGAATCAACAATCACTTTTTAAATCGAAAAGCACTTTCCAATTTTACATATAATATAACAGATGGCACATTTTAAGCAATGAGTAATTAATTTAGGTTGATATCGTGTGTGTACATGCAATCACCCACTTATAAATTAGTGGATGACAGGAGGTGAAGCTAACTTAATTAATTCTTCTTAGACAATGACTTTGTGTGTCAATGTGACATGCCTTACATACTTACTTATATAAATTTTGTTGCGTTTATGTTAGGTCATCTAGGAGTTAGTCACATTTAAAATTTAAAATGTTTAATATTTCAAAAGGTTATATATATATATATATATATATATATATCGGTGAATATATGTTTGGTTGATTTTTTTGTTTATTTTATTTTATTTTTTGAAGAAGATGTTTGGTTGAATACTGATAGGTACCTCAAAAGTTAAATAGATTCGAAAAAGGTAAGCGTGCAAGGTAAGAGAAAAAAGTGTAAATCCCTAGAAAATGGAGATGAAAAAGCATGTCGGGTTTGACAATGACCAAACACTGTATATTCCTTCCAGAAAATAGACCAAAATGCTCAGAGGTAAAAAAACAAAAAAAACGTATTTATGGTTAACACGATACGATACTTTATTTTAATAAAATTTAATTAAAAAAATAACTTAAGTTTCTTTTATTTATTATAAAAATAATATTTAAATTATATATTTATTATAATAGTTTAATTTAATGTAATATAATTGAAAGGATTAAAAAATAAATACACAATAAAAAATAAAAAATAATAAAAATTTATTTATAAAGAGTATATTATAATAAATAACACAAAAAAAAAAAAACATTTTGGGCACACGACCATTTTTAGGCGTAAAGCCAACTCGCTTTTCCTTTTCATTCTCTCTACCTTTGCCATAACTCTTCTTCCTTCCTTCCCTTTTGTCTATTTTTGTGTTTTCATTTTAGCTCTTATTTTTAATTATTCCTCTACCTCTACCTCTACCTCTACCTTATTCTTCTTTGCTTTTCTTTTGGTTGAAAATCTCTAGCGAGTCTTTTTCTTTAAAACATCTTTCTTTGATATCTTTCTATTAACCCTTGATAATAAATAATCATTTATAATTTTAAAATTTTATTTTGTTATATTTAATTTATGAATGTAAGATCAAATATTATTAAAAATTAATATATATTTTTAATTTTTTAGATCCATAAAAGTTTTTGAAGATACATATTTTTTATTAATAGATAAATATTTATAGAGATATATATCATTTCATAAGAAGTATTTTTATGAATGATTTAATTTTTTTTACAAACATAACATTAAATAAAAATTATGACTTCATATTTTTAAAAAATATATTATTATATCAATTAATTTAAATAAAAACTAAGGTGCATAATAATATAGAGCTAACAATAAAGACACACAAATTTATCAGTATCTTACTCATAGTTAATTTTAGTTTTCAATAAATCATAATTAATCTCTATTGTATATATTTTTTATCATTAATAAAAAATTCCCCTATTTTTATCTAAAAAGCTATACCATTAATCACAAATATTTAAGTAAATTTATATATATATTATTTTAATTTTTAAATTTAATTACAAACTTTATAAATAAATCTTTAAACTTTTAAATCATACTTAATAAAAAAACTTAAAAATTCATGTATAAATCCCCAAATTTTTAATTCATATTTTTGAAAAATTAATACATAGTTTATAACTTGACTATTATAATACATATTTATAAATTAAAATATAAAAATATAAATTTTTTAAAACTAAATCGTAGTATTTCAAAATTTTAAATTTGAGGATGAATATAATTCTTCTCAAGTATGTTATTCTTTCCTTAATCCATATACCAACGAGAATACAAGATAATAATATAAATAGCAAACATATAAAAATATAATTAAATTATTATATTTATTTTGATTATATTATTGAAATATTTTTGTCTCATTTATATAACTTAATTATTATTTTTGTTTCATTTATATAATTTTATTAATTTATATCTAACAAAGTTGAACATGAGATAGTTATGAATAGATTTGGTACAATTCACTTAACTTAATTATATGTTTAGAATAATAATTTTATTCTAAATATTTGAGTTAATTATTTAAATTATTTAAAAATATTTATTTAACTATATAAGTCGTTTTAAATTAATAACATAACTATTTAAGTTTTTTTAAATAAAATATTTTATTTTAACTACGTGAGTTAATAAAGCACTTAATTATAAATATATGATTATATGTGATCTTATTAGATGTATTCTAATAAATAGTATGTATATAATAAATATAATAATTTGTTGATATAAAAAAAATGAAAAATATTTTAATAGTATGAATATAATAAATGTAATAATTAGATAATATTTTTATATTTATACTAATAGAAATTGAATATTTTTATATATTATAATTAATGTAATAATTTTTTATTAGATATAATTATATTAATTAGAATATAATTATTAATAATATTATAATATATTATTTACGATTTAATAAGATTTGATATGATTCAAATAATATCCAAATTGAAATTACTCAATATACAAATATTATTTAATAAAACAAAAGAGTACGAAAAATACTGCTCCTTACATGCAGAGGAAGTTGCTTTATTTCACTGTCTGACTTTGTCCTCTTTTGCTTATCGCCATTGACATTTGACTCCAATTACAGTTTTAGATAAGCGGTTCATTTTTAAATTTAATCACATTGCATAATATTTTTTATAAATTAATTTTTATTTTTAACTTTTCTTCGTTACATATTTTTTTTGATAATATAAAAATTATTTGAAAATATAAGGTTTGTATATATTTTTATATAAATATAAAGTACTTTATAAAAAAATGGTAGAAATAAAATTTTATTTTTATTTAAAAAAAAAAATATTTTTGATGCGAGATTATTTGTCATAATTATGTCTGTAAAAAAAAAACTGTACAAAACAGCCAATGAGAACACTTTGGTAGATTCAAAAATGATTAGTCAAACTCTCAAAACCGGACCTCCAAAAAGAAATATAAGAAGAATGAATTATTGGTCTTTTGATTGAAAAAGAAAAGATTTTGCAAACCGTCTCCTTGTCCATGAATGCATTATTTTACAAGATGTGGTTCAAATATTTGATTGAAGAAAAATATTTGATCAAAATTTATATAATATAATTTGATAAAATTATATATAAATATTTTAATCAAATAATTTATATTTAAAATGATATTCAATTTATTTAATATAATTATTTTATAAATTAATATATAATTTAATTTTATATTTTAATTTTTTTTATTCATGATAAAAGAAAAATCAAGATGTTAGAATTTATGTTTTAGACAGAATGAATAAAGTATTAAATATAATTATATTGTTAATATTTTATATAATATAATCTAACTTTAAAAATAAAAACATAATTATCCAAAAGTTATTAAATCAGAATCTTTATACTATATAAATAACATCTCCCAAGTATTCAATCTAAATTATAATAGGAGTGCGTGCATGAGTAGTGACTATAAATAAGAACAAAATGAGATGATAAATGCGATCTGACAGATAATAAAAAAAACTTGTGAAGCTTTTCAAAGAATAACGAAAGAAAAAATTATCCCTTCAATGGCTGTCAACTGTCAAGTCAGTGTGCCAGTCAAAAAGAGCATTTTAGCTTATATCCCGACAAAATCACTTTCTTTTTCCAACATCCGTCCCTGCTTCTCTTTCAACATTTTCGTGTTCAAACCGCATTCTTTACACATTCAAGGTCATTTCTGGTAATTCTTTCTTAATTTTATTACAACTTAATACGTGCATATTACTTCACCATCACACTAATTTATTTTAATATTTAATATAAAATTTAAGTTTATATATATATATATATATATATTAATTTAAAGCATATAAATATTTTTATTAACAAATAATAAAAATAACATTATATATATTTAATTGGTATATTTTTATTATTAAAAAAATTTAACCAATTATTTTAAAATAAAAAATATCTAATTACTTGTTATTTAAATTAAATTATTATAATTTAAAAACATTTAATATTATATTCTATATTTTTTAAATAAATCATAAATACAATAATAAATAGAGTGTGAAAAAGATTAAATTAATTTTATCAAATTTTAGTTGACATTTATTCTACGGTGGTGGCAGGCTAATTATGAAAAATAAGTAGCGCTACATCCCCAGTGGAAATTTTGAAAATACCATTTTTGTAAACATTTTTTAATTTTTTTTAATAAATTATGAACACAAAACCAATGAAAAGAGAATGAAAGTAAAAATAAGTAAATTTTACTATACAATTTAAAATTTTAGTTAACTTTTTCTATGAATTCACTTATAGATTCTCTTAAAATTCATCATATACGTTAGAAAATTAATTGATTTTTAGAAGTACAAATATATACTATCTCGTTACAATTAAGTAATGTAGGACTTTATTTTAGAACATTTTTTTTAAGATTTGTTTTAATAAACCATAAACACACGGAGAAAATAGGATGAGATTAGAGATAAGATATTATTAAAATGTTACTTTTTTTTTTATAATTGTACATAACTTTTGCCTTTTTATTTATATGGTTTTAGGTTTAACTCCTTTAAAAAAGTATATTTATTACATTATAAATAAAAATATATATTAACTGCATTTTTAACCATACAAAAAAACATAATTTTTTAGTCATATTAAAAAAATAAATATGCATGACATAAAATTCAATTAAAAACAAAAATTTATTGGTAAAGAAGAGTTATGGAATGTAATTAGATCTTTTTTAAAACGATATGAATTTAATCTCATAATAATTAAAAAATAAGTATTTTAATTATATAATTATTATTAGTTTGAAGTGATCATGTCACATAATTTAATAAATTTAATTAAATAATATTATCAAAATTATACTTTATATATAACAAAAAAATATAATTATTAAAGACATAACTCATTAATTAATGTTAAATTCTTAATCTCAATTTACAATAAATAAAAAAAATTTAAAATATCAAACGTCATAAAAAAACTAAAAATATTTTTTATAAATAAGAAAAACATATAAAATTGAAAATTTTAAACATATTATAATTTTATTTCACGTTTATTAAATAACTTTAAAAAAGATAATCTATTTTTTAACGCGTGTTCTTACATTTTGTTTAAATAAAAATTACAATTTAAATTTATTTAATTATTTATTAAAAATATACAACCAATTAAGCTCAATGCAAAAATGGAGGATTGAAATACTCATTTTCAAAAATAATGAAATTAACCCTCACACTCCTCTATTTAAATGGTCATAATCCCTCTCACTCAACTCAACGTTACAAAAAAATCTTCACAATGCTTAGTATACAGCATTTTCCTCATGAACACAGATTTTGATCCAATCGAGGAGTATTGAAGTTAGAATGGTTCTCCCACATTAGTAAGCTGCAAAGTGCAAAGATCTTTCTATATATCTGCACGAGAATTGAGGTCCAGATGACCATCATGATGATGAAACGACAACATCAAACATATTCCACATCGATCATGTACCTCATCTTCATGTTATTAATGTTCCTCTGCTCAAAGAGGACAAACTCTTTGCATGACAATAGTGATAATCAACTTCAGCTTCTGTTATCATTCAAATCTTCAATCAAAGATCCTTTGAACTACCTTTCTGACTGGAGCTCTTCAGCAATTAATTTCTGCAAATGGCATGGAATAATATGCAACAACTCCTCTAGCATTTTGTCTATTGAACTTTCTGGGAAAAACTTTTCCGGAAAAGTTTCAGAAACAATTTTCCAGTTGCAGAGTATTGAAACCATTGATCTTTCAAACAACCAACTCACAGGCCAAATCTCACTTGAGATGTTCTCTGCTGGGTCTTCAATTCGGCATCTAAATCTAAGCAACAACAACTTCACAGGTCCATTGCTAAGAGGTTCTGTTTCTTCCCTTCAAGTACTGGACCTCTCGAATAACATGTTTTCTGGAAAAATCCCACAAGATATTGGTTCTTTTTCGAGCCTAAAGTATCTTGATCTTGGAGGTAATGCTTTGGTTGGGAAAATCCCAGTTTCCATATCAAATATTTCTAGCTTGGAATCTTTAACTTTGGCTTCAAATCAACTTGTTGGTCAAATTCCAAACCAATTAGGCCAAATGAAGAACTTGAAGTGGATATACTTGGGATACAATAATCTAACTGGTGAAATTCCAAAAGAGATTGGAGAGCTTAACTTTCTGAATCATCTTGATCTTGTTTACAACAATCTCACAGGTACAATCCCAGAATCTATAGGCAATCTCACGGAGCTTAAGTATCTGTTCCTTTATCAAAATAAACTGAAGGGTCCGATACCAAAATCCCTTTTTGGACTCAAAAAGTTGATTTCACTCGACCTTAGTGATAATACACTCTCGGGTGAGATTTCTGAGCTTGTCATAAACCTCCAAGAGTTGGAGATTCTTCACCTTTTCTCTAACAACTTTAAGGGAAATATTCCAAGTGCTTTGGCTTCTCTTCCCAAGCTTCAAGTGCTTCAATTATGGTCCAATAAGTTATCGGGCAAAATCCCAAAAGATCTCGGAAAGCGCAACAATTTTACCATCATAGACCTTTCAACTAACAGTCTCACCGGGAACATCCCCGATACTTTATGCGAGTCCGGTAGGCTCTTTAAGCTCATACTCTTTTCTAATTCTCTTGAGGGAGTATTTCCAAAGAGTTTGAGTTACTGCCATAGCTTAGTGCGAGTTCGTCTCCAGAACAACCGATTATCTGGCGAGTTATTTCCCGAGTTGAAGAAACTGCCACTGGTATGCTTCTTTGATATCTCGGGCAATAATCTCTCTGGCAGAGTTGATGATCGTAATTGGGATATGCCTTCGCTTCAAATGCTGAATTTTGCGGGGAACAATTTTTTCGGGTATTTGCCGGACTCATTCGGCAGCGGAAAGCTTAAGAACTTGGACTTATCGGACAACGGCTTTTCGGGGGTAATCCCACAAAGTTTCGGAAACTTCTCGGAACTAATGCAATTAAAGTTGAGTCGCAACCGACTTTCCGGTCAAATCCCAAAAGCTCTCTCATCATGTCAAAAGCTTGTGAGTATTGACCTCAGCCACAATCAGCTTACCGGCGAAATACCCAAAAGTCTCGCCGAAATGCCCATCCTCGGGGAACTGGATTTATCAGAAAATCAATTAACCGGCGAAATTCCAATGGACTTAGGCAGCTCAGTTTCACTTGTTGAAGTAAATATCTCTCACAATCACTTCCATGGGAGCTTACCATCCACCGGAGCTTTCTTAGCCATAAATGCCAGTTCAGTAATCGGTAACCATCTTTGTAGTGACGACTCCAAAACTGACTTACAACCATGTAATCGAAAATGCTTCAAGCATCAAAGTTCATGGTGGTTCATCATCGTTGTTTGTTCTGTTTTTGCATTATTAGTTGCTTTTAGTGCGCTACTTGTTTTCTTCACCTCTGTTTTGTTACATAGAAAAAGAGGTTTGGAGCTGAAGAAAATTGAGAATGAAAATGGAGTTTGGGAATTGAAGTTCTTCGATATCAAGGCTTCGAAGTTGATTACAATTGAAGATATTTTATCGTCAACTAAAGAAGGAAATGTCGTTTCAATTGGAACAGAGGGATTTTTATACCGAGGAAAATCAGCTATAAAAGGGTTTCGATTTATAGTAAAAGAAGTAAATGGTGTTAGTTCAAGTGCACAGAGCTTTTGGTCAGAAGTTGAAGAATTTGGTAATAAGTTAAAGCATCCCAATATTGTGAAGTTGATTGCAATATGTCTATCTCAAAATGGTGCTTATTTTGTTTACGAGTACTTTGAAGGCAAAAGTTTAAGTGAAGTTTTGAGAAATTTAAGCTGGGAAAGTAGAAGAAAGATTGCTCTTCAAGTTGCTAGAGCTTTGAGGTTTTCGCATTGTTATCACTTTCCGTGTTTCGTTGTCCGTCACATAACGCCGGAGAATGTTATCGTCGACGGAAAAGATGAAGTTCGGCTTTGCTTGAGCCTTCCCGGTTTGATGTCTACCAAAAGTTTCACTTCTTCTGCATACGTTGCTCCAGGTACGGACTCAAATGACTAATGTACCCTTACTTTTTAATCTATAATTAATGTTATTTTATTATTATATATTTTAAAATTATTATTTTTATAATTTTCTATCAAAACAAAATTAATTTGTTACGGTACTGTTCTCAATTGTGATTATAATCTGGAAACCATACAAAAGTATTACTTCTTTTGATAATTTAAAATTTAAGAGCATTTTTGCCTAGAAAATCAATTCGTTTTTTAATTAGTAGAAAATTATTTATTTTTATGAATAAAAATAACTAATTACACGTTCTTTTATGACTGGTGCATTTATAAATCATATTATTCTCAAGTTTGTACTTGCTTTTATGCCAGTGTCCTAATCAATTCTATTTTCCTTAAAAGAAGAAAGAAATATTAAAAAATTCTTACATGCAATAATTTATTAAAAAAAGGTGATTTTAATTATATAGAAAATAGTATTATTGAATAAAAATTGAATTTGTTTTTGCATATATTGTTTTATAATATAATGTTAGATGTTTATTATAAACATTAAAAGAAAAACATTGATCCAAGCTCATGGGGGTAGAGATGTGTAACTGTTGTGTAAAAAAACAAAAATTTGAGGTTTTTATATTTCTTTTTCTGGTTTAAATGATAAGTGGAGCTTTTACGTTAACTGCACAGAAGCAAATAAAGGAAGCATCACAGAGAATAGTGACATATATGGATTTGGGTTGATCTTGATCGAATTGCTCACCGGAAAAGGCCCAGCAGACCCTGAATTTGGTGTCGACGATAACAGTTTTGTAGAGTGGGCCAGGTACTCATACTCCGACTGTTATCTTGACACATGGGTCGATCATTCCATGAAAGGAAACGTGTCAAGCAATCAGAATGAGATAATTGAGACCATGAACTTAGCCCTTCACTGCACTGCTTGCGATCCAATGGCCAGGCCAAATGCCAATGACTTACTCAAAACGCTGGAGTCAATGAATAAACATTCTTCTTGTCTTTCAAGTTTTAGAGTTTCTTCTCAATTTTAATTAATTATACTTTTTGTTATCACCACGGAATTTTTCTTTTTCTCCAACTTTGGGTTTCCTTATCTATTTTACTTTGTTTATTATAGCATAAAGTGCCTCGTGATGTAGTTCACTAAGACATAAGGGCTTAATTGATCTTGTTCATCTACTAATATTTTTGTCTTTTGTTTGATGATGTTATGCATGTACTCTGTAATTTTGCAACTTTGCAGTGTAAAAGTGTAGATAAGCTAAATGCTATTAATATTAATTCATGATATATATATATATATAATTTATTTAATATGAATTTACTTTTTATTTTTATTTTTATCATATTAAAAAAATGTTTTTGTTTTTATTTATTTTATTAGAAAAATAAAATTATATCTTTTTTACGAGTGATCAGTAACGAAATTCCATACCTTGTTTTAGTTCATACCTGGTAGTATGGCTTAAAATAAAATTTTAATTAATCTTGTGCTCGTATCAATTACGTATATGTGTGCCTTAAATTTAATAAGATCTTAATAAAATACATATGCTAGTTCACGTGCAACTTAATACCATATTTTTCATTTATATTTTCAATTAAAATAATAAATAAGAAATTACTTAAGCAACCATATTTGTTTCGTATATAATTTATTTTATTTTTAATTTATCCCTCTATAAAAATTCATATGTTCATTATTTTTATAAAATTTGTATATATGTTTAACCTATATTTTGAATTTCAGTTTTTAATATAAATATGTTTTCATATATATAAAAATATTAAAAATTTATTCATATTATTAAAAAAAATTAAAATAAATATATGTTTAATTAGCACATGTGAGAGGATTATTAAAAATAAAATTATATATAAGAAATGAAATAATGCTATATGTTATTAAATCTAGATGTTATTTGTGAATACTAAATGAGCATTACATGTTGAGGTGGTTAAAAAAAATTTAATGGTTGTTAAAAAGATATGTATATGTTCGGGCGATAGTGTATGAGTATTTAACCATTTAATTAAAAAAATTAGAAATTAATTTAAAAGAATAATACTCAAATCAATGTGTTTTGATAGTGCAAATAAAAGTGTTTCTGTAGTGAAATTCTGTACGAGCAATTAACACTTTTATTTATTTATTTAAAAAAAAACATTAAAATCATTTTGTATTATTACACGTACGGATATTTAAATTTATATTTATGATAATGAAAATAAATAATCATACTAATTAAATCACAAAAATAATCCCACCAGTAGTACATTAACTTTTTTTCTTTTCTTAGTAATTTATACATTTTTCTCATCTCTCTAATTCATATATTATGATCTGCTATGACTGATGACTTCAATGATAGAACTGACAAGAACAAAAATCCCTTATCTTTAAAGTCCATGAGAACTTATGATGAAGCCTAACATAGTTTAGAAGATTCCATCTAAAGATCAGTCTAAACACATAAATTTAAACTAGCTGACATTTTGAGGAGCTGGCAAATTGATATGATATGATCATATCTGAAGTGGGTTTTCATCTTAAAAACTTCAAAGATTTTAATCATTGTTATCGGAGACCATGCAAAAAGCACCTTTGTCTATCTCTTTCCATTCAAAAAGCTTCTTTATACATCTCCTTTTTTTCTTCCTCCTTCCTCGTTTTCTTCTCTATTATAAAATCTCTCTTTTTCTCAATATAATTTGGTTTTATTTGGAGGAATTGAAAAAGGCTTCCCTGTCTTTGAAACTTTCCACTTCAACTTTTGGTTTTCTTTCATCTGTGAACAAAGAACTCGCTGTTTCGGTTTGAGTGATACATAAAGTATTTTTATAATGTAGTTTCAATGTTTTCTAGTTTGGGTCTGGCATATTTCAGAGCGGGAAGTTATTTTTACACTCAAATGAATTATTTAAATAGTTATATTTTTAATTCTCTAAATAACATAAATTTTTACGTTACGAAAAAAAGACAAGTGAAAAGAAAAAAAATATGTTTTTATAATATATGAAAAAAATACATGTAAAGCATATAATTAGAGTAAAAAATAAAACTTTATTTATAAAAAGTAATTATAACATGTAATTAAATCTTATTTTTATTACAATATTTTCTCCCCTAAAACTTTATATTTGAGCATACTAAAATGTGCAATATTAGTATGAATCTTTTGTGTAAATTTGGGCTCTTGTTGAATTATAAATGTACATTGAATTCATGTATTTTACAACCTTTAGTGTCTCCTAAAATGTTAAACTAAAAATGACAAAATTTAAATTAAAAGCTCCAATTATCTTAAATTAAATTACTCACTTAATTATAAAACCTAATATTAAACCTCTTAATTTATGTCCTTGGTATCGGGAGCATTTGGGAGAAACTTAGAAAGCATGCATAAAATAATGTGTAACTTGCATAAATATATACATACATTATGTTAAGTTATGCCACTTAATTGTATTGTATTTTATCATATATTTTTGTCAATTAGAATTTAGATGCTAGATTGGGGCGTTTCTGTTTGGATCAATGGATTCAACATTTTGCAAGTCTATGAGCTGTATACGCGTATTTGTGGACTGAAGGTTGAAGGGTATATTTATAATTTTAACATGGACATGTATATAAACCCATTAATTAACTCTAATTTTTCCTCCTCTCTCTAGCGTTGTTTGCCTGTTTTCTCTCTCTATTTCTTTTCTTTTATGTGCGTTAGGGTTTTGAATCCTCTCACTGGGCTAGGTTTTTCTGCACAAATAGTGCATGATACCTTTTACATTATTTTGCATATATTGGATATATTGTTTTTCCGTAGATTACGTTTGAATTTTTTTTATTTTATTTTTTGAAGGAAATCACTTAAATCTTTGTATTTTAGGTTTATAATTTCATTAAGATTATTCGTCTTGGAATTTATCATTCATTTATTTTAAGTCACAAGATATAATTTGATCTAAAAGAAGAGACAAAAAATTATTATTTTAAAATGGGAATATACAATTAAAATTATTTATAATAAAAAATATTATTTATTTATTTTTTAAAATAAATACGCTACATAATAAACATGCATTCCTTAGAATTCGAACCCAAATCTGACCGGTGAATGTATCATCGGAGTATTTACTACTCTTAAAAAAATCATAAGTAATTCTTATTAAAATTTTCAAAGCATTTCTCAAATATTACAAAGGAAAACCTTTTAAAATATTTTAATTTATCTGAAAAGTGATGAGGGGAACAAAAAGGTACTTAAATTTCATTGTACAAAGAACATGATAAGGAGTAGCAAGTCTGTTTTATAGAAAACAGTAATTAAGATTGCTTATCACTTTGCGAAAATATACATATTTGATAACTTGTTACTATATATTAATAAAATTTTAATATTATTACATTTTTTTTTTAAAAAAAGCAAATGTTAAAAGGTTGATAAATATCACCTCTATCAGTGTTATATATTACTCATGTATCGACTCCATCAGTTGAATATTCTTCAAGAATAAGATTTTTTTTTGTTTTCTCTCAATTGGATTTTTTTTCAGGTTAATTTTAAATTTTATTAATCTAAAACACGTGTGAAAACACTGATAGTTTCCAATTAAGGTAGATTACATTCTTGGTTAAAGTAAATAGAGAGGGGGAAAGAAAGGATCTGAAAAAATCTCATCCCACGTAGAGATTGTTACAAGTTTATAGTGCTTGATGGGACTGTAAAGAGAAACATCTCCATGGCTACTACAATTGATTAGTGATTTTCAAGAATGGTCTACTTCATTTAAATATATATATATATATATAACGTACCGAAGATAAGGACGAAGCTTAATGAGAGCTATATAAGTTAAAAATGCATAAAGCAAAGGACATTAAGAACATACAACAAAAAAATGGGGGCTAAAGGAGTAATTTTGATGCATTACATTAAGCTGTTTTGGGCATGTTTGAGGTTCGGTCCATTAGAAAGAAAGTTGTCCTAATTACTCCTGAATAGCATCATATAAATGACCAGTTAATGAAAGTGAAGCAGATGCAGTGAGCATTTTCTTCTTCATTCAACACCTTCCACGCCACTGCTCTCTCATACGAAACTGGCCTTCCCATGCTTGACATGCAGATACCACCATGGAGACACATAAAACCCTGATATCCACTCAACAATACCAAACAATTAATTCCTATATGCACTAATTACAATAATATATTATAAAAAACGCAATTAAATAATATCATTTTTTCTAATATTACAAAAATATCATTTTTGTACTAATATTTTTGTTCCTAAACAAAATTATAGATATATTTTTTATTTTTAAAAAAAATATAAATGAACTATTTGATGAATTGCATAGTAAAATTTATTTTGAAAGTGATTTGAATTGTATTTAATTCACTTAAGTTCAACTATAACTTAACTGAGCCTAAACGAGGTAGACAACACAACTCAATTGACACCAATAGTTATATATATATATATATTAATAGTTAATTAAGCACAAAATCTATACTATATTCATAGTAATTCCAAAATAACATTTAATTTCCCAATTTCCTTACTCAAAAAAAGAAAAATAGTACCTGTTGCATTATCTGTGGGAACTCAGAGCAGAGGGTCTTCCTTCCATTGTCATCAAAAATCTTTTCCAGAGTTATGTCTTGAAGTGCAATCAAGGTTGTCTCTAGCATGTCCAGTCCAGCCTGATTTCCAAATGTTAAATATGGCAATGCCTGCAACCACCATTCATACATATTAATGAGGATCCACTAGAAAACAAGGAAAATCTTATCCGCTATACCACCAGGTGAAGCGTAAGAGTTATACCTTCAAAGAACAACATAGGACTGCATCTGAGTGGTTCCAAAGGGATTTAAGAATGGGCTCACTTCCTTCACTTTTTAGTAGTTCCACCCCAAGATAGCACCTGAAACATCAACAGTACATATAAATCATCTGTACAATACCAAAGTAGCAAATAGAAAATTGGTCATAGAGGAGCAGAACAACAAAGTTAAATGACACACACCTATAGCTTTGAAAAATCCAACGAGCAAGCGTCTGTGCCTCAGGATTTCCAGGTGGTGAGTGCAATGCGGCGTTAGAACCAAAAGGAGAAGGGGACAATGCCAATGCAACTCTCTGAACTGAGGCTATTATACTCCGAACATACTGGCGAGCCATTGCAGCTACACTTTCTTGAAGGTGCATTTCAAATGCAAATTGAAATGCAATTGTCATAACAGATTTTCTATTACCAGATATAGCAACAGCAGCATTGCCGACAGCTGCTCTGTTCCCTGTGGATCCAACTTCAAGAGAAGAAGCAAGATCAAGTGTACGGTTTGTGCTAGGGGAATCCTGCAGCATTCAGAGCTAATAACTAAGAACACAAACTCAAAGAAGTAAAAGACTTCATACGTATCAAGATTGATGGAAAGCTTTACCTTGCCAGAATCTAGAGGAATAATGCGGAATCCAGAAGGTAGGATTGGTGCATCATCAGAGAAAGAAGCATCAATTGGAGCAAATATTAATTCGGCAGAGGTGCCAACAACATTCTCATCCACTCCACTACATAGCTGAAGCCAGTGTAATGATAAATAATTAAATTCAACATTCAGATCTAACCATAAGGCTCATATTTACTCTACTTTATCAACTAAAACTTTCTAACTGAAAAGCGATTGCTTTCTTGGCTAATAATAAACTGGATAAAGATTAACAATGCAAACGACTTATTTTATGAATTGAATGCAAAGAAGTATACTTACTTGCAGAAGAAAAATGTCAATTGGCATGATCATATCATCCCGATAATGGCCCATATTCTCGAGTTTAATGACCTCGAGGAACTGTTATCAGACAACCAAAAGGTCAGAAAATAATCCACAACAATAAAGAACGAAAAGTTCTTAAAAACAAACAATAAATAATAATAAAACTATAAGTATTATGAGTGTTATTTATTTTTGTATATAAAACATTTGCATGTAATAGTATCTTTAAGTCCAAGAGTATCAAATCTCTCGAGAAAAACCAAAAAAACACTAAAATTCTACATAGTTTTAATTCAAGTATATTTTTTATAACTCACACATAAAATTGCGTACACCTTTAAGTGTATTTCATATACGTTCTTGATTGGATCAATTCGTATAATGTTGAGAAAGATATTAGCCTTTTTAGATAGAGGGAAAAATTATCTTAGTAGACGGATCCATCTATAATCGATTCCCTCCTTTTTGCGTAAAATTAAACACTCTAGTTTTACACAAGGGATCGATCCCTCTTATAGATAGATCCTTTGGAAATATCGATCTGATTTCGATCCTTAATCAATTGTATTATTTCTGCTCAACTTTTAAAAAAGAAATATGCAGAGTGATCGAATCCTCTGTTACGTTGGGGTAATTTATTTTTAAGAAAGATCGATCTCGTTATCGAAAACTGACGTATTTTGCTTTTTTGATTTGTTTTATAATCCCAATAAGTAGCCAATTACCAGTAGAATTATACCACAACATATGTGACGTTTTGTACTTAAGGTTTTTAATAAATATGTCACTCTTCTCACATTTATTAACACAACTAAAGAACTTCGTATTATTATAGCGGTATATATCTCAGCCTCTTTGTGTCATATTTTTATGTTCATATAGCTTCTTCTTAATTAGAGTTTTGTTTAGGTCAAATAATTGTGTAATCATAATTATTTGAACATGTGCTTAATCTTTATGTTATAGGATTTGCTATGTGATTTGATCTGATTGATATATGCTTTGAATTATCTAATTAAGATTATTCATTATTAAATTTGTTCTATAACACATAATCAATCCTAAAAATGATAGCATAAGACTGTGTTTGTAATTGAACGTTTGTTTTTCATAGTAGAAAGTTGGATTGTTTGATAAATCGGTAATTTTTCTCTTAAATCATTTATGTAACCTAGGTTGTTTCAACCTTTATGAATTTATAAATTCATAAAATTCAAAACTAACCTATTCACTCTTCTCTTTGCTTATTAGGTCCGTTTTATAACTTTCAAAAATAATTAAACTTTTTCCATGCTCGACTCTTTAACTACCAGATAAATTAATTTTATAAGCATCTAAAGTTAGCCACCCTATTTCTTACCTCTTCGTGCTCAATTGTTTGAGCCAGTGGAAGAATAACCTGACCCCCAATACTTGCAGCACGAGAACAAGGAAGACTACAAGGACCAGCTTTAATAGCGGCAGCACAATAAGCATCAATGCTGCTATCTGCCCACTCTGATCGGTGTTCTCGAAGAAATCGCAAAAGTATTGCAGGAGGAACATTCTACGAGATAAATAAAATTCCAAATGAGTAGCTGAATTTGAAACATTTATGCTCATAGGCTACATACAACCAGCTTTATTTAACATAGATGTCATGAAAACATGTTTAATTTTTACCTGCAACAACATGGAAGCTTTAGCACATAACACCGCATTGTTCATAGATGGGAATCCATTGGCATAAGTAAGGTTCACACCCATCATCTTGCTAGGAGATGAATTCACTAAAAGAGTAATATCATCAATACCATCACTTTCTAGCATAGACCATCCTTCATCCGTAAACCCATTGACTGCTTCGTTGAAACCCCTGGAATTTGATATAAAATACTATTAGATTACCATTTCTCCTAATGGACCCCATTACAAGCAACCATCAATAGGCCAATAGAAACTAACTTGCTCAATTTCTGACTAAGAGCACGAAGAGCTGAAGGTCTTCTTCCCCAACCGGTAGCATTTGGTTGAGAAACTTCTTGAGATATCTGCCTTAGATGTCGCAACGCCTGTTAAGAAAAAATGCCCCCATTTTACAGCATTAGATTTCCAGATATGGATATGAATCTAATCATTTTACCAGTTGTAATCAAAACAAACAAAACGAGAAGGTAACAGTAGAGCGATCCCTGGGGGGGAAGGAATCTTACTGAAACAGTTGTTCTTTGAGCAAGCAGAGTTGAAGACTCATAAAGTGGACGGATGACTTCAGGTACACTCCAAGGCTAGTTTAAACAATAATATGTCAGTAATGCACATTCATCAAGTGAGTTCAAGTTCATTTTAATAAGCAAGGCAGTTTCTCTACCTCTAACTCCATATGATCAACTATATGAATGATTGATCCACCACCTTCACAAGGTCTTATCAGATACCCACTTGACAATATTTCTGCTCTTACAAAGTTCTGCACCAGTGGCATACTTGGACCATTTTGAGTGTTATTTAGTGATCTTTCACAGACCTATCACATATTACAAAATTAGATCATGGCACATAAAACAACTTTGGAGAGGGGATCATAGCGTAACTGCATCAAAATTTTAACATACCACAAGACTACCATCTTCCATAACAGATGTGTAACGCAGCAACCAGAAGTCACGAGCTGGTGCCAAAGTAGTTGGTGCATAGAGCTAAATCAAATGCAAATGAAATTAGAATGTTTTTGAAAGTAATTTGTAACAGTTAATTATGTGAATAACGTCAAAAGAAGAATCAGCGGCTAACTAGATACCTGCAAGTAAAGCAGTTCTATGGTTCCACCATTTCCAGTTGACAACACATTTAAAACATCCACAGCTCTGCAATCACGGAACCATGAAGGCCGATTTTTGAGGATTTCAGAAACCTGTGAAAAACATGAATTATTATTGTTAGGGGAAAACAAAAGAATCCATTAAGAGTTTTAAAATGAATCAAGATGAGAAGGACTTACTCTTGTAGGTTCTAAACCCACAAGGCCACATGCACGTGCTGCCACACCAGTGCAGCCATACGAAATAGCAATGATTCCAATGGAATCCGGACCAGGCTGCAGATTTATCATTAATAACAGAATACGATAGAATTTAAAGAGAATGTGCTACAAGAAACAAACTACAACCAATAATACACCACAGTTAGAAAAGAAGTTATGTCATAAGCAAATAAAGGAACAGAAAAGAAAATCAAGTTCAAATCTTTTCATTTGTTTCTTTCAATTTATTACTAACATAAGCTTACAGATGAGATATTGACTGTAAAATACATGAAAGAGAATACTCTCTCTGAGGCCACTCTCAAAAAAAAAATTCCTTCTTTTCTTTTTATGTTCTTTTCATCTCTCCTGTAAGAGATCTCTTTCATGTTATATGTTTTGTGCAACATTTGGGGAGGAAGTTCTCCTTGGATTATTTTCTTTCCGGTGGAGTCCAGTCTTTTGTTTTTATTATTATTTTTTTACTATTTTCTTCTTAATTTTTGGAAGATTTTGGGCTTTGGTGGTGTTAAATCTAGTAATGGTGGTGGTTTGGTAGCGGTGTGTGGTTGTGTTGCATGCCTATGGTCTCTATGGTGTCACTTCCGTGGGTGGTTGTGTTGGGATTCTATGGTGTCTCTGCTGTGGGTGGTGCCCGCATTTTCGAAGGAGCTATGTTATCATATGACTGATAGGTGTTCATCCAAGTGCTTCAATGAAAATTCATCAGAAAAGCTTGAATGCAAGTATTATCATCTTAGCAGCTGCAAACTTTGTTACATGGATTTTTATTTTGTGTTTCTGTGATAGTGACTTTGTGTACATGGATTTTTATTTTGTGTTTCTCTGATAATGACTTTGTTTACCATCTAGTTAGGATTTTTTATCGTTATTTTCTTCCAGTCCTATTGGAAGTATTTTGTTGATTATTATAGTTAAATGGTCTTGTATGTTTTGAGCTTTATGATTTATTAATAAAAAAAAGTAAAGAAAAAAAGGCATTACTAAAAACAAAGTTTGGTAAATAAAGAATACCTGAATCTTTTTTATAAAAAAAGAAAAGAAAATAAAGAATAGGGAATCAACGGGATCTGGCTCAACAGCATGAAGCCAATTTAGGCATATATAGAAGATATGGGGTTCGAATCCTAATTATGGGTGAATGTATAGTGTAATTATTTATAATAAAAAGATCTAACATTATTTTGGCTACAGAGTGCAGGTTTCTTCTTAGAAGGTTGGCAAACTACGGTCCTTTAAACCTTTTTTTTCTTCTTCTCGATATTGGCAAAGTGATGAATAAAGTTTTACAAAGTAAAATAAATAAATAAATGATGATGGCAAAAGAGCATTTGGACCTTCATCCCAGGCATTTGGACCCACTCCACAGCAGTTCCAGTGGCCTTTGAAAGAAACTCTGCTAAAGTTTCGTCTGCAATGGACAATAGTCTGGAGAAACATACACGCTTAATGTCATTATTCGATAGCATTACAACGACAAAATAGACAAGGACTTTGTAAGGCCCAAAGAATGAAAAATACAGCACAAAAAGAATAAATTAGACTGACCCTGCAGGGCTGGCATCCCTTGGAGGATGCTGAGGAGTCAAATGATGTTGACCACTGGTCACCACCGATTCACAGCTTGTGTCTGTGGTGGCTAGAGTCGTCTGAAATGCAAGACAAAGAAATGATTATCTCAAAAACCCACTATTCAAAATCCTAATACCTGATTTTTTTTTTAAACTGATCTAGTTTCCTGATAATACTTACTATGTGGTTATAGGGCTCAATTGGATAGAGTTAAATGCACATTTACTATCTATCTTTTCAAGTTATTAAACGCATAAGAAATTAAACGGTAAGATAAGAAGACACGATTCACAGTACATTTTGTGTCTGCTGGCGAAAGTAACTGTTCTCATACACCAGTTGTGAGACCTGCTTTTGCAATCTATCATTCTCCTCCATTAACAGCTTATTCATTGCTGTCAGTTTTCTGTTCACAGCTTGTAACCTTGATGCCTCTTTTCTCTGCTTCTCTCTACATCTGTTTACATACCAAAAAAGGAAATTTAGAATATCACTACATTTTTTTTTTTGCAGGAAAACAATACCCGGTGATTTTTATTCACTAAAGTGTTGAAATTTATACCTGCGGTTCTGGAACCAAACCTTGATCTGCTTAGGCTCAATGTTAGAAAGGATGGGACATTCCCTAATAAGCTGTTGGCGACGAATTGAGCTTGGTTTTGGACATTCATGGTAGACTCTTTCTAGGGCCTCCACTTGTTCTGGTGTGTACCTTACGTATTTGCCATTATCCATACCCATCTTGTTTCCTTCTTTGAAAGATGAAGTCACCCCCATCATCTCCTCACTACTCATTTTCCCAATAACAAAACCAAACCCCGTAGTGAAATCGATTGTTCTTCACCTAAGCCAACAAATTTCATGAAAAAAAAAATTCAGTCTTTTTCAGAACAATACATAGCTCGTTAGAAACAGAGGAATGAGAGATTGTTTATCTTGTTCATATGCTAGAGCCGTTTGAATGGAACAATCTCAATTCACCCACCTTTGTTGGTTAAGAATCTTGACTAGTTTAATGGCCATAACCAGCTAGTTCATCAATCAAACTGGAAAAAAACTTTTCACCCACATTCAAGATCGAAACTTTGTAACTTGCCAGCTATAACCAACTACACAAGTACTGGACCCAGTTTCTCTTTCCACAAAAAAAAAATGGTTCTGTTTTTTCTATAAACCCTTGTCTCTTTTTCCTATATCTGAGAATGAAGATTTCCTGTGAGGCAAATAAGAAACAAACAGCTGAAAAGCGAGAACTCGGTAGAAGAGAAGGTTATTTGAGACTGATGGGATGTCAAAGTGAAACTGGCTAGCAAATTCTGAGTTAGTTATGTGGAGGTATTTTACTATTTCCTATATACGTTGAGTGTTTTTTATGTATATAATGAAGGTACCTGAATGATACGTGACAGATAAAGATGATGCATCCAAGGGAATAAAGGAGTTGTGTTTCGAAGGTGAAAGAGACTGAACGAAGACTCTCAGGAACTGAGAAAGAAAGAGAGGTTGGAAAGGAAAATATGAAGGAATATTGAGACGTGGTGGATGGCTTATATGAGACACGCCAAATATACCGTACACAAAAGATTACAGATTCAAAACCAGTATTTTTTGCTTTCACATATCTTTCGTTTTTTTTTTCCTTTCACTTTTATTTATTCTCTGGGCGGGTGATTGGGTAGCTTATTAGTTTTTTTTTTTTAATAATATTTTTATAACAGTTTTATAAAAATAATTTCACAGATCTCAATGATTAATTTTTATGTTGCTGTTCCTTTTGCTGCTAAAATGCTTTTCTTCCCTGCTTTATTTAATTTATCACTTTCCATTTTCCGACACTTAAAAACCTCTGTTTCTCTACTTTGTATTGAGTTGGAACTTAGAATACGAAGATGTGTAATCCACACACGTACCCATCTTCACTCTTCGTGCTTGGTATATATATTTCTTTTACTACACATTGTGAAACAAATTTCATGCTTACATGGAATTTATATAATCATTACTTACAACAGATAAACATATATTTCAAAAATTAATAACAGGTAGTGGCCCTAAATAGTGTGTTACTTTACATTTTATCCCAAAATAGCATTTTTTTTAAATTAAAAGTTTTTTTATGAAAATACAAAAATACTTTTAAGATAATAACACTAAGATTTGGTATGGAACCACCTCATGGCTTGGAGAGGCCATGACCAACCTAAATTTTTTAGAAATAATTTGTTTTGCTTTGCCTATATAGTAGATGATAAAAACTGAACAATCCTTTTAGAAGTAATTTTATTTTATGTATTAATTAAAATTATTGTTAATTAGTTTAATTTTTAGTTACTAGTTAATAGATCATAAAAATAAATTAATAATCAAAATGTAAATTAAAATTTTAGAGTATTAATTAAACTTTTTAGACTTCATTTTTGGAAAAAATTGTATATGTTTTACATAATTGACCCAACTTTTTTATTTAACTAGTTGGCTACTCTCAATTTTTTCTTCCCTGACTACTGGTGACACCACTAGCGACTGACACCAGCAACCACCTTCGACAATTGACTGAACTTTCAGCAATGGGCCACAAAAATTGATGTACACTTCGTATATTAATTTATATGTTCAAACAACAATATAGTTCCTATATTACTTTAGAAAAGATAATGGATGCATATACATTACTTTTAACATCAATGTATATTTGTATACTATTTTAAAAAAATATATGATGTACATCTACATTATTATAAAAATTAATGTAGGCATGTAAAACACTATAAAACAACAATGTACAACAAATACTTGTAAAATGTGTACATAAAACATTCCTATCCACTTGATTATCGAAAGCTATTTAGGCATAGACGTAACTGTAAAAGAAGGGACGGTAATTTATTAATATTCACCTTAATATTTTGGAATTTATTGTAATTTAAGTGAATAGTATCTTAAAAATACACATTTAATAAATAAAAAATATGGAAAAAAAAGATGAAAGGATACTTTAGCCCTATTAGAATATTGTTTTTCTGCTATGACATGTCGCTTATTTTCATTGGTTTATGATTGAATATATAAGAGTATTTTTGTATTAAGAAATATACGGAGATTGTTATTTTGTTTTTCCATTTTCCTTTTCTTTTTCTCTCTTTCGTAATATGGTATCAGAGCACCATTTTTCGCTCTCGTTGATCTTTCTTTCTTCTTGATTCTTGATTGTTCTTCAATGGCTCGTGGAGGAGGAGATCGAGGAGGTAACAGTGGAGGCAATCATAGCAATGAAAATTCTTTCTCGGTTTTGGACAACACTGATCGTATTCATGAAGATTCCAATAGTTCTTTCTATCTCGGTAATGGAGATCATTCAGGGCTTGGCTTGGTTTCGAATCCTCTAACAGGTAGTAACTACAATTCTTGGCATCGATCTATGATTATAGCTCTTATTGCTAAAAACAAGTTTGGATTTGTTGATGGATCTATTGCTAAACCAGAAATTGGGGATAATTTGTATCATTTTTGGTCTCGTTGTAACAACATGGTTATGTCATGGATTTTGAATGCTGTTTGCAAGGACATATCAGATACTATTATGTATATTCATGATGCTCGAAGTATGTGGATTGATCTTCATGATCGGTTCAATCAGAGCAATGGTCCTAGAATTTTCCAACTAAAGCAACAAATTCACACACTCACACAGGGTTCTAATGATGTTAGTGCTTATTTCACCAAACTAAAGATTTTTTGGAATGAATTACGTGATTTTAGACCTACACTAGTATGTAATTGTGGAGGAATGAAAAGTTTGACAAATTATCAACATGAAGACTATGTTTTACAATTTCTTATGGGTTTGAATGAGTCTTTTAGTCAGATCCGGGCTCAAATTCTCATGAGTGATTCATTTGCCTCCGATTAACAAAGTTTTTTCTCTGGTTATACAAGAAGAAAGGCAATGATCTATGCATTTTTCTAGTTCATCTCTGCCTCCTATTTCAACATCTTATGGAGTGGTTAGTAGAAATTACAGTGCTTATAAGGGAAAGAAGGACAAACCGGTCTGTACACGTTGTGGTTTATCTGGTCACACAGTGGATAAATGTTACAAAATTCATGGATATCCTCCTGGTTTTAAACCAAAAGGTAGTTTTGGAGATTTTTCTAAGGGCCAAACAAGTAGTCATCTAGGGTATTCCAATCTGATAAGTTCTTCAAAGCCCCTAGCTAATCAGACTTCTTTTGTTGCTGAAACTCAAGTTAATCCAGAGAATCACCAGAATTTTAGTAACAATACTTCTCCTTTGCATGCTTTGACTGCTAATGATTGTCAACATTTGATATCTCTGTTAAGTACTCAGATGCAGGGGATCTCTCAGGATACTAAAGAACAACAGCCTGTAGTGTCAAACTTCACTGGTATTTCTTCTCTTATATCAGCTAATGTTTGGATTATTGACTCAGGTGCTACTCATCATGTTTGTCATGATTTGAGTTTGTTTGATTCTTTTGATAACAACTATACTTCTACCTTTGTGCTTTTGCCTACTGGACATTCTGCCCCCATTTCTAAGATAGGATTTGTTCGGTTATCACCTTCCTTAGTTTTATCTAAAGTGCTCTATGTTCCTTCTTTCAGATACAACTTATTATTTGTTAGTTCACTCATAAAGAGCCTCTCATGTTCTTTAATTTTTCATGATGGTGGCTGTGTGATTCAAGATACTCAGGGCATGAAGATTGGGACGAGTAAAAGAGTGGGGCATCTCTACCATCTTAGTGTTCCAGCTTTGTATCAACCTAGTTCTAACTCTGATGTTGCTTGTAATGCTTCCTCTGTTTTGTCCACTGAGATGTTATGGCATTATCGTGTAGGACATCCTTCTTGTTTGGTTTCTCAGCATAAGGATAAGATTCCCATTTTAATTTTAGAGCTAAAAAAGGGCCTCTTTGTACTGTTTGTCCTCTTCCAAAGCAAAGACGTTTGTCGTTTACTTCTAATAATAAACTTTCAGCTTTACCTTTTGATCTCATTCATGTTGATGTATGGGGTCCATTTCGAGTAATATCTAATGAAGGTTTTTGATATTTTTTAACCATTGTTGATGATGCTTCAAGATATACTTGGGTTTTCCTTTTACATACTAAAGCTGAGGCTCAGAAGATTATTCCAGATTTTTTTATGCTGATTCAGACCCAATATGGGAAGCATATCAAAGGATTTCGTTCAGACAATGCTAAGGAATTGGATCTGACTCATTTCTACAACTCTAAAGGGGTTGTTCATTATCGATCTTGTGTTGAAAGGCTGCAACAAAACTCGGTTGTTGAGCGTAAACATCAGCATCTACTTAATATTGCTCGTGCTCTTTTGTTTCAGTCAGGTATTCCTCTCTCTTATTGGTGTGATACTGTTTTGACTGCTGCTCACCTTATGAATAGGCTGCCATCTCCTGTTCTAAGCTCTAAAACTCCATTTGAAGTGTTGAATAATAAGTTTACTTCTTATGGTCACTTGCATTCTTTTGGTTGTCTATGCTATGCTTCTACTTTGTTGAGTAAACGTGACAAGTTTTCTTCTAGATCTAGAGCTTGTATTCTTGTTGGTTATCCCTTTGGGATGAAAGCCTATAAGCTGCTAGATTTAGAGAGTAATAAGACTTTTGCTTCTCGTGATGTTGTGTTTCATGAGACCATTTTTCCTCTGGTTGCCAAGAGTTCCTCTGCTGATATTGGTGCCTTATTCTCCAATAATGTTCTTCCTTTGCCTGTTCTTGACAATATTTCTCCTTGTTCTGAGCTGGCTGATGTTTATGACATTGTGCATCCTGTTGTTCCTACTGCTTCTCCTGATTTAGTCTCTCCTATGACTGTTTCTGTTCCACTCTCTACTAGACCACAACGTTGTGTTAAAAAGCCAAGCTATTTGCAGGCTTATCATTGTGGTTCTTTTCTTCATGATTCTCTTGTCAATCGTCATTCTACTCAGCATCCTATTTCTAATTTTCTCTGTTATGACAAGCTCAAAGGGGACTTTAAGGCGGCTGTTATGTTCATCTCTAGCACACCCGAGCCTCTATTTTTCTCTCAAGCGTCTGGTATTCATGAGTGGGATAAAGCTATGGATGATGAGTTACACGCCTTAACACTCAAAAATACATGGTCTATTGTCTCTTTACCTGCTGGACATCACGCCATTGGTTGTAAGTGGGTGTATAAAGTCAAGTTTTAGGCTGATGGGACTGTCGAAAGATACAAAGTGCGACTTGTTGCCAAGGGATATACTCAGCAAGAGGGAGTTGATTTTTTTTATACCTTTGCTCCTGTAGCAAAGCTTGTTACTGTCAAGATTTTACTTGCTTTAGCTTCAATCCATGGTTGGTCTTTACATCAATTGGATGTTAATAATGCTTTTTTGCATGGTGACCTTTCTAAGGAAGTATATATGACTATTCCTCAAGGTTATAGTCATAAGGGGGAGAAACAATTACCTCCTAATGTTGTTTGCAAACCTAGCAAGTCCTTGTATGGTTTGAAACAAGCATCAAGGCAGTGGTATGCAAAATTTTCTAGTGCCTTGATTGAAGAAGGCTTTCGTCAGTCAGCAACTGATCATTCTTTGTTTATCAGCAGCAAGGGATCAGTTTTCATGGTTATTCTTGTCTATGTTGATGACATTATTATAGCCAGCAGCGATGATGTGGCTGTTCAACACTTGAAGAGTAGGATTAATGCTAGATTCAAGTTGAAAGATCTTGGAAATTTGCGTTACTTTCTTGGTTTAGAAGTGGGCAGAACAGAGAGGGGCATATCGGTTTCACAAAGGTCTTATGCATTGCAATTTTTGGCTGACACAGGATACCTAGGTTGTAAACCAGCGGTTACACCTATGGAACCAAATCTGAAATTAAGTCAAGATGAAGGGGATTTAGTGCCAGATGCTTCTCTTTATAGGAGGTTAATTGGGAAGTTATTATACCTCACCATCACTAGGCCGGATCTATCATATGTTGTTAATAGACTTAGCCAATTCTTGTCTCAACCAAGACTTCCTCACTTCAAGGTTGTGCAAAGGGTTTTGCAATATGTGAAAGGGACTCCTGGACAAGGTCTTTTTCTTCCTTCTAAGTCTGAAGTAAAACTTAGAGCTTATGCTGAAAGTGATCTATCTACAACAACTGATTGGGCTGGTTGTGCTGACAGTAGATGTTCCATATCAGGTTATTGTGTATTTTTAGGAGACTCGTTGATCTCCTAGAAGTCTAAGAAACAAACTACAATCTCTCGGTCTTCAACAGAGGCTGAGTACAGGTCCATGGCTAATGCCACCTGCGAGTTGACTTGGTTGTTATCGTTGTTGAAAGAGTTTGGGGTAAGCCATTCTACGCCTGCCTTGCTATATTGTGACAATCAAGCTGCTTTACACATTGTAGCGAATCCTGTTTTCCATGAGCGAACAAAACACATCGAGATAAATTGTCATTTGGTTCGGGATAAAATTCAAGCAGGAGTTTTGAAGACCTTACATGTTTCTACTCGGAATCAGTTGGCTGATGTATTCACTAAGGCTCTTCATCCTTCCATTTTTAAAAATTTGCTAGACAAGATGGGACTGATTAACATCTACTCTCCATCTTGAGAGGGAGTGTTAGAATATTGTTTTCATGTTATACCATGTGGCTTATTTTCATTGGTTTATGATTGTATATATAAGAGTATTTTTGTATTAAGAAATATACGGAGATTGTTATTTTGTTTGTCCATTTTCCTTTTCTTTTTCTCTCTTCCGTAATAAACCCTTTGAATTTTTTATTATAATTTTTACTCACTCATTCTTATTCTCTTATCTTGAATTTAGGGCATGTATATTAATTCATAATGTAAATAAATTAGAATGAGAATAAAAGTGAATGGGAACGAGAGAAAATAGAGTGTAAATTTTTTTTTGTGTTTATTAAAAAAAAGTAACGAATATAGATAAAAATATTAATTTACTAAAATGTTTTTTTAAAATAATAAATAAAATAAAGGATAAATAAAATATTTAAATAATTTTTATTTTGTATATAAAAATTATTTTTGATCAAATATTATCTTTTCAAGAATATAAGTACGTATAAAGCATCAATCCAAAAAATTTAGAATAATAAATACAAAAACAATAATATAGGTACTAAAAGGTATAAAAAAGTATCTTTATTTGTGATTATAGCCAACCACGATACAATAACATCAGCTGAACTCCAGTGTTGATCACCGTTATTAACCACCAAACCACCATCATAGCCATTGGGCGATTACTAGCTACTGCCCACTGCCGACTGCATGACCTTAGACAATAACCTAAAAATTACAATGGTTAAAAAAAACTTATTATTGTTAAGACCACATTGTTTTTTTTTTTTTGCATAAATGTTATTTTAGAGTCAAAATGCATCAATATTTTTATTATTAGTATTATTTATAGAAAAATAAATAATTCATTCAATTAAGAGAAAATTACAAAGATAAATCATAATTCATCTATTTGAGTATAAAAAAAAATTAAATGTAAGATCAAGAATAACATTAATTCGATAGCATACTTTGAAAATTTGTGAAAAAATACACTTAATCTATCAAAGTTCGTTCTATATTACTTTTTATCTTAATGCATGGTTGAAAATTAATCCAAGAAGCAACTAATGAAAGAAGTAATAGGTAATAGTTAACGTTGGCGGAGGAGGGACTCATGGGTAACGGTAAAATGCATCAATACTTAAAATGAGATTTTTTATCCTAATAATATTATAATTTAATTTTTTGTACATCTTTTTTATCGTTATTAGTTATGTGGTATTTTAAAAAAGATTATTACTGACATATTATTTGAATAATAAATATAGAAAATTATTAAAAATTAAATTGAGATGCCATCAAAATATTAAAGTAAAGAAATAGAACTGCCGAGGTAAAAGAGTGAATTTGCTTGGAAGTTCTCTTTTCTTTTATTATTTGTTTCTAATAATTCAGGCGGTGTTTGACGTTCTGATGGAAGTGCTTTTAAACTTTCGTGGAGTATTATTAACGTTACAGTAATACTAAAAGAAGTAATTTTAGGTGTAGGCACTATACTTGAAACAATTACTAAAATTAAACTAAAACTTCCCATGCACACTTTCAAAGTATGATGGATAATATTGGTATCTTGTTATGCACAAAATATACAACAGCTTAATTACTATCTACTAGGATAACTAAAATTCATTACCCCACATAAAAGTTGTATTAAATATATATATATATACATTCAAAAATTATTTTAAAATCCCTTTAGGCCTTCGATTTTAAAAAATAAACAATTATTACTTTATTATTTCATTATCTATTATTTTTTAAAATAATAAAATAAAAATATAATTTTCAAAAGGAAAACTTACTGTAACTATTTAAAGTATGAAGATTGATTAAATATTAATGTGGCTATTTGCTATTCTTGTAAAATATAAAAATATTTTTTTTAAAAGACAATTTTGTTTTTATAAATTTGACCAAAATAAAATTTTAATACATTTTTAATAAGATAAAAGAAATCAACTATCACAATCAATAGCAAACAAATTGTTAGGTTTTATCAAAATATCCTATCAATTTAAAATTTCAAAAAATTCAATTGAATTTAAAAAAGTAGATTGTTGAATCTAATTCAAATTAAATTTTAACTATCTAATTAAATTCAGATTAAAAATATTTAAATACGTATAATATAATCTCATATAACATATTTAATATATTATTTAAAATATATATAATAATATAATTAAACATGTATATATATAAATACAAATGTCTTTATGTTATTTTTTCAATTTATATATTATAGTATATTATTTTATACTAGATTAAATCATTTTAAAAATTTATACAAAAAACAATTTAAAAAAAAACCATAATCCATTATTCCATATCGCATTTTGATTTTTGAGAGACTAACACTCAACTTTCTCAATCGTTTCTCAATGTCTCGTCTCCCCATATGTTTCGTCGTCCTTGGTTCCCTTCTTAACAGTTGTTCATCATCCTGACTTCCTTACATGACTTTATATAAAAGATAAGGATACATTTTTGATGAACGAAAACCGGCATCGCCGATTCCCGCAAATACTTTGGTTTTAATATTTATAAAACTCTCGCAAGTGCACGAATCATTTCGTAGAAAATGATAAGTATACTCCCAAGGTCGATCTAAGGAAGGAATGTATGTGATTTTTAACTTATTATTCAACCTTTTAAAAACGAAATTAAATCCTAAACATCCTGTCACGATAGTTTGGTTTTTGTGTTCCTAATCTAATAACATAAAATAAAACATATATACAGATTAATTAAATATAATCTAAAATCATAAAAATAAACATAGATACAAATTCAAATAATTATCTAGAAATAAACATATATACGGATTCAATAAATGTTCATGCAAATTTTTATCATTTATATTAGCGGAGTATTTATGGATATAATAACTAAATTAATTATGCTTGCTCATATTAACTAGGTTATTAAAGATATAAATTGACATTTTATTGATTCTCTCTTTTTTATATAAATACCACCTTTGGTGGGGTTAGATATTCTTTGTTAACTAAACAAATCAATTAACACCTATGGGTGGGGTTGATAACTAATATGCTTAATTAAATTAATTCCTTTTTCTAAGAGATTGAAAATGAACCATTTAAATGCCACCTTTGGTGGGGTTAGACAGTTTAAACTTTATTCAAGGTGTCCAAATTAAACCTAAGAATTTAATTATCCGAGTACTAACTTTCAAGTTTTAAAACCACTATTGAAAACATGTTGTCAATACATTTTCTCATAATAATTCTTATAAAAACTTTTGAAATAGAGTTTCACTCTAACTACCGGGCGATTGTACCAACAAATAAAAGAGCACTACTCTAAATTAGACCGGATAACTAAACCTTAAAATCTAATTTTCGGGTTTAAGTTTGTAATGAAAAATAATATATTTCTCTCTAACATTCTTAATATAAAATCTTGAATAAAAACAAAATCAATTCATTTTAAAGATTTTTACCTATTTAATATTTCGCAAGCATAACAACGTCGTTATTACATCATTTTTACTAAACAGCTAGCATAGTTAAATTTAACCACAGACAAGTTGAATATAACATGTAAGAATAAAGCATAAAAATAACTGTAAAGAAAATAAAATCCTTACAGAACTTCGACGCTATTCCCGTTGCTAGAAAACCTCCGAGCGGAATTTGCACTTCCATATATTGAATCAAAAATCTAAATTATTACAAAAACATTACAAGTTCCTCTCAAAAAGAGAAGAACACTAAACCTAAGAGAATTGAACTAAAAACTAAGAGAAAAACTAAGAAAAGCTTAGAAACTTAGAAAGAAACTAAGAGAAACTAAAAACTAAGAAATGAGAGAAAGAAAGAAGAGAGAAGTGAGTTTTGAAGGTGTGATTTGAAGTGAATGGAAGGGGGGTATTTATAGGTGAGGATGGAGAGAAAAAATGAGTAAAAAAATGTTAAAAAAATATTAAAAAATGTAAAAACGCGTATTGGACTTGCTGATGTCATCAATGACGTCAGCATGACGTCACAGGGGCGGCTGCACGTGAAAAATGGGGCGAAAACGCGTTGGGCGCGCGGATGGGCGGCTGCTGGGCGCTGCGCGCGCGCGCTGGGGCTGTCGCTGCGCGCAGCTCGGCGCGCGTGAACAGTGCCAGCGCGCTGCGTTGCGCGCAGCTGGGCATGCCAGCGCGCGCGGGCGCGCGCGGGATGGGGCGCTGGGGCGCGCTGGGGCGCGCGCGGCTGGGCGCTGGGGCGCGCGCGGCTGGGCGCTGGGGCGCTGGGCTGCGCGCACGGCCGGGCTGCGACGCGCGATTTCCGTCTTTTTGACATTTTTGACCTTTTCGACCCATTTCGTCCGATTTTTCCATGTTTGTTGACCTTTTCTCACTTATTTATTGATATATTTGTGATGTATTGCTTCAAATATTCCTCTTTAAGTCTTTACATTGCGTTTTTAAGCCAAAATACCTGAAAAACAATAAAAATACCCGTGATTCCGAAAAAGACAAATTTATATAAATATATGATAAAACATATAAATATATGTATTTTTAATCAATTAAGGTACATAAAATCATGGTTATTTTAGTGCTTTTTGAGCACTCATCACAACCCCCAACCAGCTTCTTGCTAGTCTCTTAGCAAGAGAAGCGATAAAAGCTAAAAATTAAACTATCCTAAATCACTTTCGTGGATTGAAACGGTTGCATTTAGCCTATGCAACAAGCCGTTAAACCCCTAGGTTGCCCTAGTGGACGAGTTTGAGTCTCGTGAGGGTTTTCAGTAATGATACCCACAAACATTGAACTAAATGTAAAGATAAAAACAATCAAATCAAAAATTAAAATTACAACACAATCAAAAATTAATTTAAGAGTAAAAGAACACAACATATCACAAAAATATCTCATACTTTTTAATGTCTTTTAAGATCATAATTGAAATCTCAAGCATAAGTTATTTTAATCTCTTTAAACAATCATGATTTTATTATAATAATTAGTCGAAAATCATTTTCATATTTCATTTCAAAAATGTATCAATTTAATTTTACCCAATTTCAGTGTCATGAATCAGTATTCGCTTCGACTCTATTCCTCACAAGTCAATACTCTCAAAGCACTGAATCCTATGGGTTCAAACACTCATACTAATTTATATGCGAAAGAGTTGATGTATAGAAATGAACTAATATGTTCGCATATGTATAAAGAATAAAGGCTCAAAGTGTTATTTTAACATTGATCTCATGAAAGGAATCGAATGTATAAATTATAAAGATATCATATACAAAAATTATTTTCATGCATAAATCAAACTCATTAAGAAAGAATTTCAAGATATATGCTTTAACAAATGAAGAAATTGCAATGACTTTTTAGGGAATTACTTCCTATATCTTTCTTTTGTAATTAGCCTTTACTCACAACTTTGTAGGCAATGTGGGTCATAGTATGTAGATGATACTATTTTTTTATCTCTCAATTTTTTTTTTTCAATATATGTATATTTTAGAGAGTCAACCCATGTACAGATTGTACATTTTTTTTTTGGAATTTGGTGAGTGGTTAATTTTGTGGCTTTTCTGTTTTGATCTTGGTTTAGGTAACCCCATATATGTCTTTTTGTTTTTTTTTTTTTAGCAGTCATGCATGAATGAGATATAAGCATATACTATCAATTTCTACTCAAATCATTTTATCTAAGCAAAAATAATAATCAAAAATATATGATACTCTATTAAGATGAGAAAAAAAAAATTCATACATTCAATACTAATACCTATAGAGATCATCTAAACTTTTTGAATAAATAAGAAATGTGTTTGGAGTAGAAAAAAATATATATTTCACTCTGAATAAAAGAAATTAGGCTCAAATTATATCTCACAAGGGTAGTCTCCACTAAAAAAATTCATAACCACCGATTTTGGGTTTAATATAATTTCCACATTTTATCAAGAAATACTAGTTATGACAAAAACTAACTAATTATCAAAAATAATTACAAAATATTTCATGATATGTTTTCAAAAATTAATCTAACAGTACCAAAGACTTTAACTATTTACTTAAATTTGATTTAAAGATATGATACATTTTTGTGATAATTTTTTTTTTTATATATAGCATGGTAACTTTCCACCACCCCCAACCTAGAACTTACATTGTCCTCAATGTAACAACTGCAAATTAAAGATAAAGAGAAAAGAGGAGAAAGATTACCTATTTCTTGAGAATGTGTAAGTAGTAATGAAGAAATGCAGGTGCATCCATCATATTCATCATTAAAGTGTATACAGACAGATCGCTGTGAACTTCTAACATCTCAACAAATATTTTAGTTTTAACAATTTTAAAAATTATTCACATACAAGTAAACTAAAATAAACAATAAAATTAAGTAAATAAAACAAATAACAAAAAAATTACCTAACATGATGGGTTGCCTCCCATCCAGCGCTTAGTTTAACGTCTTAGCAAGACGTATCTTTTTGGTGCTAAGGGTTACTCAGCCAAATGCAATCCATTTCAGCAATGTTGTTTGGTTCTTCCACATAAGGCTTGACACGATGGCCATTAACTTTGAACGTTTTTTGTGTCTTGGAGTCCAATAGTTCTACTACTCCATGTTCAGATACCTGAACTATTTTGAATGGTCCATCCCATCTTGATCTTAGCTTTCCTGGAAACAATCTCAAACGAGAGTTAAATAAAAGAACTTTCATTCCAGGGTGAAGAGTCTTAGGAACTAGCCTCTTGTCATGATAGCGCTTAGTACGCTCCTTGTATAATTTGGCATTCTCATAGGCTTCATTCCTAATTTCTTCCAACTCATGAAGCTGGAGTACTCGTTTTTCACCTGCTTTATCTAAATCCATGTTTAGCTCTTTAATTGCCCAATAAGCCTTGTGTTCAAGTTCAACTGGAAGGTGGCACGCTTTCCCAAAGATTAACCGGTAAGGGCTCATCCCAATAGGTGTTTTGTAAGCGGTGCGGTATGCCCATAAGGCATCATTTAACTTAAATGCCCAATCCTTCCTTGAAGGACGCACAGTGCGTTCCAGTATTCCCTTGATTTGCCTATTACTTACTTCCACTAATCCGGAAGTTTGAGGATGATATGGAGTAGCTACCTTATGTGTGATGTTGTACTTGTTTAGTACTCCATCAAAGAGTTTGTTACAAAAATGGCTACCTCCATCACTTATTATAGCTCTAGGCGTTCCGAACCTACTGAATATGAAATCTTTCAAGAATTTCACAACAACATTAGCATCATTGGTTTTGGTGGGGATAGCTTCTACCCACTTGGACACATAATCCACAGCAACCAAAATGTATTGAAAACCATTAGATGGGGGAAAAGGACCCATAAAGTCAATCCCCCATACGTCAAAGAGTTCAACAACTAAATTAGATGTCAAAGGCATTTCATCTCTTTTGCTTATGTTTCCTGTTCTTTGACATCTATCACATTGTGCACAAAACATATGAGCATCTTTAAAAAGAGTGGGCCAAAAGAATCCAGACTGTAATATCTTACGGGCTGTCTTTTCTCCTCCAAAATGACCCCCACAATGAAGTTCATGACAAAAAGTCAGAATGCTCTTATGTTCTTCTTCAGGTACACATCTCCGGATGACTTGATCTTGACCAATCTTGTATAAATAAGGGTCATCCCAGAAATAGTCCTTAATAGTTTTAAAAAACCTTTTCTTCTCCTGATATGAAGTGTTAGGTCGCAAAACACCAGTGGCAAGATAGTTTACAATATCAGCGTACCATGGGTTCGGACCTATGAAAAATAACTGTTCATCAGGAAAGGTTTCAACTATATCGTCATTACTCTCATCTTTAAGAGAATTAAAGTCAGAAATCAACCTAGACAAATGGTCAGCTACTAAGTTTTCACTGCCTTTCTTATCCTTGATTTCTAGGTCAAATTCTTGTAAGAGTAAGACCCACCTGATTAACCTTGGCTTGGCATTTGGTTTACTTAATAGGTATCTTAAAGCAGCATGATCAGAATGCACAATCACTTTAGATCCTACTAAATAAGACCGAAATTTGTCTAAAGAGAATACTATAGCCAAGAATTCCTTTTCAGTGGTGGTGTAATTCATCTGGGCATCATTGAGTGTTTTGCTAGCATAGTAGATGACATGTAAACGCTTTTCCACTCTTTGTCCCAGGACTGCTCCTATTGCATAATCAGAAGCGTCACACATTATTTCAAAGGGTAAAGACCAGTTTGGTGCCATTATAACAGGGGTAGATGTGAGTTTATCTTTCAAGGTATTAAAGGAGGTAAGGCAGTCATTGTTGAAATCAAAATCAGCATCTTTGGATAGCAAGTTACATAATGGACGACTTATTTTAGAGAAATCTTTAATAAATCGTCTGTAGAATCCTGCATGTCCCAAGAAGCTTCTTATCCCCTTCACAGATGTAGGGGGAGGTAGTTTGGATATCAATTCAACTTTTGCCTTATCAACTTCAATACCCTTGTTTGAAATTATATGTCCTAAAACTATCCCTTGTTGAACCATAAAATGACTTTTCTCCCAACTAAGGGTTAGATTGCATTCAATGCATCTTTCTAAAACCAAAGTCAATTTATGTAAGCAATCATCAAATGAGTTCCCAAAGACAGAGAAATCGTCCATGAAAATCTCAATGAATTTTTCCACCATGTCCGAGAAAATGGATATCATGCATCTCTGGAACGTGGCAGGGGCATTGCATAACCCAAATGGCATTCTGCGAAAAGCAAATGTCCCAAAAGGACATGTAAATGTGGTCTTTTCCTGATCTTCTGGTGCTATGGGTACTTGATAATATCCAGACAGTCCATCCAAAAAACAGTAAAATTCGTGCCCAGCTAATCTTTCCAACATTTGATCAATGAATGGAAGAGGAAAGTGATCCTTTTTCGTATATAAATTTAGTTTCCTAAAATCTATACACATTCTCCATCCAGTGATTATTCTAGTGGGCACTAATTCACTTTTGTCATTCTTAACAACTGTTATCCCAGATTTCTTTGGTACCACATGCACTGGACTAACCCACTTACTATCTGCAATAGGGTAGATAATCCCTTCTTCTAATAATTTAAGAATTTCCTTCTTAACTACCTCTTGCATGTTTGGGTTTAGTCTTCTTTGGGCCTCTCGTACAGGTTTAGCACCGTCCTCCAAGTTGATCTTGTGCATACACATTGTTGGACTAATGCCTCTTATATCCCCTATACTCCAACCTATAGATTTCTTAAACTGTTTAAGCACTTTGATGAGTTCCTTTTCTTGTGGTTTGGTCAAGGTTGAAGAAATTATCACTGGATAAGTTTCCCCTTCTCCCAAAAACACATATTTTAAGTGCTCAGGTAAGTCTTTGAGTTCAAGTTCAGGTGGATTGGCCTGTTTAATAGATGAAGAACTGGGTAGATTTAAAAGTGTACTAGATTTTGTCATCACTTCATTATTGTCTAGTTGTTCAAGGTACCCCTTTATTTCCTCATCTACATCTTCTTCAACCTTTTCAAGTGTAAGAACGGTTTCAAGCTTGTCTTCTATTCTGGTTCGGAAAAAGGTGTTTTGGACAAGATTATCCAAAGGATCAACATCGAATATTTCATCGATGGCAGAAATAGAAGGGAAAGGTGAAGAATCAAAAACTTTAAAATGAACAGTCTCTCCTAAGACTGTCATTGTCAATTTTCCATCTTGGACATCAATAATAGTTTTAGTAGTTGCCATAAATGGTCTACCAAGCAATATTGTGTGCTCTCTGTCCAATGCTGGATTTTCTTGCATATCCAGAACCACAAAGTCAACAGGTATTATCAGTTTGTCTACCTGTACCAAAACATCCTCAACTATTCCCTCTGGATATTTAAGAGATCTATCTGCAAGTTGAAGGGACATAGTTGTGGGTTTTAAATCCCCTAGATTGAGTTGTAAGAATATAGAGTAGGGCATCAAATTTATACTAGCACCTAAATCAAGCATTGCTTTAGCAACCTTCTTATCCCCCATAGTTATGTTTATAATAAAACTTCCAGGGTCTTTCAACTTAGGGGGTAGTTTGTGCTGAAGTACAGCGCTAGAAATTTCTGATACTACTACTCGTTCATTCTGTTCATACCTCCTTTTCTTAGTGTTCAATTCTTTGAAAAACTTGGCATATGAGGGCACATTCATGATCACTTCTAATAGTGGTAAATTGATATTTACTTTAGAGAGCATATTAAAAAGATCATTGAATTGCTTATCTTGTTTGGATTCTTTCAACCGGTGGGGAAAAGGTACTTGTATCTGGTGTGGTTCTGTTGTCTTTTGAATTTTGGGGGTGTCAGATGACCCCCCAATGAGTTTTTCAGAAGGCTTGTTAAGTTTAACACTTGTCTCTCCTTTTTGCGAGATTAGAATATCGCCTTCTTTGTTACCGGAACTACAAGGTAGATTGTTAGAGATTTCAGGTAAACTGGTATTGACTACCTTACCACTTCGAAGGGTTCTAACATCCTTTGCTTGTTCTGGTTGACTGGGCAACTTTCCTGGTTCTTTCTTTTGCATTTGTTCAGCCAGTTGCCCAACTTTAGATTCAATCCTTTTAACCGAAGCCTCCATGGTGTTCAACCTTTGATTAGTCATCAATTGGTTGTCACGACTAACTTGAATAAAAGCATTCAAGCTATCTTCTAAGGTTGGCTTAAAAGATTGGCTTGGTGGGTAAGGGTGGTTGTTATCTGACCTTAGTGTTGGATATTGGGTGTAGGCTGGGTGATTATAGGTGTTTGGATGATATCTTTGAAAAGATTGAACTTCCTCTATGGCATCGACACTAGAATCACAAGTATTTGAACAATTATGAGTACCATGCCCAATTGAACAACACACTTCACATACCTCTTGATTTGAAATTTGGTGAGAAGTGAGGAATTTCACTTGTTTAGTCAATTCAGCAAGTTGCAAGGTTATCTCATTATCAGAGCCGACTTCTTTGACCTTTGCTTTCCTTCTACCACCTCTTTGTTGGGAATTAGAACCCAACAGCTCATAAAGATTATAGGTTTCCTCTGCGGTCTTTTCTCCTACAGCACCTCCAGCAGCATTATCAACCATGTATTGACTCTGTAGTGTCAATCCATCATAAAAGAATTGGTTTTGTAGCTGTAAGGGAAAGCTATGATTTTGACATTGAATGAAAAGGAGTTTGAATCGTTCCCAAGCTTCATGAAAGGGCTCTTCATTCATTTGAGAAAATGTTGCTATCTTTGTTCTTAGATCAACAGTCTTTTGATGGGAATAGAACCTACCCATAAAAATTTCATAGACTGCCTCCCAAGTTTTAAGAGAACCTGACTGTAGAGTAATGAACCATGACCAAGCTTTATCTTTGAGAGTGTAAGGAAAACACCTCATCCTAAGTTGATCTTCATTAATTGCATGTAGTGGAAAGGTTTGGACAATAGCATAGAATTCTCGAATGAAATGCAAAGGGTCTTCATTAGGGATACCGTAAAAGGAAGGCAACAAAGAATAATGAATCTTTTTCAATTCATAATTCCTTGCAGCCTCTTGTAATTGGATACCGGAAGTTACATTGCCAATGATTGGCATTGTATATTCTTTCATCTTTTTCCGCCTATCTTCAGCATCTCCCATGGTTGTTTGTAGTTGAAAATGATCCTCCTCCTATTGTGTATCAACATTTTGCTTTTAGTAGATATCTCTAAGAAATATGTATAACTTGATAAAACGTAAAAGCAAAAAGTGCAAGGAACCTAATATATATATATATATATATATATTTTTTTTTTTTTTTTTTTTTTTTTTAAATTTAAGCGAATGGACATAATTTTTGAAACAAACGAATTTTATTTCATCTGAATTTTTATTACACGCAAACTAAAACAAAGGAAAATACAATAATGGGTGACCTCCCATACAGGACTAAAATTTATCGTCTTCTAGTAAGACGTTGCTTGGAGATTGCAGAATGAAAAACTCAATGTCTCCTCTTCATTGAATTAGTCTTTGCCTTTTTGCAAATGTTCAACTAACTGTTCAACTTGAACTTCCACCTTTTTGATAGAAGCTTCCACAGAGTCCAACCGTTGATTGGTTTTAGATTGATTATCCCTACAGACTTGAATAAAAGAATTCAAGTTGTCCTCCAGGGTTGGTTTATTGGGAATGCTTCTTGGAATAGGTGGGTGGAATTGCTGACCTGCCTGGTTTGAGCCTTGAGTGAAAGGAGGGTTGTTTTGCCTCCAAGAGAAATTTGGATGACTTCTCCACCCAGGATTATAGGTATTTGAGTTGGGATCAAACCTTGGTCTCTGTTGATATGCTCCCAACACATTGACCTGTTCAGGTCCAGTTGTTTCTCCTTGATATGGACAGGCTTCAGTACCATGTCCCATGTTGCTATACAAACCATATTGATCATTATTGGTGTTGGTTTGTGTAGCGAGAAGGGCAACTTGCTTAGTCAGTTGAACAAGTTGTTGTTGAACTTCATTACTGGAGTCGATTTCATGAACTCCAGCTTTTCTCACTCGGGAGCTTTTCTGTTGGGAATTAGCACCCAACATCTCAAAGAGGTTATACGTCTCTGAGGCAGTCTTTTCTCCTATTGCTCCTCCTGCAGCGTTGTCGACAATGAACTGACATTGTTGTGTAAGTCCATCGTAAAAGAATTGGTTCTGCAACTGCAGGGGAAAGCTATGATGGGGACACTGAGTGAGAAACATCTTGAACCTATCCCAAGCTTCATGGAATGGTTCTCCATCCATCTGAGAGAAAGTAGCAATCTTTCCTCTCAACTCTGATGTTTTTTGATGGGAATAGAATTTTCCCATGAATTTATTGTAAATGTTACCCCATGTCATCAGAGAACCTGGGGGAAGTGACATCAACCAAGCTTTGGCCTTATCCTTTAGAGTGTAGGGAAAACATCTCATCCTAAGTTGATCCTCGTTTAGAATACCGAGGGGGAATGTTTGGACCGTAGCATAGAAATCTCTCATAAAGGAAAGAGAATCTTCATTAGGTAACCCATAAAAGGAAGGAAGCATAGAAAAATGAATATTTTTAAGGTCGTAATTCCGAGCAGCCTCCCCCAACTGGATAGCGGCAGTTGCCGTGCCTATTACCGGTCTTGCAAACTCTTTCATTGTGGTTTCCCTAATATGTTGGTTTTCCTCCATTTCTTTTGGTTCTAGTAAAGGATTAAGACTTGGTTCTATGTTTGGCTCAAAAACAGGTTGATGGGTAGAATCCAGTTTTGTTGACACTTGTTTAAATTTATGAAATTTATTTACATATGGTGTAAGGGGGTTTCCTAAGGATCTCCTACCACGCATAGACTATTGTAAACGTAAATTTAAAACTCCTGTCAACAAAATAAAAAAATTTAGATAAAATTTACATGTTATTTTATACAAAACACTAAACAAAACTAGTTAAACCCTAAAAAGAATTTTTTTTTTTTTTATTTTTTATTTTTTTTTATTTTTTTTTTTGTAACATAATTAGTATTAACCAAGAGTGCTCCCAGGAAAGAATGGTGGTGCAAACGGCACCTTAAATACCATTCTCCTAGCCAGAGCAACGTTCCCAGGAAAGACTAGTGGCACAAAGGCTTCCAAGAACTAGTCTCCTAGACAGAACTCCCTTAGATTTTTACTTTTTATGTTATTTAGTTAATTAGGTATAAATTCAAGTAATGTTTTTTTTTTTTTTTTTTTACTATTTATGAATGGTAAATTTTTTTTACTTCAAATTTCAAATTTCTAAATTATTTTACAAAAAAAAAAAAAAAAATAATTTTTTTTTTTTTTTTATTTTTTATTTTTTATTTTTTATTTTTTATTTTTATTTTTTATTTTTTTATTTTTTTTTTATTTATTATGAATTTTGAAATTTGATTATTATTAAAATATCACAATTATTTACAGCACAAAAATGTTTTTAAAATTTTGATAAATAATTTAAAAACGCTATTCCTTCCCCGGCAGCGGCGCCAAAAACTTGATGAACGAAAACCGGCATCGCCGATTCCCGCAAATACTTTGGTTTTAATATTTATAAAACTCTCGCAAGTGCACGAATCATTTCGTAGAAAATGATAAGTATACTCCCAAGGTCGATCTAAGGAAGGAATGTATGTGATTTTTAACTTATTATTCAACCTTTTAAAAACGAAATTAAATCCTAAACATCCTGTCACGATAGTTTGGTTTTTGTGTTCCTAATCTAATAACATAAAATAAAACATATATACAGATTAATTAAATATAATCTAAAATCATAAAAATAAACATAGATACAAATTCAAATAATTATCTAGAAATAAACATATATACGGATTCAATAAATGTTCATGCAAATTTTTATCATTTATATTAGCGGAGTATTTATGGATATAATAACTAAATTAATTATGCTTGCTCATATTAACTAGGTTATTAAAGATATAAATTGACATTTTATTGATTCTCTCTTTTTTATATAAATACCACCTTTGGTGGGGTTAGATATTCTTTGTTAACTAAACAAATCAATTAACACCTATGGGTGGGGTTGATAACTAATATGCTTAATTAAATTAATTCCTTTTTCTAAGAGATTGAAAATGAACCATTTAAATGCCACCTTTGGTGGGGTTAGACAGTTTAAACTTTATTCAAGGTGTCCAAATTAAACCTAAGAATTTAATTATCCGAGTACTAACTTTCAAGTTTTAAAACCACTATTGAAAACATGTTGTCAATACATTTTCTCATAATAATTCTTATAAAAACTTTTGAAATAGAGTTTCACTCTAACTACCGGGCGATTGTACCAACAAATAAAAGAGCACTACTCTAAATTAGACCGGATAACTAAACCTTAAAATCTAATTTTCGGGTTTAAGTTTGTAATGAAAAATAATATATTTCTCTCTAACATTCTTAATATAAAATCTTGAATAAAAACAAAATCAATTCATTTTAAAGATTTTTACCTATTTAATATTTCGCAAGCATAACAACGTCGTTATTACATCATTTTTACTAAACAGCTAGCATAGTTAAATTTAACCACAGACAAGTTGAATATAACATGTAAGAATAAAGCATAAAAATAACTGTAAAGAAAATAAAATCCTTACAGAACTTCGACGCTATTCCCGTTGCTAGAAAACCTCCGAGCGGAATTTGCACTTCCATATATTGAATCAAAAATCTAAATTATTACAAAAACATTACAAGTTCCTCTCAAAAAGAGAAGAACACTAAACCTAAGAGAATTGAACTAAAAACTAAGAGAAAAACTAAGAAAAGCTTAGAAACTTAGAAAGAAACTAAGAGAAACTAAAAACTAAGAAATGAGAGAAAGAAAGAAGAGAGAAGTGAGTTTTGAAGGTGTGATTTGAAGTGAATGGAAGGGGGGTATTTATAGGTGAGGATGGAGAGAAAAAATGAGTAAAAAAATGTTAAAAAAATATTAAAAAATGTAAAAACGCGTATTGGACTTGCTGATGTCATCAATGACGTCAGCATGACGTCACAGGGGCGGCTGCACGTGAAAAATGGGGCGAAAACGCGTTGGGCGCGCGGATGGGCGGCTGCTGGGCGCTGCGCGCGCGCGCTGGGGCTGTCGCTGCGCGCAGCTCGGCGCGCGTGAACAGTGCCAGCGCTCTGCGTTGCTCGCAGCTGGGCATGCCAGCGCGCGCGGGCGCGCGCGGGATGGGGCGCTGGGGCGCGCTGGGGCGCGCGCGGCTGGGCGCTGGGGCGCGCGCGGCTGGGCGCTGGGGCGCTGGGCTGCGCGCACGGCCGGGCTGCGACGCGCGATTTCCGTCTTTTTGACATTTTTGACCTTTTCGACCCATTTCGTCCGATTTTTCCATGTTTGTTGACCTTTTCTCACTTATTTATTGATATATTTGTGATGTATTGCTTCAAATATTCCTCTTTAAGTCTTTACATTGCGTTTTTAAGCCAAAATACCTGAAAAACAATAAAAATACCCGTGATTCCGAAAAAGACAAATTTATATAAATATATGATAAAACATATAAATATATGTATTTTTAATCAATTAAGGTACATAAAATCATGGTTATTTTAGTGCTTTTTGAGCACTCATCAATTTTACACTACTACAAAAAGGGGTATATAAGTCGATGGGTAAAATCGGTTGTCCACGTAATATATGCCATCTCGTCTCATTTTGTACGCAGATTTCCAGTTTTCTTCTTCCTCTCTCCTTTCCTCACTCTCATTTTCTCCCAAAATCTTAACCGTGCGCCACCTTCGTTCTACATTTCCGGCCACCTCCAACCAACATTTGAACGGACGTTTGTAAGTTATATTTCTCTTCTCACATTATCTATCAGTTCTTTTTTTTTTAGCAAAATGTTAAAATCTGTTTATGGGTATATTAAGAACAGCGTGTAAATTTGTGCTAATTTTATCTGTGCTAATTTTATCAGCGTGTAAATTAATGTATTTCGTTAATTAGGAACAACGTATTTTTATTCGTTAATTAAAAACCTAACATATTGATTTGGGTTTTGCTTGGGCAGTTTCTTTGTGGTTAAATAACTTGAATTAACTACTTCAAATGTATTATATATCTTTTGGTTTTATATCCAACGCGTGCGGTTCCACAAGCACTTTTGTTAAAAGTTCATTCAGAGAGCACTTCTGTAAATATATATCAACTTAAGATACATTTACAATTTAGATTTCGGAAAAACAAAAGTAAGTCTATTATCTGCCACTTTATTTGACCACACTTAAAAAATATGTTTGACTTAGTTTATGCAGAATGCATGCAGCTAGCTTATTATTCGATCAATTTGTTTTATATTTTGTATAAATTTTTGATTTAGTTATGTTTTTTTGTTTGCTTGTAATAATAATGTTTGAATTATTACTTGTGGGTTTGCGTGGATAAATTTATTTATACGTATAATTAATATTACTTTGTAATTATGATATAGTAACATGCTTAGAAATTAGAATCAACCGCGTGATTGGTTTTTATATATATATTCATGAAACATGAACTGCTTATTTTTTAATTTGTATATAAATGGTTTTGTAAAATGATTAAAATGATAACTATTTTGCATTATGTATGTTTTGATATATATTCTAATAATTAGGAAATTTATATATTTAATAATACATAATTAAGTAATATGTTTAATTAATATCATTAATAGAAAATGGACAAATCTTGGATGTCAAAGTGTAGAATTGAGCAAGACTATATTTCTGGAGTTGAAAGTTTCATGGAATTTGCTTGTAGAACTAGTAATACTGGAAGTAGTATCATTCGATGCCCATGCGTTAAATGTAAAAATGAGCGATTTCATGAATTTGATAAGGTTAAGTATCACCTTATCCCTAATGGTATTCTATTGAGCTATAAATGTTGGTATTATCATGGAGAAAATATTGATAATACTCATGGAGAAAAGTATAATAAGAATGTGGGTGGATTACATACATCATATCATAATGTACACACAGAAAATATGTTTCGTGGTGTTGAAGATGAATTATGCGAGGATGATCCCGAAACCTTTAATAAACTTATAGAAGATGCCGAAAAACCGTTGTATCCAAAATGCAAAAAATACACTAAGATGTCAGGATTGGTTCATTTGTACAATGTCAAGGCAAAACATGGTTTTTCTGACAAGGGATTCACAGAATTACTAAATCTACTAGTCGATATGTTTCCTGAGGGTATTGAATTGCCATCTTCAATGTATGAAGTGAAGAAATCTCTTAGTCGATTTGGCATGGAATATCATAAGATTCACGCTTGTCCTAATGATTGCATTCTTTATAGAAAAGAATATGAGACATTACATGATTGTCCTATGTGTAAAGAATCAAGATGGAAGCATGGTACAAATGAGAGTACAACACATAAGAAAGGCGTGCCTGCAAAGGTTCTTTGGTACTTTCCTCCGATCCCTCGCTTTCAAAGGTTGTTCAATAGTAAATATACATCAAAGATGTTGACTTGGCATTCAGATAATCGATCTGATGATGGGGTGCTACGTCATCCTTGTGATTCTCTAAATTGGAAACTAGTAGATAATTTATCTCTTCAATTTTCATCTGATCCGCGCAATCTGCGTCTTTCCATTGCTGCTGATGGAATTAATCCACATAGTTCCCTCAGTAGTAGATATAGTTGTTGGCCAGTAATTATGGTAACATACAACCTTCCTCCCTGGTTGTGTATGAAAAGAAAATTCATGATGTTAACATTATTGATCTCAGGACCGAAACAACCCGGTGTTGATATTGATGTATATTTGCAGCCTCTGATAGATGATTTAAAGACGTTGTGGAATGATGGTGTAAATGTTTACGATGCATATAAAGAAGAATACTTTAACTTGAAGGGGGTCCTTTTATGGACAATTAATGATTTTCCTGCCTATGGAAACTTATTAGGACATGCAACAAAAGGTTACAAGGGATGTCCTATATGTAGTGATGGAACTTCTACAAAGTATCTTGTTCACGGATGAAAGATGTCTTATAGAAGACATAGGAGATTTTTGCCATCTGGACACAAGTTTAGATACCAAAAGAAACCGTTCGATGGTGAAGAAGATCATGATCATGCAACTCGACCTTTGCGAGGTATTGAGATATTAAGGCAATTGAATGGGATGGCATTCAAACGATATGGAAAGATGAAAAAAAACTCACCAAGTCTGGGAAACGAAATAGGTCAACTAATGAAATTGGTGAAAATGAAAAAGATTTTGAACCGAATGGTTGTTGGAAAAAAATCAATATTTTGGGAATTGTCTTATTGGAAAGACCTACACATTCGTCACATCTTAGATGTCATGCACATTGAGAAGAATGTATGTGAAATCTTGATTGACACTTTACTTAATATACCTGGAAAAACAAAGGATGGCATTAAAGCAAGATTGGATTTAAAGAAACTAGGCATACGACCTGACTTGGAACCAAGGGTGGAAAATGATAAGAATCGAACATACTTGCCACCAACATCATATACAATGTCAACAAAAGAGAAGGATGTGTTTTGTAAATGTTTGGAAGGTGTGAAAGTTCCTGATGGTTACTCATCCAACTTAAGAAATTTTGTGTCTATCACCGATAAGAGATTGTATGGATTGAAATCACATGACTGTCATATCTTAATGCAACAGTTATTACCAGTTGCTATTAGATCAATTCTTCCAAAACATGTTCGAATATCAATAATTCGGCTTTGTTCATTCTTTAATACAATATGCAAGAAATCTATATCAATTGGCGAGTTAAATTCTTTACAGAAAGAAATTGTAGAAACTTTGTGTCTAATTGAAAAATATTTTCCTCCTTCTTTCTTCGATATAATGATTCACTTATATGTTCATTTAGTTCGTGAGGTTCAATTATGTGGTCCTACTTACTTAAGGTGGATGAATCCTTTTGAGAGATATATGCAAGTCCTTAAAGAATATGTAAATAATAATCCATGCCAGGCATACCACCTTCCATTCCAGGCATGCCACAATCCATGCCAAGCATGCCACCATCCATGTCATGCATGCCATCCACACAATCTCATTGTGCTCAAACTACATCCAGTATGGGATATAGCCATCCTATTGGTCCTCATTATATGCCAGGAATGCACATGCAATCAAGTAGTGGTTCATTTTCTCCAATACAATCTGCACATTCTTACCATAAATCAAGCCAAGATGAACATATTGGTGAGAATGTACATCCAATAGCTACCCCACATGAGAGTCCTCCTCTATTTGATTAATCATATGTGGTAAGATTTTAATTTTTAAATTCTTATTATATGTTTTATTTTTTATATATAACACTTAAAACTTTTACAGAATATGAAATGTTTGTTGAAATATCCTTCGTCAACGGACTATGTTGCTATTGGAACGGTACAACAATTGAGCAATGATCGGATGATTCATAATCAATATTTGCCTAATCATTGGCGAATAGTAATTGATCAATCATTGTTTCATGATTGTCCACTACCTGTGCCTTCTGATGCTACCACAGTCCAAGAGGCGGTTGGACAGTATGTGGTTTGGCCGTCGATTCAAGTTGTTCTAAATTTTGACATGGTACTATTTTTTAACTTAAAAAATAACACTTGTTTACTACTATTATTTAATGTGATCTTATTGTTACTAAAAATACATATATGATACTTTTTTGGTAGTCTATTATACCAGAACTCTTAAATGTGGCACATTTAAGAGATACCAAGCAAGTATCTCGTGCTAAATCTATGAATAGTGGCCAATCATCGTGTACCAAGTCATTCAAGAAGAAGTCTTGGAAAAAGTATAGTCATACTTATGTGTTACAGTTCAGTAGAAATCTTGGCACTTTGATGACTATTGTTGGGAGGGCATCTAGCATAAATGATGGGTGGACTGTGCCACTTCCTATTGAAATTTCTAGTGTAGAAATCGGCCAAACTTATATATCGATCGAGTGCTTGTTGCAAATATTTGAATATCAAATGATCGATTTAAGTATAATTCAAGTGTGGACAAGGTGAGTCCTCAATCTAGTTAGTTTTCTTTTATTTATGCAGAACATATATAATTATATTTATATTATCTAATTATATATATACATATATAGGGCTTGCTATTATCGACTTCAACATAATCACTCATCACATTTAGCAATGTTCTATGATTCTTCATATGTCAATCAATATCAAGAGAAAGATGTTAGCATCAGAGCTAAACAATTATGTGATAGAGCATTAACGCTTAGCAGAAATCAAAAGTTGATAATCCCTTGGCCATTAAGGTTTGAACAAGGCCAAGATCATTGAATGTTGGTAATCATTGATATATTCAATAATTATGCTTGGTATTGTGACTCAGCTTCCATAGAACTGAGTAAAGATACAAAAACAGTTGTTGAAATGTAAGAGTTATATTTAGTTACATATTAGTTTTTTCTATTATTTTTTGTAATATTTAATAAAAACTAATCGTTTTATACCTTGATAGGGCATGGAAGTTGTGGAACAAGTTTAGGGGCATTGTCCTTAAAAAATCTCATAAGCTTATATGGACAAAAGTTATGGTATGTACAATTCAATATTAATAATTTTATTAATTTTACAATTAAATAATAAGGATGTTCGAATATGAAAATTCATGTATACATGCACTTTTTTTTGTAGGTTCCACAACAAAATAATGGAGTCATGTGTGGTTATTATGTCATGAAGTTTATGAGCGAAATCATCACAAATATCAAAATTCCAATTGATGATGTGGTAATATATTTTACCCATATACATACAAGTTTTAACATATTTGAGTTTGTTTTTGTAAATAAATGAAATCATATTCTTATTTTGATTTTGAATACATGTAGTTCTTTGGTTGGAACAAGACGGGTTACGACCAGCAAATTTTTGATGATTTACGAGAGGAATGGGCAGAACACATGGTTCAAATTATATCATCGCAAGAAGAATCAGAAGAAGATTCTGATGATCTTGAATAGCATATGACAACATAACAGTAAATTTTTTAATGATTTGGCCTTCTATATCTATTCTTGTGTCTAAAATCACTTGGTTGATGATGATTAATCATATATATCGCTCATGTATTTAGGGGAATGCATTTTTTATAAATATGAATTTATTTGGAATCTCTGCTAGTATTTTTAATGATATATAATGAGTTCTAAATGTACAAATCAGGTGTACGTCGGTCCGATTTGTTTCTTGGTTTGTATGAGTTTTGGTGCATATGAACGTGTTCCATATGTTTAAGGGAACCAAAACTCACACAAGCTTAGCCAAGAAATCGAAGTTACATGCAATTGATTTCATATTTAGAGTTCATTATATATAGCATTAAAAAATAGTAGTAGACAAATGATTAATAATGCTAATATGAGTTCATTGAATGTCGTTGTACGTGCTAATCTCTTTTTTATGGTAATATTTATAATGATTTAATTTCTTCATTCGTACGTCTGAAGTTTAGACTACTTTTTTTATGGATGTTTTACGTGCTCATGTATGTAGGAGAATATTTGTTATATGGATCAGCTTTTTTTTTGCCATAATGCTTTTGAAGGCCAATCAAGATTCTAAGCCAACCAAGCTTACTCGATGGCATAATTTGACGACATTATTTTATTTGTAATTGAAGTTATTTATATGCATTATTTTTTTTTGTAATAAATTTAATTATTAAGTAATTAAATATATTTATATTGTTAATTATTTGTTGTATTATTATTTATATTTAGTGTATTTATGTTATTTATATATACTGTTATACGAAAAATAAAATTAAAAATTAAAACAAATAAAATGTAGAGTCGGTTCACGGCATGAACCGACTTTACGTGTAGATTCGGTTCATGCCGTGAACCGACTTTAAATTTGTTTAAAATCGGTTAAAAACCGACTTTTATACCCTTTTTTGTAGTAGTGTTATGTGACTACGGAAGCAAAAAAGAAGAAGATGAAAATATAACATAACCAACTCAAGTAAAAGATTTCGTAAGTACTCTACTTCTTCACCTCTGTACAACTTCTAAAGAAAAAGGTAAAAAAAATTCTCTATATCTAGTAGTGAAGTATAGGCACATTTTAGTTTAGAAGGAGTTGGGAAAAATCGTAAAATTATATGCAAATATTGTAAGAGATAATATTGTAACCAATATCTGTTACGTCAATTTTGCTTGCATATATTGCCATTATATGTGATATGTTTTTCGATAAAATACTTAAAAAGCCAAAAAAAGTAGCTTTATTTGCTATTCTTGTAAAATATAAAAATATTTTTAAAAAAAAAGATAATTTTGTTTTTATAAATTTAACCAAAATAAAATTTTAATACATTTTTTAATAAGATAAAAGAAATCAACTGTCACAATCAATAGCAAAGATATTGTTAGGTTTTATCAAAATATCCTATCAATTTAAAATTTCAAAAAATTCAATTGAATTCAAAAAAGTAGATTGTTGAATCTAATTCAAATTAAATTTTAACTATCTAATTAAATTCATATTTGAATTCGGATTAAAAATATTCAAATACGTATAATATAATATGATATAATATATTTAATATATTATTTAAAATATATATAATAATATAGTTAAATGTGTATATATATAAATACAAATGTTTTTATACTATTTTTTCAATTTATATATTATAGTGTATTATTTTATACTAGATTAAATCATTTTGAAAATTTATACAAAAAACAATTTTCATAAAAAACCCTAATCCATTATTCCATATCGCATTTTGATTTTTGAGAGACTAAGACTCAACTTTCTCAATCGTTTCTCATTGCCTCGTCTCCCCATATGTTTCATCGTCCCTGATTCCCTTCTTAGCAGTTGTTCATCATCCTAACTTCCTTCTCAAACATTGTTCATCATTCATTCACAGTCGTTATTCTTCATTCTCTCCCAATCACTATTCATCATCCCTTCCTAACCATTGTTCTTAATCTCTTCCTAATCACTTATCTTAGGTCCAATTATTTTTCTTCATCTCCTTCCAATCGTTATTCATCATCTCCTCATATTTTTCTATAACTATATACATGACTTTAAATAAAAGATAAGGATACATTTTATGTGACTATGGAAGCAAAAAAAAGATGAAAGTATAACATAACCAACTCAAGTAAAAGATTTCGTAAGTACTCTACTTCCTCACCTATGTACAACTTATAAAGAAAAAGGTAAAAAAAATTCTCTATATCTAGTAGTGAAGTATAGGCACATTTTTGTTTAGAAAGAGTTGGGAAAAATCGTAAAATTATATGCAAATATTGTAAGAGATAATATTGTAACCAAATCTGGTACATCAATTTTGCTTGCATACATTGCCATTGGATGTGATATGTTTTTTGATAGAATACTTAAAAAGCCAAAAAATTTAGCTTTCTCTAAGCAAGAAGTAAATGGTATACGAAGTCTTATACCTCACATTTTTAATGTTGAACGATGTAAGGAAAAAATGGTGAGGATGATAATAAAAGATGAATTTTCATTTATTATCGTAAAATGTGAAAGATTTAAGGGGTTTATTAAAAAGTTACAACATTTGTTTAAAATCTCTTATCGGTGGATTATTGCAAGAGATTACTTGAATCTATACGTCGCTGAAAAGTGAAACTCAAAGAGTTATTGAATAGAACTAGTCAAAGAATATGGCTTACCAATAATATGTGGATATCTTGTCAAAATTTATGTTATATGTGTCTAACTACTCCATTAGTTGGTAGTGATTAGAATTTACAAAAGTGAATCTTGAACTTTTGTTAAGTTCCAAATCACAAAGGTGTTACACTTAGTAGAGCTATTGAAACATGTTTGTTCGATTAGGGCATTGATAGCATATTTTGCATTAAAGTTGATAATACAATTTCTAATCATACTACACTTATTTAAGAAATATGTTAATGGTTAGGATAATAAAATTTTAGAGTTAAAACACTTGCACGTATGATGTGTTGCACATATTTTAAATTTAATTGTTGAGTAAGGCTTTAAAAACTGTAATATATCAATAAATAGAATTTATGCTATTATAAGATATGTGAGAACATCAAAAGTTAGACTTCGCCAATTTAAGAGTGATGTTGAGATGAAAAAAATTTATACTCAAAAACTTGTTTGCTTAGATGTTACAACAAGGTGAAATTGAACTTATTTTATATTAAATTATGCAACATATTTTTAAATAGCATTTGAGAGGCGAGATACCACTAATTTTGAATACTATCAAGAGTTTTGTCAATGTGGAATTAAACAAGCTCCGACTACAATTGATTGAGATAGTGAAAGACATTTTGTCGAATTTTTAAATTTTTTTTATGAAGTAACTTTAATGATTTTTGGATATTTGTATGTGACTTCTAATTTCTTTTTGAATCATATTTGTTTTATTCATGATCAACTTGATACGTGGAGTAAATGTGAGGATTATGTTATGATGATGATGACTAGTGAGATGAAGATAAATTTGTCAAATTTAGGAGGAATAACTAAAATGAATATGATGGTATTTGTATTTATTTTACTTGATTCTAAGCACAATGAGTGCTCTTTAATTATAAGTTTGTTAAAATTATGTAATGGAGATGAGATTTAGGCATCAATGAATTCAAAAATAGTGAAAAACTTTCAAAGATATGTATGACAAATATCGTAAAACTTATTTTCATTCAAGCACAAAAGAATCTTTTCAACCTTTAGAAATGGTTACATAAAGTTCTAGTTTAAAAGCAAATACATTTCAACTTTATGCTTCTCGTAAGAGAAATCATTTAAAAGAAATTCATATCACGAAAAACAATTTTGAGTGAAAAATACTTGGAAGAAGCATTGGTTGATATGGATCATGAGAAATTATATCTTTGATAGCTTGAGATGTATTGGTCAACCAATATCTTCAATAGCATATGAATTTATATTCTCCATTGGTAATCGTACAATTAATCCATAAATGAGTTTCTTATCTTTTAAAATTGTGTAATCTTTGATTTGAACTCAAAATTGAATTCGTTATTCTCTAATAATTGATATCCAAGAGTTTTTCAGGTATATTATATAAAAAAAAATATATAGTTTGAATGTGTATATATTTATTCATTATCATATTATATGTAAATGAAAATGTTTTAAACATTATTTTGTTTATTACTAGCTTATTTATATTTTTAATCATATTATCATTTATTGTTAAATTTATATAGATAATATATTTTTTAAATTTTTCTTTGATTTTACGTAATTTTTTATTTTATAAGTAAAAATTATAATTTTGACTATATTCGATCCAGATTCATATTCATATTCATTTAGTTTGATATTTAAAGTGTATTAAATTTAAATTAAATAATTTATAACATCTTTTTTTAATTTATTTTTAACGATCAACCCTACTTATTGTTGTAAGTTTTGAATAATGTTATGCATCATCTCACTTTTAATATAGTAATATAAAATAATAAGAACATGAATTACAATTTTTTTGTCACGAAATTATTGAATAAATTTACGAGTTTTAGTGACCACGTAAAAATAATATAATTATTTAAAAAATTAAAAATAAAGAAAAAATTGTGATGTTATTTTTATTATATAAATTTATCTAGAATAATATATATATATATTTTTAAAAGTTACTAAATAGTTGACATTCAAATTAAAGAGGCCTACCAGTTGCTGGAGTTTACTTTGGTCATGGCCGATGGGTAATTATGACAAAGTCACAAGACGATAAAGTAGGGTAGAAAATAGACTTTTTATCTTTAGGAAAAGTTGGCAACATCACTTTAGCAATAGACACTGTAATTAGTTTACTGACACAAAGGAATACAGCTTTTTAAACATAATAATTTTCCAAAACAAGACTCAAAAAGGTCAATTCCATTTAGTTACCTAATGCCACAAAGTCAATGGTAACATGGCCCTCTACTTTCATCTTCTTTAATCAAACTTCCAATTTCCAAATCTCAACTCAATCTTCAAAACAAAACTTTTGTTTTAATTTAAAAGAAATTGGCAGACCAACAGAAGTGGATGTCTGATCATCCAATTTCCCGCATCCAAAGATAAAAAAGACTTTAGGAGTCTGTTTCCTTAAGTAATTAACAAGAAAGAAAATTATTAGTCCCTTAATTCTACCACATACTTTTTCTCTCTCTCTATCCACTAATTTTGCTTTTAATATATGTGATTGAGTATAAAATTATTAATAAAAATAATATTTAATTTTTATATTAACAATAAATAAAAACAAAAATAACTAAAATACTTTATAAAATAAGATTTAGCCACTACAAATCTAAAATTAGAGATCTATTGTAAAATACTAGATCATAATATAAATTTTTATACAAGCATATTTGGGTTTGTTTATTATCTTATACGTACCTTCGTTTAATACATTTCAATCCCAAATATTTTATTTTATTAAAAGGTAACAGTTTAGTATACAATTTAAGTATTGTTAATTTTATATATTTTTAAATAGTAATTAAATTTTTACCTAAAATACTTTTTTAATATCTTTATGAAGGGTTTTTTTTTCTTTCTCACAGTTAACTAGGGTTAAAAAAAAGTGAAAATTTTGTTAATTTAAAAAAAAAAATTCCCCTAAGAGCATTAATAACCCAACATTTAACAAAAAAAATGCTTCCCTAAAATGTCAAAAGGATATTTAGGGTAAAAAAATTTAATTATTATTAAAAAATAAAAAAAGTATAATATTTAAATTGAAATACTAAAACATAACTTTTTAACAACATAATTTATTTGAAATTTATAATGTATTAATTAAATTACATCTAAAATATCATTTCTAACATATCTTGTAAAAAAATAACACTAAAATTTTATTAATGTATTTTTTAAAATAATATACGGTAATAATTTAAAAAAAATCAACAAATTGTGACTAAACTTGGAAAGTTTGGATTCAAATCTCATTATAAAAATTTGGGATGTTTTTTTAATAATATGAATGCGTCAGATTGAATTATATAAAAAAAAAGTTAAAAAACAATTTTCAATAATATAACCAAAATAATAAATAAATTATATTATGTTTAAACTTAACACATTTGCACAGTATTGAGCAAGGTAAACTGATTGTTGATCTTTAATTGTCAATTAATGTTGCTTGAATCGATCGAACACTAATCAGTATCGATGGTCCGATCAATTAAATTAATAAAGTGAAAAATTATATTTATCACATTTATTGTTATTTTATAATATTACAAATAAAATTACTCAAATAAAAAATACGAGATGCAGATCTAGAAGAGCATATCAGACAGATGATTTAGGTTATCATTAATGAGTACTTTTAAGAAAAACAATCACTTTATCTTAAATTTATATAGATATTTTAGTAATTGAGTTATTTTGATAATTTTGATTTTGATTTTTATACTCTTTTATTTTTTTAATAGATATTTTACTATTTAAACGACTACCAAGTCTTCAAACTAAAACTCAATCAATACAATTTAAGTTTTTTTAAAATAAGAATTACAAAAAACAAAAATTATAAAAAAAAAATGTTTAAAGTGTTAAAAAATATAATAATAAAATAACTAAAATCCAAAAATTATAAAAAATATAATTAATATGTATAATTTATAAAAGTAAAATAATAAGAATGTGAGGATACCTTTAAAAAGACTATATTTATTTTAAATTTAAGATATAATATAAATAATATATTATAATATTTTTAAAATAATCATATTACTTATCATATATAATAAAAGTAAAATTTAATTCAATTAAGATCTTAATATATTTATATTATATAATAATTTTAGAATTTTATCCAAATGAACATGTTCTTTCATAATTTTGTCATTTTTTTATGATAACTTAAAAGGATGGTGTGATAGGAACATAACATTTAAAAGATTAATTTTTTTATTAAATAATAATTATAATGATTTAAATATATAATTTGAAAGAAATAAAAATAAACCTTAATTCCAAAATCACTTAATGAATCGCATTAAAAGAAAAGAAGTTATTTTTATGTAAAACAAAAGGATAAAAGTTGTCATAGGAAATTGGTGTTTTTTAAAATAAAATATTGTATTTTTATTTGAAACAGAAGTATCAAGATATTTTAGTTATTATAAAAACTATTCGTTATTTTAATTTTTTTAGTATAAAAATGATAGCACGAAGAAAGTGATTAAATTAAAATTATATTTTTATTTTTATTAATTTTATAATTATGATTATCTGATATTTTGTTAATAATTATGAGAAATATGAAAAATAAATTAAAAATAAAAAGTTAGTAATTTATTTATATGATATAACTTTTTAAAATAAAAGAATAAAACTATTATAAAATAAATAATAATATTAAACTACTATTCTTAATTTAAAACTTTTTACTTTTACGAAATATATCAACGGGTGTGAGAATAAGCGTGAGGGGATGGTAAATGGATGAACGTACCCAACTGCCCAGCCAGTAGACTTTTTGTAATATCAGAAGAAAAAAAGGAAAATAACCGAAACAATACGAAAAAGTGTTATGGTAATATTTTATTTATAAATTAAATATATTGCTTATTTTATTTAAAATTATTTTAATATTTAATAAATAGTATATTTTAATTCATTTTAGTTATTTTTTGTGAGTAAAATATCTAAAAATAAGTGAATTATATTACTTTTAAGATGAAATGTCACTTTATTGTAACAATTTTAAATATATTGAATTTATAAAAAAAAAATAACATAAGTTTTAATTTATTTAAAATAATATTTTTAAAACTTGTAATCATATAACATTTTTATATTTATTCATATATTTTTAAAATTAAAAAAATTTAACATATTATTTTATTTTTTACCATCTAATTAAATATTTATTAAATTAAGTTATGATTATTTGGGCCCAAAATATCATTTAATTAAAATATATTTAATATTATTAAGAAATTATTTTTATTATAAATTTTAAGTTGTTTTTTTATAATATATAAAAACATTTCAATACAAAATGATATTTGAGTAATAGAGAAGCAAACGATCTTTCTTGCCCTTTATCCACCCCTTTATTTTTTTATCTTTCTCTTTAAATTTAGTTTTAGGATAAAACTTTACTCCCAGAAAATGAGATTTCTCGATTTCAAAAGCCAAGATGAGATTTTTGCTCAAATTATTCTATTTTTTTATTTTATTTTAAAAACACAATACATATTTTCTGATATAATTATTTATGCATAAACGTTTATTCTTCGAGTAAAGCATTTGTCTTCTTCTAATGCACTTTTTGTCTTGTTTTTCAATATAGATTTAAATCTGGATTTACTGTTTTTTTAGTGTTGTTATCACTTTTGAGAATGTAGATATAAAATTGAATACATTTATTAAAGATTTAAAAATATTATTAAAAATAATCTAGATAAATAAAAAAATTAATAAAAGATGAAAGAATTGATAACTTTATCACTAGAACATGAAGAATAATGTTGTGTATTAATATATTTATTAATTTCCATTTATTTGTATTCAGTTTTCAAAGTTACTAAAATTTAATGAATGAATATTTATTTTAAAAAAAGATTATTTGTTGCATAAATTAATTGTATAAAATAAAAAGATATACTTTTTTACAGGATAAATGTATTTTAATAATTAGAATGTATTTTAATAATTAGAATGTATGTTAATAAGTACAAATATATTATATCCAGTTGAATATAAAAATTAAACATTATGACAAAAATTGATGATTAATTTTATGATCAAAGAATTAAAATGTGAAGTTTTTCTAATAATTTTACTTGATTTTAATTAAAAATAATCGATTTTATAAATAAAATTTAAGTTTAAAATATTATATTTTACATTTAAAATATAAACTTAAAAATAAAATTAAGAGAAAGATATTACATATTAAATTTTATATTTTATATATATAATTACATTTTAAATTAATGAAGTGAACGTGCCCATAATCACCACAAAAATCCATATAGGTTGAATTTTTATTAATTAGAGAAAATTGATTAATTTATGGAAATAAAATTCTCCATCAATAATTCCTTGACTATATTTGGGGTTAGTAGTTAGTACTAGGTTTTGGATTCACGTGGATGCATGGGTTAATGATTCTAATTTGATAAATACTTAATAATATTAATTATTAAGTAATAATAATAATTATTTTAAAATCTTTATTTTATAAAAAAATATATAAAAACTAAAATTTTAAATATAAATTTTTAAATTATTTAAATTATTTTAATTATAATTAAAAATTAATGTCAATTATTTTATAAAATCATTTATAATAATACATTTTAAATAATTAATTAATTAATTTGTTACTATAAATAAATACATAATAGTAACTGTTTTATAAATGATAGAATCTAAATACAATATAAACAAAAGTTATTTGTTATGATATTGTAATTAATTATATATATTTATTTAATAAATAAATTAAATCTACTAAAAATTATATAAAATTATTCATTTAATACTTTTACTATATAAGAAGTTAACAATACATTATTTGATGAAATTTAATAAGCATGTTTTGCTTAAAAATAATTTATATTAATTGATTGTTATTTTTTAATTAATGTTAAAAATTATTAGTTCAAAATATATAACATGTTCATAAGTAAATCAAAAATTCATTAATTGAGTAATAATTAATGGTATAAATTATCACATTTAATGTAATAAAAATATTTATATTATACAGAATAAATATTTTTAATTTAATATTATAATATATATATATAAATGTAAATAAATGGATTTATAAAAATGTGTATAAATTATCATTTATTAATATAAATATTTTAGTATTTATTGGTATAAAAAATAACAAATTTATTTTTTGAAAAAGTAAAAATTATATTTATTATAAAAATATTTTAGTATTTATTAATGAAAAAAAATCTAAAAAAAGAAAATTTTGATTTTCCAACAAACATCATCCCTTGTTTTCCCTACGTGAAAGAAATAGTTTATATTAAGTTTTATATTTTTTAATTGATATGAAATATAATATAATTTTGATATAAAATTATTAATTTCATAAAATTTTGATATATTCAAAAAATAATTATATTTATTAATATATAAAAAATAAAAATTATATTTATTATATAAATATTTTAATATTTATTAATATAAAAAAACCTACTAATTTGATACAACCTCACTTTTTATATATATATGAACACTAAAGGATAAGGATAGGGATGGGCAAAAGAACTGCGGATTCGTTTATCCAAATTAGTGGTTCGGTTTTTAATCGGTAAATTTCAGAAATGGTAACGGTTTTAAATAAAAACCGAACACAAAACAACAGATATGATTTGGTTATAGTTATAATTTTTAACTAAAAATTATAACTGTTTATACTTGAAATTAATTATATTTAATTAATTTATATATTTAATAAATTAAATTATATATTAAATTATAAATCAAAAATTAATTATATATATTTCAAGTGTTTTTATAACCGTCTCGAAACATTATCCACGGATAAAAAACCGTAACGATTCTTAGAAAATTTTAAGTATAAGTCTTATAATTCGATTTAAAAACGATTTTTTATATACCCGTTGCCGCAACCCATTCTTAACATAGAATCACACGTATGGGCCCAGAAAACATGTTGCCCTGCACGCGTGAACAATCTCCGTCTATCTTCCTCGCCTGCTTTAAAGCATGTGACTTAGTCTATCAGTCAACCACCGTATCCACATGTCTACTGTTTTTATCTTCTTATTATTTTTTAAACAGTTTCCTTTTTATTTACAAATATTATTTATTTATTGCGTAAGTTACAGAAAATAAAACACATCCGTTGCTTTTTAAAAAAATAAATAAAAATAAACACCTTCAAACCTTAATCTTTAAACAAGTGACACAGCCGAAGTGCCCACTAATTATACCATATATGTAATTATTATGCTTAAATATTTGTACCATTAAATTAATTTTTATAATAATTTTATAATTAAATTTTCAAAATATTTTATTTATATTATTTCATAAATTTCACATCAATTGATCCATTAAAAATAAAATAAAAACAAAAAAATTATAAATTTTATTATTTTTCATCTTTATCATCAATTCTTGAACAAATAACCCTCTTATAACATTTTCTAACTCATATTTTCCTTACCAATTTTTGAAAATTTAGTTTTGAATTAAATTTCAGATCTCTATCTCATTATTTTGTATTTCAGGTTGTGATTGAAATTGTTGTATAATAATATGTGTCCTTTTGTGATTGAATTCGCCAAAATTAAGGCAAGTTAACTAATATTCCTATATACAACAAAAGCTAAGAAGGTAATAGATATATGAATGTTTATGATTTAACAAACAAGCTGTGCAAGATGGTGGTGAAGATTGAAAGGGATTTATAGGAAGAGAGAGTTGAGAATAGAAATAAAGTGGGTTTGAGACTTGGGCACTTTCTTGGTCTCATTAGGCAGCTTTTTTCCACCGTCTAAGTCTTCATTGTTCATGGGTTCTTTGTTCTCATGTGGATGCTAAAATTCAGTACTTTGGATTGTATTTTAGTCATGATGGATATGAAATTATTGAAATTTGTTAGGATGAGTACGACGAACGTGAATTTAGAGGGATTTTTGATTTTGTTAGTGGTTGGTTCATTATTAAAAATTATCATAACATGTTTATTTGTTTAAGGTGAGAAAAACTATGAATAATGAATTATGTATATATTTTAAAAAAAAATTAACAAACTAATGGACGCAAGAGAGATATAAATGAAATATTTTGATAGTTTAATTCTAAAAATGATATAAAAATTAATTTGATATTACAAACGCTATTAACTTAATAATGCAATTATATATATATATATATATATATATATATATATATATATATATTTGTTATTTAACTTATTTTATAATAATACTTGATGAATTTACAAATTTATATTTTGATTAATGGTATTATTGTTGGGGAGTAAGTGTTACACCATGAAATGTAAGATAATTATTTAAAAAGATTAGAAAATGATTTTTTAAAGATAATTTCGAAAATATATATAACATTTATTATATATAAAAAGTATGTAAAAATTTGTATATTATTAACATTATTGTATGCATTAGATCTATAATTTATAACATCTCATATAATCATATGTTAGTGAGTAATATTTAATTTAGTAGCTTTAAAATTGTTTAGGAAAAAACACCATGGAGTTTAGTTTTTTAGGCATCAAGTAATTGATTACTATTATAGTTTAATAAGTTAAGTTTTCAAGTTTATTTTATTACGAAAAATGTGTTAAAAAGGAAAAAAATTAACTTTCATTCAGATTTTTATTAATACATATGAAACATCATGTTTATATTTTCCCAGAAAAGTATATAGTAAAGTGATTTTTATTAGAAAAAAAAACATCCAAAGTTATAAAGAAATGTTTTTTCTATATTTTTTATTTTTTGAGAATTGAATTTTGAGATTAAATAATTTTAAGTGATTTTTTATAATACAATACTGGAACTCTGCTCCATAAATGTTGCTGTAAAATGTTTTAACACGTGTATCTCAAACTAAATTTTTTAATTTGCAATTTTAGGTTTATAAACGTAGTTTTAGCTTTAAATCATTTATCATGTTTAACTAAACTAATTTTAAATTTTAATAATATAATTTTAAATTATTTAATAAAAAAATATTATCTTTTAAAAGAAAATAAATCCACATAGCTTCTATATAAGTTTAAATTTTTATAAATTTGTAATTGACGCTTGTTTAAACATATTGAAGGATATATCTACCTTATTCTATCTTTTCAACACATGTTTAATACATGTTATTATTTTATATTCTTAAATATTTTTTATATTAGTTTAATATATGTATTTATCTTGTCTAAATTATTTAGATACGTTTACGTTTAAACTTTCTATATACTTCTTATAGTGTAATTGATTAATAATATGATTATCAATCGAATTAAATAATAAATAATTTAGAGATATGTTTATTAGTTTTAATTCATTCATTATATTGAGATTTTTTTAAAAATAATAACTAAATTAGACAAGATAAAAATCATTGATAAATTTTAACCTAAATATTAAATCCTATTTATAACTGAAGTTATAATGTGATAATTTGAATAATAATATTAATAATTACAGATTAATACCTTAAACTACCAATAAATATATTTATGTAATAAATTAATTGATCATCATAATTTATAACATATATAACTTTGACATTCAAACATAAAAATAAACACATCAATAATGAAGAATTAAAAACAATATTTAACATTTATTATAACGTCAAATTAGATACGCCATAATCTAGGATTTAAAATTATACATACTCATATTGTTAAATTAACTAGACATATATTCTATAATAATTAATATTATTTTCATGAAAAATTATAAATAATATGATTAAGAAAAATTTAACCAGCAGCATATAAAACTTATAGATATGTCAAAAGTGATACACAATTATGTGTATAAAATAACACTAATATAATTAAATTTATTATTGTCACAACTAGTGGGAGATGTATGAATCGGCAAGAAGGGTAACATGTCCCACCTGAATTTTCAACAAATAAATTTTTTAAATGTTATATTAATAAAATTTTAGATAAATTAATGAATAAAATATAAATGTGTTTTATATGAATTTTTAATTTTTAATTTTTAAGAAAAATATATCAATAAAACTTAATAAATTAACTTTTTTTTACCAAAATGATATATATATAACATCTTTTCAATTAAAAATAAAAAATAACTAATATTATTTTTTATTATATATATGTTACACTTCTAGATGTATATCTTAAATCCAAAACTTACAACAATGATGTATCATTTGTTTATTTTCTTCTTAAAATTAACATATTTTAGGTCATTTTATTAAGAAGAAGTTTACATTATTAAATATTAATATGATTATTAGATAACATTGTAAACCTATAATTTAAATATACGAAACATTTTACATTTCGTACATGTTCCGTAGGAGATCATTACTATTAATGCATAATAACATACTAATGATCATTAAATGATCAGTCATAGTATTATTTATTTTATAATATTATGATATTAATGACTAAAAATTATAAATTTATTTATTAACTTTTAATTATTTATATTACAATAAGTTAATAATTAACTTATAATTAATAGAAACAATATAATATTTATACTGAAATTAGTTCACATAACTATAAATTTTTTATTTCACAATTTTAAATTTTTTAAAGGTCATTACTTAAATTCGATATAACATGAAGTTTTCACATTTAGCACACGCAATTCTTATTATTGAAAATAAAATTGTAAAAATATATTAATTTTTTAAAAAATATTATTATTATGGTGGAGGTATTGTCCTAACACAAATTTTCACTATTGTAAGAAATAATGCATAAATTACTTGTTTTCTACTTATAGATAATTAACTTTAATATCATTATTGTTAAATAAATTTACCATTAATAAATATTAATTGTAACAATAATAATTTATGTACGATATGTTATTAGCCAAAATAATAAACATCAAGAACAAAGAAAAACAATTCTTACATTTCTTAAATATGCATATTTAAGTTTCTTAATAATTAATAATTATTTTTAATTTAAAAAATAAGAAAAATTAAACACTATATAATATCTCTTTCGTTACAATAAGCTATACTATTTGTTGTACTTTTTGAGATGCAACAAAAAAACATTCATTATATACAAAACTTTTAATGTCTAAAAATTATCGTGAAAACTTTTATTTACCTTTCTTAATCTGTGTTGTTAGACTTAATATAAAAAGACATAAAAAAAAGTGTTATAAACATGTGACCTATTATTTGAGGTATTACCAAATCAATATTTACACTTGCTGCAAAAATATAATTTTTTTTTAGTGTTTTAACGTCTTTTTTATACGTACTTTTTCTTTCTCCTAGAATTCGAATCTTATATAAGAGATAAATGTTGTACTATTTGTATATAATTTAAAATTTTATTTTATGAAAAAAAATTATTTCCTCACTAAATTACTCTTTATTACATATTTATTTATATTTGACAAAATACATTATAATATTATCAATTAATCAATAAAATTTAAAAGTCATAAATAATTTAATCCTCTTTTTATATTTGAATTGAAAAAGAAAAAAAAACTTCAAACGCTTTTACGGAAAAGGGTTAAAAATTACAAAGTTGATGCCAAAAACAAATAAAAGTAAATAGAAATCTATCGAAAAGCACGCCAAGCTCATAGATTGGTAATATTGACGCCGACCCAACATACCCAAGCACAAAGTTAATGGTAGTGAGCAAAGTGGCAGTGCCCCGGCCTTGGCGTGGGCCGACAGCTATTTTGTGGGCCCACTTTTCGGCTAACGCAAATATTGAGGTCTCTGGCCCACCAAAGCCCAGTTTGTCCTCACTCATTCTGTAACGTCACCTTCACTTCAAAAATGTTTAAAAAAAATAAAATGAAACGAGAATAATCGGCGGCTGCACTTTAAATGTGAGTTCTGATGCGAAGCTATCACTCCACTCTTTGCATTCCTTTCCATTAATTAATAATAAAGAGATAAAATGGAATTATATTACTATTAGCCAATGACACATAACCTATTTTGTGCTGAGTAGGACAAAATAATAATGATGATTACATTTTATCTCTAACATGTTTGTTTTTCTAAATTTTATAAATCTCATACACACTTATAATATTAAACAAATGTGAATATTAATCTTATTTTTATTTATAAAATAAAAAAAATCCAGCTTTATTATTGATGTACAAATTCCAGATTTATAGTACTCAGAACTTATTTAGAAAAAGAATTAAGGCATAATTGTTGATGAAAATAACGATATTATTCACGTAAAGTGGCATTCTTTATTTTTGCCTCTTCCTATTCTCGTTTTAACTTTTTGTTTGGCCTTTTGGTTGGGGAACATGTCATCGATTGCAATTAAATATGCATTGATTCTATATCACTTAATAGGAAGAGTGAGTCACTCAGTCACTCAGTCATTAGAAGTTTTCTTTGGTTTTAAGCATCAGATATGACGTGGAAACGACAAATTAAGCTCTCAATAGCATTTTCCTCCTCATTATTAGTCTTTAGCATTTTTTAATTGCCAGCTCAACCAAATATATTATTAGGGTTTAACTCTAAATTATAGATGCATGAATTGTGGTTATTAAAAAAAAATTATTTTCCCAAAGAATTGGTAACAAAAAATAACACGAACCATTTAACTTGCATTGTTACAAAAATGAAAACAAATTTATTTCTATAAAATAGTTATTTTAGTTAATATAATCATTAATTTTTTAATATCATGTATAATCGTAATTTTTTTTATGAAATTATAAATTAATATAAATATTACATAAATAAAAATACATAAACATTTTTGCTACTTAAAACATATTTAAACATTCTTATTAAAATGATTAACTCGAATAATTCCAAGAAAAAGATTTCTACAAATGATAGTATTGTTCGAGTGATATATTGGGTGTGGTTTAGGATTTTTTCTATATGTTGTGTGATAACATTTCCAATATTGTCTACAAGTTAAGTTCGTAAGTGGAGTCGTGAAAACAAGATAGTTGATTTGATTACTTGTTAGAATTAGGTAGTTTAGGCTTTACTAATAGAATTTATAGGACTTTTCTCGCTTGTTTAGTATTGTTTTGGCTTCGTCGTTAGTATCATGCTGGCACAACGCGAAAGCTACCGCAATTAAAAGAAAATAAATGAAAGAAGAAGGCATTAGCATTAGAAAAGACTATAAAGACATTTCGGGCCGACTACAAGACTTCGACTACAATACAAGTCATGAGCGATAACGATAGCAAAATCGTATAGGCTTTTTTAAGTCGAAAGGTAATTTATTGATTTTAATCGATAATTCAAAGTATTATAATTATTGGTTATCTTCATAAAGTTTTTTTCTTGATAAAAGAATAAAAATTAGTATTATTGTAACTTTTGATAGGAAAATATATTTTATATAAAAATTAATACAAATAAAAGATTTCTTTTATAAAAATATCTCATCCAATGTAAATATTTTACAAATGAAGCCATCTTCTTTTAATTGGAAATCTCAATGTGAAATAATTCCAATGAATCTATTATCTAAATATTGTCATATTTTAAACTACTTTCTTATATCACTTTATATTGGACAAAGACACTATAATTTAATTTCTTTTTATAAATGGATCAATCTATTACATTTTATTTTAAGTGATAGTAACTTGAATCACTTAACTTTTGGAAAATGTGCAAATTACATACAATTTTTACTATATCATAAAAAATTGAGAGTCCATAATGTCACGATCTTATTTTTCAAGTAGAGATCGTGCGGCATTTAGCACCGTCCGTTGCACTAAGTCTCCCTTTGAACCCGAATGAAACTCTAAAGAGACTAGAAAGAGAGTTTGCAAAGAATGTTTTGTATTGCTCTAGAGAGAGTTTATCTTACAATTTCTCAAGATTTCCCAAGATTTCCCAAGATGAATACAAATGAAGACCAATGGGTCTATTTATAGTGTGTCTCTAAGCTTAAGAGTATGCCACCACTTTCTAAAGTCTTCCTAGTTTAGAATGTACAAGAGAGTTCTTGTTTTATCTACAATATGCCACAAGGTTCTAGGACCTTCTAGCCAACTCTAGAGTCTTCTAGGTTTGTCTAGCTTCTTCATGCACGTTCCGGGATGTTCTGTAAGCTTCCAGCGGCTTCTACATCCTTCACGAACCATCCGGCATGTTCTAAAATATTCCAGCTCATTCTAGCACTCTCCAGCGTGCTCTACATACATTAAGCCCTTAGGAGTCTTTGGGGCGCTCTACAATGCACCATGTAGGCGCAAAGAACCCATCTTTGCACCTTCGTCCGAATCGGCTCCATCATGGTCATGAGTGGAAGCAACTAAGACACTCAATGCCTTTCTTTTCGGACATTCACGTGCCCAATGTGGTTCGTCACATATGAAGCACGTGACACGGGGCTTTGAGGCATTCCGATCCTCCTTCTCCTTCCCCTTATCTCGTGGCTTGAATGAGGAGTTGTCTTTATGATTCTTAGGTCCCTGTCTTTTACCGTGGCTTCCCCCACTCTTTCCTCCAACAAACTTCTTATTTGTGGCTTTGAAGCTCTCTTTGTTTGTAGAGTAATCAATAAAGCTTTCTGTAGTCGCAATGGCCGAATATAGATCTTGGACAACACATCGCTTGAGCTCAAGGTTAGCCCACGATTGGAGACCGTCCATAAACAAGAATAGGGCATCCTTGTCAGATGTTTTGGGGACTTCTAGCAACAAGGTTGTGAACTCCTTCACGTAGTCCCTTATGCTACTTGTTTGCTTCAATCGTCGCAATCGGCCCCTTGCCTCCTCTTCAGCATTTACGGGGAAGAACTGCATTTCGAACTCCCTTTTGAAATCTTCAAAGGTATCAATTGTGCAAACCCCTCGTTGCACATCTACATGTCTCCGTCTCCAGCACAACATCGCAGTGTCGGACAAATACATGGCTGCAGTTCGGATCTTGTTGGCATGGTCCGTTATGCCAGTAGCCTCAAAGTATTGTTCCAACCCCCATAGGAAGTTCTCAACTTCCCTAGCATTCCTAACACCATTGAAGGTCTTAGGCTTGGGAACGTTCACCCTCTTAGCCTCAATGACGGTGGTTGCGCTAGTCCCCGCGGCCATAGCCCGCTTACATAGAGCTAGATCACCACCCATATCCTTCTTTCTAAGCGACACATTAGCAAGTTCTCTTTGGACAAGATCCCTTACCTTGGCAAATTCTACCTTTAACCCATCAATATCTTGCCTTAATCCACTATCTAGCTCGTTGAGGGACATCTTAACCGCTACATGTATCTCCACGTCCTCGGCCTCCAAACCATTGCAACGTTCCTCCAAGTTGTCCACCCGATCGAACAACTCTTTTAAGCTGTCCTGTGCACTCCTAACTCGTGCTTCTAAGCTAGAAAGCATGTCTTTCGACTTGGCTCGAGATTCCTTTGGGGCTTTCCGAACTTCCTCACGACCAGGTTTCATTGGTGGAACGTCCATGCTTGGTGTAGCTGGGGCAATGTTCTTCATTTTTGCCAAAGATAGAGATACTTTAACCTGCTTTGAAACCAACTGTCACGACCTTATTTTTCAAGTAGAGATCGTGCTGCACTTAGCACCATCCGTTGCACTAAGCCTGCCTTTGAACCCGAATGAAACTCCAAAGAGACTAGAAAGAAAGTTTGCAAAGAATGCTTTGTATTGCTCTAGAGAGAGTTTATCTTACAATTTCCCATGATTTCTTAAGATGAATACAAATGAAGACCAATGAGTGTATTTATAGTGTGGCTCTAAGCTTAAGAGTATGCCACCACTTTCTAGAGTCTTCCTAGTCTAGAATGTACAAGAGAGTTCTTGTTTTATCTACAATATGCCACAAGATTCTAGGACCTTCTAGCCAACTCTAGAGTATTCTAGGTTTGTCTAGCTTCTTCATGCACGTTTCGGGATGTTCCGTAAGCTTCCAGCGGCTTCTACATCCTTCACGAACCATCCGACATGTTCTAGAATATTCCAGTCCATTCTATCACTCTCTAGTGTGCTCTAGAAAATTCTAGGGTCTTGTAGCTTGAGTTCATCCAACTCTAGCTCTTTTTAGACATCTTTAAACAACTCTAGAACTTTCCATGTAAAATAGTCTAGATCCTTTAGGCAACCATCATTTGTTTGGATTTTTAGGGATAATTTGAGCAGGACGTGACAATAAGCTTACATTTGACAGGTTAAATTTTTAGGATTGAGCAGTCCATAAGCTTATGTACTCCATAATTTTTCACGAGTTTTCCTAATTTAATCTATTAAAATTAGAAATTAATTTTGAAATGAATATGTAACCAAATTGGTCGTTAGCAAAATAGAAACAAAATGGATACTGGATTCCTGGTTAATGAATAAAGTATGATAGTCCAATCGAAGACGTAAAGGGCTGGATATCACTTATCACCATGGACCCTTTTGTTTTTAAAGGACTTGTGTCCTATATTTTGGGCCTTACCTCCATCGTTCTTGAATGCTTTTTGGAAGTAAATTACCTTACTTTCTAGGATAAGTAGATAAAGGAGAGAGAAGTTTACTATTTTGAAGGTTAAGGAAAAAAAAGAAAAGAAAAACAGCCAGAAGAAGAACTAATTCTTGTAGAAGTTATAGTGAAATGACTTATGTGGTAAATTGGTGTTCGTGCAGTTTAGTTAGAAACAACACGAGTTGAAATGACCTTAACCTAGGAACGCTAAAAGTAATCGGGGCTTGCATTTGAAGCCTGTCATCTTACTTTGGGCCTTTTCTTAAATAAATCATTTGACTGATACTTTTTGGGGGTCTGAACCGTTTCTTTTCAATTTACTTTGAAAAAAGGTGTGATGAGATATATAACGAGGAGAGAATTCGTATCTTCATTTTCATTATATTTTAGTCATAAAAGAAAATTAAAAACTAGCTTACCAAACACAAAATATTTATTTTCTAGAACCCACGTCTATTTTAAAAATATATTTTTATCAAAACTTAAGTTTGAATTTGATTTTAATTGCAAATTATAATTGATTTTCTCTCTTACAATTATAGTGAATTTTTAAAATCCTTTGGTGCAAAATTATTTAGTATAGTTTCACTCTTAATTTTCTCGATAAAAAATATATTTATTTTCATACAATGTTAGAGAATAAATATTTATTTAACTCACATGAAAAGTAAATCTATATCTTTATCCTAAAAAAGAGTTAAAAATATGACATAAAAATTGATTAGTGTACAAGTTTTCAATATGTCGCGAGATATTAAAACTTGTCTTATTTTGTTGGACGGAACCCATTAATCATTTTATTTTCAACTTATAAACATGAATTAAAATCAATTATTTTTTTTAATTTAAGACATTAATTTGAGCTTGATAATATTAATTCATTAAATTTTTTTAAAAAATTAGATTGAAAATATTAATGCTTCTCATGTTATGTCAAGTCACATATTTTTATCAAAATTATGTTAACTTATTAGGGTATAAATTCTCATCATATTTTGTGTTATTAATTTTGTATAATAGTATAGTTCCTATTTATATTATTATTATCACAACAATAATTTATTAATAATAAATTTATTTAATTATAATATCACTAAGATAAAATTAAAAATAAGAGTATGGATATTTTATACATTTTTATTATGACAATGATAAAAAAAAATTATGACAATATTATTACCATTGTTAATAATGTAACAATTTTGGTTAAATATTTAGTATTTTTCCGATTATAGTTCTTAAAATTTTAAAATTGGATATTAAATGTATTTTTGTTGATAATAAAAGTAGTAATTAGTTTATGCGGGTGACAATTCATGTCAATTAAATCATTTCGAGTTGTTCAAATTCATTTAATTTGAACTAATAAATGTGAGTTCTAATCCAAACCAAACACAAATAAACTCGTAGAACCTTGATTAAACTAGCATTAATTGTTAGCACATAATAAAGTCTATTAATATAATAAAACTCTTTACACACACTTGTTATTATGTTATAATACATAGTTAATTATAAAACAAGAACAATATTTAATATAAGTTTAAGAAAGTTAATTCTTAAAACAAAAAGTTCATTTATAAATAAATTTGACAAATACAAAGGCTATTAAACTTATCTTATGCAAAATTCAAAGACTATCGTGTTTTTGTAAAAACTCATAGTTTAAATAAAGAACTCTAAATTTCAATAATTTTTTTTCAACTACCAAACAAAGAAATATACGAGTACGATCAAACAAATAATTTCCTCCAAAATTCAACACATATATATAAAAATCTATGTTAGTGTATTCAAGTAGATCATACAATGATCTTATAAAGAAAAATTATCTTTTAAAATGGTACGAAAAACATTTTAAAATGTTTCAATGGATATAGGTCTTATGCTATAAAAGAGTGAAACAATTATGAATGCATGATTAATGTTGGTTGATGGAGAAGTAAGATTGAGTGAGTCGAAAATTAAGAAAAAATGTATTTTTTTTAATTTTAAGTTTTTAACTTAGTGTTTAAGTTGTAACATTTATGTGTTATAATTATTTTTTTTCTAATTAACGAGATTTTCTAACCCACCCAATTGAGTTTGATTTTTTTTAGTTATTTAAATTGGTTTATATTTGACCTGAATTTAAATCGATATGTATTTGATTCGATTTCTATAATTTAAATTCAATTCGTTAAATCGAACTATAATATAAATTACACTTTTTATTTATTCCTTTTATTAATATAAAGAGTTTTGGGACACTCAGAATTGTACATTATAACGCTTGTACAAAATAAATAAAATTTAGATAATGAAACTCATTCACAATATTAAGAGGTACCCAGCGTTTCGATGAGTCCTTAAACTACAAGAATTCATTTTAAAAAAATACATTAACTCATTCTGTTTTGAAATTTATGTTTACTTGCTCATACATGTAGCATAGACTCATTTTTGGTAAAATTTGAACTCACACAACATATATCAATCATGATTTGATACTTAAAAAAAGAAGATATTTTTTTTAAGAAACTTTTAATATGAATGTTATATAATATAATTAGTGTGAGTGAATGTAAACTTTTGTGTATTTAATATTTTCAAGTTATTTATATTATTATTTAAATGTTTATTATAAATAGATGTAATTAACTGGTTGAATTAGTTGAATTTATTAAAATATTAAATTTGGTGTCTTTAATAGATTAATTTTTAAGATATTATATATCTCTCTTAAATATTATGGTTGTGATGAAATGCGAGCAAACTGCAAGCTGTGGGATGAGATGATACACGTGCATTGTCCATACTTCACGTGACCAACAGGCACGTGCTATCACGTTATAGTTAAACTATTAAAAAGAATCCACAATATAATAAATCGAAGCATAAATAAAAAAATAAAAAAAATGGAAAATCCGATACTCGCCACGTCTCATTGACCACCGTCAGTCCTGGCTTTAGGCACGAGCTACGCAACCACATGGATCGCTGACACCATAGCCCTCCTCCATCACGTGCATTTTGGACCCACACCATGCCAAAGTTCACTGAAAATAGAGCTGACCAAAATTCAAAGGGCCAAATAAAGGGGAAAAAGAAAAAACTCTGTAAAATGAAACCCACTTAATCAAGCAACGCCCAGGTACTCTCCTTTTTCAGGCTTTTCTTTTAATTGAAGCAAAATAAATAAATAAAATGATTTAAAAAATTATAAATGGGAAATTAGAAAAAATATTATTATTTTATTGTAAAAAATTCAAATCTTAAAAGTAAAGCATGAAATGTATCATAAATTTATTTTAACTACTTTACTTTTAAATGACACCGTCATTTTATTTTTAAAAAGTATTAAATTTATTTTAATTTGTATTATTATATTTAAATTATAAAAAAACATCTATATAAAAAATAGCATTTTAAAAATCAACTAATCAATTTGATTTTCTATCATTTTTTTTAAATAATATGTTTAATATAACAATCTTATATTACAAATATTTTATATTATATGCAATTTCTTTTAATAAAATATAAACTTTATAAAATTATATAGATCTGTATAAAAAATTAGTTGATTTTTAAAAATATCTTAATTATTTAGATATTTTTATCTAATTTAAATTAAAATAATTTTTTTTTATTTTTTAAAAATGATTTGAGATGAATGACTAATAATTAAAATAATTTATTTATAAAAGAAAATAAGTAGTGTAATTCGTCCAAAAGTAAATAAATACATAAAGATGAGATAAACATCTGACGGCACTAAAGAGGAATTGCAGCGGTAGCTGCTGCGTAGCACCTTATCCGTTCCGAGAAGTACACACATCATCTAGATTCTAGGGATTGGCATCATCAACGTAATGGACCCAATTTATTAATCCTTCTCTTGTTGATATCTGCCACGTGTCAATCATGGTCGGCATTTATGAGTAGGTTGTTTAGATTTTTTTTTTTTTTTTACTGTATAATCAAAATTGGAGCCTTCCACATGCATGTTATGTTTCTCGTTAACTAACCAGTAACCACGGCTAAAATTTTGGCTCAAGTTCGATTTTGTATAATACAAATAATGATCGTTTTTATTAGGACCAAAAAATGACAAATATAAATTTAAGTGCATGCCTGACTATGAATGATTCATATACGCGCTCTTTATCCTACATGGCATGGTGGGGACGAAAAGTGACAGCCGAAATGGCAGGTTCTGAGAAGAGGGAGACACGTTGGTGGGGTAATCTTGGGCCCTTCATTTCATCAAATTGAGCTGTAATCGTCGTGCTTACAAGTGAGGTATTGGAATATAATACAAAGTTAAACAGAAGGGTTAAAAGTATATTATAAGAATTTGTTTTTTAATTTTTAATTAGGGTCGAATATCAGAGGAAATTAAGATATTTTTAAAAATTAAAAGCACGAATTTTGATGAAAATTAAAGCAGAGGAATCAGGCTGTAAACTTGGACGCTAATGCACAAGTCTCAGCGACAAACCTGCTAGATCGTTTCCTAAGGATTGAATTTGAACAATTAGTTATTTACTAACTGGTTCATTAATTAATCCTTATTTTTAATTACCTCTTTATCCATTTACCCTCGCAATTAAAAAAAAAAAAAAGATGCCTCAATTGACGTCTTTGTCCTTAGTGTCATGGGCTGATATTGTAATTTGAAAGCAACCAGTGTGTGGAGTTGCATAGGGATTAATGATTGTGTGTAGTACATTGCCGTGATTATTGTTGTACAACTGGGTTCTCATCTTCACTATCATAGGCTGCACGTGCATTAAAAACTTAACGGGGGGTGGTGGTGGTAAGAAGTAGAGAAAACTCTTAAACTAAATAGCATGGAAACTAACGTCCTTTCATTAATTGGTTTTTATAAATAACTCCAATATTTAGAAAGAAATTGATTTATTTATAGTTAAAATTATATTATATATCTTAATTTTTTTTTTAATATGAATTGAGTGCAGTAAAAGGTGAAAAATGTTATTATTAAATCAAGTTAAATAATTGAATCATTTAAAATTTTTAACAAAAAAATTATTTATTTGGTTCATAAATTTGAGCATACTTTTTGTAAACCATTTGTATTTTGCCATTTCACTTTAGTTGAGATAAAAAGAAGTGCTAAAAAAATAATTCAATATAATATTATTGGGTATGGAAGATTCGAAACTTTTTTTTCTCTTTAATTAGATTACATTAAAATTTAAATAAATAAATTTATAATACGTTATTATTATGTAATGATATAATAGTGCTACTATGCATTTTTTCAAGTTTTAAGGAACCAAAACTCTTCAACATTACATTACCTTAACAAGAAAATATACAATATGGCCGTGCTACAAATCTTTATTTTAAGTTTATTTATCATGAATAAATATAATAATATAAAAATAATATAGTGAGATCTTAAGGATTTGAATAACTCTAAGAAAATTCTCCATTAGCAAATTAAAGGAAAAAAAAAATCAAGAAAATTCTCTCTATATCTATTTTTTTGAGTGAAAATTATATTTATTTTCCACCCTATTATCATATTTTTAAGCAAAATTAATAAAAACTTTTACACACACATGCATAAAGTAATTTTAAATAATATAATTATGTCATGTTGTGTACTATAAATACTTTGTGTGCAAAAGTATCTGCAAGTTATTATGTCTTTAACGTTTCTCTTGTTACTTGTTATCGAATAGAGAAATATACTAAAGACATAATTTGCAGTTACACTTTCTACACTTTTATATAGTGTTGTATGTTAATGTTTTTAAAAAATTAAATTATTTATTTATTTTTAAAAATAATTTTAATACATAATATAATATAATGGGTGTGTACGAAAAAAAAGAGAGTGAAAATTTCATAATTTCTCATTTCGAATAATATTGAGTGACGTGAGAAAAAGTTTTTATAGTGGCATAAAACTCAAGCTGTTCCTACTCAATATAATTTTACTACAGTAGTTGACTTATTGATCTCATCTAACCATGTACTTAATGCACTAATAAGATTAGCCCACCTATCACATAATGCCACATAATGGTGAGATCGGTGGAGGAATGCTGTAATGTGTATGTGTTTTTTTTCATTAACTTACTAAATTTATAAGCAAATAGTAAATGCCTCGGAAATGGTTGGGTGAAATGGGTTTCCACTTTCAACCATTGTCTAATTCCTTGAACATAGAGCACCTTTCATTTTAGAAAATGCCTTGTTTTAATCTCACAACTTTTTCTTTTTATTATGTTAGTGTTAATACACATATGTGATATTACATTTAGATGATATTGTATCTCTATTAGTGCTATATAACATAAACTTTTCATCCCAAAATATTGCAAGGTTTTTTTTATCACATATCACGCTATGATTGGTAATAATGTAAATTTATGCATACTTGTGAGTTATATTTCTTTAAATGCCCTTTAAAAAATATTTAATCACATCCATATATACCTTACCAGGCACCAATGCCTTCTGAGGACAAAACGGGTAAGTTAAAACATTAAAGAAAACCAAAGGAAAAAAAGGCAACAAAGTAACTCTCTAATTTCTTAATTTCTTTTCTTTTTAATAACCCAATTAAAGCCTCTTTAAATAACATTTTTTATTCATTTAATTTTTACTTTTTTTAAACAATGTAGCTTTTTATTTTTATTTATTTTTGCTTTCGTCAAAAATCCTCCATTTTAGATGTCCGTTTGTCCCCCTTCAAACGCAAATAAACGCTCTATTCTCTCTCTCTCTCTCATATCACAAAACCACAACCTTCTCACACTTCTCTCCCTTTCACATCTTTACACTTTCTCTCTCACACTATTTTCTCACTAACACTCAATTCCCTAACCCATAGCTTTAGCCTTACCATATCACCAACACTACTTCCCCAAATTACACACCAAATTATACACATGGAAGCTCCTGAATTCTACCAAAACACTAGTTTTTGCTCACAATTCAATATCCCCGAAAAACTCCACTCTAATTCTGATACCAATACCGCCAACAAACTCAACACCGTCGATCCTTTCGTTGTCGAAGACCTCCTCGATTTCTCAAATGACGATGATATCGTTGCCGCCGATGCTGCCTTTGACTCTGTCACAGGCCACTCCACCGATTCTTCTAGTGTCAACATCGTCGACACCTGTAATTCTTCATCTCTTTGCGGCTCCGAAACGACCAACTTTGTGGGTGATCATATCGGCTACCAAAATATCGCTGACAACCATTTCTCTAACGACCTTTGTGTCCCGGTATATATACACTTATTCTATATTCTTATCGACTTAAACCTCTAACACAATACATACGAACAAATAAAATGGGTATAATTTTCAGAATAATGTTGTTTTCTTATTATTATTATTATCTTTCTTTTTTTGAAATCGATTATGAAGAATATAGAAAATTGTTTTCTGGGTATTCAATAAATTAAACGAATATTACACCGTTTATTGTTCTTGAAATTTAATTGATATTGGTTTCACTGCCTTGGCCAACAATAAAAAACTGATAAATTAAAATTAACAAATTAAAGATATATAAAGGGCATTAAAAAAAGATACAGTTGGGATGTTTCTTTTTTAATTTTATACTAATTGTTCTTTAATGTACTTTTACAGTACGACGATTTAGCTGAGCTAGAATGGCTATCGAATTTCGTGGAGGAGTCATTTTCCAGTGAGGATTTGCAGAAGCTGCAGCTGATATCAGGAATGAAATCTCGGAGTACAACCGTTGTCGAAGAAGCTTGCCAGACCCGTCAATTTCAATCCGAAACCAACCGAAACGCATCGGTTTTCTACACCGATGTTTGTGTCCCAGCAAAAGCTCGAAGCAAACGGTCTCGTCCTGCTCCATGCAATTGGACGTCTCGTTTGCTTCTAGTCTCTCCAACAACAACTACAACGACTACGACAACAAGTGAAACGACATCGTCGTCTGAGCTGGACGTCGTCGTTTCGACACCCCTGCTTCCACTGCCACAACCATGTACTGGAAAGAAAACAGTGAAACATATTTTGAAGAAGAAGGAAGGATCAGAAGGAGGTTCTGGGTCCTGTGAAGGTCGGAAATGTCTGCATTGTGCTACGGACAAGACACCTCAGTGGCGAACTGGGCCTATGGGCCCAAAAACGCTTTGTAATGCATGTGGAGTTCGGTACAAGTCGGGTCGGTTAGTTCCAGAGTATCGACCAGCTGCGAGCCCAACTTTCATGCTGACGAAGCACTCGAATTCACACCGTAAGGTTTTGGAGCTTAGGCGTCAGAAGGAGATGTTAAGGCACCAACAATTCATTCAACAACAACATCATCAGAATATGGTGTTTGACGTCTCATCCAACGGTGATGATTACTTGATTCACCAACATGTGGGGCCAGATTTCAGGCAGCTGATCTAGTGGGTGCTAGTGTAGGTGATGTTCCGTTGGAGGTCTTTCTGAGGTTTAAAGTTTTTATTTTAGACTAATTTCGTAATTTTTATTTTTTTCCCTAATTATTCTTGGACGACAATTTTTCCTAATTTAACTTTGGATTTTCTAGACTGCTTAAGATGTCATTATTTTCATTATTTTTTTTCTCTCAACTTTCTTAATTTGCCAAATGTTGGTAATTTATGAATCCAATTTTTAGTAATTCTAGTAAATTTTGTTCTCCTTGATCATAATTGTTTTCACCAGTTATATCCCAAAAATATTATATATAACCGCCTCCAATATGTATCTAACTTTAGTTATAGTAACTAAATATTAAAGTTATCTCAAATATAATTAAGTTGATTTAGGGATAACATAAAATGTGCTGTGATAATCTTTGGACTATAATGTTAATGTTTGGTCTTGAGACTTCATGAGATATTTGTTTAAAGTGTATCATTGTTTTTTAAGTTTTAACTAAATTCATATATGTATTTTAAAATGTATAATTTGATTTCAAATTTTTAAATAATACGATTTAATTCTTAAATTTTTAAAACTTCACGTATAAATTTTAATTTAACTATTAAAATGTATATTTATGGATAAAAAATTATGATTTTGTTTTAAAAATTTAAAATATATGATTTAAAAAATTAGTATATAAATATTTCAACCTATTAAATAGTTTCAATTATTGATAAAGATATATATTATTGAACGTTGAACGGAGCCACTTGCCTTGTTTAATCATTTTATCAAATTATGTCATCACTATCGTTTTGAAAATTAAATATATTATAAATAAATAAATAACCAGTGAAATGATTAAACTCGATTATGTATAAAATATAGCAATCAGTTAAAAAGCCAGCTATCTTATTGCCAGCAATCATATGTGTAATACCTCTTTAGTAGGGTTATGTAAAAATTACCCCAATTAAGCTAACCTTATCAATCCCAGCCAACTTAACATAATTTTTTCAGTTTTAAACTATTGTTAGTTGGCTTAATTTTAAATTTTGAAGAACCTATGAAATTTAGTTTGATTCTTAAATTTTAAAAATCAATCAAAATTGAATCGACTCATATATATTATATTTAATTTATTTTTAAATTATTCGACTTAAAAATTTAAATTTCTAACATATAATCATAGTTATCTATAATCTTAAATCTTTGTTTTAGTTGTAATTATGTGTATAGTATAGATAGAAATATTCAAATTAATATAAGTATTACTGTTTAATTTAAACATTAACAATTATAATATCATGTCATAATTGTTAATATATACATATAAGATTTAAAGTTTTTAAAATAAAATTTATTTTCAAATAATAAAAATTTATAGTCACAATTTAGAGAGAAAATTAAAAATTTCAAAAATCAATATAACTAACCCTAATCAATCCAATTATTTTTTGTTTCGTTTGTATTGATTTTACATCTTTAATTGGGTTGATTTGATTTTTATTTTTTAAGAACCGTTTATATTGTATTTGATCCATTTTTAATTCAAAAATGAACCAAATTAAATTTATACACGTACGTTGTTCAATAATAATCTCAATGAGATATAAGTTATACGTACGATTGTGACGAGGAGTATCCCATGAAAAAAAATGTGGGGGATCATATATTGTAATAAATAGGATGCAGATGTACAATTAATGGATCAGTTTAAATGGGACTAGCATAATTAACAAATACGTTATAATTTACAAAACAGAGATGAGAGTTTCTTAAATTGATATTATTTTATAAATTCTATCCTATTTATTAATGATGACTGGCCATATTAATTATTTGTAATATGTTTTAAATTTGAGATATATATATATATATATATATATAACATTTTCATTCCAAAAGTAACCCTAATTTTAATTAACTTATCAACTGTTTCTTCACTTCATATTAATTTCAAAAGGCCATATCTTGAATGGATTGGAGGATAGCTGTACCTAATTTATATAACTCAATATCAATGTGTAAAATGACCATAAAACAATACTTGATCATATTTTTTTTAATAATTATTAATTAGCTAGTATATCTCCACTAGGGTTTGGATAAATTAATAGATTAATTGAATTCGGTTCATGTATTAATAGGCCAGTTTAGCTGATTAATCAGTTCTTAAATTCAGCCAATTAATTCAAGCTAATTCTAGTTCCATTTTCAACTGCGATCTATAATTTGATATAAATTGTGTGGCCAATAATTAGGTAAAGAAGGAAGCTGTTGTATTATCTCTATTGACACTCCAACATCTCCAAGCTAGTGATCATATATAGCACGTAATAACGAAGAGAAATGTAGGACCTATAAGCACTGCTTGTAGCTAACTAGTAGTTCTACTATTACATATTTAAGTTAAATTATGTTTATTTGTTATTGGTTGTCATAAATAGAATTTACGTTGTTTATAGTTTTATTTTATATTAAACAAAAAAAAAAATTAAAAATTAAAAAACATTGATCGAACTAGTAAATTCATGTTTCAAGAACAGGCAAAATCCTCAATTAATTTTAACACTTTTTTAGTAAACTAGCAAAAATAAATTGATAATAAACTAGCCATTACTTTAAATTAGAAAGAAAATGAGCAATCCAAAGGAATCTGGGGTATGTAAGGACAAATAAAATTAAGAATCAAATAACATCCTAATTAGCATGAATTTCAGTGAAAATCCTGCTATAGCAATCGACTGGGGATTTGTTATATTACAGAGAATGTTAGAAACGTTCTGAAATTAATAAAAAAAAAATCAAACGAAATGGTAGGTATAGATTCGCAAAGATATTTCAATCTCACTTGGTTTTTTTGCTACACCAAAAATCATCATAATATCTCACAAATTTCCTCACTTATTCTTTGTTTTTGTTTCCCTTAATTTATTTTTACAACTCCAAGAAAAATACATTTTTATTTATTCACGAAATACAAGTTGAGGGGTTCTAATAATAATAATAATAATAATAATAATTTCACTGTGCTGTTGAATTAAAATAAAATATTTAAAGATCACGATGCTATATATATGTATCCACGATCCTAGGCAAAGCTGATACAAATTATGGTTTATTTATAATTAATCATTATGATGTTAATAAATTGTTTAAGTTAGCTACTAATGTGTACTGAGTTTTCTTATTGGCTTCACTCAATTCCAGTTTGCTAGACACCAAAATTATGAAGAAAAAAAGAATGATGTTAACGGACTACATCTTGCTAATAATAATAAAAAATATTGGAAAAAATATATTTATAATATACTTTAAAAAATTGTAACTACAAAAATAATACTCAAAAGAAAGTTAATTAGTTGAATATAGTTTACGTTGAACAGAGCTAGATAAATCCCATTTAATTTTATGGAATTGGTTATATGGTAAGCAAAGTTTGCGGTTGTCACATGGTTTTGTGATGTATGCCATTGAGCATGTTCACCGATTTGTTTAGTCACAAGTCACAACTACACTATACGTAGGCCAATATCATTAATGTGGAGAAAGTTAACATTGGTTTTTTTTTACATCTTAATCTTTAACTATTATTTTTATAACAAAATTCATAGGTAGTAGAGATTTAAAATTCAACCGTACAATTTTAAGTTTCTAGTTGAGTTGAAGTCATGCAAATATATTAATAGAGATTGGTAAGTTGGATATTAGTATACTAATTTTTTTCTTTTTCGGAAAAGTCATAAGTTGTCAAAGTATGATCGAGGTCAATTAATGCAAAAAACGCCCCATCTCATGGTACAATATCATCTACTTCACAACATCATTATAAGTTTAATAGATCTATGGTCATAACTCAACAATTCAGTAGGTTCTTAACTTCTTAAGGTTTTATTTATGAAATAAATTCAAAATGTGTTATATCATTAAAGATGATATATCTCTTATAAATATTTCACCACTTATTTTCCTAAATAATGTGAGATATATGCAGGAACTTTGATTATGTCATACAATCACGTTTAAGGAGTTTTACATTCTGGTAAGGACGTAAACCTATATAATCTTGTTGGCTCATGACTCTAATATCATCTAATGTAGGGAGGTTTCATTCCATGGTACGATACTACCTATTTCAAACCATAATTACGAGTTCATCAGACCTACAATCATGTCAGACCTACAATCATGACTCACTAGCTAGTTTAACAGATCCTCACGTATTTTGTTTATGAGGTAAACCCAAAACCCATTATACTATTAGATGGAACACTCTTATAAACACCTCATCACTTGACTTTCTAAAGGAGTTTGGATATGCAACCTAATTTTAACTAGGTCATCAATCCATTGGTTTGACCAACATTAACTTTTGGATACATCTTCAATGATGTCATTATTATATTAGTGACGTTGAGAAGCTTTCAATAATATGAGTTTATTGATATTCAATTTTCTTATTATGTTTTAAATGAAGAATTGAGTAAGTGTTATTTATTTTCGTGGATAAAATATTTGTATGTAAGTTTGATGTTATGCTTGCTATTAAGTTAATTAAGTAAAGTTGAAGAAATATGAGAGTTTTAAATAGTTATATTTCATGTATATCTTTTATAATTATCATACATATGATTGCACTCATTTATTCATTACTACATATTCATAAAATTTAAAATTATTTTTGATATTAAAATATTTATTTAAATTTGAATCAATTTTTAAAATTACCATTTAATTTTTTCTTTAATGTGGTTCAATATTCTTAAGATATATCCTGAAAAAATAATTTTTTTATATTATTAATGTTTTTTACTAACTTATAATATTAATATATATATATATATTAGATGGAGATGTCAACCAAAAAAAAAAAAAGTCGAATAGGTTAGAATCAGTATCATCGGCAAAGAGAGAAGCCAAAAGGCTTCTTAATTAATATTGAAAGATCAATATCATATTTGAATCCCTGCCATCACCTTTCGTCCTAGTAAAGCCATTCAAGAAGTCTGATCAGAGACTATAGAAGGCAGCAGTTGAGGAATTGACATACATAGTTAAGGTGATTGATTTATTTTTTGATTAATTAGAAGAGAAGATTTATCATATTCTCACAAGAGAATTCGCCAATTTGCAGGGAGATTGATTTGGGCTTTGACAAGTAGTAAAGTTAATTAGGCTTGTAACGTTTATTTTCAAAAATTAATTTATGATATATCAATTCAATATTTGATTAATTGTTTAATAATTTCTCATATTTATTAGCTGCTTCATGTACAAATTGCAATCCAATATAGTCAGCAAAGATATATACATATTTAGCAACTGTTAATAATATACACTAATATAAGATTGATTTATATATCTAAACTATCTTATTTATTAGCCAATTTATTTCATATTTTCATGTTCATATATGTTTTTTTATTAAATTATTGCATATTTGGATTTAATAATTTTATATGTTATTATGATTATTTAATTTAATTATTAAATTTTAAAGAAATTATTATTATTGAACTCGTGTTCAATCAACTTATTCTAGAATTTTCTAAATAGTTTTATTAAATTGATATATGTTTTGAATAATCCAGTTAAAATTATTTGTTATTAAATTCGTTTTATAACATACACAGACATTACATTGTGTTTTTTATGCTAACTTTGGTAGCAATTATTCCGTGAACGTGTATGATTGGTGAAGAACTTATTGAAAAGTTAGTTACCATTCATGTTAATCTTAGAAAATGTGAGAACAAAGTAAGGGTTCATAAAGAAGATACATTAAGACATTATCCCAAGAAGGATAAAATAAGACAGTTTATACTTAAATATTTGATTTTCATAATAGAAAGTTAGGTTGTCCGATGTGTCAATGTTTTTCTTTTAGATCATAGTTATGACCTAAATTATTTTCATCTAAAAGTATCGTGTGTTATTTTTAATTTTTACACTTTATTATTTATACGCGATTGCATGTCTGACCTCTTTATTTATATTATTAAACTATAAATTAATAAAATTTGTAAAAAACTTATTCGTTATTTTAAGTTAATTAATTACATATTATAAACTTAAAAAAAGAGAGGAGACAAATTGTTAATTATGGCCCAAAAACAGTACATGCCCAAAACCCATTAAAATCCTATGCTTTTTTTGTCATATATATGTTGTTTTGTGTGGGATAGAAGTTGCTAAAAAAATAGAATTCAAAAACTGCGTGAAACAAAGTGTAGCCATTGGACAAAATAGCAGAGAACATGGAACTCGCAGCTGAAGAAAATAAGAGAGAAATTCTCCATTCGTACTCATCAGTCGATCAACCCATTTTTTTTGCAGCCATCAACCGGCCTCCATTTTCTTTCACCAACTATGCGTAGTTTTTCTGACCTGTTCTAGTCTCTTCTCCAATCGTGATTCTAGTTGCACCAGTCGTGGCCTCCACTATCTTGTTCTCCCTTAATTCGGTAATATCATCAAAAATTTGTGATTTTATTTGTTGGGTTTGATTACTAATTTTGTGTAGAAAATATCTGGGTATATTTTGGATTTTGTTGTATTTTGTGAAGCTCTCAGATTATTGGTGTTTGTATCTCCATTTGATTATTAGTGAATTTTCCTCAGTGTACCGTCGTCAGTGGAGTAAACTTTTCACATTGAAAAGTTGAACCACTTAAATTATTGTGTGCCATTTATTGCTTATTATTTTTGCCGTTACCCATTATTATATATTTGTGTAACCAAAATTAGACCCGATCTTCGCTTCCGCAAGTGCTAATTCATAACAAATTGGTATCAGAGCATTGAGTTATTATGCTATTTATTGGAACTAATCAAGTTTTCTCTTTTGGATTTATTTTGAGCTTCTGGTTATCTAATTGGTTTCATATTTTCTGGGTTGTGCTTCTGTTTATTTAATATTGGGTTTTCTGCCATGGCGGAAAAATACGAAATTGAGAAATTCAATGCTAGAAATGATTTTAGTCTTTGACGTATAAAGATGCGGACCGTATTAGTTAATGAAGGGCTCGTTAAGACACTCGAAGGAAATGATAAATTGACAGAAAAATTGACTGATGAAGAAAAAGACGCATTAATGAAAAATGCTCTCAATTCAATTCAGTTATCCTTATCTGATGAGGTATTATGCGAAGTTGGTGATGAGAAATCTCCTGCTGGGTTATGGCTTAAATTGGAGAATTTGTATATGACCAAGTCTTTGACCAGTCAGTTATATTTGAAGTAGCGTTTGTATACATTCAGAATGTCAGAAGGTACACCTGTGCACGATCACCTTGATGAATTTACTAAAATTATTCGTGATCTGAAAAATGGTGGTGTTAAGATTGATGATGAGGATCAGGCCTTAGTTCTATTATGTTCTTTACCTCATTCATTTGAACATTTTGTTGATACCATGCTATATGGGCGAGACACTATTTCTTTAGAAGATGTCAAAGCAGCTTTGAATTCTAGAGAGTTGAAGAAGAAGGTGTCTACAAGCAACAATGATAATAGAAGTGATTTATTTTTCAGAGGTAGAAATCAAGAAAAAGGCACAAAAAATAATAGAGGAAAATATAGATCCAAATATAGAAAAAGAAAAGATAAATGCAACTATTGCCGTTAAGAAGGGAACTGGAAGGTAAATTGTCTGAAACTAAAAGGTAAAGGAAAATCTGGCACAATGTCTTCTAGTACTAATGATGTTGCTGGTGTTGCAGATAGTTCTGGTTCCGATGGTGAAAATGTTCTATCAGTATCTATTGGTTCTCCCGGAGATGTTTGGATTCTTGATTCGGGTTGCACTTACCATATGTGTCCCAGTTGAGATTAGTTTGGTTCTTATCAGTCTATTGATGAAGGTGTTGTCTTGATGGGAAACAATATGTCCTGCAAGGTTGTTGGTATTAATACTGTCTGAATTAAGATGCATGATGGTATTGTTAAGACTTTGAAAGATGTTCGTCATGCTACAGATTTGAAAAAGAACTTGATATCTTTGGGTACTCTTGATTCACAAGGCTATAAGTATGTAGCTGAAGGTGGAGTTTTAAAAGTTAGTAAGGGTGCTCTCGTTGTTATTAAAGGGCAATTTTTGTGTGGTCTCTATATGCTTCAGGGTAGCACTGGTATTGGCAGTGTATCAGTTTCATCCTCGTCAGATCAAGATTCAGACACTACTCGATTATGGCATATGCGGCTTGGGCATATGAGTGAAACAAGGATATCTATTTTGTGCAAACAAGATTTGCTTTGTGGTCAAAAAACTGGGAAGCTTGATTTCTGTGAGTATTGTGTTTATGGAAAGCATCGTAGGGTCATGTTTAGTACAACCATCCATAAAACAAAAGGTATTGTTGATTATATTCATTCAGATCTTTTGGGTCCTTCTCGTGTTGTGTCTAAGGGTGGTGCTTGATATATGTTGACTTTTATTGATGACTTCTCTCGTCATGTTTGGGTGTATTTTCTGAATAACAAGAATGATGCGTTCTCAAAATTTGTAAAATTCATGGCTTGTATAGAAAAATCAAACAAGCAAGAAAATCAAGCATTTGAGGATTGATAATGGTTTGGAATTTTGTGACAGTCAATTTAATAAGTTCTGTGAAAGGAATGGCATAGTGAGACACCGCATTGTGCGTCATACACCATAGCAAAATGGAGTAGCAGAACGTATGAATGAGACTCTCTTAGAAAGAGCTCATTGTATGCTCTTTCAAGTTGACTTGGATAAATCCTTTTGGGCTGAAGCTTGTAACCATGCCTGTTATTTGGTGAATCGGTCTCCATCAACTGCAATTGAGTTGAAGACTCCGTTTGAGGTATTCTTTGGTACTCTTGCTAATTATTCTAATTTGAAAGTTTTTGGTTGTCCTTCTTATGTTCATGTTAATGATGGTAAACTTGAGCCTAGGGCATTGAAATGTATATTTTTAGGGTATCCTTCTAGGGTGAAGGGTTATAGATTATGGTGTGTTGAACCCAAGTCACCTAAATTTTTGATTAGCAGAGATGTTAAGTTTGATGAGTTTTCTATGTTGCAAAATAAAAAAAGTCTATTATTGCAGATAAAGACCACGATGTTAGTGTGCAGGTGGAGCTTGGGAGTGAAGCTCCTAGTCAAGTGCAAGAGGGCACTTCAGATCATCCATCTGTGGATGAGATAGATGATTCTGCTCATGATGTAGCAGAAGAGCAACATAAGCAACCATATAGTATTGCTAAGGGTAAAGGAATAAGAGAGATTTGATGCCCTCAATGATACGCAGATGCAGACTTAGTTTCTTTTGCATTGTCTGTGGCAGAGTTTATTGAGATGTATGAACCTTCTAGTTATCATGATGCTGTCACTTGTGATGAGTCTATTCAGTGGTTAGTTGCTATGAATGAAGATATTGAATCACTTCATAAAAATCATACTTGGGAATTGGTGAAACCGCTTAAGGGCGAGAATATCGTTGAAAACAAATGGGTTTTCAAGAAAAAAGAAGGTATACCTAAGGTTAAAGTAGCTAGGTTCAAGGCATGTGTTGTTACAAAGGGCTATTGTCAGAATAAAGGTATTGACTTCAATGAAGTATTTTATCCTGTTGTGAAACATGGTTCTATTCGTGTGTTGCTTGCTATGGTTGCATTATTTGATATGAAATTAGAACAACTTGATGTCAAGATAGCCTTCTTATAAGGTGAGCTTGAGGAATAAATATAAATGCATCAAACAGAGGGGTTTGTTGTTCCAGGTAAGGAATATCATGTTTGTTTATTGAAAAAGTCTTTATATGGGTTGAAGCAATCTCCTAGGCAGTGATATAAACGGTTTGATTCTTTTATGATTGATCATGGTTACTCTAGGAGTGATTATGATAGTTGTGTTTATCATAAAAGGTTTCATGATGGTTCATCCATTTATTTGTTGTTTTATGTTGATGACATGCTTATTACTTCTAAGAATAAGTCTGAGATTTAAAAATTAAAGTCTCAACTTAATGGTGAGTTTGAGATGAAATATTTGGGTACAACGAAGAAAATTTTGGGCATGGAAATTTACAAGCATAGACAAGCGGGCAAGCTTTATTTGACTCAAAAAAGTTATATTGAAAAAGTTCTTGAACGCTTTGGCATGAAAGAGTCTAAACCTGTGAGTATGCCGTTAGTTGTGCATTTTAGACTTTCTTTGGATTTTTCACCACAGTCGGAAGAAGAAGAGCGATACATGTCTCAGGTTCCATATGCTAGTGCCATTGGTAGTTTGATGTATGCTATGGTTTGTACTCGTCTAGAAATTTCATATGCAATTAGTGTTGTCAGTAGATATATGGGTAATCCTGGTAAGGTTCATTGGGAAGCAGTGAAATGGATACTCTGGTATTTGAGAGGTACATCTAATTTCTGTTTGGTATATGATGGGAGTTCTAATATTGGTTGCAGTGTTATTGGTTATGTGGACTCCGATTATGCTGGTGACTTGGATAGAAGAAGATCTCTGACATGTTATGTCTTCACTCTTTCTCATTGTGCCATTAGTGGGAAGGCTACCTTACAGTCTACAGTTGCTTTGCCTATGACAGAGACAGAATATATGGCAGCAACAGAGAAGCCATTTGGCTTAGAGGTTTGGTCTGTGATTTGGGTTTACAACAGGATACTTCTGTTGTGTTTTGTGATAGTCAGAGTGCAATACACTTGACTAAGAATACCATGTATCATGAAAGAACCAAACACATTGATGTTAGATATCACTTCGATCATGACATTGTCTCTCAGGGTGCTATTGTTGTCAATAAAATAGTCACTACAGAGAATCTAGTTGATATGTTAACCAAACCAGTTCTATTTAACAAGTTCAAGCACTGTTTGGACTTGATTGGTGTTTGCAGAAGATAATCACCCTTCGGGGTTTTGGACGACGGTTATTTGATAATCCGAGAAATTTCATATTTGAAGAACTTTTTTTTTCTGTTTTGAGCCAAGGTGGAGATTTGTTAATTATGGCCCAAAAACAGTATATGCCCAAAACCCATTAAAACCCTATGCTTTTCTGTTATATATATGTTGTTTTGTGTCAGATAGAAATTGTAAAAAAAAAACAGAATTCAGAAGCTGCATGAAACAAATTGCATCAACTGGACAAGATAGCAGAGAACAGGGAACTCGCAGGTGAAGAAAATAAGAGAGAAAATCTCCATTCGTACTCATCAGTCGATCAACCCATTTTTTTCACAGCCATTAACCGGCCTCCATTTTCTTTCAACAACTGTGCGAAGTTTTTCTGACCTGTTCCTATCTCTTCTCCAATCACGATTCTAGTTGCACCAGTCGTGGCCTCCACCATCTTGTTCTCCCTTAATTCGGTAATATCATCAAACTTTTGTGATTTTATTTGTTGGGTTTGATTATTGATTTTGTGTAGAAAATATTTAGGTATATTTTGGATTTTGTTGTATTTTTGAAGCTCTTAGATTATTGATGTTTGTATCTCTATTTGATTATTAGTGGATTTTTCTCGGTCTGTTGTCGTGAGTAGAGTAGACTTTTTACATTAAAAAATTGAACCACTTAAATTATTGTGTCATTTATTACTTATTATTTTTACCGTTATCCATTATTATATATTTGTGTAATCAAATTTAGATATGATAATTGCTTACACAAGTGTTAATTTATAACACAATTTTTTTTTAACTCTTCGTCCTATTTTTTAATAGTTACTTATAAGTATATCGGTCATTACTAAACTCCACGTCATTACTAAACTCCACGCAACGAGAACTTTACGATGCCAACGATATTACCCCATCGAAGATCCATTCCAAAAGTCAACACCAATAAAATTATAGATTTTAAAGATCATACTTTGTTAATTTAGTAGATTTTAACAATATTAAAAAAAATAAAAATTAAGCGTCTAACTTTCTTATAATCTATTGCATTCTTACACTATTACTACATAGTTGGTGAATTGCCCTTAACATGATTACCACTAACTTTCCAAATTAGGCCATATCATTATTATAATTTTTAAAATTAGGTAGCAACATGGAATGTGTGCTCAACTTAATAATGAAAAACCCATTATGTGATTTCTTTCCACTGATTCCACAGGCCACACTAGTCCAGAATCCAGATGGTAAGAACAAATTAAGAACTAACTATAATTCTTTTGATAATTTCTCAGACAATAATGTAATCAAAACTGCAAATACCAACTCCAAGTATCGATATATATATATATATTTTAAAAGAAAATTCTCCAACCCCATATATCATGAAACCGACGAGTTCAGCCTTGAGGTTATTAAAGAAAAAAAAAGGGTTAATTATTTCGATCGATTTTAAATTTAGAATAAATACACAGATATATAAATTTTAAAAGCATGGTTTATAGAAAATTTACAAATCTTCGTAAATATGCCATAGCCTGACATGATTACTAAATTATGTATTTCTAAATAGTATTTTTTAAATCTAAAATTTTAAAAGTTTAAGAATGAAATTATATAATTTAAAAATTTAATAATTCTTTCTAATTTTTTTAACTTAATTATGAGTCTAGTTTAATTTTAGAACCATGGTATAATTTAGTATTAAAAAAAAAACATATACCCTAATCGGTTTGGTACTCTAGAGGTATCAATGTTAATGATTGATACATTTTATATCTTATATTATTAAAAAAATTATTTTAATATATAAATTCAAATATTACTAACCTTTTAAACATTTTAAATAATGTTTTTTTATTCAAATTATATCACATGAGTTTTATATGAAAATTTTACAATTACATTATAAGAATTTAAGATAAAAATATCAAAAACAATTGAATTTTGAAAATTACCTTATAAAATTAAATTTATCTTAAAAGAGAGTCATACATAGAAGTTGAATTCTTATCAAAGAAATTAATTTTTGGACGAGTGAAATTAATTTGACTATTACAAAATTAAAAAAATTATAAGGTCAAACTTTTAATAATGATTAAATATTTGAGATTGAATCCAAAATTCCTAAATATCACGACAATTATCAATCTTAATGCTAATGGATAATGCATTATTTTGAAAAAGATATTAAGAGATGAAAATGATGATTCTAATAATCATAACTGTAATATTAATTATTTTTTCTTAAATTTTCATGATGTCCTAATAGAATTTGTCACAATATTATTCATGTGATATATTTTGAACAAAAATAAAATAAAATAAAATTTAAATTGGTTAAAATGAATATCAATAATTAAATGTGATATTAAAATAAAATATAATAATAATATGATCGAGAAATAAAAAATATCAATTATTTTTATTGTAACAAACCCTAATCAATATCAGAATTCTGTTTTCAGAGTTAAATTTCCTAATATTTTTGTAGGAAGAGAGACAGAGTGCGAGACCCAAGCGACGTAGGCGAAGGGAAATGTATTAGAGTCGTGGGGACATAGGCTCTTTTCCATCAAATGGGAGACATTGGACACTATCTCCACTTCCTCACGTGTACGTCACGTTTCTTACAAATCAATTATTGTAATTTCTAAATATGTAATTTTCTTGATTTGACGCGTGGCCATCTTTTTATTATTAGGAAATGAAATGAAATGTAAACCTGGTTATATCTTGAACCAAGATGTGACTTTTGTGTCATTACTTAATTGTAAATACTGACGTAGCAATAATAGGAAAGCATGTGAAGCATTCATTAAGAGCCCATGCTTCCCACTTGGATGGTTGTTAAAATTGCAAACGTAGTGTACCCAATCACTTGTTGGGCTTTGGAATCAGTTCTACGTAAAGGCCCATACCGTCTTATCTCCTATTCCACGTAAAGGCTTTAACTTTTTCCGCGGTAACAATCAGTTTGTGAATTCCGAAACAACTTCTACACATATTGCATAAATATGGTATTAAATATAGAAAGGCAACTCTCACAAAGACAGACTTTATATAATACGGAATGTGGGCCTCGGCCCAAACAAATGATCTACCTTATCGACACTAACATAGCAACCTACTACTTGCAACAATCAAACAAGACCAATTCTACTTACTTCACAAAGAGTCTCCAAATACATAACTTTAATGTTTAAAATTATTAAGGCTACCTGTTTTATAAGTATGTATTTGAAAGGTTTTGTGAGATGTAAGTCAAACTCAAAAAGTTAAAGTTATGAATATATTTAATTTTAGAAAGGGTGAATAAATAATTTTGTCAATTATGTTTAATTAAAAATTATCAAATATCTATACATACAATTGTGTATAAATAATATAAAGTGAAAATAAAGACAAATATAATACACAATATTTTAATTAATATAGTAGATTTATCGAGAGAACATTTGATTAATTAAATTATGTATTCAATCGATTTAGCGATAGGACTTTGGTTTTAGAACCCATTTTTAATACAAATTGTATTAATCTTTTACTATATTGTCTTTTTTTCTTAAAACTTATTTAATTGATTTTATGGACAAGTTGTTAATTTTACTTTGACTTAAAGTGTTTCAAAACATTCTATAAATATAAAACTAATCACATAATTAAAACCAATCACACAAAAACTTAATTGTGTTTATTCTCTTTCTTATTTTTCTAAAACTAATAAAGTATGTTTTTTCATTAAGTTAATTTATCAAACATTTATAATTATGTTTGTTGGATTAACAAACCTACAATAATTTCACTTTTAAACTGATTATTATAGGGTTACTGGTTGTTTTTGATTTATATGTTATATTGTTAAAACTAACTAGTTAAGGTTCTTCATTATTTAATATACTCCAAGACACACAATTATACTTATGTTTATGTGCTAATTTTTTAAGTATAATGGTATGGGTTTAATTAACTTGTGTGACTCAAGTTTGTTGGAATATTAGTGTGGATATGAACGTCTTTTTTATAGAGATTATGATAAAACCAACAGCTTATAAGTAGATTCTTTAGAGGTATTACCTTGGTGGTAGTTTGTGTCATAGTCTTGTAATTATATACTTGATTTTTATAATGGATAATTAGGTAGTCTAGTAGACGAATGATTTTTCTCTTAGGTTATTGGTATAACCTATGTTATTTCTATCTAAATCTCATGTATTAATGTTTATATTTTCGCATTATTTATTTACATGTGATTGATTGTCTGATTATTCTGTAAAATTTTAAAAATTTATAGAATTAAGAATTTATGTTATAAGTTTATAGAATTAAGAATAAATATAAATAACATACTTAGAAATAATAAAATTATAAATTATAAGTTTGATCCATTTGTAAAATTAAAAGAATAATTATTTAGGAGATCATATGCATTGATATTTAGGAATAAGAAAAGGAAGACTGAGAAAAAACCCAAAGATAAAGAAAAATCTATAATTCCAATTTAATATAATTTATAAAAGAATTAGAAAAATTAGTTTGTTAACCCTAATAAATGAAGAATTAAGAAGACATTATTATGAAAAAAATTGTACAAACAAAAAGAAAGATGATATGACATCAATGAAACTAATTCCAAACAAGAAAATATAATCTCAAAAAATTATATGAAACCAATTCAATTATTAGTTCCTTACTAAGAAGGAATATTTGACCTACATAGAGAAAACAAATATAGGCAAAGGTGAGAAGAATCTTACCTTTCTTATAGAAGAAAATAAGATACTAAAAAGAAAGAATGATTACATTTGGAAACTAGATATAACATCACACTAAAATTCAAACTTTATGAAAATTATAAATATATTCTTTTAAATTGTATAAGGTATAGAAAAAAGCCTTAGATGAATGGTTTAGTGGTATGAATGTAATCATATAAACTTCTGTAACCGTACAATCAAATCCTTCAACATGTAGAGTTTTAGTAGCTCACAAATTGACAAAAAATATTAAAATTTGATTCACAAATTTAATAGAATAATAACATTTATAGATGCAAGAGAATATTCACACATGTAGAGAATACCTAAAGACTGTAGTAAATGAAATATATTAGGAGTTTATTTGAGAAGACAAATGTAGACATATCATTAAATTTAGTGAAAATGAAATTGAGAAAGACAAATGATATTTAACAAATATGAAAATATGTGACATGTGTTATATAGACTCATTTATTTGTAAATATAAAATGTATTATTATAAGTTACCATCCGCAAAAAAACTTATAAGGAAATATTTTCTCAAAAATTAATTGAAATATTACATAAAACTATAATAGAATAATGCAATAAAAAAATAGGTAACTAAGACATGAATATAAATAAATAAGACAAAATGATAAAATCTATTATAATACAAAAGATTTTAAAATGCCAAAAAAATACAGATGCAACATAAAATCTTACAAGTAAAAGTAAAAAAAATATAAAATATTCAAAAAATATAAATTTAGAAGACAAAAGTTTCAAAAATATAATACAAGGCATAGTAAATAATCTTACAGAAAAATATATTATAAAAAAGATATTAGCCACCAAAGAAAACAATTATCGCCTATTAGGAAAAAATAAATTGAGATGTTGGATTTGTAACGAGTAAGGATATTATGCTAATAAATACCCTAACATGTTTGAATATAAAAAATAATTTAAAAATAAATTTTCATAGAAAATAAGTTTTTTAGAAGAAGCTTTTATCTATTGAGTAAGAAATAACCTTCTCAGAATATGAATATTCAAAATACTCTTTATTAGAAGATTAATGATTTGTATAATATTATAAATCCAAATAATACTTATATTAATATATGATTAAAATTTAAAGGTTACACAAGTTACCATTTACATACATATGTAGATACAAAAGCTAGTATATGTGTAACTAGTAAATATTTATTCCTAGTTAAACTCTAAAAATAAGCACAAAAAGATTTAATTGTAAGAATTACTAACAATAATACAATAAGTCTTAAAAGATATAGATATGATTATAGGATGATAAAAAATTTATATTCCTATAATATATCAACAAGAAAAAAAAGTTCATTTAATAATAAGAAATAGTTTCTTAAATTTATATTAACTTTTTAGACAATATTTAGACAAAATAAGTCTAATAATATGAGATGTTAAAACCATTTTGTGTCAAAAATAAGAAAAGTTTTGACTGTATTAAAGCCAATTTTTATACAACATAAAAAAGAAGAGATAGACACAAAGCAACAACAAAAGTCTTATTTGGAAAACAAATTCATTAGATATAAAAGAGAATCAATTTTTTTAATATAGGAAGATAAAATCTTAACAGATATTAGTAAATTATCAAAAATAGTAAGCTTAAAAAAATTCTCTCGATCTAAAGGTCAACAAATCAAAAATGATTGTTAATGTAAAATTAAGATATTCTAAGAAAGTCATTATAGTAAACCCTATAATTTATACTACAGAAGACATGATTGAATTTGAAAAATAAATTTAAGAACTAAAAGTAATAATACTAAAGAATTCATCTTAGTCTAACATGTCATTCTTAGTCAAAAATGAAGATGAAAAAAAAAGAGAAAGAAAGAGAATGGTAATAAATTTTAAAGTATTGAATAAAAAAATCATTGATGATATATATTTTATTTCAAAAAAAGAAGAATTATTATCCTTAATAAGAGGGAAAAATAATTTTCAAGTTTTGATTACAAAAGTGGTTTTAACAAATAAGATTGTATAATAAATCTCAAAAACTAACAACATTTAGTTGGTTCAAGGATAATTTCAATAGACTGTTGTATTATTCAAATTAAAAAAAGCTTTGGATATCTTTCAAAGTTATATGAACAATATAAAATATTTGATATTTTAATTGAAATATAAATTAATATAATTAAAATTTAAAACTAAACACATGATGTTCCCTTTAAACTCAATTATATTGTCTATATTTTTAAGTTACTATTTACCTTAGAATTATATATTTATTAGAATATTTTAATGTAAATTTAGTTTAATTTCATCTTTTATTTTATTTGCAAATATTAAGTTATTATTTTTTATTTCTTTGACTTATAGTAATAATTTTGTCAACTCTAAAATAATAATTAATAAATATATTTTGATAACTTCTTCATTTTCTCTTTTATTTGTAAATTTTTTTTATTTAACAAGTATTTGTGAAATGAACTAGTGAGTCGCTAATAAGTTTAAATAAGTTGTTTATTTAGTTCATGAACTAAGTAAATTGAGTTTTTTTTAACCCATAAATTAATGAATCAATTTTAAATAATTAAATTTATTTAAATAGTTCGTTTTACATCTCCAAAGCCTGTAGAGTTTACAAAATTTCCATTCAACGAGAGCACATGCTTCTCACGTGGGTGTTTTCTCAGATTATAAATTAATATTGTCCTAAGCTTTGGAATCAGGTGTACATGTCTATATCATCTTATCTCGTATTCCCCTCCTAGGCCTAATTTTTTCATGCGAATTTGGTGACCATCGATTCGTAAGTTCTGAACCCACTTCTACATATATTGGACGAATAAATATGCTAGTAATAAATAATGTAACTTGATAATATACGTACATACATACATACATATTCGGCAAAAGACAGACTTTATATACCACGTGCAGCAATCAAACTTTTCTGGAGGTAAAACTTAAAAATTTCCAAAGGAAGGACATGTGCAAATATTTGGCCAAAATTTCTCATTCTTTTTTCTAGCCAAGAATTGGAAATTCAGAAATTTAAAGTTTTAAGCAGGTAGCTGCATATATTATCAAGTTTCTAATAGTAAATAGATTCTCCATTCTATCCAACTTCATGCGTCTATGCAAATTAAATAGGACTTGGCCTCTCTATTAAACAATATACTTGGCCCGTTACGGTTAGTTATAAGTTGTTAGAGTTAATGTATAAGCTCGTTTAAGGCTTAGATCACATTTAGGAATTACTATATGTAGTGTTAACTGCTTGTAATTAGTTACTGACTGATTCATTCATTCTCTCCTCTTAATTAATATTAAAAACTTCTTCAATATCCTTCTCTATATTGTTGCATCTTCTTAATCACAGTTCATCGTTTCTCTTTAATTGAGACCTTGAATTCCCAAAAAATACACTGTACATGAAACCATGGAACTAGGCAAGATAATATCTAATAGGATATGATAATACTATATGAACACAACAATAAACGGATAAAAAATTTAATCATAATTTATCATTAACTTTTTTATATTCTTAAAAATCTTGTTATTTATTATTACTATTATAAATAAGTAAGCAGACACAATAACACAACATAAACACGATTAATGTGAAATGATTTTCACCCTGCATGCAATTATTATACCTAATTCAAAAGAAACTACATATTTAGTTAAAATACATATCATACCATCTTCATAGATGAAGTTTTATTTTTAACATAGTGCACACCATTTGATCTCCCTCACACTAAGTTTTTTAAATAGTAATCAGGGAAAGGCTTCAATAATAGAGGCAAATGTAGTATTAGATGATCTCACGTTGTGTCGAGTAAATCCAGCTTCTCTTAGAAGATAAATCCATTCTTTTAGGGTCCTCTCTTTTCCATTGGTGTAAGCCAACATGTCCATATCCAATTTAAAGATCATATCCATTATTTTATCTTCTTTCTTATGATCTTCTTCGATAATTGCTTCTACGATAATCACTTTTCCTTTATTATCATTAGGAATAGCTTCTTTACACTTCTTTAGTATGTTGATGCATTCATTATCATCCCAATCATGTAGAACCCTCTGCCAATTACATAAATAAATTAAAAAAAGAAAAAAAATGTAACTATTAAAGTTTTGAAGTAAATATTTAAAGAAACAAGAGATCATTAATTATATTAACTTGGTGAGCTAATTAGGACAAGATGTACTAACCAAGAGAAAAGTAGCATCAGCTTTTGGAACAAATTCAAACATGTTTCCCCCAACGTGCTCCACACCTTCATAGTTATGTGCAACAGACACCACATGAGGAAGATCAAAGTTGATTCCTCGAATTTTTGGAAAAGCCTTAACCAACATGCCCAAGGCAGTCCCATTACCCCCACCAACATCCACAACACTCTCAAGTCCATAAAACACTTCTTTACAATTGTCAATTATTTCTGACACTGTACTCTTGGCTAGAAGAGACACAGATTCTCTGAAATGCTTACCATAAGTAGGATTTTTGGCTATATAGCTCCAAAAATCCATGCCATGTGTAGCCTCAAATGGTGAATCGACACGGCCAAGTGTGTAGGCACTAAGGTTATTCCATGGTGCCAACATTGCAGGACTATTAAATAGCAAAATTGGGGTAGTCATGCTATTTTCTCCGGATCTCATTAGTCGTGAGATAGGTGTTTCTGCATAGCCTTTGGAACCATTAATTGCTTTCCTCTCTTTGAATATTCTTTTATGAACTAGGAATCTCATAATGCGATCAAGGGGTGAAGTAGCACAACTTAATGACTTAGACAATTCTAAGAGTGTCATGGGCTTTCCATGAGAACCAATGATATCAGGTAATCCAAGCTCAAGTGCACATTTCACCACACCCAATTCTACAAACCCAAAAGCATATTTCTGAAAATCTAATATTCCTACTACTCTTTCATCATCTTCTACTTCATCTTCCCATATTAAATCTTTTGGTGTTTCGTTTCCCATATCTCTATGCGTGGTAGTAGTAATGTTTGTAATGAATTATGGTATCTACAATTAACAATATATAGAGAGAAACTTATATTGAGATATTGATATAAAAATATACCTTTATATTAACCTGTCATAAAGTTGAAAAATCTTTTTTTTTTATTATTATCTCAACTTGAGTCATACCTCGGTCTACCATATGATGTATGATGTATAAAATTAATTACTCTATAAGGTATGATAAGTACACAATTAGTCAAAAGGCTCTGGTCTGTTATTGCATAATTATTAATAATTATAGTATTATAGTTTTAAAAATATAATTCTTATTATTTTAATTAATAATTATATTTGGAAGATTCTTAGCTTTGAAAATATGTACGTATATTACAAAGGATTAAAATATAGATGTTTAATTTTGACAAAAATATTACCAATTTTTTTTTATTGTTTAATAAGTTCATTTTTTTCGAAACAGAATTTTAAAATATTGGGATAATGGAATTGTAATTGAATTATGGTAGAATTTGCAATTGAACTTGGGTTAAGGGAATTGGGATAATGAAAGTTTTTTTTTCTTTTTAAATAATTTTATATTATTTTAAAAAAATAAATTTATTTTTAAGCTTATTATTATTTTGATTTTATGTTAGTACTCAACAGAAAAATAAAGAGATGGTATTATAAGTTGTATTTAAATGTTATTTTAATGACTAAATAAAATTAAATGATAAATTTATAATTTCAAAAATCTATAGTGAAATAAAATTTATTTTAAAGCTTATTAAATGACTCAATAAGTTTGTATTTAAATGTTAGTAGTACACCTTTTTTTCCCGTCTCCTAGATCTCCTCCTCTCTCGTCTACATGCCGTATCAACATACTACAAAACCTCAAATTTACACACATGTAAAACCGATCCAAAGTCCGAGTGGCGTAGGCGCCTAAGGCCCTGATCTAATAAGAGTTTGATTTAATGACTGTTTTTTTTTTATTATTAAAATAAAATCTTTTAAAATTTAAGTACGATTATTATAACATCAAAATACAATTAGATTATAAAAAATTAATTAATTATTTTATAAATTTAAAAGTCAGTTAACTTTATTAGATTATGTTTTTTGTATTGTTTAATATATTATATTAAAAACAATGTCATTTAATTCTTTAGTTTTGTAAAAAGAGATAATTAAGTATAAATTATTTTATTTTAATAATTTTTTTGTTTAAAATATTATAATTTTTCGTCAAATAATTAAAACGTAATTAAAATACGAGTTTTTAATAAGTATAAAAGTGAAATTTAATATGAAATAGTTTTAAAAAATAAACAATAATAAAATTAAAGCAAAAAATTATTTAAATAAAAATATTATTTTTTAATAAAAATTAAAAAATAATAAAACATAAAAAGAAAACAGTAACAATTATAAAAAATATAAATATTTTACTAATTTTTCTACATTAATTGTGACTTTATAGTTTCTAAATATTCGTGTTTTAATATCGTTTAATTATTTGACTAAAAAATACTAATATTTTAATAAAAAAATATTAAAAAAATGTAATTTATCCTTAATTGTGTATGTTTACGGAACTAAAGGATTAAATGATACTATAACATAATGTATTAAATAACACAAATAATCTAATTTAAAATTTTTTATGATATTTTTCTACATAATAATTTAATCGAAAAAATTAACTAAAATTTTCATTTTGCTAAACATGCAGTACATAAATACAATCTGTTAACAAGTACGAACACAATATTGGCACGGCATGATGAACCCTATTCAGGCAAATATAATCTGTTAAAGAAAAAAACAAGCATTACTAATTTTTTTTTTGGGTGAAGGGTAATCACACTCCAATAACTTTTGACAAAGAATTACAAACCTTTTATAACTTTTAAGTAATCTGGATAATTTATGTAACTTAAGAAAATAACACAAAAGTTTTGCATTGATTATTGATCACTTTTTAATTGGAAATAAACATGTGAGCAACATATAACTAAACTTTTAAGGGCAATTTTTAAATAAAAATAAATTAAATATGCTCATTTCTAACTCTCATAGTCATATAATTAAAAAAAAAAGTTGAAACACGTTAATTATCATATTTCATATGCGTAGAATTTAAAAAAAATGAAATTGCTTTTATCTACTTTCGTAAGGCCACCTTTCATTGTTTCTTGCTTTTTACCTTTCCTCTGAAAATAGAGGGAAGTTGAATAAAACAAAAATTGATGTTTATTAGAGTGTTTGTTGTGTAGGATGAATGGTTTGTGAATGAAATGATATTTAATGGAATTTTTTGTTTAAAATAATAAATAAAATTATTAATATTAAAAAAATAAAAATATAATTTTGTCTTCCTGTGATAGGCATATGCAAGTAAATTAATAACAAAAATATAATATCATTTTAATATTTTAAAAATTAAAATAAATATAATATTTATAGAGAAACAAAAATAAAAAATATATTAAGATTGATAATATATACAGTTATCAAGATGAATATAATATTTATATAAATATGAAAATAGATAAAAGAATAATAATATAGAAATAATTGATGCATTTAATGTGAGATTTGATATCTAATCTCCATCCTTTACTTTTCGTTCAAGTGTGGCCGGTAGATCCAACTAATTCGGTCGTCGGGCTGGGAAGTAAAGGCATTTTGTTATATATTATTAAATGTATTGATCATATAATATGAAGTACGCGAGGATCTCGTTGATTATATAATATGAAGTACGTGAGGATATTCTTATATATTATTTTATATATTATTAAAAATATGAAGTAACGATTGTGTTATGCATCTTGATATATATTATTAAACATATTGATTATACAATGTGAGAGGATATTGTTGTTTATATAATATGAAATACGTCGTAATCTTATTATATATTATTAAATATATTGATTATATAATGTTATATATCTTGATATATATTATTAAACATATTGATTATACAATCTAAGAGGATATTGTTGTTTATATAATATGAAATACGTCATGATCTTATTATATATTATTAAATATATTGATTATATAATGTAAAGTAACGAGAATGCATGGGTAAGGTATATTGTTATATATTATTAAAAATATTGATTATAGAATTTGTATAATAATATATATTTTTATTGTAATTAAAAATATTTTATTGTAAAGTAAGAATATGTTATATGTAATAAAAATTATATATTTATATATAAATTTAATATTAGTAACGAGTATGATTCTAATTGTATAAAATAATTCCCTTAATGTGTTTAAAATTTAAATTTTATTTATTTTTTTACTTTTTCTTTCATATTAAATTAAAAATAATTTTTATTTATTTTTAAAATATAAAAAATTAAATATAAATTTAAGTAAAAATTTTAATGATTTTTTTTATAAGTACAAAAATGATATAGATATTGCTTAATATATAAAATATTTATTATCATTTTTACGTGACTATATTATACATATTTATCAAGTAATTAACAAAATAATTATAATATAATTTAATCTAATATAATTATATTTTATCTATATAATATGGTACAATAAAAAGAGTTTTACATTCTAAGCAAATAGCTTTCTATAACTTTATATAGAAAAATTGAAATTATAAATTGTAATATTTATTAAAAAATATACTTTTAAATTTTTTTTAATGATATATGAAATGATTTATAAAAGGTTTGTGAAGTAATACAATTTATCTTTTAAAAATGAGTAAAAAATATTTCTCTAATTCTGAACAATAATTAGTAAAATATGCATAAATTTCTATAAAAAAACTCAAAATTTTAAAAATAAAATTTATTAAAAACTGGACTTATATAAATTTCTAATAGTATATGAAACGATTCATAAAATTTTATAAATTAGTATAATTTATATTTTAAAAATAGGTAAAAACTTTCTTTTGAATTTGAATAATAATTTAAAAAATATGAATATTTTTATATAAAAAACTTGAAAAATAAAAAATCATAAAATTTCTTAAAACTAGACTTCTAAAGATTCCTAATAATATATGAAATGAAGCATACAATATCCTATAATTAAGGGAAATGTGTTTGTGTCATCTTGGTAGTAGAGAAATTGGAGAAATCGGATCTGAGGCCACGAAAGAACGAGTGAACTTTTTCGATTCTATCAACAGGGCGACCAATGGCATGAAGCTGATCGTAGACCTCCTTGAAGGCACGAGCATAAACAATGACTTAACGGGTGACATGCTTCATCAATTAAAGGTCATCTTTCAGGTGTATTTCATGGGCTTTGGATCAATGGTTAAAGGTATTTTCGAGAGGGTCGAGACCTCACGGGATGTGAAAAGGCTAACGGTTTCAACTATGGCTTCCTTTGTGAGAGAGGAGAGGAGAAGGTTTAGTAGGCATTGATCGATGGCTTTTCATGCCAAGTGTTTGGAATTTGGTGTCTCGGAGATAGAAGGATCAAATAAAGGTGGCAACATAAGGGTAGTTAGCTCTTAAGAAATGAAAGAAGTTGGAAATTGAGAGTTTGATTGTAACTATGTGAATCACAATATTAAAGGAAAAGATGGTGGGAAAAGAAATAGATGACATTGGAGATTATGCGATGTTAATCCAATTAGGCTCTAATATCATAAGAATGTTTGGAAATCACCGCTACTTAGAGTGGTGAGAAACTTTCATATATATATATATATATATATTTGTTTACGGTTAGTATAATAACATAATTACATATAAATATTGATTACAAAATAAATAAATAATTAAAAAATTAGCTAGATAAACTCACATTAATTGATGCATATATAATAGAAGGTCTTAGATTAAGACAAAAGATACTCGACACATACTAATAATATCAAGCCAATCTCAAAAAACCATCCCACTTGAAAGGAATATATATACCACGAGACAACAAAGTATCCAATGAAAATAGTAAGATTAAACCTATCATAATCTTCATACTTTAAAAGAACAAAAAGAATAAGCAGTCACCTATCCAGTCTCATAAGTAAGCCTCTACAAATCTGTAATCCTCTAACCAAAACTGTTAGAGTTATAAAAATATTTTTTCCCACAATACTCTACTCTATACATATACACCTGCCTCTTCCCATCGTGCTTTTTTGGGAGAGGACCTAGCAGAAGAACCATATGCCTCTAGCGTCACCCGTCTGAACTGCTCAATGATGCTCACTGTGTTGGTTTGTAAACTTGTTTACAAGCCTAAAGAAATCAAAAAAACAAAATTTGAAATATTCTAGCCCATTTGAAGTCCAGCTCGTGGAAGCTTCTATGGTGATGATCTGGATTGATAAGGATACAACTCATGGTTGGTGGGAAGAAGAAAAATCAATAGGTTAGGTAAGAAGATAAATGTATGGTTTAAATTGTTTTGGTAGGTTTATATTGTGTGGCTTAGATTTATTAGTTGTTTCTATAAATACCTCTTAGTAGCAATGTAATAATCAAGTTAAAGAAATCAAAAACAAAAATTCAATAATTTCTGAGTGTTTCTAAAAAATTGTTCTTGAATGTTCTTGAGTTTTCAGAGTTTTGATCCATAATTTTCCAACACACTGTGCCAGTTTTGAAAAGAGGGATCGCAACTCTAATATGAAGGCAATCCATCCCCATTGGCCCAAAATACATCTTTCAGGGATTTAAAATCATCCTTTATTATCTGAAGGTCCTGCCTGGAAAATGCACGGAAGGAGCCTCCAGCAAGTAAGACAAACAAAAACCATCAAAAGAGGCTCCCATTATGTCTGCAACTATCCGAGTTCGAATCCTTTCATGTACTGAATTTGAGATTACCAATAAATTTCTTTCTACCACCTCAAGAAAAGGCTCAATCCTAGAAGAGGATGCTTCCCCAACATACAAACCATCCCACAGAACGTGACTCAGATCATGAAAGACGACTTTATAAGCAACTGCCTCAAAAACGTGCTGTATTGCCTCCACTCAAACTGCTGGTGAGAGTTCAAATTTTTTTGTCAAGCCATTTGAGAAGTCTTCAACATGAGCAGACTCAGAGTTCCTAACAAGGGTGATTATCCTTGTCTCCAAGACATCCAACTCACTCCGCAATTGGTGCAAAGTGTTTATGCGGACACAAAGCTGTAGTATCCTGAAAGACTTATCTCCATTCATAGTTGCAACCTGAGAGATTTTCTTATGAGGATTTGGTGATTTTTCTTTCTTCTTGCCAAAGCCTTGGAAATTTGATCCAATGAAACATCTAGTCAATGCCGGCATGGTGGGAACAAATGTACTTTGATATCCTGTAAATTAGAATAAATAATATTACCACAAAATGCTACAAGTCTTATGCCATGTGCAAATTTTGTGTGAGCATCAAAAGCATTTACAACGACCTGATTTTGCTTTGGATACATAATGTTGAAGGCATTTGTCAAGGCCATATATCAAATCAGGAAGAACTGCAGGATGCATCGGTATTGGCAGCTGGAAATATGCATCCAATATTTCATTAAAATTCGCAAAACTTCAGTAGCCGAGAGTGAAGGTCTTCTTGATTTGCTTGCGGATTCCATTTCTGAAGTGTTGACATACAAGTTCAGATTGAATGAAAAAAAGAAGATAGAAAAGTTGCAATTAATGCATGATTTTGATTAAAATTTTGTAGTTATGTACTACAGAGAAATTACAACTAAGGTGCTAAAGTATTAAACAATATAACATGCATGATCTAAAAATTCTTTGAATGTCTGTCACATAAGAATTTGAGAAATGCTTATATTGTTGAAAAGTATTAAGTGTATGTTCGGTTAACTTAAATAAAATACAATCAAAATTAATTTCTTTTAATTTTATGTTTGTTTGGGTTGAAAAGTGTGAATAAAATATAATTGATTCTTAAAATAGAAAGAATCATAATTCCTTCTTACTTCTTAAGGAATCATGATTCTATTTTCATCACAATTTTTTTTTTCTAATTTTACCCAAACTCCAAATATAACTAAAATCCCCAAATCCTAAGCTAAGACTTAAATCATAAACCTCAAATTCCAAATCCTAAAATCCTAAATCCTAAACCATAAACCCCAAATCTCAAATCCCAAAACCTTAAATCCTGTTTAGAAAATTAATAATTTTAACCCCAAACATTCACCCACAAATATAACCATAAACTCTAAACCCCAAATCCAAAAACACAAACCCTATTTAGAAAAAAAAAAATAATTTTAACAATAAACCTTAACCCACAAATATAACTCTAAATCATAAATCTCAAAACCCTAAGTCCTAAACTCTATTTAGAAAATAATAATTTTAACCCTAAACCTTAACCCACAAATATAACCTTAAACCCTAAATCTCAAATCCAAAAACCCAAAAACTTATTTAGAAAAATAATAATTTTAACCCTAAACCTTAACCAATACATATAACCATAAACCTTAAACCCCAAATCCCAAAACCCTAAATTCTATTTAGAAAAATAATAATTTTAACCTTAAACCTTAACCCACAAATATAACCCTAAACCCCAAATCCTAAATCCCAAAACCCAAAACCCAAAATCCTAAATCTTAAACCTCAATTCTCAAAACTCAAAACTCTATTTTAAAAAAATTAATAATATATTTTATTTTTAAGTAATAATTATTTAGAAAAATAATAATTAAATGATATTTTTTAAATTTTACTGAATATAGAGATATTAAGGTAATATACAGTATTTTCATTCCATTCTAGTTGTAAAAAAACATTTTAATATTGATTTCGTTTTTGATTCTATCGATCAAACCAAACAAAAATGTTTCCTTTCCATTATATTCCATTCCAATTCCAATTCTCATTCTCATTCTCATTATATTCTATAAACGAAATGCCACCTAAGACATCAATATTAGAGAGATTTATTGATATTTGTTTGATGTTTCTGTCTCGTTTTACTTATTACTAAAAGTTGTACACTTGTACCAAATCGAAATAAAAGTTAAAAGTAATGGGAAATACCTCCTGTTGTAGATTCCTATCAACCCATTCTTTAAGTTTGTCCAATCTTATCTTGACCTATGCTTTTATCAGGTTGGAAATTACAGCTTTAGCTTCAAAGAAGGCATTCCCACCATCATCACTATCAACTGAATCTTCAACTGCTATCTGTACCAGATCTTTCTCCAACTTATCTACATTTCTCAGCATATGTACCGCATATGGTGTTAACTCAGTTATAATAGCTATAATTTTTTTATCTCATGAAGACTTACCATAGCAACACCTGTTGCAAAAGGATAATGTCTCTTCAGAATTGGACTAAACACCTCTCTATGTTGTGGAAAATTAACACTTTTTAGATCATGCCTATTTGAATTATCCCACTTGTTATGAATGTGCTAAAAAAATGATATTTTTTAGCATTTTGTGTTTAGATGATCTTATCCAATAGTTAATGAACTAATACTAACTACTTTAAAAGAAAATGTAGCAAAGTGCTCTTATTAAGAAATTACAAAACTAATAATAACCTTATTCCTATATATTGAGTTCATGTTTCTTATACTATTGTAGGTTTAAATGGGTCTGCTAGTTGTTTTATATATATTGAAGATAGGAAAGTCTTATTGAGTTTATGGTTAGGATGATTAATGTATCTTATTTGCATGAGGCTCAAGATGCCAAGAAGGCGAAGCTATACTCAAGGATAGGGAAAAAAGTTGTATCAACGAAAGCTAGTAGCTAGGGTTTTTATTCGCAAATAGGTCCATAGGTATCATTATTCAACTCTCTTGCAGATGCTAGGATTAGAGCAGTGTAGCTTTTCAAGCTATTTTTGTGTTACTCGATTTGACTATCAATTGTTTGCATGTGTGTATGATTTTAATATGCAAAGGACAATTTGTTTCCCTTGTTATAGCTTAGATTTGAAGTTAGATATGTTGAAATATTATGGATCAAAACTCTCAAAACTTAAGAACATTCAAAAACAATTTTTCAGAAACACTCAGAAACTTTCAAACTTTTGTTTCTGATTTCTTTAACTTGATTATTACATTGCTACTGAGAAATATTTATAGAAACAACTAATAAATATAATCCATACAACATAAATCTATCAAAATAATCTAAATCATACACCTATCTCCTTACCTAACCCATTTCTTTTCTTCTTTCTGCCCACCAACCATGAGCTATATCATTATCAATCTAGATCATCACCATAGAAGCTTACATGAGTTGGACTTCAAATAGGCTAGAATATTTCAAACATTTTTTTTATTTCTTTGGGCTTGTAAACAAGTTTAAAAAAACACTCTCCCTTAAACTTGTTTTATGATGTCGAGAAAATTTCTCAATCTGACAAAGTCTTTTTGCTTGAGCGATTTAGTGAAGATTTCGTCAATTTGATCTTGTGATTTTACATACTTAAGTTGTACATCCTTTCTTGTGATGCACTCCTTGATGTAATGATATCAAGTATCTATGTGTTTACATCGATCATGGAAAATAAGATTTTTGGTTAAGGTAATGGTTGACTTATTGTCGACACAAATTTTGGTTGGCTCTTCTTGTGTCATACTTAGCTCATTTAACAAGTTTCTCAGCCAAATTGCATGGCAAACACATGAGGTAGTTGCTACATATTCTGCTTCACAACTAGACAAAGTGACAATCAGTTGCTTTTTCGACACCCATGTAAAAGCAGTATCTCCCATGAAAAACACAAATCTGGAAGTGCTATTTCGATCGTCTATATCTCCACCAAAATTGCTATCACTATATCCAACAAGCTTGTAATCATTAGAAGCCGAATAGAACAAGCTAAAATTAACTGTACCTTTTAGATAGCGTAGGATTCTTTTTGTAGCTTTGAAATGGTTGATTGTCGATTTCTTCACATAGCGGCTAATCAATCCAACGACATACAGGATGTCAGGTCTTATGCACGTAATATAACGCAAACTTCCTACTAAACTTTGGAAATTTTTTGGATCCACACTTTCACCATCTTCATGCTTGGATAGTTTTATTCCACATTCCACTAGTGTGTTGATCGGGTAATCGTTCATCTTGAACTTATTTAGTATCTCCCTTGCATAGCTTTCTTGAGAGACGAAGATGTCTTCTTCCTTTTGATTCACTTCAATTCAAAGGTAGTATGCCATTAACTTGATATCTATCATTTCAAACTCTCGAGTCATCACCCTCTTAAAATCTTCAAACACCTTCAAATTACTTCCGGTGAAGATGAGATCATCTACATATAAACAAACAATTAGAATATCATCATCTTCAATCTTGATGTAGAGTGAATGTTCATAGGAACACTTGGTGAAGTTGTTCTCCATAAAAGTACTTGTCGATGTGGTTATTCCATGCTCTTGGTGCTTGTTTTAACCCATAAAGAGATTTCTTCAACTTCAACATCTTGTCTTTGTGACCTTTTACTTCATATCCTGATGGTTGCTTAATGTAGACTTCATCTTCAAGGACTCCGTTTAGAAAGTAGATTTTACATCCATTTGATATATTTTCCACTTATTTTGAGCTACCAAAGAAATTATTAGTCTTATAGTTTTTAATCGAGCAACAAGAGCAAATACCTCATCATAATTAATTCTAGCCTTTTGACTATATACTTTTGCTACTAGCCTTACCTTGTGCCTTTTAATATCTCCCTTAGTATTCCTCTTTGTCTTGTACACCCATTTGATATCTATTACCTTATTCCCTTTGGGAAGTGAAACAAGTTCCTATGTGTCGTTCTTCTCAATGGCCTTGATTTCTTCGTCCATTGTATCTCTCCAATTCATTTCTTGTACTACTTCTTGAAAGTTCACTAGTTCACAATCAACAAAGAGACATAATAAGTTAAGATTATCTTGTCGTTCTATTACCTCATAAAGATCTTGGATATTTCGTGTACGTGTCACAACTCTTTCACTTCCACTCGAAGATGATGAAGATGTCGGGTCTTTATGAGTGGTTGGAATTGGCGAAGTAGGTGGAGTCGTTGGCTCTTGTTGAATTTCTATAGGTTGTTCCCTCATTGTCTGCTCATCTTATTTAAACAGAGGAAATAAATTGAAGTTATCTACATGAGAGTTAAAATCCCATTCTCCTTCTTCGTCGAATACCACATCTCGACTAATCGCAATCTTATTATTGTGTGGGTTGTACAACTTATAGCAATTTGAATTAGCATCATAGCTAATGAAGATAAAACTCTCGCTTTTATCATCAAGCTTTGTTGTTCTCTCATCCGGTACATGAACATGAGCTATACTTTCAAAGACTCTTAGATGGGAAATACCAGGCTTTCTTCCACTTCATGCCTCTTGCGGTATCTTTCCCCATACACTTCTTGTTAAAGATCGGTTTCACAAGTAAATTGCCCATGCTACTACTTCTGCCCAAAACTCTTTATGTAGTTTCTTGCTTTTGAGCATGCTTTGTGCCATGTTAAGGACTGTTCGATTCTTTCTTTCAGTTACACTATTCTGTTGGGTGGATCTTGATACTATTAAAAATCTATAAATTCCATTTGCTTCCCAAAACTCTTGAAACTCCTTGGATGTAAATTCTCCACCTCGGTAGAATCTCATGACTTTGATTTTTCTATCACTTTCTCTCTCCACTATAGATTTGAACCTTTTGAATACTTCAAAAACTTCTGATTTCTATTTCAAGAAATATACCTAAGTTTTTCTTCAAAAATCATCAATGAAAAGAAGAAAATAGTTATTGTCACCGAGAGACCTAGGCTTGATCGGTCCTCACACATCAGTATGAATTAGCTCGAGTGACTTCTTGGCTCTTGAGTCTGGCTCCTTTGGAAAGCTTTTTATGAATTGCTTCCCGAGTAGACACCCTTCACAAAGTTGATCAGGATGGTTAATGCAAAGTAGTCCATTCACCATCTTCTTCTTAGACAACAGCTCCAATCCTCCAAAATTGAGATGCTTGAATCGAAGATGTCATAGCCACGATGCATCTTTGTAACAGGCTTTTAGACACTTCGCAATGTCATTTTGTATGTTGATCAAGAACATTCTACTCTTTCACATCGACACGTTAGCAATGAGGTTATTATCATCTTTAATAAAAAGATTACAATCCTTCATATGGATATCATAACCTTTCTCTAACAGTTTTCCTAAACTCAAAATGTTACCTTTCATATTTGGGACATAGTAAACATTGGAAATAAATTGATGTCGCACATCTTTCAAGCGAATAAGAATGTTACCTCTTCCTTTCACTATTATGTTAGAATCATCTCCAAATTAGACTTTTTCACTTACTGATTCATCTAGCTCCACGAACATGTATTTCCTTCCACACATATGGTTGCTTGCACCACTGTCAAGATACCAGGAATTTGGTTGACTACCATCACCCTCATTTCGTGCTACAAAAAGAGTTTCTTTCTTATCGATCTTCTCTTCTATGTAGTTGAATTTCTCATCTACTTTATTGTTGGGAGCTCTACATTCTGAAGCATAATGTCCAAATTTTTGACAATTATAAAAAAGAACTTAAGATTTTTCATACCTTGAGTTCATTTTGCCTCTTTCATGACCTAGTGTTGAGCTTTCCCTTCTCTCGAAGTTGTTGGAATTATTATTGTAATTCCAACCTCGTCCACGGCCTCTACCTCGGCCATGTTGGTTTCTGTCATTGCCTTGGCTTTCATGCTTATCCTTGAATTGCATCTTGAAGAGTTGCTCAGTGATCCCTTGCTTCTTCTCATGCTTTTCTCCATATGCTTGTAATGACCCATTGAGTTCATCAATGGTCATTTCTTCCAAATCTTTTGTTTTCTCAATCGTCATGACGATGTGTTCAAATTTAGAATGTAATGAACGAAGTATCTTTTCCATTATTCTGACATCTTCCAACATCTCACCGTTTCTTTTCAATTGATTAGAAACAACTGCGACTCTCAAGAAATAGTCAAAAATAGATTCAGAAGCTTTCATATGTAGAGATTCAAATTCACCTCTTAGTGTTTGGAGACGAACCTATTTCACTTTCTCGCACAAATGGATTGAGAATGTCAAAAAACCTTGGGAGGAACTCCGGGAAAAAATTTGAAATTTTCAATCAATAGTCAAAGTCAATCATTTGGTAGACGGTCAAAGTTAACTCTTTTGGTTAACAGTCTTGCCGACCCGATCAACTCGGCTGGAATCAGTTCCAACTCGGCTGACTCGGCTCTAACTCAATGAGTTAATTCACTTTTTGGTAGAACCTTCCTACGGAACGTGGCAGTGCGTCTAAACTCCGATTGGGATGATTCTCATGGCTTCATATTTGTCTCGTCAAAAGCTTCGATTTGATATACAATAGTGTATATTTATATTTCCAACTACAACTCTGATACAACTTTGTTGGAATATTATGGATTAAAACTCAAGAACAATTTTCCAGAAACACTTAGGAACTCTCAAACTTTTGTTTCTAATTTCATTAACTTGATTATTACATTGCTATTGAAAAGTATTGATATAAACAATTAATAAATTAAGTCATATAACATAAACCTACCAAAACAATCTAAACCATACACCTATCTCCTTATCTAACTTATTTCTTTTCTTCTTTCTGTCCACCAATCATGAGTTGTATCTTTATCAATTCAGATCATAACCATAGAAAACTTCATCAACTAGATTTCAAATAGACTAGAATATTTTAAAGAGTTTTTTATTTATTTATTTGGGCTTGTAAACAAGTTTGCAAAACAACAAGATGCTCATCAAGTTCAGAGTACTAAGTAACGGAGTGTAAAGAAAGGTGACCCAAGTCCTATCTCAACACAGTCCTAGCTACTGTACTTGAGAAAGCCAAAGGTCCTGAAACATTAAGAAAGCTTCTGAGAAGGACCAAGAACCTTTTATTGAGAAAGTATATGAGGTTGGTGAATTTAGCTTGTTATGTATGTTACTACCAATCACTATCTATAGTGCCTATCATTTATTTATTTTTGGATATTTAGTTGGCTAAATGGATTGATCCTTTAATCATAGGTGTATGGTTATGGTGGAGTTAGTATGGTAGTTGAAGTATGTTGCAGCTGTTAGAGAGGTGATAAAAGATTATGGGGACAAGATGGCAGATCCTGGATCTGTTATGTTCAAATTTAGATGCGTTCGGGTTGTAAATATTAAAGTATCAGAAGCTGAGAAGTATCAGCTTCTTGCTATTGCAATAGATTCTGACGCTGAAGATTTTATTGAACCAACCGTTTATGAGCATGATACTGAAGAAGATAAACCCCAAAGGTAATTCTATCGCTTAGTTGTCATGCTTCTGATAGAAATATATGATGCTATAATTCTATTTTCTGCAATATTGCTATCGGCTTATTGCACTGCAGCTTCTTGTGCTTAGTACAGCTACTATAAATTAACTTGTAAGTTCAATGGGATGTCGTGACTTTATTTTAGTTAAGAAACCACAAATTACGTTATATTATTCACGGATTAAATATCCCTTATAAATATATTGTCATTTAATTTTAACATAGGAACACACTCATATTTTACTATTGGATCAAATTAATATGTTGTTTACTTGTGGCTAGGAGAATAAAAAAAGTTATTGCTTTGTCGTTACTGCTTGTCATGTTTTTAATGAAAAACGTGATCAAAATTGATTGATTTTCAGGTATATGATGAGGCTATGGACTTGAAAAAGGTACTTATGACTAAATTACTGGAACTAGACGATGTCGATGCTGTTTATACTGACCAAAAGTGATCAAATACTCTAAAGTTTCCTTACATTTAGTTTGTGCTTGACTCAGCATTGTAAGCTTATTGGGAATATATAACAAGAGAAGGGGGATGGAGCTGGGGTTTCAGTTTACTTGCTGCTTTCTATAGAACAGTATGTATATTAGCATTCTTTTACTGTTAAATTTGAGGGAACAGAGTAATGAAATTACCATTATTTTCTGGGGATGGTTTATCAAAATTCAAAACCCTTGAACTATTATGGTTTGGACTTTAATAGGTATTGTAATTTTTTATTCCAAATATTAATTCCTCTTCCTCTATTTTAGTAGTTTCAATCACAATAAGTAATTACAGTCATAAATGATATGTAAAACCACAATTGTCATTTTTTATTCCAAATATTAATCAATTTTAATGCCAAAAATAGAAACAATCAATGAAAATACTAAAATCTAGGAAGAGGAAATAATACTTTTAAATGGTCAAAGTAAATATTTAAAAAACAGAATTAATATTTTACATAATTAACCGCAATATCTAAGCATCCTTGCTAATATTTGGAATATTTAAATCTAGCTAGTGTAAGTACTTACTACATTTAATAAGAAGAAAATAAAAATATTAAGTGTAATTAAATTATAGATGTAATCATAAATGGTAGTTTCAATCATAATAAACAGGTACAATCATAAATGGTATGTATAATCACAAATAGTAGGTACAAACACATTTTACAAATATATCTAACATTGATAGACAATTTTTCATATAAATACGTAATGTCTTTACCTTAGAGAAAAATCAACACACCAAACAAGAAGAGAAGCAAAGCAAAGTCAAAGGGACAATTTCCTTTAAAGAAAAATAGTATTGTGTGTAAGAAAGTGAGAGAAAATATCTTAGAAAAATATTGAGATATTTTTCTAAAAAGTGAGTGACAAAATAATGAGTTTTGGAAACACTTGTTGATATTATTTTGAGTTTATCTCAATTTGTTTTATTGTCTCTAACTTTGTATACATTAATTTTATTAGTGGAAAAAATATTTTTCAGAGTTTGTCTCGTGGACTTAACCCAAATTAAAGGGTAAACCACTTTAAATTTTTAGTGTCATTATTCTACTCTATTGAATTTATTTTATTTTTATCCATTGTTCCCAACAATTAGTAGCTATAATTATATACTCGTACATCCTAAAATTTCAAATTAAGATAACGAGTAAGACATATGTTATAAAATAAACGTAAATTCAATAAATGAAGTGTTTGAAGAGATGTAGAAAAAATAAATGGAGTGGTTAAAGGATATAGAAAAAATAAATGAAGTGGTTGAAAGATGTAAAAAAATAAATTGAGTGTATGAAAAATGTAAAAAAATAAATTGAGTGTACGAAGAAAAGAGAAATGTGTAGATAATATTTGTATTGTTAGAATTATTTTTTAGTTTTATATTTGTGTGATGTAAATTACATAATGATGATTATAAATAACTTACTTTGCATTTGGTTTAATAATCCCATAAAAAACAAATAAGTCTTTGTATTCTTAGGTTGGGTGTTAGTTTAGAGTTTTCTCTTTGAATATTTGTATTTCTCTTCAATTTGTGAGTTGTCTTTAAAAATTATTATAATATCTTTTATTGTGAATATAATACAAGTATTTTGTTTATTTATTTAGACATAATATTAGTAAATTTAAACTTATCTATTCTAAGTTTCACTTAACAATTTACTCATATCTAACTAAGATAACATGGCATTTTATAGATATAAACATGGCATTTTATTGCATATCTATGTGTATTTGAACCGTAAGATATTTATATGCTTCTTTCTAGCAGTCCTACAAATGAACTAAACTTAAACTATACATGGCAATATTATTAGCATATAATCTTTTCCAAGCTAGTTTTTTTTCCTTCCTTCCTTCTTCGTATTCACTTTATTACTTCTTTGGAATCCAGCATCCATGCAGGCCGTAGGGAAGACCATAAGGAAACTTTGCTCTTGCGATCTCTTCAAACGTGGAACCATCTAAGAGTAGAGCATATCCACCTCCATTTTTTTGACTAATCATCGAGATTACAACACCTGCAATATTAATTTCATGGAATTAAATCAAGGATGTCATCACTGTTGGTTTATAAACTTGTTTATAAGTCCAAAGAAATCAAAAACAAACTTTTTGAAGTTTTCTAGCACATTTGAAGTTCAACTCATGTAAGTTTCTATGGTGATGATCTGGATTGATAAGAATACAGTTCATGGTTGGTAGGAAAAAAATGGGTTAGATAAGGAGATAAGTGTATGGTTTAGATTATTTTAATAGGTTTATATTGTATGACTTAGATTTATTAGTTATTTCTATAAATAAATCTCCGTAACAATGTAATAATCAAGTTAAAGAAATCAAAAACAAAAGTTTAAAAATTTCTGAGTATTTCTGAAAATTTATTCTTGAATATTCTTCAATTTTGAGAGTTTTGATCCATAATATTCCAACGATCACAACTCGCAAAAACACTTCTTTTTTAAATAATTAAAGAGTAATAGCATTTAGTATATAGTTGTTTATAGAAAAGGTAGACTCACCATCGTCTTCCTCAGTTGCTCCTGGTCTAGGCACAAAGAATGGTTCCGAGGGAACGGCACCTTCTTCATACCAGTTTTTAGCCTTTTTCTTTACCAGATCAAGCTGTAATATATTGATAATTTCAAACAGTGTTATTTTTTGGTTTGAACATATGAGACTTGAAGCTGGAAATTAGAGTCTTATCCATCCGAGGTTTATTTAGATTACCTTAGTGATTGTATTGGGAAAATTGCAAGGACGTTGTGCTCCACAAGCGTAAGCATATCTATATTTTAAGCCCAAATAAACTGGATTGATACTGCACATGTCCATGCCTTTTCCATGTTCATTTGGTGGTAATGCTTCTTCTAACTTCCCATATGGACTCCCATCTAATGGTATCCTGAACCTCCCAACCCTATTTAATTTTATATACACAAATATTAATTTTAAAAAAAATCATATATTACACAAAAGTAAAATGATAATAACTAGTAGTAAGCATTGAAAAATATTAATTGTAAATGTGTACCTGGCATCTGGTAGAACATCTTGGTCAATCGAAGAGCGAAGATTATGAAGTCTAAGCTTATCCAATATACTTGTATCTGCATTGTGTTCACAACAGTCTGCTATAATAGCTGTGACTCTCCCTTCTTCATCTTTCTCTTCATATGCATTTATAAAATGGAATGTTACAAATAGTGGCACTTCCACACAAGCCACCTTCAAAGAGAAAATAATAATAATAATAATTAGACACAAAAAAAAAAAAAAATTAAAGGAAAGGGAAATCCCAAAAATGATCTCATGAGCATGTATAACTCACAATCTTGCCACTAGTCTTGCACATAATATGAAAAAATCCTTTAGACTTAGGATGCCACCGAAACTTGTACAAAGGAGTCGGCTCAGCTCTAAGCAAATTCTGAGCACAATATCTCAAAGGCATTTCAGGAACAACTACATAGTGCTGAGTCATAGGGAACGAGTGAACCCAACCAGGTGATGGTCCACCACTACAATTGACTCGTCCTATCACTTTCCTCTCATTGCTTCCTGGCTCCATTCTCACCACCAAGTAACCCGGGTTTATTAGATCCGGCAACAATGTCCAAAACTCCGACTCGGTCACAATTGGGTGAGCCGAGTGAATCAAACCCCCTAATGAGTCACTATACTCGAACTTCCCTAGCGTATCCAAGGTGTTGGGATCGATTATTATTGACCCTTTTTGTGTTTCAGTTAAGCAAACCACCCTGCCATCGCCGAGTGTGACAACACCAGTGTTGGCGTTGTCGGTTATAGACGAGCCGGAGAACAAGTTTGCTAGCTCGTCCACATAAGCTAGGAAGTTGTCTGCTTTTGGGACTTCAGAGAATTCACGGTAACAAAGTTTCTTGTTCTTCTTGGCCGCCTTGTAAGCTTCTGATTCAATTTGGCGGTGGCCCGCAATTAGGCGGCCATTCTCGAATTGAAGCTTGACAAGTGTTGCATAGCCGTCAAAGAGATGCCGGAAGTTGTAGTCTCCTATGTTCCACATTCCTGGTCCATTTCTTAGATACGTCCCGTTCTGCATGTAATTAATTAATTATTATTAATCAGCTAGATCTTTATTAATTTTTTCAATTAAGTTAATTAATTATAAAGCATGTCAAGTTTCCATTAATTAATTGGTTTATAGTCTTAAGTAATTAGAGTGTGATAAAGTTTAACATGATAAATTTAAAGCAATTATTTAAATTATAAAAAATGGATGCGGATTAATGACGACCTCATACGTGATCTACCTGAGAATTAGGATATTATAAAAATTAAGATGGAGTAACATAATTAAGAAATTAAGCATAGACAACTTATAAAACAAACAATTTTTTTGACAATTAATATATTGATAATAATAATAATAATAATGCATATTAAGAGATGTAATGATTGCTAAGTTGATTTAACAGATTAATTTAATAATTTTAACCAACTTCTGATCCACAGTACTTTGTCCCCACCCACAGATGGAGCACATTCTTTTCTCTAGCTAGTTGAGCAATAAACTACTCCTCCCTTCGATCTTCCTTAAATTAATTACACAAAAGGAAAAAGGGAAAAAAGGAAAAGGAAGCAAAGCTAGTTAGAAGCCTTCTGAAAACTAATTATGTTTTCTTCCATAAAATGGTTTCTCTAATTGGCTTCGATATAAATATTTTAAAATTGGGAATAAATAACAATTTCTAACATTTTAAAATTGGGAATAAAAAAAACCCTTCAATGGTACTCAGAGAAAGAGAGAGATTATAAGATCAAAAACTAAAATATAAATATCACCATAACTGAGAAAACAAAATGTCTATTACTGAACAAAAATCATCTTTATTTACATAACTTGTAGCTTTGTACATGATATTGTAGTTTTTCAAATACACATGGTTTAAATCCCCTTATAATTAATCTTCATCTATATAAGATATAGGATGAAGTATCTCTTTTTACATTAAGAGATTTGTGTAAATTAATTTTTAAAAATTATAAAATAATATTTTGTAAAATGTATGGATAATTTCTTTTTTAATATTTATTCAATATTTTAATAATTTTTATGTTAAAATAACATAACTGAAAATCATTTTTATCCATTCTTTAGTTACCAAAAAAATAAAATATTAAAAAAATATTATTATTTTATTTAAAATATTAATAAAAATTAGTTTTTTTTTTCATTTTTGCTAAAGTAAAATAACAAATGATACTTTGTTTTACTAAGGGACTAAAGGACCCCTTTATCTTAATGTAAGTGATTTGTATATCATTTTTCTCCATTATATATATAATTGTATAACTATTGTAAATAATTTTTTTGAAAAGTTATACGTATAAAAAATTTATAATAACAAAAATAAAATATCAAAATTAAATAGATTTAATTAAGTAGAGTTTGATTTAAAATCGATCAATATTTTATAATAAATATTTGGGTTGAATTTTTTCTTAATAAGTAAAAATATGAGTGTGGGACATAATATTTTTATTATTATAAGTTTTAATTATTATTTTTTTTTTGAGAAATAAGTTTTAATTATTTTTTTAATATAAAAAGATAATGTGATTCAATAACAGTTTTAGTATATTTGATATGCAAACGTTATTTTGCGGAGTCAACAAGTTTTTATCACACTATATACTAAAAACCGAGGATTGAAAGGAGGAAATTAATATAAAGAATAAAAAAATTAATTTAGAGAATAAAAAAATAATAATAGTAATGAAATAAAACAATAAATAAATACCAGCCAGAGAGGTATTTCTCCCTGAACAAGAAGCTCTCCTTCCCATCTCTCTTGGTGGACACTGGTCCAGGCAACATGTCCAGTACTCCTCATCAACTCGTGAACTCGTCCGTTTTCTTTCTTATTCTTCTTGAGAAGCTGCGGAGCAACTTTTCTTAATGGAGGGGTCGCAACATTTGCTATGGTCAAACTTCGACCTTTGCTTAACTTAAAGTTACTAACATTAACATAGCTCTTGATCTTGATCTTGTAGTTGCTAAACTTCTTGTTTATAATAGGATTCGAAAAATGATAATAATAATTATCAGAAACGGTCACTTTCAATGGCAAAGTAGAGGAGTTTCTAATGGGTGAAGATGTCATAGAAGCCATATATTGATATTTATGGATCAAAATGAAGACTACTGATCATGAGTTAACGGTAACTTACAATTAATGAATTATGGTGAATATGAGGCATTTATATACAAATATAAGATCGATGTAGGACAAGCAAAGTTTTATGAAATCACTTACTGTTGAAAGAAACTAATAATTAATTACAAGTTGGAATCTTGATAAAATTCCTTTTCACTAGAGACACAAGATTATTATGTACTACGTATACTTGGATTATTTCTCTCGGAATTTTAATTTGAAATTCAATATTTTAACAATTCTACTGGGTAGCTTATAGATATCATACATGTCCCTTATATTATATTAATTTATTGGTATTGTTTTGTCCGTAGATTTAAAATAATATCTTTGAAAATAATTTCAATTAACAACAAAATATATCATTTTAATAATTTTTTTATTAAAATATTTTTTATTAAAATATTTTTTATTAATACATGAGTCTTAAATAAGAATTAAAGTGAAATTAAATATGAAATTATTTTTAAAAATTAAAAATAATAATATTTTAATTTATTATATACTTAAGTGTTTTAAACATAAAAATTAATAAAATATTAAAATAAAACAATGATAATCAAAAAATATTAAAACAAATATTTTATTAACAAATTTAATAATAATTGTTACTTTATCATTGTTAAAAATTTATATTTTAATCGTATTTAATCATTTAAAATAAAAATAATAATATTTTAATTAAAAAATAGTTAAAATAATATATTTTGTCTTTAATAGAATTATTTTTCATAACTAAGATACTAATAAACATCATTTCTAATAACATAATATAAGTAATAACTTGTATGATATTGTTCTCTGAATAAAAATTAAAGAAGAAAATAAAGACTACTACAATATTTTGTACAAAGATCCCAACTCTAAACTTTAAAATTAATTCAAATATCATACCACCAACTATATTAGAGAATTGGTGATTTCGTTGGCTGACCAATGTTACTATATTAGAGAATTGGTGATTTGGCTGACCAATGTTATGAGCTATAGCCTATTTCAAAATATAATATCATAACATGGTTTTACTTTCGCCTTAAACCATCTTTGCTTTCAATTTTTTTTTTTTTTTGAAAAATTAGATAAAATAACATCACAAAAATTTATAACAATAATAATAAATTTAATAATTAATATTAAAAGAGATTAAAATAGAAAAATTAAATATTAAACGGATTTAAATGATTATAATTTAAATTGAATAACTTTAATAAAACGACATTTAAAATGAAATAATGAATTTATTTTTTTAATAATAAAAATATATGAATTTAATATAATTAATAATATTTGTATGGTTACAAATTTTATGAGTTTTATTTTTATTTTTTTCAAATTTTTTTGTCACATAATTGTACGGGGATAAGAATCATACATGTTACATTTCAAGTCACGTTGAATATACCAAGTATTATTTGTTAAAAAAAAACATTTTTCTAGAACAAATACCACGTACATTTTTATTTAAATCAAAAAGCACCTTGATAATTTTACTAGCTCTGTTATTATTAAGTTTTTTTTATTTGTATAACAATTATCAGAAAATTAATTTTTTTATTAAAGCCCATAAAATTTATTTATAATTATGTATCCCATTTCTTAAAATCATACACAAAAATTTATAGATAATTATTATTAGTTGATGATATTATCACAACTTAAATTATTACAATTAAATAATAATTTATTAATGACAACTATAACGAATAACAGTGACAATAAAATATAATTAATAGTAAAAATAAAATTGATATTTTATATAATTTTTATCAGAACAATAACAAAAATAATCGTAAGACTATTATAACCCCTTTTTTTCACTCTCAGTTCAAAATTAAACCTATTGTCGATTTTATTTTATTAAATGTTTGAATGGAATATGACAATTATATAAATTAGCTCTCCCATAGAAAACTATCTGGGTCGGTCATGATTTGGAACCTCCTGGTTATTCGCATTAATTGTACATATATAGTTGTTGTCAGTGTATTTCAGTACGAGTGTACTTAATTGCTTTATATATAATATTTGGCTTACAAGAGACGTATTGAAGAAGCTACACATTCACGTTACTCAATTTATATGAGTATTCAAATGAAATCGTTTCTTGATTTCCCAGTTATAAAGAAAGCCTTTATAGTTTAATTTATTTCACATAATAATATAATTATTCTGATGAGCTCCTAGCTCATATCATGATATTTTTGTTTGTATGAATGCATATATTTTATTGAAACATGCACATATATTTTTGAGATTAAGTTATTTATGTTATATAATTTCTTATATTAAAAATAATAATATTTAATTTTTTAGTTATAAAAAAAAGTTAACGAAAGATAAATTATATTATTTTTTATTTAAGTGATTAAGTGTGATTAAAAACAAATTTTTAACTATATTAAGCAACAAATATATGAAAAAAAATTAAAATTAAAATTAAAATTTTCAATTTTATTAAAAAATAAAATATATATTTAAATATTATTATTGTTGATTTTTTAAAAAAACAATTCATATAAAATTTCATTTTTTATCACTAAAAATTTATATTTTAATCACTTTACAAAAAAACAATAATATTTTAATAAAAAATATTAAAATAATCTATCTTTAATTAATCCATTATTTATAATTTAAGAAACTAAATAACATCATTTTTAATATATGAAACTATACTATACAAATAACTTAATCCAAATAACATGTATTACACCTCACATTATTGTTTTTTTATTCCTAAAAACATGTTTATGCTTAAATTATTAAAAAAAAATTATAAATATATAGCAAGTAGCAATGCATGGTAGAGATATGTTAGCTTTGAATCACAAGATTATGTTATAGAGGTCTTTAATTTGCAAAAATGCATCCAGATAGCCATATTAAATCGTTATACACAAACTTCTTGAATTCTTATATACAAGGAGGTGTTCTAGGTGGTTAAGATAATGTACATATTATATTTAAATCACGAAACAGGGTCATTTACTCCCATAATTTAGGATTAATTTTTTTTATCATGTTACTGTTAAGAAAATAATTGAGTAATGATAAATAATTTTTAAGTATTTTTTAATTAAATTTATCATAATAATTACACGTCACTTTATTAATAAGAATTAGATTTGTCATTTTAATCATTATTTTCTTCGTTCAATAATAATCCTAACACTTTAATTTGTCATTTTTTGTCTATTATTTGTTTCTTTAGTTTTAATTTTTGCTTACCCTTATTTAAATAATAATATTTTAATATAAATTTCATTAAAAATTTTGAATTTATGTTTTTTTATAATATGTAATAACATGATAAAAAGAACTTATTTTATATTCTAAAAGTCAAATAGTCACTTAAAAGTTAAGACCTAACCAATAAGATTTTAGCAACATTTTCTCAAAATTTAAATATAAATTAGATATAATTTTATTTTATGTATATTATTTATATATAATTTTATAAATATTAAGTGTAAAATTTTATTTATAGTTAAAATTGAGTTACAGCATAGACCCGGCTCACCCCTCTATAAATCTTCCCTTTCTTAGGCATCCTTGATCTTACTATTATATTGACATTATAAAAAATAAAATAAAAAGTTAAAGCTCTTTACTCAAACTTCAAATTACATATTTGAGTGCACTAATCATCGTTTTATTAAAAAATAAAAAAAGAGTCAAATCATCTAAACAATCGGGGATAACAACTGACGGTTCACTTTCAGGCAAATTTGTCTCTTTAAATGCAAATTTAGATGGTAATTTCGTTAATGAGTATAAATTAAATAATATATATATATATATATATATACCATCTAATTTAAAAAATTAAACATCTTATTATTTATAAAGACTTTTAACAAATCATTTAATAAAGACTTTTAACAAATCATTTAAATAAATGGAGATAACAACTTAAGGTTTACTTTGTGGGCAAATTTCTCCAAGTTTAGATGATAATTTAGTGAATGAGATTAAATTTTATATAATGTATAAATAATATAATTAATTAAATCTTAAAAATTTAATGTTTTATATTATTTATAAACATTGAATTAATATATTTTTCAATAAATTTATAACATTTTATTTATTTATTATCAATAAAAAATATTAATATCATCTATTTTTACGCTCATACATTTTATATTTTGTCACGTGATTCCTCTTCCTTAATTAAGACATGATAACTTCATGAGAATATTACAAGGTAGAAACATATGGAAATGGTTAATATAAGATTTGGTTTTTATGGCAGAACTATGTATGGTATAGAGATAGAAAGTGGATGATGGTAAAAGGTATAAATTATTCAATATGCCTTATTTTTTTTAAAAAAAATTTGCATTTCTTTCACTCATAATATACTATGTATATTACTATATATAAAAATAAATATAATTAACATGAAATAATCTCTTATTCTCGGTGTGTGTCAATTCTTCTTTTCATATTGTATTCCACTATAGTCACTAGTTGTGTTTTACACATTTATGTTAGTCAATATAGTTTGTCAAATTCTATTATATAAATTATAATTAATATGTTGTAAGAAGATGTTAAGGTTGATATGTTGTACACTGTTCTTATAACCTCTACAATAATAATGTAAAAAACAATTCCCCAAAAGTCTGCAAAAAATCTCAAAAAATTTAACAATTTTTGGAAAAATGGATAAATTTTTTCAAAAGTATGAAGCATTTGATTAGTATAATTATTATTAATTCTCAAATCTAACATGTGATTAGTATCATAGTTTTGATAATTAACAAGAGTGCTAGGAACTTTTGTTTTTTTACTTTAAAATGCTTTGACTTTAGTTCTTCATATTCAATTAATACATCAATATCACAAACAATTAGATTGATTAGCTAGGCTGATCTCACATTTTGTATAACACATATAACCAACCATTAGTGCAACCTTAAATATATAATCTATGTCTACAATTCTTAGCAAAAATCATGGAAATTTTACTAAGAAAACATCCATTTCTTACATGAATATAAATATTACAGGACAAGTACACCTAAAACACTTAATTTAGTCATTTTTCATTTTCCATATCAATTTAGTCTTCTATTTATTACAAAAAAACACATGTCAAAAAGTAAAATTTAACGTACGGTTTAGATTATGAAAAAATTATAACATAACTACAATATTATTGATTATTTAAAAATATATATAACGTAATCAATAAAACTTGAAATTGCATTAGGAAATTTACTTATTCAAATACTCGTTATTAAAGTATTTATTATTAATTATTTTATATTAGAATGATTTATGTTCAAGTTAGAACTATGTACAATGTAGATGAGTTTGGTAACCAAAAAAAAAAAAGCAAAAATAATAAATTACGTCAAATAGCTAGTTCTTCTCTAATTAATTAGTGTCATAAAATTACAAGTAAAACAAGTAGAATTAAGTTAAAGGAACATGATTGTAATGAATTGGATTATATGACCGTCCAAAGTGGAGCAGAAAGAATCAAACAAAGCAACCCCTGTATTGGAGCATTTTAAGTTTACTTTCTTAATCAAGTAATGATATTGTTTTCCAATGAAAAATACACTACATTAGCTACTTAATTATTTGATTATTATATTAATTAAAGGCATTGATCATTTTACTTAAAGAAACATTTGTAATGGCATCGATGATTCATAGTTACTTATTTGGGAAATTGGGAGTCCCAACTTGCTCCTGAATGGGTTTTAACTGTAACAATAAGAACTTGTTCATCATCTCATCAAGTTGTTCACATGCATATTAATTTATACATATGATATCGATGTGGGTTCTGGGCCAATATGTTGCCCACCAGCTAATTAATTTAACGGGGAAGAATTAAATTGTTCATTTTAGTTAGGTAAAATTAAATTACGATTTAATATAATCTTTAATTTAGATTATAAAATATGAGTTTTAATCCTTTTATTTATATAAAAAATTACGAAACAATGATTTATTAATAATTTTTTTTTATCAAAAGTCTTAATTAAGTTGTTCTTTTTTCATTAAAAAAAATGCTAAATAACACAATTTATAATCTAGATGGTTAAACATTATTTTTCACAAAATCAAAAAGTTCTTAAGGCATTTTTATCATTAATTTAATTATTTTTATTTTTAAATATTTTAATAATGTTAAAGTTGTTGGAAAATCATTAAGATTTTGCTTCTACATGGCGAACAAAGGAGAAACCTAATTAACTATGCATTTCTGTCTGCTTATAAATTTGTATAATATTCCCATCCTTATGATTGATCGTCTGAAACTAATTCCATTAACCATTTTCCAAGGGACTTGACGCAAGTGTACTAATATTTTGGACGGTTGATTTGATAATTATTTTAATTTTTAATTTTTCGAAATTTTAAAATTAGATAAGTTTAATATTTTATTTGGTTTTTTTTTAAAATTTAAAATTTTAATTTTGAAGTCCGGATAAATTTTAAAATTAAAAAAAAATCAATTTTGAAATTAAATTTTTAATTTTAATTTCTTAACACAAAATTGATATTTCAATCATACTTAATTATACTAAACATTACGTAAAAATGATTACGTGGGTAAAAACTGATAGTATATAAGTTTGAAATTGTTAGAGGTTAAAAAATTAAAAATTAAGAATTAATTAAGATTTGTTTAGTAATGACTTCTATTTTTGAGTTTTTTTTTTGTGTTTGAAATTAATTTTAGTTTTATAATTTATAAAAACAAGAGAAAACTTGTTTCATAAAAAGTTATTTTTCTTCTTTCACTCCCTTTTAAGTCACAATAAAAAAAAAATCATAAAACTAACTATATGAAGTAAATGTGAACTTGAAATATTGTTTTTTGAATTAATATTTTTAGGTCTCAAATACAACAATAAAAAGTGTTTGACAAAATGAAAATGAGTTTCAAATAAACATAACAACAAAAGAGTAGTTTATTAGATTAGCCAAAAAAGAACAAGAGTTTATTAGAGATCTAGAACCAGTGAAAGCTAGAAGCTTGAGAATGTTTATGTTTGAAAAAATGAAAGAAAATAAAGAAAGAAGCAATACTATATTTTAATTAAAATAACGTACATTATGATTAAATTTAACTCTTGACTCGATGAAGTGATTCCACATAATTATGAATTCGACATTGTCTAATGCTGGTCTACCATTGTAATTTCCTTTTTTCTTTATTTCTTTTTTTTTGTCTCTTCATGCCCTTGCTGATTCCTACGATGATAATAATCATCGATCAAACAATATTGATAAAATCACTCAAATTATTGTGGCAGACAAAACTATGTATAAAATCCCCGAAACAATATTTTAATTGTCACTATAAGTCAGCTGAGATACCTGCTTACTTAAATTCTAACTTATTTTAATTAGATTATATAGTTTAATTCATATGCGGAGTATCTCAATTCATTTTTAATTCATATTTAAATAAAATTTGAATGATTCATGAAGAAGGACTCATTTATGAATAAGAAAATTTATTATGTTTTTGTAAAATAAGAAAAAATAAATAAAAAATACTATTTTTTTAAATACATTTTTCTAAAATGATATTTTAGTAATTATTCAAAAACATTTTTTAGATAAATTCATGAGTTAAGTAAGTTAGTTCAAACTATATAAATTAAATAAGTTAAATGGATTAGATTTTTTTAACTCATTAGATTATTTGGTCAACTTTTTAAATAATTTAAGTTAAATCGGTCCTAATTTGACACGATTATAACTCGGATCAATTATATTGATATAACTCAATTGATTAATATTACAATTAAATCATATGTGTGGTTGTAACTCAATTGCATCAACACTCATTTAAAAGTATGTATATTTAAGTTATTAAATAGATCATTCTATCCTTCATTCCACAATATTGTTTATCTTATATATATATAACGAGATAACGCTTTTAAGTAAACTTCATTAGTTTTTTAAACTAAATATTTTTTTTCTCCTCAAGCAATCAATTAAATTCATTGCTGGTAGTACTTAGAGAATGGTAGCAAATAAATTCTGTTTTGTATTATTCGAAATTAAAAAATTACTAAACAAAAGAGATTTTGATAATCTAGTTCATAAAAGAGTGTATAATGTGATCAGGCATAATTGTTTTTTTAATAATTTAGTTGGTGTAATATTTTTTAAGAAATTTGAATAAAATGGTATAATTACAAATTTCTCCTCCCAAGATCTTCCTTAGCAGAATATCAAATAACAGAGAAATAGATAATACACAACACAAGAATTATAGTAAAAATTTCAAATCAGAGAAAAACCACTTTCGTTATCAAAAGATAACCAGAGAAAAATTCACTATGTGGAAAATTGTTACAACCACACTCTCAATAATTTTCACACACACCCAAAAGACAAGAACAACTATAAGCCCAATAGAATTTTCTCACAAAATTCTCTCACTCAAGAACTTCTCATACAAGTTTTTCTCTATTTTTGGGATGATTAACAATGAAAAAATGAAGCCATATTTATAGCCTTCAAGTTCTCATTTCATATGCCAAACATTTCTTCATTCAACAAAATTAAGCTACCTAATTTTCCTATTCTTTATTCACACAAGGTTAGACACCTCCATCTTTGACAATATGGTAAGCCACCTTCCATGAATTTTCTTCTAAATTCTTTATTCACACAAGGTTAGGCACCTCCATCTTTGACAATATGGTAAGCCACCTTCCATGAATTTTCTTCTAAATTAGGCACATCCTATTTTGACTAACAAACCTAATATTATTTTTAATCAATCATAATAATCTCCACCTTGATTAAAAATAAACACGGTTACCACTACAACACTGTCTATTCCAACAGTCATAATTCTCTACACCGAGAATTATCATACTCCACCATAAAGAGTACACCTACTTAGAATTAATCACCAAATCTAAGAATTTCACATCAGCTCATGTCGAAAAAAAAAACTTACTGAAATTTATGGTGCAACTCTCACACTTGGTTTTCCCGAGAGTTCATCAGCCATCGACATCCTTTCCACCACACACCTTGCATCTATACCAAGCCAATGCCCGTGTGCAAACTTGTGGACCTGCTACGAGTAACACACCCTCTTTCATTGCAATATTTAGGGACTAGTGGCATGCCATGAGGATGTACACGCTCTTTTCAAAGAGCATCACTATAGTCTTTGAAAACAGACATACTATTAGTGTCACCGTCGGTATTTGAGCTTCTTGCCGAATCAGCTCCACCCTTTGGACAATTTCTTTTGAGGTGCCCAGATTGTCCACACCCCCAGCACACTATCTTCTTTTTCATGAAATTATTTTTCTTTCGGTTGTCAGCTACCAATGCTGAGTTTTCAGGCGAAACATTTCTTCCACCACTCAGCCTTTTTTCTTCAGAAAACAACTTCCTAGTAACTTCTGAAAAAATTATTTTCTCCTTTCCATGAATCACGATAGGTTTCATGTGATCATAAGAAGATGGAAGAGACCAGATGAGCCTTAAAGCTATATCTTCATCATCAAGTTTAACTCTAATGGTTTCCAGTTCAGAGACAATACCATTGAGAACACTCATATGGTCAAACATAATAGTTCCTTCATTCATACACAAAGTATGAAACTGCTATTTCAAATACACCCGATTTGAAACGCCTTTTTTCTGATACAATTCTTCAAGCTTTTCCCATAGTTCTTTGGCCATAGATATTCCATGCACATTTGCAAGAATATTTTTGGCCAAACAAAGCCGAATTGTACTTGCAGCTCTTAGATCAAGATCTTCTCAATCTTCATCACTTATATTTGTTTTACTGGACTCAATACCAGTAACAAGGGCTGGTTTCCCCTTTAATGCCTTATGTAACCCATATTGGATCAACAAATCTTTGACTTGTACTTGCCACAAGCCAAAATTGATTCTCCTATCAAATTTCTCAATGTCAATCTTGACTCCTGGCATTTCTCCTTCTTTCCTTGAAATTGGCTCTGATACCAATTGTTAAGAAATTTGGATAAAATGGTATAATCACAAATTCTTCCCTCCCAACATCTTCCTTAGCAGAATATCAAATAACAGAGAAATAGATAATACACAACACAAGAATTATAGTGGAAACTTCAAATTAGAGAAAAACCACTTTCGTTGTCAAAAAACAACCAGAGAAAAATTCACTATGTGGAAAATTGTTACAACCACACTCTCAGTAATTTTCTCACACACCCAAAAGACAAGAGCAACTACAAGCCCAAGAGAATTTTCCCACAAAATTCTCTCACTCAAGAACTTTTCATACAAGTTTTTCTCTATTTTTGGGATGATTAACAATGAAGAAATAAAGCTATATTTATAGCCTTCAAGTTCTCATTTCATATGCCAAATATTTCTTCATTTAACAAAATTAGGCTACCTAATTTTCCTATTCTTTATTCAAACAAGGTTAAGCACCTCCATTTTTGACAATATGGTAAGCCACCTTCCATAATTTTTCTTCTAAATTAAACATCTCTTATTTTGACTAACAAACCTAATATTATTTTTAATCAATCATAACAATATTAACATTAAAAATAATTGTTATTTCTAGAAAAGAAAAAATAATCCTACTAAAGCAGTTAGGCTTTAAATTAATTAGAGTAATTAGTGGTGGTGCAGTTTTTTTTTAATATAATGTGGATGATGCAAATTACACCCATTAATCCCCTGTTTTTAATGTGATTTGTGCTGGTGCTCAATGACGTAAATACATTAAGCCTCCTGATTTTCTTTTATTTTTCATTACTCTGGTCAGCCTTTTGTTTGATTCATGAGCTTCTTGCGGAAATAAACAACTAGCTAAATCCTAAAACTAATATATATATATATATATATATATATATATATTTAAAAGTTAATAAACAAAAAACAATGCAAAAGTTCCTATTGTTTCAATTTTTGATGTATTTGTCAACGTATATATAATTGCTCCCATTAATATAGGAAGTTAGTTTTGACCAACTTTTCTTTAAAGTGCTTTTATGTATCACATGAGCGTTTTTCCAACCACTTAAACAACTGTTACTTCAATTTTAATATAATGTTAAAAATAATTATAATTTTAATCATTTTAAATTATTTAACAAAATAATTAATAATATCATTTTTATATATCTATTAAATTTTAAACAATATTGGTTCTTGAAAACTTTCCATTTGGGCCTAAAAATAAAGCAACTACTTGTTAGAAATCAGTGCATGTGTGTTAACGAAATACGTCAATGTATCATTGTGTCTAATCAAGTTTTAATTTTAATTCCTTACACGTGCTTCACATATCATATTTTCATATAATTTAAATAATAGAATTCCTCGTACTCAAAAATTCAATCCACTTGCGTTTTTAATAAAAATTATATTTTAAATAGTTAAAAATAAAACTATATAAATAATTTAATTATATTAAAAAATTAATCAAAAATAAATTCAACAATAATTTAATTATCTATCAATATAACCATCCTTTTAATTTTTATATGAACTAATTTTTAATTTATTTTACTTTAATTTTTTAAATAAATATTTTAATTTATAAAAATATATATATATACCATATATTTTGAATATACATTAGACATTTTTTTAATCTTATAGAAAAAAAAAACCTATATACACCTCATGAAATAGAAATTAAAATAAAACTATTATGTTATGCAAAAACTTCCTCCTATTTTAGGCCTTTATAAATCCACCCACGACACAATTTCTTTATATACTAGTATTTATTCCTTAGATTTACTAAAACTCATAGAAAATATTGTTGTTTTTGTCTTTTTTTTTAATCTCACTTTTAACATGCATTGAACTAACAATATTCATTCATAAACTTTAACTGATTAAATGTAACAATACTTTGTAATGAAATCCTTTAGTAACAATCGATACCTCTAAGCATAATAAACATTTAGCTTTGATAGAGAAATTAAGAGTAAGAGTCATAAAAAATGAGTTTACAATAGAGATGATGAGAGAAAAAGGTTAAACGTGAGAAAGATAAAAGGAGATAGTGTTATGTTATGTATTTTTCTTTTTCTTTTTAAGCTTTTAATATTTGGGATAAAAATATATATAAATATCGTTTATTTATCTCACATTTTAATCATTTATATGATATTTGTTACTTTTAATGGAATTATCCAACATCGTTGGCCTGTTAGGAAAAAATTGGTTCATTTGGAACTTGTAATGTGTAAAGTAACAATTTGACTACTAATTTAACACTTTCTCGATAAACTTTTTTTTTTTAATACATATACTACTTTCATACTTGCAATTAGGACTCCAATCAAATACCTTTTACATGCCTAAATAGGCTTCATGCCCTTAAGCTCCAACTTGTTGGCTATTTTAGACTATGAAGACCCAAAAAAAAATATAAGAAGATAGTGAATGCAATAATAAATGTTATTTTATACACATTTATATATGTCATTATATATGTTGGATTTTCCTCTTATTTGTAGGAGCTCAAGTGAAGCCAATGTGGCTTAAAAGCCCATGGAGTAAGAAGGGCAATTGTGTCATTTCATTTCTTTAATTAATAAACTCATTTAAGGTTTGTTGTGGGGAGAATTCTGCAGAGAAAAAAAGTGTGCACAAAAGGCAGCAGCTGCAGCAGAAAAATTGCTCTCAGTTTTTCAGTTTTCTCTCACCAGCCAGTCTTCATCAAGTACTCCGATCGAAGGTCGTTTGTGGTCCGATTAAGCTAAAATTTTACGGATAGGTTCACGACTCAAGACTCTTTAATATGTGCGGTGGGAGTTGGATTTGGCTCACCGGTTTGAGAAATTCTGAGCAGTGAACAGTGACTACGAATTTGGTTAGATTTCTCCATTTTCTTGAAATAATTGTTAGTTTCCAAGAAGTGTATTCTTGATGATGTTGTTGATTGCTTGCCTCTAGTTTTACCTAGAGATAATTGTTGTACAATTGTTTCTTGATAGTGGAAGTTTTGGAGAGGAGTGCCGTGGTTGTTTCTTTCCTATACCGGGAAGGTTTTTCCACGTAAATTGATTGTGTTGATTTTGTGCATGTTTGATTTTGAGCTCTATTTATTTGTTTCCTAAAAGATGCACACAAAGAAGGAGAATATGTTTAATTCCGCTGTTTAGAGCTTAATTAAGTTCGAATTGAAATTGTGAAATACATATTAGTGGAGAAATACATGCACGGTCATTATGGAATAAACTTGAAGAGTTGTATGCTCGGAAAACAGGAAATAATAAAAATGTTTCTTATAAAGCAGTTGATGGCTTTAAGGTACCAAGATGGAACTCCGTTGACAGATCACTTGAATACGTTCCAAGGAATAATCAATCAGTTAGCTGAAATGGGTATCAAGTTTGATGATAAGATTCAAGGGTTGTGTTTATTAGGTACGTTGCCGGACTCTTGGGAAACATTTAGAATGTCATTAAGTAACTCAGCTCCAAATGGTGTAATCAATATGGATCTTGCTAAGAGTAGTGTTTTGAATGAAGAAATGAGAAGAAAGTCACATGGGTCTTCTCAGCAGTCAGAGATTTTGGTTACAGAAAGAAGAGGGAGGAGTAAAAGCAGAGGTTTCAAGAACAAAGAAAAAGGAAGAAACCAGTCCAATAAGTTTTCTAATATTGAGTGTCATCACTGTGGTATGAAAGGGCACATCAAGAAATATTGTAGACAGTTGAAGCGGGATAACAAGAAGAAAGACAAAGAACAAGATGGTGATGTTGGCAAGGAAAATGATCGAGTTGCCACCGCTAGTTCAGAAGACTTTCTCGTTGTTTATAATGAAGATGTTGTCAATGTTACATGTCACGAGGTCAGTTGGGTTATTGATAGTGGAGCCTCCATTCATGCTACGTCTCGAGAGGACTTCTTTACATCCTATACAGCAGGTGACTTTGGGACAGTGAAGTTGGGTATTGGAGATGTGTGTTTGGAGATGAATAATGGCAAGAGGCTACTTCTTAGAGGGGTAAAACATATTCCTGAAATTCGTTTGAACTTGATCTCTGCAGGTAAACTTGATGATGAAGGATATTGCAATACCTTTAGTAATGGTCAATGGAAACTTACTAAAGGTGCTATGGTTGTTGCTCGTGGGAACAAGCATTCCAGTTTGTATATACTGCAGGCGAGACTCTTTAAAGGTGTTATTAATGCTGTGACGGATGAGCTCACATCAGAATTGTGGCATAAGAGACTTGCTCACATGAGTGAGAAAGGCTTGGCAGTATTGACTAAAAAGAATCTTCTTTCTGGAATGAATGATGTTTGTTTAAGAAGATGTACTCATTGTTTGGCAGGGAAGCAAAATAAAGTTTCTTTCAAAAGTTCCCCTTCTTCAAGAAAACAATACATACTTGATTTGGTACATTCAGATGTATGTGGTCCTATGAAGACAAAAACTTTGGGTGGTGCCAGTTATTTTGTAACCTTCATAGATGATTGTTCAAGAAAGTTATGGGTGTACACTTTGAAGAGCAAAGATCAAGTATTAGATGTGTTTAAACAGTTTCAAGCCTTAGTTGAGAGACAATTTGGGAAGAAATTGCGGTGCATCAGAACAGATAATGGGGGAGAGTATTCAGGTCCTTTTGATGAGTATTGTAAGCATCAGGAAATTCGACATCAAAAGACACCTCCCAAGACTCCTCAGTTAAATGGGTTGGCTGAGAGAATGAACAGGACATTGGTTGAAAGAGTAAGATGTCTTCTTTCGCAGGCTCAGTTGCCAAGATCTTTCTGGGGTGAGGCTTTGAATACAGTTGTACATGTTCTTAATCTCACACCATGTGTTCCTCTTCAGTTTGATGTACCAAACAGAGTTTGGACTGGCAAAGATGTTTCTTATGATCATCTTCGCGTTTTTGGTTGCAAGGCATTTGTGCATATACCAAAAGATGAGAGATCTAAGCTCGATGTGAAGACACGACAGTGTATCTTTGTTGGTTATGGTCTGGATGAATTTGGCTACAGATTTTATGATCCAGTTGAGAAGAAACTGGTAAGGAGTCGTGATGTTGTGTTTATAGAAGATCAAACTATACAAGATGTTGAGAAGATAGAAAAAGGAGTCCATCAGTATAGCGATGATTTGATTGACCTAGATCCGGTTCCTTTATCAGTACAGATGGAACAAAATGTTCAAGATGACCAACATGGTTTAGATGATGCAGATATGCAAGCTAAAACAGATTACCAGACTACTGATCAGTTGCCAGAACCAGAAATTCCACCCAGGAGGTCTACCAGAGACCGACGTCCTTCCACACGGTATGATACAAATGAGTATGTGCTATTAACAGATGAGGGAGAACCTCAATGTTATGCAGAAGCGATGGAAGATGGAAACAGAGCACACTGGGTTGGTGCTATGGAAGATGAGATGCAGTCACTGTATGATAATCACACGTTTGAGCTGGTAAAGTTGCCTAAGGGTAAGAGAGCTTTGAAGAACAAGTGGGTCTACAGGTTGAAGCAAGAAGAACACAATTCACAACCATGTGAAGATGTCTTCCATACGTGTTGTTCTAGGTCTAGCAGCAAGCTTGGATTTAGAAATTGAGCAAATGAATGTGAAAACTGCCTTTCTTCATGGTGAGTTGGAGGAAGAGATTTATATGGAGCAGCCAGAGGGTTTTGAGGGTAAAGGAAAAGAGGATTACGTATGTCGGTTAAAGAAAAGCCACTACGGGTTGAAGCAAGCACCTAGACAATGGTATAAGAAGTTTGAGTCAGTTATGGGGGAGCATGGTTACAAGAAGACTACTTCTGATCATTGTGTTTTTGTGCAGAAATTCTCTGATGATGATTTTATCATTTTATTGCTCTATGTTGATGACATGTTGATTGTTGGTAGAAATTCTTCAAGGATTGATAATTTGAAGAAGCAGTTGAGTAAGTCCTTTGCCATGAAGGACTTGGGGCCAGCAAAACAAATTCTTGGTATTCGAATTTGTCGAGACAAGAAAAGAAAGAAGTTGTACATGTCACAGGAACGGTACATCAACAAGGTACTTGAAAGATTTCATATGGATAAAGCTAAAGTGGTTTCTTCTCCTTTATCTAATCACTTTAAGTTGAGATCGAGTCAAGGCCCTTCAACAGATAAAGAGAAGGAAGATATGGAAAATGTTCCATATGCCTCAGCAGTAGGAAGCTTAATGTATGCAATGGTGTGTACGAGGCCAGACATAGCTCATGCAGTTGGAGTTGTTAGTCGTTTTCTTTCGAATCCAGGAAGAGAGCATTGGGATGCAGTAAAGTGGATTATGAGATATCTTCGAGGTACTTCCAAGTTAACACTTAGCTTTGGAAGTGGAAAACCAGTGTTAGTTGGATACACTGATTCAGATTTGGCAAGAGATGAAGATTCTCGTAAGTCTACTTCAGGTTATCTAATTACTTTCTCTGGTGGAGCAGTTTCTTGGCAGTCAAGATTGCAAAAGTGTGTTGCACTTTCTACAGCAGAGGCGGAGTTTATTGCAGCAGCGGAAGCCTGTAAGGAGTTGTTGTGGATGAAACAGTTCTTGAGGGAACTTGGTTTCAAGCAGCAGAAATATGTGTTATTCTGCGATAATCAGAGTTCTATTCACCTAGCGAAAAACTCGGCATTTCACTCAAGATCAAAGCATATTGATGCGAGGTATCATTGGATAAGAGATACTCTTAACAATAAGTTGCTTGAACTTGAGAAAATACATACTGATGAGAATGGATCTGACATGCTGACAAAAGCAGTGTCAAGAGAAAAACTTGAAGTTTGTTGTTCAATTGCCGGGATGGCGGATCCCTCCATCTAAACGGAAAAGGGGAAGATTTGTTGGGTTTTCCTCTTATTTGGAGGAGCCCAAGTGAAGCCCATGTGGCTTAAAAGCCCATGGAGTAAGAAGGGCAATTGTGTCATTTAATTTCTTTAATTAATAAACTCATTTAGGGTTTGTTGTGGGGAGAATTCTACAGAGAAAAAAAGTGTGCAGAAAAGGCAGCAGGTGCAGCAGAAAAACTGCTCTCAGTTTTTCAGTTTTCCCTTTCCATCCAGTCTTCATCAAGTGCTCCGATCGAAGGCCGTTTGTGGTCCGATTAAGCTGAAATTTTGCGGACAGGTTCACGACTCAAGACTCTTTAATATGTGCGGTGGGAGTTGGATTTGGCTCATCGGTTTGAGAAATTATGAGCAGTGAACAGTGACTACGAATTTGGTTAGATTTCTCCATTTTTGAAATAATTGTTTGTTTCCAAGAAGTGTATTCTTGATGATGTTGTTGATTTCTTGCCTCTAGTTTTACCTAGAGATAATTGTTGTACAATTGTTTCTTGATAGTGGAAGTTTTGGAGAGGAGTGCCGTGGTTGTTTCCTTCGTATACCGGAAAGGTTTTTCCACGTAAATTAGTTGTGTTGATTTTGTGCATGTTTGATTTTGAGCTCTATTTATTTGTTTCCTAAAAGATTCACACAAAGAAGGAGAATAGGTTTAATTCCGCTGTTTAGAGCTTAATTAAGTTCGAATTGAAATTGTGATTCTCCTAACAATATAATGTGATAAGTTTATTTATCTTTTATTTATTAAAAAAAATTATGAAATTTTTTGGATTTTTGGATTTTTTTTGAATTTGTTAAGATTTTTTATAATTTTTGTATAAGGTGAATTAATTTTAAAGAGTCCAGCCAAGTAAATTTGCCGTGCCAATTTAATAACTTTCCAAAGAATGTTTTAATTAAGTTTTCAAATATGTTGTTTAATGATTAATTTTATTTTTAAGTTTAAAATTAAGTTAATTCAATTTCAGTTTTATACACTTTTTATGATTTTTAGAATTTACTTAAAAATTAAAGGTTTTAAAACTAAATTTTAAGTACATTAACTTATTACAAAATGAGCCATCAGTAATTCAATTTTTAAGTTTTATTCATTTATTTAAATTAGTAGAACATTTTGTTTTTATCTTCTTATTTGAAATGAAATCATTTAAATTGATCCAATTTATTTTCTTTCTCATTTAACTAATTTGATTCCAACTTTTTAATTTAACCAATTGAGACTATAGTTAAATGAAAAAAAAATTATTTAAATATGTTTAGGGTATTAAATTCTAACCTTATTTATAATTGTGTGATTTTTTTGTATAAAATAGAACCTGAATATTTGTAAAACTAGTTGATAATGAGATATTAATGAAACAAATGGGACATAAATTTATTCAAGAGTACAAATAGGGTCAAAATATGCTTAATTAGTGAATTTTGTCAGCTAAATGAAGAAAGTTAAAAGCTTGCATCTCTACAATAGAGAAGGTTATTAATGTTACAAGTTTTTAAAGAAATGGTAAAAACTAAATGAAATATGATAAATGAAAATGAAACAATATACTATATCAATTTTTGTATGATAGATAATTATTGAGTAATTTTATATAACATTAGTTTGGTATAAAAATTATTTAGGTGGATAAATTTATAATGATTGATTATATTTTATTAAAATTCAAAAATTTATTACTTTTATACGAAATAAGTGGTATTAAATAGTTTAATAATATTATAAAATGTTTCCCATAATTACTCCATCTCAATTCATCGTTTCCTTGTATAAACAAAATTGATTGGTGTTTGGAGTATGGAATGATTGCATATCCCGCATTTGACCAGCAGCTTTGACTTCCAATAAGTTGGGCCATAATGAATTTAATAAAGCCCATATATGTTGATTTGGGCAGTAAGCAGTAAGTTTTGGGCTTATTAGAGTTAATATTTTTCTAATAGTATTTGGCTATGATTGTTAATATAATATCAAATTTGACTTCGGTACTAATTTGGCAACGTTGGCTAAGTCACCAAGTGATGTTTGAGATAGCATTTTAATAGATAATCAATATGTTTTCTCCTCTATGTTTTCCTTTTTCCTTCTTTAGGATTCTCCAAAATACAACATTTTCCAGTTACATACATCTCAAAAGTGAGTTTCGCAAACAGATTTTATGTAGTACAATGATACATGTTTCTTATAAATATTGAATGAACATGAGTTCAAAAACTATTAGTATATATATATATATATGCGTGAGTTAGTATAGTAAATTGATATGGAGTGCAACTCAGCTTATAGATAGCTGTTGAAAGTTTAATTATGAATAACATGTGAAATAATAAGAGTTTATAAGTCATAATAATTTTTAAATAAAAGTATATAAAATTAACATTTACATCCTAAATCAAAAATACCTTTTAATTGATAATGTGTTAGATAAAAGTGTCACCCATACAAATTTGTTTTAGGACAAATGAAAAGTGATGTGGTAATGTTTCTACTTTTCCACTTTTAGTAATTTTTTTAGGTTTTATCGAATATTAAATTAATTTTAAAAATTCTTAATATTAAGTAACCTAAAATTTTAAGTCGGTTATGAATTAAGTTTTTATTAAACATATAATTTGAATATCGTTCACGTTATAACTTAAATTTTAAGGTTTAATTAAATTTAAATCAATTTGTTATTTAAAATTTTGTAAGAAAAAATCTTTAAATAATTTAACAATTTAAAAGTATTCCTACCAAATTTTACAAGGTTGTGTTTGGAATTAAGTTATTGATTTCATAATTATTTGTGAGTTTTAAAAAGAAAAAAGAAGAACTTAAATTTCAACACTAATAAAAGTTGTGTGCGACAAAACAATTTTAAGAAACAAAGAATCAATTCTAAACACAACCTAAATCTCTTGTTCTTGAATTTGTTTTTAATTGAACCATACTTATAGTTAAGAAAATGGAACCAAGATATTTACGAAGAATAAATATCAGATATTTATCACTCTAGTAAATGAAAGTTAACTTAATCAGAACTAGCTAGCTATACTACTTGTATAACTTTTCTACATTAAAAAACTGATAAAAGTAGCAACATCAATTATATACGTACCTTGCAACAACATGGCTGACATTATGATAGTTATTCAAAAATGCTTAACATGTGTTAAGTTTTAGGGCCACGTAACTTTCTAAGTAGCCATTTCGATGTAGAGAGCTAGGGACAAAAACAAAATAATGAGTAAGGTAAAAAAAAAAAAAAAGCAATATGGAGAGAGGAAGAGGGGGACAGAAGATACAAAAATGTAAAGTGAACCAAAAAGTTTAATGATAGATTGGAATGGGGTCAATTGATATTTGAGAACAATTGACTTCTCGTAACCTGTACAAGTGGAGAAACCGCGTTTAATAAAGAGAGATTTTAAGGGAAGGTTTATTTGTTTGCAAAAGTAAAAAAGATTGTGATGTCTGATTATATGACCGCATGGGATGGTTCAATATCCTATGTCCTGTTTGAGGTAGTAATGATACTGTAATGTTAATTTTTATTTATTGTTATAATAAAATAATATGATTTATTTATTTATCTCATTGATAATACTTCAATATTATGATTATTATTATTTTATAAAATTATTATAATAATGATAAAATTATTATCTTTAATTATATATCTCATTAAAATTATTATAATAATAATAAATTTAATTACAATAATATAATTATTTATTCACAATCTATTTCATTAAATAAAACACCCAGTGTTATGACATTACAAAGTTAGAGATAATAATTAAGGTCATAAGTTAAAAAAAAAAAAGAGAAAAGAGGAAGGTGATTTTAAAGTACATGCATTAAATAAACGACATAACTTTTATATGATTGACTGTGTACAGAGTAGTACAGTTAAAGCTGTACAGGCGAATTTGTCCCGTCTAAAATATCTGTTTGTTTGGATGCATATGGGAAAATAATTTTTTTCTAATATTTTTTAAAAATCATCTCGAATCATTATTTACATGTAAAAAATTGTAATAAATCATAATAATTTTTTAATAATTTTAAATACAAATTTAATAATTTGATTTGTGAATATCTATGTAAAAAACTGTGCCGTGATAATTGAAAAGTTACAGCTAGCTACCTTATATCATGAAAAGTTTGTCTCCGACCCAAATGAACAAGTTTGCAAATTATGGTGGGTGGGGGCTGGGGGCTGGGGGCTAATATATATATATATATATTATTGAAATATAAAAGTATAAAAAATTAAGTAACGTGTAATGTTTTGAGGTTATATGCGTGTACGTGCGCGATCCACATAGTAAAAAATTATTGGCTTTATATGAGAATTTAAATAATTTTTGAATTTTCATGTTGCATGACGAACATATAAAAGTATTATGATTTCTTGGGTGGATAATAATTAGGGAACACAAAAGAGAAGGAGAAAAAAACTAATTTGATAATAAAAGTATTGTGAATTCTTTTCAAGCGAGTTATATATGTTAATTAATCGTAGTATTTTGTTAAAAAATATAAGATTAAGTTGTTACAACAAACACACCAGTTGGAAGTAATCATCAACAGTTTGATAAGGAATGATAGACTATCTAAGAACATGTCTCTTCATAATTATGTTTATTTTTAATTATTATAATTTTGTTTTTTTTGTTTGTATAAATAAGTTGTAAACATTCGTTTATTCATCATCAATAAATCCATTTCTTACATGGTATCAAAACTTAGGAAACAATTCCCAGAAAAATCAACTCATAGAATTTTTTTTTCCATTTTTCCTCGATCTGTTTTTTTTTCAAAACCAATTTCGATTTACAAAATAATTTCAATTTCATCCCATCATATTATTCAGAAAAATCCGAGCAATCTGCAATTAAAATCAAGCCAAAATACCTCTCCACGTGCCCCGCCGGAGCCACACGCGCCAGCTGTTGAGGAAGACGACTCCAACGACACGTCGTTCGCTCGCCCATTGAAACAAACAACACGTTGTTCGCTCGGCGCTGAAACAAACGACGCGTCGTTCACTCGGTTTGGTCCTCGATCCGATCCGGTTTGGTCTTCATCCGGTTCAGTGCTTCACCGTTACAGCCGCCGTTCCAACCACTCCAGACGCTGGTTCACCCACTTTCTGACCGATTATACGGCTGAAATTTCCGGTTCTGTAATCCTTGACTCATTTTCTATAAGATAAAGCATATTTTAGTCCATTATTTATTTCATAAATAGTCATTATTGTCTAAAACACACTTAAACCTATCCCGTTCTTTCAAATTTATTCAACTAAAAATGTTTATAACTACCAATACCAACCCTACTTTACCAAAATGGTATGATGACCCTAGCCATTCATTATATCTACATCACTCAGACCAACTAGGCATGGTTCTCGTAGCTCAATCCTTAAACCAAGAAAACTATCACATTTGGAGTCATGCAATGCTCATGGCTCTAATAACCAAAAACAAAGAAGGATTCATTGACGGCACAATCAAAAGGCCATCTACAAACCTTGAAGCAGAAATCAAACAATGGACTCGCTGCAACACAAGTTACGACTTCCCTTCCAAAGCTCATCATACTGACTTTCAGGAAAGCTGCTCCGACACAAAGACACCATCCCACAATCTTACATCTACCCAATATCAAGAGCTCCTTGCACTTCTCAATCAATCCAAATCAGGTAGCATGGCAAATCAAGTGACTACTTCTTCAAGTAACACATTATGTGCAACTGTTTTCCATTCAGAAACTCGTTGGATTTTTGATACATGGACAACTGATCACATGGTCTGTTCCCAAAACCTTATGAGCTCCAGCATTCCAGTCACTAATCGGCATGTGCATTTACCTGATCATTCTCTTGCCCGTGTCACACATATTTACACTGTATATTTCTCAAATAATTTCATACTGCATAATGTCTTGTGTGTTCCCTCCTTCAAATTAAACTTAGTTTCAGTAGCCAAACTAACTCAAACCTCATTTTTCCATGTCACCTTCACTAATAGTATGTGCTTTGTTCAGGACAAATGCTCAGGGAAGACGATTGGGATGGGAGCTGAGAAAGTAGGACTTTACTACCTGACTATTTCTGAAAAGGCTAGATGTTTCTCCGTTTCAAACACTACTTCCACCAACTCTCATCTATGGCATCAACGACTTGGTCATTTAGCTACAAATAATTTGCAAGTAATTTCTCTTTCCATCAACACACCTTTTTATTCCATTAGTGATTGTTCTATTTGTCCATTAGCTAAGCAAACACGTAATCAATTCCCTTTAAGTTCCATCAATACAAAATCACCTTTTGAAATGAATCATGTTGATATTTGGGGTGGTTATCACATTCCAGCACTTAATGGAGCACGTTATTTTCTCACTAATGTTGATGACTACTCAAGATGCACATGGGTCTATCTCTTACATACTAAATCTGATACACGCACATTTCTTACCACCTTCATCAATCTTGTTGAAACACAATTTTCATCCAGAGTTAAAATCATTCGTATTGACAATGGACCAGAATTCTCTATGACCCAGTTGTTTTCTACCAAAGGAATCCTTCATCAAACTAGTTGTGTCTCTACCCCTCAACAAAATGGTGTTGCTGAACGCAAACACCGTCATCTTCTCAATGTCGCTCGTTCATTGCTCTTCCAAGCCAATCTTCCTAAACAATTCTGGGGAGATGTCATTCTTACAGCCACATACCTCATAAATCCTACTCCAACACCTGTTCTCAAGGGTAAAACATCATTTGAAGTCCTTTTTCATAAAACTCCTAGGTATGAACATCTTCGTGTTTTTGGTTCCCTTTGTTTTGTGTCTACACATCATGATCGACTCACCAAGTTTGATGATAGGTCACATAAATGCATATTCATTGGGTATCCATCTGGGATCAAAGGTTATCGTGTCTACAATTTGGAAACAAACAAGAATTTAGTGTCTCGTGATGTTATCTTTCATGAACATGTATTTCCTTATTTCACTTCCGCTATCAACACTCCAACTCTATTTCCTCCATCAGAAGATACTATTTATGATGACTTACCCAACATTTGTCAATCAACCAATCCAAATATATCACTTGATCATACACCATTTGTCCTTCCAACAATCAACTCAGACACTCTTCATCTTCAAAATTCATCTCCAGAAACATCATCGTCAACTTCTCCACCACACATAACTCCTCCAACACCAGTCACACATAGGCTTCGTCGATCCACCAATGTTCCTAGCTACCTTCAAAAATATCATGTAGAAGCTTCCTTGCCTTCTCGGTCCTTCCCTTCGTCTCACTCAACATCGTCCAAAGACAAAGGTACTTTTCATTCTTAATCTCATGTACTTACCTATGACCAATTATCACCTGCACATCGTGCTTTTGCTACTTCTATTTCCATTCTCAGGGAACCAACCACCTTTGCTTAAGCTTTCAATGATCCAAAATGGCGGCTTGCCATGAAACAAGAACTGGATGTTCTTGAAACTAATGGCACTTGGACGCTTCAACAGCTTCCTCCAAACAAGAAACCAGTTGGTTGTAAATGGGTCTACAAAATCAAGTATAATCTTGATGGCTCTGTTGAACGATACAAGGCTCGGTTAATGGCCAAAGGATACAGTCAGATTGAAGGTTTTGACTACCAAGAAACTTTTGCACCAGTAGCCAAACTTGTGACTGTTCGGCTTCTCCTTGCCGTTACTGCTATTCAAAATTGGCATCTTCGACAACTCGATGTCAACAATGCTTTTCTCTATAGTGATCTTCATGAAGATGTCTACATGTCCCTTCCACCTGGATTCGGACGAAAGGGGGAAACACGAGTATGTAAGCTACATAAATCTTTGTATGGACTCAAGCAAGCCTCACGACAATGGTTCATCAAGTTATCAACAACACTTAAGCTAGCTGGTTTTAACCAATCCAAGTATGATCACTCACTGTTCGTCCGAACCCGTGGTAATTCCTTCTCTACTCTTCTTGTCTATGTAGATGATATAATCATAACATGAAACAATATACAAGACATTGAAGAAACTAAGAATCATCTCATGAGACAATTCAAGCTTAAAGATCTCGGTGAATTAAAGTATTTTTTGGGCATAGAAGTTTCACGTTCCAGGAAGGAAATTGTTCTATCACAACGCAAGTACACACTTGAAATATTGGAAGACATGGGTTATCTTGGTGCCAAATCTGCCAATTCACCTATGGAACAAAATTTATCCCTCAGCAAGGTTGAAAGGAGAATTCATCAGTAATCCCACATCCTATCGAAGACTTGTTGGGAGATTAATATACTTGACCATCATAAGGCCCGATTTAGTGTATATCGTGCACATTCTCAGTCAATATATGGATAAACCACGACAACCACATTTGGAAGTAGCTCAACGAGTGCTACGATATGTCAAGAACACACCAGGGCAAGGTCTTTTTTTCTCAGCAACTAGTTCATTACAACTAAATGCCTTTTGTGATGCAGATTGGGCAAAATGCACAGATACACGACGATCAACCATAGGATATTGTATATTTCTTGGAAACTCGCTAATTTCTTGGAAGACTAAGAAACAAAATACAGTCTCACGATCAAGTGCAGAAGGAGAATATCGCTCTATGGCAGCAGCATGTTGCGAAGTAACATGGTTACGATATATTTTGGATGATTTGGATATCAAACACTCCCAACCAACCAAGTTATATTGTCACAATCAAGCAGCTCTTCACATTGCATCAAATCCAGTGTTTCATGAGCGAACCAAACACATAGATATCGATTTCCATCTAGTAAGAGAAAAGATTCAAGCTGGAATGATCAAAACTTATCATATCTCTACATTAGAGCAACCAGTAGATATATTTACCAAATCCCTCAGTTTTCCACAGTTCTCAAGCTTACTTAACAAGTTAGGAGTAATTAACATATATTCTAACTTGAGGGAGAATGTTAAAAAACATGAGATTCAGTTGGTAACAATCAACACAACAGCTGGAAGCAGCCACCAACAGTTTGATGGAGAAAGATAGGTTGTCAAAGAACATGTCTCTCTATAATTGTGTTTATTTTTAATTATTACAATTTTGTTTTTTTTTATAAATAGGTTATAAACATTCATTTATTTATCATCAATAAATCCATTTCTTACGTACTTTATCAACAATATTACAAAATTTATATGCTAAAAACAGCCTAACAAAAAAAATTACTTCTAGAAAGAACTTAAAACATAAGAGTCAGCATTTTAAAAATAAAAAAAAATGCATTGAAGCTGATGAAAAAGAAGCTGAGATGAGAAAAGAGTAAAGTGCAGTACAATGATCATAAGAAAAGAAGCTAGAATCATATGATGATTACGATATGTTTTTTTTGTGACCATACATTTTCTTGATCACCACAACCACAATACTACTTGGTCTAGCTAAAGGAAAATTACGACTACCACACACACATATATATACATGTGGAAGCAGCTCCTGCAATGCTTTTTTAATCTATTAAAACAACAGTAGTTGTTGCTTTTTCATATTTCATTTTCGCAAAGCGTGCCGTTTTTGAAGTTAAGACAGTAGCTACCATCAATTAAGAAGAACTGACTAATATAATAGTGATATGTTTGTACACAAAGCAAAATCCAAAGTTACGTACGTACGTTTGTTTATTTTGATTTAAATCTCTTCCGATTGAGAACCATGAATTATATGCGTACGTGTTCTTCCGGTCCCATTATCAAATATATATCTCCTCCTCCTTTCCCCTTACTTTTCTGCCGATCCCACTTTGATTTACATATAATACACTTGCATAAAGAAAGATACCTGATGACACCTTTTTAATTTATTATACAATATTTTTATTTTTAAAATAAATTAGATTAAATTTTAGTTTGTATTTGGTTTATGAACTTTAAAAATAATAATTTTAAATAATATTATTTTAATGATTTTTTATTTAAATATAATTCATTTCGGTCGTCTCATTAAAACAAGATTAAAATTTAAAGCTAAAAAATATATATTAAAAATTAAGAAAATAAAATACACTAACTTCATGTCACTCTTACAAAAATAAATTAAAAGAAAGCTTGTCCAAGTTACCTTTAAAATTGAATAACCATGTGATTAAAAAGTTGTTATTTACTTGTACGTACCATTAAAAAAGAAACAAATTCTTAAAAGTTTCATATTTTTGCAATACATTTGTTGGAATTATTTTAATTATTTGTTTTACATAAATTAGCAATTATACAAAATATCTTTTAAATAATTTTGTTGGTACGTAATTCTTGCAATAATTATATACAATTTGTAAATTTTATAACGTACACCATCACTCATTATGATCGAATTGATTTGTTGGTAGTATAAATAAGTAATCAGTACTGTTAGGTACGTAATATTTATATAATACATGCCGTGATGTTCATCAACTACCCATAGAGCCCATGGATTTGCTAACCTCGATCTCTATTGACGTACGTATGTGATGATTATAATGAATTAATTATTATATTATTTTTATATTATATGCTATATATTCCCACCATTATTGAATGTTTTTAAGTAGCTATCAACTTTTTCTTTTATCTCTTTTGGATTTATTATACTATTTAATTGTGTACCTTTCCCATAATTAAATTACTTTGCTAAAAGAGGAATAAAATGGGAAGGATAGCATTGACTGATATGGTCCTAATTAGTGCATGCATTATTCTACCCTATCCTGTAATCGGCACAGTACTCCAAACAGATTTTATCTAATTTATTATTTAGATTTAATAAATAATTCACATAAATTTGCAATTGGATAAATTATTATATGATACCTGATTAAAACAATATTAACAATTTCTTATAGATTATGTAATTAATTTTTCTTTTACTTTTTTTATTAAGATTTTATCCCATAGTTTTTATAGATTAATTTCCTAACCTTTTTTTCTTAATATTTATCCCACTTAATTTTTACTGATTTTACGCTTTAATCCTTAAATTTTTTTCTTAAGATTTAGTCACCTATAATTTTTTTAATTTTAAAAAAATAAATTCCATTTAATATAACTTTAGTGTTAATTAAATTAAATTTATATTTTATCGTTACTTTAGTTTTTTTTTTCTTTTCATTCTTCTACATCAAAAACTACATACACTATTAATCATTATATGGTATAAAGGCAATACATATATATGAACCAAGCAATATATATTTGCTTTAGAAGGTTAGGATTAAGAATTTTAAGTTTGGTTTTGCTTGGAAAAAAAAAGTTAGAATATGGTAAGATGTGGGTTAAAGGTGAGTTTAATTTAATAATAAAGTTAGTTTAAACATAATTTTTTAAGAGATGATTGATTTTGTTAAATTTAAAAATTAGAGGGCTAAATTTTAAGAAAGAAAAAATTAAAAAATTAAATCTTAAAAAGAATTTAAAAAATTAAAGCTTATAATTTATGAAAAAATAGGCTACTAAAATGTAAAATTTGTAAAAGTCACGAGACTAAATCTTAATAAAAAAGTTAAGGATTTTAGTATAGAATCTAAGTTATGGACTAATAGTGTTGTCCAGCTTTCCTTTTTTAAAAATATTTGACTATATGTCATACCATAATTGGTGTGAAAGTATAAACTTGACTAATTATAGCATTCCACCGGTTAGAGAATAAGCTGTCATAACCACTCTCAATAATATTATTTTAATATGAACACCTCGCTTGTATTGTTTTATATATTTGAATATCCCCTTAGAATAAGACTAGTAAAAAAAAAGTTTAGTTAACCTATTTTTCTAAATAGTTTTAATTAGATAGAAAATTTAATTCAAGAATTTAAATTTTTATCACAATGGTTTTTTTAGGGCCAAATAACTATTTTACATTAATAGTTATTTATTCATTATCATTATTTATCTTGTTATGATAGGATTCCTTAAACCTTTGTTTAGATAATCAAGTTTTGAGTTAAATAAAGCAAAAATACGTACAATACAATATCATTTTGAATCCACAATTTTATATTTTCTTTTGATGGATTTTTTGTTGAAAATTTAGTGAAATTTTAATGATAGTAATTAAAAAATGTTTCTATCTTACCATAACATTGTCTATGTATTATGTACCATATTATCTTAATGTCTAACCACGATATGATAATTTCTTATTGTAATAAGTCAATGTCTTATCATATTATACTAACTTTTTATCATGTCATCTCAATAATTTACTACAATATGATAATATCTTATCACGATCCAACAAATCATCATATTATGTGAATATTTTACCATGTTTAGTTATTGTGTTGTCATGCTATAATGGTTTCCTTACTAAATTATGTTAATAACTTATTAAATTGTATTAATGTCAATATATAACATATTACAACAATATCTTATTACCCAATTCTAATGTCTTGTCATGCTATGAATAAATCTTGCAACAATATGACATTTCCTTATTATTATATAAATTTTAGGAAAAAATATCAAAGTGGTCAATTTTTTTTAAGTGAAAGTAATATTTAGTCTTTTTGTTTTAGAAATATGTTAATTACTTTTTTAATTTATAAAAAATAAGTTATACAAGGATTTTTTTTAGATTTAATTAAATATTTTAATAATAAATTATTATTTTTAAAAAGGAATGAGGGTATTATAGTCATTCACTCATCTAATTTTCAAACAAAAATAAAAAAAAAAACAAACAGAAGCAATACCCCCAATGCCATTTTCACTCTGGTACTCTGTTTTCACGAAAAATCAAGACAATGTGGTAACAATTGTGATGGTTCAATGATGACATGACGATGGATTTGGAGTCAATAGCAAATGTGAGGGATTTGCTCGTTGGGGTAGGGGAATAAACAAAGATGTGAGCTAAAGATATTTTGGTAATTTGGATTAGTGAACAATAAAATCACAATAGATACCCTTTAGTTTTTTTTAATAAATTTAAAATTACAAATAATATCTTTTTGATATTTTTTGAAACAAAAATAATTAAATGATATATTCTTTAATTTATGAGTTTAAATAATAAATGTTGTATAAATTAGAGGACCAAACACGCATTTCACCCTAAGTTCTACTATCTTAAAAGTATGATACTCTTTTCTTAGCATAAGAAGAAAAAAAAGGTTTAACACTCTTTACATACATATATATATATATATATAACACGAGTCATGACTGAAACTGAAGGCTGAAACATATAATTGGTGCTAAAAAATGCAATGATTGAAAATTTATATTTGTCAAATAACACGGGGAGCTACTGGATGTGGAATGGAATCGGTCTTGTGGCCTTTATTGAGCTATATCTCCTCATAGTTACTCGACCAAAAACAACAAAATATTGGCATTGAATATTTTTAAAATAAACGTGAGGTAAATAAATTTCATTAATCTAAATCAAAAGTATATATTATAATCTGAAAAATAAATTTCTTCGAGCATCCTTCTCTGGTTATTTTTGGTCAACGTATGTGTCTTTTAAATGATTTTGATTTTTGATGGCTTAAGTTTTTTTAAATTTTAAACATTAACAAAATTTTAAATAAAAATATTATATATAAATTTAAATATGAGAAAAAACTTAACAAAATATGTTTAACGTTATCATAAATGAATTAGGAAGAAATTATCATTATATATAAATTTATATCATAAAATAATTATTGTGATATTTATTAAAATTAAAAATAAATAATAATTAATCTAATAGAGACAAAGTTTCTATGTAAAAAGAATTTCATTTTCAATAGAAAAAAAAGAACGACTAAGATTTTTCAAAATATAGAAAAAGAGCTTTAATTAGAAGAATACAAGTTACATATGTAAAGTAATTAATCATATGTCACGTATATATTCTAACCATAAACACATACATCGTCATTCATTTATTAAAATATTAAATATAATTACTATTTATTTTTATTTTAATTAAAATTAAAGTATTTTTATTATTATCTAAGAAATTGAGAAAATAAATAATATTTAAAATAGTTTTTAAGATAATTACAAATATTTTAAATACTTATAATTTATTATTTAATTGATAAAATAATAAAAAGTCTTAAATAACTTACACAATAACTAAGGGATGAGGACAATAATGTCTCTTATTTTAAAATATATAGATAATTTTATCCAAAAATTTATAAAATATAATTTAAATTTTTATATATAATATAAATAAACACACACATATGTAGAAGTTATAATCTATAATATATACAAGAGTCTAAATTACATCTTATAAAATTTTAAATAAAATTACCCATAAATTTTAGAATAATGTCTAATATTATCATTAATTATTTTATAATTATTTTATAATTTATTTATAATTTTAACTTTTATTAATTAGATAATAAATTATTAATAATTACCATATTCTTCATTATTTATAAGGGTTGGTTATATAAGATGAATATATTCAACATGTATAGAGTTTTTATAAAATGTGAGTATATATGAATTATGTTCATATTCAAATGTTTATAAAGAAATCAGTCTTATCAAAAATATTTATTTATGTCAAAATATTTTTATTAAATAAATCAAAGATAAAAACTTTAATATATAACAATTATTTAATTATATAGTATAATTATTTTTTTTAAATTCATTTTTAATATTTATCAACATGTTATTTTTTGTATAACGTAAAAAATATATATCTATTATATGTTAATACATATATATAGGAGATTAAAAGTCAAATAAGGTGAATCAATGAGTCTATAAAAATCGAACAAAATAATATTTACACGTTAAAACATTTGTTCATGCTAATATAATAATATAGAATGTAAGTGTTTTGTGCCACTTTAATACCTACTAATAGCATATATAATTCAAACCTTTAATGAAAAAAATTATTATTAAAATTTATTTTTCTTCCAAAATAAGTGGGTTGATTCTATCTTTTATTTGATAATTTTTTTAATATTGATAAATAATTATTAGAATTTTATTTTTCTTATAAATTGATGTATATGATACCAGTGCTTCAAATTATGAATTATTTCATTATTTTTACGCATAATCTATCTAAAAGAAATTATTGAAAATTGATGAAACAACGATTGGATGAACAAAATTATATCTATAACTTTTGAATAACAATTCATATACGACGTATTATAAAAATATCAATAATTTTTTTATAAGTATAATACTTATATTTAATGATGGTCAATAATATTGTTAACTTTTCTCGGTATTAAAAAGAGGGGGGGAAAGAAAGTAAAAAAAAATTTTGTCTATCAAATACTTATAAATATTAAGTTTGTGTTTTTTTCATTTTAAATAGGGTGAAATATCATATTGTTTTTTATTTATATATATTTTTTAATTTTTTAACTTTGAGAATTTGATATTTATTTCTTTTATTTATAAAAATAGTGTAAAAAATAGAAATACTTTTGAATTTATTTTTAAAAAATAAAATTATTAGAGGTATTTCAATCATGAAAATGGAGTAAAAAACAATAATACTATCATCACTTATATTTACAATCTTTTTATTTTATAAGATGAAAATAAATGATGAAAATACTCACCAATATTAATAAAAAATTTATATCAATAAAAATCTTTTTTAAAACCTTTTTAGATTTGCTTCAAAGTTTTGGTATTTCTCATTTTCCCTTATTGATTATTTTCAAGTTTCAAATTTCATGTCAATAATTAATCATCATATTTTATGAAGGAAAAAAAAAACTAAAACCTATTCAAAATAGTAAATATAACATAACAGAACATAAGTACAATTAGTTATCTTAATTTAAGGAGAGCATTCCAACATGTAACTTATAAAAATTGAATAAATTTAGATTAATTTTTAAAATTTAGATGTTTGCAATAAAATTGATATATCAATTCAATGGCATTAACTAATTAACTTTTTTTCTTCCCTTACCTAATAACTCATTAACTTTTTTCACAAAAAAATAAAATAAAAAAAATTGAGTTTCTTTTTTCATATTTCTATGTTTAGGTTCTTAGCATATCACTATATAAAAATTTTGAACGAGATTCAGATATTTATTCATAGTTTTCATCATTATTTGGAAGAAATTAGATCTAGAATTTCTTGATTTTTAAAATTTTATAATGAATGACACGATTAGTGAGGTTATATTCTCCATTTAGTGTCAAAATATATTTTTCTTTTTCTGAATTTCTATACAATTATTCTGGTATTTGTATAATACGAAATAGATGGTAAGATGAAGTTGTTAGCCCTAACCGTGCTGCACACATGGGTACTGCACATCCATACTTCACTGTGTCAACATGGGTGTTGTACACCCATACTTCCTTGCTCCACTACCTTTATTTCTCTACTCCACTACACACTACACACGTCAACACTCCCCCCTCAAGTTGGTGCATATATGTCTTTTATGTCCAACTTGTCAAGTGAGTTGTAGAATTTCTTTGCAGACACAGATTTTGTGAGTATATCAACTAATTGATCTTCTGATTTAACAAATGGAAGCTTAATAATTTTCCCTTCAAGATTCTGTTTGATGAAGTTCCGATCTACTTTAAAGTGTTTCGTGCGATCATGTTGAACTGGATTGTGGGAGATGGCAATGGGTGTCTTGTTATCACAAAATAAGTTCATTTCAGAGTTAGGAGCAACACCAATCTCAGTTAGAAGTTTTTTCAACCAAAGGAGCTCACATATTCCCTTTACCATTCCTCGAAATTTAGCTTCATCGCTAGACAAGGCAACTACCTTTTGTTTCTTGCTCCTCCATGTAACAAGATTGCCTCCCATAAAAGTAAAGTACCCAGCAGTAGATTTTCTATCATTGATATTCCTTGTTCAGACTGAATTTGTATATCCAATGACTTCCAATTGACCATTCTTTGAAAACATAAGTCCTTTCCCAGGAGAGGATTTTAAATAACAAAGTATTCGCATGATGGCATCCATATGGTCTTCACTTGGGCAGTGCATGAACTGACTCATGACACTCACAACATAAGCAATATTAGGTCGAGTATGAGATAAATATATGAGTTTATCCACTAACCGTTGATATCTCTGTTTATCTGCTGGTACTTGGTCCACATATTCTCCAAGTTTATGATTTTGGACCATTTGGAATATCGACACATTTACAATCTAGTAATCCTGCCTCTACCAGTAGGTCTAGAGTGTATTTCCTTTAGGAAAAACATATGCCTTGTTTTGATCTTGTTACCTCAATGCCTAAGAAGTATTTGAGCCCTCCCAAGTTCTTCATTTCAAACTAATTTGACAGTTATTCTTGAAGTCTAGAGATTTCTTCTTTATCATCCCCTGTAATGATCATGTCATCTACATAAACTATAAGAGTTGTTATTTTTCCTAATCGATGTTTTAGGAAAAGAGTATGGTCAGAGTTTCTTTTTTGAAACCCATATTTCTTCATTGCTGAACTCAATCTGCCAAACCATGCTCGAGGTGATTGTTTTAGTCTATATAATGTTTGTTGTAATCTACATGCAGTTTCTTTTCCTGATGTAACAGTATATCCTGGTGGGATATCCATGTAAATCTCTTCTTCAAGATTACCATACAGAAAGGCATTTTTTACGTTAAGTTGATGCAACGGCCAATCTAAATTTGTTGCAAGAGATAACAAAACTCTAACAGTTTTTAGTTTAGACACAGGTGAAAAGGTTTCCTGATAATCTATCCTATGTTTCTGTGTATACCCTTTAGCTACTAGCTTCACCTTGTATCGATCAACTGACCCATCTGCTTTATACTTAATGGAGAAAATCTACTTGCATCCTACCATCTTCCTCCCTTGAGGCAACTTGCTTAAAACTCATATGTTATTCTTCTACAATGCCTCAAATTCTTCTTTTATAGCTTGAGCCCATTTTGTATCAGATAGGGTTTCTTCAACGCTATTTGGAATTTTACATGAGGAAAGTGTTTGTGCAAATGTGCTGAAAGGTTCTGATAACCCTTGAGTAGATACATAATTGGCTATTGGATACTTGGATTGTCGTTCTTCTCTTTCTGAGGAGTATCGATTTAAAGGTTTGCCTCAATTGTGTCTGAAAGGTAGAACATAACCAATAGATGTATCTATAGCATTAGTTTGTAAAGATGTGATAGGATAGCTTACCTTAGGAGTATTCTCAGTAGGAGGATCATTGGGTACTAGAGAGTGGAGAGGTGCATCAACCCCTGCATCTTCACTAGTTTAGATTCAGTTCTTAGAAGTTCAAGTTCGGGTCTAGGTACTGGCTCATCCATATTGTTGGCATTATCTGAGTATGTAGGATTGTTACTAATGTCTAATACTTCAACATCAAGCCATTTTTGTTCTTCACCATAACTCTCCCCCAGAAGAGGATAATTGGATATTGATGATGGGAAAAACCATTCAGATTCTAGGAAGGTGACATCCATGGTAATGTAGGTTCTTTTAGTAATAGGATCGTAGCATCGATATCCCTTTTTTTGTACTCCATACCCCAAGAATACACATTGGATAGCACATGGATCCAACTTAGTTTGTTGATTTTTATGGAGGTGGACAAAAACAACACATCCAAAAATTTGGGGCAGAAGCATCAAAATAGTAGGCAAGGGAACATGATCAGATAGTATCTTTAATGGAGTATGAAATTGTAAGGTTTTTATGAGCATACGGTTCAGTAGATACATAGCTGTAGTAACAGCATCACTCTAGTATCTACTAGGCATATATGTACCGATTAGTAAGGCCCTAACAGTTTCTAAAATATGTCTATTCTTTCTTTCTGTAGTCCCATTCTGTTGTGGGGTTTGTGAACACGAGGTTTCATGAAGAATACCATGGTTGCCAAAGTATGTCCGAAATTTTTTATTAATATACTCCCCTTCATTATGAGACCTAAGAATCTTAATTTTTTCAGAAAATTGTGTCTAAACCATGGTGTGAAACAAGGGAAACGTCGAAAATACTTCATCTTTATGTTTGAGAAGGTAAAGCCATGTCATTCGTGTAAAATCATCAACAAAAATTACAAACCAACGATGACCCGATGACGTAGTGACCGGGGAAGGTCCCCAAACATCAGAATGTACTAAAGCAAAATGAGTCAGACATTTATTCATGCTCATAGGATAAGACGCCCTAAGACTTTTTGCTAAGATACATGTATCACATTTGAAATTTGAGTGTGTGATATTTGAAAATAAACTAGGGAGTATGTGCTTTAAATACCCAAATGATGGATGCCCAAATCGACGATGACATAACCAAATCTGGTGTTCCTTGTTACCAACAGTGTGTTGCATGTGATTGGATCTTCCTGAACTGAGGTCATCCACATAATATAACCCCTCTCTCTTAGTACCACGCCCAATGATCTCCTTGTGAGAATATCCTATAAAAGACAAAAGGTAGAATACATCAATACTACATAGTTTAGATATGAAGTGACCTAACTTACAGACATTATTCTATTTGAAAGAGAGGGTACAAGTAATGTATTAGATAATGATAATGAAGGAGATAAAGTCATTGTTCCAGCCCCTGTAACTGGATAAGTGACCCCATTGGCATTGGCAACACGGCTCTATCTCGACTGGGTTGTATTGGAGATATCTTTTGGGTCAAATGCCATATGATCTGTAGCTCCAGAGTCTAGAATTCAATCCTCATTATCACTACGAGTAGAGATGTGAAATGCTTTACTTGAAATACCTGGATCCTGGGAAGATTCGGCCTGAGGAATAAGGGATAGTGATGCATTATTGGTAGCCACAACGGCTCGCCCATTGGTTTCCCGTTTCTTCCGTGCTTGAAGATCATTCCACCATTCTGGATACCCATGTAGTTTGAAGTAGTTTTCACGGGTGTGTTTAGAGTTTCCACAATGACCACATTTCATGTCAATAGACGGTGGATTTCCCGTGGATTTCTTACTACCCAAAAAAGTTCATGGGTTGGGTGGCAATGGATTATGGTGTCCCTTGATCCCTTTGAAAGCCATAACTACTCTGGATGTCGTATCTGCACCCATGATCATCACGGTCTGCCGAACCTATTCCCTACGAATGAATCCATAGGCTTGTTCCACCGTAGGGAATGGTTTGATTTGAAGTACATCACTTCGAGTTTTATCTAGTCTTTCATCAAGTCCATTGAGGAAGGTATACACTCGATCCTCTTGTACGATGAAGTTGTATTTTTGTATGTCAGTCGCACACCCCATTGGATTAGGACGACGGAAATCAATTTCTCACCACAACCCTTGAAGGTCATTATAGTATTTTTCAATGGATCCACCCGCCTGCTTCATACGAGTAACTCGACGACGAAGATCATACACTTGAGATGTGTCTATCCTATCATAGTATGTGGTAGCAACAGAATCCCAAACCTGTTTCATAGTTGGGAATCGAATAAATTTTTTAATCAATAAGTGGTCCATCGAATTGATCAACCATCCTTTGACAATGACATTTTCAGTACGCCATCTTTTAAATGATGGGTCGGTTTCAGCAGGTTGAGAAAAATCCTCATTAATATATCCCAGTTTGTCTTTGCCAGAGATATACATCTCCACCACCTGGGACCACAAGACATAGTTGGATCCTCTTAACTTGATACTAATGGGAGTAGTAAACGCTTCAGTTAGCGAAGGTTGTGTGATAGTCTGAGCTCTAGTTAGAGATTTTGTCATTTTTGTAGTCAACTCATTCAATATGGAGTTGATGGTTAAATCTCTAGATTCTGCCATGAATCTATCACTTCTATTTTTTTTTCTTTTTTTTTTTACACACAGCCACTATATAAATATAAAAAATCAGAATGTAACCCTAATTTCCTATTCGCGTAGCGGCGCCCTTCTTCTTCTGATCTTCCTGCGCGAATTGATCAAGATAGTTGAGGAGAATAGGAAATAGTGTAACAGGTAGTAACGTAAGATTTTTATTTCTTTAGACCAGCCATAATCTGTTCTGATACAATGTCAAAATATATTTTTTTGTTTTGAATTTCTATACAATTCTTCTGGTATTTGTACACTATGAAATAGATGGTAAGATGGAGCCGTTAGCTCTAACTGTGGTGGACACCCATATTTTCAAGCTCCACTATCTCTATTTCTTTACTCCACTACACACTACACACTACACACTACACACGCAACATTTAGTATTGTTATATAATAATAATAATAATAAAATATGTTTTGCATTTTTTTTAAAGGCATTAAAATTATATTTTTAGTAAATAAAAAAACATTATATGTTAAAATTCCCACATAGTTGCATTTTTCTTTATACAACAATATCAAGGATAAACAGGACACTGATTTAGGTTACTATTTTTTCTTCTATCTAAAAAGCAGAACTAAATTCCCGATCAACTGACTGGAACCAGCGTTTTATTCGTCTATGGTAAAGAAATACTAATATATATATATAGTACAAATTTATAATAATTATAAATAATATGTTTAAATTTGATTGATTATTACATGAAATGACCCACATGATTTTACTATTCAATTATTTAAAATCATCCTAAATTTCTGATATTACATTAATTTATAAATAGGAAAATGGCTACAAAAAGATTGAAAATATAGAAGAAAGAAAGAAAAAAAACAAATTACCCTAAGAGGGAAAGAGAGTAACTGTCACTGTCTTATTCAAAGCTGATGATATTTCCCTTTCACCTCTCTGCAATCTGTCTGCCCCAATCATAGTTTCGACAATAATAAAATAAATAAATAAATAAAAACTGGATTCTGATCAGGAGTCAGGACCCTTTATTAATTTGTCTTTCACTCTCATGTATTATTGTATAATGATAATCATAGCAGAGCTCTGTTTATTAAATCACCCGTGTTAGCTCTGATGGAGAGGCAAAATCAAAGATTTATTTTTTCCACTTAACTCGGAAAATGAGTAGATATTTAAAGTCCATACTAATCAGGTTACAAATTACAAATAATGACTAAATAAGAAAGTATAATGTGCTAGTTATTACTATATTAAGATATCAGAGATTCACAAAAAAGAGAATACATTGGTAGACAAAATGAAACCCAAAGCAGGTGTTAGTACATATTAACTACCTTTTTATTGGCGAAATAGATATAGAGTTACAGAGTCCTTCAATTTGATTTTTGCACAAGAATGGAAGCTTATGAAATTTGTTCTATCAATGTACGGTTAGAAAGAAGGTTACACTTACAGAGGTTAAAAAAAGAAAAAGTAACACAAAAGAAACAGAACGAGAAAAACAGAGAAAGTTTAAGCCCTCGAAATAAAAATCACAGGGACTTAACATACAAACAGCAAAATAGATTCACAAAATATAATAACACACGCACACATTTTATAAACTTTTGATCAGTAACCCCATAAAGTACTCTCAAAACCGTTCTCTGCCATTCCAAACTCATCACTGACATACCCATTACAGTACTCCAAATTTTGCAGCGATGGCGGTGGATAAAACCAACTCTCCTCAGAATCGACGAATACAAATTCATTGCTTAATTGGGTTGACTCATAACTCGTTCCAAGACTTGGCAGTTCAACAATCTCACTCAATTCCTCCGACTCAGTCGACAAGTCCATACCTGAAACAAGTGAAGAAAGCGACGATGAAGATGAAGATAAAAGAGATGATTTTGATCCAAGTTTGTGCATTTGGGCAGCTTTAGTAGCAGCTTCTTGAACATCACGAGGTGAATTTGAAACAGGACGAGGAAGCAAATGAGCGAATTCTGGAAAGTTGAGAATGGCTGAGTGGCCTTTGATACATAAGGCTGCTACATCATGAGCTCTAGCAGCCATTTCTGGAGTTGGGAAAGTTCCCAACCAAATGCGAGATTTTTTGCGGGGCTCTCGAATTTCAGAGACCCATTTGCCCCAACTTCTCATTCGAACGCCTCTGTAAGTTGGGTGTTTGTTAGAATCTCTAATGCGTTTTTTTTTCTTATTCTCTTGTGGAAACTCAGTTTTGGAGTTTAAATGTGAAGATGGAGATGAAGATGAGACTGAGTTTGAAGTACTGCTCTCAGTTTCTGAACTTTGAATCTCATTGCTCATTTTTTCTGTGCTGGTCAGTTTTTCAACTATATAGAGACTGTCTTTGGCTCTTTGCTTTACTCACGAATGAAATCAGTTGGGTGAAACTTGAAAGAGAGAGTTGAGAAGTTCCAGAATAGAAAAGCCAAAGAAGTTGAGTCTGAGAGAAGTATCAGTTTTGTTTGATCGACTAGGGCTATTTTTTTCTTTTGGGTTTTACCATAAAAGTGCAATGAGTCATACGATGACATTTATAAACAAAGCAATGGAAATATCCTTGCATTCTTTTTTCTCTCTACTTTTTTTTTTCTATAATAAGTGCATGGGTAGCTCACTTTAATGTATATTTTAAAAAATTATTTGAATAATTAAATTATATAAAAATATTTTTTTTTGAATAATATTCTTATTCTTATAAAATATAAAAATAATCATTTAACTTTATAATTGTGTATATCAAACATAAAAATTACACTTTAATTAAATATTAACTTGCATTACATTTTTTTTAACTTAAAAAATGCATACAAGCACGTTATTTCCCCCAAATACCTACAACCATTACTTGTACAAATCACCTATACGTCCATTTTGTATTTTTTTTCTTCATAAAATGTCCATCAGCTGTGGAAAATCTCTGTATGCCTAAATTGAAAGAGTAGAGATATATATGGGAAAAAATAGATAAAACGTAGGAAAATTATATTAGTTATGAAAAAAAATTATTTGACTTCTTGACGAAGTATTAAAAATACAATAATTATGAAAAATTACAATATAAGTCTATAAAAGAAAGGGAAAATATTTTAAATAGAGCATGTGAATACATATATGTATATTTTTTGAGTTGTTTTATGTTAAAAATTATCAAAGTTCATATTTTTTTGAGTTATATTTGATTTAGTTAATATATATTAACTCAAAAAAAATATGTATATATGTGTTCACGTGTTTTATTTTTTGAAGTTTTAAACTTCTGATATGTTTTTCAAAATTAAAAGATTTGTAACACCACGTCAATAAGTTAATAAAATTTTGTATAATTTTATCATAATTAATGTATTTAAGTTACCCTTTGTCTAAAAAATTTGTATAAATTAAGTGCATAATATGTGGTATAGTTTGATAATTTTAAAAATATATTATTAGTACATATATCAAATAGTACTCTTTATATATAAGTAAATGCATTTATGTAAAACAATCAATTGAAAAAAAAATCACATCATTCAAAAGCTAGTGAAATTCATATAAAATTTCTTATTACATACATTAATTGATGATGTGGATAGTATTAGAAAAATAAGTGATTTTATTTATCAAAGTAAAAATATGAAGTTGTTAGTATCTTAATAACATTGATTTTTTATTAAGTAGTTTTTGACCTATAAATATATAAATTTGTTCCATGTAATAGCATACAATAAATAGAAACATATTTTTATTAAAGAGTTTTTTCTTCCTATTATCTTATATTCTTAATTGATTAGGAATATTATATTATCTATTTTATTTGTAAGTTGAATCATTTTATTCATAAAATAAATGAACATTTTTAGAATGTTCTTATTCTATAACTATTAGAATACTCAACTATGGATAAAAATAATATAACTAGGTTAATCTTCTTCTAAAATTTCAAGATTACTTATCTATTTGAGGAATATTAACAGACTTATCTTACTATAAAATTATTAATTTTTTTGTACATGTTTGTTATAATATAAATACAAAGATCTTACCATGAAGTGAATCACGATAATTTAAACTTTATTTACTCATCTCATACTCCATAAGTGCTTCTATGTTAGTGCACTTATGCACTTTAGGTATGTATCAAAGTGAAGTCCACGTGGGTTCAATGGAGTATAAGACATTCCATAAAGAGAATTTTCAAGGATTTTATCTTAGAGATAAATTAAGCTTTTGATAAACACTACAATAATAAATAGATTTTGAGAAATTTCTGAAATTAACAACAACAAAAAAAAAAATGTTCAACCGCCCCAAAATAGTGCTTCGGAGATTATAAGTGAAGATTTCCAAAAAAATATTTAAGGATAGTTACTAACAATCTAAAAAATGGTTCATGAGATATTTTTGACCACAAACAAAACGATAATATTATTGAGGCTCAAAAATCTATGTTGAAGATCAAAGCAGAGGGACATCTCAAAGGGGAAATGTTTTTACACTGTGAGTTAAGTCTAAATCTCAAAATTGTGAGACTTTCGGTTGGTACTAAATTCTAAGCGTCAAGCATCTCTTTTCCATTACAGAAAACTAATTATTTGATGCTACAAAAAATCTTTTCTCAAAGTAACAAGTCTTTTCAAAGCATATGGAAGAAAACGGATCATATTTCATGATTTTTGAATTTGTTGAAAAGATTCATTATAAAGTGTGCATTTAAACAATAGTTGTCACTTATAGTTTCTTAAACTTATGATAGGTGATAAATAAAAAACAACAACTTAAAAGATTATAAATATTATAAGTATTATCCTTTCATTTATACAAAAACTTATGAACTAGTTTTAAATAAGTAGAGTAAAATAATACAGAAGAATATAAAAAAATTAATAGTTTTATTTATTCAAGTAAAATACTTAGTAGTAGTTTGAAGCTGTTAGTTTTGTTAAGTATTTTAAAGCCACACACTGATTTTGTATTAACTTTTAATGACTTTTAGCTAATAAAAAGGGCAAGCACATTATTCCTAATTCATTAGAAATATTATATATTGTTTTGCTTTTAGTAATTGAGTTCTCTCAGATATAAAAACATCTCTAGGTTATATATTATTTTAGAATGAATTAACTCGATTAGAGATAAAAATAATATAATGAATAGATTAATTATATTATAAAATTGTTAGAGTATTTGTCTAGTTAATAAATATTATTAAACTCATCATAATTAGAATTGATATAATACATGTCTAGATAATTAGTTATCGTGTATTTGTTAAATATTAATGTAGGAAGGTAGTATTATTTTTAGAACACGAAGAGTTGGTGTTGAATTAACTAAAAATAAAAATATATTTGAAGTATGGTCAAAAATTCCTAAAGAATTAACTTTTATGATTACATAAAAAATAATAATCAGAACGGGTTGAATGGTTAACGGGATTAGAATTATTGTTGTTGTTGGATTGTTATGACACCATATCTTCAAAGATAAATAACGATGTGAACTCTTTGTACGTCATATGCCTACTTATTTTAAAAAATATATATTTTTAAATATTTTGATAGCCGGAGAAGATTATTAAAGTCGATGTTACTTTTAGAACTACATAATCAATATATATATATATATATAGTATTAAACAATTAATAGGTATAAAATTATATAATTTGCAGGATTTCTACTATCATATTCATACTCCTGTATATTTATATAATTTCTATAACTAAAATGTCACTTTTATAAGATTGTAGAAAGGTAGTATTTTTTATTATTTATTTTTGACTAAAATTATTTCTCCAAACTTTTGAGAAAATAAAAAATAAGACAGAGCGATTTGGGACCCAAAGAAGAAATGGGTCACCCTGCTCACCCCTATGGTACAATTGGGTCGTCGATTCACCTAATATTCTATGCACCACACAAAGCAAAGCCAAATAATTTATCCAAATTTTTAATAAATTTTGTTTTTTTTTTTTACCCTGGTTTCACTATTCATTTTCATTCCTATCTGATCTTCTTCTTCATAATTTTACCCCAGTTTCCCTATTCCTTTCTCATCTTATTCATTTTCATTCTTATCTTCTTCATATCTTCTGTCGCCTTACCAACCTATAAGAATTCATTTTATAACCAACTTAGTCGACATACATTATCTGAATTCTGAAGGAGTAAAAATAATAATTAAATTATATATGTATTGATTTATGGGAAAAATTCAAATAACTATCTAAAAAGTATGTATCTGTAAGGATTGTAAATGAGACGGGACAGGGACAAAGACTCTAGCTATCATTTCTCATCATCCCATTTAGAATATGTTCTCAATTCTCATTTATAGTATTAATTTGCAAGGATATATAGTATATTTTTAGTGGAAAACATGAATCTTAAATGAAAATAGGGATGTAAGTGATATTTTAAATATTGTTTTATAATTTTAATAATTTTTATTTTGGTTATAAAGAAATTAAAAAAAAAACTAAGCCAAATATAAATATTTATAATGAAGAATTTTTTTGAATCAATCAATAAATAATATTATTTATTTGAGAGTGAGAAAATAAAACATACTTAACAATAAATACATAATTTTTTTAATATTAAATAATATTGATAAATTTTTATCACAAATTAGTTTAAAATAATAAAAATAAATTATAAAATTTTAAATTTTTAAAATTTAAATAAATATTTTAAACAATTTAAAAAAAATTATTAATATTTTAATAGAATACAAATATAACTTAAAGTTAAAATGTAAAATAAATTACTTATAATTAATTTGAATTTAAATACGAGCGGAAAAATAATCTTTATTTTTATTTTATCTCATATTATAAAATACAAAACTTTATTATAGGTTTATTGTTTTAGATTTTAATATTCTCTAATAACATAATCTCATAGAAATTTCCCACTTAAATAAAAACTGAAATCCGTAGTATTAATTGCTTCCAAGTGACATTCCATATGTTAATTTAACCTTATAATTTACTTATTTTATTATTAAAAAGATTTAAATGTAACTTGTAATAAAATGCATAACAGTTACTCGCTCTTGATTTATTTCTAAATAGCCGAAATATGTAGGCAAGAATGTTGACCGTATTGAAAGCTAAACGTTATGATTTGTAAGTATGAGAACTTGCAGACTTTTTAGATTATTAAGAAGAAGGAAAAAAAAACCCAAATGATGAAGATTACAGCTCGTATGAAATTATGTAAGACGAGAATGTTGACCAAATTGAAAGCTAAAAGTTGTGAATAGTGAGATGAGAATATGTAGAACTTTCAGATTCTTGATCGAATGGAAACAATAAAAACCAAATAAAGATTAAATTGTGTGTATATAGAATACGATAGTAATATTTGGATATAATTATTTAAAGATATAGATTTTAATAAATATATAAACTTAAATTAATAGATAATTAATTTTTAAAATTAATGAAAATATTTAATTATAAATAAAAAATATATATATCGTGATATTTTATTTATTCAAAGATCAAAATCATTTCATTGATATAATTATTTACATAATTTTTTTTTAAATATTTAAATAATTATACTTCTACTTTATTTATATTTAGATAACAAGTATAATATTTAAATAAATATATTTGTACATAAAAAACAAATAAATTTATTTGTGCTAAAAGAACAAGTAAAATTTTATTTTATTTATCTAATTTATATTATAAATAATTGTAAGATGAAGTTGAAAAAACACATTTTAAATTAACTACAATATCTTTTTAGAAGTTCTCTTTTGAAATGTAAGTTAGAGCGATATCTAACAACTCGTTGTGTCAAGCGATATTGTATATCACGCAGAGCTCTTTGGTTATCATCATCCTTTAAAACCACCACGGTCGACTCACTTTATTTCTATCCTCAATCTCTCACAAAAAAACAAAAATATAATATTTTACATAAACTATCTATTCCAAATCCATTTTTAACAATTTTCATCGCCACACCTACCCACCATTAAAAAAAAGAGAAATCTCATTTTTTTCTATTCTACTCACCTTGAAACTTTATTCTTATTCATCAACTCAATATTTGCATACCCTACACATCTTTCATTTTCAATTCTATTTAAGAAAAAAAAAGTGAGAATAAATGGTGTGTGTGATAGAGAAAGCAAAGAAAAAAAGAGAGAAAAAAACGAAGAGTAAAGGAGCAAAAGAGAAAGAAAAAAATAATGTGTGTGGAGTGAGAAGAGAAGAGAAAGGAGAAAAAAAACAGAAGAAATAAAAAAGAGAAAGCAATAAAAAAAAGAGACAAGTGAAAAAAAAGTGTTGTAACTTTTTTTCTAAAAAAATGTCAGGTAGTAAGTTTACATGCCAAGTTCCAACAAAAGAAATATATGCAGCAAAAGAGTCAATTGATACTCTTAATAGACAAATGCAAAATTTACAAATAACATTTGAAAGGTGTTTTCAAGCTTTAGAAACATTTTTTACTCAACGTCTTGGCGGATCAAATATCAATAATGAGCTTCTAGTTCATGGACTATTTGAAGTCAATTTACCGAGACAACATGATAATTTACAAAGTAATCTTAGAAATAATATTATTTTAGATGAATATTCTATTGACGATGAAGAATTACTAGCATCACTAGAGAATAACCATGGATTTCAACAAAATGACTGTCTCATGAAGATAGAAATACCACATCATAATGGTTTGTTAATAATTGAAGAATTCCTTGACTGGTCAGTTGAAATTGAAAATTTCTTTGATTATTGAGGAACATATGAAGGTCAAATTGATGGCCTATCGACTTTAAGCAAGTGCATTAGCTTGGTGGGACAAATTGCAGACAACACACATTCGACAAAATAAAGACAAAGTTCGAAGTTGGGGACGAATGAAAAGTTTATGAACCAATATTTTCTACCTCTAGATTATGAGTAGACATTTTTTTAGTTGTTATCAACATTGTCGACAAGGATACCGTACAATGGAAGATTATGGTAAATTGTTTCATAAGCTTGCAGCTCAAGTTGATATCCGTGTATCTAAAAAATCAACGAGTTTCAAGATTCATCGATGTTTTGTGTGCCAACATATAAGATCAAGTCTACAAGTAGTCACATTGCACACTTTTTAGTGCTATTCACCTTGCTATGAAAATAGAGGCACATATCAACAAAAAAGTGGCACATAGTTTGATATCTTTGCATTCTTTTGCATTGACACCAAGACCCTTACCATACAAAGGAAGGGTGGTTGAAAGTGCATGTAAGGATGTACTAAGGCCAAGACTACCCAATGGTTAAGTAACTACACGTATGTAACAAGAAACAACCACTTATAAAGCTTCTTCTAGCAAGTAGTACCCAAGGGAAACAAATGTTATTGATATGGAAAAACATGACACAACTCTAACCAATGTCATCAAAATAGACTAGTTAACTTTGCTATTCATGATGATGACTTTGAGGGAAACAAAGATTACCATAAAGAAGATGACTTTGTAGCACAAGAAGAACCATAAGGCATCATTCACAAGGAAGTAGTATCTTTAATAATAATAAGATTAATGTTTACCCCAAAGAAAGAAGAAAACCCGTAATGACATAACATCTTTAAAACAAGGTGTATAGTTAATCAAAAAGTATGTGATCTCATCCTTGATAACGGTAACAGCGAAACATTGTTTCCAAAACTATGGTTAACAAGTTACAACTGAAGACACATAAACATCCCTTTACTGGGGACATGGTTTTGGTTCTAACAACTTGTACATGTATTTGCACAACTTGTTGGACATGAGGTGGAACCTCATTATCCTTTGCTTAAACTCAATAGTCCAAGTCAAGAGATTAGTTCATCTTGAAATGACAAAATGGTGTGACCTTTAAAGACTGTGCAAGATGAACTTTTTCTAGAATAGTTTCCTTCTAAACTTATGGGTCATTTGTTCAAGGACAATCTAATTCAAAAAATTTGAGGATATTGTAAAATTTTTACCTCTTTAATTGTGATTCAACTAATAGAGCACACTCGTTTCTCATATATGGTGCTAGATGTTGATGTCGATTTTTCACAACATCAATGATTGGTGCACCTTTTACTTCATGTGTACCTAAGAATAAAGAAAACACTATTAAGACCTTGGATCATCATAAGGTGTAGTGGTCTTTGACCATTCGATACTTAATTAAGGTCAGCTAATGAGGAGAAGAATGAGACTAGTGTTTGGTTTTGTGTTATAGAGAGATATTTAATGAATGAGAGTCTAGAGACGAGAAGTTACAATGTGTTGAAGTGATTAAGTTGTGATTAATGGTGAGTATTAATGAATATTTACATGAGAAAATATATCTATTGATGAATTTTATCTATAAAGATAACCTTATATTTAAATGTTAAAGTTTTATCAGTTTTATTTTTTTATTGTTGAATAATTAAGGATTCAAATATATTGGATATTATTCCTGAATTCAAGGAATAAAACAATGAGCTTAATTCAAAGAATAAAACAAGGAGCTTAATTCAAGGAATAAAATAAGGAGCTTAATTCAAGGAGCAAAACAAGGAATCATTAATTCAAGAAGTAAATCAATGAATGCTTAAGTTAAAGAGTAATTGAAGGAGTAAAATTTCCTTATAAATAGCTATACAATTGTAATGAAAATATGAAGAAAATAATACAAACTAGAGAGCTCTTTTGTGTAGAGTTATTTCTTGTTTTTTCAACATCGTATGAAAGCAGGAAAATTAACTTGCTTATGCTTTATTATTATCTTAGCATCTTCAATCTTTGAAATGGTTGAAGACAAGCCGCTAGGATTAGAAGCTGAAAGTTCATCGGTGCTTTCTTCATGAATATGCATGAGGTGGATGTCAACCCAAATCAAAGATTAAGCTCAGTCTTGTTGAATGAGTTTAATTACTTGCCTTGGTCAAGAGTAGTGTCTCTGGCTCTAGGTGGAAGGTCCAAGTTGGTGTTCATAAATGGAAGCATCGAAGTACTTGATGTTTCTTCACCAACCTATGAATCCTGGCTTAGTAAGGATCAACTGGTTATGTCATGGCTCCTAAATTCCATGGAACGTAAATTAGCTGAAATATTCAGTTACTCTGAATTTGCATACCAATTATGGGAGACAATCAAGGAAATGTATGACAGTCAAAACAATGTTGCATGATTTTTTCAATTAAAGAAGGACTCCTCAGATCTGCAACAAGATGACACCAACCTATGAATCCTTGCTTAGTAAGGATCAACTGGTTATGTCATGACTCCTAAATTCCATGGAACGTAAATTAGCTGAAATATTCAGTTATTCTGAATCTGCATATCAACTATGGGAGACGGTCAAGGAAATGTATGGCAGTCAAAACAATGTTGCACGAATTTTTCAATTAAAGAAGGAAATCTCATATCTACAACAAGATAGAAAGCCTTTTGTACAACTCTTAGGAAGCATGAAAAGCATGTGGAATGAGTTGGAAATATATCATCCTCATACAACTGATATAGCTCTACTACAAAAGAGAGCAGAAGAAGATAAGATATTTCAACTTCTGTACAGTCTCGATTCAACATATGAAGATATATGATGCCACATACTCATGAATATTGAACTTCCTTCCTTCACCAATGTATATGCGACAATTCAATGTGAAGAAGTAAGGAGGAAAGTCATGAACACGGGTACAATGGCTAGTGCACCTGAGGCAAGAGCCTATATAACCAACGTGAGGAAGTACAAAGGGAAGCATCCAAACTTGAAGTGTCAACACTGCAACTATACGGGCCATGTTAAGAACATGTGTTGGATTCTACATCCAGAATTAAAACCTGATTTTATAAAGGATAAGGGTTTACAGAAAGTGAATCATACTGTACACCGTGCAAATCATGCTTTTGCCTCTACCTCTAATGGGTCAGATCCATTCAAGAACTTCATAGGGAATCCAGATGAACTCATGAATGAGTTTATGTTGTATCTTCAAAGCAAGACATGAGGAGCTAGAATTGACTGTGTGGATAGCATAGAAGAAGGAAAGTCGACAGCATTGCTAGGCAAGTTTACGGGTTTCTTGGTAGATACAAAACTCATACCACAAGAGGACATGCAAGGTATCATAAAAGCCTTTAAAACTTCTTTTAAAATAAATATGTTGCATGATTTTTGGGTTATAGATTCAGGTGCCACATATCATATGACAAATCATGTGTCAAAGTCTCATAAGTTTGAAAAATTAGCAAATTCTTCTCAAGTTTCAATTGCAAATGGTGAGAATGTAAAGGTTTCAGGAAAGGAAAAAATAAAATTAATATCAAATGAAATCGAGTTGGAGGTTTTATATGTACCTTCCTTTCCCTTCCAACTTCTGTCTGTAGGAAAAATCACAAATACCTTGAATTGTTTAGCCATTTTTTCTCCTCACAGTATCATTTTTCAAGATTGTACCACCAAAAAGACAATTGGTGAAATGTTTTACTTAGATGGTCTCTATTACATATCCAAGAGCAATCCAAGAGGTTTTTAAGCCAAGTTTAACCCTATCCAAGATAATCAATTGTGGTATAGCTCACCCTTCTCCACCAATTTTGTCAACTTTATTTCCAAACTTAGGAAATGATGCAATTGCATGTGAAACTTGCCACTTGTCTAAGGCCACTAGATTTGCAACTGTTGCAAAAATGAACACAGTTAGAATGCTACTGTCTGTGGCTGTAAACAAGGGGTGATCCATGTAACAAATGGTTGTGAAGAATGCATTCTTGCATGGTGATCTCAAAGAAGAAGTCTATATGAAATTGCCACTCAGGAATTCTCAAAGCAATGAACTGGATTTAGTGTGAAAATTTTACAAATCCATTTATGGTTTGAAACAGTCCCCACGAGCTTGGTATGCCAAGCTAAGCTCAGTTCTCACTAGTGTTGGTTTCAAAAGCATTAATGCCAATTCCTCACTATTTGTTCACACAGGAGCTATGGGAAAATTGGTTGCTCTAATTTATGTAGATGATCTGATAATTATAGGTGATAATGCTGACGAGATTTTCAACCTCAAACAGTCCCTCAGACAAAGGTTTGTAATTAAAGACCTTGAGATATTGAAGTACTTTCTTGGTATAGAAATGACAACCTCGCACAAGGGATTCTTTCTTAACCAAAGGAAATATGTCCTAGATTTTCTCAAAGAAGTTAACATGAGCGATGTTAAACCAGCCATTACCCCTTTTGACAGTAAGCTCAAACCTAGCTTGAAGGGCACACCACTCACAGATATAAGTTATTACCAACGACTGGTTGGTAAGTTGATCTACCTAATAATCATCATACCTAACATCACATATTCTGTAAGTATTGTGAGCCAATTCATGCATTCCCCGACACTTGAGCATTTAACCCTTGTTTAAAGGATCTTACGTTACTTAAAAGGATCAGTGAGTCGTGGTATCATTATGAAGAAAAATGACAACACATAAATCATGGGGTATTGTGATGCTGATTGGGCAGGGAATGCAATCGATTGCAAGTCCACCACTGGCTACTATACATTTGTGGGTGGAAACTTGGTCACATGGAAGAGTAAGAAGCAAACTGTCATCGTCAGATCAAGTGCCAAAGCTAAGTATCGTGCAATGGCTTCAACTACGTGTGAGTTGATATTGCTTAAAGGTCTTCTGTGTGATTTAGGTGTTCCTACAACTCTTCCTATGTCCTTATTTTGTGACAATCAAGAAGCCATGCATATAGCATCAAACCGAGTGTTTCACGAGAAGACGAAACACATTGAAATTGATTGTCATTACGTTCGTGAACAAGTTCAATCACAGGTGATTCAAACACATTATACAAGAAGCTTCGACCAACTGCTGATATCTTTACCAAGCCCTTGACTTCTCATCAGTTTCAACGACTTTTGTCCAAGCTTGGATCCACAAACCTTCTAGATCCAACTTGATGGAAAATATTGGATATTAGTCCTTAATTCAAGGAATAAAACAAAGATCTTAATTCAAGGAATAAAACAAAGATCTTAATTCAAGGAATAAAACAAAGATCTTAATTCAAGGAATAAAACAAAGATCTTAATTCAAGGAATAAAACAAAGATCTTAATTTAAGGAATAAAATAAAGATCTTAATTCAAGGAATAAAATAAAGATCTAAATTAAAGGAATAAAACAATAAACTTAATTCAAGGAGTAAACACAAGAAATCCTTAATTAAATGAGTAAATCAATAAATGCTTAATTTAAAGAGTAATTGAAAAACTAAAATTTCTTTATAAATAGTTATACAATTGTAATAAAAATATAAAAAAAAATACAAATTAAAGAGCTCTTTTGTGTAGAATTATTTCTTGTTTTTTTTTTTTGACTAAAAACTTATGTTTTATGTAATAAGCAATATAGATATAGATGAGTTGTTTTTGGTAAATCTATTTCTTCTATAATGACCACGTACTGAGTTTGTTCTTGGATCCGAATGTTGGGATTGGAGCATATTATATAGTGAATACTAATGAAGAGTGATTGTACATTTTATATATACATTGGTAGTAGTTGCTAGTTGCATTGAATACTTTCTTAATTAAACACTAGTAAATACTGATTGTATATTTAGTTGGAAAGTGTAATCGTACTATCATAATAAACCCAAACACTTAAGGCTCGAGGGACCAAAGAAAAGGTGACACCTAATCTGAGTCCAAGTCTAAAATCCCCGGATAGAGTAATGGGGTACCCATGGTTCCTGATCATGGGGTCTCACGAAGATTGATATAAGGCTCAGTTTAAGTAGGCAGTATTAAATGAACTTTACCCCACGTGTTAAAGCTGTCATTGCTGCTGACTGCCGGGTAGATTTTTATTCACAAAGGGACCCTTCACCAGTTGTGATCACGATACTCTCTATCAATTACCACATCATGACTAATAATTCCACAGTAAAATACTTCCTTTTTATTGATATTCTAAATAATTCATTTTTATCTCTGACATGTTTGAAAATCTGTGTGGTCAAGAGGTAAACGAATTTTAGCACGATTGTATGGAGGACTCGAAAAACTGGTTTTAATTGAAATTATTTTTAACAAAGGTGATAATAATCATAATTAAATTTATTAATAGTATTATTACTATAATATTTTATCATTATTAAAAGGTAGTTTAATAATAAAAATATAATAAATAATTTATATATTTTTATTGTAACTATATCATCACTTATTTAAAAAAAAAAAGTTATAATTCACGTTATTATTTTGAAATGATATTATAAATGAGTTGTATTTGATGTAATTAATAGGATTATAATAATATTCATAGGTGTGATAAAATTAGTAAAAATAAACAATTAATAGAATTTTTTAATATTTGTAGGCCTCTCAAGATTAGAATTGATTTTTTCAAAAGTACTTCTAAAAAAGTTATATTTTAAACCACTTTTAATACTTTTGTTTTACGTTATTGATTTTCTCTGATTTTTGTTGAGAGAGTTATTGAATTGATTTTAGCTTAATGTCTAATGTTATATTTATACATTGAAAGAAAGAAACTAGCCGTTATTAAACTAGCCGTTACTAAACTAACCGTTATTAAACTAGCCGTTACTAAACTAGCCGTTATTAATCTAATTATTCTCAACACTCCCCCTCAAGTTAGGTGTGTAGATATCGGTCAATCCTAACTTGCTTAAATTTTCTTCAAATGATTTTAAATCTAAACCTTTGGTGAAGATGTCCGCCAATTGTTTTTCACTTCTCACAAATGGAGTTTCAATTTCCTTTGCTTGAATTTTTTCTCGAATGAAGTGACAATCCACTTCGATGTGTTTTGTTCTCTCGTGAAACACCGGATTTGATGCTATATGTCGCGCCGCTTGGTTATCACAAAACATCTTCATTGGTTCTTGAATTTTAATTCCGATATCCAAAAGAAGTTGTTTGATCCAAGTTAGCTCGCTTGAGGTTGATGCCATGGCTCGATATTCTGCCTCGGCACTTGATCGTGCCACAACATTTTGTTTCTTGCTTTTCCATGTGACTAAATTTCCGCCTACAAACGTGCAAAACCAGTGGTTGATTTTCTATCAAAGCTACCAGCCCAATCTGCATCGGAGTAGCCACACACTTCATTAGAATTATTACGTTTCATGAGAATTCCTTTACTAGGTGTCCCTTTTAAATATTTTAAAATTCTATGTATAGCCTCTAAATGTGGTGTTCTAGGTTTATGCATAAATTTACTAATTTGGCTTACTGAAAAAGAAATGTCTGGTCGGGTTACCGTTAAATAAATTAATTTTCCTACAAGTCTTTGAAATTGGCTTATGTCTTCTAAGGGTTCGCCATTCTCAATATTTAATTTGCATTTACTATCTATTGGTGTAGATGTTGGTTTACTCTCTAATTTACCAGTTTCTTTCAATAGGTCAAGTGTATATTTTCTTTGTGAAATAAAGAGTCCCTTGGGTGAATGTGTTATTTCTATTCCTAGAAAATATTTTAATAAACCTAAGTCTTTGATATCAAAATTCTCCTTTAATTTCATTTTCACTTTTTTAATTTCTTTAAAATTATTTCCGGTAATTATTATATCATCTACATATACTAGAATTATGGTTGTGAATGTACCATAATTTTTGGAAAATAATGAGTGATCGGCATTACTAATTTTAAAATCACAAGAAATTAAATAAGAGCTTAGTTTTTCATACCATGCTCGTGGAGATTGCTTTAGTCCGTAAATAGATTTTTTTAACCTACACACTAGACTAGAATTGTTTTCTTTTTTATGACCAGGTGGAAGCGTCATATATACCTCTTCTTCAAGTGTTCCTTGGAGAAAAGCATTCTTGACATCCATTTGATGTAAGGTCCAATTTTGGTTTACTGCTATGGAAAGTAAAATCCTAACGGTATTCATTTTGGCCACGGGTGCAAATGTTTCTTGATAGTCTACACCATAGGTTTGAGTGTAACCTTTTGCCACTAATCGTGCTTTGTACCTTTCAATAGTACCATCACTATTAAACTTAATCTTATAGACCCATTTGCATCCTACGGGTTTCTTTCCTTTAGGTAGTTGTACGACTACCCATGTTTCATTTTTTTCAAGTGCTCGAAGTTCTTCTTCCATTGCTTTGCACCATACCAGTTGGCCTATTGCTTCCTCATAGTTATTTGGCTCATTTTCTTTGGAAATCGAGGTCAAATAAGTCCTATATTGTGGTGTAACATTTTCATAAGATAAATAATTTTGGATAGGATATTTTACCTCATATGTTACAAAATCCCGTAATCTAGTTGTAGGTTGTGGAGTCCGATTAGACCTTCTCAATGGTATTATTTCGGTAGTACCATCGTCTCCCTCACTTTGAGAAGTTTCTTCCTCTTCATTCTCATTGATTATTTCATTTTCATTTTCTACTACTATATTTCCTTCTTCAGAATAAAAAAATGGAAATGTAAATTCATTTGGTTCCTCTTGGTTATTAGTCTCATTTTCTAGTGTTTTGTAATATGGCTCATTTTCTTGGAATGTCACATCTCTTGAAATGTAATGTTTTTTGTTAATCGGATCATAGCATTTATAACCCTTTTTTTGAGATGAATACCCCAAGAAAATAGTTTTGATTGATGTATAATCTAACTTGTGTTGTTTTTTTTTGTGCACATAACATGTACATCCAAATACTCTTAAATGATAGATATTGAGTTTTTCTTGGTAGAGGATTTCTAGTGGGTTTTTGAAATTCAAATTGGCACTTGGTAATCTATTAATTAAATATGTTGCGGTGAGAACAACATCCGACCAAAAAATTATTGGAACATTATTTTGAAACAAAAGTACTCTTGTTACTTCAAGTAAATGTCGATTTTTTCTTTCCGACACACCATTTTGTTGGGGTGTGTAAATACAAGTTGTTTGATGTAAAATTCCTTTTTGCTTGAAAAAATTTGTAAAATTTTGATTTACAAATTCCGTTCCATTATCACTTCTAAAAGTTTTAATCTTTGCATCATATTGATTTTCTACAAAATTATAAAATTCTTGAAATTGAGAAAATACTTCACTTTTATTTTTTAACAAATGTAACCATGTGGTCCTTGAAAAATCATCTATAAATATAACAAAGTATTTATAACCATTAAATGACTCAATTGGAGCAGGGCCCAAAACATCAGAATGTATTAACTCAAAAAGTTTTTTGCTTTTACAATTGGATAAACTAAATGGTAACCTTGTGTGCTTTCCTAATTTGCAAATTTCACAACTACTACAATCTAGTTGTTTGAAATCAAAAATACATTTTAAAATCTTATCGGAAGGATGTCCAATTCTCTTATGTCAAAGAGTGCCTAATTCTTCTTCTTTTTTAATATTGAAGTTGCATTTTTCTTCACTCAGAATATAAAGCCCATTTTCTAGAAAACCTTCACCAATGATATTCTTCGTTATCAATTCCTGAAAAAACACATTTTTGGATGTAAATGTAATTTCAAAATTTAAGTCTCGTGTGATTTTACTAATAGATAACAAGTTAGATGTACAATTATTCACATGCAAAACATTTGAAATTTTTCTTGAAAGGAGACTAATTGAACCATTTCCTAAAATTTCCATTTTTTCACCATTTGCAACGATTACAAATTGTTTAGTCTCAATTTTTTTGTAATTATTGAGTAAGTTTTTATTTCCAGTTATGTGATCAGTTGAACCTGAATCAAGAATCCATTTGGAATTTAAAGAATTTTGAGTAAGGTTTGTAATCATACCAGAGGTTTTTTGAGATTTTCCTTGAAACATCACGGATAATTGTGTATACAGTTGCCTCATTTGATCAATATCTACCTCACCTTTTATTTCTTTTTCAGCCTCGTTTGTACTCATATCCTCTTTTTCCTTTTGTGCAGAGTAACCCATTTTCTCTCTACTCTCTACCCGATTTTGTCACTGATCTCCCCCTCTGACGAAGCCTCCACCTCGCCTTTCCTTTTGTCGAAGATGAGGGTTGAGATACCAACATTCCCCACGCTTGTGTCCTTCCTTCTTACAATAATCGCAGCGAGTGAGTGACCAGCATTTCTCGCGCTTATGTCCTTCCTTCTTACAATAATCGCAGCGAGTGAGTGTTTGGTCTCCCCGACGTTCTGGCCTAGGGTTAGATCTGGTGACGAAAGCCTTGGCTTCAGGGTTGTCAGGTAGTTGAGTACCCATCACTATTCTTCTTGTCTCTTCTCTTTCAACCATCCCAACAACCTCATCAACAGATGGCAGCTCACCCATGAGAAGAATTTGTGAGCGTACCCCCTCATAACTTGAATCGAGCTTGGCGAGGAAGGTGAAAATTCCATCCTGCTCCTCTCTTCTTTTGATTTCATCAAGATCGGCTGTGAGAGGTCGATACACTCTAATCTCATCATTCTTTTTTTGGATTTGGCTGAATAGTTCGGTGACAGATTGATTTTGTTGTTGTAACTGTTGAAGTTCTTGCTGAAGTTGATAAATAAGAGAGTAATTTTTCTTCTTTCCGAACATTGTCTCGGCTTTAACCCACATATCTCGAGCTGTATCTAGATATGTCATGAGATCAGAGATATGGGGTTCCATGGTTGCCAGTAACCAACTCATGACTAGATTGTCACTCTTTCTCCATTCTGAAATTTCCTTTCTTTCTTCAAATGTTGGGTGTGTTGGATCTTCGGCTTTTGGTTTTGATTTCTCACCAGTGACATGCTCAAATTTGTCTCTGCCGATTAGACCAAAAGTCACTTGACGTGCCCAAAGATGGTAATTTTTACCATTTAGCAGCACACTTGTAAGTCTCTCTATATGTTATGACATTTTCTAGATTTCTTGAACTTATACAGTTCTTGTTTGTGGGATTGATTTGGAGCAAGATCAAATCTGCTCTGATACCATGTTGATTTTCTCTGATTTTTGTTGAGAGAGTTATTGAATTGATTTTGGCCTAATGTCTAATGTTATATTTATACATTGAAAGGAAGAAACTAGCCGTTATTAAACTAGCCGTTACTAAACTAGTCATTATTAAACTAGCCGTTATTAAACTAGCTGTTATTAAACTAGCCGTTACTAAACTAGCCGTTATTAAACTAGCCGTTACTAAACTAGCCGTTATTAAACTAGCCGTTATTAATCTAATTATTCTCAACATACGTGTTTTGCATCCAAACATGCTATCAGTCTCATACATGCATGCATCTCTTTTTTGAATATTAAATTACAATGGAGACTGCAAATATTTTTAGAACTGCATACATGACAGCAAAAATAATATATTCAAGAAATTATTTGTTTATCTAAAAGTATTGTTTACATGTTACTTCATGTTAGTGGTATTTTTAAAAAAAATTTATATTTTCAAAAATGTATATATTCTAATTTGTATGCATAAAAAATTAAAAAGATAATTTAATTATTTTCTTTTTTTCTTTTTTCTCATCTTGTTTTTTTCTTGTTCACTTCTTTCTCCTCTCTGTCTCTTTATTATACTTCTATCTATTTATATAAAATTATATTTCTTTTCTTTTTTCATTAAATCTTAAATCTTAAAACTTAAACACTAAATATTAAATACTAAATTCTAAAATAAATGCAAGAAGATAAGAAAAAGAGTAAAAAACTTAATACAAATTTTAAAATACCAAAATATCCTTCTAACTTTTATGCACATATTTTTTTATAATTAAATGAGTATATTTTGAATAATTTAGGTATTTTTAAAATATCATTTAAAAATTTGGATAATAATTAATAGGTATCAAAAGATTAATACGTACGTTGTGTTACTTATGTAGAACGATGACCAAGAATTTAATTATTTTTGTTGTTGGGTTTTGGGCTTATAATTAATGTGTCGCTATTCTTTTTGAGGTTCTGTTTTAACAAAGTCATTCTTTTTGAAGATGGGTTGCTGGTTGAAACTTGCTACAAATTAACATGAAATTTTCAGTTATTAGTCTTATATTATATATAAATATTCAAAAGTCTCTGACATTTAACATGATATCTTAACCCACTGCGGAATCATTTATAACATATAGCGATGCAAATTAATTAATGCGTTATATGGCTTTTGATCAAGTAAGTTAGAAGGTTGAGGGTGGACAAGATATTAATTCTCTATAAAATTAAGCAAATTAAAATCTTTGAGATGAAATCTCAACTGAAATATTAAAACAATATAATATTAACCAATACATAAAAAAAAAAAAACCTGTAATTAATTCACTGAAACCCAGATGTGGAAGGGTAGTTACAACCATATATCTTCATTAAACAGCACATATGTAGATGGAGTGTCATGTGGCTGGAATTAAGGAGGGCCTGAATTTGCTGAATATTGGGAAAATGAGGGTACCATAGCTACTTTCAATCAATCAAATCACATGACATTATATTACGTTAATTTTAGGGTGGGTAATATTTAGCAACCAATAGAAATTCATTTTATTTATCGATTTAAATCATATCTTATTTAAATTGAATTTTTGAAAATTTTCTATTCAAATTTAATCCCAAAATTGTCTAATCAATTTAAAATTATTTTTATATATATAATATTTAAATTTTAAATTAATACTTTTCAAATAAAATTTATTATTTATGATAGAAACAAAATAATAAAATATATTTTTGAAAAGATATTAATTTATTATATATATTTATTTTTAAATTAAAATAATAATTTAATATAATTATAAAATATTTAATATTTAAATATAATAAATTATAAAATAAAATATATATTTATTTAAAATTTTAATAATTATTCGATCTAATAAAATTATACCATATTATAAAATTTATCCATTCTAATTCAATATCATTTCAAATCAACTTATACTTTTAAATCTAACTATAACCTCGTAAATCCAATCCATTATCAATATTACAGACCGATTGAATTTCAATCATCCCTGACTGCCGCACTATATTTTTTTTCACAACACTTAAAAGTAACATTAATTAACTACAAATAAGAAATATATTAAAAATATATATATATTTATCGATTTAAAAAATATATATATTTTTATCGATTTAAAAAATTTATGTTAAATATATTATGAAAAAAATAAAATAACGTGATAGAGGTTCACTCCTTAATTTTATTAATGGTATAAAAATATATGCAATAATCTCAGCGTGAGTAAAAGTTTTCCTAACGATGTTTCACGTGTCGTTTTATTGAATTTTTTCTTTAATAGTGAATAATTTTATTATTTTTAAAATTATGTTTCCATCTAATTTGTATATTAATTTATAAATTCCTCTATATTTAAGATGAATAAAACACAAATATTAGGTGTAACCATAAATGATATATGAAACCACAATTCATAAGTACAATCACAATTGTTAGGTGTAATCACAATTGGTAGGTGTAACCACAATTAGTAGGTACAAAAACAAATGGTAGGTACAAGTACAAATAGTAGGTATAAACACAAATAGTAGGTACAAATACAAATATTAGGTACAAGTACAAATGTTAGTTGCATCTAACATTGATATGAAATTTTGCCTATAAATAGATAATGTCTTTTACTTAGAGACACATCAACACATCAAATCAAGAAGAGAAGCAAAACAAAGCCAAAAGAACAATTTCATTTGAAAAAAAATAATGTTCTGTGTAAGAAAGTGAGAAAGAATATCTTTGAAAAATATTGAGATATTTTTCTAAAAGAGGAGTAACAAAATAGTGAGTTTGTGAAACACTTGTGTGACACTATTTTGGATTTATCTCAATTTGTTGTATTGTCTCTAACTTTGTACCCGTTAATTTTATTAGTGGAAGAAATATTTTTCGGAGTTTGTCCCGTGGACTTAGCCTAGATTAAAGGATGAACCACGTTAAATTTTCGGTGTCATTATTCTACTATGTTGAATTCATTTTATTTTTACCCGTTGTGCCCAACAACTGGTATCAGAGCTGGTCTAGTAAAATTCTTAATATGCTCTGTGGTTACAGCATAGACTGATCTGTCACATCAGAAAAAAATTTATTAGGTTAAGGACATATTTATTTACAAAAAAAAGAAACATAACGAAAAAAAATGTCAAGCTAAAAGGTAGATATTGAGAAATTTAATGGCAATAATAATTTCTCTTTATGGCAAAGGAGAATGAAGGATATTCTCATTCAATAGAAGGTCCATAAGGCATTGTTGGGAAAATAAAAGAAGGTAGCAACCGTCACCGAGGAACAATGGGAGGAAATAGATGAGATTACAGCTAGTACAATCCGTCTAAATCTCTCAGACAGTGTCTTGCCAAATATTGAATCAAAAAATTGCAAGATTGGTAAAGAAACATGGGAGACTCTAGAAAACGTGTACATGTCAAAGAATCTTGCCAATAAATTTTATTTTTGGAAGAAGCTATATCAAATGAGGAAGGAAGATAATGTGAGCATGATGTAGTTTGAAGTTGTTGTAGAATCCTTGTTGTCATATGAGAAACAAAACAAGGAAAGAGATTTAGAAGCACAAGCCCTTATCACAGAGTCTAGAGGAAGGAGACTGAACAAAAAACAAAAAACCAGAAGCAAGAGCAGAGGCAAATCAAACAAATTTTCCAATGTTGAATGCCATCACTGCAAGAGGAAGGGTCACATTAAGAAATTTTGTCGGGTGTTCAAGAAGGAACAAGAAACGAACAAAGGCAAAGTAACGAAGAAAGACGAGAGTAGTGATGATGAGCAAACAAATACCATAGACTAGTTCAATATCGTTTATGATAAATATTTTTTCAATCTTGCATCACACGAGACCAGCTGGGTGATTGATAGTGGTGCTACAGTTCACGTTACATCGCGTAGAGAATTTTTCTCATCATACACACCTGGAAGTTTTGGTGTTGTTAGAATGGGAAATGAAGGTCTGTCAAAGGTTGTAGGCAAGTGAGATGTTTGCTTGGAAATAGAGAACGGAACCAGACTATTTTTGAAGAATTTCAGACATATTCCATATATGCGCCTGAATTTGATCTCTGTGTGCAAAATTGCAAATGAAGGATATTGCAGCTCCTTCATTTATGACAAATGAAAACTTACAAAAGGCTCCTTAGTAGTGGCTAGAGATGAAAAACATACAACTCTGTATATAATGCAAGCGAAGCTCTCCACCGACATAGTAAATTTCATAGAGAAAGAAAGTGCAGCTGAGTTATGGCATAAGAGGCTCAGTCACATGGGTGAAAAAGGTTTGACAAGTCTAGTTAAAAAGAAGATATTACCTAGAATGGATAAAGTACATTTGGAGAAATGTACTCATTGTCTAACAGGAAAACAAAACATAGTTGCTTTCAAGAGTTTCCCTCCTTCTAGAATGAATAATATTTTAAATTTGATTTATTCAGATTTGTGTGGACCAATGCTAAAGTCACTTGGTAGTGCTCAATACATTGTGGCTTTCATTGATGATCATTCAAAGAAGACGTGGGTATATCTTCTAAAGACAAAGGATCAGGTGCTAGATGTCTTCAAAGAATTTCATGCCTCAATTGAGAGATAGACTGGAAAGAAGCTGAAGTGCATCCGGACAGACAATGGTGGAGAATACACAGAACCTTTCCATGCTTATTGCAAAAAGCATGGTATTCGGCATCAGATGACACCTCCAAAGACACTGTAGTTGAATGGATTAGCTGAGAGGATGAACAGAACTTTGATGGAGAGAGTTAGATGTCTACTCTCATATGCAAAGTTGCCTAAAAAAATTTGGGGTGAAACCATACTCACAGTTGCACATGTGTTGAATCTTTCGCCTTGTACTCCTCTCAAGATGGATGTTCCAGATAAAGTGTGGTCAGGAAATGATGTTTCCTATGATTATCTGCGAGTGTTAGGCTGCAAAGCATTTGGTCATATCCCCAAGGATGAGAGATCCAAACTTGATGCCAAAACAAGATAATGTATTTTTATTGGCTATGGTCAAGATCAATTTGGCTATAGATTTTACGATCCAGTTGCAAAGAGACTTGTTAGGAGCTGTGATGCTGTGTTTGTTAAAGATTAGACCATTGAAGAAATTATCAAAATGAAGAAAGATGTTCCTAATTCCAACGGTGACTCATCCGATTTGGAATTAATTCCTCCAACATCAGTACCAAGAAAAGTTGGAGATGAAGACCAGGTTTATCCACCTAATGAAGATGATGCTCCCATAGAAGTTGGTTCTAAAGATGAAGGAAATGATGATGTTCATTATCCAGTACTAACACCTATGACTTCTCCTGTTCCACTGAGAAGAAGTGATAGAGTGAGACGACCCTCTACCTCATATCCTTCAGATGAGTATGTAACTTTCACTGATGAGGGAGAACCTGAGAGTTATGAAGAGGCCATGGATGACGAATCTAAACAAAAATGGATTGAAGCCATGCAAGATGAGATGAAGTCCTTGCATGAGAACAAAACCTTTGAGCTGATGAAACTGCTCAAAGGGAAGAAGGCCTTGAAAAATAAATGGATGTTCATGGTGAAGCATGAAGGTCATAGTTCCAGTCCACGATACAAAGCCAAGCTGGTTGTCAAAGGATTCAACCAAAGAAAAGGTGTTGACTTTGATGGGATTTTCTCTCCAGTTGTGAAAATGGCATCCATTCGTATTGTGCTAGGGTTAGCATCAAGTCTTGACTTGGAGGTTAAGCAAATGGATGTCAAAACTGCCTTCCTACATGGTGACTTGGAAGAAGAGATATACATGGAGCAGCCATAGGGTTTTCAATAAAAGGGAAAAGAAGATTATGTCTGCAAATTGAAGAAAAGTCTTTACGGCTTAAAACAGGTACCCAGACAATGGTACAAGAGGTTTGAGTTTGTTATGGGGGATCTAGGCTACAAAAAGACTACTTCAGACCATTGTGTTTTTGTGCAGAAATTCTCTGGTGGTGATTTCATTATTCTTTTGCTCTATGTGGATGATATGTTGATTATTGGCCGAAATATTTCTAGAATCAACAACTTAAAAACAGAGTTGAGTAAGTCTTTTTCCATGAAAGACTTGGGGCCAACAAAGCAGATTCTTGGCATGACTATTATTAGAAACAGAGAGGTGCCAAGAAATTATGGTTGTCACAGGAGAAGTACATTGAGAAAGTACTTTAAAGATTTTATATGGATAAGGCTAAAGCAATTAGTTGTCCTCTTGTTAATCACTTTAAGCTAAGTTCTAAGTAGAGCCCTTCTATAGACAAAGAAAAGGAAGAGATGGAAGAGGTTCCATATGCTTCAGCAGTTAGAAGTCTAATGTATGTCATGGTTTGTACACGACCAGATATCACTCATGCAGTTGAAATAGTGAGTAGATTCCTTTCAAATCCTGGAAAGGATCATTGGGCTACAGTGAAATGGATTTTCATGTATATTCAAGATTCTTCCAAAAGATGCCTATGTTTTGGAAATGACAAACTTGTATTAGTTGGATACACAGATGCAGATATGGCTGGTGATGTGAATTATAGAAAATCTACTTCAGGTTACTTGATTACATTTGTAGGGGGAGCTATGTCATGGTAGTTAAAGTTATAAAAATGTGTTGCATTGTCCACTACCGAAGTAGAGTTTATAGCAGCAATAGAAGCATGTAAAGAGTTGTTATGGATGAAAAAGTTATTGAAAGAACTTGGGTTGCAACAAGACAGTTATCAATTATTTTGTGATAGTCAGAGTGCTATCCATCTTGGAAAGAATGTCTTCTTTCATTCGAGATCAAAACATATTGATGTGAGATATCACTCGATTAGGGATGTAATGGAGAAGAAGCTATTACAACTTGAGAAGATCCATACAAAAGAAAATGGATTAGATATGTTGACGGAAATTCTCCCAAGACAAAATTTTGAATACTGTCGTTTAACTGCTGGATTGGTAGAGCCCTCTATGTAGTCGGGAGGGGGAGATTTGTAAGTCCCTCCTACATTTAAGAAGAAGAAAACACAAATGTTAGGTGCAACCATAATTGTTAAGTTCAATCACAATTGATAGGTGTAACCATAATTGGTAGGTGTAACCACAAATGGTAGGTACAACCACAAATGGTAGGTACAACCACAAATGATAGGTACAACCACAAATGTTAGGTAAAACACAAATAGTAGGTGCAACCACAAATGTTTGGTGCATCTAACATTGATATGAAATTTTGCCTATAAATAGGCAATGTTTTTGCCTTAGAGACACATCGACACACCAAATCAAGAAAATAAGTAAAGAAAAGTCAAAAGAACAATTTCTTTTGAAGAAAAATAGTATTGTGTGTAAGAAAGTGAGAAAGAATATCTTAGAAAAATATCCCAATATTTTTCTAAAAGATGAGTGACAAAATAGTGAGTTTGAGAAACACTTATGTAACACTATTTTGGATTTATCTCAATTTGTTGTATTGTCTCTTACTTTGTACCCATTAATTTTATTAGTTAAAGAAATATTTTTCAGAGTTTGTCCCGTAGACTTAACCTAGATTAAAGGGTAAACCACGTTAAATTTTCGATGTCATTATTCTACTACGTTAAATTCATTTTATTTTTACCCGTTTTACTCCACGTAATTAGCATTATTCTTATGTCTTCTAGAGATCAACATATTCACATGATATCCATGTGAAGAACACAGCAGCCACTTGAAATTTATACATATATATGGAAACCACAGCTCTGTCCAATACCTTGACAGTATGTAACAACGAACTTTAATTATCAGTTAGTTTGGCAATTGCATATAATTATTATAGTCTAATAAATTATATAATATTTAATAATTTTATATTTTTAATAAATAAGTTACGTCAAAATTTATTTTATTTTATATAATTTATTATCTAAGAAAATAATTTTATTCGTAAAAGTTATTAAAATTAGTATTTAATTTTTTTTTAATTTTTTTTTTACATTTCAAAATTAAAAATATAATTTTAATTTACATAACCTTAATTGATTACATACAATTTTGAAATTATGTTTAATTAAAATGAAACATATATTAATATTATATATTTTTATACATGTAATTAGATAATATAAAACACACAACTTTCAATAATTAGATTTTTTTTATTCTTACCATGTATTTTTATTTTACTTAAAAAATATACATTAAATAGCTAATTAATGAGAAATAATATCAATATTTTAAGCAATTTAATATAATAAGTATTATATGAACTTTTAAATTTTTAAACTAAATACATTTTTAAATAAATATTAAATTTTTTGTTAAATTGTAAGAATTTTTTTACTCATTTATAACCTATAATTATTCTTCACAATTGATGTAAGGAGATTATGATTACTAGTAAAACCATATTCGATCATTTCAATGTCATTGCTAATTTAAACCCATATTTCTTTATAAGTTAAAATATCTACATGTTGTTACAATTATATTATTATTATTATATATAGAATAACTATATTAGCAAAACTCTTAATTATATTTTTATTTATATTTATATCATTTTTTAAATGATACGGGTAAATTTTAACTTATTACATATTTTTTTCATATTTTTTAAAGAAAATTAATGTGTGAAAAAAATATACATGATAAACACATCCTAAATATTTGAGTAATTATATATTATCTGGATATCAAAATTATTTAGGTAGATAGATTCATAATAATTTATTAAAATTTAAAATATTATTAGATTTGAAATACATAAATAATATTGAATTTTCAATCACTATTGTAAACACTGTTGTAAAGTGTATTCCTAAATATTTCGTTGGTTAAAGCGCCGCCAAATAATAACTGACTAGCCTCCTTTAATTTACTTACTTGCATGCAACTGACAGGAGAAGTCGATTTGAAATTCAGAAGCTAACTCTGTACTTCGTTGACTGGATTTACGGTTTCTTTCTTTTCGTTATGAAGTTAAGACGTAACAGAATGTCAGACATGTATGAATTGTCCGGAATAAGCCTTCTCTATTTATTATTTTGTGCTCATTTATAAGATTATTTAGAAACAAAAACACTTCCATTGAAAGGCTTAAAAGGCTTGCTTATAGCTTTAATTGTTATCTGATTAATAATGTTTTGCAATATTAATGTAAAGTGCTTTCATTTTTTTTTTCAAAAGGTTTTAATGGAAATGGTGTAAAATAAAGTTAAAAGTTGTTTCAAGATAAGTGTTCTTTTTTTGAGATAAATAGGCATTAACATTGACTCCGTAGATTGGTTTCAAATATTTCAAGGCCAGACATGCTTTTCCTGGTATCATGAATAACTACTCAATACCAAAGGGCATGTTCAAATGGTGGTAAAATTGGTAATAACCAGAGTAATGAAATCGCTATTCATTTTCCTTTATTGGTTTGCAATTATTAAAGTTAATAATTGTAATTCCATAATAACATCAATTAAAGAGGGGAGGGAATTTTGAGAAAACCATTAAAATTAAAGATATATTGAAAATTTGATAATTTTATTTTTATAAATTTAAAACATTAATCATTTTTTAAAAAATTTGTGTTTTTGGTTTCTTTTTTGGTAGAAAAACTTAATTGATAGATAATTAAAGAAAAAAATGTTTCAAAAAATTGAAAAAAACAATAATTAAAATAATCAAAATTGACCAAAAATAAACAGTAAATTAACTAAAATATACCATTAAAATAAAATAACTAGTGTATCTAATTCATCAAAATAAAATATCTCCATATATACTTTTTCCTAAGAATAATTAAAATATATTTATTTGTAAAAAAATATATTATACAAGAATAAATTAATAGTTAAAATTTATCCTTATCCGTGCTTTTTTCACAATCAATCTATTGAAAAACAAAAATACTTTAAATCATATTTTCTAAATTAGAGAAATAAACATCACTTTTAAAATAACCATCACGAAATTTGTTCTACCAAAGAAAGAATAGGAATTACAATTCTCATACCCAGTGTAATAGTATCAGTCAAGGTTACAAATAGTGTCAGACAAAGCTACTAGTATCACGAAAACAGTGTAAAATATGTTGAGAGAATGACATATATATATCACTAAAAAAAAAGAAAAAGAAAATCCAAAAATGAAAAACAAGAAGACTATAAACAGGTGAAAATTAAAGAATTTCATATAGGGAAATATGTATTGAACACATATATTAGAAGAAAATGCCGGAGGTGAAACTAAATGTAAACAAAAGAGTTAATGTCAGATAAAAAAGAAAGTATTTAAAACAAGTTGATAACTCTCAAATAACTCGAGGAAAAAAGCAATCCATAGAAAGATTTGGCGCCGCTCACTAAAAACAAGTCAGATTGGCATGCCGTGCTCTACTCTTGTTGATGCAAAATGTTAAGAATCACGGATCAAATCCGACAGGCACAACCCTTTAAAACTTAACAAGGGTCATTTTTATTGCTTCTTTTACCCTTTTCTTCTCTTTGAACTTAAAACAAAGTCATCGTCATCACTTTCATCGGTAATTCTCTTCTTGGCTTTTACATCACCATTCTTTGATGCCTGTTGCAGCTGCCTCTTTGAACTCTCGGGTTTACTTGGCAGTTTCGTAGCTTTAACGGGAGTTCCCATCCGTAGTTCCTTTTGTCTTCTTTGCTTCTTCTCATATGCCTTTTTGGCTCTTTCAGGAGACAACATACCATGTTCCATCAACCTATATATATATATATTCAAAAATGGAGTCTCCATCCAATTACATATACCATAAACAAAATAAATATTTCAAATCGAGTATTTGAAAAAGAAGTATCCATAAGTCACATAAAACTTCAATAGATAGCATAATACAGAATTTGAGCTACAAAAAAATAAGGAAAACTTTTCAACTCGGTTTTGAAGAAAATGAAAGAGAAAAACCACAAGTCTAAACTACATTTTAGTGATTAACACCCACTTATTAATTAGTAATTTGTTTTCCAAATGCTAGTTATAAATAAACAACGTAAGCTCTTCAAGTAGGAGTGTAAAATGGGATGGTTCTCCTAAATAAGAAATGGCACAACCACTAAAAATATGAACTTGGCAAATCCTGTACCATTTGTTGTTGGGGGTAGGTTGGGTCACAGGATTTAGTGGGGTGGGATGGGTTTGGCCATTAGTCTCATTAAAAATGCTAGCAGTACATTATAAAACAAAAAATGAAAAATAAAAGTGAACTAATGAAAATTAAGAACTGCTGCTTGGGATCTATGTTCAAAAATCAAAACTTTGACTCGAGAATGAGTTTGAATTAGAGTATTCCTACCACCCCTCGTCAATGTAAAAAATGGACAAACTTATTTATAGCTTAGAAACAGCCTATAATATTAATGATTAATGACATGTGTGTATTAGAAAGAACTCCAAACGTGGACAAATAAGGGTTTTCATTTCTATAATACAAATGCAAATTTTAAAACTGGTTGTTTAGATTGAAAAAACACAAACATAATTTCCAAGCTTGTTCATTGTTTAAAAAAAGATAGATGATAACACAATTTTCTTAGTTATGTTAAAATAATCAATTTAATTCTTTTGTTATTTTTTTGTAACAATTTAATCCTTTTGTTGTGAAAAAGTAACAACACAAGAACAAATAACTAATATTTTTCTTTTATTTCTCATATTTTTTAACTATTATTGAAATATCAGTTTTATAAATTATCTTTAGTAATAGACAACAATAACTACAAAATTGATAAAAAAAAGTATAATAAAAATAAAAACATTTTAAATTTGATAATTTGTCCTTGTATTTTCAATTTTTTTAACAAAAACGATTAAACTGTTATAAAAAATAACAAATGAACTAAATTGTTCTACCAGGCATAACTCAAGGACCCTAGGTATTTCTCTCTAAGAAAACTAAAGTTACTTAAATAAAAGGCCCTTATTATAAAAAGTGCATATATACATTTTGGAAAGAAAAAAATAAGGCTTAAGTTATTTTTTTGGAAATTTTTTTTTAGGCATATTAAAATAATGAAAAGCAAACCAAAATAAGTAATGGAATTCTTCACTTAATTTGAATTTCACAATCCAGATGGGCACCATAGTGAGATGGATTTTAAATGGGAGGGTGTACGCTTATACCATGGACCTATTAGGGTTAAGTTATATGGTAGTGATATGGGGTGGTGGATCCATTTAACACCTCTATAACAAGTAATGTTTCACAATGCAATAGATCTAAGGTGTTATTGTGACAAATATAAGAGGCTGAACAGGGCTCCCAAAAATATTTAGGTTGATACATCATCACAGGACAGGTGATGCACTAAGTGCTGAACCTTTGTTGATCAGTGCTCTTAAACAGGAGATGGAGCTGTAGGTTAATACTACCAAACAATCGAATTAATGAAGTAGATCAAAGCACAATGAAAAACACTTTTTCTACATGCTAAAAAGAAGTACCAAGAGTGGAATGCTACCCTTATTGATCCCAATTCAGCCACAAATGCAGCATCTAAGTACATCCCATTCAGATGGCACCAAGGTGGTTGTGTGATTCTAAAGCATAATTAATTGGCATTTCCAACCTATCCAAAGCCCATAAAACGTTCCAGAGCAGACTTGCATAAAACTTCGATGGGCAATCTTGAAAAACTTCAAGGTCAAGAGCTTGGATAAAGGAATAACTTTTATTCATTCCTTTGAGGATATGGCATGTTTGCAAGACAAGGTGAGATATTAGTTGCTTGCAAGTATATGTCATACAGCAATTTCTACAAAGATGCCTAGTGAAGTCGGTGAAGTCTCTTGGGTGCCATGTTCAATTTGTCTTCCAAGAACTTTAACAACGTCCCAATTAATGACACAACTGATTCATACTAGGAAAAATAAAAGACTGACCGCATTAATCAATATGTGCAGGAGAAATAAGAAGCCCCTACTGAAACTTATGAAAATATAAGATTGCAAAGTTCACCAGAACTTTTGTTAAATATAAACTCAATCCATAACCACAATCATGCCAAGTTAAGCAATAAGACAACACAGCCTATAACCACAAGCAGATCTTCAAGGAACAAAAAGGTTGCTCAATCTGACTACTCTCCTAATAGTTCAAAATATTATGTATATTTTCATTACCTGAGACAAATCTATAAGAACTTAAATGGCAATAATATCAAAGGCCTCCACACCTATTTTCATAGCTAATGCAGAAGAGTTAATCCCTCCCCTTACAGTTGGGTGAGACCCACTCTACGTGGTACAAGATTATCTGCTTTGATTCATAATTGCAAATTCAACGAGCCTACGACCATAACTCTACAATTCAACAGGGACCTCACGGCTTTGCTTCTAAGGAGAAATCCCAAAATACGTCATGCCGTTTAGAGAGTACTCACCCCTTATAACCATGTTAACACTTACCTTTCTAGGCAATGTGAGACATGTGCAGGCACATTGCATCCTATACCCTCACTTAGGAAGTCTTACGTTCTCGTAAGAACGCAAACCCACATGTCACAGTAAGATCATGGCTCGAACACCAACTGATACAGGAGGGTTAATCTCTTTGCTTACAACGGAGCAAGATTCACTCCAAGTGGCACGAGATAGTCCACCTTGATCAATAACTACAAGTTCAGTAAGCCCACAACCATAACTCGACAATTCAACAAGACCTCACGATTTTGCTTCTAGAAAGAAACTACAAAACACGTAATGCCATTTAGAGAATGCTCACCCCTTATAAGCACATCATCACTTAGCTTCTTACGCAGTATGAGATATGTGTAGACACACTGCATCATAATTCTAGTATTACATAAAAATTAGAAATCTAAACAAAATAGCTATTACTTTCACTTTTCTAATCTTGTCCCGTATTAACAACAAAGACATATAGTTATTCAGATTTAAGTTTTAAGCACTTATTTTTATCTCAACTGGAGATGACTTTACAAATGACATGATAATTAGTAGATAAAAATAAGACTAACAGTTTCTTCCTATCAAATTCTACCACATAACTTGAGAACCCAATTTAAGTTGACATGAGAAGGCTTTTCCTTAAGTTTTTCCTTATCTTTTTTTAATTTCTGTACTTTTCGTTATTTTATCCAAGCTTTCCAATTTGTTTGATGAATTCAAAGTCAAAGGGCTAACTACTACTACATTATTTATTCTTCCATTAATGACTATGATCTAATACTAGGTGATTTTTTTCATTTGATCTTGTTACTTTCTCCTTTCTCCTCTTCCTCCATACTTTCGTTCTCCCCAGTTAGTCCTTGATTGTACACAGCTTTCCCATTAATCACCTCACTTCCCAGGTATTAGGTTGTATAATTAGCTTAACAAAGCTTCAATTTTGCAAAACTTATAACAAATCACACATATACTCTCATTATAGTTCTCTAACCATACCACTTCCGCATCTCAATTAAGGAGAGTAACCAATCATTGACAGAGAAAAATAATGTTTAACCAATAGCATTTGAAAGAACCACGTTGTAGAAGTTATTCACCAAATTCAATAAACTATGTGCAAAAGAGGGAAAAGAAAATGCATTAAGTTCAACCAATAAGAAGGTATAATATCTGACCAAATTAAGTTGGTCAATTGTCAAATTGATCATATGTAGAAAGAAATGATCTAAGAAAGGAAAAAAGAAAAATACTAACCAAAACTCTGCCATTTCACTGGAAGGTATCTGTTTGGACAATGATTCATAGAAGATCCTCAAGGGTTCTCTCTGTCAATAGGAAACAACAAAAAATACAAGGATATGTGTCAGTTCATCCCACTGAAGTCATTATTTAAAAATAAAAATAAAAAAAATCGCAGGTTAGAGTTAGAACCTCTTCTGGAATATCATATTTTTGGCCAGGCAAAGTGTACACTTTCTTCTCTCTCACTTTAGTTGTGGTCTTCGTAGTAGTAGTTTTTGATGATACTGTTGTAGTTTTTGATTTTACCTTCACATTTAAGCAACTAGTTAGAAGTAGTTTGGCTCAAAAGCTTAAACTAACTATTGGGTGAAGGATGAACGATACTTTTATACATTTATCATTCTTAACAAATATCAAGTTTATGCATCATACAAATTAAACACTTACAATTCAACAATTAAGATCACTCAGATTTGAATATGACCTCTAGCTATAAACTATGTTAACAGTTTGTCGAAAACCAACTCAATTAAAAGAGCAAGTTGTTGGAAGAAAGGCCAGCAAAGCCTTTATACATGTATTAATCTCCACAATTGATGATTTTATGCACTATGTAATTCTAAAATTGGGATTCCTGATATTTGAATACATGACCTCCAGTTATAATATCAAATTAGAAGTATATCGAGAAATACTCCAAAAACTTAAACTATTGGAAGACATATAAAGTATATTTTTATACATTTATCGTTAAGATAAAGTACCATCACACCAAATAGATATTAATCCAATAGACTGATACCAAGAACCACCAACCGTCAGATGCACAAACCATTATCTCTAAAAAACAGATTCATTGGAAATTGTTCATAAAAATCCCCAAAACCATATTAGGATATCCAATTCACCACAAAAAGGATAAGATTTGTACACTTAAAATAAAAATAGAACATGATACCAAATCCCCCAACAAACTCAGATGTTTCAGCTGAGAATAAATAAATAAATAAAACAAATGAAAAACCCACATACCCATTTACCCAATTGGAAAACCCATCAGAAAAACAATAATTTCCAGCACAAATTAAAATCAGAAACAATAAATAGCTAAATTTATCATGAATTTACCTCCGATTTTTTGACAGTTGACACAGATTTCTGCTTGAAATCCACTATCTGCTTACTTGAGCTCTCAATCTTCTTCCTATTGACGGAAGAATCAACCTTTCCCTTTGAAGAACCACCAGGAGGGTTAGCTGGTTTGACCTTAGCCACAGTTGTTTTGGTCTCTGTAGCCATAGATATATAATATAAATCTGCACACTCTTGCTACTGATCTGATCCGATCTTTATTCTTTTCTCTTTGAATCCTCCTCTCGTTGAAGAATCATCAGCTCCAAAACAAGATAAACAAACTTTCCAAAAAAAAAAAAGAAAAAAATCCAAATTTATTAATTTTCGTAAGATTATTAAATGAAAAAGAGAGTAAAAATGTTGTTTAACCGCTTTAAAGGTTGCTCAACTAGCTTGTTCCCAAAACAAAACTTAATGTATCTTAATAGCTCACTTAATTATATATAAATTCTGGTTTTAATTCACAGTTACTAGTGTATGTTTAGGGGAATTATTTATTTAAAAAGAAATAGATGTTGAAAAAAATGAATTGATATTTTGGGATGAAAAAACAAATTTTAAAACAATTTAAAATTTATTTTCATAATTTAAGAATTAAGTGTTGATAAAATTAGAAATTTTGTTATAGTAAAAATAAAAATAGCTATCAAAATATGATTATTAAAAAATATATAATTGTATAGCATAATGTTTATGGAGTTTTATTTTTAATTTTATTTAAAAATTATAAGTTTGTTTTTTTATAAGGTAAATAAATATATGGTTTTAGTGTTTTAAAAATAAATATATATTTATTTTATTTAGAACTAAAAGTTAAATTAAGTTAAAAAAATCTAAAAAGATAAAAAAAAAATAGTTAAAAAAAGTTTAGTTATGTATGCATTTAGACGTAGAATGAAGGTTAATGCAGTAATGTACAACTTTCGAGTTTGAGCGAGAAACACTAAGATATTGTTAGATTAAAGGCAATAGAAATTAATGGTGCGTTATTAACTATAAATGAAAATATTTAAGTTAAATCAAGTTAAATTGAATCAAAATTTATCTTTTATAAGTCTAAATAGGTTGATTTTATTTTAAAAAAGTTAAGAATCGATATATGAGAGATCGATTAAGTTTTAAAACTTACAACTGAAATTTAACTAAACTAATCAATATATTATTAATATATATTTTTTTATTAATTTATAAATTTATAGTATATATATCATATATATTTATAATAATCTAATTAAGTTTTTATAAATAATTTATATTATATTTTTATTTTCATTTTAAAAACATATAAGTAACTAATAAAAAATCTAATTCTTTTTAAATAATTTATTAACTTTTAATAGTTAATTTTTAATTAAAATTTATTGTACGATTATAATTTAATATAAATATATAAATTTAATTAATCAATAAATATTATTTAATAATTTAATATTAACATAGAATAAAAATATTTAAATTCATGTAATAAATTTAAATTTTAAATCAATATAAATAAGTTAACATTTTATATATTAGTTTCTGTTTTTTATTTTGTAAATGATATATGTTAATTTGTATTATATTTTAGACTAAATAAAATCGACTTATCAATGATTATGAATATTTTTATATTTGATTTAAATGTTAACATATAATAGAATGTAAAACATTTTAGTAATAATAAAAATACTCATTATTTTCACACTTTTTAAGAATATGTTAAAATATTTTATTTTTTTACATATTTATATAATTATTTATTATTTTTTCATTTAATTTATTTATAATTTTATAAATTTTATTTTTATATTTATTTTATTATTTTATTATTTAAATAATCATAATAGTAATAATACTATTTTTATTGAATTTTATTTTTATTAGTATTATCATTCATATTATAATTTCTTTTTATAAATTAAATATAATCTATACGGAGGCAACTTTCATGGCAAGAGTTCAAGATATAATCTTTTATAAAATAATTTTATTTATATGTAATTTATAAATTATTATTTAATATTATAAAAAAAATTGGAATTTATTATACCCAATGTTAATTTTCAACCATTATATAACGTCATGAAATTACTATTTTCATATGAACTATTTTATTTAATATAGCTAAATTTAGTACCATTGTATACTCTTTTTAAGTTATTTTCAAACAATATTAAATAATAAAAATACTATGGTTTTATTGTTAGAATAAATTATATTAATATGAAAGTAACATTTTTATTTTTAAAAAATTTATAGTATTAAATTATAAAGTAAAATATTTAATTATTTTTATATTAGTATTTTTTTTACTCTATAAATATTAATTTCTTATATTAATTTCTTAAAAATAGAAGTATAATTTAATTGAGTCTGAAATAACATGATAGAGAAATTATGTATTATTTTTAAAATATATGATTGAATAATAAAATTTAAATTAATATAATTTTTTATTTAAAATAAATAAATATTTAATAAATATGAGGAGAGGTTAGGAATTTGATCGATTAAGATTATAGTTTATTTAATATCAATTTTAAATTTTAAAAAAACTATTACAATTATTTTTAATTAGCACAAAAAAGTATTAAAGGAATTTTTTTTCCCACTTTTAACGTGCTCAAATGATAGGTTGGGTTACATTTCGGTACAACTTGATGGGTTGAACAAGAATGTTATCTTCCCCAGGTAACAGATTTGTTGGTGTGTACTGTAACAGTGACAGACACAAAATGTTCAATGGAGTAAAACATGAAGTATACAATAATATTAGTGGAGCCATAAAACATGGATGTGCAAGAATTATAGTTATTGTTTAATTTTTGTTTTCTTTATATACATATATCTTAAACTCTTGTAAATAACAAAACAGAAATAATAATGAAATATACATGTTAATTATCAGAGAAATACAATATTTGTCAAGATTTGCATATTGCAATTTTGGGAGCTTGTTTTCTTACTCCTAAAAATAATTTAATAGAAATTAATTATAGTGTATTTGATGACATAGTCTAAAAAAACAAATAACTACTAAGAGATAAAAGAGAATGTGAAAATTGATTACTTATAACCTTATTAACTTCTTTTATTTTATAAGTACAACAAAAATTTAATAAATATTTAGAGACCTTCATTTCCTACTTGTATTACTTTCCACGAGGGACTCAGCCCAAAATATACTAGGAGCTTCAAGTTGTTCCAAGTCATCTATCTGGGTCTTATTTGATAAAGCCTATTATACCAAATAGAGTGAAGTATCATATGAAAGATGTCATATTTCACAGGCTTAGGATGCCATAGAAAATGCTTTTGTAACCTTTTCACCCTCAACTGCATTTGCCTTAATCTCTTTTCTGGAATTGAAAGCAATATGTTCTTCAAATTTGGAATATCTTTCTCCATCACAAATACTGCAAATGATTCCCAATTTAGAACTTCCAAAAAGGGAGGCACAAAATTGTCTGATATAATCACTGGAACACACTCATAAAAAATGGCTTCCACCACTCGGGGACTATTCACTTCATAGCCTTTTGCACAGATACAATATTTGCTACTCTTCATATAATTGACATAGTTCGTATTGCCTTTGCTCTTAGGCAGTGTACCAAAGATTTTCATGTCAGGGTCTCTGTTTTCCCAGTGTTGTAAAAGAATGGGCCGGAGATAACCGTGCATGCTACCCGCAAAGAAAGCAAGTACCGATCTCTTTGAAGGAGGTATGCCTCCAACATCTCGGAGAGGGTTCTTTGGTAAACGAACATATGTTTCGGGAAGAGACACGTCCTTGCCAAAAACAAAACCTTCTTTGACGTCTGAATTACAAAGTGCTCTTATGCACTTAGACATATACTGCTTTGTTTCTGAAGGGGCCTGAGAATGGAGGAATATTTCTATGAGAACATGACATGATATGATTCATGAGTCTAATATTTTCATGCTTTAAGCAAAGAGTAATAATTTATGTCAATCCTTCTGAAGAAATTCATTCCTTGTTTTAGTATAATCCAAGAAAAAAGATAGTGAATACAACATTAGTTGTGTTTCACCTAGTGGTCTAATATATCCCTCTCCTTTTCAAGTCACATATGCTATAATCACCAAATATAGATACGGTCAATGGCATAAAACACAAGCAAAATAGAAGTAGATTTAAACTTTTCATAAGACTCCTAATTTTCCCCACACAAGTAAGCAATTGGGAAAACATAGATCAGAAATTTAGAAGGAAGCATGGAAATTATACCCAGTCATGACAAGCAACAAGAAAATGATCAGCTCCTTGAGTCCTGTTCCAGAAAGAATATTTTGCTGCCACCATGTCCACATAGCTCCTCAAATATTGTATAAGGTTCTTATGACTGTGAGAATTTGGTATATATAAGGTTTCCTCTAACATTCTTGAGCTAAAGGGCAAGTAAAACAAATGGGCTTTCCGAGGGTTTTTAGTAACAAACTTTTTGTTTATCTCCAGTAGTTTCATGAACCATCCCTCGGAAGCATATATGCCCTTGAGTATTGGAGTGTGTAATATGGGTCTCTCTCCTTCCCTGTATACATATACTTTAAGAGTTTCTTCCATTAACTCATAGCTCCTGCAATAACCATTTGAAAACAAAATGAACTGCAATTGAGGTATAGTTATTATAGAACATCACCACACATCTTCTAGCCATTCTAGAAAGAAATGAGACAAAAATAAAAAGTGTTATTTTTGAGCATTTGCAAAACTATTTTTAATTGATATTTTTGCGAAAAGAGCCTTCTAAGGTTTACAGTCATACCATAAAGAGGAACACAATGGATTATATTATCCCACCTTTTGAACACTGAAACATTGTGATAAAGAGGTGCATAAAGGTCTGGATCCTTCTGTATGATGGGTGCATTCTCAATCTGCAATTTCACTGACTGCAATTCATGATCAACTGGTGAAGACCATTGTGGTATCTACAAATACTCCAGAAGGAGAAAGAGGTTAGATCGTTTAAGTCAGTCATTCCTGAAAAAATTAAAGCTGAGTTTTCAAACATACCAGTGAATTGTAGGAGGCATGACTCTCGTGCAACAAGTGATTCATATCAGATATTGTATATACTGCTAACTTATGTACCTCAGGCTGTTTTAGGACTTCTGACACGTGAGGAACGGTTTCTTTCCGCTCTGTGTCACCTTGTACTTGCTCTGGCCTTTTGTTTTCAGAGGAAGTTGTTGATCTGTTCGAGTTTCTCGAAATAGTAGGAGGTTTAACATTTGTATCTATTGCTGGTGCTGTATGTGGTGATAAATCAATATGTGGTATTGAAAGTAAAGGGGTCACAAAACCATGAGGACCAATTGGTGGTATTGCAGGTACAATGGATCCAAACTCAACACCTGCACTTCCAAAATGATCATAAGTCCCATTACTACTTTCTTTACCTATTCCACCTCTTGAAGAACTATCATATGTGCTATTGATCTTTTCACTTTTTCTCTTCTCTTCAGGTGATTTAGCCTCTTCTTGAACAACTAAATCATCTAATACATAACTAGAGGTCCTTGTATTATTAGATATATACTGAACTACATTTGTACCATTATGATTTGAATCATTGGGAAATGATCTGTCACTAACAATATCATATCTAGCCTGCAAATCACCGTTTTGAAGGCTACTATTTCCCGGTAGTCGAACCTTTCCCACAGAAAATAAGGATGATATAAAATTACCATTAGGAAGTTCAACATACTGAAACACCAAAATCATAGCAAACATAAGTCCTATGACCATTACCAATCTCCTTGTTTCTCCCTGACATAGATGTAAGAAGGTCTGAAACATTTTGGAAAACCACTTCATTGAGTGTAATTAGCTGACTTTCCAAAACCATAATCTGCCTGCAGGTTCCATAAAGCAGCTAGTAAGTTAACCGATTAGAAGAAAGTCTTAAGTCTTTAGGTTTACACCACTAAGAACTCAGAGACATCAACAGAAGCAACAAGAACCAGCAACATGAGAAAATAGAAAATAAAGAAAGTCTTCTGTAAGAAAATATTTGTCAATTTAGATTGAACCATGTGACGAATATTTACTCCTATCCAAATAATATTGATTTTCGGCCCACCAAGAGGAACCAGCCATACCCAACAATCCTAATTGCCCAAAAAAATTCTGAAGTAGAAGAAATTTAGGATCTAATTCAAGAAAACTAGTGAATTCAATCAAACCATTCATGCATAAACTTACTCATTAGACACACAATGAAGCAACCTACAGGAAAGGGAAAAAAAAATCAGATAAAGTAATAAATAAAAGTCCTTGAAGCATCCAAGAAACTGTTATCTTTCCAACTAGACAAGTAATGAAACAGCTGTCATTATTCTTCAGAGTGATTGAGAAAAAAGAAAACCCAAAAAGAAAGAAAACAAAGGAAAAGAAAGATCCCAAATTTACAGTGAATGGTACAAATGAAATCTGGCTTTTAAATTGCGGTCTTAACATTTGAACTCCGAGTTTTCTTTCTCCCTTTCTTTGCCAGACTTTTTGAGTAAATATAACAATTGACTGAAAGAGAAATAAGAAAACAAGAAAGCTTGGAGAATTAAAAAGGAACCACCTTTGATTGATTGGAAAGAGGCTGAAGCTGATGGGTTTCTACGTTCTTCTTCTTCCGAGTCTGCTTATTGTCTTTACCGAGAAATGGGAAACTGTGAGCTACGTTGTTTGTTTTCTTACTCTTCCTCTTCCTCTTCCTCCTGAATTTTTTATTTATTTTTTATTTTTTCTTGTTGGAAGTCAAATTGTACTCTCGGACTGGGAAGAGTTTTGGCTTCAAGTCTGATCTGTATTATTATTTGTTACATAAAAGGGAAATTTTTCTCGGAGTAAACTAAGTCCACGCACGTTTAAAGAGCGTGCAATTTTTGAAATATTATTGACCAATTATTAGCCGAAAAAGCTTAACATTTATTTACTTTGGAAAAATACGAACACTACCACTCCATCACTTATAATTTTTTTTTATTTTAATAAAATTTAATCTATAATAAAAAATATATTTACTCATCATTACTATTACTGTTAAATAGAATTACACTTACTTTTGAATGGTTTCATTTTCCACCCTGGACAACCTGAATTCCTTTTTCATGCTCTTTTCCAAATTAGCGTTGGTTCAATGAAAAAAATTCAGTGGTGTGTATAGATGGAAAATTATCAATAATATTTTTAAGAATTTATCTTCTTCTTTTTTAAGATATTCTGTCAAATATTACAGATATCTTTACTGTTTGATGAAGTTAATAAGACTAATTTTAATGGGCAAAATTATATTTTAGATGTTATATATTTGCAATATATATAATAATCCCCACGCGCGTATAAACAGCGTGAAAATTTGCAATATTAATAATTGAGCTGTTATTAGCTGAAAAAGCTTACCATCTTTCCACCCTGGCGGCCTGATTTCATTCCTCATAATTTTATTTGTATTTAATATGAATTTATCCACACCAACGTATATAATTTTTATTTGATAATAATATTATCATTAATAATAATTATAATAAAATATTTTTGTAATGATAATATTATATTAATTATGATATATGAATGTAGTTAATAATTATTTTCTAAAAAAAAAAGAGGTTCTAATTTTTTTTTATTATTCTGAATGTAGTCTCCCTAATTATATAATAATTAATAAAGAGTTTAATTTATTTTTGGGTAGTGATAAGAAAAAATATTGAAAGTATAAAGAATTTTCCGTTTCTTTTTCATGTTTCTTTCCTAATTAACGTTAATTCAATAGTCGCAGCTGTTGCACCCACCTTCGTAGCCTGAGGCTTGGCATAAAAGATAGTAAGATACCAGCATCGATTCTAAAACATCACTTCTCACTCCTAAAATAAATGGCTATGATTTGAGGGTGCCAAAAAAAAAATGACTTAGGCAAATATTAGATACTCTTTATGTTAAATTTAAGTCTAATTTTATCTCAAAATTTAGGTTATGAGACAAAATATTACACTTATTTATATACAGCGTGTGCACGATCTTTAATTAATCGATATGAAACTTTAGCACTCTCACTCACATTGGTAAGAGTCTATCCCCTTGAAACCGACGTGAATGTTGAGCTTATGAAACCAAGTTGCGAAATGCATCACTCACCAATGTTAAAACAACTACACCGATTGAATAATTTTATTTTGATACCATGTTAAATTTGAACCTACGTAGACACGATACTCAAATCAATACTACACTTTAATATTTTAATTCAAAAGATACATTACAACTTTAAGCAATGAACGGTACCATGACAACTAAGCTTAAAAAAAAAAAAATTGACAGATATAGTATTAGGCCACATAGAAGCCAATAACTTCTTAATTAGTTAGTTAGAAACCAACAAAATTAGCCTAATGCCGTAATAAAGTGTACGTACACGATCTTGAAAAGCTAGTGGAGTGATAATATATACCTGAATCAAAAACAATTCCCTTGAAAACCTGTTGTTCATTTTGATCAGTCCACACCCTATTTCCAAAAACTCGTATACAGTATTACTATTAGTTATTCACGACAAGATTTATAGATATGTGAGATAAAAGCATTGATTATTATTATTATTATTATTTACGAAACCTATAGGCAAATAAATTTATGAAAATTTAAATAAATTTTTAAAAATATCAAAATAATCGATTGCTTATTTTTTAAATTAACTGTTTTATTTAATATATATAAATATAAATACATTTTATATTTATTTTTACCAATAAATTATAAAATATGTAATTTAAATATTTAAATAGTTATTTAAATTAATAAATTTTATGATTAATAAAATAAGATATTTAATAGTAACTTTAAAAAATAAATAAGTAAATTATAAATGATATTTTATTAATATTATTTGACATTTTTACTAATATTAATACTATTTAACATTCTATGTGTTTTCTCTTATCCATATTATTGTGTATAACATGTATAGATATCTAAGATATAGAAATTTTCAAGACATTGTAAGAATAAAAATCACCACCCTGTTAAAATCTAATCATTTTTAGATAAAAAATCACCACCAAGAAGAAGAAAAAAGAAAGAAGAAGAAGGGAATAGCTATTATTATTTGATTCTTAAGGCATAGCTACTATTATTTGAGCTACGATTATTTGATTCTTAAGCATGATATTAATTTATAATGCCTCTAGTAATAATTCTGACTTCCTGGGAAAAGAAGAAGAAGAAGGGCATAGCTACTATTATTTGATTCTTAAGCATGATATTAATTTATAATGCCTCTAGTGAGCGTAATAATTCTGACTTCCTGGGAAATGCAAGTATGAGTGCTGCATACGTATTTTTTTTTTTAAATGAGTGCTGCATATGTATAGGACAGTAATTTCAGGAACTAATCTGATCTTAGGGTGAATTGTTTACAATTTGTATAGTGGACGGCTACTTCTCTAGTGTGAAAGTGATGCATTACGTTCTATAAAATTATAAATAAATAAATATTTTATTTATATATATATATAATTAATCATGTTTGAGATGATTTATATTAATAAATTTGTATCATTTAATTACTTACAATATAAAAATTATGTTAATTTAATCTCTTATATTTTATAAAATATGTTAAAAATAACAAATTTTAATATATAATTAATATTTTATTAGTTTTTATGGTAAATTTTTTATTATTTATTCAATATTTTTCATAATTTTTATGATAAATACCATAACAAAAAATCATTTTTACACTCAATATTTTAATATTTTTTTATGATAAATTTTTTACTATTGATTCAATATTTTAATAATTTTAATAACAAATACCAAAGCAAAAAGTCATTTTTACCCTCTCTTTATTTACTAATAAAATAAAGTATTATAAAAATAATATTATTTACCAGACATATACATTATTTTTCTCTTGAATATATATACTACAATTATATTATATTACTAAGATGTTCTAAAAAATAAATTTTAAATTTTAAATCTATGTAATAGTTTAATAAATTTATAAACATACTTCTTATTCTTACAATTAACTTATAATTGTGCATATAAATATTAATTTTTTTAAATATGTATTATTTTAAAATTAAAATATTATATGTATTATGTTGTTATCTAGGATGATAATTCAAATATGAGTTTAAGTTTAATCTGATCTTATCCTATATAAAATAATTCAATATGTTCAATTTAGTACTGAGATCAATTTCAATAAAAAAATTTCAAATTTGATTTGAATTTAGATAAGGTAAAAATAGAAGATTTCGAACCCAATGCTAAGAACTATCTCAAGTAGCATATTATTTTGTGAGAAATAGTGATAGTCTTTAGATTTGAAGCCTTAAAATATCACCTATGTATTGATAAACATAAAGCACAAATGCATTTACAGATAAGAAAGTAGACGTGAACAAGAGCGAAAAATAGACAGCCAAAAATGTTGATTGTATTTCGTTTATGTATAAGTGTACATGCTCTATTGCATTATAGTGTAACTGCATGTATATGAGCAAAGCTTGAGTAACCACTTCGTAAGTTTTGGAAGCTGTAAAAATAAAGTAAAAGCATAATAACAAATTATATGCACTGGGTATCAAATTAAAATTTATAATACATAAATTTAAATTTATTAATATTATATCTAAATAAATAAAAAAACTACTTATAATATACTCATAATAAAAGACATTATAACAACTTTCAAAGATAACTCACAAATTGAAGAGAAATACAAACATTTAAAAAGAAAATTCTCAACTAACACTCAAATTAAGAATACAAATACTTATTTGTTTTTTCATGTGATGATTAAATCAAATGTAATGTATATTATTTATAGTATTTATAATACAATCTACACCGCATACACATAAAACTAAAAAATAATTATAACGAAACAAATATTATCTAATACTTCGCTTTTCTACGTCCTTCAACGATTCTATTTTTTTTCCTACATCTTTCAACTATTTTATTTCTTTTCCTACACTCTTCAATTACTTTATTTATTGGGTTGGTGTTGATTTTTAACACTAAGATGTTAAATTGTACATTTTGCTCTATATTATTTAATATGTATTAATTTTACATTAAATTTTCTTAAAAATAACATATTAATTTAAATATATGATATGTGAATGTAAATATCTAATTTATTTACATTATTATTTTTAAAGATAATTGAATTATATGCTATATGTATCATATAAGTACTATTTAAGCCCGGTAAGCCTAATCCATGCCTAAATATGTATTAAACGGGTGCACGACAAGTTCTACGTATATGCCTTTTTTTTTTCTCTATGTAGTCATCAAGTTTGACTTCTCTAAATACAAAGGAACACCACCTCTATATATGTAACCTAGAAGATGGTCTCATTTTCCGAAAGCTACACTTAACCTCGATTGTTGAAAGTCACGGTCCATCTTTGCAAAGTTTTTAATAAGTTATATTTGAGGTTTTATTTAAGTAGAAATTTTTGAAGAGTTTTTTTTAATTATTTATTATTTATTATGGGTTATCATTGATTTAACTTTCATGAAAAAAAAAAATGTATTGATATATGTGAAGTTATAAAACATATTGAACTATAGTGAGTCTAACTGATATATGTGAAGTTATTAAAAAAAAACGTAATATACGTGAATGCTCATTTATTTGATATAAGCTTCGTACATCTCACAGTGGGCATGAGTCATTCATTCGTGTAATGAGTTTGTGCAGCGAAGTAGGAGAAAGTCTTGTATATATAACATGAGTTATATGACACTTTTATTTTTATTTTCTCATTGTTTTTTTATTAATATATATCTTTTAATATATATCATGTATTTTCTCATTGTTTTTTTATTAATATATATCTTTTAATATATATCATGTTATAAACTTTAGACATATTTAGTTTATTTATAACTCTTATATAAAGTCACAATGTATATTTTTTAAACTACGAAATACATTACCATCATTCAGTATTTCTAACATAGTATCAGAATCACTGCTCTAATCTTTCTTTTAATAGTCTTGTCTCTTATGGTATTACTCCACCCTTATCGCTTTCATTGTCACAATAATGACTGTAGTCACTCACTGTTGAACCTCTGACGTCTCTCAACCGTTGTCCTTGGGTTTCGAGCCTTCAGTCTTCATCGTTGAGAAGTCTTGCACATACCACAACAATCACCATCTCAACCATGCATCTTGCTCCGATAACATTTTTGCAGGTACCACTATGATCGGTTTGCCCAGATCTACACAATCGTGGAAGTCTCACAATCATCAGAGCTTACATGCGCCCTCACGTGTGGCCAATAGAATCTGCGCGTCAAATTCACGCACCTCATATGCTACACTCAAGTCTTGTGACGTCATACTGCCACGTCAACTAAGGTTAACAACATCATCCCTTCTACTTATATCACCCACCAAGTTAGTTGACATCATTATTGACCATCGTGATCGTTGTTGCCATCATTGACCTTTATTGACCATGGTTGATTGTCGTTGACCACTGTTGACTTTGTAGAATAGGTTTTCCCTACCCAGCTTTTCGCGTAGATTTCGTTTTTGAAGTCTGTTTTTGCATATTATGTTTCTAAATTGATAAAAATAATGTTTTTCTTTCTCGTCCCATCAATACTGTATTAGAATGGACGAAGAATTATTTATTCTAGTCTCAAGCTATGCGCAGTTTTCTTAAGGGTCGCATGCTCTGAAATTCCTATACTGATTCAATTATCATTCCTGTCAAAGGAATAAGTGAAGAAGATGCTGCCTACCTTGGCTGCATGATTGAATGAGATAGTCACAACCACGTGATCCTCACATGGTGCTCTCAAGCTTTTTTCCATCTCCTCCAACGATTAACTTGCAAATATCTTTACCAAGGTACTTCCTATGGGACGCACTAGTAATTTGGTTGACAATCTCAAGCTGGTCTCACATCCACTTTGAGTTTGGGGAGAACTGTTAATGTATATCATATCTGTTAATATATATCATGTTATGGGCTTTACATATATCTAATTTACTTATAACTCTTATATAAAGTCACCATGTATATTTCTTAAGATACGAAATACAATAAAATCATTCAGTATTTCTAACACTCTTAAAAAGAAGATAAATATTAACTTTGGATAAAATCAATATTGAATAGAGACAAACAACTATTATGTTTAAGAATTTATGGTCAAGTAGCGAATAAGAATACTTAGGAAATGGAAAATTGTCCTAGTGCTAGCAATTATGGTTCTCTCTATTGTCACCACTACCAACTATATGCACCGATGCCGGTTTCAGCAGCATCAAAAGCCAAAGAAGCGAAAACGGAGAATTGTCCGTGGTCACCACAACCAACTATATGCACAGATGCATATCCGGTTTCAGCTGCATCAAAAGGCAAAAAAAAAAAAAAAAAAAAACAGAAATCAAGCTTGTGCCATATTGTATTAGCAAAAAAAAGAAAAAAAAAACAAAGCTTGTGCAATATTCTGGTGTTTCTTCCATGTATGATGGTAAGTTTGCTCCAAATGTCTCCATGCTTTCTTTATTGTTTTTCGATACTCACAAGGAGTGGCTATGTACTTGTGTTTCATACTATTGCAGCTAATTACTCAATTATACCCATCTTCAAAGGGTGTGGTGCATGTTCCTAGAAGTTTAGTTCCATTGCTTTACAAATGTTGCTCGGTTGATGAAAAGCTCAGTTGTTGGACCTCCAGTTTGTTTATACCTGAAGCTTGCTGGCTTCTCTTTATACTTGGTAATTTCCTACAGCTTCTGGCTTCAACAAAGCTTGGAGAAGTATCCAACGACGATCAACATCGACTGCAAATGCTCTGGGGCTCCTTGCAAGCTGCTGACTTGACTTCCTCCAGACTTCAGGAAGCCATGACTCTCATTGAAAAGGAGGAGAATATTTCAATTGAGCAAGTAAAAGGAAATTCAGTTCTTTCTCTGGTTTTTTAATTTGTGATTACTCTAAATAAAAATGATACTGAGCCAATGTGTCGGCTCCGTTGAATTCAACTGTAGCTTTATTGCACGTTTTTTTAGTTTTTTCTATAACTAAAACTATAAATTCTCTTTGAATTATCAAACCTATAAACTAGAGTGCGACAAATCTTGATAAACTAACAATTATAATCTAAAATAAATAATCTCATATTTCAGTATCACATTAAATAAATCTTATCTTATTATAAGCGAATGAATAACTATTGTATATTAGTTACATTTATGTGTCGACACATAGCGTTTATGGTTTTAATTATCTTAATTTATAGAAAAAATCTAAATCTATGTTATTTATTTAAGTTTACAATTTGAAAATGTTAAAATAAGAAGAATAGTTGTTAGATGATTCCTAATTATTGTAATAAGTGTTATATTTAATTTTTTTTTAATGACATCATTACATAATTTATACCTGATTTAAATTTAAAAGTATATACATGTTCAATTATTCTATTTAATTTTAGTAAACACATAAATATATATGATATATATGCATGGGAGGAATTGGAACCTGTAATTATTTCTGTTTTTATTTATTAAATTTAAGTTATATTTTTTTAATCTAAAGATTAAAATATTATTTTTTATTTAAAATTTTAAATCAATATATATTAAATATAATAGAACGTTAATATTTAAAATTTATCTCCTGGTTTGAAGACACGTGTGGGACTTACACTGATAAGTCAAAAAGTGTCTGACAAGATGTTTTCACATTATCTGTTCATAATAATACCTGCAAGTATAATGTTCCGCTGATTAATTATAGGATGATACGGTGTTTTAAATTAATAAAATTTAATATTATTTAAAAATAAATATTAAATGATTGAAAAAAATTAATTTAATTAATAAAGAATATATTTTAAAAATAATAAATAATATCTGATTTAGTTTGGCTAATGCCTTCCGCGAAAAAGCAGGAATGGATAGAAATAACCTCGGGATGAAGGTTACGAATAGAAATGGATCCAGCCACCGAGTGAGAGAGCACAAAGATGAAGAGGTAAGAGGAAGTTCGTCACGCAACAGCTCAAAAAACTTTCACTGCAATGGTTGATTGCAATAGTGTTATATTAATAAGGAAAAATCGAGTATTTGTATTAAATTATGCTATCTAATTTATCTAACTTAATAATTATAACTTAATATAGATGGTTTTTGTCCTGTAACTTATTCTTATAAAGAATAAGAGGAGTCCTGCTTCAACGCCAAAGATCACTAGAGGAAGATGGAAATAAGGAGCTGTAATAGTGTTGAAATCACATAGAAAGGAAGAAGAAGAGTGCAAATTTTCATTTTAACATTTTGATAAATATGGATAATATATAGAAGCATTTTTCATACAATGGAAAAATACTTTTAAAACTTGACCAATAATATTTTTTTTTACGAAATATGAATATTAAAATAAAACGAAGAGATATAAATAAATAATATATATATATATATATGAAAAAATATATAAATATTATTTTAAATAAATAGTATTATCATTCAAGATAAAATATTATAAATAAATAAATTATTTAAAAAATAAAAAATTAATATGAAATAATATTTTATCGAAGACAATTTCACCACAATGTTCATAATATCTAAAATATTTTGATAAAAAATAATTATTTTTAATATTTTCTCGATAATTATATTTTTTTCAATAATATCACAACTTTTTTGATATTTTAGTTAAAATATATGAATATTATGTTTATTTTAAAAAATAATTCAACGTTTTAATCAGAACATATAAATATTACTTTTGGATGTGACAATGTTTAAAAAAGAAAACATCATGGCAGTGTCGTCATTTCAATTATAGCATGTAGTCATGATTTTAGAGGTATCTGATAAGAAAAGATACCACTTAGAAAACAACAAATTTTCATATATTCTATTATTCACACCTACCTACCGAAATGGATTTAATATTCTTTCTAAATAAATTTTAATAAATAATTATTTGTGTCTATTTCTATCCTAATACTTTTAACAATTAAAGGATACTTAAATCTTTTTGGATCATACGTGCATATGGTTTGGAATTGTATCACATTTAACGATTTGTCTTAATCTTTCACGTTAATATTTAAACATAGCATATCTTTAATCTCGTTTAAGTGAATACACACCTAAATTAATAATGAAAGCTAACAAAGAGAATCTATACCCAATAAACTAAGAGACATAACATAACTAATCATAATGGATCTTCGTTCTTTTTTTGTTATTCAAATTATTATGCACGGAAATAATAAATAATGGTATATAAATATATCAAAACAGTAAAATAATATAAAATTTATGTGTTTTGATAATTCGCCTAGATCTACGGGAGTCAGTAGATATTATTGAATTGAGTAAAAAATATACATAATACAGATACATATTTTCTCACTAATAATATCTCTCAAGTGTTTCTCCAAACTCACAAAAAACACTTAAACTCACTAAGTATTTTCTTTCTTTGAGTTTGCTTATGCTCTCTCTATTTTTTATTTTATTTTTGCTTTGTTCTTCAATGCATGAACTTCTCCCTATTTATAGATAAAACAATGCTAACTTTCCTTAAATTGTGTCATAATTTAAGCCTTAAATTAGGTTACTAATTTCCTTAAATTATACCACTAAATGCGTCCTAGGCGCTCTAAGCTCGAGAGATGTTGATAAAGTTCAAGCAGTATTAAAACTTGATCCGTGTAACCATCTTTGTAAGCATATCTGCAGGGTTATCTACAATTTCGACTTTTTAGAGTATAACATTCCCTTCATCAACGATTTTCCGAACAAAATGAAATTGAACATCAATGTACTTGGTGCGACCATGATGAACTTGGTTCTTTGCCAAACAAATGGCGCTCTAGTTGTCGTAGAAAACCTCCATATTCTTTTGAACAATACCAAAATCCTTGGTCAACCCGAGAAGCCAGATAACTTCTTTGAATGCTTCTATTATAGCCATATACTCTACCTCTATAGTAGACAAAGCTAGAGTTAACTACAATGTTGATCTCCAACAAAATGGTCCTCCTGTCATTATGAACCCATAACTAGTTGTAGATCGATGCTTATCCAGATCTTCAGCATAGTCAGAATCCACATATCCGACTAGGTGTTTGCCTTCAGTCTTATCTCTCTCAAACTTCAAACTAATATCCACAATACCATAGATGTACTGTAGAATCCATTTCATTTCTTTCCAATGTCTTTTTTGGTGACAATAGGCACACTCGTCCTTCGAGGACGTCTTCTGGATGACTCTCATCTGGACTTTGATCTGGATCGCCTCCTATTATTTGATTTGTTAGATTTTTGTTGTTCGTCCTACCTTTGGCTACCGTCAATGCTTCTGATATTGAGTCTCTATGATCATGTTGATCCTTTTTCTGATACCAAAGCATTTGAAACATCTACGAACTTAACCTTATCTTTTCCATATAACAGGGTTGGGGTTAAATGCTCATAGATCTCAGGTAATGAATTCAACAAGAACAAAGCTTTATCTTCATCGATAATTTCAACATCTAAATTTTGCAAATCGGCCAAAATTTTATTGAAATTATCTAAGTGCTCAATCATATGGGTACCTTTCTTGTACTAGAAACGGAAAAGTTTCTTCTTCAAGTAGAGTATGTTCTCAATATTTTTCGTCATGTACTTGTCTTCTAGTTTCTTCCAGAGAACTATGACTACATTCTCTCTCATGACAAAGTACTTCTGATCTTTTCCTAAGCATAATCGAATTGTGCCACAAGCTTGTCGGTTGACATAATTCCAATCTTCATTTGAATAATCTCCTGGCCTAGTCTCTAAGGCTTTATTAGATCTTTCTTGAAATTCTAAGGTCAGCTTGTTCACCTTTTTCGATCTCTCTTTTATCAGCCATAAGTACAAACGGATAACAGAAATTTTGCACTTACAACTTAAAACAATATTTTTCCAAATTTTATACCTTATTTGAAAAAAATGAAGTTCACGGTTGAATCCAAAATGGTCCAATTAGCTAGGAATAGGTTCGACTCAACTGAAAACGGATGAAAAATGGATCAACTCGGTCCAAATATCACTAGTGACTGAGTTGACTCAGTTCAACTTAGTGAGTTTTCTCATTTGATGGTAGTAGAACTCTGCGCGGCTTCTGGCGGTGATTCTAACTTCCAATTTGAGCGATTTTTTCAATGTTGCATTCGTCTCATCTAGAGCTTCGATTTGATATATAATACTGCTATATTTGATTTTGATACCAATTTATTGTGCACGGAAGCAATAAATAGCGATATATGAATATATTAAAGCGGTAAAAGGACACACAGAATTTACGTGTTTCGTCAATTCGCCTAGGTCTACAAAAGACAACAGATATTATTGAACTAAGTAGAAAATATATAGAATACAGATACAGATTTTTTCACTAATAATATATTTTAAGTGTTTTCCAAAACTCATAGAAAACTCTTAAACTTACTAAGTATTTTCTCTGTTTGAGTTTGTTTATGCTCTCTATAATTTTTTTCGGATTTTTGCTTGTTCTTCAATACATAAACTCATAATTATTTATAGATAAAATAATACTCATTTTTTCTTAAGAAAATTAAGCCTTAAATTAGGTTATTAATTTCTTTAAAGTATGTCATTAATTTATTTAAATTATTTCACAAATTAGACAACTAATTTTTCTAAATTATAACACTAATTTATTATTTTTAAAGTCAATATTCAACACAAATATGTATATTTGAAGTTTAACATCATTGGAATGTATAATGAAATACTTATCAGATAATGTACAGTAACTGAGTTATGTTAATTTGTTATTAAGTAATTACATCGGTAAAGCCAATATCTTTTATGATTAAATCTCGATCATTAAACCCGTTATATTTGTATTTACATGTCGTATTGATTAGTAGGACAATAGAAAATTTCAATCCAGTGTTCGAAATACGCAAGTGGTAATTTTTAATCTATAATGTGGTGTATAATGGATAGCTTTTCCAAATTTTATCTATTTTTGTTTGTATGAATAAAATAATAAAATAATTATTTATTAATTGATATTCACTTGTGATTCAAATAAAAAAATATTTTAAATGACAGAAAATTCATTTAGCTTATAATAACTTAATAATTTGGATAAATGAAAAATGTGCACGTGATTAAAGATATTTAATTACATATATGTATGAAAAATGACATTTTAAAAACCAAATAAAAAAATATATGATAATTAAAAAATTATATATATTGTACATGAAAATACTTGTGATTGAATAAAAAAAATTAAATGATAGAAAATTCATTTACATCACAATATTTTCGTAACTTAATGGTAAAAGTAAATTAGATATATGTATGCATTAAACTAATTTTTTATTAATGATATTTAATTATATATATATATATATTATTAAAATAACATTATAAAACATAGGTAAAGAAAATATGTGACAATTAAAAAGTTATTTAAAAAAAATGATGGGTACGAAGGGTTTTTAAGGCGAACACCTAAAACTGATTTACTTAATCATATAAATCTTTCAAAAAAAGTTTAACGAGAAAAACTAAATCTTAAAAAAAATTCATTTTTATTTGATCAATAAATTTTTATGATATTTTAATTTGAGAAGATAAATAACCTTTGGTTCATGGAATGGAATGGAATGGAATGGAAAGGAAACAATTTTGTTTGGTTTGACCACTGAAATCAAGCTCAGAATCAGGATTATATTGTTTGGTTTGACACTGGAATGGAATAAAAAAAGCTGTAAATGACCTTAATACCCCTACATGCTGTAAAGTTCAAATAATATCATTTAATTTCTATTTTTTCGTTAGAAAAAATACATTATTGAAATCATTATTTTTGTAAATAAGTATTACTTAATTACAAAGAAATATATTATTAAAATTATTATTTTTCTAAATAGGGTTTAGGGTTTTGAGGTTTGGATTGTGTGATTTAGGGTTTAGGGATTTAGGATTTGGGTTATATTTGTAGGTTAAGGTTTAGGGTTAAAATTATTATTTTTCTAAAAATAGTTTAGGGTTTTAGAATTTTGGATTTAGGGTTTAGGGTTTTAGGGTTTTAAGGTTTAAGGTTTAGGGTTTATGGTTTTAGGATTTGGAATTTGGGGTTTAGGGTTTTGGGATTTATGTTTTAGGGTTTTGGGTTTTGGGATTTATGTTTTAAGGTTTAGGGTTTAGGGTTTAGAGATTTGGAGATTTGGGGTTTAGGGTTTTAGGGTTTAAGGTTTAGGGTTTAGGGATTTGGGGTTTAGGGTTTTTAGGATTTGGAATTTGGGGTTTAGGGTTTAGGGTTTTGGGATTTATGTTTTAGGGTTTTGGGTTTTGGGATTTATGTTTTAAGGTTTAGGGTTTTAGGGTTTAGGGTGTAGGGTTTAGGGATTTGGGATTTAGGATTTAAGGTTTTAGGATTTGGAATTTGGGATTTAGGGTTTAGGGTTTAGGGATTTGAGATTTATGTTTTAGGGTTTTGGGATTTATGTTTTAAGGTTTAGGGTTTAGGGATTTGAGGTTTTGGGTTTAAGGTTTTAGGATTTTAAGATTTGGATTTAGGGTTTTGAAATTTTGGGTTTAGGATTTAGGGTTTTGGAATTTTGGGTTTGAGAATTTTGGATTTAGGGTTTTGGAATTTTGGGTTTAGGGTTTTGGAATTTTGGGTTTGAGAATTTGGGATTTAAATTTAAGGTTATATTTTAGGTGAAGGTAAAATTGAAAAAAATAAAATTAAATGGGAATGGAATAATGATTATTACTAAAGGTGGGAGAAGAAATTGTGATCCCTTCTCTTTTAGTAATCAGATTTTATTCCGTCCTCTATTCCGTCCAAACAAAAACACAAAATGAATGGAATCAATTCTGATTCTATTCCATTCCCTATAACCAAATGTGGGGTAAGTGATTTTTTTTACAGAGAAGATTAATCTGATCATTTTATTTTTATTATTATATAAATTTTAAAGATAGAATTATATATGTACATTAATACATATTCGCTGAGTTGAAGTTCGAACACATTACAATTCAATTTTTTTTAATACAAATTGCTTCATATATTCCCAGTAATATGTGTGGGTCCCATCAATGGCTAATCTAAAATATTAAGTTGAAAGTGACGACATATATTAGTCACGGATTCATATAAGTATTAGAGTTATTTAATTTTTTTTAAAAATGAATATTTTTATTCCGTAAATTATCAATTTAATATTATTAATTTTATTGTTATAAAAAGTAGATATTTTTAATTATATAATTTATGAAAATAAATATTTTTAATTTATTAAAAATATAAAAAATAAAGCTCATAATATATAATTTTTATAAATAATTAGACTATAAGTATCACACTTAAAATTACGATATTAAAGTAATTATTTTTAAAAATTATAAAACATCTTATGTTTAATTTAATATTTATAAAACTGAAATGATTAAATTAAATGATACAATACCCCAAATATTTATGCAACATCTTATGTTTAATCTAGTATTTTAGGCAAGACTTATAGTATAAAATATTTGACCTAATGTTTGAAATATTAATGTCGATGAAGATGTCGAGATATAATTTTTATAGAATTATTGAAGATATTGTCGTTGTCGATAATAATTTAAAAAATATATCATGAAAACTATGAAAACTTTATTAAAAATATGATTTTTTGGTAAAATTTTATAAAATAACAAAACAATCAATTACTTATATTTTAAATTAATTTTTATTTAATACATGTATCTTTAAATATAAAATGAATAGTTAAAATATTTAAAATAATTAAGTAAATTACCTAATTGTAACTATAATAAATAAATAAATTTTGACAACATGAAAAAAAATTCATTAATTATTTTTTTAGAAGTACTTATATGTATAACAAACATGTTACAACTATTAAAAGAGAGAATATGTTCTCTTATGTAAAAGTCAGACAAAATTGAATTAAAATTATTGCTCAGAAAAAAGAAGAAAATAAATCAAAAATTAATATTTTAATGATATTTTAGTGACATTTAACGATATTTTAACAATAATATTTACAATATCTAGGTTATTTTAACAAAAAAAGATATTTAAATGATATTCTTGATAATTTTACAATAATTTAATGTCGATATATGTAAAAAAAGACATTATTACAATAATATTGATGATATCATCGAAATTTTCATTCTTAGTTTGATCCTAAGTCCAACCCTAAAATTATTTCCAATAGTACCATACTGAAAAAACCTATCATAATAGTTTGATAATTAATTAATGAAAAAATATTTCATAATAGTTTTTATAAAATAGATTTCAAGATAAAACTTAGAATGTAAAAATTGATTCAAGTATAGTTCAATAAAATATGTAACATTATGTTCTTTACATAAGAAAGATTAAAGTCATAACGTTGGATTAAAGTTCAATTAAGATTTTGTCCGAGTAAAAATTAGGTTAAAGTTTAAAACTTTCACTTGATCGATCTAAATTAAACTCAATCGATTTAATCAATATTCGATTGATATATGATATTAAATAAATAAATCCCAAGATGGATAGATCACTTTAGTCATTTTTCGATGATCTTATGTTCGATTGATCGATCGTTAATAATTCGATCAATCTATTCAAATAAAAAATTAATTTTTTCATGTTTTTAATCTAAGTAAATCAATTTTTGATTGATTTATCCACTTTCATCTATCTATATATGTTTTTATTGATCAATTACTCTAAATTCAAAATATTATTACGTGCTTAATATGAAATTTAATGTGCATAAGAATAAGAATATATCCAAAATGTTTTATTGAAACTAATTCGTATGAAAATATTCTTAAAAACTAAAATTTAATTTAATTATTTTTTTCACAAATCTCATAAATAAACCTTCCAGTGATATTATATATATATATATATATATATATACTTTGGTGTATGTGTCATTCTAATTGCAAGTTGTATGACTCACCTAGAGCTATATAAGAGTGTAGTGTGAGAGAATTACATATTTCAAAGACTAAAAACACATGGCATCGTCATGTGCAGCATTTCCAGTAAGTTGTTGTTTTCAGGAGAAGCCCTCTGTGATCTCAGACAACTATTATCCCTTCAATAGTACACTCTGTTCTGCTATCAAGGTTAAGTCCATATTTGTTTTCCTCTTAAAATGCATCATTTTTTGCATCACATATTTGTATCTATTGAGATTTAATGATCCGTATGTAAATATCATGACTTGATCGATTATCATTATTATTTTATTTCGATCCAGCCATTTTTGAGAGTACTGCAACAAAACCCCATACAAGTACATGTAACCAAAAGCATCAAAAACGTTTGTGTCAAAATGTTGGATGCCTTTGTTGACGGGGTTTTTGAATTTGTTAATCAACCTTTGCTGCCATCCCAGGTTCATGACCTTTCTTTCAGGAAATGCTTTATTCATTATTGGTTTTGGTTGATATTTAATTAGATTTTTTGATTTAATTGCTTTTACATTTCGATAAGTTATATGTAGTTTCTGTACTGACTTGCAGAGTAATTTTGCGCCGGTTCATGAGTTGGGAGGACCTGTTATTATCAATAATATCCAAGGGATCATTCCAGAAGATTTTCCTGAGGGTGTCTATGTAAGAAACGGTACTAGCCAAATAAATATTAGCTTTCTTGATTATTTCACAGTCAAATTTCCTTCATCAATAAACTTTTATTTTTAATTCTTTCCACGCTATTCACATTTTTTTTTTCATATAACTAAAATATATATATATATATATATATATATTAATGTTAAAAAATGTTGCATCTCTCTTCGCAAATGAACTTTCATTTTTAACCGTCTCCATACAATACATGTATATATATATTTTTTGGCATATAACTAAAAAACATATATTTCTTTTAATGTTAAAAAATATTATGTATATTGTTTATATTGTTTTTTTAATGTAACTTAAATTTTTTTTATTGGGATTAAAAATAAAACTTTGTGAATTAATGGATTATATAAAAGTAATAGATTTTTTTATGGATATTAGTGTAAGAAAAGGCCAATAGAGAAGACAAAAGCTGGAAAATTTTGAAATGTTTTGTTTTAATTTCAAAGGTACTATTACAGTATTAGTTGGGATTGTTATTATTTTGATTGCAGGACCAAATCCTCTTTTTGGTGGATTAAAATCAACAAAATCTGTGTTTGGAAGATCAAGTCATACTTGGATAGAAGGAGAAGGAATGCTTCATGCTTTGTATTTTAGCAAAGAAAGTGGCAATTGGATTCTCAAATATAACAACAAACATGTTGAGACTGAAACCTATAACTTTGAGAAACAAAGAAATAGACCCTCTTTCCTCCCTGCCTTGGAAGGCGATTCTCCTGCAATACTCTCTGCTTATCTGTTAAATATGGTAGGCATATTAATTTCGAAAAATTAAAGAATCCTCTAGTTTGTTTTTTTTATAAAAAAAGAAGAAGAAAAACACATACTTATAATATTTTTTTAACTTGTGAAAAACATATGTTTCTTACCTTATATTAGAAAACAATATGTACATCTTCCTAGGTTATAAAACTTCATTTATGAATAACATTATGCTTGTAATTAAACCATTGAAGAATTAGAAGTAATATGAGCTAATTTTATTTTTATTATTATAAATTATAAAATATTTTAGACGTGTTATTTTCGCTATTAGTTTCATACTCTTATTTTAAAATATCATCTGGTGCATAAATAATATATTTATTTAATTGGTTTTATTTTTGACTTTTTAGTGAAAAAATATGTTCATATTCTTATGACGTCAGTTAATAAATATGTATTTATTTGCATGATAAAAAAATTAATATATATTTTTAATAGGCTAAAAATAAAATTATATGTATTAATAATTGTCATGTGACCTAATAAGCATATTTGATGGCAAAATTTGTTTTTTTAAAAAATGCAACTTTGTTGATACATTTTTTTTTTTGTGTGTCTCAGTTAAGGTTTGGCAAAGTAAACAAGTATATAAGCAATACCAATGTTTTTGAGCATGCGGGTAAGTTATATTCGATTGCAGAAAATCATATGCCTCAAGAAATCGACATTCGAACCTTGAATACATTAAGCAATTGGGATATCTGTGGAGCTTGGACTAGGCCTTTCGCTAGCCATCCAAAGGTACTACTACCTTATTGCATGAATCTTCCTAACCATTTAATCTATTTTGTTTTATTTTATTTTCTTTGTAATGTTTCAGAGAGTCCCAGGCTCCGGAGAGCTGGTTATATTTGGTGTGGATGCAACTAAGCCTTTCCTTGAAATAGGAATAGTTTCTGGTATAATCTATTATTTTAAAAGCTTTTATCATACAAGCCATGCCTCTTCAACTTCCTAATTAGCCATATCTTTCTCTTTCTCTCAGCTGATGGAAACAAATTACTTCACAAAGTGGACCTTAAACTTGACAGATGTAGCCTTTGCCATGACATAGGAGTTACACAGAGGTATATATATATATAGTTGAACTTTGTATACTTCTAATTGCTACTCATTTGGGTGAAATCTGTCTTAATGCTTAATAAGTTTGTGGATTGCATAGGTACAATGTAATCCTGGATTTTCCTCTTACAATAGACATAATGCGACTCGTTAATGGAGGCCCGTGAGTTTCTAATCCATTTAAGGGGACTTTAAACATCAATTAATTTACCTTGATCATTTCCCCTGAAAATTTACTTATAATTTGAATCAATGATGGCTATATATGTAGATTGATGAAATACAACCGAGAGGGATATGCAAGGATCGGTGTTATGCCTCGTTATGGTGATTCAAATTCAATCTGCTGGTTTAAAGTTGAACCAAATTGTACTTTTCACACTTTTAATTGTTTTGAAGATGGTCATGAGGTAACACAATATCAATATGTTTCATTGTTTAATTAGTACGTTTACTTTTTAATGATATAGTAAAAATAAGAACTAAACTTCATTATTTTTTAATTACTAATTGTTTGAGGATAAATAGGTTATAGTGCGGGGTTGTAGAGCTCTTGAATCAATCATACCAGGACCTGATAGAGGTCTTAACAAATTTGAATGGTTTTCAAGAAGATTTAGGCCTAAAGGTGTTGTTGGTAAAGAAAATGTTGATACCACAGATGAAGATGGATTATTACTTTCACGTTGTTATGAATGGAGATTAAACACGCAAACCGGTGAAATTGAAGAGAAGTATCTCACAGGAAGAGAATTCTCAATGGATTTTCCTATGATCAATGAACATTTTCTTGGTGTTAGAAATAGATTCGGTTACGCTCAAGTTGTTGATTCCATTGCAAGCTCAAGTTCTGGTAACTATAGAATAATCTTCTCTAAAATATTACTCTTATATACCATTAAGATCATATTTATATGCTAATGTAATTTTCAAATCTGATTGAGATAGGCATGCTCAAATTTGGAGGTCTAGCGAAACTAAAATTCGAAAATCTAGATGCAAGTTTTTCATCGGTAAGTCATACAAATCAAACATTCGTTAATAACTTTGTTTTCTTTCGGGCTTGTGTTACTCATGGTGTTATAATTTTAATAATTTTTTATATTCTGCTGAGCAGGGCAAAAGAGAACTTGAAGAGGTGACAAAAGTGGAGTACCATATGTTTGAGAAGAATGCTTTTTGCACTGGAGCTGCTTTTGTTTCAAAAGAGGAAGAAGGTGTGGAAGAAGATGATGGTTGGATTATCACTTTTGTTCACAATGAAGATAATGACATCTCCCAGGTAAGACTGATGATATTAGTGTCTAGTTATAAATTCTATTAACATGCTTTCATGCTATAACATCCATATTCATTATTCTTGATCTTTTTGCAGGTTTATATAATTGACACGAACAAGTTTTCGAGTAATCCGGTTGCGAAAATTACATTACCACAAAGAGTTCCATATGGATTTCATGGAACTTTCATGCCAATTTTGATTCCCAAGATCATAGCAACATATGATAAGCAGACGAGTGAATTAGATTAGGTGATGATGTCTCTAGTCGTATTCTTCATGCAGAGTGGAACTTTTTTTTCATGTCATTAGGACATGAAGAACTGTTAATGTTTATTTGTCATGAATAAGGTTACCATCTTATTTTTTCATGATAACGTCCGAGCAGCAAAATAAAGCTTCTTTCCTGTATTTTTTTTTTTTTTGCAGCAAGTTACCATCTTATGTTACTATTTACGTGGATATCCCTACAGGATCTTTGTATGCTATTTTGTTCTTGATAAACCCCAAATTATTGCCTAGGTTGAATGCACTTGAAGTGCTCGGAGTCAAACAACTACTATAATTTTGTTTCTATGACAACTTCTGACTAAAAGTTCAAATGCTTAATGTATTATCTTGAAGAAATTAAACAAACTCTGATGATCCAAAGCCTATTTGAGAGATGGTTTCAGCAACCTCAGTTTCTTAGTAACTAGAGAAGAAGAAAAAGTTTGACTGCAAGAAACTAAGCTAGGATTAAAACATTAGATGTATAAAATATTGGTGTCCCATCTTCCAACAACGTTAGATGTATATGTTAAGTTTTGAGAGAATTAGTGATCAACACTTCTATTTATCCTAGTCACTTGAATTAGCACTCAAAATTTGGATCCAGGTTGCACAAATAAATAATTATAAATAACAGTAAAATAATAAGTAGTTAGAAAAATAAATAATACACAATGATTTAAGTGGTTTAATTTTTTAATGTGAAAAATCTATTCTAATAACAACAACACACTGTGAAAAATCCATTAATAATTAAATGGAAATACAAATAACAATCTTCAGTGAACTTACTAAAATATACCAAGAAAACCCAAATATATGTACAAAATAACTATTTCTAATTTACTGGTAATATATAGCAAGATAAATTAACAAACTTGTTATTAAATCAAATATTACCATATAAATAAAAACAACCACTTATTTTATATTTTCGACCCTCATCTACACTACCGAACAAGTATCAACTCTGCTATTGGTGGACGGTGAAAATGCTGATAGAAAAACAGGGGCAGCGAAGATGGTGGAGGCGCACCCTGACGTTGGTGAAAGTTGAACTGTTAGTTGGTGGCTGGACGGGAATGGAGCAAGAAATGGCTCTATTTTCAGCTTCCAATTTGGCTTTTCTGTTCTGAGTTCTTCTCTGCAGTTGTAGCTTATGGTCTTTCTAATATATATAACTTTACTCTACAACTTCCTATCTCAGAAGTCGAATACACAAAAACAAACTAAATGTCTCAGCTTCTCTGTCGTTAACCCATAACAGAGAAAGCTTAACTTAATATATATATATATATGTAGAAGGGAAAAGGTTTAATTACTTATTGGACTTTGGGCTAATATTGTTTTGAGTTTGGATCAAATTTAACAAATCTACACCTTGGCTCAAAATAGAAAACAAATGCTTTAAATATGAAATTTCTCAACTTACCAAATAACCGTCATCCAAAGCTTCGAAGAGTGATCATCTTCTGTAAATATCAATTAAGTTTAAACAATACTTGAACTTGTTAATGGAATTGGTTTAGTTAACATATCAATTAGATTATCTTTAGTGACTGTCTTATTGGCAACAATAGTACCCTGAGAGACAATATCACGAACGAAGTGATATCTGACATCAATATGTTTAGTTCTTTCATGATATATAGTATTTTTAGTCAAGTGTATCGCACTTTGTCTATCACAAAATACAACGGAAGTATCTTTTTGTAAACCTAAATCACAAACCAAACATCTAAGTCAAATGACTTCTTTCACTGCTTCTACTGCTGCCATATATTATGCCTCTGTCGTAGACAAAGCAACTGTAGGCTATAACGTAACCTTCTAACTAATGGCACAATGAGAAAGAGTGAAAACATAACTTGTTAGAGATATTATTCTATCCAAATCACCAGCATAATCGGGGTCTACATAACCAATAACACTACAACTGGTATTAGAACTTTCATCATATACCAAACCAAAATTAGATGTGCCTCTTAAATACCGAAGTATTCATTTCACTACTTGTCAGTGACCCTTACCAGGATTACCTATATATCTATTGACAATACTAATTGCATGTGAAATGTCTGGACGAGTACAAACTATAGCATATATCAAACTACTAATGACACTAGTATATGAAACCTGAGACATGTATTACTCTTCTTCTTCTGACTGTGGTAACAAATCCAAAGAAAACCTTAAATGTGCAACTAAAGGCGTACTCATAGGTTTAGACTCTTTCATACTAAAACGTTCAAGAACTTTTTCAATATAACTTTTCTAAGTCAAATAAAGCTTGTCCACTTGTCTATCCCTATAAATTTTCATACCCAAATTTTTTTTTACTGCACCCAAATCTTTCATCTCAAACTCACTACTAAGTTGAGACTTTAATTCTGAATCTCAAACTTATTCTTAAAAGTAATAAGCATGTCATCAACATAAAGCAACAAATAGACAGATGAATCATCATGGAATCTTTTATGATAAACACAACTATCATAATCACTCATAGAGTAACAATGATCAATCATAAAAGAATCAAATAGTTTATACCACTGTTTAGGGGATTATTTCAACCCATATAAATATTTTTTCAATAAACAAACATGATCTTCCTTACCTAGAACAACAAATTCCTCTGATTGATACATATATATTTGTTCTTCAAGCTCACCATGTAAGAAGGTTGTCTTGACATCAAGTTGTTCTAATTCTATGTCAAACAATGCAACCATAGTAAGTAACACACGAATAGAGCCATGTTTCACAACATGTGAAAATACTTCATTGAAGTCAATAACATTTTTCTGACAATAACCCTTTGCAACAACACGTGTCTTGAATCTAGTTGCTTCAACCTCAGGTATACCTTCCTTTTTCTTGAAGACTCATTTGTTTCTAACAATCTTTTGGCCCTTAGGCGGTTTTACCAATTCCTAAGTATGATTCTTATGAAGTGATTCAATCTAACTAAATAGACTCATCATAAGTGACAGTTTCATAATAACTAGAAAGTTCATGCACCTCAATAGACTCTGCCACAGACAATGCAAAAGAAACTAAGTTTTTATCTGCGTACCTCTGAGGGCGTCGAATCTCTTTTATTCCTTTACCCTTAGCAATACTATATGGTTACTCATGTTGCTCTTCTGCTACATCATGAGCAGAATCATCAATCTCATCCACAGATGGCTGATTTGAAATGCCCTTTTGCACTTGACTAAAAGCTCCACACTCAAGCTCCATCTATTCATTAACACCGTGGTCTTTTCTGCAACAATAGACTCTTTTTTTTGCTTTTCCAACATGGAAAACTCATCAAACTTAACATCTTTACTAATCAAAAATTTAGGTTACTTGGATTCAATACACTAATAATTGTATTTTATATAGTTATTTTCATCTATTTTATTAATTATAATTGCTATATTCTTCATATTTTTAGTTAATTTTAGTTTAATAAATTAGTATTTACTGTTTTTTTTTATATTTTAAGAAAATTAAATAATTTGTATTGAAAACTTACTTAATTGCAAATTTATGTCCAAAAATATAATTTCAAATAAAAGAGTGCTTAATTGCAATTAATAAAAGTTGAAAATATAATTTAAATTAAAATCGAGTTTAATTTTAATTATTAAAAGTTTAAAATTTAATTTAAATTAGAAAAAAGGCTTAATTGTAATGAAAGAAAGTTTAAAATATAATTTGAATTAAATTTGTGAACTAAAATGCAATTAATTAAAGTTTAAATTTATGCGCAGGTGAGAAGAAGTCCACGTGCGCAACGTGGACCGTCAGATAAGAGAAGAAATGGCTATGATGTGCGCGTCTCTATCACACCCGACCAACTCGCGTGGGTGCAGGTTTCTTTCTTTCACATGGCTCGGTGCCCGAGTGGGGCCCACCTACCGCGCAGGCCACCGTACAGGTGGGACTCACGTGTCTAACGCGTTGCAGCCACTGTCCCCCACGTTTGTGCGCCTCTTTTCCCGTGCGGTTGATCCACGTGTGCCCAGTTATTTTACGAATCACAAGCTACCATGTGTCCTACTCTTCCTTCTAGCCAATTATATTATGACACGTGGCATGTTACGATGAGCGCGAAAGCGCAGTATTATGCCCGTGTTGCAGTCGTCGTCTCCCACGTCCCTCGCGCCATTTTTCCCCTACGGTTGACCCACGTGCAATCGTTTCCCATAGCCAAAGAAATTCTGCCACGTGTCCGTATTAATCCTTGCAACGAATCAGACACTGACGCGTGACATGCACTTTGAATTAAAAAAAATAAAAAATGACACCTCTGTTTTGTGTCTCACGCGTGAATTAAAATAACGTTTTCGATATCGAATATCGATACGCGTCAATTTTATTTTCGATGCAATTTTTTTTACGCGTTCCTGAAAAAAATGTAATATTTTAGATGTATTTTTTAGCTATAAATAGGGGATATTATGATAGAGTTAAAAAAGTTTTGGGGACTTTAGTTTTTGAGATTTTTTTGTATTGTTCGGTTCTGGAATGTGGAACACGCAGAAGCCATTTTTTGGCTTCTGTTGTGTTCTGCGTGTGCTAAATATTTGTGCTAAGAGATGTTTTAATTTTCTATGTTCTTCATCTCATTTTTTGTATCTGGTGTAATTTTATTTTAATTTTATGAAGTAATTTAATTTTTCTAGGGTTGCATTTTATTTAAATTTATGATACTTTGATTTTAATTATTTTTGAAAGATTGATAAGACGTTCGATTTGTTTATTCTATTTTGTGCTTAATATTTTTGATTATTTACGAATTTTATCAAATGATCAATGACACATAAATAAACTTGAAAGATACATTTTTGTGTATATTGCTCATAGATAGAATGACATGTATGATGAAGGATAGGAATATACCCTAATTGTATGTGTGGCCATTTGAGCCATTTGAGAACTTAGAACGTAATGAATCTCGGTGAATTTAATTCGCATAGGAATATAGTGAATTAATTTAATGAGGTGTGTTTATACGGAGCTCGGAAGAGATGTATGGATAAAATTAGAAATTTTCGGTTGACAAATTAAATGTACTAAAAAAATATAAATCAAAAGAAAATAAAATGATCCGAGTGGATTAATTTGATGAAAAATTGCAATCCTAGATTTTTTTTATTTTGTTATTAAACTCTTTTCTTAAATTTGTTATAATTAACGATCGTTTTGGATAAAATCAGAGAGAGATAATTTTAGTACTCAACAAACTATAGTAACAAATCTCCGTGGAAACGATAACTTACTTATCAAATTTTATTACTTGTGACCGTGTATGCTTGCACGTTTTATGTTCTCTAAAAGAGACAACACACACCATAATCTATAACCCTTCACCCCATAAAGATACCCCCAAAATATGCATTTTAATGCCTTAAGCTCAATTTTACCATCATTAACATGAGCATAAACAGGACAACCAAAAACTTTCAAATCAAAATAATTAGAAAAGTACCAAAGAATACCTCAAATGGAGTCTTCAACTCAATTGCAGGAGACTGATTCACCAAATAGCAGGCATGATTATAAGTTTTAGCCTAAAAGGATTTATCCAAGTCAGCTTGAAAGAGCATACAACGAGCTCTTTTTAAGAGAGTCTTATTCATACGTTCTGCTACTCCATTTTGCTGTAGTGTATGACGCACAATGCGGTATCTCGCTATGCCATTTCTTTCACAAAACTCATTAAAATGACTTTAATAAAATTCCAAACCATTGACAGTCCTCAAATGCTTGATTATCTTATTTGTTTGATTTTCTATACAAATCTTTAATTTTACAAATTTTGAGAACGCGTCGTTCTTGTTCTTCAGAAAACACACCCAAACATGATGGGAAAAATCATCAATAAAAGTCAACATATATTGGGCACCACCTTTAGACACAACACGAGAAGGATAACAAAGATCTGAATGAATATAATCAATAGTACCTTTCATTTTATGGATGATTGTACTAAACTTGACCCTGCGATACTTTCCATTGACACAGTGTTCATCGAAATCAAACTTCCCAGTTTTCTGACCACACAAAAATCACATTTGCTCAAAATAGACATCCTTGCCTCACTTATATACCCAAGTCGTATATGCCATAATCGAGTAGTATTTGAATCTTGATCTGACGAGGACGAAACTGAAACACTTCTAATAACAATGCTATTCTGAAGCATATAGAGGCCACGCGACAATTTTTTTTTAATAATAACGAGAGCACTATTTTTAACTCTTAAAATTCCACCTTTAACTACATACTTAACTTTGTGAATCAAAAATAACCAAAAATATCAAGTTCTTTTTCAAATATAAAATATGGCGAATATCTTTCAAAGTCTTAACAATAACATCATGCATCTTAATTCGGACAGCATGAATACCAACAACCTTGCAAGACATATTGTAGCAGGAAATAGCTCTGTTTTCAGCTTCCAATTTGGCTTTTCTGTTCCCAGTTTTTCTATGCGGCTGTAGCTTGTAGCTTCTGATCTTTCTAATATACGTAACTTTACTCTACAACTTCCTATCTTAGAAGTCGAATACAGAGAGACAAACTAAATGTCTCAGCTTCTCTGTCGGCAACCCACGACAGAGAAAGCTTAACTTAATATATATATATATATAGAGAGAGAGAGAGAGAGAGAGAGAGAAGGGGAAGGGTTTAATTATTTATTGGGTTTTGGGTTAATATTGGTTTTGGGTTTGGGACAAATTTAACACAATTGTTTGGGAGCCTGCACATTTCATTAGATTTTGAAGTAAAATAACCCAAATCATATATAGTTGATATTTCTCTATCTACCAGAGAACCTGTATTATCTCAAGTTAGGTCATTATACTGTATCTAAGAGTTTTATCTTATTGTTATGTTCCTACGCTATTATTGTTTATTAAATTGTCGTTAACTATGCTTTACTTCTTGCATTATTTATAATTTTATATCATTGAAACGAAGAAGTCTTCAAGTATATATATCATTGAAACGAAGAAGTCTTCAAGTATATATATCAGTTCCAAAAATTAATACATTGCCGTTCAATGTTCCATGTAGATTCCAGACATCTTTAACATGACTATGTAAGTATTATAAACCATAAACCATGTATGCATATGTGTACTTGTAGTTATTGATTCAAACAAATGAGCTAGACAAACATCAGAAAACAAACAACCAAACGAAAGATCTCTATCCAGGGACCCATTATACACATAAAATTCTTTACTAAAATTTGATCCCAACCATATATAATGAAAATGAATTACATAATTATGTCCATTAAAGGGTCATCACACTCAATAAAACATTTCTAAAGAGTTGAAAACTCTCCCTTGGCGTCAGAATTGTTAACATCTGAATAAGTAGATCTCTTCATGAACCAAATTGACGGTGTTGTCATACTCTTCTTGTTAATCTTCCATACCAAAACCCAAAATCAGCCGGCTGCTCAGCCTTCAGTTCCCGGTCCAATCGGTCTAGGCCTTACAGTTATCATTGGCATCCTCTCAATCATGTTCTCCCTCACAATTATCCTTCTTGCTTATGCCAAATTCTGTAAAAGAAATCAACTTAATATCCCCAATCGGGATCAAAATTTTCAAGGACTAACTCGATCAATGTCAAGAATATCCGGGATAGATAAAACAGTGATTGAATCACTTCCTTTTTTCAGGTTCTCTTCACTTAAAGGTTCCAAAGAAGGTTTGGAATGTTCTGTTTGCATATCGAAATTCGAAGAAGCCGAAATTCTTCGATTACTTCCTAAATGCAAGCATGCATTTCACATTAATTGTATTGACATGTGGCTTGAAAGTCACTCTAGTTGCCCTCTTTGTAGGTACGAGGTTGATCCAGCAGATGTTAAGAGTATCACATATTCAAATAGTTCAAGATTCTTATTAAACCCTTTGAATCTAATGGAGGATCCAAATCTTGAGCTCTTTGTTCAAAGAGAACAAAGCCCTCTCAACATTGGAAGCAGCTTTAGAAAGGACCTGAATAAGTACTTTAAAACCGAAGAATTGCTAGTTCAAGAAGAAGGTAATAGTGATCCCAAGATCCTTCACAAGTTCAAACACAAGATAGTGATATCAGAAGTTGTCATTGGGAATCGTTGGAGTGATGTTAATTCATCAGATTTCTTTTCATTGAGTTCAGAGATGCTTGGTGTTTTGTCAGGCCAAAGATTCACAGATAATGATCATGAAGCTGAAAATTTTGAAAAAGATAGAGAGAGAAAAATATTTTACAATTCAAACCAAATAGAGATTTCAAATCCTGCTTCTACTTCTTTTGATGAAATACAAAACTCAACAAGATTACATATTCCAAATGAGAAAAGATCAATGCCTGAGATTGTACATCTTCCAAGGTTCACAGAGTCAAGAAGAATCGGTAATAGATTAGACAATGAGTCTTCAAATGGTGAAGGTAACAATAAGAAAGAAGAGAGAATTAGGAGGATTTGGATGCAGATAGCTCAGAGAACAGTTCAATGGTTCCAAAGAACTGAGAAAACCTCAAGTGAATCACAATACAAAAGACAGCCATCTTCACTAAAATTGTGATCTTGGTCATGATCAAGATAGTAACTTGTTTGTACTAGGATTAGGGCTTCTTTGTTTGTGATTCTGTTAAATGTGATTTCAGTCAAAAGCGTAGGTTTGAGTGTTGCATTAAGCGTGGTCTGAAATTTTTCCTACATTTAACTGTGTGGTAGCATCTCCAATCTTGTTTTCGGGTTAAATCATTAGTGGGTTGTCGTAATACAGCGTAATTTGTTGACTTTAATCTATGGTCTAGAGTAGTATGATTATTGTTTATGCTAGTAAGGTTTTTTTTAGACAAAAATAAAAAAATAAATTGTAATTTAGATATAAACAGGAACGACTTAAACCCTAACAAGTATGGCAAAGTTGTTACTATCGCTTGTGTATATTTAAATAAGCTGGACTGTTTTTACAAGACGTTAGTATTTTATTGGAAATAGGTTGTTCTGTTGTTCATTAGGACTTAAATACTGTATCCTCGTGACATAGAAGCAAAGTTTTCTCTTTGTCTTCTTCTACGTAAGAATCAATGCGTAATAACACAAAAAGTAAACGTACGGCATGCAGATATAAACAAAATAAATATTTAAAAAAGCTGATGATATTGTATTCATATTATATAACTAATTTATTTCTATAACCCTAATTCATCATTAATAAAAAATATAATTTTTCTTAAAAATAAAAAATAATTATTACAATGTCGCAACCCTTAAAAAGCAATTTAATTGTAACAGTGCCACATTATAACGTTATTTTCTAAAGCAATAGCTAGTAATTTTTTATTGGCGGGTTTTGGAAGAGAGAAGGTATAAGAAATGGTTTTATTAATGATAAATAAACGAATATTTATAACTTATTTATACAAAAGAAAAAAAATTGTAATAATTAAAACCAAACATAATTATAGAGATACATATTCTTAGATAACATGTTTCTCCCCATCAATCTGTTGGTGGCTGTTTCCAACTTGTGTGTTGGTTGTCACCAGCTATATCTGGAGTTCTTTAACATTCTCCCTCAAGTTAGAATATATGTTAATTATTCTTAACTTGTTAAGTAAGTTCGAGAATTGTGAAAAACTCAAGAATTTGGTAAATATATCTGTTGGTTGCTCTAATATAGAGATATGATAAGTCTTGATCATTCTAGCTTGATGCAATATGAAAATCGATCTCTATGTGTTTGCTTCATTCATGAAACACTGGATTTGATGCAATGTGAAGGGCTGCTTGATTTTCATAATATAACTTAGTTGGTTGGGAGTGTTTGATACCCAAATCATCCAAAATGTATCGTAACAGGTTACTTCGCAACATGCTATTGCCATAGAGCGGTATTCTGCTTCTGCACTTGATCGTGAGACCGTATTTTATTTCTTAATCTTCCAAGAAATTAACGAGTTTCCAAGAAACATATAATATCATGTGGTTGATCGTCGTGTATCTGTGCATTTAGCCTAATCTGCATCACAGAAAGCATTTAGTTGTAATAACTAGTTACTGAGAAAAAAAGACCTTGCCCTGGTGTGTTTTTGACATATCGTAGCACTCATTGAGTTGCTTTCAAATGTGGTTGACGTGGTTTATCCATATATTGACTCAGAATGTGCACGACATACACTAAGTCGGGCCTTGTGATGATCAAGTACATTAATCTCCCAACAAGTCTTCGATAGAATGTGGGATTACTCATGAATTCCCTTTCAACCTTGCTGAGGGATAAATTTTGTTCCATAGGTGAATTGACAGATTTGGCACCACGATAACCCATGTCATCCAATATTTCAAATGCGTACTTTCATTGTGACAGAACAATTACCTTCTTGGAACATGAAACTTCTATGCCCAAAAAATACTTTAATTCACCAAGATATTTAAGCTTGAATTGTCGCATGAGATGATTCTTAGTTTCTTCAATGTCTTGTACATTGTTTCCTGTTCTGATTATATCATCTACATAGACAAGAAGAGCAAATAAGGAATTACTACTAGTTTGGACGAATAGTGAGTGATTATACTTGGATTGGTTAAAACCAGCTAGATTAAGTGTTGTTGATAACTTGATGAACCATTGTCGTGAGGCTTGTTTGAGTCCATACAAAGATTTGTGTAGCTTACATACTCGTGTTTTCTCCTTTCGTCTGAATCCAGGTGGAAGGGACATGTAGACATCTTCATGAAGATCACCATAGAGAAAAGCATTGTTGACATCGAGTTTTTGAAGATGCCAATTTTGAATAGCAGCAACGACAAGAAGAAGACGAACAATGATAAGTTTGGCTACTGGTGCAAAAGTTTCTAAGTAGTCAAAACCTTCAATCTGACTGTATCCTTTGGCCACTAACCGAGCTTTGTATCGTTCCACAGAATCATCAGGATTATACTTGATTTTGTAGACCCATTTACAAGTAACTAGTTTCTTGTTTGGAGAAAGCTATTGAAGCGACCAAGTGCTATTAATTTCAATAGCATCTAGTTCTTATTTCATGGCAAGCCGTCATTTTGGATCGTTGAAAGCTTCAGCAAAGGTGGTTGGTTCCTTGAGAATGGAAATAGAAGTAGCAAAGGCACAATGTGTAGGTGATAATTGGTCATAGGTAAGTACATGAGATAGAGAATGAGAAGTACCTTTGTCATTGGACGATGCTGAGTTAGACGAAGGGAAAGATCGAGAAGGCAAGGAAGCTTCTACATGATATTTATGAAGGTAGCTAGGAACATTGGTGGATCGGTGAAGCCTATGTGTGACTAGTGTTAGAGGAGTCATGTGTGGTGGAGAAGTTGATGATGATATTTCAGGAGATGAATTTTGAAGATAAAGAATGTTTAAGTCGATTATTGGAAGGACAAATGGTGTATGATGAAGTGATGTATTTGGATTGGTTGATTAAAAAATGTTAGGTATGTCATCATAAATAGTATTTTCTGATGGAGTGAATAGAGTTGGAGTGTTGACAACGAAAGTGAAATAAGGAAATACATGTTCATGAAAGATAACATCACGAGATACTAAAGTCTTGCTTGTTTCCAGATTTTAGACACGATAACCTTTTATCCCAGATGGATACCCAATGAATATGCATCTATGTGATCTAGCATCAAACTTGGTGGGTCGATTATGATGTGCAGACACAAAACAAAAGGGAACCAAACACACGAAGATGTTCATACCTAGGAATTTTGTGAAAAAAGACTTCAAATGGTGTTTTACCCTTAAGAACAAGTGTTGGGGTACGATTTATGAGGTATGTGGCTGTAAGAATAGCATCTCTCCAGAATTGTTTAGGGAGATTGGCTTGGAAGAGCAATGAACGAGCGACATTGAGAAGATGATGGTGTTTGCATTCATCAACACCATTTTGTTGAGGGGTAAAGACATAACTGGTGTGATGAAGGATTTCTTTGATAGAAAATAATTGGGTCATAGAGAATTCTGGTCCATTGTCGCTACAAATGATTTTAACTCTGGATGAAAATTGTGTTTCAATAAGATTAATGAAGGTGGTAAGAAATATGTGTGTATCAGATTTAGCATGTAAGAGATAGACTCATGTGCATCTTGAGTAGTCATCAACAATAGTGAGGAAATAACGTGCTCCATTAAGTGCTGGAATGTGATAGCCACCCCAAATATCGAAATGAATCAGTTCAAAAGGTGATTTTGTATTGATGGAACTTAAAGGAAATGAATTACGAGTTTGCGTAGCTAATGAACAAATAGAACAATCACTAATGGAACAAAAATATGTATTGATGGAAAGAGAAATTACACGCAAACTATTATTAGATAAATGACCAAGTCGTTGATGCCATAGATGAGAGTTGGTAGAAGTAGTATTTGAAACAAAGAAACATTCAGCCTTTTTAGAAATAGTCAGGTAGTAGAGTCTTGCTTTCTAAGTTCCCATCCCAATCATCTTTCCTGAGCATTTGTCCTGAACAAAGCACATATTATTAGTGAAGGTGACATGACAAAATGTAGTTTGAGTTAGTTTGGCTAGTGAAACTAAGTTTAATTTGAAGGAGGAAACACACAAGACAATATAGAGTATGAAATTATTGGATAAATGTACAGTGCCAATATATGTGACATGAGCAAGAGAATGATCAGGTAAATGCGCATGCTGATTAGTGATTGGAATGCTAGAGCTCATAAGATTTTGAGAACATACTATATGATCAGTTGCTTCTATATCAAAAATCCAATAAGTTTCTGAATGGAAAACAGTTGCATATAATGTGTTACCTGAAGAAGTAGTCACTTGACTTGTCATGATACCTGATTTGGATTGATTGATAAGTGTAAGAAGCTCTTGATATTGGGCGGATGTAAGGTTGTCGAATGGTGTCTTTGTGTCGGAGCTATTTTCTTGAAATTCGATATGATGAGCTTTAGAGGGGAAAATATAACTTGTATTTCTTTTATCTTGAATTGCTCCTTTCTTCTGGCACATGTTGTTGTCATGTCCATTCAAACCATAGAAATTACATTTGAGACGCTTTTGGCAATTTCCAAAATTGTGTCCATTGAGACCACAAAAATCACATTTGAGGTGACTTTGGTAATTCTCAGAATTATGGCCTATATTGTTGCATCGATTGCATTTGAGATGTGGGTTCCTTGGTGGGTAATTCTTGTGAAGATATTGTGGACGACTATCCCTAGCAACAAGTGCGGCAGCTTCTGGTATCTTTCTTATGGTTTGCGTGGAGATAACTCTCTACTTTTCATCTTGAACAATGAGTGAATATACCTTATTTACTGTAGGTAAAAGTTTCATGAGCAAGATTTTTCCACGTGCTGATGTGTAAACCGTGTTAAGCCCCATGAGGAACTTTATGGTTCGTTTATTTTGTTGATATTCTTGTAGTTCTCTTCCGGCATTTCCTCCACAATGTGGAAGATGACATAGTGCATTGCAACTATCTCATAAGCTTTTTAACTTGGTGTAGTATTCTCCAATGTTCACACCTTCTTCTATGCAATCATGGATCTCTTGCTCAATGTGAAATAAGTGCATGTTGTTAGTGTGTGAAAAGCGTTCCTTCATATGTCTTATCATTATACATGACACTTTCTGCAATTTTAGGCGATATGGTATTAAGAATCCATCCTTTGACAAGAATGTTACAACGAGTCCATTGTTTGATTTCTGATTCAAAGTTTGTTGATGGCTTTTTGATTGTGCCATCAATAAATCCTTCTTTGTTTTTGGTGATGAGATCCATGAGCATCGCATGACTCAAAATATGATAATTTTCTTGATTTAAAGATTGAGCTATTAGAACCATACCTGGTTGGTCTAAGTGGTGTAGATATAATGAATGGTTAGGGTCATCATACCATTTTGGTAAAATAGGGTTGGTATTGGTAGTTGTAGACATTATTGTTGAGTAAAAAAATTGAAAGAACAAGATATGATTTAGTGTGTTTTAGACAACAATGATTGTTTATGAAACAAATAATGAACTGAAATATGCTTTATCGTATAGAAAATGAGTCAAGGAGTACAGAATCGGTCAAAAAGTTGGTGAACCGGCATTTGGAGTGGCTAGAAAGGTGGCTACAATGTTAGAGCACTAAGCTAGATGAAGACCGAACCAGATGGAAGACCGAACTGGCTAAAGATTGAACCGGAAGAACGACGTGTCGTTTGAGTCATCTTCCTCAGCAATTAGCGCATGTTGGTGCGTGCAACTCTGGTGAGGCGCGTAGAACGCCGGTGAACTCTGACAAGGCGCATGTGAGCACGTGTGGTGATTTTTCTGGATATTATAATGGGATGAAATTGAAATTGAAATTATTTTTTGAATCGAAATTGGTTTTGGAAAGAAACAGAATCTGAAAGGAAGAAAAAATTTCTATATGAGCTGAATTTTCTGAGAATTACTTCCTAAACTCTAATACCATGTAAGAAATTATTGTATTGATGATGAATCAATGAATGTTTACAACCTATTTATACACAAGAAAAACAAAATTGTAATAATTAAAAACAAATACAATTATAGAGAGATATGTTCTTGGACAGTCTGTTCCTCCCCACCAATCTGTTGGTGGCTATTTTCAGCTGGTGTATTGGTTGTCACCAACTGGATCTATAGTTCTTTAACAGAAGGGAATAACTTTTTAACATCTTCATAGTTTATTGAGTTTTTCCTGGTGGCTTAATTTTCTTTTAAGTTGATGTAAGATTTTGATGTCGATGAAATTTACAAGACTAAGGATTGAATAATAAATAGTATTAGCTACCAACTTACCGTTATAAGTTTACAAAACAGAATAGAATGGATTTACATTAAGTCAGTAATTTTAAACCTAAAATGCTTTGTTGTTTCTCACTAATTGCTTCATCCTTGAATGAGAGCATCCATTAGTCATCTATGTTAGTGTATTAAAAGAAAATTATTTGTCTTGAAATATGTGATGATATGGTATTTTAATTCAAAGAAATTTAAAATTATTGTAAAAAAAAAATTTGAAAAAAATATTCAATAAAAGGTAAAGAGAAAAAAATAATCTAATTGATATAAAATATACTATAATCTAATTGATTTTATCTGTTACTATTCTATCTCCGAAACGAATTCACATGACTTTTTTTTTTTAACAACACGACCATCCCTTAACTTAATCTATGATTTTATATTGTTGCCAATGTGACAAAAAAGAAACACATTTCTTGACAAAACCTTGAGCTCATACTCTAAGATCACTATATGATGAGTTGAATTAGGTCATGTCTCCATCGTCTTAAGAATTATCAAATAAAGTCTATCTCATAATAGAGATCCACACATGCCCACGTGCATATGTGCTGACAATCCTTGAACCATTATAGCTCATTACCTTAAGTTTTGTTAATGGATATTCATAAATGTTGTGTTTCAACCTATAATATTAACCTTTGGATGGAAGCTCATTAGGTTTTGTTAACATTTTACATGAGAGCTCATCATCATAAAGAAAACCATAAGAGCTCTTGTAAAGTTCTTGAATGCCTACCAATTCTTGAAGATGTCTAAAAATCATTTGGATGTTGTTAATTGCTAGTTGAGTTGCATTTGTGGCTGTCCAAGGTTAGTACTTGTGATTTTTCTGATACAATTTCTTAACAATGCTTTGTTTATTTTTTTCTTTTAACTATTTCTCACCCCTTCAATCTAATGCAGGAGTCCCTCCCGCTATAAGATATAGTATATACCAGGACTGTTGACACTTTAGTAAGGAAGTTAATTTGTAATCGAAACAAAGCATGTCATAATTAGAAACAAGTTAAAGTAAAACAAGTAGTTGAAATTGAATAGGTAACATTAAGAGAAAATACATAGAACAAGGAAGATAACTTGAATAAGTTGGAGTGAAGGGTCACAAAGAGTAGGATTATGGGAACTTAGTACAAATCCTCCTCACCGGGAAGAGGGACGTGGGTTCTGATTATGAAGAAGTTTTCATAAATAAACCCAGCTAAACCACCACCGATCAAAGGCCCAACCCAGTAAACCCAATGATCAGTCCAATCCCAGCTAACCAAAGCAGGCCCAAAAGACCTTGCTGGGTTCATAGAAGCACCGGAGAAGGCTCCACCAGCTATGATATTGGCCCCCACAACAAACCCAGTTAGAATTGGGCCAAACCCAAGAACTCCCTTCTTTGGATCCACTATGGTTGCATAGACTGTGAACAGCAAAGAAAATGTCAACACTATCTCCCAAATAACGCCTTGGAAGTAGCTCACACCACTTGCAAGTGTATGAACTGGAGTATTCTGCACAAAAGAAAAATATTTAAATGTTGGGTTGAATTTAATCATAAAATTTAATTTTTTATTTACGGTTAATTAATTAGACTTACTAATCCTCCGGTGAGGTACTGGAGTAGAAAAGAAGCAGCTGAAGATGCAAGCAATTGAATGATCCAGTAGAGTATAGATCGGACGACTGTGATGTGGCCGCCAAAGAGGAGGCCAAGAGTGACTGCCGGATTGAGATGACCACCGGAAACATGACCGGCAGAAATCATCACAGCCACAGCTAGCGCATGTGCCATGGCCACAACAAACAAGCCACCCAATGCATTACCCACTAGTTTATCTGCCCACCAACAAAGGTTCAAAATAGATAGAATACTTAGGATCATATATATAAATCATAACAGACTGTTGAAATATTTATGAAAGAGATTAAGAAAATTTAATAGTCTAATTAGCTAGTTATAAGATATATCTTATAAAAAAAGAAGAAGAAGAAATTGGAAAAAAAAATGGACAATTTAAACATAAATTAAATAAAAAAAAAACTAGCTATAGAAAAATAAGGAGGGAAATTGATTGTAAATCTAAAAAAATGTGAAGTGTATATACCAGCAGTCATGGCTGAACCGACACCAGCAAAGACAAAGAGGAAAGTGGTGATAAACTCAACGACTAGGGCTTTAATGCAGTCTGACTCCACAGCCTCCCGGCTGGTTCCCAAGGCTATTTTGGCCATTGATATTGTTCTTTGCTCTCAAATATTATTCCACTGACTCAAACGCTGATAAATGTTCTGTTTTCTAGGCTTTTTTCCCCTTCTTCTTTCTCACAATGTTTTCTATGCTAATTGTACTCCCAATATTTGTATACCACGCAGCTTGTTTGAAGGTGACAATATTTATAAGGCATAACTCATGTATTTTTATTATTTAAAAAAAAATCCTACGTATAATTTCATAATAATAATTTTTTATTATAAATTTTTAAATATTTATTTTTTATAATTTTTTTTGAAGAATTAAATTATAAGATTAATTCTAGCACGCTATATATCGTCCTATATTGGATAGATAGGGGAAAATTGTTATACAATGCATATACATGATGCAAATATTTTATTTTTAGTATGAATTTAATAATTTTTTTTATAAATAAAATTTTATTTTTATATTTTTTACATCACGTATATATATATATATATATATATATATTACATATTTAGAAATATTATCCATATAAAAAGAATTAAAAATAATATTATATAAATAATTAGATTATATAAAACTAAGAATAAATTTAATATTCAGCAAAATTTCTCCTTTATTTCCGGCTAAAAATTCAAGTTTTTAGTGTTGCTTCCTTTGCATTATTTTTCTTATTGTGTGTATTTGATGAATCAATAACCCACTCCCTTCTAACAGGGAATATACACATATATATATATTCCACTGCTTTCAATAACATAAAGTTTATTTAACCATGTTAAAATTTTATATATTCTAAATTTTAGTCTCTAACTTTACTGTTAATTAAATTAAATTTATGTTTGACCATTTCTTTGGTTTTTTCTTTTACTTCTGCATCAAAAGCTATACTAAAAAGGTATGTGTACCTATCAAACATAGGCAATAAATAGGAAACAAGAAATACATATTTACTTCCTCTGGGCTTAGGTTAGTGATTTGAAATTTTTTTGTTTCAAAGGCTTAGAATTAAGAATTTTAAATTTGCGTTTTGCTTTAAAAAAACAAAAGTTAGAATATTGTCAAATATTGGTTAGAAATGAGTTTAATTTAACATTAAAGTTAGATTAAACATTATATTTTAAAATAAATTGATTTTATCAAAATTAAAAATTAAAAATTAAATAACTAAATCTTAAGAAAAAAAGTTAGGAGATTAGATTATGGGACTAAAATATAGTATTTATAAAGTTTACGAGAATAAAATAATATAAACCACTTTTTTCAATCATAATTAATTATCACATTAGTTATATTAATAATACAACTTGTAATAAATAATTTTAAAAAAATTAAGAGATTAAAAGTGTTTTTCAACCATTAAAATAAATATCAAGTAGACAATTAAATAGTGGAATTATTTTGAGTGATTTAGATGTTAAAATAAAATTTATTTTTTATTATCATGTCATATTTAGTTAGTAGGAATGTTAATGTAAATGGAATTATTTCTTTATCTTTGGTTGCCCTATAAATTAAGAATCATGATTTTATTTCCACATTAATTTTTGTTTCTAATTTTATCCTAAACCTTATACCTTATACTAAAAATCCAAAACCAAAAACTCTAAACCATAAACTTAAAACCCTAAATCTTAATCTTTATTTAAAAAATAATATTTTTAATAATATATTTTTTATGATGAAAAATAATAATTAAATGATATTATTTAAATTTTATTAAATACATGTATATTTAGATAATATATAGTATTTTTTATTAAATTTTAATTGTAAAACACTGATTCATTTTTTGATTTTAATAATTAAGTTAAAAAAATATAATATTATTATTATTTTATTTATATTCAATTCTATTATTATTATTATTTTTATGTCGATGATAAAACGTCACCTTATAGTAAAACATATATTATCATAATAAACTTTATTATGATGTTAAATATGTGTAATTAATGAACTATCTTAGCATAAATTTTATTTTTTAACTTAATTATTTTATTATAAAATTTATTATTATTGTGATAAAATCCTAATAAATTTTACCTTCCCATAATTTCAATAAAAAATAAAAAAAATTACCGGACCATTTTGCGGGGATTTTTTGGAATTATTTCTTTCTACTTCGAGCGCCATGTAAAAGGAACTAAACTGATAAACAGGTGGATGGCTATGGTCAAGATGGATGTAGATTTAAAGGATCCAATAGATGAGGTGATAAGACGTTTTTGTTTTTTTTAAATCAACGATAATAGGTTTACTTTTTAGGGAGAATCTTATTCAAGCTTGCACTATTTTGTAATTATATTAGTTGTCTTCAATTATATTAGTGCTCTGGGAGGTTGGTCCTTAGTTCTGACTCTACACTTTGTCGTTATGTTCATCATGACCACCTTACTCCTCCATCAATAATTTTTGTTCTGAATTATAATAAGAGGAATTCTATTTGAAAACAAATTACAATAATACCTTAATTTTATATTAATTTTTAAATAAATATCATTATTAAATTACATAGAACATATAAATATTTATCAATTATATAATTTATTTTCGTTAGTATTATTTTTAGAATAATAATAATTATTTTTAGAATAATAATTATTATTTTTATTAGAAAAAAATTATATTTTAAAAATATCATTTCTTTTTTAATTTTAGGCAAAGATGTAATAAAAATTAATTTTCATGGGATAGATAGAGTGTAAAGATCTATCCACTTAGTCAATGGTGTTAAGTTGTAACTTCACAATGTGCTTTTTCTTTATCATAATTGGTAGAGGCTTTGAGTTGTAACTTGAGAATGTGCTCTTTCTTAATCAGTATTGGTAGTTATCATGATCGCTCATAATATGTATTGCCGATTTTTTTTATTAATGTTTACTTTTAGACGAAGATATAATAAAATTTAATTTTAATATTATAGGTAGAATTTATACATCTATCCACTTAGGCAATGGTTTTGACTTGTAAATTTACAATTTAATTTTTTTTATAAAATATTTTTTTATATCAAATTATTATTTAACAATAATGGATATGATACCACTTTACAAAAAATAGATTCAATTGTACTATTTAATTATTATAACATATTAATTATTGTTAAATAATAATTTAATACTAAAAGATTATTATATTTTTTTGTTATAGTTGGTGGCTATCATGATATCACTCATCACATGTGTATGTGCCATTTTTTAATTAATTTATGGTGTTCTGAATTTTAAATTTCTTTCTTATTCTTCTTCTTAACGAAGTTTTTTAAATAAATTATTTAATTTAATTTGATAAATATTCTCCCACGCCTTTTGTCCAACAACATTGATAAAAATATGTTGTCTAAAAAAATTCAATAATATATATAAAAATATATATTCGTATTATATACAGGTATTAAATAAAAAAATTAGTATATGAAAAAAATTAAAAAAGTAAAATTGTGAAAAGTTGATAAAAAAATGATGAAAAAATGGTAGAGAAGTAGTGTCATTAAACCTGAAAGGCTAAAACTATTTACTTGTTAGGCCCAAGAAATAGTAATTAGGTTTTCAAGAAGTCGTATAGGCTTAATTAGTGGGCCTTTTGGCTTAAGCATCCTTGACAAGCTCATAAATGGCTTAATTAGTGGGCCTTTTGGCTTAAGCATCCTTGACAAGCTCATAAATTAAAAAATATATACCTTAATTTAAATTCAAATTAAAATTATGTATCTTTTTTATAAACTCACTCTATGCCACTATTTTAGAGAGTCGAGTTTACAATTTTACGCTTCATTCTTTATACTTTCCTTTTCACGCTCAAAGATTCGGACAGACAGACTCATGCTCAGACTCTTGGCGACAGCAAGCTCTGAATTACTAGCTTTCGAGTCTCATGCTTCGACGAGAAGCAGAGGTAGTGCCCATAAACGAAAAGGCAACAATTTGGTATCGTCAAGCTCTTCATCCCCATCGTCAAAACATGTTACTCGTGAGAAATCATCGCTCTCGGATCCTTCGATCCATAACCACAATGGTTACCTCACTTTGTATTTTATCGGTGGTATCTCAATAGCATTATCCAGCATTGTGAAGTCAGAAGACCTAGGAAAGGTGATTGAGGCTTCGAATAGAGAATCAGTGGGAGCGATGGTCGAGGAATTGAGAAAGGAGAGTGAGTTTGAGGTTTTGGAAGCTGAATTTGAAGCCGAATTTGAGGCCATTAGATCTCGCAATCCTAATATTCATGTCTTTCCTAGTCATCGCCGTGAGTTTTTGTACATATATGAAAAGTTAGATCGTTCGTTATTACATTCTCATATTTCAATCTACAAAGATAAATTCACTTATATTTTTATATATAATATTTACATCAATTTTTTTTATAACATATTACTTATAACTTTATCTTTATAATAATTAATCGAATATAACATATTAAATCGACGTGTATATTTACAGGTAATATGAAACCTGTTATGTTCAATATAATTTCTATGAATACACTTTATCTTTATATATAACATGTTATATATATTGTATTTTTAAATATACAAATATTATAATTTATTATATCCATATGTATTTGTGGGAGGTAATTTTATAAATCTCAATTGGAAGTCAAATAATGGTTATAATCATCCTACAAGTGCAAAAGTAATATAATTATTCTAAAGAATAAGGGTGCAATAACGATCTTTTTGTTATCTTAAAGATGTAAAGTTCTAAAGATTATTAATAATCTAACAAATAATAAAAGATAGATATCAAAGACAATAAATCTCTACAACTGATAACTTTTTAAAAAGATAACTACCTACGACAGGTAATTATCTACAATATTATAATAATTTAGTCATAAAAAAACATAGATAAGCTATCAAGTTTATTATTTTCCTTGTGTAGAGCGATATTAAGATCTTCTTTACCCTAACCTTATAATTAATGACTTAAAGATTGTAGAGTCGAAGACCCCGTGGTTCAAAATTCTAACAGTTTGTTTATCTTACAAATTATATAGAGAATAGTCCTACTTGGTGTTAACAAAAATTGGTACTAACACCTAGTGCAAGTGTGTTCTATTTGGCTAAAAAATTACAAAATTGTAAGACTCTCAAAAAAGAAACCGTGAACCTTAGCAATGGCATCTTCTGAAAAGAGAACACCAAAATCTTTTCATCTACTATTTTCAACTTTTCTGAACTTGCAAAAATATTCATGGACCAGACAACTAGCTCCACCTCTTTGAACCCAACAACTAATCAGAAGGTTTAACTTGCTAACCAGTAGGCCATCTTTTTAGCTCCACTACATCCTGCCAAAAATATAAGAGTTTTAAACCTGATTGCTCACAACGGGCCACATAGGCTAAAAAACTAAGGTAAGCTTAGACTTGAGCCTGCTTGGAGATGGTAAAAAATTCATTCCATGACATCCTAGAGTGCCTACCAAAGCCAGTGGCTCCTAGACTAGTCATTGTCCCAAAGAACATCTCTGTGACATTCTCTATTGCCTAAAGTACACGAGGTTAGACCTATGGCCATTCAGGGCTTGGTTGACAAGATGACCATTTGAGACAAGACCCGAGTTCTAAGCCTAATACTGTCAGCCAAGAGATAGTCGGTCAGGAAGTGCCACCTAAGCCAAGTGTTATCGCCTAGGATTTGATGAGCCATAGATTTTTGCCCAAGATCGGTACCGTCGACTAGAACACGCTCAGCCAGGGAGAGTCATCTGGGATAGATGTCACTGACTAAGGTATGATCCATTTGGAACTACCTACCAAGTCGACCTTTACTGTATGTCCTTTACGATCACCCTTTGTTTATGCTAGATGGACCCTAATTACTTCTGTCTCACGACATTTCATTTACCATTATGCTTAACCATGCACTTGACGCCCGCTAAGGGCATGTTCCCACATCTAAACCAACAGAACGGACATGTTTCATATTCTTGTTTAAAGATGATCCTTATAAGATCGTTCGCATGGGTACATTACTTCCACTAGATGAATAAGAAAGGTTAGATGAGTTCCTAAGAAAAATAAAGATGTGTTCGTGATCCCATGACGATATGCTTGGCATAGATCTAGAAATCATAGCATACCACCTCAATATGAACCCAAAATTTAAACTTCTCAGGCAAAATAGAAGATCATATAATCAAAAAGTTACTCTTCCATGAAAATTGAAGTTGAAAAACTTTTAAAAGCTGGATATATAACATAAGTATATTATCTTGATTGATGGGCCAATGTTATCTTGATAAAAAAAACTTGAATTAGGCTTGCCCAAAAGACCTGATTGGTTGGCAATGGAGAATGTGCATAGATTTCACTAACCTGAATAAGGTTTGCCTAAAAGACAATTTCTGATTGCTATGCATATATGAGCTTATGGATGCCAACGTAGGACATGCTTCCTTCTCCTTCAGGGTTGCTTACTTCGGGTAGAATCAAATCCGGATGTATGGCCTTGATTAGGAGAAGATGAATTTCATGATCTACTAAGGGCTATTTTGTTAAAAAAAATTATATCTTTTGGCCTGAAAAATGCTAGTACCACATATCAAAGAAAATATGGAATGAAGCTAAAACTAAATAAATGTGTGTTCGAAGTAGGTTTTGGAAAGTTCTTGGGGTTTATGGTCAACCAAAGAATTGAAGCAAATTCTGAGAAAATAAAAGTATTGATAGATATGCAACCTCACAGAACTATCCAAAAAGTTCAAAGATTGACAAGGAGAGTGGCTACTTATCGTATCATCTCACGAGCAACCGATAAATTTGCACCCTTTTTCAAAGTATTACATGTTCGTATTTGTTTTTCATGATCTATGAATACTCCTTTTACCAAAAAATTTGTGTTAACACTACTTGTCTCCATAAGTAGGGTACGATGGTAATTGGTGTTGGCTGTAACCGTGGTATGAATTTTATGAAAAAATTAGTTTTGATTTAACTTAAATATTTATAAAACAATAATTATTAACTAATAAATTTTATATTAAAAGTCTCCTATTTACATCCTAAAAATATTTATATCGATCAAATTAGATTTAAAGTATTATTTAAATTAGTAAAAACCTCTTGAAATTTATATTTTTAGATTTAAAAGAAAATAATGATTATACATGTAACATATACATATAATAGCTACGAACATGTTTCAAATAATACAACTATAATGTCAAAATTTTAAATATAATAAAAATGATTAGAATACATATAAATATGACAAGAAATTTTAAGAAAGTTATGTAAATAACATTATAAATTTAGTGACACCAATAATTTAAACTTTTTTATAAAGTTGATAAAAATAAAAATATTAGAGAATAAAATTACTAATGTTTCTAAAACAAGGTATTATATTTGTTATTTACTTTGAATAGAGTATAATAACTATGAAATATATAACTGTGACATATATCAGCTCCTTCGGGAATTTTTTTTTTTTTTTTTTGAGTCCGCTCTGTTCTTAAGCATAAAACTGTTACAATACCAACAACGCATTTTATCTAGGCTTACAATTTCTTCTAAAAAATAGTGATTATTGTTTTTTTATTGCTAAAATTGTATCTCAAAATAAATCACTTAAAAACTTAGGAAATAATGGATAACACCGGAGAACTTAGGAAACAATAGGTATCAAATATTTACTATGAGAGCCAATAACCAACAAGGTACCTCAACTTAAGATATTGAACAACGTCGTTTTATAATATAGAAGGATAAGAGCACAAATGTCATTTTTCTTGCTATAATGTATGCATCATGCATTAATATTATATTGGATATTGTTAGAACGGGAAATGTCGAAATAATTGTAAGAAAAATTAGCATCAGGAGGTCAATTATATCTTATATTTTGATAGTGAATTGATTGATGCATCAACATATGACAAAAAGCAATTTCCAACAACTAATATACTCTTATTGTATAATTACACAATTAGTTGTAAAGTTACAAGTGGATATGTAAAAAAGTTAATGCTTATGCAAAAAAAGTAGGTACAAATTCAATTGCACTTGAAAATTATAAAGTTAATGTTTATGCAAAAAAAAAAAAAAAAGTAGATACACAATTCAATTGCACTTAAAAATTATAGGCATTATATGGGACACTAGACTTTGACCTTAACATAGCTAGAAAAAACAATACCATAATTTTATTTGTAAAAGAGTATAAATGAACTGTTAAACCAACTTGCACAAGCTTGAGCTTTTGAGAAAACAAAAATGACCAACACTTTTACACAGTATCATAATTGAAAATTCTGGATTCAAATCCCAATAAACTCAATTATTAAATTGAAATGTTTGCCTGATTTTTCAACAATTTCTAAAACTATTCAAGAAGAAATTAAGTAATTTAAAAAGTACCGCAAGCAGCTAATGACTATAGACCAGGAGGTTTGAGTAGTGGAATCAAATTGTAAAATCCTTCTACATCAATTGAAGCTCTAAGAGCCTGGGTAATGAGCTCCGGCATGGAGGTCTTGCCCTTCCATGTGTTGAACCAAGGGCCTCCTCCAACCTCTAGAGCTGCCATATCGCTTGTAACATCCAATATATTCTACAAATCAGAAAAACTCAAGTGCTTTAACTCAAGAAGAAGCTTCGCGAATCACATTAGCATAAAAAACACACTACAAGGAAAGATATAATGTGGCTCAGGAGTTCACCGAATAGCCTCAATGTGTTTCCATGTCAGAGTATGTGCAAGAATGAAGCAAACAAAAGAAAAGTAAAAAATCAGTTTTCAATGTAAGAAGATCGTGACAGTCCGAAGAAATTTATAAAGGAACTCCAAAATTTCTAATTTCAAGTTCAGTGTTTACCCAAGAGAAAGGGCAAGATTTGAGAGCTCCCAAGCACAGAAACTTGGTGGTAGAAACTATCCAATCACCCAAGGTTGTTGGTAATTCATGGACAAAGAGACCTATGCTGGGCGACCTCTTGATGTTTCAAGGCAAAATCATAGAATGAATGTCTACAAAACTATTGCTATCTACTATAAAGTTTGCATATTAATAGACCGAAACTAGTGTCATGAAATGAAGAGAATGATGGAATGATAATGCAAATAGCAAATATTCAGAGCCCAAACAACAATAAATATATGTTAACTGGGTTAAAACAATATTTCCATTGGCCGAGTTGGTCCACCTTTTAAGATTAGAATGACAAGAGGTTAGGACTTAAAGACTACATCACACCCTGAATTCATCAAAGTAGAAAATTATCTGCAAGGCTGCAAACCTAGCTATCATGGAAAACAACAAGGGAAAAGTACCTTGCAAAAGTCACGTGACCAAACTGTCCTAATGTCACAAGCAAAGTGACTTCAAGAACTGGTTACCAAAAAAAATACGAAAAAAGAAACAAAGAAGTCAGAATGCTGAACCTTTCCATTACTGCCATCAAAATTTCTTTCCCATATCCGTAATCTCAGTGCACCGGAACATGTATCTCTACAAGCAGGAACGAATCCCGCCTCTGTAGTCGGAGCACGCAATGCTATACCAGAATCTTCTGTGGTGGCTTCCAATTCAACCTGCATATAAAGAATAAAAATATCTGTTAACAAAACAGAGACCATATAACTACTCAGTATCTTCAAATAAAAAAGAGTCCATTATATGTGGCTAAAATACCAGATACCTGGATGCAGGAGTTCTCAACTATGTAATCAGCATAAGAAATAGCTTAAAATCATATTTAGCTACCTTGTGCGTCTGGTTCTCTCCAGAAATGTACCAAGAACCCCATGGAGCAATTTCCCAATTAACAACCCCATTCCATGGCACAAATTCATAAAATTTTCCATCATAATGAACTCCAATCTGCAAAAAGAAGCACTATAATAATATTAGTAATTTTTAATGCTTATCAGATTCATAAATATATGGATTATGGATCTGGTGCTCATTTATCACAAGAAGGTGCTCTAAATAGCTCATTGTCAATTCACGTTCCCATAGCCTTGCAATGTTATATTTTGCTCTTTTGAAGGCTCTCAACCCAATAAAGAGCAATGAGCAATTTTAGCATGCAAAGCAATAGGAACAAAAGTTTTGCAGGACAAAGTTTTACTGAATTTAGTGGCTTGGGTACCTTCAAAGAGACCAAAACGCCATCTTAGGTAGAACATGAAGAAGAGATAATAAGAAAGGGGCTTAGGCTTTGAACTGCAAAGTTGACTTCCAAGTAAGAATAGTTAACTATCAATTAAATACCTAAGAGGAAATAAAGATATACATGAATATAAAATGTTGGATAAGAAAATCACTAGATACACGTGGCACCATGTGATTGGTTCACAATGACATTGAAAAATGAAATGGGTATAATCAATGTATGGTCAAGTATAACTTTTATTATTTAAATCCGATAATCAATATTCATGACATCATCTACATATGGAAGGTCATTACTATTATAAATAATTATATATTAATTAATTTTATATATTTAAATATTAATTAATCAATATTAGTTATTTATTGCAATGCTACCCGCCAAATTTTTTAAATAGATTCTCATAATATAAAAAAGTATGTATAAACTCATACCACAAACTCTCAAATTTCCTCTAATCTTAATTTTTTTCCCCTCAAAAACTAACTTAAGCATCGGGGTAGATATGACACCCTTGGTGTCGTAACTTCTGACATGGTTTTCTAGTAACTTGAAGGTCTACATGTCAAGAGAATGCGATTTAACAGAAATCGGCTAGAACAATCTAAAAGGTTAAAAAGGTTAAACTTCCATATATATCATACAATATTATTGTTACGATTCTCCATCAAAATGATAAAAGGGTATAGAAAGAAACAAGATTTTTTGCCAATCACAAACAAACGAAAATGAACTGCATAGTCCCACAAGGGTAACAAACAATAAATTCATCATCCTTTATTTTCTCTTTCCATCATTTCATATTATCTCCATTTCATATAAATTTCCCAAATGAGTAAATAGCTTCAACGCATAGGAAAATGAATAAAAGTTTAGGAAAAGCAGGGAAAATATTATCTATTTAAGATAATACCAATGCGGCATTTTCAAAAGTCTCTGTTAGTCCAGGAAGTTGCCTCAAACCACCACCTGACGTGAGAGCAACTTCTCCAGCTACACCTTCAAAAACATTGCACTGAACCTGCAGTACAACAAATAATTAAAGATGCAAATGCTGAACATAGCTATGAAGTTGTATAACTATGATTGTATTGGGCTCACATTAAATGTCCTCAAAGAATCTATACAACAAAGTAATACACGGTTAAAAGATGCTGCCTGATTGATTCAGCAAGAAAACATGACCTATCAATAAGGAGCCTTGAGCCTTCTCAAGCTCCTTAGCAATGTTTCCAAAACCCAAAATTAACAGCAATAGAAAAATACAAGAAAGTTTATATAATTTATAGATATATATTATATATTAAACTTGTCCAAAGATTTTTTTTTTGCTATCATCAATTTTAGATAATTATATTCTAAATCTAATAAATCTAATTGCATCGCAAGTACATCTGTAATCTCAAAATATTGTGAAGAACAACCACGGCAACATGTAATAATGCAAAAGAAACAATTTTGAGAGGCAATACATCTTTTTTAAGAACAAATGTTTTCCAATAATACACAGCTCACAGTAAATAATTTTATTTGTGATTCTTAGGACTGGCAAATGATGATCATATAAAAAAGCATTACCTCTTCCAAACGTGATGGAAGAAACCAATAAAAAATAATCTACTTTCATTAAAATCCTTTGTAATGCAAAACATATGCTTTTAGGCTCATTTTTCTTTCCTGCGAATGAATAGAATTGTATATTTGCATTTCAAAGAAAAGGCATGATTTTCATATACAACTTAAGTCATAACGAATAAAAAGCTTAACTCTCACTATAGTAAGATCTGTGTGAGCATCAAGAACTTACCCAAAACCATTTTCTTGGGAATCCACCACCCCAATTTTTTTCAGAATAGGAAGGGGCATCCTGAAATTCATACCTTTTCCCATCCCACTCTATCCAACCTGAAATTGAAACATTAAATCTATGGAAATACTATCAAGAATAATCAGGTCCAAAGAAAGTAACTATCATGGCAAGAGTTTTTTTAAAAAGCAATCCACAGTTGTCCAATAATAATGCCTCAATGTTAACTCTCTAATTCCTCAGTGGTTTAAAATTTTTGTTTGAGGAAGGGAGAGTGGGGACCTAAACCTTGCAACCACGGGAGCTTCCAATGGTACGCGACACTCGTAATTAAGAGCTGTACTAAATGTTTCAGATACTGTTGTTGTTGTAATGCACAAGCAGCACAACTCATTAAGTATGTTTTGGATACATATGAAAGTTATGGATTTAGACTATATCCCCCAGTCTCCTCAGTCGATTATATGAGATGCAGGACTATCTTATCATCACTGCTCCATGTCATCAACTAAATAGTTTATTATTAACCTGAAAAGACCTAATCAGTGACAAAAAGGGCAAAATTCACCTGCTCCAATCTACCATATGTTAGGTTCAAACTAGGAAATTGGCCACTCTTAACAAGGGGTAGAGCAGGGAAAATAAATAAATACGTTCTCGAATAAAAGTGCACAATGCCAGTTCTGGACAGACTACAAGATGATTAAAGTTACGTGTTGACATCAGCCTTGACTAAAAATAGATATCACATGAGCTAAAGTACAGTTTTTTATGAGACATCGGAATAAATGAACTACCTGTAGATAGTCCACTTGCCATGCATATTTGCCAATGAGGTTCAAAAACTGGAAAAGCTGCTAGCCATCCTGCTGTAGACTTCTGTTTGGAACCAACGTCACCCCAGCCATAGATTGGGCGGGTACTGTACTCCCAACGAGCAGTCTTGACAGTTTTCACGTAATCAGATCTGTCATTAGAACTTAAATCAAATATGTGACAACACAAACAAATTTCACGGCATAACAGACAGAAAATAGCATCAATTAGCCAAATAACAGAAACACACCTCAATTAGATTGTCAAAAAGCATACCTGCCATCATCACAAATAGAACCTTGGTGCCAAAAAGGGGTGACTTGAAAACCTTCAAAGACTCTCCTAGAGAATTCCTACACAACAGACAAAACAATAATAACCATTGACTATAAATTGCTTTGTACGACCAAATTACATCCTCAAAAGAATTATAATAAAAATTTCTGTATGCTTGATAGATTTAGAAAAACATATATAGAACTTTTATGGAGTTTGTTCACTAGTATTGTTAGAAAACGAGGGTACCCATCTTAACTGAGGAAAAAATATAGAACCAAAAGAAGGTATATCAACCTTAGGATGAACCTCTTGATTTGGAGGTTTTAAATCTTTTCCTGGTACAAAAGTATTCCCCAAAGCCAGCTCATGCCTATCTGTTCATCAAAGATTGCCAACTACATCATACCTGATAGAACTAACTACAAATCATAGCGTTTATATTTGTATTTCTTCATTTTCCATTTAAGGATAAAAATATAAATTTATATAGATTACAGATTCAAAACCATGGAATTAAGTTTGAAACAGTTCAGAGCATTGAAGGTGAAGACTAAAACACAACTGACAAACGAACCTCTTCATATAGAATAAATATCCTAGAAAATTAGTAAAAAAGAAAAAGAAAAAAAAGCCATAAACGCATCGTGTATCTAAGAAAGACTAGAATTTCAACTCGAGATACGATTCATGATATCAACTTATCTCAAAAAGGGATGGCCGTACTATCTTCCATGACATGCATGTCATACCAAGCATATGAGTAGGTATAGAAAGTAGTGGTTGGAGTGAACATGAAACAAACCATGTGGAACTCCAGTAGACAACATAATTGTTTTCAGAAAATATTTAAGAGGGAGAAAAAAAGTACTGGCCCAAAAGTTCTGAGATTCTTCAGAGTAGTGACAAATATATTTTTCATCAGCTCCGAGAATTTGTGCCCCAACTCCCGTATGTCTAGGACCATGCTGAAGTACCTCCAATGGCGTCAGTTTCTTGCGAAACGTGGGGTTTTCCAGAGAATAAATAAAGCAGAAACTCTGCCTCTGCTCTGGAATTGAAACCTTAAAGTACCATCCCTCGAAGAATTTCCGAGCAGTTCCATCAAAATGGTACCTATATTTCGACCAAAATCAATCATTTCAGCTCAAAATAAACAATTATAACCAAAAAAAGATCAAAACTTCACTAGAACAGCAACATTTTTTCTTCCTTCAATATCAAACAGTACCCGCTATGAGGTGTTCGAAGGTCTCGATTCAAGGGCGTGGGAACGTAACCAGGGCTCACAGAAACGGAATTCACATTATCTTTAGCTCCATCGACTGTGGAAAAGCCAAAAGGTTCGGCTCCAGAAACTGAGTTGGATATCGAACCTCGCGAATTCGATCGTATATCCAATTTAAGACAATCCGATCGTGGTCCAAACAAACTGTTTTTTGAAGGACGAAAGAGCCCAATGTTGGAGCGAAAGTTTGTAGCTTGAAACCCTTGGTTTGGAGAGTAACCGTGAAATTCGCGCAGTGAGAATACATGAGCTTCCATTTTCACGAGTATGGCTCGGAGTGGTTGAGAAGCCAAGTGTTGTAACAGATAAACGACAGGAGGTGGCAAGGAGATTAATGGTGCACCGGGAAACGGAGAATAATAGTCGTTTGCAGTATACCAAAACACGAGACTATTTTCTCGTTAGTCTTTTGAAGGACGAAAAGAGCACATTCTATTTCATTAGTTTAATTTATATAAATGTATTTACGGATATTTTAATATAAGGAGTATAACCTCATTCATATAAACTATTCCACTCAATTAAACTTATTTGTAATTACATTATTTTTTAAGTGATATAATTTCTTTTACGTCATTAATTTTCCTTATCACATGTAAAAATTATTTTAGTAAAATAAAATTTACATACCTTACTCAAAAAATATACAAATAAAAATAAGAATATAATTATTATTATCCTTATCTTTTTGCAAAAAATATTCATTATTTTTAGATTACGTAATTACGTGATATTTTGGATTAATAAAATTTAAAATTAATCATTTTTTTCTTTTAAACAAAAAAACATAAAAATGTTTTTAACTATTTATTTATTAAAATTTAATTTGTGTGTCATACAACTACAAACAAAAAAAAATATTTGAGTTAGATACTTTCTTTAAAACAAAAATTAATAATAAAAATAAATCATCTAAAATGATTACAGAGTACTTTAAATCGGAATGGTATAAAAAAAATTATTCCCCAACTTATATGTACTGTGCTACTTGTACATACAGCGTGTATATATATATATATCATTGATATATTATTTTTAAATTAATTTAATTATATATAATATGTATATATTATTTAAAGTGTAGGATTGTACAATTAATACAATTTAGCTAACATTAACATTATCTTCCTTTAATTCTAGTAGTCTAAAATAACCTTTTTATTATGACAATTGAAAAGAATCCGAACAAAAATGAAACTATGAAAATAAAAGGAATATTAACCCGAAAGAGATGGTAAGAAGAATGGTGGTGACAAAGAAGGCATGAAGAATAATTTTTTTTTCCAAATACTACCATGGTATCGAAGGGAGAGTACACTCCCGTGGTTTATTTTATGTCCATCTAACACTAGTGTAATACATACTTGAATTATTCTTCTAAAAGATATAGAATTTGGATTAAGTTTAAATTAAGATAAATCTTTGGTACAATATATTTTATATATATCTTTGTTAATATTAATAGTTAATTTCATTTCTTTTTTATATCTTATTTAATTTTATAAGAATAAAAGATTAAGATAACTTCGACCTACCATAAATATGTATACTTGTTGTATGTAAGATTCTCTTCTAAATTAGGTACAATTTATTAATATAGTTAAGATTCAAATAAGGGAAGTTATAAGAGGTTATGAGTCTTAAAAAATGAAATTAAAGTTACTAGATTTGAAATAAAAAAAATTGAAATTAAGTGAATTGAAACAATTATATAATTGTTTGTTTGTTTTTTGGTAGCTTAACTAATTAACTGATATAGGTGCTATAATTTGTAAAATGCATAATAATAATGAAGGAAAAAAAGTGTGAGACTTTTATAGTAAAAGTATAACGTGAGATTTACTTAAAGTTTCATAGGGATTGGTTGTTCATCGTCTATGGAATTGGAATTCATTGGGAGCTCTCATAGACACCTTGTCTACCCATTTGATCAGGAATTCTCAACGATTTAGAGAGAGGAAAAAGTAAATGATATTGTTGCTATGCAAGTTATGAAAGTTTTTGACCCCAAAAAAAAAAAAAAAGCCCTGAAAGTTATGCTTATAGGAGGAGTGTAATATTTACATTAAAATTAACAACGTCGACAGCAGGATTCGAACCTGCGCAGGCAAAGCCCAACAGATTTCGAGTCTGTCTCCTTAACCACTCGGACATATCGACGTTTCTGACAATGTTTTATTTATTCAATAAAAATACAAAATTCCTCAATCTCTGGAAATAGAGAAATATAATACGGATTAAGATATTTCTTGGACCCAAGTACCGAATAATTCACTTCTTTTGTTCCATTTCTTGCTAAACTCGAATCAAAATCACCGGAAGGCTATTGTTGTCGGCTGATTCTATTGCTCTGGTTCAAAGTTTTCTGTTTATTTTACAATGTCACTGTCATCTGAAGAAAACTCTGGTAATATGTTGGGCTAAAATGTTGTTACACAGGGATTTTTTAATTTTTTATTTATTTTTTTTAGTCGTAACTTTTTTTGGTCATGATAAAACCCAAGGTCTCTGTTTTCCTGGAGCTTTTTGGCACGAGCTTATCTTGAATGCAATACAGAGTCTGAGACACAACTGATTCAGGTTAAAGCGACTTTACTGGTTTACTTCGTCACCAGATTAGATGGAAAAAAACAAGAGAGCAGCTAGGCAGTTAAAAGAACCCATCATGCGGTTAAAGTTTCTTACACTAGCAATTACCAAATTGCATTTGACAAGGCAAAAATGAAAATTGACATCTTAAGTTCCCATGTACTTGATTTGGTCCTTAATGAAACCATTGTTTCCAACTTAGTAGGATATGTAATCTTTTTCAAAAAGAACAGCCTACCAGAAAACAGAGGCAAGCTTGCAAGTCTTGCCGTTTTGAACAGGAGGAAACGCATGAACCGGTCCTTTGTGTGAGTTTTTCTCTAAGGCCCAAAGCATACACCTTACCAACAAGTTTGAAGATCAATAGCCATGGACGAGATGATCTATGATTCTTTAGTGATCTCTCTCTCTCTCTGACACTGAAAAGCAATTCAATGATAAAATGTTAGGAAAGTCTATGAAGGGTCACTGAGAAAGTAGAGATCTAGCAGTAAGAGTTGGAAAAAAAATTATTTACATATAAGCAGTAGCCAAACAAAGCTACAACTTCATCAGTTTCTGGTCAAAAAGGGAGTTAGAAGTTAAGTTCTTTCTACGTATCCAGAGCCCCAGAGGTGATTTCCACATTATGGCCTAGATTGAGAAAACTGATACACTGAGGTAAAAGATCATGTTATGGTCTGTTAGAAACTCAGGCCTAACTCAACTCAATAAGATCTCATTAAGTTAAGGATTGTCCAAGCTTATAAGCAGCTTTGCTGCTTTGTTCTTAGTCGATGTGGGACAAGGATACTTAACAGCCCCCTCCACACGGCGGACAAAGGTGGACATTATTAGCGCCACGGTGAGACTGTGGTAGAGCCCAATTAGATCCAAACACATAGAGACTAAGCCCAGCTCTGATACCATGTTAGAAACTCAAGCCTAACTCAACTCAATAAGATCTCATTAAGTTAAGGATTGCCCAAGCTTATAAGCAGCTTTGCTGCTTTGTTCTTAGTCGATGTGGGACAAGGATACTTAACATGGTCAATTGTGGCTTTAATATTTTGGAGAGTGTTTTGTTTCCATATCCATATTTTTACAATGATGACATTTGTTAATGTATATCTATTAACAGATTAATGTATATTATACCATATCTGTTAATATATATCTAATTTACTTTAAACATATCTAATTTACTTGTAACTCTTATATAAAGGCACTATGTATATTCCTTAATACACAGAATACAATGCAATTATTAAGTATTTTTAACATAGTATCAGACAGCACTTACAAACAGTTAAAAATATTCCTAGAAAATCTCTATAAAAAATACTTCAACTAAGGTCTGAGTGTCCGACATCTGAATCATCTGATGGCAATTTCTAAAACAGTAGGAAATAGACTAACAGAACAAACCCTGTAAAGCTCACCTATCTCATCAATATCAACTCATTCATGTAAGCGAAGCAATGACATCTAGATTATTCTTCATGAACCATTTGTAAGGATACAAGGAATTAGATGATTTAGGATGAACTTGCCAAACCATTATGTTCGAGCAATCTTGCAGCGAGCCTTCCATTTGATTTTCATCTTCTACAACTTGTTCAATAAATAAGCTCACCTGGAATGCAAATCAATAAGGTTGCCATTGAATCAGGCTATCAAAAATTCGTACAAAAGGCACTACTATGTGAACTTGGGTTTTGTTTCTCTAGTCTATGAAATATTTATTTGAACATGCACTTTGAAATTATTTAAATAGATAATTGTATGTTACTTTAGGACAGAGAGAATTCTTTTTACCATCAAACCAAGCCCCTTTTTTATTTTTATTTTTAGCAAACGATATTTAGAGGAAGTAGGGACTTGAAAGGTAATTCTCCTAAAAAATGTCAAGCTTTTACCAATTGTACTAGAAGGTAGCTATCCCTATCAAACCAAGTTGTTAGCAGTTTCTCATCCAGTCATTCTTAATCTAGTGGAAGGTAATTGCATCATAAGAATATGCAACTACTTAAAAAATGCAATGTTGTGGCTACTTAATGAAAATAAGAGCAGCCAGTAAAGTATTTATACTAGTAAAAGGGATGACACCAATTAAGGATCAAGAAGCACTAACTTGGAATCCATCCTTGACTTCGTCTAACTGCCTAATAGGCTCAAGAGTGGGTCGGTGCCACCTCTTGGGATCCCACACTATGGTGCTATTAAAGGCAAACCCTGAAATGTCAGAATGAAATCTCTTTAGTCTTCTACGCACTCCATCTACGTGCCACCCAATTACTTGAGTTCCATTACAAATAGGGCCCTCCAGGATAACTTTGGCATTTTTCTCAGCGAGTTTGGCCACCATCCATGTCCCAAATCTCCTGCAACACAACAAGGGGATAAGAAGTATGTTCTTACAGAAGCATACACGTAGAATGAAACAGGTGAAATAAGCAGATCCATTTCAGAGGAAAGAAAAGGATATCTACCATAGTATGAAATGGATTCGTCAACACCATTTTTTTTTCCTGATTGTCTTTTCATTCTAAGTGCTTTCTCAAAAAGATGCTTAAACTTGAAACCAATTGGAACAAATAGGAGAAAATTTTCACACCATGCCTCAATAGATTAAGTTGCTCAGAAAATGTGATAAGTTTCTTTATAGTGGCTCTGTGTTAAGATTTAACAAAGGAAAATAAGGTCAATTGCCCCTTCTGTAGTTGCGTACACTTCACTGGCATGGAGTGAGTGTGTGGGCATATGTGTGTAACCTTTTATTCAAAAGATAATAAGTAAACTAGGGAGGGAATGCAGTAATGATTAACAAACAAGAATTTACCTGATCTGTCTCATTTGCTCAAAAAGATTAACTGAATGAATATTTTCCTCGTCTGCAAAGAAGACTACTCCATCAAGACGGTGTGTTTCAACGTAAGACAGAGCAACATTTCTTTGATGGGCTCTTCTATCACTTATATCAGTAAGATTACTTTTGCAAACAAGATGCCTATATATGACGCCACTTCTCCTCAAAATATCAGATGTTTCCTCATTTTGGGAGGTCATCTCCACAACTATCCACAACAAAGGAGGTGAGACCAACTTTAATGTGTACGCTAAGCGAAGAAGATAATAGGCTTGAAATGTCCCAGCATAAGCTGGTGTCACAATTATTAAAAGCTTGCGAGTTTCCAAATCTTGTTCATAAATAAGCAGTTGGTTGCTTTTAGCCTTTTCAGAAATTCCATCCTTTTGATCTAAATCCATCAGGTGTGACTCAACTGTAGCATTATTCTTCATATCTACATTATTCAAAGGCATTACATTTCTTGACAAATTATCACACGACATAAAATTCCCTAGTGCATATATCATTTCAAGTGAGAAGGCTTGATGCTTTGCCACTAGATTTCTGGATGAGCTCAACGAGTTAAATGGGGTAAGCCCGATGAAAAACCCAACAACAAAACACATGAAGAATTGAAAAAGTGCCCTCCTCAAAACTTGACTCCTTGATTTTTGCTTCTCAAGGGACCTAGAAGGCCTAAGTGACAATACACTAAGAACTAATGTCTGGGACTCAACCGAGCTCGATAGAGTTGATAACAAACCACCAAACGATGGAGAGTTATGAACAAAACATGATCTTGACGATGGAGAAGCAACCAAACAGGCTTCCCCGCTTAGTGGAGCTCCAGATCGAGGAACTGGAGACAATGTTCTTCTAATTGAAGCCATGGAAAGAAAAAACAAATTAAATTTTTCCCAACTCTCAGTCTCAAGCTACTAGTACTAAGCCATACTACACATCATAAATCATTTAAACGACTGAACTTTCATAACTTTGCATACTAAGCATTTTGTCATGAATGGCGTCCATGTAATGTTCCAAATAACTTGAATTCACTTTTCAAAACTCTATACCAATCCATTGACTTTCAACTTGGTCTCCAATTATATCCAACGCAAACGGATAAATCCAAATCCAGTTCAAAAATACAACTTTCGACTTTAATCTTATTCAAACTTGAACATCTATGCAGTCATAGCAAATTTTTGATCTAAAGCTAGCTTACAAAAGGACAATAAATCAAAATGGCCACATACCAAACCCAGAAAGCAGCAGAGTTACCCACCTACAATGTGCACTAAAAAACACCGAGATTTCCAACTGAAATGCTAGTACGTAATAAAATAAATGCTCAAACAAAATGGGTTTCTACTTTACCATTGAACCAAAAATGGTGGGTATTGGATCTTTAACTCCAAAATGGTAACATCAAACTCCACTTAGTTTGGGGACCACAAAACGATGACGGCCTGGATCCATGAGCAGAGCTTTCACAGAAACAGTCCTCTAGTTTTAGGGGATCCGATAGAAGATAGAAAAGCGAAGTTCAGTTTTCCGAAATCTCTTAGTGCACCTTGAACCGAATTTACCATTTAGACCACCGAGACACTCTCCATACGACAAAGATTCAGACAAAACCGATTACATAAAAATAATACATTGATTCAGCTCAACATTAAAAGTATCTGACTATAGTCATAATGCAATTTTAACTGTCTTTGAATTGTTATTTTTAGTTTTAAAAAAAACAATAAAATAATATCGATACATTATTTTATATTTATTGTTATTTAAAAAACATTGTTTAAATAAACTATAATTATTTTTAATATTTATTAAATATAATTTAATTAAATCAATTCAATATTATTAAAATTATATTTTATTATTTTACAGTGTAAGTGTGTCTGTTTTTATTTTTTTTAATTTCCCACGATTTTTTTAAAGATTTATTCTTTTTCGCGACCGACGCTTTTTTGGATCAAATATATTAATCTTCAAGTTGGACCCACAGTTTTAAATACCGTTATTATTAATCAGGAGAAAGGAGGAAAAAAAAACTATTTAAAAGAAGATTTATTAAAAAAATTCCCGAAAATATAAACTTAATATGTAATTATTTTGATATTATCTCAAAGAAAGTCAAATCGACAATAATCATGCGCTTTCCAATTGCTATATTTATTCTAGTTTCTTCGAAGGCTTTTTTTGGACAGTAATAATATTTGTTCAAGCGTTCGTTAGCATTTTTGGGCTAAAATTTTACTAGCTTGATAGCGTACTAGCATTTATATTAGTAAAATTATATATATCATTATTTATTACCTTTTTGTCTTATTTTATTGAATATTATTTTAAAAAAGAATTATATTAATCTAAGATTTTATTGAACGTAAAATATTATAAGATTATATATTTCAAAACTAATAAATTTTTTCTCATATTACAAAAGTTTACAAACATAGGGATCAGTTTGGGAGCCTCGCAGGGTTACTTACAAAGCATATGAAACAGTTATGAGATGTATTAAAGGATAAGTTTCTTCATTTAATATATTATTTCTTTAAACACAAACAACTCAACTTTTTACATGATTTATTCTCACCTTTGAACCTCAGCAAATGAATATGTTATTACTCTCTCACTTAGCTCAGATAAGTAGTTAATGCATCTGATATTGCTTTCTAACTTGTATGAGACATAGATGAAAATCAATAAATAATATAAAATATTAAAATTTATCATTTATTAGCATATTTTTAACGTTCAAAAGATTAATAATATTTTTTTAACAATTGAAGACACTAAATAACTTTAATTTAAAACAAATATACTAAAAAAATCTTTTGTCTATTGCATGAAAGTTTAGATTTTCAAAAGAGAATAAATAGAAAATTAGAAACATATTTTTTTTAACCTACCCCTCTCAAAATTACACCGGTAAACTTCAAAACTTTGCCTAAATCCAAATTACAATAAACTGAAATCAACAAATAAGGTCCAATTTTAACAAATTTTACTACATATGGTGAGTCAAATGAATTTTTTAATATGAAGTTTGGGTATATGAAATTATTATATGTCAAAATAAAAGTTAAATATGTTTGTGTTATATATAACTTGGAAATGAAAAATAAGTTAGTAAACAATAAAAATAATAATAATTAAAAAGAATTGTGAAATAAAACTAATTAAAATAGAATACCTACAATTATTAAAATATCTTGTAAGTTTCCCTCCTATAAAAGCGTCTAATAGGGGCACAAATTAAAGAAATAATCAGAGGAAATAAACGTTTTCCTTCGTATATTTACATTATTTATATAGACAAATATCAATTACTATTTCACCAACCACCATGATTGAATTGCATGGTTTACAGCGGTTTTGGTAGGCGCCGTGTATATTGGAAAAAAATGTTTGGCGTCGGTGTAGTGTTTGTTGAATTGTGTTGCAGTGTTTGTTGAATTATGTTGCAGTGTTTGTTGAATTCAACACTCCCCCTCAAGTTGGTGCATAGATGTCTTTCATGCCCAACTTGACTGAAACTTCTGTGAATACTCGATATGAGACTGCTTTAGTGAGGATGTCAGCCAATTGATCTTCTGACTTAATTTTTGGCAATTCCAATGAATTTTCTTCTAACTTTTTCTTAATAAAGAATCTGTCAACTTCAACATGTTTTATACGATCGTGTTGAACTGGATTATGAGCAATATCACATGCTGCTTTATTGTCACAAAATAACTTAATTGATTCTTTAACATAATATCCCAAATCTTTTAAGAGAGATTGTAACCACAAGGTCTCACAAAGCCCAAGTGTGATGCCTCTATATTCAGCCTCTGCGCTTGAACGGGCAACAACATGTTGTTTCTTACTTCTCCATGTTACAAGGTTTCCCCCTATAAAAGTGAAGTAGCCTGATGTAGATTGTCTATCATTTATTGATCCAGCCCAATCAGCATGAGTATATACTTCAATTCTAGAAAACTCTGAGTTTTTAGTGAACAATACTCCTTTTCCAGGAGCAGATTTTAAATACCTCAAAATACGAATAACTGCATTCATATGTTGTTCTCCAGGATCATGCATAAATTGGCTGACAATACTTAAAGCATAGGCAAGGTCTGGTCTTGTGTGTGCCAAATACATCAACCTTCCAACAAGCCTTTGGTATCTTTCTTTATTTGTTGAAACTTGATCAACCTTGATACATAACTTTAATCCTTCCTCTATTGGTGTATTAGCTGGTTGACATGCCAACATACCTGTTTCTTTTAATAAATCTAAGGCATACTTTCTTTGAGATAAGAAGATTCTTTCTGTTGATCGAGAAACCTCAATCCCAAGAAAATATTTTAAGGAACCAAGGTCTTTCATTTCAAATTCTTTGGACAAATAAGTTTGTAGCGCTTTCCTTTCTTCAAGATCATTTCCTGTTACTATCATATCATTAACATATACAATAAGTGCAGTGATCTTACCATACTCTTTTTTTAGAAATAAAATATGGTCTGAATTGCTTTGCTTGTAGCCAAATGCCTTCATTGACTTTATAAACCTGCCAAATCATGCTCTTGGGGATTGTTTCAATCCATACAATGATTTTTTTAATTTGCACACCTTTTCATCATGGATTTTGGATTTCTTGATTCCTGGTGGTAAATCCATGTAAATTTCTTCAATTAAATCTCCATATAGAAAGGCATTTTTTACATCAAACTGATATAATGGCCAATCTAAATTTGCAGCTAGAGATACCAAGACTCGAACAGTGTTAATTTTGGCTACAGGTGCAAATGTTTCTGTATAGTCGTTCCTATATGTTTGAGTGTATCCTTTTGCCACCAATCTTGCTTTATAGCGTTCAATCATACCATCTGCTTGATACTTTACTGAAAAAATCCATCGACATCCAACAATTTTCTTTGTTGGTGGACGATCGACAAGCTCCCAAGTTCTATTTATTTCTAAGGATCTTAGTTCTTCATTCATAGCATCTTTCCATTTTTGGTCAACTAAAGCTTCCTGCACACTATTAGAAATAGATATAGCAGATAATTGATTCACAAATGATACGTTTGATTTTGACAAACGATGTTTAGACATATAGTTACTCACGGGATATTTGACTTTATTAGAAATCTCAGGTTCATACATGGCTTTAGGAATACCTCTGTTAGGACGTGATAGAAGTATTTTTCTGGCTGGTTCAATAGTTGGAACATCCTCTGCAAACGATTGGTTAGGTATATCAGCAGCTTGTGGAGAAGGAAACTCGTATTCACTTAGTGGTAGTAAGGAACTTGCTTGATGATCTTAAAGTTGATGAGGACTTGATTCCATTTCCCTTAAGTCTTTTCTATATTGAGAGTTATTACCATCTGAATTCAAGTTATTTGTATTTTTCTCACATATAATTTGTCTTTCTTCATAAGGAAACAATTTATATGTAAGGGTCTGAATTTCAGCATGGTTGTACTCCCCCTGAAATTCAGGTGTAGAGGAGAAATACATTGTATCTTCATGAAAAATAACATCCATAGTAGTAATCATTTGTTTTGTAGGAGGATGATAACAACGATACCCTTTTTGTTGTATGGAATATCCCATAAAAACACAACGTATTGCTCATGGATCCAACTTGCTACGTTGTTGTTTATGTAGGTGTACAAATGCCACACAACCAAAGACATGAGGAGGTAAATTGGGAACATTTGGTGCAACAATTGCTTCAGTGATGGCTTGTAGTGGTGTTTGGAAGTTAATGGGACTAGAAGGTACCCGATTGATCAAATATGCAGCAGAAGTAATTGCTTCTCCCCAATAAGATAATGACATATTAGCTTCGATCAATGAGGCACGGACAACTTCCAACAAGTGTCGATTTTTTCTTTCTGCAACTCCATTTTGTTGAGGTGTATCAACACAAGTAGTTTGATGAATAATGCCTTCTGATTGAAGATATTCTTGAAGCTCAGAACTTTTATACTCTCCTTCATTGTCACTTCTTAGAACTTGAATCTGTGTTTTATATTGAGTACGAACCATTTTATGAAATTTTCTAAATAAGACATTTACCTCACTTTTAGATTTCATTAAACAGACCCAAGTCATTCTACTAAAATCATCAATAAATATAACAAATCAACGTGATCCTCCCAACGTAAAGACTTTGGAAGGACCCCATACATCATAATATATAACCATAAACGGAAATGGACTTTTATTTAAGGTTACATGAAATGAGGAATGATGACTTTTTGCTAGTTCACAGACATCACACTTTAAAGTAGAAAAATCTAAGCTCAAAAATAAACTTGGAAATAATTTCTTTAAATATCCAAAAGAAGCATTTATATTATTTGAGACCAAACATCATAATTAGTCTCATTAAGAACAATTCCAGCATTAAACACACCTTCAGACTGAACAGATTGGATAACAACTGGATTTGATTGCTCCATAGGTAATGAAATTATACTCTCTGTCATGATATTATGGTAACTAAACTAGAAAATGGTGTAATAATTTTAGGACTAAAGAAATTTTTTTTTTTACTGTTTGTTTTTTAATATATATTTATACTAAATCGGATAAAAACCATAAAACCGATTCAAAATTGGTTTAAAAAACTTGAAAAAATGAACCAAACCGGTGCTAGAAATCCAAAACCAGAAAAAAAACCGGGTTCAGACCTTTAAAATAGACCGAATCGACCAAAAATAGAGAAATTGTGAAAAACCGAGAAAACTGGGTTCAACCAAACCGCTGGCCGGACCAACCTAAGCCGAACTGAGGTGACCTGAGCCGAACCGTGCTGCGGGTCGGCTACGCCCTCGAGCCGCGCCGAGCCGGATGATACGTCATCATCTTCAACCTCCAGACGACACGTGGAGGAGAGTGGAGCGCATGGAAAAGTTTCCCTTCACTTCAGGCAGCGCGTGGGGGCGCGTGGAGGGATTTTCTTCTACTCTATTTTTACCAAAATGTTCAAAATTGTGTTTAGAGTAATCTGGTAAAATTAGGTGAGACAAATACTGCTTAAAAAATGATGTTTGTAATTAATATTTGTACAGTGTTTGAATGAGAATTTTTTTTCACGAGAAGAAATATTTTCAGAGAAAGAAATCTCTGTTTTAAAGAACAAGAGTTTCAAATTTGTATAAAGCAACGACTTTGCTCTGATACCATGAAGAAATCTATGACTTAACTCCCTCCAAAAGAGCTTTGAAAGATGAAATGTTGTTATAGACTTATAAGTGCAACAGAAACCTAATGCTCAATCGATGTGAGACTTCAACACAAATATGCATTTGAAGTAAAAGATGGGGGTATTTTTGAGATTTAAAACCTATTGTGGGCATTTTAGTAAAAACGTGGGCTTTAGTTATGAGCTCTCCCAGAATAAACAACGAGGGCCCTTATAAATATTTTAGAGCTAAACTGGACTGGACTGGCTCAATATATCCATTATCCAAACACCAAGAAAATCCAGCTTTGAAATATTTCAGAGGACAAATATGACATTTGACTTAGTGCATGCTTTCTGTTGGTGTGTACTATAAATAGTCCGTACGTTGGTGACTCCCTAACTCACAAACTCTTCTTCTCAGTTCCATCTCTACTTGTCAGGTGTCACAGCGTGCCTTCGTGTACGCGTTTTAACAGAAAAACACCTGGGCATGACGATTAGGGTTCTTTTATTTGTTCATGTAATATTATTTTCATTTAAATACCCAAGCTTTTCACTCTATGAAGATCAAGTTGGTCTCATGGACTGGTACGCTTCACTTTCTCATACTTTAGCTACAATTCTATTGGCAATATCGTTTAGGACTCGGATTTCAATGAAGACCTACTTTACTTTTTATTTTGAATAATTATTTCAGTTGTATTTCGAGCTTTGCTTTCCTACCGTTTTTTTCGAATCGTGTTGGAGCTAAATGATTGATAATCACCTGTGAAGTTTGAAATTCGTTCTATTCATAGCAAATAATCCAATATAATTTATTTGGATTGATCATATTTTTATCTTTCTGTAGTTTCTAATCAAGCTCGGTTCTGTAGTTTTCGGTTCCTTTTTTTAAGGATCAAAGACAAATTTCAATCATAGTTCCAACTTTCAATGCATATTATTTCTAATTTATTCTTAATGCAAATATGTTATTGAAATATTAAATTTAATTGAGCCTTATTTATTGATTATTGTTGGATTAATCTATCTGATGTTCTCTGAATCTGCGATGATTAATGGGGTTCCAAATATTTAACTGAGCACGTCTTATTCACATTTTATACCTTAATAATATTTCATTACAGGCACCAGAAATACATAGCTTTATTTCACCTGAAGAGAATATTATAGTATTCACCTGAAGAGAATATTATCGCATCACTCGACCTCCGACATGTCGAGATCTCCAATTAGAACTTGTATTTAAAATACTTTTTACTGTAGTATTTTTATAGCGTAAATTACTTGGAATTATGTTTTTACACGAACTTCAACTTTATTAATTTTATAGCTTAATTGCATGGGTATCTTGTGCTTGCATATCTCAACTAATAAGGAAAACAAACTCCGTAATTGTCTGGATTCTCTACAATATTGTTTGTTGTTCACTAGACCTTCTTCTTCTTTAGCTTTTATTGTTTAACTGAGATTTAACTTATACCCTTGCTCTCTGCAGTTTGAAGGCATGTTCTCGGAAGCATTAATGATATTGTGGATGGAACCGATATCGCTTTGGGAAAATGTACGATTCCAAATTTTGTCATGGCTTCAATCGTGTTTGTATACATTATGCTAATTTACAATTTTTCTTCCTGTTATAAATGGTTCTATGATTTTAACTTTTAACTTCTTGGCATAGAAAAATTAAATGAGAATCAAGTTTCGCACTGCTGAGTCTATAGTCATGGCTTACTTGTTAACCACACCATAAAGTGAAAGCTATCCACTAATTAATTGCCAACCCTTAGATCCCCAAATTTTTAGTTGTGTATTTAATGAAGTGTGGCATTGATGAAAGAAAAATGATGGAAATACTAATTTCATATTTGGTTCGTACAAAGAGAATAAAAATAAAATTGATTAGTTACAATTTTATGTTTGGTTCTATTATAAATTGAAAATGAAATGAAATCAATTCTTAAAAGAAAAAAATTATAATAATATCTTCTCTTTAAGAATTATAATTTCATTCTAATGTTAAATTTTAATTTTAATTTTGTACAAACTCTAAATATAATACTAAACCTTAAATCTTATAATCTAAATCCTATTTAAAAAATAATAATTTTAATCTTAAATCTTATTTAGAAAAATAATAATTTTAATAATATATTTTATTTTTAAATAATAATCATTTAGAAAAATAATGATTTCAATAATATATTTTATCGGACGAAAAAATAACAATTAAATGATATTATTTAAACTTTACTTAATATATGAGTATTAAGATAATATATAATATTTTTCATTTCATTTTAATTGTAAATCAAATACCATAATACTTATTTTTTCTTTAATTCCAATAATAAAATAAAAAAATGTAATAATAATACTATTTCATTTTCATTAAATTCCATTTATATTTTAATTCTTATTCATTTTTTATTCTATGAACCAAACACAACTAAGTGTAGTAAATTAGGTTATATATTATTTTATAATTATATATTTTTTTAACTTTTCCATTAAAAATTAGGTTTACTATTTGATTAGCACTTAGGTAATTTCCTATTTTGTAGACTCGTATTATGGAATGAATAACTTATTTTTCTTTTTTTTCTATATATGTTTGTCTCCCAGTTTCTATTAATATGAATCCCTAATACGAATCCTTGCTGTTCTTCTCCAATGCTGATATGTTCTTCTATTTCCCTATCATATTTCCCTTCCCGTTCTACATTAGGAAAATAAATATAAAGTTTTCCTTGGGATCTACTGCAAAAGGCTAATCTGTCAAGGTGTCTACCTTTTTTTAGGAAAGCGGCGGAATGCTTAATTTAATGTTCTCAGATTAACCCTTTCATCAGAGGGAACCATTTTAACAGCGTGGAACCTTCCTGATGGCCAGATGGTATGGGAGCTTCCTTACCGGGAACAAAGCCCTCGAAGTCATTATTATTTGTGCCGGTTAGTGAAGAAGCTGTAGCTAACATCTGTATTTGTACCTTTTGCTGTATTGTCCATCTAATAGTTCTTAAACAAACGTATGTAGAATATCAACCCATAGTTCTTCATGAGCATTAAGTTTATTAACGATATCTTTTGCAGACAAATTTGAAAGTTAACAAGTACTATTTGATCCTTGTTTTTAGTAAAGGGTCTCTCCATGCTGTTTCTAGTATCAATGGTGAAGTTATCTGGAAGAAAGATTTTATGAATGAAAGGTAAGAAATTTGGAGATCGATGTTTCTACAATTCCTTTACTCCTAACACCATTATGTCATTAATCTACCTTTTGTTGCCTATTTGCTGTGTGGATGTTCAAAAGATTATTCAGACTCTTGACAATGATGATATATATGTTGTAGTTCTATTGGTTCATCTCAGTTTTGTGCGTATAAGATTAATGCTAAGTATGGAGAGCTGTTGAAGCACAATCTTGTAGGCCTCTCAGGTGGCTTACCTGAGGAAGGTTTATTGGTTTCAAGTGATACGTTTGTGGCATTGGATGCTACAAGGTCAAATTTAGCGATACTCACCTTTAGGAATGGCGAAATTAGCTTTAGGCATATTTATATATCTGATATTGTTGGAGATCCTTCTGGGCCAGCAGTATTATTGCCCACAAAGCTTCATGAAATGTTTGCTTTAAATATCAATGATTTTGTCACGTTTGTAAGGGTGTCTTACTTATGAAGGAAAGTTGGAAATGGTGGGAAAAGTTAAAAATTCCAATACTAGTGATGCTCTCTCATTTTCAGAGGACCAATAAGCTTTTGCAGTGGTTGAACAAGGGGGTGGTAAGATCCATCTGAATGTGAAGCTAGCTTGGAGTAGCAGTTTGCCCGAAGAGAGCATTGTGGTGGACAAACAAAAGGGATCTGTCCATAAGGTTTTTATAAACAACTATATACGCACAGATAGATCTCATTCACTGTTGTTGTTGCAACAAGGGGCAACTGTCTGGAGTAGGGAAGATGGCCTTGCCTCAATTGTGGATGTGGCAACATCAGAATTACCTGTGAGAAAATGGGCATCAGTTGCAAAAGTAGAGGAGAACTTTTCTGAGTGGCTTAAGGTGTAACTTTATTTATGAATCAGAGGAAGTTAAGACTGTGAATTCAAAGTTTGGATGCATCACTTTTGCTTAAATTTTAAAAAATAGCAAATAATTAACTGTTATTGTATGTTTACCTTTCTTGAACATGGATAGGGTTATGATATAACACGCAATAACTTTTTGTCCCTGATTTGTTTTTAAATTCTATGAGGAAATTAAACGTAAAAATATTGACATATACAGAAAGTTGAATGCATCCGACCGACTGATTTCTTTCTCACCTTGTATCACAACAATGTTTTATTGTTGATAGAGACACTGTTGGAAAATTATGGATCAAAACTCTGAAAACTCAAGAACACTCAAGAACAATTTTCCAAAAACACTCAGAAATTATTAAATTTTTGTTTTTGATTTCTTTAACTTGATTATTACATTGCTACTGATAGGTATTTATAGAAACAACTAATAAATCTAAGCCACATAATATAAACCTACCAAAACAATCTAAACCATACACTTATCTTCTTACCTAACCCATCGATTTTTTTTCTTCCTACCAACCATGAGCTGTATCCTTATCAATCCAGATCATCACCATAGAAGCTTCCACGAGCTGGACTTCAAATGAGCTAGAATATTTCAAAGTTTGTTTTTTGATTTAGTTGGGCTTGTAAACAAGTTTACAAACTAACAGATACATGATGAAGCTCAAGGGAACTTTAATGATTTGAAGCCCAAAAGATGCTGAAACTATTCAAGGAATGAGGTTACAATATTCTTAGAAGAGCAAAATGACACGAGACCATAATGGTTTTTGTAAGTTGCTCATAGTACTGACTTAAGCAGGAAAGCTTTTTGGTTTACACAATGGAGATGGACTAATTGTTTGGTCTCTGTTACTGCCTTCACTACATAATCAGAAGCATGTGCAAATCCAACCGGGCTTAATATTTACCAGTGGTAGTACAAGTCATTCCACTGCCAATGACTGATACAACAGAGTAGCGTCTTCATCTAATAATAGATATGGAGCAGCTTGCATATTTATACCCAAAAAGCTCTTAGGCTATTGATATCTTCCAACGTAAGTTTTCTAGTATTTACTAGTACTCAGTTGAGGCTGATAAGGGAATTATAAAAGGGCACGTCTTGAAGAGAAAATGCATTCGAGAGGATGTTGATGACTTGTGCTTTGAGTCTAGGGATATATGGTCAAATGTGATTAGTCCCTAGCGGTATGACGATGAATTGAAATCTCCTTATGTGATTCTCTTTGTTTACTTAAAGCAAATAAATATATGTTTAAAATCAAATGCAACTGACAGGAGAATAAGGATGTCTAGAAGCTGGTTCTTGGAAAATATAACCTCACTTCACCTATCTCTTTGTACTCTCTATTGGTGTGTGTTGTGGTGCATCCTGCAACAGTGAAAGACACCAATGTTTAGTGGAGCAAAACATGGAGCATACAATAATATTAGTGGAGCCATAAAACATGGATGTACAGCAGCTAGGGTTATGGTTTAGTTTTCATTTTCCTTGTATACATATACCTAAACTCTTATACAGAAATATAATAGAAATATATGAACTATATTTGATAATTAATAGAGAAATGCAATATTTGTCATGGTATCAGAGTAGAGTTATTGGTTGTCCTAGTGAAAGAATAAGCTATTTGCTACGTTGATTTCTGTTATCCTTTTAATTGGTTTGGATGATTTGGTTGGCTGATCTGGTGTGCTACGCTCAACAGATTGTGTTAACATCTGATGTGCTACGCTAATTTATGTTCTCCTTTGAACTTGTTTGGCTGATCTGGTGTGCTACGCTCAACAAATTGTGTTAATCTATGGGCATTTGGCTGGTTATTTAATCGGGAGTTGGGGTAGCCGTTCAAGCTGCTCATTAGAGCCATCACAGCCTCTACATTCCATTCTAGCTACTGATATAGGATGAACTCATAATCCACCATAAAATACTTATTTTCTAGAGAAAACTATCATTTTGAAAAGAAATAAAACGCAACTCAGACTTTCAGGCTAGAGCTCGTAGCGATAAATGACGCTGAGGTCGCAGTTTGTAGATATGTCCATTGGCTGATGTACGAACTCTCACAGATTAGTTATTATGGTTGGTTGACTGGAGTCGCACCCGTCTAGCCACCATTGTGAGCAACCGTACCACTCTTCTATCTCAGAGAAATGTGGAACGTAGCGAAGAAGAGCACCACTTCATAGAGACGGAGATGAAGGACTAGGTGGAGGGTTGAAACCGTCTGAACCTCCAGCTACACCATTTCGGTGGATCTGAGAGAAGAGAAAAGGGTTCGACCATTTTGATCAATTCGCGAAGGAAGATCAAAAGAAGAAGGGTGCCGCTGCGCGAATAGGAAATTAGGGTTACATTCTGATTTTATTTATTTATATAGTGGTTGGTGTGTAAAAAAAAAGGAAAAAAAGAGTGATAGATTCATGGCAGAATCTAGAGATTTAACCACAAACTTCATATTGAATGAGTTGACTACAAAAATGGCGGAAGTTCTAACTAGAATTCAGACCACTTCACAACCTTCGTTAACTGAAGCGTCGACTACCCCTATTAGTATCAAGTTGGGAGGATACAACTATGCCTTGTGGTCCTAGGTGATGGAGATGTATATCTCTGGCAAAGACAAACTGGGATATATTAATGGGGATTTTCCTCAACCTGCTGAAACCGACCCCTCATTCAGGAGATGACGTACTGAAAATGTCATTGTCAAAGGATGGTTGATCAATTCGATGGACCCATCCTTGATTGCAAATTTTATTTGATTCCCAACTGTGAAACATGTTTGAGATTCTACTGCTACCATCTACTATGATGGGACAGACATGTCTCAAGTGTATGATCTTCGCCGTCGAGTTACTCGTATGAAGCAGACGGGTAGATCCATTAAAAAATACTACAATGACCTTCAAAGATTGTGGCGAGAAATTGATTTCCGTCGTCCTAATCCAATGGAGTGTGCGACTGACATACAAAAATACAACTCCATCGTACAGGAAGATCGAGTGTATACCTTCCTCGATCGATCTGATGACAGACTAGAAAAAACTCGAAGTGATGTGCTTTAAATCAAACCATTCCCTACGGTGAAACAAGCCTATGGATTCATACGTAGGGAAGAGGTCTGGCAGACCGTAATGATCACAGGTGCAGATACAACACCCGGAGCAATTATGGCTTTTAAAGGGGTCAAGGGACATCATAATCCGATGCCATCAAAAAATAGGAACTTCTTTGGATAGCAAGAAATCCACGGGAAATCCACCATCTCTTGACATGAAATGTGGTCATTGCGGAAACTCCAAACACACCCGTGAAAAATGCTTCAAACTACATGGGTATCCAGAATGGTGGAATGATCTTCAAGTACGTAAGAAACTGGAAACCATTGGGTGAACCAATGTGACTACCAATAATGTCTCACTATCCCTTATTCCTCAGGCCGAATCTTCCCAGGATCCAGGTATTTCAAGTAAAACATTTCACATCTCTACTCGTAGTGATAATGAGGATTGGATTCTAGACTTTGGAGCTACAGATCATAAGACATTTGACCAAAAAGATCTCTCCAATACAACCCAATCGAGACGGAGCCGTGTTGCCAATACCAATGCCAATGGGGTCACTTATCCAGTTATAGGGACTGAAACAGTGACTTTATCTCCTTCATTATCATTATCTAATACATTACTTGTACCCTTTCTTTCAAACAGACTAATGTCTGTAAGTCAAGTAACTTCAGATCTTAACTGTGTAGTATTGATGTATTCTAACTTTTGTCTTCTACATGATATTCTCATCAAGGAGATCATTAGTCATGGTATTAAGAGAGGGGGTTTATATTATCTCGACTATCACAAAATCACAATCCTACTCTTTCACACTATGTGAAAGGGATATTAGTGACATCAACACATAAGGGGATTACATCAAGGCAGCTTCTTATTGGAACAATTGGCGATCGGGTTTGCTGTTTCCTTTGTGGATTCTAAGTTTGTGATTTTACCTTGGAAGGTTTTATATGGCTCTTTTCCTTCTCACCATAGCCTCCGTGCCGTTCTAAGAAGAGATTGACAGGAACTTTATTCCTTGCACTCAATTGAATATGACTTTTTCAGGTTTTGGCACTTGATAAGCGCTTTGTAGATACGCGACGATCAGCCAATCCTTCACAATCTGAGCAAGAGGAAGGCCTTATTCCCCTAATGGATTCATTGCCAATCAATCCTCAGGTGCCTGCCGTTGAATCATCAGTTACATATATCACTATTTGTTGAGTTTAACTCTCTCCCTCTCTCTCTAAATATATATATATGATCTTTTGGTTTGCTTATCTTCTGGCCATTGCATTAATATATGACTTTAAGAGGGGTTGTATGCGTTGACACCAAAGGGAATTCTTTTCTCCTAAACTAAGTGGACATCAATTTTGGGTTGTGTTGGATCTGTTTTAATCGAGTTTTGGGTATTAGAAAACAATATGGATTGGTTCCTTGTATTTAAAACTCAAACCGATCTAACGTACACTCCCACATCAAAAAATGGTTGGATTGGTTTGAATTATTGGATATATTTTCATCAACAATTATACATTTTCATAAATAATATTATATTTTAGCTAATAAAAATTTCAATTAAACAATAACAAAAATTAAATAATTGATAATGTTATTAATAATTTTGTACAATTTAACTAAAAGATATAGATATCATATTTTAATATCGAAAAATAAAAATTATCGATAATATTACAATATTATCATTGAAATTCATGATTTTTAAATCTTATTTATCACAAATAAAAGCTTTATCATCTCAATTAATTCAACTCATATAAACCAACCCAATCCATTAAGATTAAGTTAGGTTCAAAAAATTATTTAATTGATTACAATTAGATAACTCTCCGACCCTTTGTCGATAAATAACTTTCATAAAATGGGACCAACCCAAATACCTATGTTATTTAGGGTTTATTTACTAACAATAAAAAAATGAAAAAAATTGAATCATTTATATTTTTTTATTTACTTTCTAAAAGTACGGTGGATCTCTCAAATTTAAGAGTCATTTCTATTAATTGTCTCCCTACTTCCTTTGGTATTGATTCTCTTTCACAAATTCACAATATTTAATTACATAACTATCTCTTATTTTAATTTTTTTATCGTTACTTTGAAAAGAATATTCAAGTAAATTAATATTTTGTTTTGATTCTATATTTAGTAAACAAAAATAAATGAAGTTGTGCACTCATTTTTCTCTCTATTTTGATTTGTGTTTATTTTTATTCTGATGGATTCATATTACATATTAGTATTAAACATATCATTAGTTCTAAATTTTTTTTTTTTGGAGGATTTGATTCTTTGTTTTTAAGTTATATATATAACAAGAACTTTGTTAATTACTCCCAAAAATAATAAGTACTGGCGTCAATTTGCTTAGTTTGATCGTAAAAAATGAATCGGACAAACTGTAACCTTATTGAATCTTTGACATTAGTATACATTTATTAATCTGTGCTTTGTTCTATACTAAACTACCAACTCAAACCAATCAAAAATGTATGAGTTGGCTTGACTTGATTTAGGATGTTTATTCGGTCAATTTTAAACTAAGAATTTATGAACCCACACTATTTTAATTAGCCTAAAGTTTCTCACAGCTTAACCCAACTTAATAAATGTCCACTCCTATCAATAACTTTGCTATATGTTTAAATGAGGAATATAAATTAAATAAATACATCTATTTTTATATTTATATATTTTTATATTATGCTACATGTTAATATTATTTACAAAATAAATAAATTTTTTAAAGTTTAAAATAATTTTTACACTAACAAAGTACGTATGTGCAAAATTGAGTGCATTTCTATTAATAATTCTATTTATATTAAGTGAATTATGAACTCTATCAATGTATAAATTTTGTATTGGTTCTTTTACACATGTCTAGATATTAAATTAAATTATATCCATAAATATTTATAAATAATATAGTTTATTTTTAAGTCTAAATATATTAGAATTACAATTTTATTAAACCATTACTATATGTTACAAATATTTTATTATATTAATTAACTTAATATTCTCTCATTTAATACAATTTAATAAATCTAAATACCTTTATCCATCAACATTATTATTTTCCTACAAATAAATTTTCTTCGTTTCATTCAATAAAAAGTGTAATTTATAACTAAACTCACACTACTGTCAGAAAGAAAAACATCAAGAGGATACGAGATCATTAAACAAAAATGCTATATTATAATTTATTCAATAAAAAAAATTTCAAGAAAAAAAAATGTTCTATGTAAACCTCTATATTCTCTTGAACTCTTGCACTTGTTTAACTGCTAAGAAAGCAACTAAGTTGTCATCAAATGTTGATTTTCGAACACATAATTGTTGAAAGCTTTTTAATTTTGTTATATAATAACTTGAATACAAATTGAAAAAATCTTTGTAATTAATTTATTGGTCTAACTTTTCAAGAAAAGGAAAAGCTAATAAGTAAAAACAAATTCAAATAATTTAAGGAGTTAAAATGAAAGATGAGATTGTTAATACACATATATAGTAATTTTACGTTCAAAAAATAAATGATTATCATTTTTCGAACTTAGTTTGCAAAGAGGGCAAAGTATTCTCCTCTAGATTAGATTTTCTCTTACTGTAATTGCATTATGTAAACATAACATACAAAATTCTTCAATTTGCTCGGAGCTTTCAAATTTCAAGTTACATTCCCAACCTCCTAAGAAATAAATCCTAAATTAGAAACACAATTAACATTTTCAAAAAAATACCATTAATATAAAGTTATTTAGTAGCAAAATAACCTATTTTAACTATATATCTATTAGTATAATTATAGTAACAAACCAATTTATCATTATCCTTCAAAGATAGATTCAAAAGCAACATCCCAAATTTTTTTTTTTTACTTTTTGAACATTCCAAACTAAGGAATCATTTTCTTCTAAAATCAGATCTTTAATCATTGAAAAAGAAAAAAAGATGATCTTATGATAAGTTTGAAGGTTAGTGAGGTGTTAGCCATGGTTCTTTTGAGTAGACTGCTACAACTTCCAACCTTCCACTTAACATCCGCTTCAATAATCTTTCTTGCATGCATAACTATTCTCCAACCCAAGAAAGATTAGAACTTGATTGGCTTTAAGAAAATCATTGTTCCTAAAAGTACTTATTTCATAGAGGCTTTGCTAGTAAGGAATTTGGAAATGATAAAACATTTTTGTTTGATTAGTAAAGCCAAATTAAAACAAGCAATGTCTTTAAAACCTAATCCTCTCTCATTTTTTTTTTTTGCTTAAGAACATTCCAACAAATCAATGTATTTTTCTTTTGCCATATGAGCTATTCCACCAAAATTTAGTGGTAATAGATTCCAATTTGTTATAAAGAATAAAGGGAAGTTTTAAACACTAACTAGCTAGCATAAGTTAAAACAATTGTAGAACACTTTTTAAGAGTTTATCTCCGATCACCAACTTTTTTCCTTACACATGCTCCGCAATAAAAGAGAACATGAGTTATTTTTCTCTCCCATCGAAGTCAATAAATCCAAATATTTAACCGTACCTTTTAACCAATAAATTCTCATATGTATTTTAATAAGAGCATTTACATCATATTAACATTAAAGAAAAGTGAAGATTTTTAAAATTTAATAAGTTAATTAGATATGTCTTCGTATTTATCAAAAATATATTTAATATAAAGTATCTCCCTCCATTCAATTTTACAAAAATAAGATAGTCATGGATAAAGAGTAAATGATAAATAAAAGATACATAATCTTTATCTTAAAGTTATAAATTATGCATACTTAATTAAATAAAATGAAAAAATAACAGATTAAGCAAACGCCATGGATGAATGCATAAATTATAAATAAACTCATCAACAATAATCACCTTTATCAACTATGAATTTATTTGATACAAAAATAAATTACTAATGCATTTTAAATTTGAGATAATATTATTTTTTATTTTATTGAGAATATAAGCAAACGCCAAGTCATAGTCCTTTGTTTTCAGGGTAGAAACTGACACCTCCTGCAATGTCCAGAGTGCTCCACTACCCCTTCCTCTTCCCACCATTATACATCATCTCTTTTTAACTCATCCATTCAGCACTTCAAACCATTTAGCTATCTCTTTCTTTCTCCAAAAAATTATTACCTAAACGAGTAACCATGAAAACCCATCAACCAAAACTCAAAACCCAACTCTTCTCATGTGGGTTCTTCGGTCATTGTACACAAACTGTTCTCAGTCCCACAACTTCTCACCCTCCAACCCCCCCTTTCTCCCCCACTCACCCTCTTCCTTTATCCCAACAGCTTCCAACACCTTCTTCACCTCCTTATCCTCTTCCTCCACCGCCTCCTCAACGCTCTGATTCATCATCATCTTCTTCCTCAACCTCCCAAAGCTTCACGCAATGGAAATTCCCTATGCCTAACTCGCCCATCCACCCTATATCTCAACCCGGATCCGACCCGTCAAAATACACAACTCCCAAACCCAACCCACCGTTTTCCCCAATTCCCTCCACCAATCTCCAACAACTCTTCCATATAGCGGAACTCCAACTCACTCACGGGTCTAGCTCTGATCAACTCGCTGCTCTTCAACTCCTAGAACGCTCTCTTGTCCCCAACCCGCCAATAGATCCAGAATGCCCACCTCAATTAATGCGTGGGGTGGTTCGTAATCTCAAAAACAAAGCAGCGGCAAAGCCGTCAACTAAGATACTACTAGCCCTCTGTCTCGCAGAGAGAAACAGACGCGTGGCAGTTGAGGCAGGTGCAGTGACAGCGATTATAGAGGCGGCGACGGAGCTCGAGGATTCAGCGCTTGAGCGAGGCTTGGCGGCGCTTGAGCTAATATGTACTGTGGCTGAGGGAGTTGCGGAGGTTAGGACCCACGCACTAGCTGTGCCAGTGATGGTTGCGATGATGGGTGGGACATCGGCGCGAGGGAAGGAGTACGCAATTAGTGTGCTGGGAGTTATTTATGGTGGCGCGTCTGCAGCTGAGACTCAGAGGGATGCGGAGACGGAGACGGAGACGGAAAAAAAGAGAGAATCTGTTCACGCGCCAGCAGAGGAGGTGGCGAGGGCAGTAGCATTGGCTTTACAGGGAGATTGTACTGCTAGAGGGAGAAGAAAGGGGACCCAGCTTCTTAAGGTTCTTGAAGAGAAGTAATTAGTTTTTTTTTTTTTTGTTTTTGGCCAAGATAGTTTAAGGTAAGTCTATAAATTCTATCGTTTCAATGAATTAAGAATTTGCAGTGGACGAACTGCAATTCATTCACTGGAAATTGTTGTTGATTTTCAGCTGTACGTGTTCTTTGATCCCTGCGTCAGGTATATATACTGTAATCATCCTTTGTAAGAATTTCTTCAAAAGTCACAAAATAGCTTCTTTTTCTTGCTCAATCACTTTAATCAATTGAGAGGATTAAGTATTCTCATTCAGTCTCTCCCTTTCCCCTGAATTTAACGATAAAGTAGAATGATCGTTGAGGGAATATGATTTCTACTTCGCAGAATTTAAGTAAGAAATCTACCAAGTCACTATGTAACTTTCCACTTTCATATCTTTTATTTAGAGCATTTCTCCGTGTAACTTTTTAGATAGAATTTAATTATATTTATTAATAATTAATAATATATTATATCATTAATGATTTACTGTAAAATAATTTCAATATTTTCATAACGGTACAAGCTCCCATCTTAAATTTGTATTATATCATTATGCTTTCCTAAAGTCAAAAAGAAATAAAAAAATAAAAACTCATACTATGATAAAAAAAAATATATAAATAAATAATAGAGTCAACAGTCAATCTAGGAGAACTAAAATGTGGTATAAAAAAAAGTGATAGATTTATGTACTTAAAATATAAAATAATATAAAAATTAGACAGTTTTTAAAAAAATTGAAAAAACCTAGAGAGCAAATATTCTTCTCAAGAATTTAACGAAGAAAAGAAAAAAAAGGACACGTTTTCTAACATTATTTGTAACTCAGGACCATAATTATAACTTGTAACTCATCTTCAACCTCAAGTAATATTATTATGTGTTAAAATTTATAAAAATATTAAATGTATAAAAAATTATATTTATATTAATTATGATAGTTATATAGAACAATTTTTTAAAATGAATAATTATATTATTTTTAAAATTATTTTATTATATATACATTATAATTAATATAAATTTAAATATATATATATGTAAAACATTTATCTAGCATAATAATTATTGCAATTAGAGTATAAATAATTTTTTAAGACATTTTTAGTCTATTAAATTTAAAAAAATGACAATTTTATCTATTAATTTAAAAAAATATTAATTTAGTTTAAATGGTTAAATTTTATAATTTTTTTTTAAAATTATATATATAATTGATGATTTAGATTTATATTATTGTTTTTTTAAAGTTAATTGAATAAAATGTTATTAAAAAAATAATTTAACCTAAATGATCTATAAAAAAATTATTAATAAATCTCTCCGATCATCATAAACATGTCAGACCATGTGTAGTGGTTTACAGGCCACACATGCCTTTACTTTTATGAAAAATGTTCTGGGCCCAATGTATTATGACATTCAAACGTATATTACCATGTCAGACCATGTGTGGATGTGGTGGTTTACATGCCACACATGCCTTTTTCTTTTATGATAAATGTTAAGCACATTTGGCCCAATGTATTATGACATTCAAATGTATATTATAAAGTAATCAAATTATATTGTTGTATTTATTATTTAATATATTAATTATTGATTAAATATATAATTTATAATATAAAATTATTTATTAAAAGTATTATTTATTCACTAATTTGTACTAACTTTGCTCCAACACGTTCCGTAATCATACAAGCAACAGAGGAAAAATCCAAAAATATACATTCAATTTTTAAAAAAAGTTACTTGCATGATTTGGCCACACCAAAACTCATCATTCAAAACTTCCATTACATATTAGTTTATAGGGAAATGTTACCTCTAATCTGTTAAAGTAGTTTAACTGTTAATATTTGATTTAATATTAAATTTAAAATGTTATAATAAATATAAAATTACTTACTTTATCAATATATAATTGATTATGTTAAGTTAAGATATTATGATTGATATTAAAGGAAAAAAAATCTGACGTCTTAACTTCAAATATAAATAATTTAATTCATTACATTTCTCTGCCAATTTTCCTTCAAAGAATTCCTACATTGTTTCGTTTAGCCCTCCTTATAAGTAAACCCTAAATCCCCATCTACCAAATATTTTTATTTTCTTTGAATCTTTAATCAAAAACAATCAAAATGTGTTACCTCTGGTGGCTCTTTAGTCTTCTTTATTCAACAACATTGAGTTCAACCCTCCAAACCACCCATGCTATGCTGCCACAACCACCGGTTCGATGCAATGAAACAGGTTGTACTCTCTATAACTCCTATGGTGCTTGGGGAGACAGAAAGGAGTGTCATGCTTTAAACATCACATACCCAACAACTGAAGAAGAGCTTCGATTAGCTGTAGCTTATGCAAATCAAAACAAGCATAAGGTCAAAGTGGTGAGCAAATTCTCACATACCATACCAAAATTGGCTTGCCCAGATACAGATTTTGGAAATTCTATGTTGATAAGCACAGAAAAGTACAGTTCCAGCATTGAAATAGATACAATCAATTTGGCTGTCACAGCTGATTCTGGTGTAGGTCTTCGCCAATTGATTGATAAAGTTGAAGAGTTTGGATTGAGTTTAGTGGCTGCTCCATATTGGGAAGGTGTTAGTGTTGGTGGACTAATAAGTACTGGAGCTCATGGAAGCTCTTGGTGGGGAAGAGGAGGTGCTGTACATGATCATGTTATTGGTCTTAGTCTTATTGTTCCTGCAAGAGAATCGGAAGGGTATGCAAAGGTAATTAGATTAGAAGCACAAGATCAACTACTTAATGCAGCCAAAGTTTCATTGGGGCTTTTGGGTGTCATCTCTAAGGTAAGTTTAGATACTATGATTTTGCTCAAGTTATTTGATGATAATTAGGATATGTTTATTTGTATTTTTGCTAAAAGTTGTTTCAGAAAAAAAGTGCTCTCAAGAAGCACATTTGTTAGGAAGCACAAAAAGTGTTTTCTCTGTCTGAAAATACTTGGGGTCTGATTCCTAGTGATTCGTTTAAAAGTGGTTTTCTATGAAAGCCGATTCAGAAAAAAAGTGGTTTTAGGAAAAAGCACGTATAGTGTGTGATACTGTCAGCAAGTATAAAATGCGCTTTCTAAGATCTTAAAGTGCTTTTACAGGGTTCCAAAGTAGAAACAAACATACTCTTATATAATTTTTTTTCTATTTGATTTGAAAACATTTTTATGGAGTTTCATTAGTATAAACAACCATACCTTACGTTGTTTATGATTTTTATTTTTAAGTTTGAGATTGAATTTCAACCCAAATTTGGAATTCATGAATAGGTAAAGTTCTCACTAGAGAAAGGATTCAAGAGAAGCATTACATACAATTTCACTGATGATGCAAAAATTGAGGATATATTGATGGACCATGCAAAGAAGTATGAATTTGGAGATATAACTTGGTACCCATCAAGACATACAGCTGTGTACAGATATGATAACAGAGTTCCTCTGAATTTTTCTGGGGATGGAAATTTTGATTTCCTTGGTTTCCAACCCAATTCTATTGTTGTATCCAAAACAATTAGAGCAACAGGTAACTAAAACCCATTTAGGCATTCCTTTAACTTGTTTTGCCCTATATGTTAAATTGAACTGAAGCATTTATAAAAGTAGCTAAAATGATTGTTCTCTATGAAAATGCAGAGAAAACATTGGAAAATTTACGAAACTCGAAAGGAAAATGCCCATTAGCAGCATCTTTTGTAGGGGTGAAGAAATTGGTAGCTAATGGATTGAAGAACAATGGTGTAATCTTCACAGGCTATCCTGTTATTGGTCATCAAGGCAAAATACAAACCTCTGGTTCTTGCTTGTACTCAACAAGCTTTGACAATTCATGTGCTTGGGATCCAAGAATCAAAGGCCTTTTCTTTTATGAGACAACAGCTATTTTCTCTGCTTCAAAGTTTAGAGACTTCATTTATGATGTAAAAAAACTAAGGGACTTAAACCCAGATGACTTTTGTGGGGTGGATATGTACAATGGATTTCTAATACGTTTCATTAAGGCTTCAAATGCATATTTAGGCCAATCTGAAGACTCAGTAGTAGTTGATTTCAATTACTATAGAGCTGATGATCCTTCAATTCCAAGATTGAACCAAGATGTTTGGGAAGAAGTGGAACAAATGGCATTTTTCAAATATGGGGCAAAACCACATTGGGCTAAAAATAGAAATATAGCCTTTTGGGGGGTACAGAAAAAGTATCCAAATTTTAACAAGTTTATTGAGGCAAAAAAGAAGTTGGATCCTCTAAACATGTTCTCAAGTGAATGGTCTAAGGAGATACTATTTGGAAAGGAAGGTGTAAAAGGAGATGAGTGTGCTTTGGAGGGACTATGTTTGTGTTCTGAAGACATGCATTGTAACCCAGGAAAAGGGTATTTTTGTAAACAAGGACTTGTTTACAAGGAAGCTAAAGTTTGTAGATTTATGTCATCTTTTGAAGCTTAGAAAACCAATTGAATTCATTATGAATTTATAATATCATTTTTTTAGTTACTGTTTATACCGCAATGGAAACACTTCCCACTCGTTGTACCAAAACCGTTTATTGTGCAATAAGCAGAAAAAAGGTGCACTCATAAACCAAAAAAGCGATTTTGAAAGAAAAAACAAGTATACTTTTCTTTGTCCAATATTATGAATCATTTATATTATAAGCATGTGTAAAGTTTAAAATGAAAACAAAATATACTATCAATTTTTTTAGAGGGCATTTCATGGTGTATTAATATGTGTCATATGCTCATATTGTAACACACAAGTAATTTTGAATGATTCAATCCGTACATTTTCTTTTCGATGATCAATGCACACTGAAAATACTTTCTTTCATTTTCTTTTCTCTTTCCCTTAAAATTGCCATTGGAGCAACATCTTCAACTATTTTTTCTACTTTGATTTTTCTTTGCATTTGGTTCAGGAATACTTAGGATTTTTTCTCAATCTCCCTACACACAGCTGCCCCTCTCCCCACCCCATCTCTCCCAGCGTCCCTTCCCCGCAATTGCCCCTTCTCCTTACAATCATAAGTTTTTGTAAAATAATCTCTAGGAATTCTTTCCTTTATAGCTATCATTTATCTTAAGAGTAATCTTGTAAATATTTGTTAATTTTGATCTATTTGGTTTTGTTCGATAAATTTATTATGGAAGGCAATGAAGGGCAATGAAGATGGCAGATTCTGACCCAATTATGGTTAGCATTTAAGGATTTTTAACCAATAAAGAAATATTTCAATTTATAATAATGAAAGTTTCCAATAAAATTACAATATAAAAATTATATGAAACAACCATAAACATTTAAAAATAAAAACAAATTTTATAGCTTCAGGGATTACATCACCGTATTCTGACATGTATCTCCTTTTGTATTTTTTTAATTTTAGTTTTTTTTTAATTCTCTCTCTCTATTGTATTGGATTACTTACATGATGTTTTTTTGTTTGTTACTTATCTTATGAGTAAATCTTTTTGTATCATTATAACACTTTAATTACATTGTTTTTACTGATTATATTTAAGTCATTATCTCTTTAAAAATGTGTCACTTTAATAAATTTTTAAACAATAAAATATTATTTTATTAATAAAAAATTTTAAAAATAAATTTTACGGTGTAAAATTATCATTTTATTTTAACCGTTTAAAATTAAATTTGAAAAGTAAAAAATTTTCTTCTAATATTTTGGCCAATTGTTTTTTAAAATTTTATATTTTATGAAAAATTTATGTATTTTTGAGAACTTTTATATATCGAGTTTTCTATATAAAATATTATTTTATTAATAAAAAAATTAGAAAGTAAATTTTACAAAGTAAAATTATTATTTTATTTTAACGGTTTAAAATTAAATTTGAACACTAAAATTTTTTCTTGTAATTTTTTTAATCATCTATTTTTTAAAATTTTATATTTTATGAATTTTTTTTATTTTTGAGCACTTTTATATATCGAGTTTTCTATATAAAATATTATTTTATTAATAAAAAAATTAGAAAGTAAATTTTACAAAGTAAAATTATTATTTTATTTTAACGGTTTAAAATTAAATTTGAACACTAAAATTTTTTCTTGTAATTTTTTTAATCATCTATTTTTTAAAATTTTATATTTTATGAAAATTTTCTTTATTTTTGAGCACTTTTATATATCAAGTTTTTATATAAAATATTATTTTATTAATTAAAAATTTAGAAAGTGAATTTTACATAGTAAAATTATCATTTTATTTTAATAGTAAAAATTTTTCTTCTAATTTTTTTGATCAATTATTTTTTAAACTTTTATATTTTATGATTTTTTTTTGTATTTTTTAGCACTTTTATATATCAAATTTCCTATAAGAATCGTGTTTAGATTTTAAAACGTGATACAGAAAAGTATCCAAAGAATAAAAATATTATATAAAATATAAAATTTTAAAAAATAGTTAATAAAAAAATAAATGAAAATATTATGCTATTCGAATTTAGCTTTAAGCTATTAGAATAAAATGATAATTTTATCACTATTATATTAAATTTTAGATTTTTTTATTAATAAAATAATATTTTATTTTGAAAAATATGATTAAAATATCTTATTTTCACAAGAGAATAACCTAAAATTTATTTGTGAAAGTAACGTGATTAAAATATAAACTTAATATAAGAGACATTTATCTTTATTTTATGATCGATTTTGATAATAAATGATAGAGATATTCATGACATGGAGATTATAATCCTCTTTATGCCATATTAATAGGTGGGTTCTCAATCGTGTTTGGGTTGGAAATAGGTTTAACTTAAAAAGTAATCTATTTACTGTTAAGTGTTTATTTTAGTTTTATATTAGTGTTGGGTTGGAAATAGGTTTAACTTAAAAAGTAATCTATATACTGTTAAGTGTTTATTTTAGTTTTATATTAGTGTAAAAAGTAATGTATAATTTTACTATAATGTTAATAAAATTAACTCTCTTTAATCGGGAAAAAAATGCACACCGAAAATTATGCATAAGAATTAATCTTCTTAGCAAGGGAAATTATATTTCATAATTTTTCTTAGCTTTATGATCCGAAATATTATGACTTGTAACACAATCACCATCAACTAAAATTAAATTTACATTAAAAAATTAAAATGAAAATGAAAAGAAACCAGTGACTACGCTGATTGTCCTAAAAATTGTCTCAAACGTTGATGATTTTTTTAATTTTTTTTTAGTTAAATTGATAACGCTCATTTTGGTGTGACTTCGTTAATTTTGAAGGGAGCTTTTTTCTTTTCTTTTTGGTTGGCTATAGTTAATAGATTCGACACAAGTCACAAATCTCGCAGTCAAGCAAGATCGTTATTTTTAATGCCCCTTCTGGGTCGAAAACTTGGATACATATTGTTTTTGAAAAAGTATACGTGCTGTGCTGTGCTGTGCTGTATTTAAATTCATGATTTTGGGATGCTTTTGTTTTTAAATTGTTAAATTTTATTATATTTTAACCTGTTTAGGGCATGATGTAAAAAAAACAAAGAAACTTATTCTTTATAACACTTTAATCCTTAAACTTTATTAACATGAAATGTTTTAATTAAAATTTAAATATTAAGTATCACGTCTTAATGAAATTTATCAACAAAAATATACTAATTAAAAAATTTATAAAATAAAGTATTTTAAAAATATAAATTTAATAACCTTAATATCAATCCGGTTTGTACTATTGGTTTTATTAGCCAAAATGAAAAAAACCCTTACTTCAAAAGTAAAAAAAAGAAAAGCATGAAGAGAAATATCAGAACACATAAATGTATACCTGTTTTTATAACAATATTATTTTAATTTTTATTAAGTAAAAAAATTAATTTTTAAAATAATTATGATACATAATAAAATATAAAAATATATGTAAAATTAAACAATAATAACATTTATCGATTAAGCGTTTTTTTTATCAATCAACTTGAGAAGTATAATATCTGCAGACTTTTTAATTTAAAAGATTCAATATGAAAATTAGTGAAAATCACTCCTTTTTAGCTATTTCTCATCAAATGTATTCGAAAAACAACATAAATAACATTTTAAAATTTATAAACACAAAAAATAATATCTTTTATATACATTATATAAATTTTCACCGTTAAAAAAAGTTTTATATATGATTTGAAATTAGATAACTTTAAAAAAAACTATAATTATTTAAACTCATTTAATATTTAACATCATCTAATTAGATGTTCATATACAATGTTATTAAAGTACTATTTTTACTACTATATTATTTTTTGTAATTTTTCAATAATTTTCTTAAATAAAAAAACAAAAGAAGAAAAGGAGAGAGTTAGAAAAGCCACTTTTAATGCATACTTGATCGTGTAAGAACAATTTCTCAGAAATTTTATTGTCAAACCCATTTCCATGACAAATTGACAATCAATACACAATCCATGTTTAAAACTCATTTTTCATTTTTGATATTACAACTTCTGTATCCATATCCATTATGATTAATTTATTAATAAGCCACATGTGGTTCTTAGAATACACACACATCTAGAAAACATTTGCTAACTAATACTACCTTTGTCACTGCCACTTCTACTTAGGATAATCATGTACGTTCTTTCTCTGTAGTGCACTTCACATTCTCCTGTCTCTTGCATTTTTCGTGATCCACTAGACCATGCCTCTTTCTGGAATTAATACTCTTTCCCAACTTTAAATCTTCTCCATTTATCATGTACCTTCCAAGTTCTGGCGTGACGAAGTCAGCTGGGTTTCTATTGATAGAGCAGCATGAAGTTTCAGATTTTCTCTTTTGAAGCCAATGGGTTTTATTTGCACGACATAACTCCAATCTGTTTTGAGGTAAATTTCTTTTAGTATAAGCTGGAAGGGGGAACCTCGTAGCACCCGGCTGACTACTAAAGTCGGCATCCCTTTGCAAACCTCTGATGTGTTGAAATGATGACGTTGATGGAACAAATGTTTGACCGACAGCGAGATAGTCATGGGATTTCTCAGAAGGGTGAACCTTAACAAAATCATTAGATGAGTGTTTTGCATTATTTCTGGGCTTATAGAAACCAGGCTCCAGCATAGAATTTGAGTTTTGATCAGGATAGGTTCTCGGAAGAAACTTGGAATTTCCACCCATATTCAAGGATGGACCTGGCTGTATCCTTGCATTCATAAGGCTAAGCAAATGCATTGCTGGTATGGTTTCATTAGAAAGATCTAATGAGCCGGTCAAATTTTGACGAGGCTCAATCACATTGTGTTTGCCAGTCAGTGAAAACTCTGCATTTTTTTTGCTGAAAGTTGTAGCTCCAACGGTTTGATTATGCTTTCCAATATCAGTAGCATTTAGGTTCAAATCCTTTAAATCATGATCCTTGTTTACATTCCCCTTTTGCAGTGAACTGGGACCGCAACCAAGCACATTATTGTTAGAAGGCTGAACTACTCCATTTTGAGGAATGATATATGTTATGGGCAACTGAGCTGGTGTCAAAGGCGACCAAATCCTAGCTGCCTCTTCACCTGATCTTGATACACTCTGGCATGTCTTACATGTTCCCAACAGCGTGCTAGCACAAGGAAATTCATGACTTACCATATCCCTGTTCCATTTGCAATTCTGAGCACAGCTACATCTAGACGCAGAAGTAGGAAATAGAACTCTACTTGGAGGCCTTTTCTGAAACTGGCTGAATGCACTAAACCCTGAAAAAGTTTGAGTTTGGCCCAAACAACTCATGTTGTTATTGTTTCTTTGGTTATCAAAAGAGTAGTCAACTGCCTTTTGTTTGGTAGGCACCACATTTTTCCCCGTTGGGGTTATTCCATTTCTAGACTGTGGTCTTTGTTTCTGATTATTATCTTGTAGTATTCCATACTCTTTCGGGTCATAAACTTTGCTATACTCTATAGCCTCTTTTGTCATTTCTAATAGGCGTGCATTATCGCCAGCATCGTCTAGACACCTCTCGTACTGATTCTTTGCCATGAGTTCAACAATATCCATCGGTATGTCATCTGAAGCTCCCTTCTCAGATACCCTGTTAGTTACTTGGTCCTCATGTTTCCTGTTAATTGCTGAACATTCCTTGACAGTGCTGGTTTTCTTACTGCTGTTTGCAACATCCTGCAAAATATTTTGTTAATTAATGAAAACTAAACCTGAATGGAAAAAATGGCAGAAAGATATCCACAATCATTGGTACAGGTCTACATAGGTTATCAATGTGCGAGGCTAATACATAGGCAATCGATAGGGAAAATAAAAAAGAGGGAAATCTTTTCATAGGTATGTCATCCGAAGCTCCCTGCTCATATACCTTTTTCATTACTAGGTTCCTGTGTTTCCTGTTAACCGCTGAACATTCCTTGACAATACTAGTTTTCTTAATGCTGTTTCCAACATCCTGCAAAAGAACAGTATTAGACTAGAGTATGCAACTACAAAATCTACCCTTATGTAGAAGATTTTTCGAACTATACAATGAGACTCAAAAAAACTTGACCACAGCAATGTCGTATTGAACCTAGTAGATTGGTATTAATTTTAACATATTTACCAAATGTAACTAACATGAAATCCACTGACTTATGCATTTATGTTTCTTCTTCACTTGGATAGAATAATCTGATTAATGAAAGAAATTGGACAAAGAACTGGTGTGTGACATTGTTAGAAATGAGAAGATGATATACATCAAATAGCCACGAGACTGAAAAACGTCTAAGCAGATATATTAATTAATGAGATGGAGGATCATACCGAGTTATGCATTAGAGAGGAACACCGTTCTTCTACCTGAGAGTTGCAATTTTGCTTCTGATTGAGTAGAGGCACAGTGTATGTATCTAAGTTACTAGTTGGATGACCAAGTACCCGCTTCCCCAATGAAACATAAGGAGAAGATTTAGGAGAAAGGCATGAATCAACAGTGCCAGTTATTTCTGCATTATTCCTCATGCACTCATCTACTTTTGGAATGTCCCTTTGCCTAGGTAACAAGGTACGTAGGCCACCATTCCGAGCAAGTTGAGATGGCAATCCACTGTCAGCTTGTGGTGTCTTACCTTTCTTCTTAAAAGAACTAGATTTCCTCTCTTTTCTTGAAGCAAGCAAAGAAACTGGATTCATCAATCCACTGGTGGAGGCATCTTGCTCTAATCTTAAAGAAACGTCTCTACCAGCACTTTTACTTGAATTTCCAACATTATTATCCATAATCTTTTTCGAAGAACTTTTTCCCATTGGAACTAAGGACAAGCTCGTATCAACAATCGGGGTCTTCCTTTTTTTCTTCTTCTCAAAAGTGGCAGTCTTATCAATTATACATTTATTCAAATAGCTTTTTGAACCATTCTGCACTCGAATACCACTAAGCATGCCACCATTGACCTCTGAATCAGCAATATCATTTGAAATTTCAGTTTCTCTCTTAGAGCTACTGGTTACATTACTAATTCCATTCAAAAAGATTGTCTCAGGAGATTTCCATTCTACATCATGTGACAACTTCCTCTTCTTGGTATCATCCATAGTCCCAATCAAACTCCCTGTAAAATTTTCTGGGAGAGAAGCTTGACCATGCAGAACAGAAACCATTCCAACCCCTGTAGTAGATGCACTATTAACTACATTGGATGAAGAATCGCCTGTGATGATGCAATCATGCTTTGCCTCTCCATTATTATATAACAAATCAGTCAGTAAACGAACCTTGTCAATCTTCCTACGATGTTGTGCACTGTGCTTATCATGCTGATTATCTTGGCCAAGAGAAGTACCAGCTAAGATTTTGGCACTTTCGGATGATCCATAGTCACACTCGTCTAGTTCCTCAGACATAGGACCACGAGCACTTTTGTGCTTCTTAAAAGCATGAACTGTCTCGTTGTCTAAACTGGCTAAAGCCAATGCCCCAGAAGTTATTTTTAACTTCTTGCTTTCTTCATTATGAAAAGCTTGCTTTTCAGTTTGACTAGTTATGATGGATTTTCTATTAACGCACATATGTTTTTCAGCCTCAACCAATGTGTCAGTAACTTCATGATTTTTGCAGTTTTGCTCACAAACTATGAAAGATCTGTCACATTCCAGTTTTGCAGTGTCTGCATTAATGGAAAATTTGGACATTATAACACTCAATAGTCATAACATGATTACGTAAAGAGTTTTATCACTTTATTTAAGCATGGAAAAGCTACCTGCATTGGAGCTACGTTTCTCTTGCATCTTGTTTAAATTTACTTCTGCAGGAACAATAGTTAATGCAGGAATCTCATGACATTCATCTCTATCTTCTAAGCTGCTCTTATTCCCTGGTTAGAAAAAAATAATAATTTAAAATGATACAAGTACAACCAAATATAAAACAAAATGAAATTAAGTTTGACAAGAAGTATGCCTTCAAAGGTAAAAGGTTCAACTTCTTCTCTCTTTTCAGAAAACAATGGATTTTGCAGATTGCAATTTGCTTCAGAAGAAGTACAAGACTCTACATTTATTCCCTCAGCAACATTTATTTTTAGAGGTTGCTGACAATCACAGTGAAAAATTGCAGCATCACCAAGGATTGACGAGCCATAGGATTTAGATCCAATAAATGAATTAAATTTTGAATCATAATCCTTTACTGTGCCTCCAAAACCAATTTCATGAGCACAGTTTTGGCAACACTGCCTTCTGAAATTTGGAACGTGAAGAGAGGGAAGGGTAGTTTTTTGCTTCTCCAACTTATTCTGTTCCTTGTCCAAATCAAATGGCCAGCATAACTTCCAGTTCTTTTTACGGATCTCTGACACATATCCTCTGCATTAACAGACATAAAGTAGAATGTCAAAAACTTAAAAGCCAATTGTTTCCTACAAATTGAAAACTATATCAATGAAGGAATATAACACAGCTTTTATATATCCATTACAAAAGAAAAACAACACACAGTTATTGTAATGATAGCATGAGACACTATAGAAGGAATGTATAGCTCAAAAAGTTTAGTATATATTTCTCTAAAATTAAATTAAATAAATTAACTAGGAAATATTTCCCTATTGATCAGTAAAATTCATTAGTTCCCCATCCTCGACAGTCTAGAGAAAACAAAGGAAAAATCATATATTTAATAAGTAGAAGTCCTTACCTTATGGAAAAATGCTCGCACTTTCCCACATTACTTTTGTCTATAACATTATCAAGATCTATTGATATCGAGTCAATCTTAACGACTGACCCTATAGATTTGGAGGCAACATTACGATTGCTCTCTTGATGATCACTCTCCACCACCATAACGCCCCTAGATGATTTCCATGTAAGACAGCATATTAGCAGGCCACGCCATACTACAATTCAATACTTTCTATGCTCACACAATTGAAATATTAGTAAACTTGTTATCATATGATAAATGTCTAAGATTAAATCAGGAACAACTAAAATGAATCAAACATCAATGCACAAGATCCAACCCAAAGTCCAAAATGATCAAACTAGGGTTTGTATCAATCTCTAAGAAATCTTTGGTGAACCAAACCATACACTATCAAAATTATCATAGAAATATATAAGATTACACAACGCGTCCATAACTAGTGATCTAATACATAAAATAATAACATCTTTCAATTATATATATATCACAACCAATCCATGAAAAAATAATAAAAAACCCTAGCTTTTCATCAATGAAATTTAACTTTGTTATTTAATCTAACCTTTAGAATTAATATTATCTAGCTAACCCACTCAAGCAAGTTGCCGACAAAAGTCATAAGAATGGACCAGTACGACATATCTAAAACATATTAGGGTTTCCTTCTAATAAGACCGACATAAAGATCAGTCAACTACAGTCAACTAAAAAAGTATAGTGAATTTCCTAAAATATCCTACGATTCCCACAAACCCATCTCAGACATGTCCTTGGGAACTTCAGATCAGAAAAAAGAGCTGGCAATCCAATCTAATTGAATAAATAAATCTTAGGGTTCGCTATCGTCATAAATCCCACAACTAGTAAACAGAAACCTCACTTCAAACACATAATCAAAATAAAAAATATGACTACGATCGATTATCATTAAAAAAAAAAAAAAATTTGATCCCAGAAATGAACCCAAAAATGGAAAAATAAAGTAAAACGACCAAAACTAACCTACTCAAAAACAGAAAACTAGGACCAATATCTTAGAAATAAAACAGCTCAGACTCAAGCTAAAACAATTATAAAAACAACACCAATCAGCAATCTATTTCAAAATCGAAAGAAAATAGAAGGATTTGAAGTTATAATTACAGGCATCAACTCTCGAACCGGATAACACAGCGCCGTACTATTAAAGATCCGATCTTTGATCGCATGTTTAGAAAATTATACTAAAGGATAGAGCGCGTAATCGCGAAACTGGAAAGCTTACCTCAGAGACGAGATTCGAAGCTGGATGAGTAGAATTCCAGTGCGCACTTTAGAAAAACCCTAGAGAGAGGTTTTCGATTTCATAGAAAGAGAAAATGAGAGGATAGAGAAAAATAAGTGTGTAGGTATGTGAGAGAGTTATCATAATTTTTCCTTAGATGAGGTTTTGTTGTATCCAGCATGACATGTCATATACATGCACATAACATGCCCCAAAATATGTATTTATGGTAGAGAATGTCGAATAACAAATAGTTGGTGCGCGCGTGGTGATAATTTTTTGTTCTTCTCATAATAATTTTAAAATTGTGGCCCTTAACTGGGAAGAGATCAAGAAATAAAAATTATGCAAGATCGAGGATGGGTTCGATTGGAATTGTTAAATTTGTAATTATAACTTTAAATAATTCTTTCCTAAAAACGTTAAAAGTAAAAATATTATTATATTTTATAATTAAAATTATTATTATTATAATAATGATTTATTAAATAAAAAATGTATTCGATAACAAAATTATAATACCATTATTAATATGTAAGATGACATAAAAGTGAGAGAACCCTAGTAGAAGCAGAAGGAATTGTAGTAAAAAGCAAAGTGACCACACGCGTGAATTATAAGCTCTCTTTGGCTGTGTAGATTTTTATTTGTAATTAGTGTGTCAAAGATAGCAAAAGATGCCTATGCACATTACTTGCTTCTCATTCGTTCGTGTAAAACACTCACTCTTAAGAAAAGCGAGATTAGCTCTATTTGGAAACCCTAAAAATTGTCTGGTCAGTAATTAATAAGAATATCTAACCCTAAGGAATTCGAAAGGAAAACAGAGTGAAAAAAATAAAATAAAATCAAACCCTAATAATTTTGGTTCTAAATTAAGGAAAAGAACAAGAAGAAAAGTTCAATTTTGTGAATAGTAATTGATATTATTTTGTGTTTCATCTTACTCATCTTGAATAACAACAAATATTATTTAAGTAATATATAATTTTACTTAAAATTAAGGAAAAGTATAACAACCAATATTATTCAAGCTAAGTTTATATAAATATTCCATACAAATTATATAAAGGAAAAGTATTTTTATCACAATATTTTGACAAGTCACTAGTGATGTTGTATCACAATCAATACCCGATTGTAGTGAGGGTTGGGTGGGTGAAGTTTAATTTTTAAACAAATTTTTTAATGCTATGTGTATAAATATATTATTTTTTAAATTAATTAAAAATTAAAATTCAGCAAAATTGTGACTTAAAAACATGTAAATTAATTAGATATATTGAATGTTTGGAGTTTGAGCTTCAATTACTTATAAGTCAGTAACGCAATTATTATAAAAAAAAAAACATATTAAATCAAAATGTTAAAATAAAATTCATAAAAAATTACATCTAAATAAGCAACAAACATCAAACAAAATCTCATATTATTTCTTTAGATCATGTAACATATTTTACTTTTATTTTATTCTTTCATTCTTAATTGTACTTATATTTTTTTAATATATTTAAGTAAAAAATATCTAATATATATTTCTTATTTGTTACTATTTTTTATCTATTATTTTCTTACCTCTTACTATTACGTGAATTCTTCGTCTTTATAATTAGATGGTATATAACTTTGTTACTAATATATGATAATAGATTAATTTCATGATTTGAAACATTATATAAACCACTTTTATTACTTGTATTTTTTTAAAATTTTAAGATATATTCTACATTAAGAATTAGATATTCATTATGAATCATTTTTATAACTTTTTATTTTATTATTAATTAAAAATATTCTCATATAATCAAATATTTTTGTAAAATAATATGTCAACACACTCAAAAATTATATTCGAGGTTAAATAATTATATTCAATAAAAAATTGACATATTAATTATGATAGTGATATAATTGTAATTTATTAAGATGTTTTTATGTAAAAAAAAATGTTGATTATTATTATTATTTTAATCCAGGGATCATATTGTATAAAAATTTGGATAATTTTGCATATCAAGAACTGCCAATGTAAATCTTATTTAAAAGGAATTACCATGTAAGCTCATTTACGATTTCGGAATCTATTAAACAAGTACCGTATTTAAAACTTACATGCACTTGGGATATAGTATTGTGGATAAAGGGTTTTAAGAGACTCACTATTAATAGTAAAGTATAATATAATAATATAAATTTATTATTTATTGAAATCTATTTAATAATTTTAAATTTTTAAGAAAAAAAATTGATACTTTTTAAAAATAATACATTAAATATTTAAATAATTAATATTTTTTTATTAAAAACTACATTCATGTTCTTATGAATGCTCGATCTTTGAATAATTAACCGACTTATGTATACTACCCCACTAAGAAAAAATATAAAGTTTCATATCTTATTATCTTTATTGTTGCCATAAATTAAGATTTAGGTAAACGTTGTGCGTCAGACTTTGAAGTCCGTACGATTTTAAAAAAAATATTACAAAAACGTATAAAAAATAACACTTAATAAAATTAAAAAATATTTAATATTAAATAAATTTAAATAATCGTAATTTAATTTTAAACGATGTTTAATCAGATGGTCATTCAATATAAAATAATATTTTAAACTATCTTCTAATAATAAAAATATATAAATGGATCATAAGAGATTTTATTTTTATATTTAAAAAATTTAAGAATATTATTATTTTTATAATTATAAATTTTAAAGATATTATTTTTATTATTTTATTAAATTGGTTTGAGTTTATAGTATTTCAAAATATAATATAAGTTGTGAAAATTTAATTTACAATAAAGATTTAGTAAAGTTGTAATAAAAAGTGTGGTATGTAAAAATAAATAAATGAACTTACTTAACCCTATAGAAAAGTTATATGGATATGTAATTAAAATTTTACAAAAAATTTGTAACCAATTTTTTTTTTTTGAAAGAAAGTGCATCTAAATATATCATGAAATACGATAATTAGATTATAAACGTTAAGTATAACTCCACCTTATTTTATTAATTTGTTAATTTAAATTTACATTTCTCCACTATAAAAAAAATATGACCTTATATAATCAATATCATTATTATATTACAAAATTGATAATAAATACAAATGAGATGACATTTTTGTTGTTAATCAAAGCTCGTTCTCGAGGCTAGAGTAATTAATAGTAATTTTGATAGAAACAAAAATAATATAAATACTTCATTAGATTAGAAAGAAGAATAAGAAAAAAAAAAGCGAAAAGTAAAATTAGTAAAAGCAACTTAATTAAGTTGTTTGATGGATTATTTGTCGTGGGTACTTTCGTATTTTTTACAGCAAATGGATTGGGTAAAAACATCGTGTTGCCACCAACCTTTTAAGACACCTTACAATATTTCTGAAAGAAGCAATAGCTAGGTGTATGAAAATTGTAATTAAGCGACATATATATATATATATATATATATATAGTTAACAAAATTTCCAGAATTAAGTTTTTTTTTCTTTTTTTCTTTCTCTGTTTTTACCAACATTTCACGAGCCAACAAATTCACTAATATTGTTTCAATAAGTTAAAGATTTGTATAATATCTAATTTATGTAGCAAATATAAGAAAAAGGCCTAGTGCTAGGAGACATGCAGATCTCTTCTGAGGAGATATATATATATATATATTATATTTGGTGAGAGACATATTGATTTGACAAATTAAAATTATCATGTAATAGTATTTACTTTAAAATTTTATTAAAAAAATAAAAATTATAATATTTTTTCAAATTTATAACCATTAAAATAATATTATTTAATTACATATTTAAATTAAAAAAAATTATATTGAAGATCACCTTCTAAGTTGAACTAGCTATATAATTATGATTGTTAAATGTATATATTAATTAAAAAAATTAATATTATTAAAAGTTTATTTTTATTGTTTTTGAATTTTAAAAAATATTATTTTATATAACTTTTAAATAAATGATAATACGTTTATGCATACATCACACTTACTCAATGCGCTAGCTAGGAGAATTTGTTGACTTAATAAGTACATATATTTATGCAATTAAAAAGATGGATCATGAAAGGAATCATATTCATATACGATGTTAACAATTAGAGTCTAGTATGTTAGGTTAACGGCATATTTTAATTTGATACCTTTTAAATTTATATTTTAAAAGTTTATAAATTTTGAAACTTATTACAACATCAGTCCATCTTTGTTGGGTTTTCATCAAGAAATTTTTCAGTATCACTAAATTAATTAGATAATATTAAAACTCATACAAAGAAGATTTGGGATAGCAGATGGGATGAATGGCTTTTTGTCTTCTATGAAGATGTCGTTGGGTTAGTTTTTTTTTTTTTTTAAGTTAAAAGCTTATTTTATTTATTTTAAATTTTTTAAATTTATTGATTGACTAAAATGTCCTCAGATGATTTTCTTAATTTTACATTCTCCTTCCTCATATGTTACAACCGTTTATTTAAACATAAAATTGACCAAAATACCACTTAAGAGATAATAAATTAAAGTGTGTTATTAACAAAAATATGATTGACGAATTTAACACCTCATCCTATATTTGTTTGGCTTTATTCTCATGCATATATTCAAAGGACCCCAATACAGAAACAATATTAATATAAAAGGAAGATTACCGTTAGCAGGGTTAATTTGCAAGGCACTAAGGAGTAAGCGGTATCCACTATCCAGTTATAGGACCCGTTTATCTATTTTTAATTTAAAATATAAATATTTAAACGTTTAATTAAAATATATTATCAAATCATAATTACTAATTACGTTTATATTATATTAATTATATCTATACTTTAAAAATATACACAAGCCGTACAATGCCTCTATTCTTACCCCCGTGTATTTTACTGTGTCGTGTAGCATGACTCCTAACCTGTGTTAGCCTATTATTTTAAAAAAAAAAAAATACTAACAGTAGTAATCAAACCAAAGTTAACTCTATCCACCAGATACACTCACATTTAATAATATATAAAAATATATATTTACTTAGAATTTAGTTTCAAACTAATATGTTTACACGATCCAATCTATTACGAAGTACGAACCATTGGCTATGACGTGTCCTTTTTTTTGCTTGTGTGATTTGTTATACCATGTTAAAATATTTAACAGGTTGTACCATATTGACTTGATAGTCCATCAGACCGAGTACTTAACAGGCTGACCATTAAAGTTTGTGTGTGATCATTTAAATAATCTCCAATCCAAGTTTTATAGAATTTAAACAAATCAAACGGAATGTTTATATGTATTAAATTAGAATGGATCGAATCATTAAAACCAATATGGTTCGGTTTGGTCTATTTATAAATTTTAGAATATGAAAATTAAAATATATATTAAAATAAATTTATATTATCATGAATCAAATAGTAATTTTAGTATATTATTAACATATTTTATCTTATTTGAAACATTATCACCCTAATAACAATAACGTTTTTATTTGTTTATTTACTCTCACTTAAAACTATTAAATTTCTTAAGTGTTGAATTTAAAAACATCAAGTTAAATAGCAATGAATTTAATCAACAAGATGCATACACGATTACATTTATAAAATATAAATTATAAATATAATGATGTAAATGAATTGATCCATTTTAAGAATTTTATGAATAAAAACATATTGAATCAAATAAGAAATCGAATTAGATTATTTGAAAAAATTTAATATTTTAATATGATATAATATATCAATTTTTTTTAAGTAGTTATGAAGTAAAGTTTATAAGTAATATCTACAGTATAAATTATATTTTAAAATTAAATTAAATTATAGTTTAATTACATGTCGTATATCTAGTTTAATATATAGAATTTTATTTTTAATATCTCTTGAATTAAAAAATTATTAATTTTTGTATAACATAAATAAATATTAAAAACGCAATCAGTTAAATAAATTATTTATGAATCAACAGTTAAATTATTCTAGAATTTGCCGGAGTTTTTTCATTTATTTCATTAAAGTATCTACATAAAGTGAGCATGGTTGCTTGTTTTTATCATTATATTCTTGATACTTTGACATATATAACGACATAATCATAAAATACAAAATTGGTCATTTCTGTGCGCTTTTGTGTGTTATGTTGTGTGCTTTGGGCGTTAATATTCTTCTAATTACATTAAGTTTTTGAATATTATATTCAAAAGGAGCTTCATCAATCATTTCTACGCGCGCGTGTACTTTTTTGGTGGAGGAGTTTTCTTTTTTCCTTCTAGCCTCACTGTAGATTAGGATTGAAGGGTATTTTCTAGATTACTTTTGTATTCTTTAATATAAGACTTTTTGAAAGCTTATCTTCTGTATTATAACATGTTTGTAATGTATTGTCTGGATGCATGATATTTATTAGTGTCATATGTTAAGTCTCATAGATTTTTTTTGCTAAACTAACTCATAGCGAATTCTTTGTTGAGAGATTTTTCACTTCAATTTAAACATATGTTAAAAATATATAAAAAATATTAAATGACTACATAATATAAAAAAAATCTTTAAATAATAAGTTTGAAAAAGAGATATTATTATATATACATATTTGTAAATATAATAAAAAAAAATTAACCAAAAGTTAAGGGTTGACGTTACCCTTTAATTCATATTCGTATGTTTAAAGGATACCTTTAAATTATATATTTATTTTAAAATAGGTGATAATATGATATTTTTAGACCAATAAAATTTAAAATTAATATATTTTTTTAAAAAAATAAATACTGAATAAAAAATGGTGAGTGAAAACAACTTAGTTAATGGGAAATATACTTTAATGCTAATAAATATCAATTCTAAATGGAGGGTTTATATATTATAAAGAAAGAAAGAAAGAAAGAAAGGAATTGAAGGGAGGGCGATCTGAGACAATCTATCAAGTAATATATAGATTGAATTTGAGGAAATAACAACGGTGGAAATTAATCTTGTAACTTGTGTAGTTTTTGCTTCTGGTTGAAATGACATAGCTAGTACTGCCATGTATTGACAATATGGTATGACTCATGATACATTAATTTCTTCTCTCTTCGTTTATATAATATATAACAATTATTACAGTATGTAAATGAAAAAAAAAATTATTATAATTTTTAATATATTGGTTAGTTTTAGGTTAGAAAATATATTTTAAAAACCTATTAAATTATTTAAATTAGATATTTAAATATATTAACTTTTAGATAATATATCAAAAGATTATTAAATTTAAAAAATAAGATATTAATAATTAATGAATATTTTTAATTTCTTAATTTTAAAACCCAATGAGAATATGATGTCTCATTTTTTAAATTTAAAAGACTTATGGTGTATAATTTATGTTACATTAAAAGTCAATTATGTTTAAAAAATAGGATATTATAAGTTTATTAAAACTTATTGTATCATACTTTACAAACTTAGCAGACCTTTAGGATACTACTTGTAAATAAATAGATTAAATTGTATAATTTTTCAAAGTTAATGAATAATTTAAACATTATATAAAATAATTAAATTTTATTATTTTAATCAATAATTATCTACTATATTAATTATAATTATATCATAATTTATGATTTAAAAATAATAATCCCCTAAAATTCCTACTTTTCTCATTATCAAAATTTTAACCGGTAAGAATTTAAATTTTATATAGCATGATTTGATCTTTTTACACTCAATGTGTGGCTTTTGTCAAGCTGAACAGGTTGCACGAAATGAGTTCGTGCCTCAATAATATATATATATATAAGTATTTTAATGAAAAAAGAGTTTATGTTATAAGTACGTTACGTTGTATTAAAAATTAAAATACATTACAGTTTAATTTTATTTCATATATTAATTAATAAATGAATAATTACTCATTTGAATATCACATTAAGCTCGTTCATAAATTGCATTAATTTTTAACATAAATTAATCTTTAAAATAAAAATTTATAGTGAACTAAGCTTGTAAGTAATAACCCAACTACCTGCAATTTATTTAAATACGTAGAATATATAAAGTTTTAATTTTAATTATGAATTATAAGTAATATATTTATTTAAAAAAAATTTAAAAATTACATAATCATTATCATATATATATATATATCGGGTCTTTTATGAAGTTTTTAAATTTGTAAACTAAATCACTTAGAAGTTTTAAGGATAAGCTCGTCAAACTATGACACAGTCAGAGTACTGTGAAAATTATCAATCTAAGACATTTTCGATCTCAAAATGCATGTTAACAAGTGATAACGTAACTGTAGCATGCATTTCCTCCAGTAATCTCATTTCATTTGAAAAAAAGCTATTTACATTACACAAAGGGCATAGCATTGAGTCTTTCTTTATTGGTGCTTTCATCATCAAACATATATACACTAAACATGCACACCACCACAAATGACTCCCAAAACAAATGGCTTGCAGCAGATAAATTTTTTAAAGCTTTCAGGTCTTGGTATTGTGGAAGGAGCTAAGACGATAAACCACTTCAGTATGACATATAGTTATAGTATTATAGCCACCGATGCAACTAGCGTACGTATATAGTATTGGGATTGTATACAGGACCGGATTGGAAACACCTTTTTCTCATTCTCCATTCTTCATTTTGAATTTACCTTTCATCTTCATTTAAAGTCTTCCACATATTGTATCCAAATAATATTTTAAATCTTTTTTGAAGTTTTACTGTAACGAAAATTCTTTAAAGAAATTAAGCCAATAATTATTATTCTATAATGGAAAGAAAAATAAAATTTTGTATCAATAAATAATCAAGTAATATATATATATATAACAATAAACACATAATTATTTTATATTGATAAAATCTTGTTATAACTTAGTTTAAAATAATAAGAATATATTATAAAATAATTATAAGATTTTATATTTTTAAATTTAAATAAATAATTTAAGTAATTATTATAAAAAAAAATCATTAATATTTTAAAAGAATAAAAATATAATTTAAAGATAAAATATATAATATATTATTCATGTTTAATTTGAGTTTAACTATAATTATATTTATAAAAAATATAAATATATAAATATATTTATTAAAATAAAGTATTTAGTTTATTAAAATAGAATGAAAATGCAATATTAATATTTTACTTATCTTATATATAAAATAAGGATTCATGTTTTCATTCTAACATTTTTCATTTATTATACTACCTTTACCTCTAATCATATAATTCTCAAAAGAATTTACTATGTAAAAAAAATCGACAACCCTATATACTAGACAATATAGTACACTCATATCTTAGCATTTGACATGTCGAAGTATTAGTCATTATTTTTAGAATATGTTCCTTAATAATTAAATTATTTTTCTTTTCATCTCTTATTGAGTATTTTAAAACAAAATTATATGAATACATCATCGTATACTTCATAAATAAAGAATAATTTCTCTCATATATGATAAAATTGATATATTTAACTCATTTACTAATAATCAAACATTACAAGATAATCTAAATGAATATTAATAATATTTTATTTATTAACGTGACATGATTATAATGAGATTAACAACTAACTTTTTTATTAAAATAACATATTTTATTGATTTTTTTTTTCAAATTTACATCATAATCAAGCAATCTAAAACCAACTTAAACCCTAAATATCTTTACACAACAATACGTTTGTTAATAAATTTATCCAAAACACTCATTTATTAAATTGGTTGTTAGAATTCGTTCTATTTTCTACCCTTACGTGAGAAAATAGTTTAAATTAGTACACTAATGATGTGAATGATACATCAATTAATTGGATAAATTTAATACAAATATTTTAATATAATAATTTATATTTAAAATATTATATGATTTTTGATCCCTTGAAGCATGTACAATTAGAAAATTGAACATTTTTTTCATTCTAATTTTCTCTATTCATTTTTTGCTTTTCTTCTAAAAGTGGATAATGAAATTTTGTAAGAAACTTGAACAAGAAAAACAAATGTTATCTTTGATATATAATCTTTAAATATTTATTTTTTAATAATATATATACACATTTATATCTATATATATTTAATAATATAAAAAAGATAAAAATTAATCATTTTATTTATCATTTCTTAAAATAAAATTTGTGTTAAGTACATTTATATTATAGTCAATTGAATCCTTTGATAAATCTTCTTATGATTGCAAACGTAAATTTTATTTTTTTAATTTTTGAAGTAGTGATAGCAAGTAATTTTGTCATTTATATATATATATATATATAAATGTATTTTACTTTTATTATTTAACAAACATCAAATTATACCTATAATTTGTACGATATGATATTTAATATGTATTAATTAACTTAAAAATCACTTTAATTGTATTATTAAGATATTTTAGTCACTTTATTTTCATAAATCATACATAAATCACGCTATTAGTAAATATAGAACATGTTAGTAAATTTTTGAATAGTATAATATTATTTCATTAATAAAAATTTATGAAAATATAATAAAGTATATTTAATGTAATAAACCAACAAAAATACAATCGAAATATTACATTTGTTTCATTCGTACCATTGAACTATTTTTTTGTCTCATTTACACCAACAAATTATTGTAATTGTTCAATTTATAGCATTATGTTAATATGTCTAATGATGGACCGGATTGAACGGTTTTAAAAATCAAATAGTTCAGTTCGGTTTGTATTAATTTTTAAACCGATCGAATCGAACTAGATCAATTTAATAATATATTAAATTTTTTATGTTATTTCTCATTAAAAGTGTCCAAAAATTGAACCAAACCGAAAATCAAACCGGATTGAATAATTTTATAAATTAAACGGTCTAGTCTAATTTATATTAATTAAAATGTTTGAAACATTTTGATCCGATCCGGTTAAAAAAATTTCCCCAAAACCAGACCGGATCAGACTAGTGAACACCTACTTCTCATTGATCATGTGTATATTTTTCTTTAATTTAAATATATTAATAAAAATTGAAGTAAATTTATTTATTTTTAAAAATAAAGTAATTTAGGGTAAATTATTGGGAAAAAATAAATAAAATAACTTATTTGTAAAAAAAAAGTTATTTGTAATACAATTAAACGAAACTTCCTAAGAAATTTTTCACTAATTTTCACTCCCGCAAACATTAATGTCATGTTTGTTTGGTAGGAATAAGAATAAGAATGAGAATGTAATTGATTACTTACAATTTTATAATTTGTTGTGCTATAGAGAACAAAATGAAATCAATTTTTAAGATAGAAGAAATAAAAATTTTATTATCCCCTTAAAAATCATGATTTTATTCACATATTAATTTTTTATTTTAATTTTACCCTAACTCACAAATATAACTCTAAACTTTATGCCCTATACTTTAAACCAAAAATATCAAAATCCTAAATCTCGATTAAATCTTTAAACACTAAATCTTATTTAAAAACATAATAATTTTAATAATATATTTTATCTAATTAAAAAATAACAATTAAGATAATATATAATAAATTTTATTTTATTTAAATGATTGGCCAATTGATTGTAGTAGTCGAAATAAACAATGTAATAATAACACTTTTTCATTTATATTTATTTCAATTCTTATTCCTTTTATATTCTATAAATCAGTCCCTGATGCATACTGACAACACTAATTGCAGACACCGATTATTGAAATATGTACAATCAAAATGGACGAAGTTGTAGACACCGATCGGTCTCCCGAAGGTGAATTCAAAGATCGAAATCCTAAATATCTTACTTAAATCTGCTCGTTTGCTGAGAAAGTTTAACGTTATGCGTAGTTTGTAAATGAGTGTTCCTTATGTAAGTTTGTAACCGATTTAACCGAGGATTAACATGCAAGGAAATATGGATCGAGTATATTGAGCTACCTTATGTAATTGCTGAGGCAATGAATTCCTATCCATCAAGTATCCAACTTGGGTTCAGATTCAATAATTAGCTTTCGAATAGCACCGTGTTTACTATTAACGTAGTGTGAAAATTTTGAGGACTTGTTTAGATTATAGGTTATTTAAGTGGATGAGTTTATAATTTATTGCAGGATGTTTATATTCATGACTGGAGTGTACATCACTTTGTTCCTAACTTTTCCGTGGGTTTTATTTTTGAATGTAATTTTCATGATATGTTTCAGTTTCCCTATCTGTGGTGCCTGCAAAACTAGTGGCAAATCCTCTGTATCAGGATGCTTCACCTCCTAACTTAAGTGAAGTTCGGATTCTTTCAAATATTTATGTGCAGTATATAGCTTATAATCATCTCATTGATTTTTCATTGGTCTCTCTGGATCGTTTGGTAGGCAATGTTGTCTTGTCCGAGGGAAAATATTGAGAATTTGAAAGAGTTACTACAAGAGGAAAACTTTTATATGGTTACAGAGGTTATTGATCCTTCGAGTTCTGTGCTATAATCGATTAACTATTTCAAGGGAGAAAAATAAAAAATTGAATCTCATACTTGTTGAAATTCTTCATCTATGTCAACATATGGAGCTTTGAGACCATGGTTTTGTTAATTGAATCAATTGTTATGCAAAGTATCTGCAGACTGTGTAGTCAGATGTTATATTTTGAATTGTGGCGAAGTGAATTAGGAGTTGAAATATCGACTATAAACATGCTGTTTTCATCATAATACCACATCTCTTTGACTTTGAGAAAGGAAAAACGAAACCTGACTGTAATGGCTAATAACAGGCAGGAGAGCAAGAGCGCTTGCCTGTATTGATGATCGAAATGAAGGAAAGTGATAACCAAAAGGTCCTGCTGTTGTTTTTCTGTGTAGTACACACAAGTTCAAAGAGTGGTTAAGGCCTTTGCTTGATGCACGCACCATTGAAGTAGCGTCCAGAATTTTGTATTGTTTCATTGTCTTTTTGCAGTTTTAATATGGCAAAATGAGTGATTACTATATATATTTTTCTCAGGCATATGCTTCAAGGGGATGTATAACTGTAGCTGTCAATACACGCTACCATGGGGAGTGTGCCAAGAATAAAACTATGTACAGAGATGTGTGTATTCTACAATACCTTAATTGTACTTCTTTCTAAACAAATCACTGTAAATACCTCGATTTGTCAAGATAACATAAACCATAAATGTTCTTGTATTTTTCTTCTGAGATTATAGCCCACTCTAAGATTAATTTTTGATATTAGTTCCCCTTAAGTGGTTAAGCAAGTTCTATTTTAACAAAAATCATTGTTATATTGGTTTTTGATTTAATTGCAGGCTTTATAGTCGCATGGAGTAAGGGTGATACAATTCCATTCATATTTGATACGGTAATTCTATCTTTCTCGCAGTGAATCAGTCAATCAGATAGTTGAAGCTCAACCTATTAATAGAATTATGATAGAGTTCAGTTGCACTTGTTGATATAATAGTAGTTTTGCTTTTGATTGCAGGTCTCAGACTTGATTAAATTGACTGATTATCTAAAGCAGAGGGAGGATATAGATGCCTCTAAAATAAGAATCACTGGTGAATCACTTCGAGGTTTGTTGGTTAATATTTGGTTGTATCACAGTTTACAAATTAAAACGACTTTTTACGGTGATGTAGGCATCATATCAGTTTTGCTTCTTCTTCTTTTTCCCTTACCATCGAAGTGCAGTAATACATGCATGATAAGTGGCAGGCTCAAGTTGATAGTATAAAGCCAGATTTTGAAGGTAAGAAAAATAATAAGTAAACTTGTTTGATCAAAGTAGTTGAGGGCTTACTTCATGGCCAATGTAGTTTTTTCTTCCTGCTTTCTTCCAGCGTGGAGCATGCATACAATGAAGCTGTTTGGAGTCAAAAATCCATAATAAGAAAAAAGATGTTATGTTACTCTTCAAAATAACAAGCCTACTATATTTAAGCCAAAAGCACAAATACTTGGCCAATTAGACTAAAGACTTTTCTTGTACAGATGAAAGTATATTAAATACTTGCGTAAGTTTCTGTGGAAGTTGTTTCTCTGACAAATTTTCTTGACCGCATAAACCCGGATTGATTTAGGGAAAACTATAATTGACAAAGAACTGGTCCAGAAGGTCAGTAATGTATTTATTCTCTACAAAATCTGCTACATCCTTCAATTGTGATTGCCATCTCATTTAATAGGGATCCTGTGATTCAAACTTGTTATGTTTTCCTTTTTGTAAATATAAATTTAATCCTTGTGCAATCATAATCCTGTGTTATTTCAGCATGTGGGTAACTTCTTGTTGCCATTCTTGTGCAGGTCTGGGACCAGATTGCTCCTGGTCTAGACTCAGTTTGATTCACCTTACACAATTTCAGCTATTGCACCACGTCCTCTGCTGATTGTAAATGGTAAATTTCTCTGCATTACATGGCTTTGAAACAGGTGCTGAAGATTCTCGATGTCCACTTGGTCTAGAAGGTCCCAAATCAAGGGCAAGCAAGGCTAAAAAAGCTGCACACTGCTTGGATAATTTTAGTGTATGGACTTGAAACTTGTGTCTTGTTTTCTTTCTTTGTACTAAAATTGAATTAATGTAACTGCAAAATTTCCTTATCCCGTCTTAAACTCTTGGCAAAGTTTGATTTGTTCGTTTGAAATTTGGAGTTTCGAAACATCTACTACCTTAGGGAGGTCACGAAAATGGAAAGCAGGATGGCCAGATTGATATAAAATGCTCCCCCCACCCCCACCCCCACCAAACTTCTATCTCATTTGATCAGAGAGAAGGAAATAGAGAAATTTCCTAAAATTACCCTTCAACAAGCCATCTTCCTTTTCGTAGTAACTTACCATTGTTCATATATTTAAGATGCAATTGATTTCACAACTAAGAATCGGCCACCAAATGACACCAATGATGGTAAAATAAAGCTAGCAACTAGTTCGACAAGTTTCTCATGCATTAGGGCTCAATAATATTTTGGCTTGTTGTTTGCCGAAGTACCCAAGAGGCGTTTTATTTATGTTGTATTTTGTTAATGAGTTATAGTTGATATTCCAAGAAAAATAAATCAGCTGTTGTATGTAGTCCAGCTATTTTAACAAAGATCTTTTTGAGCAAAGATCCTGTCATTATCTTCTTCTTTTTTAAAATATTAGAATGGTTTAGAAAACAAAAATTAATGAAATGTGAATACCATTTGTCAACAACTTAAATATCAACAATATAACAACAGATTATCATGATCTTCATGATCCATGTTCACAAATTGGGACGGTTTTCTAAAACATAAGTGACAAATTGCAAATCACTTCAGGCTTCAGCCTTTCTTAGGCATGGCTGCAAGCCTAGTGTACATTCTTGCCATAGACTGGTACCCTCTGATATCACCTGAGCGAAGAAGATTGCCTGCACACCAACAAAAAGCGAATCGTGTAACAAATTTATAAAAAGATAATACAAGTTTTAATGACCAAATTGAAATGTGATTTCTAAAAAAGACAAGAAGCACAGCAGGTCCAAAGAAAGAAAAGTTTAGAAGATTGTTCTGGCGGCAACAGTTGTTTGATCATAGCACAGCTGAAAGCTGTCTTCAAGTTAATGGTTTGTTCATTTATGCTTCTATTAAAAATGATTTCAATCAAAAGTAAGAAATTACTTTCAGAAAGAACACATTATTTGCACTTCTGTCACGAAGCAAAAAATGAGTTTTCTAACACCTAAAAGCACTTTCAGTGAAAAAAAATCTGTTTGATTTAGGAGCACCTTTTTTTGCGGTCAAAAATGATTTTACATGACTTTATAAGCATAGAAAAAACAGACCCTAAATCCTACTTTCAAAACATCAGGCTCTTTGTTCTCTCTGGTACATACAAATTGTCCCACAAATGATTCTACACAGAAAGAAAAAGGAAGAGAATAAAATGGTCTTAATTAGCATTTGTAATTCTAAAATTTATTACCTGAGTCACAGTTGAGAGGGCTATCAGGTTCTGGATGAGCCATTAAAGCAATAATAGCCCTACAGACAGATTGGAGTGTCCATGCAGGGCTCCATGCATTCTTCAAAATATCAAGGCAAATCTCCCCTGTCTATAGCAGAGAACAATTATGAAGGAATTTTTAAATGCCTCCTGAAACCCCAGTACATTCCGGTTCTAACTTGTAAATTGTTCTGATATTCAAAACTAATGTCCAAATGTTGATTGTTTCAACAATCTACACTTTGTCAAATTTTGCATTATAAGTTCTATAAACAAAGGGCTACAACACTAAACTGTAATGACATAGAAAATTTGTGTTTCAAAAGGACTACTTATTGTGCAAGACATAGTCGCCTAACTGCGTTGTTCAAGTCTTCCGCTTCCTGGGAGCACCAAGTAATGCTCTTGGCATAATATTTCTCTAACGTTCCATTGTAAAAGTTCAATGTCACAGAAAGAACAATTGCTGGTTAAATTGTAGCATGCTACCACAATAGAACATGAACTGTTCTCGTTCATAAGCACAATGGTTAAACAAATTCATTTTAGATCACAGTTCACCTCAATATTTCAAAAATCCTTATACTGCACATGAGGTGAAAATGAATCAATGAATAGAAACTAACATATTAAACCAGTTTTATAGAACATTCGTACCTTAAAATGCACATTTGGATGGAAAATTTTTGTCAAGAACCTCACTTGTGGAGGTTGTAATGGGTATTGCTCAGGCACAGAAAAAGCAAGCTGAAATATACCACCATCATAAGGAGTCTCTGAAGGTCCCTGAATCCCCAAATATAAAAAAAGGTTAAAAAGATTGCAAGATTTAACATGATAGAAAATACCAAGCTTTGGTCAGTAACAAACTTACTTTGATAAGAGCAGTCCATTTGAATATGTTGGTGTCGTCACAAGAAAGTTGAATATCAGGATCAGCTACTTTTTCTCTCTGCACCTCTTTATATTCTTTGAACAGCCTTGCTCTTGATGCCTGCAAAAAAAAGATATTGCACTTATAAGAGTTCCTTTATATTGCTCCGATAAGCCAAAGAATCACGGAAAAGAGAAATGCTAAGGACACACAAATTTACACCTACTTTTGCACCGATATCATTCTTGTAATGAGTCACCTTTTCAATTTCCAAAATAATTCTAACACATGGCAAGATATAAGAGGTGTAGGGTGTAAAAGTGGATGCAAATTAGTGTGATATAGCATTTCTCTTACAGTAAAAATGAAACTTTAAGCTAACCTGCATCCTGGTTGCTGATGAGAATTAATTCTATTGACCTTAAATATCCAATTTGAATGCAATCCAAACTGCAAATTTTACAAATAACTAGTCAAATGGTTACTAAAAAGTTGAAATAAAAAGAGGTTAAATCGCCTCATCTAGTCATGATTGATATTTCTAATGAATCGTGATCCGATTTCACAAACCCAAATTCATTTCCAAAACGATTTGAATTTATTAGTTTGTCTATCAGAAGCATAAAAAGAAAAATGAGTCCTGATAGTTAATTTCCGTTAGATTTTTCAGCTGCCAACCAGATAAACGGGGAGAAAAATGAAAAACAGAAAATAAATAAATTAATAAATTAGTACGAATAAGAAATTCGTTAGTAAAGAAACATACTAAACTAAAGATTAAAGGTTGGAAGATCATAAATCGGAAGACCAAAAAAAATAAAACACTAGAGAAAAGAATGAAAAGAAAATGAAATATCTTATCCAAACAAAAAAAGAATCAAAACCCAAATTTACGAAATATCAAAAATTTCCGGCTTACCGACTGTGGGTTATGGATCAAGATAAAATCATTGGTATAAATCGATATAAAAAATAAAATAATAGATATCAAAGAACTTACCTGAGATCGAGTGAATACAGAAATTCCTCTCGATTGCGATTCCAGAAATTAGAGAAGAAGAAAATTACGACGATAAGAGCTTTGCTTGCATGTGCAATGGCCTACGACATATAGCTATGGTTAAACCTCGTAAATAGGAATAGAAATAAATGCACATGTAGCTGACGTTTGCCAAAAGCATGCTCTCTGTCCCTTGGGGTCCTATGGGCCAATATGGGATGTTTCGGCCCATAGACGTATTAGAAAACTCCGTCAGCACAGGTAGGCCGAAGTAACAATGACTCCAAGGTTAACATTAAAACACTAATATCACAGGGTTTTGGGTTAAAATAATACTTTAATTTTAATTAAATAATATATTAATTTTAAGGTAGAATTAATTTGGTTCTATAACTTAAAAAAATGATCAATTTAATTTAAAATTTAAAAAGTTTAAATTTTTTTAAAGTAAAATAGGAAACCATTAAAAAAATCAAAAATTAATTAATTAAAAAAACTCTTTATATTTCTTTCCTCTCCCATTTTATTAAGATCAATTTTTTTCCATAGTGAGTTTTAAAAAAAAAAAATTGGATAGAAAATTTCTTTTAAAAAAATAAAATCTAATTAGTTATAAATAAATGAAAGATAAAAATTAAGATTAAGAATTTATACGAATAAAAAATGAAAAAAATAATATAATTGAATAAGAAAATAATACTATATTTAATTCATTTTGGTATATGAAATAAGTAGAATAATATGTTTTATTCATAGTACGAAATAACAAGCTTATATAATTAAAAATTGTGGGAAAAAAAAGTAGAGAATTTTTTTAAATTTCTTATTTTTTCTCTAAAACAATCTCAATTTTTTAAAATTTGAATTTTATTAATATTTTTTTTAAAATTGAAGAACTAAATAATCAACTCTAAAAGTTACCTAATTAAAGTTAGATGATCATTTCAACCAAAAACTCACAAATTTATGTATTTTTGTACTTAAATTATTTATATCATGTCATGATAAAGAATGATTTAAAAATAAATAAATTATTTTTTTATCTTTTTGCTACATAACATGATATAAATAATTTAGGTGTAAAAATAAATAGAAATTTATGTGTCTACAAATTAAAACTAAAATCAAAATAAGATAATCATTTAAAAAATATATATAAACTTAACTAAATCAAATAGAATTGTAAAACTAATACAAAGTGGAACAAACTTTTTTTTATTTGAATTGAATTGAATTCATTTTAATTTTTAGTTAAATTGTATTATACAATTTGATAACAAACTTTAATGTCTACCATAAAAGTAATATATGCATTTCCTCGTCATTATTGTTATTATTTTGCTAATAATTTAAATATTTATATATTCTTAAAATTTTAATTTTTTTCTTCCAGAAAACTGTATGACAACTAAGCAAGGGATTGATATTTAATTTTCATAGTTTTTCCTCTCTCTCTCTATATATATATATATGATAAAGCCATCTAAATTAACGGGATAATAATCAATGTGTTTTTTTTTTTTTTTGTAATACCTAGCTTAGCAAGGTTAGTTCAAGAAAATGAAAGATCCAACATTAGCAAAAATATAAAATAAATAAGAAAGGTCCCAAGGCTGAGGCATCACCATTCTGGATTTGACATTTTCCTGTGGAACAAGAATCTTACAATTGAAACAATGAGAGCATCGATTTCAGATCGGCCAGATGGTCAATGTCCAAGAATTTGAAGAAAAATGACAATTATCAAAATGGCTAAAAATTCAATCTAGTCCTTGGGAAAAATCCTCCCTTTCAGGCTTTTCTCTACAAGGAATGTACAAATGCTAGACGAGCAAGATGCAAATATAGACCCGAATTGGAGGGAATATATATATATAAGACATTTAAAAAAAAATGGTAGAATAAATAATCAAGCCATCACATGGTACCAGCTCTGCCAGGTTTTCCAGGCTTGATCTTGGCCAGGTCAACAAGGTCTCCAAATAGTTTATTCTCTGGCTTCGAAGGCTTGATAGGTGGAAGATAAGATGAAGGCGAAACCTGGTAGGAATTATTCACAACATTATCATCTCCAACAGATAGATCATACATACGCTGCTCAAGATATTGAACCCCTTGTTGCTGACCATAGCCATAACCTATCATCTGATTACGGCACATTTGATGAGGGTACATTGGTGTCGTAGGCTCCACTTGCATGAGCTGTTGTTGAAGCATACCCATATGTTTCCTTCCATACATTGGCTGAGCCTGAGGATACATACCCAACTGACTGCTTGGAGCAACCTGTTTATTGATTCCTGATAAATGACTGCTTGTAATTGGCTGGATGTACATTCCTACCACCTGGTTGTTACCCCCAGATTGAGGTCCCTGGGGTTGTGATGCACCGAACCCATGAGGCAGAACTACCTGAGTGAGTTGCAGTGAATGATGGTATTGAGCATATGCTACTGGGATACTACTATCATCTGCTGAATAAGCTTCCCATGGTGGTGGTGGAAATGACCCACCACTTTGACCACCTGTGCAACCACATGAGATGATGCTTATAGAACTGTAAATGCCGTGTTCTATAAAGTAAGAATGAATATGTGTTGAAATCCCAAATGAGCAATCACAATGTGGCACCTAATTGCCAATAGTTATTTTCTTTTAAGGATGTTCCTATCAGATGAATTAAAAAGATTAAAACTAAGGTGATGTGCCAAGTTGTGATTTACATTGTAACATAAAAGTGACTACAAATATGCCATGCAATGATTGTGAGTGCAGATAAATGTTTAAAAATATTAACGGCCTATATAAAATTAAAAAGTGTACCATAGGCTGGTGAAGGCGGCTGGTGAAGGTGTAGTTGCTGCTGTACAAACTGATTATTCCAGGGAGTAGCAGTTCCTTGTGTGTAAATTGAGTGCTCATGGTGGGGTAATCCCATGTTTTGGAAACTTCCATTTGGGTAAAGTCCGTTTTGTAGAGATTGGCAATTCTGTGGCTGTTGGGCTTGTGGGGAAGTTGAAGGATTGATTTGTCCAGGCACATTAGTAGGATGAATATTTACAGAATTTGGTGCATTTTTACCATCTGAAAACATGTCAAAAAGAACAAGAGTATTTTGCTGAGATACAGGACTAGTCGACTGTTGTCCTCCAACAGGAACAAGGGCCAATGAATTATCTGCCTTTGGCAAGCTAAAATAATCTCCACTGAGAAGGTCCACGATCTTAGGATCAACCTTTGCTGAAGTAGCTAAACCATTTGTTTCAGGAGCAGGAAGTAATAACTGATTCAGTGGATTAGCCCCTCCAGTGGCACTTGTAGTAGATCTGCAAAGGATTTCAGAGAAATCAAGCTTCACTGAATTGGAACTCACTATGAAACATACAATGTTGTAAAGTACAATATTATATCATACGATAAATAAATGTTCGTATCAAGAGTTGATCACTCTTCATGAAAAATGAGTCCAATGCCATCGATAAATAACAAGTGTAGCAACAGAAGTTTTCAAAGCTCAAGAACCTGAATCAAACTAAGCCCTTGCAATAAATATAGGACAGGGCACCCCATGCCTCTCAAGTATTGTCAAACAGATCTAACAGAATTTAGTCTTAGGACCCATTAAAAACTCAACACAGTTGATACTTTGACTACACAATTGGCGAATCAATTTGTTAAAATCATAACAGTGATTCCTCAAAAGTAAGTTACCAAAAAAGAAATGGAAGTACACAGTAGGTTCAAAATGACCTTAAGAAGCAGATTGTAGTTTTTATTGTTGAAAATAAAACTTGTTTAAAGCCCAAAATGGAGTCTAATCAAATTGAAGCTCAAGTTGAGGAAGCTTCCATGGTAGTTCAAGAAATTAGGTAAGATGAGAGGTAAGATGCTGAGTTGAGAGACAGCTAATGAAGGTTGAGTTGGATTGTAGGTAAGAAGATGAGTTGTACGTGATGATTAGAGTGAGTATTAGTTTTATATTGTGTGGCTTGTATTAATTCTATGATGGTACAAATACCTTGTATCCTTTGCTATGTAATATATCTCAATCAAGTTTAAGAAATCAGAAATAAAAGTTTGAGAGTTTTTAAGAATTGTTGGAAAATTGTTCTTGAGTGTTCTTGAGTTTTGAGTAGTTTTGATCCATAATATTTCAACATTTATTAGTTAAAAAAAAGGGGAAATATTATAGGTTTCACAGTTGAATATATTCACAGCATATTCATTATTGTAAGACCTATAGTCGAACAAAATTTCAATGGATTTAAACCCTAAATTCTGCAATCAAGGGAATCTTTCAAAAATTGTTTACCTCTCACTAGGCTGTTTGCTGCTATCTCCGGTGTCTATTAGAGAACCATCAAAAGCCACAAGTTTTCCAGCAGGTTGAGGCTTCGGTTTTTCCATGGGAGCTGCTCTTGATGCAAGAGCTTCATGCTTGGCCAGCACACGCTGCAAATCATCATTCAATGCTAGTCCTTGACACAAGAGTGATTCATCCCTGAAAGAACAGACAGTGCCATTTCAATATCTAAGTCAAATGAAAATACAAACCGTAGGAAATCAACCTAGGAGTATGATCAGTTTCCTAATTTCCAAGGTGGAACCAATCCCTGATTTTAGAAGGGTAGCTTCCTGATTTTCAGGATGGAATCAACCCCTATTTTTAGGATGTTAGTTTCTCGATTTTCAGGATGATTTACAGTTGTATACTAATAATTTCCAGTAGTGTATTAGGCATAACAAATATATATATAAAGGGATTTGATATTAAGAAATAAAAAAAGTAATTTTCTATAAAATAAAAACTTCATGGTATCAGAGTTTTAGGCTCATAAACTGCTGCTATTAGCCTTTTGTTCAACTAGTTCTGTAAGTTCACTTAGTATGATGTCAAATACTCAGGTAGGGAATGCACATTTTTAATTTCCAACTCAAGTTTCAGCTTTTGGGCATAAAAGCTATGAAAAAACTGAAAGTTTAAATGTTCTTAATATACTAGAAGATGACATGGATGAGGAGGTTTTAGAGACAAGTAACAGAACTGAATTCAATATGGAAAATTCAGGCAACTTTGGGCTTGGATCCATTCTTGATCCTATTCCTAAACATAATCCTTTTGGTGGTCTATTTAACAGTGTAGTTATTAATGTTTCTGCTTTTCCTTTTAACAGTACCAGTCCTCAAGGAGAGCTATTTAGGCCTGCATCTTTTCAGTTCCAGTCTCTCCAACCATGAGTACAAACTCAGCCTTCAAACTCAAGTGTATCTTCTGGTAATCCTATCCCATTCACTAAGAAACACTTAGAACTTCTCCAACAACTTATACAAAAGGCAAATATCAACACCACATTTAGTAGCAACAGGAATAACTCCACACGTATTTCCAGTAATTTAGCAATGCATGCTGGAAAATTTCCCTCCACGTCTTGGATAGTAGATTCAGGTGTCTCCAATCACATGGCAGGTGATCAATCACTTTTCACAACCTACTCACCTTGCAATAGACTTCAAACAATGCGTGTCGCCAATGATACTCGCACCACAATGGCCGGAACAGGGACCATTTGCCTCTCAAACAACCTCACTCTCAAATCTATGTTATTTGTGCCTTGATTTTGCTGTAATCTCATATCAGTTAGTAGATTAAATCATGACCTTAACTGTGAAACTAAATTCTTGACTAAATCTTGTGTTTTTCAGGACCTGAGCTCGGGGAAAATGATTGGCGGTGCTGATTTACGTGAGGGTCTCTATGTTCTTGATATCAACACTCCTTCAAACCATTATGCTAGTCATCAATGTCAATTGAGCCATAATCTTAAGTCTCATAGTCATACTAATAAGGAAAGTGAAATCATGATGTGGCATTTTCGTTTAGGTCATCCAATTTTTTCGTATTTGAAACGTTTGTTTCCATCCTTATTCATCAACAAAAATCCCAATTTATTTCATTGTGAAGTTTGTCAGTTGACAAAACATACTCGAAACACTTTTTCACCACGCACGTACAAACCAAGTCACCATTTTTTCCTCATTCACGGTGACATTTGAGGGCCATGTCGCGTTCCCAGTATTACTGGTGCTCGATGGTTCTTACTGTTAGTTGATGATCATACTCGATTATGTTAGACATTTCTTATGAAAGACAAATCTGAAACCAAGCACATATTTCCACTTTTTCATGCCATGATCCAAACGCAGTTCAATGCCAATATTCAAATCCTAAAAACTGATAATGCTAGGGATTTCTTTAATTCCGATCTTAGTAGATATCTCAAATCACATGGTATTGTCCAACAAAGCTCCTGCATTGACACATCACAACAAAACGGTGTAGCCAAACGCAAAAACCATCATATAATTGAGGTTGCCCGAACTTTACTTTTTCAAACCAATGTACCTAAAAAAATTTGGGGTGAAGTCATTCTTACTGCAACACACTTGATCAACCGAATGCCTTCTCGAATTCTCAACTTTCATTCACCTTTACAAGTGCTTCAGAGTCAATATTCTACCTCACAACTTGTGTCACCAATTCCTTTCAAGGTTTTTGGTTGCACTGTTTTTGTTCATATTCATTCACAATATCGTGGCAAACTTGATGCCTGTGCCATTAAATGCATCTTCGTTGGTTACTCAGCCAATTAAAAAGGCTACAAATGTTTCTCTCCCATCACTCGTTAAGTTTTACCATTCCATGGACATTACTTTCTTCGAAGAAACTCCATTCTATTCTAATTCTACAATTCAGGGGGAGAATCACACTAATGAATTGCAAAATTGGGATTGGTCATCACTCATTGAATCGAATTTATCATCTCATTTACCCTCCACTACCTTGTCCTCTTCCAACCTGATACCTATTCCAGATTCTCCTTCAAAAACCAAACCTGATCAATCTCCCATTGTCTATCCTAGACATCTTCTACTTCCTAATGATGCCATAAAAGTCTATGGAAGAAAGAGAAATCCTGACTTGCCCACACAAAATCAACAAAGCCAAGAAACTCTCCTGAGTCAGACTGAATTTGAAAGATTACAAGATGAAGTCCTGAGCCAGACTGAATTTGAAAGATTACAAGATGAAACAGAATCTAGTCCAAAACTAGGTTCTGACCTTGATTTAGATCTTCCTATTGCACAAAGAAAAGACGCTCGATCATACACTCAACATCCTCTTCAAAGTTACATTTCTTACGCAAATCTGTCCCCAAAATTTCAAGCATTTGTGACATCCTTAGACAACATCAAGATTCCTAATTCTGTCAATGAGGCTCTAAAGGTTCCTGAATGGCACAAAGAAACCTTAGAAGAATATACTGCACTTGAAAAGAATGGTACATGGATGTTAACAGAGCTACCACTTGAAAAGAAGACAATAGGTTGTAAATGGATATTCTCTGTTAAACAAAAGGCAGATGGAAATATCGACAAATATAAAGCTCAACTAGTGGCTAAAGGGTTCACTCAATCATATGGAATTGATTATCAAGAGACTTTTGCTCCTGCAGTAAAACTTAACACAGTTCGTGTCTTACTGTCTATTGCAGTTAATGAAGATTGGCCACTGCTTCAACTCGATGTCAAGAACGCATTCTTAAATGGAGAAACATATATTGCCTAGCTTGAGGGGGAGTATAGGAAATCAAGCTAGGAGTATAGTCAGTTTCCTGATTTCTAGGGTGGAACCAACCCCTGATTTTAGGAGGGCAGTTTCCTGATTTTCAAGGTGGAACCAACCCTTGTTTTTAAGATGTTAGTTTCTGGGTTTTCAGGATGATTTATAGTTGTATACTAATAACTTCCAGTAGTGTATTAGGCATAACAAATGTATATATAAAGGGATTTGATATTAAGAAATAAAAATAATAATTTTTTGTAAAATAAAAACAGCTTCACAAACACTACACATACAAACTCGTGGAGACATATAAAAATGATCACATCATATCTTTCAGACTTTACAAAAACATATTGCAAGGAAGAAATTTTAGCACGCAAAACTAAAGATTTAGACATCCATTTATATTGAAACTATTATATTTCTTTTTAAGCTAATAAAATGCCACACAAAGCACAAAAAGATGAATCGACGCAATAGACAGGAATTCTGTTGTAAGTATAATCAATACATTACCAACCACTAGTAATAGTCATATAACATATAAGCTCCCTCGTGTTAGATCCTAATCAACAATATTTTCTTATAATAAAATGTGACTTGCAGGAATTAGATTGTGGCCTTACGAAGTTGAGTTAACCAGGTGTACTACTCTCTGCTTATACGTCCTGCATTGTTGTACCAAATCAACAAGAACCTCCTGCCTGAGCCCCTATAAGTTAAAAGAATGGTTACTTGACACAAATTAAAATTGATATACCCAGCCAACAAATATGATAGATAAGAAATCAAGGCAATTAAAGAACATGAGAAATCTTAAATGGGTAAGGCATTATATACCTCTCTGCATTGTTATATGAAAAGCACATATAAATTAAATTTTGAAGGTCCAAGTCATGAACTAATTTTCTCCCCACAGGGAACTCAAATTACAACAAACAAAATACTTTTTGATACAATTAACCCTCTTAAAAAAAAGTAAGTTCCAAAGTAGTTGCCATTACAGAACAAAGCCGTCATCAGGATTGGGAACATTTGTTTTCCCCATCTTTCCTGTCCATATAACCTACTTTGCCCGAAACTGCATGTTAAACCAGACTAAAAAGCTTGCCTGCAATTTATGGTGATTCAAGCGGGAAAAAGGTTACTTGTTTTCAATGAGAACAAGTAGACGTTATTTAGTGAAAATCAGTCCATTGGAAAATAAAAAAGGAAACCCATAAGTTTTTCATAAACATGAAATATTATGAAACGTAAAAACATATTAATATTAGAGATAACATAACTTCTTTTATGTTAAAGTCCAGAGATATATCTTTCATGTTCAAGACCAGAGATATGTGTTTCATGTTTAAATCCAGAGATATACCTCTTGATTCCCTGGATCTAATGCACTATGCATTTCTACAAGAACATCCACAATACCCCGTACCTTCTGAATTTCTGTCAAGCTGGAGAAAAAAAAGGACAAAATTTATATTTCAAAACACACTACCAGTACTGGTAGAATAATAAAACCGTGACCATCTAAAAAGGTAGAAATAGAGAGCGATATTGACTGCAGTAATCCTTTATTGTCAAACACTTGAAAGATAGGTAACAAAAGTTCCAAGTGCAAATCTGAAACAATACAACTAAGGACACTAGGAAATGCATCATCAAATTTTGTTCTTACAATAATATGAGCATGGAAAAAGAGAAACCTCAGTTAACCACTTCTCTTTTTCCAAAACTTGAGATCTGAAATAGTAAAATTGTGTCAAGATATCCCCCACATGCAACCACATAAGAGAAAAGCATTTATTTTGAATGCATTCATCTAACCATGACATATAAAACTTCACATGTAATAGGATTTTTAAGAAAATGAGTTGTTGTCAGTTGTCAAAACTAAGAGTATTGATAGGGTGAATCTCAATTGAGACGACAACAAGGGAGCAAGACATGAACCTTAGAGTTGGGAATTCGGACTCTGCTGAAGGCTTGGCTGCTTCTTGGTGACCAGAATTGCGCAGATTTTGAGGATATGATGCTAATGGCTGAGTTTGTGGAGGTGTAAACACAGGTGCAGTTCTCTCAGTTCTCTGAGGAAATACTGCTCCAGCACGCTGAATAAATAAAAATGAAACCCAGACGGTCAAAGAAATCCTCCCTAAACATCACAAATTTTACTTGTTTCTCCATAATGATATTCATAGAGCACAGTCACGGTAAACATACCACCAATTCCCGATAGGTGGCATAGTACTGGGGAAATCTAGCCCTTGGTCCTCCAAAGGCTTCTTGCCAAGTATCAACCAGGGTCAATATCTTCTCTTTGACTTGGAGGTCAGGCTAAATCCACATCATAAATGCAACAAAGACGTTTGATCATAAGAAGTAAAGCATGGCAAACTAACCACACTATTCAAGAAAGATATACCTTCTTTTTTGTAATTTTCACCATCTCATGAAGAACATCTTTCTCTGCTACATGCATATGAACAATGTCACCACAATTCTTTATAATTGTCTCCAACAGCTAGAATATAGAAATTGACCAAAGTAGAACCAATTTAGTCCTATGAATGACAAGAGATAAATAACATCAACTAAATCTAAAACTAATGGAAAATTAACCATAGTTTTCGAGAAAATGTCCAGAAGATACCTTATATCTTTAAGAAATGGATGATCAGCCAAATCGTCAATGAAAAGAATTATCTCCTAGTCAATTTATTCTCAAGATGTTTTCACTTCTAAAATTAAAGTTCAAGATATACAGGAAAAACCATCCACTTATTAATCTAACAATTAGAAAATCCCAGGAAGAAGGTACAGTTCCTCAGAGTGCACTTGCAAGATATGCTCGTAGAAAAAGTAAAAGAAACAAAATAATGACTACAAACATAAACTTAATCAATAACATTCTAATATAATTACTATAAGATTCACAACAATCCAGGTATCTTTTTTATTTCTTTCCAAAAGTACTATTAACAAGATGCCAAAAGTCGAAAACTGAAATAAGAAGCAGGTTAGAGCAACCAAAATTAGAGGTGGTTTATGACAAAGCAAAAGGGCGCCTATTCATTAACCTAAAGTTCCGTAAACTTACTGTAAGAGCAAGAAGTTGAACTTTAGGATTCCTACTCCCAATACGCTTCCTTATCCCCCTTACAACATCTTTGGCTTGGCTAATACAACAACCATGGTAAGAATCATCAAGCTGTGAGAGACTAAACAATAAATGTAAGACAACATTAATAAGTACACATCACAGAAAAATAGCAACTATTAAGCATAAAATCACAAGATTATGAACAAATGTTAAAATGCATTCTCCTTTTACACACAGATTTTATATTTAAAACAACTTGATTCACCGCAACACGTAGTTCCAATCTTTATGCCTTCAACACAACCATTGAATTTCGTGTGGATAATCCTTCATTTCCAGATTTTGATCACTATAATTTAGTTTGGAAGTCTCTTGCCCCGAATAAAGTAAAATTTCTGGTTTGGTCCGTGGTAGTTGAAAAACCTAATAATTGTGTGAGAATTCAAAGGATATTTATTCATTGGACTATTTCGCCTTCTTGGTGTGTTATGTGTGGGAAATAACATATAGTATTTGAATCATCCGTTTTTGTCTAGCCCACTAGCTTTAGGTTGTGGCTTATGGAATGAAATATATAACTGAGTTTATCCAAATTTGATTCTATTAGTATTCATCCATATAATTTTTTTCTCTCACCCACAATCCACCACCTCATTCTCAACTGTGTTATTTCTTACAAAGCATTACACTATTCTAATCTATTTTTTCGGAATCAACGAGTTCGTGTACCAATACCCTTTAACCTTTAAAGGAGTAAAGCTATAATACATAAATACCAATCATTAGCAGATAGAATGTCAAAACACCAATTTGACCAAAAGTCAAAAGGTCTATTACTAATAGTTCCATTGTACACAAATTAACCAAACGCAATCAATACGAAACAGCTTAGCAATTCTATGCACAAAGTTCCAATTATCAAATCCACAACAGATACAAAATTATTATATATTTTTTTAAAAAAGAACCAAATAATAAAAAAAAATTATTTATGACACGCCAAATAGAAGACAATTGTTCAATCAAATTAAATCATCTTCTTCAAACTAATGATAAATAGAATCTTAATATTTTTTATCAAATAAAATAAAATATATAATGTAAATTTTGTAGAGTATAAGAAACATCTTACATTCAATCTTAAAAAGCTAACAGAAAGTAAGTAAAATGCTATTTATAAACACTGTATCTTTCTTAATACAATATACTAATATTTTTTCAAAGTATGGATAGTGTAACTCATTATTTTATATTTTTAACCTATTTTAATTTATAGACACTTATCTTTTTTTTTTTTTGTAAGATAATATGTATTTTTTTAGGTATATTAGTTTTTTTCTTGGACAATTAATTTAAATTCTTGTGCTTATAAATTTTATATATTCAATCTTAGAAATTTAATCTCAAAGAAATATAATTCTTATACAAATTATAAATACTATTTCTTAGTTTATTACTGTTCATAAAGCCGAATTACATACACACTATATAAAGAAAAGAGAAAAGTAAGATGAACAGGAAGGGATCGAGTGAAACTCTTACCCGGGGTCATGGTTGAGCATGTCGCAGATTTCAATGTTCATGGCCCAATCAGGACCAATGAGCTGGTCGCTCGTAGCGCGCTCCACAATAGAATTCACCATTTATGCTCCAGTCAGAGAGAAAAAAAGGACCACCCAATCCAAATACCAGACCCGATATGACCGCCCTACTTATCCCGGAAAGATGAAAAATAACTCCGGCTGTTCTTTCTTGTATAAAGGTTTGTCACTCTAAACTCTCCTTTCTCTGTGAGATCGCTGAGTTGTTTTACTGTTAAAGAACAATATTTGATATTATTTCTGGTATTCTTGCTTTAATAGTTTTTGCTTTAATTATTTTTTTATTTTTGTTATTAACTGAATATGGAACCAACCGTATAATGCCACGTGGTGAACAGTATACTGTTGGCTTGGCAGACCTTATTCATCGAGGGTACCGACTTGTTTGTTTTCTGTTATCTGTGGGCCACATGCTCTCTACTTTGCAGCTTCCATTTCAAGTTTTGACACTATAAAATCTGGTAAATCTCGTTAATTAGTGTATTTTTATCGGAAAATCAGTTACAATGAAGAAAAAAAAACATTGTTTTTCAAAAAGATTATCTAATGTATATATTAGGGGTGTCCAAAAACCGACCCGGACCGGACCAAACCGTAAAACCGGATCGGGCTGAACGGTTTTATAAATCAAACGATCCGATCCGATCCGATTTGTATTTATTAAAATCATTTTTCAAACGGTCCGATCCGGTTTAAACCGGTCAAACCGGACCGAACCGGTTTAATAAAATATATTAGAATTTTCACATTATTTTTCATTAAAGATGTCAAAAAAATCAAACCAAATCAGACCGGATCGGACCGAACAATTTTATAAATCAAACGGTCCGGTCTGATTTATAATAATTAAAATCGTTTTAAACGGTCTGTCCGGTCCGATATTTTTTCCCAAAATTGGACCAGATCAGACCGTTGGACACCCCTAATATATATAATTGAATATATTTACAATTATAATTACAATTACAATGAATGCTAATACAAGTATAAATACAAGAAATAAGAATATGTTTTTTAGTAAAAGTGCTTTTCAGAAAAATATATTAGTTGTATACAACTAATATACCATTAATGATTTATTAACACTCCCCCTTAAGTTGATGCATAAATATCGATCATGCCCAACTTGCTTAGTAAACCGTATAATGTCTTCTTGGAAACTCCATTGGTAAGCATATTTGCAAGTTATTCTTCAATGAGAACAAAAGAAAAACTAATAAGTTTGGCATCTAACTTCTCTTTTATAAAGTGACGATCAACCTCTACATGCTTAGTGCGATCATGTTGTACTGAATTTTGTGATATATCAATGGCTGCCCGATTGTCACAATACATCTGCATAGTATTTTTGAGTTCGAAACCCAAATCCAATAACAAAGTTCTTATCCACAGTAATTCACAAACCTCATGAGCCATACCTCTATACTCGGCCTCAACACTAGATCGTGCCACCACTTTCTGCTTCTTACTTTTCCATGTAACCAAATTTCCTCCCACAAAGGTGAAATAACCCGATGTTGACTTTCTATCTATAATACTTCCTGCCCAATCTGTATCTGTGAAGCCACAGACTTCATGAGGATTGTTGTGTTTAGAGAACATTACTCACCTTCTTGGAGCCGATTTCAAATACCTTAAAATTCTCAAAAACAACATTCATATGGTTCTCACTTAGATTATGCATGAACTAACTCACCACACTTACTGCATATGCAACATCTGGTCTAGTATGAGCTAAGTAAATCAAACGCCCAACCAATCTCTGATAGTGAGCTCGATCAGTTAGTATTTGATCTGGATACTCTACTAAACAATGATTTTGCTCAATAGGAGTGTCAATAGGTTTGCAATCCAACATACCCGTCTCTGTTAGCAGATCAATAATGTACTTCCTCTGACACAGATATATTCATTCTCTTCCCCTGGCTACCTCAATTCATAAGAAGTACTTTAGTTCACCTAAGTTCTTCATCTCGAATTCAGAGGCTAATTGTCTTTGTAATTTATCCATCTCAATAGTATCATCATCAGTGATTACCATATCATTAACATATATGATTAGGGTTGTTACCTTCTCTCGTTGATGTTTGAGAAATAAAGTGTGGTCTGAATTACTTTGTCTGCAACCAACCTTTTGCATGAATTGTGAAAACCTTCCAAACCAGGCTCGAAGGGATTGCTTGAGACCATACAAAGACTTCCTCAATTTGTATACAAAATTACCAGGAGAATCAACTACATACCCAGGTGGAAGACTCATGTACACCTCCTCGGCTAATTCTCCATGAAGAAATGCATTCTTGACATCAAACTGCCGAAGTGGCCAATTTAGGTTAGTGATAAGTGAGAACAAAACCCGAATAGTGTTTATTTTGGCAACAGAAGCAAAAGTCTCATCGTAGTTTGCTTTTGGTTTCAAGTGTGGATACAGTTTCCAACAATTTTCACAAAGATGCCCATGTTCATTGCAATAAGAGCAGTGAGAACGAGAGCGATTGGTAAAACCTGGTAGAAGTCCCTATTGATGAAGTGGAATTGGATTTTGCTGTTGAAGGAAATGTGCCTTTGATTTGGCTTGAATGACTAGGCTTGATACCTCAACTTGTACCTGATGAAGACTCTCTTGCTGAGATTCGTCTTTACGGATGTATGTAAAGGCGATAGTCAAACTCGGAGGGTCTGACATTCGAAGCAATTCACCTTTAGCACTATTATGTTTTTTATCAAGGCCTCTTAAAAAGGCATGTACTCGTTCAAACTCCTTCTCCTTCTGGTACCACATAAGGTCTTCTGGATTTTTAATTTTGCATAGGCGTTTTTGGTGAATTTCAGCCCATACATTTTTCAACTTGGTAAAAAACAGAGATATTGGTTTCCCATCTTATGCATCCCATGAAGATAAACATACATAACTTTTTTCCATATTTGAAAATTTGTACCATTAAGTTTAGTACCCCCGAAAGAACCAATTTCTGAACTCTTAATAGAAACTTCAATTTTTGGAACTTCATTAATTCTAGAAACTTGATGTTTGCCTTGAATCTTCCATTGAAATAATAATAAAAAATATATTGTGCAGTAGAGTAAAGATTTTGGATTTTTTTTTGGCCGGGTTGGGTTGTGGATTGAGCTGTCTAATTATGGAGTGAGCTAATGGGTTGGGCTGATGGACTTGGACTAAGTCAGATGAGTAAGTTGGTTGATGGACTTGGACTAGGGTAGAGCTTAAAAAACTGAAAACTGAAAAAATTAAAAACTAAAAACTAAAAAAATTAAAAACTTAAAGGTCATTGCGTTCTTACAAAAGAACATAGAGCAGTGCAGGAGCTATGTGGACTCATAAAGAATACAGAGCAGTGCAGGTAGTGATGGTGTGAGTTGGACGGCACATGGCTGAAGCTGGAGGGCGCAAGGTTGAAGCTGGTGCGTGAGTTGGACGACGCAGGGTTGGACGACACAGACTGAACGACACGGGCTGGACATCGCGGACTGGACGACGCAGACTGGACGACGAATCTACAACGGACGAACAGATCTGCAACGGCGACATGAACTGGATAGTGTGAGAAGATTAACGATACTGCATAAAAAAAACACTAACGACGGCGCTGCTACTCAAAAACTGGTAAGAATTTTTTTAACGACACTGCATAAAAAATACTAACGACGATGCTATAGTTAAAGGTGCAATATTCAAAAGAAAATTTTTACCTTATTTTTTTTTAAGAATGGAGAGATATGAAAATACAATTATTTTAAACTATTTTAAACCACATAAAAATATTTGATCTTTATTTAAGAAAATATATTAGAAAAATATTTCAATCAATGTCTTCAAGACATAACCAGAAACAAAAACTCAATTTTTATTCTTAAAGGGATAAAAAGAAAAAAAACAAAAGAATATGAAAAGTAAATGTCTAGAACTTGAAATACAACACTCATTAGAAAGTTTTGGTTAGAAGTGTGGGACTATATTCTAACCATAACCTCTTACATGAATGCGCCACTATTCTACACGAGGTCGAGTCTCTGGCTTGTTAGTTTTTTTTTTTTCACCATACATGAATACACATTCATTCATTGAAGAGAGATTTAAATATAGGCATAATTTATGAATAATAGATATAAATATATTATAATAAAATAGATAAATTAAGTGTTTGGGTGAGTAATATTTTTTTAATTTTCAAACCAATTTTATCTAAATGTGTTCTCATTTTCAAAAACGAGTAAATATGAGTGAGTGATGATACGTTTTTTAAAGATATATTTTTGAATAAAAAAATAAATAAATATCATGTCTTTTTCATAGTATCAATAAAACATTTTCTTTTTCTTATTGTTTTTTAAAAGCTATGTAGTTAACAAGGTTACCATACTTTTTCATAGGAATCGATGAAACATTCCTTTTTTTTCCTTTCTTATTTATGACCAATTTCAACCAATTTTTTTTTTTTTTTGAGAAAGATAACTTTAAATCTTACTCTTGCGTGTTATAAGAGAAAACAGTCTTAGTACTAATCTTATATTAAAATACTTTATATTTCATATATAACAATTATTTATGATACAAATATAATTTATATAACAAATGACAAGTAATATAAATCCATGTATCACATTAATTTTAAGATAATTTTATTTGTTTGTCTTGAATATTTAAAAATATCTACACAAATTACTTTATATGTAAACAAGCCACACACCAATGTATATACTCTGATGAAATAAAATTGTGTAAAAACTCTATGAAATAAAATTGAGACTTTTTTTTTTTACTTTTCTTTCTAGTGAACTCTCTTTTCCTCTATCTTTTCTTTATAAATAGACTTGAGGAATCAATATATCATAACGTGGGAGCTATTTTTTTATTTTTTTGTTTCATCACAAATGACAGTTCTAAGTATTTTTCAATTACCATATCTTTATCTTTACTTATAAAAAATGAGTATGTTGATCGAGAACCAACACCTATACTTTCAAAGTTAATAAATATTAAAATATTTATATAATAAATATATTTTTTACATAAAAAATGAATATGTTAATATATTATAAACATTTTTTTTATTTTTTATTATCTTTATATCAATAAATATCAAAATATCTATATAATAAATACATTTTTATACTTTTTTTTTATTTTTTCTTTACACCAATAAATACCAAAATATTTATTTAATAAATACATTTTTCATGAATAATTATTTTGTATAATGCAATTATTTTTAAATATATGTTTTTTTATTAATTTTTTTACATTAATAAATACTAAATATTCGTATAATAAATATATTTTTTATGAATAATTGTTTTGTATGTGACTAGGGTGTGTCTATAGGTTCAGTCCAATTTTAGGAAAAAAAAATTAATCATACTAGACTGTTTTATATTAGTCGGATTGGATAGTTTGAAAACGGTTTTAATTAATATAATTTGGACCAAACTGTTTGGTCTAGTTCGATTTTTCGGTTTGATCAAGTTTTTAGACACATCTAGTAAGAAATAATATGAAAATTTTAATATATTATTAAATCGGTCCAATCAATTTAAAAATTAATATAATTAGACCAAAAAGTTTGATTTATAAAATCATTCGATACAATTCAATCTGGTTCAGTTTTTCGATTTAATCCAATTTGATCCAATTTTTAAACACCCTTATATGTGATTATGTTGATCGACGACCATTACTTTTTTTCTTTTTATTATTTTTTACATCAATAAATACATTTTTTTAATGTTTTTTACATAAAAAAGTGACTATGTTGGTTGACAATCATCATCTTCTTTTTACTCTTTATTATTTTTTGCACTAATAAATATTAAAATATCTATATAATAAATATATTTTTATATTTTTACATTAATAAATATCAAAATATCTATATAATAAATACATTTTTATTAATAATTATTGTATATAATACAATTATTTTTAAATGTATACTTTTTGTTAGTTTTTTTATAATAATATATACCAAAATATCCATATAATAAATATTTTTTTATGAATATTTATTTTGTAAAATATAACTATTTTTATTACATTAAGAGAACAATTTATACATGTAATGATTATCTCTTTAATGAGTATTTGATTAATTCACTCATAAAAAAATTATATTTTTATAAAATATTTATACAATAAATATATTTTATGAATAATTATTTTGTATATTATAATTTTTTTATTACATTAAATATTTAATGAATGTTCAATCAATTTACTTATCAACAAATTATATTTTTATTAAACTAATTATTTTTATGTAAAAATCATATTATATCTTATATTAATTAAAAAAAATTCTACTAATACAAATTATTTTTAAACAAAAATTAATTATTAAATTCAAGTCAGGTCTATAATTTATGTAAAAGTAACTTCTTAAATAGTAAAATATTAATTAAACAAATTCATATGTTACTATATTACATTTTACTTGTGTTATATTTAAAAAAATATTTTTTTATTTTATTTTATAAAATAAAAAATTTAAAACAATAATAATCATTATTTAACAATTAATATTATTATATATTTATCAAATTTAAATAAACAATCTGTACACCAAATTAGTTATTATATTAGATTGTATTCAAAAGTCAATTAATTGGCGTTTCCATTCTAGGGTCGCATTTGAGACACATTTTCGTTCATGCTATTGTCTTTTTGAACATATAAACATAATTTCGAAATCCTTATATAACAAAACCCAAATCAATAGAGACCACTTACTCATACCCAGTGGTTCTTAATTAAAATAGTACCCCAAAATGACATATCAACATGTTACATTTACCCATTTTCCAACCCCGACAACATAGCAGTTGTTTGGTAATAGATTTTCTGCTGCTGGGAGTTACAAAATGCAAGAAAATATTGTCAATTTAATACGGTATAGGCATTCGAACAGTAGCGGGGCCTTGTTTCATGTCCTCAACGATAAGATTCAAGAGAGACTCAGTCAAAGGACCTTCTTTGCCTGTAAAAAGGTTTAAAAGAAAATGCAGTTAATGTATACATGGTTAATATTGAATGGAAACACATGAATAAGGACCAAAATAAAAATAAAAATAAAGATCTTTGCTTTAAAGTACTATGCACATTCAGGCATTGCTACTAGGTTCAGACCAAATACATCAAAACAAATCTTAGAAAGACTCTATATAACCTACTAGTGTTTGTACATTTGAGGCCCTCTCCCATAAGGCTTTATTGTTTGCTTATTCATAACACCATAAAAAAATTCATTAGCTTTACAATCAATCCTAAAATTAAGAAATAAATCAAGACAAAATAATGACAAACTTTTCACAATTAGATGGATCAAGCAAGGCTGTATGTTCAAAATGGCGGCCAGACAAAAACATACACATAAAAAATGCTACACTTTTTCTTAGGATAAAAAATTGCAAGAGACTTCTTACCGTCACCAATAACCTGCTCATCCCACTGCACTACAGGGTGAACAAGAACACCACTGCCAATCAGCATCATTTCATCTGCCTTCTTCCCTTCTTCTACAGTCACATTTCCTACTCTTATACCTTGGAGTTTGCCCTCCCTCACCAGCTCTTCAGCAAGAGCCAAAACTCTCCTAGCTGTGCATCCACTGAGAATTTTGTCAAAATGTGGCATCAGAAGTTCCTTCTCTTTTGTGATAAAAGCAACGTTCATGTTAGGACCTTCGGCAACGTATCCATCATTGTCCAGCCAAATTGCTGCAAATGCACCTTTCTCTTCAGCTTCCATCTTTGAAAGAACATTTGGAAGGTAATTCACACTCTTCATAGTTGCAAACTGAGGAGGCTTTATCGGTACCGATGAAGTTACCACTTTAATGCCCTTAGAACTAAAAGGTGATAAGTCTTTGATTATAACAGCGTAAAGAGCTGGTTGATAGCAGCCAGATGGAGACAATTGGAAATCACCAGCTCCTACAGAGAGCCAATATCTCAATGATCCATTTCTGCACTTTGAGGCACTCACTGTCTGTATGAGTATTCTACGTATGCTTTCCCGATCAAATGGTAGGTTAATCTTGGCCATGGATGCTGATCTTAGAATACGATCAAGGTGTTGGTGCAGCTCATAAAGATATCTGGGATGAAGAAAATGCATAAAATTATTCACTAGGGAAGAAATTTTTTGAAAAGCAATTCTAGCTATAAAATAAAACTCATTTTCAGTTTATTTCAAAAAGAAATTTACTAAGTTGACACAAAAAACTTGCATATCTTGACCACAGGATATGTGTTAAGTTGACTAAGGTCAGAATATCAACCTATATAGGGTACAAGAACAGAGAAAGTTGGTTAAGTTTCAGGTACAAGATAGTTTGACACTACACTTGGCAAACGGTAACTTAACATAACAAAAGCACTAGTTGGTTGACACAGCAAGCAACTTAAGTTTCATAATGATAAGGTTTTTAATATTTGTGTCTTTGAGTGCAAAAAGCAAAAAAAGTGTTCTAAAGGTTTTTCTTCAAAATTCCAAACACACAACGGGGCGAAAACCACTGACCCGTCCATTATGGCAGCAGTATCAAAAACGCCATGGCCCCTGTGGACCATATGGTCATCGAGGGGGATCACCATAGCTGCTGGATCTGTTGTTATTCCATTAAAAACGCTAGAGTACATAGCCAGAAATTGTTGCTTGCCTTTATGATTTTCTCGGTGGGTTTTGAACCTTTCAATTGCCTTAACAAACTCATATATGAAATAATTAGTAGTATATCACAAGAACTCTTGCAACCCCTTCCTCCTAAAGTAATGAAGGAAAAAAAACAAGGACATGAATGCATAAGAGAAAAATCAAAGAAACTGAAGACAACCCCTAGGAAATAATGGTAGGTTCCTTAGACCTGCATGCTCACAAAGATGCAAAGAAATCTTGCATTTATGGCACGTCCTCGATATTTCAAGTTGTTAGGATTAATGGCTCAAAAGCCAAATAAAAAGAAAAGAAAAGTTGAAACAGAAATGGTGGCTATGGGCTGTTCAATTTCTAAGCTATTAATTAGTATAATTATAACAGGGTAATGAAGCCAGCCAAGTGATACTAATCTTCATGTTTCATGCGTTTTATTGTTTTTTTTGCCGGATGACTGTTGAAGTTAAAAAGTTTCTTTGTGCTTATATAATGGTTTTTGGTGAAGTGACTAATGAGTATGAGTGAAGTTTTTTTGATTGCACAAACTAAAAATGACTTGGTATATTTTCAGTTTTTCTATTCTGTTTTGTTTGTGAGAGTGATATTGAATAGTTTTGGGTTTGAGAGCTATTTTTAATTCTTAGAATGGGTTTGAAAGTTATTTTTAATTCTTAGGATATAAGATGTATTAAGTTATTGGAAAAAAGACTCTACATTCAAGAATTTATATTAGTGAAATTTGTGACCCTTGTGTGGATTAATTAATTAACTAAACTACCTTAATTTCTTGTTTTCATGCTTGCTTGACTTATTTTCAGTGCTTTTGTTGTTCCTAAGAAGTAGTATCAGAGCTAAAGGTTGGGGGTCTTATATTAAGAAAACATTGTAACAACAAATTTTGAGATGGAAAAAACAACTTCAACATTTGATGAAGCAATATAAAGCATATACTAGTACAACAAGGGTTTCTTAAAGGCATTGAAGGAAACGAAGCCAGAAACTAAGAAGGAAAATGATTTGGATGAAATGGAAGCAAAAACAGTTAGCAATGTTCGCTTGAGTTTGGTTTCTGAGGTCAAATATAGCATGTTGAATGAGACTTTTCCATTAAAGTTGTGGAAAAAATTGAAAATAATATACATATCAAAGTCTATTATAAATAGGCTTTATTTGAAAAAACAAATATATGCCTTTAAGATGAATGAAGGTGATGATATTAGAAGTCATCTAAATGTGTTCAATAGATGTATTTATGAACTTCTGAGTCTTGATGTGAAGATAGATGATGAAGTCCAAGCAATGATTTTAATGTGCTCATTATCAAAATCATACGATATATTAGTGACAATATTGCTCATTGAAAAGACTATTTTGACAGTGGATGAGGTATCAACAACACTTTTAGAAACTAGTAATTGATCCAACCAACCAACAGCTCTTACACGTGGAGATATTCCTACTATTCGAGAAGATTTAAGAGGAAGCTTGTCAAGTATAGGAAGAAGCAGACGTAGAGGAAGAGATTCTAGTAGAGATGATAATCATTTCATGTCTTGTTCAAGAGATGACATTGAATGTTATTATTGTCATAAGAAAGAGAACATTAAAAGATTTTGTGAAGAAAGATTAAAAGATATAAGAGGTCTTAATATTAAAAGAAAAGACGATAAAGAGGTAAATATCACTAAAACTTATGATTTTGTTGTCATATGTGTGACTACTGGTGTAGGCTCATTGGTTAATTAGATTTTGATTGTTTTTATATATGTGCAAATAATTAATTGTTTGATAGTTATAAGCTTTGTAATGATGGTGATGTTATGTTGGTCAATGGATCAAGAAGCAAGGTCATTGAAAAAGGTACTGTCAAGATTAAGATGTATGATAAAGCTAGTTGAACAGTGAATATGAGTGACGAAAGATTTATTCATGATTTGAGAAAGAATTTGATCTCGTTATGCATATTTGATTCTCTTGGCTATGGATTTTCTGCAAGAAACAAGTTTATGGAGATAAGTAAAGGTTTCATGGTCATAATGAAAAAATTAAAAAATTAAAGCTTATACAAGTTAATTAGACATACGGTTAGAGGTGGAGCAGTGACCACCTTTAAAGGTAAGATGAATATTGATAAAAAGTTTAAATCTTGCAATAATAATGGTAATATGAAGCAAGAAAAACGAGTCAAGTTTAATAAAAAAATCACTATGCTTGGTGGTACAAGTATGATGTTAAAAGGTTGCTCTCTAGGTAGAGTAAATTTGAGTAAGATTGTCTTTGGTTAAGTAATATGAAGTGGTAGGTATACCTTACCCATAAAAGGATGCAACGAGGGGTGTGTATATACATGTCTTGATTAATAGTTTTTAAGATTGTTGGGATTAATAGCTCAAAAACCAAATTAAAAAAGAAAAAATATAAAAAGTTGAAACGGAAGAGGTGGTTATGGTATATTCATTTTCTAAGCTATTAATTAGTATAATTACAATGGGGTAATTAAGCCAATCAAAGTGATATTAATCTTCATGTTTCATGTTTTTCTTTCCTTTTTTTTTTTCGGGATGAGTGTTGAAGTTAAAAAGTTTCTTTTTGCTTATATGTTGGTTTTTGGTGAAGTGACTAATGTGTGTGAATGAAGTGTTTTTTGGTTGCACAAACCAAAAATAAAAAAAATAACTTTGTGTATTTTGAGTTTCTCTATTTTGTTTTATTTGTGAGGGTGATATTGGGTATATTGGGATTTTGGATTTGTGAGCTATTTTTAATTCTTGAGATATATGGTGTATTGGGTTATTAGGAAAAAGACTATGCATTCAAAGAAAGCGAAATTTATGACTTTTGTGTGTGGATTAGGCAATTAGCTATACCACTATAATTTCTTATATTCTTGTTTGCTTAATTTATTTTTCGCACTTCCAGTATGCAAAACACAAAAGAACATGACATTTTCCAATGAACCATTTTTGGTTGTTTAAAATGGTGAGTAGATGTTGTGATATTTTCGTTAATTCTGTAACACTATTGTACTAATTGGAATTAAGTGTCCCAATTTTTGAAACAAGAATACTAACATGTACATGTTGAAAATAAAGGATAGGGACTCCTCTTTACCTATAGAAAGGGATCTACCGTATTTTCTTTACTTGTAGCCATAAACTGCAAATCACACATGTTATTTGCATGATCATGATTTATCAATATCATAGTTAGCAAAAACTCAATCCAATGACTGGTGTAATTTTAAGATAAAAACAGCAATCAGAAAATCTGAAAACAAATTGGGCGGATAAATATACAAACCTCAGAGCAGGTTAAAATAGGGACTTCAAATGTTTGAAGGCTAGAATCTGCAAAACCAGTTCATCTTCAACAGCACCAACAAAATAACATCCGAATTTAAAAGGAGAAAAATGCAATAACAAACTAAAAACACAGAGAACATAATCTAGATAAGTCGTTTCCTTCCACAATTTCCAGAGAAATCATAACATCAACTAAAAAGAGTGGTAAGGTTTGTGACAAGTGACAAAAAAACAGAGAGAGAGAGAGAGAGAAGAAGATGAATTCAAAACTTACAAGCCAAAGCTTCACTTTTGTTCGAGCATCTACTAAGTCGAATCTCTCTGAATGATCCATGTCGAAAATACCGTAACCCAGATCCGGAAAATGAAATTACTCGGGTAATTTCCGGTGAGCTAAGTGAAACATGTTCCTTTTGCGAAAAGGATTTAGAGAAAGGTGCCTTGAAAGCCATGGACATTGAGAAGCAGTGAAATAAAAAAGAGCTTGCTAGTTGCTTGGTATTTACTTGGAGATTCCTTGAACCGGAGCAAAACAAAATACTTTTGAATATATTTTAATTGGTGAATATTTATTAGAGCTCTCAAGTTAAAATCATCGCCATTCACCACCACTCTTGCAGAGGCGCGTAAAGCACACCCAATTAATAATGTAAAAATACCGTGCGTATTTGGATTGGATCCAACCAGCCAAACCCAAGCCCTAGCTCAAGCCCATATTGAATTGAAGCATTAGTTCTTGGTCTTTCATTAAATTTAACCTAGGCGTTTGTGCTTATTCCTTCACTGTGCTTCCTCTCAACTCCCTTTTCAGCACTGCTACTGCTGCGAATCCAACCATAATCCGAATTCGAGCTCAGTATCAACTCCTGATTGATCGACTATGGCAGCTTACGAATACGACGATGCTGCAGCTGGATACGACGAGTCGTCCGCGACTCACCGCCACGGCACAGCACCACCACCTGGCCAAGACCTGGGCTACGACCCTAATTTCGTTCCAGATTCAGTCAAATCATTCGTCGGTCATGCTGCAGCTGGATACGACGAGTCGTCCGCGACTCACCGCCACGGCACAGTACCACCACCTGGCCAAGACCTGGGCTACGACCCTAATTTCGTTCCGGATTCTGTCAAATCCTTCGTCGTTCATCTGTACCGTCACATTCGAGAAAAGAACGTGTACGAGATCCACCAGATGTACGAAACGTCGTTTCAGACCTTATCGGAAAGGCACTTCAAGGACACCCCTTGGCCTTCTGTAGACGCCGTAGCTCATTACGTTGACAATGACCATGTGTTTTGTCTACTTTATCGGGAGATGTGGTTTCGTCATTTGTATGCAAGGTTGTCACCGACGCTTAAGCAAAGAATTGACTCCTGGGATAATTATTGTAGCTTGTTTCAGGTAGTTTTGCACGGAGTTGTGAATATGCAGCTGCCTAATCAGTGGTTGTGGGATATGGTAGATGAGTTTGTTTATCAATTTCAGAGCTTTTGTCAGTACAGGGCTAAGATGAAGAACAAAACTGAGCAAGAGATTGCGCTTCTGAGGCAGCATGATCAGGTAATTTTCACTGGTTACTTTTTAGAGGCATCATTCATTGATTTTTGTTTAATTGTTTAATTAAATGAAAGGTTTGAAGTTTTCGATGAAATGGCTGGTTTTGCAAGTGGGCATGCATATGTAAGTTTACCTATCTCAGCTTCACACTATTCGGGGTTTGAATTCATTTTTTTCTTTGAATTCAGGCTTGGAATGTGTATGGCGTGCTTAACTTCTTGCAAGCGCTGGTGGAGAAGCCCATGATTATTCAGATTCTGGAGAGGGAGAAGGAGGGACTTGAGCAGTTCACTGCTAATGATGGGTATGATTACAACGGTGGAAGTAATGTGTTGAAGGTTTTGGGATATTTCAGCATGGTAGGATTGCTGCGACTTCACTGTCTTTTAGGTGATTATCACACTGGCCTGAAATGCTTACAACCCATTGACATCAGTCAACAAGGACTTTATACCATTGTTATTGGAAGCCATATCACTACCATATATCATTATGGCTTTGCCAATCTTATGTTACGAAGGTATGTCTGCCTTTATTAATTCCTGTTTTTGGCTATTTATTAATGAATGTCCCTTGCCAAGTGACCTGTTAGTTGTGATGTCTTGACTGATAGTTATGTTGTGCATTGCCGTTTATTTATTAAAATGCTAAAAATAATTACTACTTGTTGAATCCTATTTATGCATTCACTATTTTCACCGTTAAGCTTGTTGATTTTGATCCTAAAATAGATGAGCAAACGATCAAGAGGTATGACATTGGGGTGTCGTATCCACTTCAATGCTTAAATCAGTTCATTAGAGGATTTAACTGAAAAGTTAGAGAGAAATTTGTAATTGTGGCTTAGAAAGCCTACTTTGAATGGTGAATATGAGGGCTTATTTATAAATAATATATTATTTTCATAGTAATTAATATATTTATGATTTTTAATATTTGGAGATATCAAATGATAAATATATATTTTAAAATGTAAATTAAAGATAATTACCATATTTGACTTTCTATTAACTGTGTGCTAATTGTATTCATTTGACTATTCGAAGGTGACGTGGACCAATCAAATGTTGCCATGCCTACCTGGTGAAATTTTCCCCCAACACTACTAAATTTTATTTTATTAAAACTATAGTATTGTTGTTATTATTTTTAAAAAATTGAGCATACAACTAATATTGCAAATAGTCTTTAAGATAATTGTCAGTATTTTAAATACTATTCATTTATTATTTAATTGATAAAAAGTAAGAATCTTAAATAAATTATATAATAATTAAGGATCTACAGGTAATAGTAGTTACTACTCTAAAATATATGGGTAATTTTGTCCAAAAATTTGTGAGGCATGATTTGGACTTTTACATAGTATAGATATAGATAGATAGCTTATCTGTCATTAGTATTATTTATTCTGTCATAAAAAAAGTTAGTGCTATTTTTTTGGTCTACCTATTCTAGAGTTGTTTTAAATTTCACTCCTATATGTCATGCCCATTGGCAGATCTAGAGATGGAGATTTTCATTCTAGTGGATTTTTCAGTTGTAGAGTATGCATTTTGGTCTGCGAGGAAATACTTTGACAGCAATTGTCTTTTTTGCATTTTTTTTTAAATGTAACATTGGCATTGAAACCAAGACTTGAAAATTATTTTAGTTTGTTAAGGGTCAGGAAGAATTAAGCACATTAGGAAAGGTAAAAATTAAACTTTCAAGACATCGATGCCTATGCTTACACATTCTCCTTTCATTTCCTTGCTCTTATTTTAAGAAAGGTAAAATTCAATATATCTTTGAGTCTGATTTATGTGCAAATTTTGTTGATGGTTTCACAGGAGGATGTCACTGTACAGTTCTCTGCCATATCTGAGAGGGCTACCTGTTTTATTTGGGCCATGTATTGTGGCATATAATGTGACTTTTCTATAGCGGTCTAATTCTCCTCAGTAATTTTTGCTCTCCTTGTTTAGGTTAGTAAGTTGCAAGTGATCTCTTGTGGTTGAGGATTAAAGAAAATAGTTCATTCTCTAGTTGTCACATTATATAGCCTTCTCATTTGTAGAAATGAACTGAAAGTCTTGAAATATATGAAATGCTGAGTCTAGGAGACCTGTGACACTGATTTTTATTCCCCCCTTTTCTTATCTGAGAGACATAAAAGCTGCAACAGTTTTGAGCAGAGTAATTTTTAATGATGTATGGAAAGATGAATGTTTTGATGTACTTGGTTCTGGTATTTGTTGCAAGTGCAACAAGAACAGATTCGTTTCTAGTGTTTCCTCTACTTTATTCATATGATAGTGTCTCATTGGTTTTTTATTCCAATAAGTTTGTTTTTACAGGTATGTTGATGCAATCCGTGAATTCAACAAGATTCTTTTATACATCTTCAAAACCAAGCAATATCATCAAAAGTCTCCACAATTTGAGCAGATACTTAAGAAGAATGAGCAGATGTATGCTTTGCTAGCAATTTGCCTGTCACTTTGTCCCCAAGTGAAACTTATTGAGGAAACTGTGAACTCTCAATTACGAGAGAAATATGGTGAAAAGATGATCAGAATGCAAAGATACGATGAGGAGGCATTTGCTGTATATGATGAGCTCTTCTCATATGCATGTCCAAAATTCATTACCCCTTCAGCACCAAGTTTTGAGGAACCCCTTGTAAATTACAATCAGGTATGTACCAAGTGAGTAAGTCGCTACAGTTTGCCCTAAGTGGAACCGACAAGTTAATATTTTAATAAATAAAATTAAATCGTTGTGAGATGGTCAATAGTTAAGTGTGAAAGCAAGCTATAGCGGGCAGGGTTTTGTGTACTGCTCCTTTAAAATTTGGAATTTGTAGTAGAATCAGCTTTTATGCTTAGTTTCTAAAATAATTTGCTGAATTTTATGCACCTTGATGTAGATTTACTTTCATTAGTTCTTGGCTCTGTTTATGTAATCAAAGGCAATTTCCTTTTGCAGGATGCCTATAGACTTCAATTGAAATTATTCCTTTATGAAGTTAAGCAGCAACAGTTATTATCGAGTGTGAGGACCTTCTTGAAGGTTTATTCAACTATATCTCTTGGGAAGCTCGCAAACTTCATGAACGTGGATGAACCCACCTTGAGGTAATTCATGCATTTTTTTTTAATAAGTTAGTGGTTGTATTTTATTATGTGTTCTACGTTATGATGTGTTTTTTGTGCTTTTCTGGCTGTTCTTCCTGACAGGACTATACTGATGACATACAAACATAAGACACATGCTGTTGATAGTAATGGGAAAATTTTGTCCAACGCTGATGTGGATTTCTATATTGATGATGTATGTTCATTTCTGTTCAAATATGTTATTTCTTACATGGTCATTATGCCAAGGGTCAGTTGGTTCTTGGTTCTCTTAATCTATTGCATGGTTGATTTCAGACTCCTCAGAAATTGTAGCATTCTGCAGTGTTTTGGGGGGTTAGTGGGGAGAAAACTGGAGAATAATTGGAAAAATTTCACAATTCCTGCAACTGATCTTAATTTTATTACAGGACATGATCTATGTGGTGGAATCTAAACCCTCAAAACGATATGGTGATTATTTCTTGCGTCAAATTGTCAAGGTTTGTGCAATTCTTAATTTCCTATCACTTTTTTTTATTAAATTATTTCTCACTTGTGGCGTGTAAACTTTGGCACTCTGATTTCATTCCTATTTTTTATTTTTCTTCAATTCCAGCTTGAGGGAGTGATCAATGATATGGATAGGATTAAGCTGGAATGACGTAAATGGTGATGTCCTTCATTTGCATAATTCATGCGATTAAACCATGCAACTCTGTTTCTCTATCTGTTTCAATTGCTGCGTTTTTTTTTTTTGGCCTTTTTCTGCTTAACCTTTGTATTGTACGGATGTGGTTAGCTTCATAAGATGTAATTTTGTTTTTTCGCGTATCAATTTAGAGATAAATACATGATTTTGGGCAATGAGGCCATCATTCAGTTTTTAGATGAAATAGTATTTTATTAGTTATTTTGTATTTGCTATCAACTACTTCTATGTACTATTTGATCATATATAGATTCCTGTATGTTCTATTTTGAAAAAAAAAATCGTTTTCATCTCAATTTTGTGATCTTCGCTATTATATAGCATAGTCGTTGTCATTGTAGCGGGGTCAACCATTTTCACGTCCCACAATTCGTAATTATCGACGAATGAGTTAATTTTAAAAGGTACTTGTTCCATTGTGCGCATAAATTGGGTCAAATAAGTCGGTCCTTGGCCTTTTGTGCTTAATTGATTGCTAAAAGAGAAAAATAATAATATAAGAGTGTTATGATCGTGATTTATAATTGATGAAATGGAGGCGATGCTATCAAATTTGAACTATTGTGCAATCTCAAATTATTTGAATGTTAGGTGCAATGCAAGGCATGTGAGTTTCAGCTTAGGGGTTGTTGGATCAACGCATGAGCGCACTTATAAAATTACAACCTGACCTTCTAAAGTATATAACTCTACGCCAACCCCCGCAAGGGCACGAATATATATATTGCTATTGTACAAAATGAAATTACACCATTCACTACAATTATCAACTCATATTGAAAGGCTCTCGATTCTTGTTATTTAAAAAGAGAGAGAAGCCCTCTAGAGTCCAACTGCTAGTGGCCTCTTTGAGTAACCCCTCTTCCCTCCATAAAAAAGTATTCAAAATAATGGATGAGAAACATATTATTATATACTGTCATTGCTGAAGAACAGAACAGACATAACTTGGGAGGAAGAAATGATAAGGTGTAGTAGGTGTTGCTTACACATTTGGATGAGAATGGTGAACCTCTTCATCAATCTGTGTGGTGTTGCTATGATCATTTATTCTCTTTGGTTTCTCAAGAAGTGGAAATTGGGTGTTGCTGAGCTGCCTCTTGTTCCCCTCATTCCCAAACCATGGTATTTTCTTATGATAATCACTTGTAGCTTTTTATAACTTGAAACATAACATAACATAACAATATCATTCTAGAAAAAATGATGGGGATATGTATTTACTTTTTTGCTTTGAAAAAATGTCAATTTAATCTTATAATTACTATAAAATAGATACTTTAGTTTTGTAATTATTGTATTGGGTTAATTAGATCACATAATTTAAAAAAAATAGTCAAATTATTCAACTAACATAATCTAATCAAAATTAGACATTATACATAATTCAAACTACAATAAATAAATATAATTTGGGAAAAAAAATATTCATATGTAACAAAGAATTTGAAATCTCTTTTTCTCATAGTACAAAAAAAATCATTTAAAAATGGTTAAATTAAGAATATTATAGTTTCATTTTACGTCAAAACTATTAAAATCCATCTAATACTTTAAAATGAAAATCAAGTATCTCTCAAGTGTATTCTTTGATTTTATTTAAATTAAAAATCATGAGTTGGATTTATTTGTTTCTTTCTTTAAAAGAAATTGAGACCAAGTGGCCTTTTAACTCAAAAATAATGAACAAAACTGCTCATTTTCAAAATTAATAAGAATAATTTTACCCTTCACCCTCTTACTTCTTTAGGCACTTCTAGTATTCCAATTTATTGGTTAATTTCAATAGCTAATGAATTACAGCTTCTGTTCAACAGGTTTATGTATACATGTTTAGGATTGGGAATTGGCTTCTGCTTGAGCAGTCTCTATGGCCACATGGTTGCTACCTGTATAAATGACGATTCTACCCTACTCATAGTATCCTCTCTGTTATCTTATTACGAGCCTAGCTTCCCTTTTTATCATATCATTTAATAAGCTAATTCAAACAAATTCCTGAATGAAGTAATCCTGAACCCTTTCCAGTACATTGTCTCAATCTGCTTAATGCTTCTCCTCCAAGTTGATCTAGTCATTGTGATTTTCTTCCGGTCAAACTGGCTTGTGGTATGCTTTCTACATAATATCAAATGTACGAGCTATTTTATTACTTTCATTTTCATGCTTTAAAAAAAAATCAATTCATTATTTGGTAATCTTGATATGGTGATGGTCTAATGATTATTTTCATTTTTTGCTACAATTTGTGACAGCAAGTTGAAAATTACATAGATGATCACCACAAACATTTGAGAAGTTTTGTGATGTATCATGTAAAGATGTGTCGCTTGGTTGTTATTATGACTTTAATACCGCAGGTAAATAATGAGAATTCTATTAATAATGATTAGATATACCCATCTCTCACATATAACATTGTAGGTAACACAAGTTTAAATAATAATATATAAAAATGTTTCATAATAGATTTTTCCTAATTATAAATCAATTAATTAAACTTTTGAAACTTTGCAGATAAATGTAATTTTGATAGCTATTATTCTTTGGGCAAAGGGTGTAAAGCCAAGAAGTGAGTATTATGACTATTCAAACATGCCTGACTATGATTTTCATCAATCGTTTTTGGTGTTACCTTACTCTCCATTACGTGAAATTTCAAGACAGAGTTGTTGGAATTGTGAACACTCATCTCCACAATATACAAATCAAAGTTATTTATCATATGTATTTGGTGCCTTTAGAATGCGGTTTCAAAGAAGAGTCATTCTTCATTAGAATGTCATTATGGCAAGCATACAAGTTGTAACTATTACCGATTTTGTTTTGTTTGTGGTTAACCATAATGACATTCTAATGAAGAACACTATTTTTTAAAATTTAGTGTCTACGTTGCTTTGAGAGATGGAAAAATACTTTGAGATAAGGTTCTTAAAATAGAAACTCATTGATTAGTTCGAGTTCAATAGTACATAAAAAAAAAATTGACTTTTCTTGTCTTATTCCCCCACCAAGTATACCTACTGAAATAAAATGCTTACCCCAGTACACTAAAAAAGCTTAGCCTAATTTGAAAAGTACAGTGTGCGGTATGACGAGTTCGCCAATTGCATTGAACAAGAAACCGTTGAAATTAATTTGTTGGATTATAAATAAATTTTTATTCGTAATATTTGTTACTTAAATTTTAATACTCAATATATTAACAAAACTTAATAATTTTAATATTTTTTTATTAAAATAAGATATATATATATATATATATATATATATATAAATATAATAACTTTTTTCAATTAAAAACTAACCAATAAAAAATAATTAATATTATTTTATATTTTATATATAATATCTTTGTAAATGTAAATCATAAATTCAAATACAACTCTTTTAAAAATTAAAATTATTGATAGAAGTGTTAACGTTGTTGTTATATATCTATAACTCCTCTATAATGTTGGTTTTATATATCCGAAAGTTAAAAAAATTTAATTTAATAATTGAGATTAGAGAACTTTAAATACATAACTTACTACTTTGATATCATGTTTAAGCTATTGTGATCTTTAAAAAACTTAAATTAATGAGAATAATCAATCATATTTTTATAAATTTATCGTATTTATAAGTGTTATCTTTATACACCAATATAAATCAAATATTTAAAATTAAATAATTAAGTTTGTTTGATTTTGAACAGATCATATCTAATTTTAATACTTTATTAAAAATGGTTAAAAAAACAACTATTTTAAAAACTTAACTTATCGAAAGAAATTTTAATATTATTTTTATATATTTAATACCGTTAGAAATGTTAGTTCTATATATTATAAACATCAAATATTTCTAATTTAATAATTAAAATTCGAATATATTACTATTAAGTATGATATCTTATTAAAAATTATTTATAAATCAATGTTATTGTTCTTTATTAAAAAAAATTAAGTTTGTTTTTTATACATGTATTACTAAATTTTGGTCCATACATACAACACAACGGGCTACCTTGATCTTCGTGCCAATCAACAAACTTATTGTCGCCACGTATACCAATATTATCCAACTTTACTGAAGTCACCGGGAGAAATTATAAATGAGGTTAAAACTAGTAAGAATACACATCAATTACTATAATCTCTCCTTTGCTTGAGCGGCCACATTTAATCGTTCTACCTTAGCTTAACAGAACCCCTCATCATTCGCGGCGTAAGCTGAGAACAAACCTTCACTGTATAAAAATGGAGAGAAGTGTCGAAAAAGACATTAACACGCAGGTATAGTCATAGAAGATACTTTATTACTTGTACAGTAGAAAAAAAATCCAAAAATAAAAAGTGAAAAGTGAAAAGGAGAATTTTAATAAGAAAACCGCTCTTATACGCACGCAGTTAATCTCATCACCAACTGGATTCTATAGTTCTGTTAAAGTCTCACATCGACTGGGGATCGCGCTCACGGTGCGCATATAAATAAGGGCAATCTCCCATCTTACAACCTGAGTTTTGAGATGGAGTTAGGCTCAAATTTAACATGGTATCAAAGCAAGGTTACCCGGTCGGTGCAGTTGTTTCGCCACTGATGAGTGATGCATTCCGCCACTTGGGTTCCATAAGCTCAACATCCCCGTCGGTCTCAAGGGGACAGACCCTTGCCGATGTGAGGGGGAGTGTTAAAGTCCCACATCGACTAGGGATCGCGCTCACGCTGCGCATATAAACAAGGGCAGTCCTCCATCTTACAACCTGAGTTTTGAGATGGAGTTAGGCCCAAATTTAACAAGTTCTTCTTCTTCTTCATATTCATAAGTTAGTGATCGGAGAATCAACGCACTTGTTCGACATATAGTCGGTGAGAGCTCGAGCTCTGCGATGGATACGATCTCTGCTTCGCCTACTTCAGTTTCTCATGGCAATTTGTTCTTCGCTCAACTTGATTTGTTAAATTTAGGATTAATTCTATTTCAAAATCAAGTTATAAAATGGAATACTGTTTTTGTTTATACTTACATGTCTTTGTTTATATGTGCAGTGGATTTTAACACTCTTTTTACATCGATAAGGTTCTAAACTCTTAAGATCGACATGAATATTGAATTTATGGAGCCCAAGTAACGGAATGCATCAGTTACTAATGACGAAACAACTGTACTGACTGGATAACTTATTTTGATACTATGTTAAACTTTGGGCTAACTTCATTTCAAAACTCAGGTTTTGAGATACAAGATTACCCTTATTTATATGCACAGTGTATGCGCGATCTTTAATCGATGTGAGATTTTAAAATGTTCGTGATACCGAGGATACTATTCTCAGGATATTCTCTTTATTTCTTACTTTTTTTTATTTTTGCGTGTAGGTGTATTTCTTTAACCAGTACGACACACTCGTTAGATGATTTGCAAAATTCGTTAAATACATTTTTAATTATTACGTTTCCTTTCTTAATAAATTAGTTCATATTAAATGAAATAAATTAATTTATATTATTTTAGTCATGTAACAATTTATTTCATATTTTTTAAAAAACAATTTAGTCCTTGTTTTTTTAAATTTGTAATAATTTAATCATATTCTTTTAAATTTGCAATAATTAAGTATAAAATATAGCATATATATATATTTATCTTTTCTTAACAGATAAATAATATGTGATTACCTTTCATACTAGAATTAAATGAAATATCATGATCTTGACCCAAATATATTTATTTCTTGCTTGCATAAGATTTCATGTTTTGAAAAAATAGAGCCAATTAATGTTGTGTACAAAGATTCTCTATGTAAGCTCAATTTTTTTTTAATTAGTTTATAACTCTTGTTATCTCTTTTTTCTGCTCCATAGTTGATTTACTCTTATTCTTTTTAAAAACAATAAAAATATCATTCATGTGCAGGCTCTGTACCTAGATTGTTCTTGATTGTTGCAAATTAAAAAGAATATGGACTAACTTATTCTATGGATTAAAAAATTTCATTTAAAAGAATATGTACTAAATAATTATTTTATTATTGGAGGATGAATATAAGATATTCAAGAAAGCTTCTTTAATCAGATTCATGATCTTGTTATGGTTTTTCAAGATAAGGCTAGTTGATTATGGTTGGTTTCATGATTTTGTTATGATTTTTCAAGATAAGGCTATTTGATTAGAGGTTTAAATGTTAGCTAGTTTCCTCTCGATAGAAATGTGTAGATATTGCGATCAGTGATGTCAGAGAAATCTCTAATAGCTTTGCAAAACCGAATGTCTGATTTGGTACATTTAGTGTCAGGTATTGATTTACGGAGTGTAAATGATTTTAATGAAAGTTATCATTGTCGAATTGTTAATATGTACATGCTTATGTCTATGTTTAGTATTTAGCTACCAAATATGGCCTCATTGATGACGATGATGTTTATCTAGAAAAAAAACTTGCACAAGGCCAGCTGTCTTAGGATGGAATGTCCATGGCTGTACCCTAGTAAATTCAGTATTATTCTGTAACAAAATGGGTTTTCACTGCAAGAGTTAACTTATGATTTTTGATCAGTGCATGATGTTTTGTATTTCAGGGATGGTCAAATTTTTAGGTTTAAAGTCTAAAGTAGAGTATTCTTTCCATATCTTGTGTATTCCTTCTGTGAACTTTTTCCAGTATGTTTATCTTGTCAACTGTTCGTATTCAAATGTTTGATAATCAGGTGACAGTTGCATACAACAAAGATCCAAGCCCAGTTAAGTTGAATTTGGGTGTAGGTGCTTATCGAACAGAGGTGAGTTTCTCTATAAAATTGTTAATAATTTTTGAGCATTTATACAACAGTAGACTATATGGAGGTTTTTACATGGAGGCATTTAATTCTGAAATGTGTGTTTGGTTAAGGATGGGTGGTAGAGTGTGTTCAACCGCACGCCTGTGTGTGGCTGTTTTTGTGTTTGTAGCTAAAGAATGAACAATTTATGGCTTCAGCCAATTCTAAGTGCAATTTTTAGTCAGTTGCAGCTGTCCAAATTTAGTATTTCAGTTTCCATTTCTGCATTAAAGCAGATATTATTTAAGAAGAAAGAATGTTATTGTTTTTGTTATTTTTATTTTATATTTTGCACTAATAGCTGTAGCTGTTGAAATTTTTCATTTGGATAAGCTTCTGAAGAGAAATTTGGTGGCTCCATCTTTATTTATATGTATAATTATTTATCTATATTGGGCCAATACACCAAAATTTATCATACTGGCGGACTTCGCATGCTTGTTATAGATGATGTCTTTTAATTTCTTTGCTTCTGTCATTCGTTGCATTTTAGGAAGGGAAACCTCTTGTTCTAAATGTTGTTAGAAAAGTGGAACAGCAGCTTGTGAATGACATGTAAGCCATCCTATCTGCACTTCTTTTGTAATTTCAAGTCAATATTTATCTAACTATCTGGTATCTGCACAACAACCAGCTCACGTGTTAAGGAGTATCTTCCTATTGTTGGACTTGCGGAATTCAATAAACTGAGTGCCAAGCTCATTCTTGGGGCTGACAGGTAAAAATGATCAAATACTTGGTATGATTTGTTAAAACTGTATTGCTTGTCAACGTGCAAAAAAATCAAGTACAGATAATCTAATTGGGACAATTTTCTAAATAAACGCTTCCTATTTTTGCTTGTACATAGCCCTGCTATTCAGAAGAACCGGGTAACAACTGTCCAATGTTTATCTGGAACTGGTTCATTGAGAGTTGCAGGTGAATTCCTAGCAAAACATTATCATGAGGTATTACTTAATGCTCTGGTCACCACTTAATAAGATGATCGTTGTTGATATTCTGATTGAACCCACCTTGTTATGCAGCAAACAATTTACATACCACAACCAACATGGGGAAACCACCCAAAGGTTTTCACACTTTCAGGGCTTTCTGTGAAAACGTACCGATACTATGACCCAGCAACACGTGGACTCAATTTTCAAGGTATAGAATTATACTATTTATGCATTCTGTCACTTGCTTTTAAACTGTCAGTGGATTATATTACTTACTTGGAATGTCTCTAACAGGCCTCCTAGAAGACCTTGGATCTGCACCATCTGGAGCTCAGGTGTTGATCCAACTCCAGAACAATGGGAGCAGATTAGGCAGGTAGTAAGATTGAAAGCACAGCTGCCTTTCTTTGACAGTGCATATCAGGCAAGTTTTATGTAAAGAGTAGCTTAAACTTCCATTTTTCTTGCACTATGCCCTTCTTTGATTAATGTGATTTTATACATATGAAATTTGTATTTTCCATTTGTTAATGGGGATTTGCAAGTGGAAGTCTGGATGTAGATGCTCAATCTGTTCGTACGTTACGCAAAGAACATGGGACTTTATGGGGAACGTGTTGATGCTCTTAGCATTGTACGACCCCTATACCACATTTCTAATACATAAATACATGGTAATTTTAGTATATATTTTTTCTTTTAAAGACTAGTTCTGATTATACTTTTTATCATATTTTCCTGTGGTTACATAGGTCTGCAAGAATGCTGATGTTGCAAGTAAGGTTGAGAGCCAGTTGAAACTTGTCCTTCGACCTATGTATTCAAATCGACCTATTCATGGTGCATCAATTGTCATTGCCATTCTCAGAGACAGGTAAGTTGTTGAATTTGTTTGAGATACCTGGATAATAGCATTTTATCATAAATGAATAATTTAGTTATTAACTTTGGAAGATTTTATTGTTATTGTATAAAAGAGTGCCCAAAGTTGTTTAAGAAAAATATCATTGTAGTGATTATAAGTAGTATAAGACTTAAATTCCTTTGAGATTAATATTTTAAGATTGAATGACTCATGTTACTTATAAACTATACAAAATTTACATTTACAATCTTACAATTAGAATTTTTCTTTAATTGAATTCCTTACCAGATCTCATATAGAGAGAGAGAAAAAAAAATTATTTGTCAAAATTGATTCAATGTCTTATCTTCCTTTTGTTACTTTGATCATTATGTAATTGACATAAGGCATGGACATCTCACATCTCTCCCCCTAAACCCTTTGTGGTTCAATTTATTTTTGTTACAGGAACTTATTCCACGAATGGACACTAGAGTTGAAGGCAATGGCTGATCGTATAATAGGCATGCACCAGCAGCTTTTTGATGCTTTAAGATCTAAGAGTATATATTCTACTTTTGCTTCCATTTTCTTCATCTGATCTTGACACTGAGAATATGGCATTTGTAAATCTTCAGCACTCATTTTGCTTCCGGACATGTCTTACTTTTTCTGTCATTTTTTCTCTATTCCTTGCAATCCGAAGGATGCTAGTTCACAAGTTGTTTTGACGATATTGCTATTTGTGTTAGACATTGAAATTTGAAATATAAAAATCTGTTTTGGTTGTTCCTATTTTGCAGGTGCATCTGGTGAGTGGAGTCACATTATAAAACAGATTGGAATGTCTAAGTTTCCAGGATTAAACTCTGAAAAGGTTGCTTTCATGACCAAGGAGTACCACATATACATGACTTCTGATGGGTAAGAATTCCAAATCCTTATTTAGTGTCTTTAAAAATAAGAAAGGTGGGAGGTTGTTATTCAATAACCATGTGTTAACCATGTCAATCTTTTGCTAAATACAGGAGAATTAGCATGGCTGGTCTGAGTGCTAAGACAGTACCTCATCTTGCAAACGCTATTCATGAGGCTGTTACTCGTATATGATCTAAACATTTCTATAGCAATTTACTCGATCACATGTGGTGTACTCTTCTTTTTTTTGCTATAGTTACCTCTTGAAACCGAGGTGAAACTAATTGGTGCTCAAATGAAATGGGAAATCTATTGAAAAAAAATTTGGATCATTTTTGTATGAAAAAATATGTAAACAAGAGTGATGTTAAATATTCCATGGTGGGCGGTGGAATTTAAGATACAAAATCTGTATTTTAGAACTTTTTCACCTCTATTCTTCATGCTATTCATAAATGTAAGTTTAATTTTAAGCTTTGTATTAAAAAAATGTTATTTTACCAAATGAATGTAGTTTAGAGAAGTAGAAAACGAAATAAATTATTCATCTGAATTTGTATGAGACGGGTAATCGTTTAGTTTTAATAGTTTTTTAGAATATATCGTTTAGATTTAGTAATTTTTTTTAATAATAATTGTAAGATTTAATTTTATGTTTTATTTTGTGTTTTTTATTTTTTAAAAAGTGTTACATCAAATATTCATGATAAAACTTTATTTTTTAAATGTATTTGAAAAAATAAAAATAAAAAGTTAAAAAAATCTAAAATTTAACCACTTAAGTGTTCTAACTACGGTAGTTAATCGGCTTTCTCGGCATTTGTCTCATTTATAATCTATCTAATCCTAATCCTGAGCTTATTGATATTACAACTTAAATTTAGAAGCAACTTTTTAATTTAGTCCTAAATTTTCATATCAGCAATGCCAAGTGCCAACTATAGAATCTTAACAACCAAACCACTCATCAGATTTAAATTCTTGAAAAGTCTGAAACAGTGAAACAATTCAGCTCTTAAATTATGTGAATGGCCTCATTTATTTGAAAATCTTAGAATAAATTGACAAGTTAATAGAGTAAGAGGTCAAAATAATTTAAAAAAATGTATATCGGCCCTGTATTCTCGTGAATTATCAGCCTCTTTTTTCAACTAGTTTAAAAAATCCTTATATGTTTTATATATTATAATTATAATTAATGTATTAGTTTTTTAGTGGATACATTTATATGATTCTAATTATATTTATAATATTCTAATATATTGCTTATAATTTAATATGGTTTAGCCTTTTTCCTAAATGCCATTTGTTAGAAAAAGATCAAATTATAAACCTTTACCGAGTTAACCTCTTACTCTTTCTTTCTAAAAAAATTAAACCTTTACTCTAGCAATTATAAAGTAGATGAGGCTCATCATCCCTGTCTCAAATCCGGTTGGAATCGCTCGCTAAGCTTAAAAAGAAAGTTATAGAATAATGAAGTTCCCATATTAAGAATTGGCCATACCCTAAACAGATAAAATGTAATTAATTTTTACTAATTTCATTCCCCTGATAATTTAAATTATAAATTCCAACTCAACGCTACACAACATAAATTAATTTTAAATAAGAATTAACTATTAAGTATTTTGTACTCATAATGATATTCATTTTTTTATAATTATAAATAATAAATTGATTAAAAATATTTAAATTTAGGTAAAAAAAAATACAAACAAGAACACAAACGACATGAACAAATATGATACATAATATACATAATCAGCATAAATTGAGAAATGGACACCCAAAAGATGTTTATGAAATTTACTCTCAAATAAAATGACTAAATATGATTAGCCACTTTCATAAAAGAACTCACAAGAGTTTTGCTTTGATTAATGAAATAATATAAATATCATAATTATTTGTGTTTTGAAAAGAAGAAAATGTACTAGTTGCTATAAAGTAGTTACAATTTTATAATATCGTATAATTGTGTGTATATATATATGATATTGTATTATAATTTTTATATTTTATAATTATTTTAAAAATTAAAAAAAATAATTCAAATTTATAAATAATATTAATACGTGATAAGATTCTTATTTAGAATATTGTCAGACAATTAATGATATTTTTCAAAAGAAAATCTATTTAACACAAATTCATGATAAAACAATGATAAATTATGTAATATATTATTATTAATAAGTATAATAAAATCTATGCATCCAATGATAAATTATCAAGTAAATTGTGATTGTAATATAGTTTTAATATATAAAATTATTATTTTTTCATTTCCAAGCACATCACTAAAGTAAATATCACATAACAGTGACCATAACGCCCCCAGAAGCCTTTTTACCACCTCAAAAAACCTTTCGGTTCGTGACCCAATCATTTTTTAAAAATTGGTTATTTATTCTTGATTGGGAATATCTGTTCCTAACATTCTACATACCAATCAAATTGCCAAGGAATTGTGATGTCAAAACATCTCCAAAGAAGCTGGTGCTTTGACCAATTTTGACTTCTTACTGTAAAACAGCTAAAACACATGGTAAGAAACATTTACTATGAACAGAAAGTGTGAAGAATAATGATACATATGAACAATATCAATTGATCAATTAAATAAATCTGGTGCCTCTCCTCTATTTAACACAAAAGTATGGAGCAACCCAACAAAAATGCATCAATATAAGATGCAGACATGTGCTAATTATAACAGGAGGGAAAAGTATCTCATCTGAAACCCTTTAAAAGATACGAAGAGGAACTTGAAAACCCAATTGAAGTGGAGGCTTTATTACCATGCTCTACTTTCTTCCCAGGAGTCCCACATTCACTGAAGTCAAGGACTCGGCGCTCTGTCTGCAAAGAGGAGACACATGACAATCAATTCATCTTCCCTTGAATATCTTAAAGTGAAAACAAGATAACTATATGAAATAAACAATTTGTTCACATGAAAGTGACTTTCTTTATAAGCATATGATACAAACAAATTGGATCATCGTGTGATTTTATCTGAGTTGACAATGGCATGGAGACTATTGATCATCATAAAAATGCTACATGTGTCACTAATATGGTGGGCCAAAACCGGAAATCGAGGTTAATCAAAGGAAAGCTTTTAACAAAAAATGTATCCTACCATGACATTTGGAGACAAATGGGAACAAATTGTAAGCTGATCAGGGGGTATATTACTGTTCTCTTGATCCTGAATCTTGTGGTTGTTACGTCCCTTCTTGAATAATGTTTCAGGGGTTTCATCTCGCAAAACTTTCTGGGCACTGGCATAAGCAGCAGCATTTTGTTCGCTTATCTGTTTCATCAACCCAATGGCATCATAGCTTCTATCCCCTGGGCTCATTAAATACCCCATATCCTGAAGACATTCCACAATTTGATTAGAATCGCATCTATTTCGTACAAGGTAAGATAAAGATAATCACATTTGAGAACCATTGATACCTCAATTGTGATGTCAGTATCGATCCTGGGACCAGGTAAGAAAGAGCTGAAAAACCAAGGGGACTTCCAAGCTGAAGGGGATTCAATACTTCTTTTAAATGGAGTTCCACCAAATCTGTAAAGAAACCCAGGCAAGCCATTAGAGAAAATCGTCATATTTTGACTTCATTAATACAGAAATAACAAAGAAGCACTAAATTTGTTAGATTGATCAGAGATCAAACCTTCAACTTAAGAAACATACATTGAAGATGCTAAAATAAATCTTTCTCATGTCTTCATGATAACACACCAGTAATAGGGGAAAAATATTTTTGATGAAATAACAATTTGCAGAAAAGATCAGATAAAAACACATAATTAAGGCATTAATAATAGACCCTTATCATATCTTACATGCTGATGTTTTCAGCTGCAGCATCACTGTCGGCATTATTTGTCACCATCCATGGGAGGGAAGACTCTGGTTGATGCATATTCTTATTAACAGAAGGGGAGAAAATGGGCGGACATTGGTCCCCAGAAGATGATCTTGAAGCAACGCCTTGATTTAACAAAGATGCAAAGCTTTTCTTAGACTGGTTTCTTGGTGTTCTAGTACTTGAACCCAATAATTTGTTAGCTTTGAAATAAGCTTGATCAGGAGAGAATAATAGATCATTCGTATTGAGTTCAACAAGAACTCCAGAAGACAGTGACTGTTCCTGCCAAAAGTACCAAATAAAGATTAATCATAAAAAGACAACAACCCAGACTTCATAACATGCTAACGTGACTAATAGATCCAGGAGTTGAAACACTCCCTAAAGGCAGCAATTGATTCAGCTAACAATGCTGAAAGAAAGTGCATTATAACTCACAGTATCAGTCTTGGTTATAGTGTCAGCATCAACCACCCCTTTCTGTGCCATATCCTTGGACTCACTATCATCAGTAACTTTCTCTGAAATTCTGTCATCTGGAAATGCAATATTATCATTCCCTTTCCCATTTTCTTCCCCTAAGTTATTACTTTGATTTTCTTTATCTTCAGAAGGATCTTCAGAGTTCCTGCTTTGCTTAGATGAAGGAGAAAGGGAAGATGCTTTGTCACTCCTGCTATCATCAAACATAACATCTAAACGAGAAGCATATCTGCTCATGTCAACCTTTAACTTTTTGTCATTTCTTCTATCCGACAATGGTGATAATAACTCTCGATTTCTCTTTTTCAAAATGGATGGAGTACCAGTGAAAGTTTTAGCAGCACTTTTTAACACAGCATCAGGACTATCATCACGAGTTGGGGAATCCCATAACCTAAATGGTGTAAGACAATTCTTTGAAGACATCATGAGCTGCCGAATACCAAGGGGACTATATTCTTGTTGCATATCACTACTAGATTGTACAAGATCACAGCTGAAAAATGGAATATCAAAACTTGGAAAACGAGGAGGTTCATAACATAGAGCTCCTGCATCTGGCTGTTCCCTGTCCACATTTAGTTCAACAGCCATGCGACAATTTTCTGCATCTGATCTTGAAGCAAAAGTATTTACAGGGACTAATTTTGATGAATCTTTTAAGGTATCGAGTAGCTCATGTGTTCCTGTTAAACATGCATCGGCATTGCAAGAAGAATTGGCAGAGTCATCGACATAGATAAAGTCATCGGGTGGATGAGTAACATACTCTTGTCCTTGATCTCCAAATAATTGATCGGATGGCCCATCAAGCATAAGCTGACCATTGTCTGCAGAAAGTAGTGCAGAGAAAAATGAATGCGAACATGAAGTTTCCAATACACCGGAGCTCAAGGAACAATATAATTGTGATGCTCCCGTTCTAACATCTTCGGATATCTGGATGTCTGATGATGGGCTTAGTATTGAATCTGAGCATTGACTGAAATCAGCCACGCTTGGGCCTTTTGTATGATTTTGTGAGGCAAAACATTCACCACTTGTCACCCCTAAAAACAAGGCCCTGCAACACTCATCATCAGATATCAACAAATGATCCTGTTTGTCAACACTAACAGGGATACTGCCCAGGCAAGTAGACCCAATTAATTGTACTCCGGAAGTTTGCAATAGCACATTCACCACATCATGATTTTCGCCAGAAGTTGTACAACCTGTCAGCACCCCTGCTGACTCCTGTCCAGGCTCTAGCGAAGAAATATTAGGCAAGTCACGTAAATTGTACTGATAATCTCCATCGTTGGAAGTTTCAGCATCATGTGAGAGATGCTTCTCAGTTCCACTTATTTCACAGGGTATTTGTGCCATGGAAAAAGCAGTATCTTCAAAAGATGGATAATATGGTTCTGAATACGATGCTGGACTGGAGCTTGGCTCATTAGCCAGACGAGATCGTTTGGCCCTCGGAACTTCCTCTCTTGTATGTAACAGTGCATTGCCCGTTTCAGTTGCAGAAGGAATACGACCAGCAACAGCTGAATCTTGGCTGCATTCTGAAATTTCCTCCACCTCTGTTCCTCTGTGCGTACTATCATCTGCACTACTCTGCATCCTCGACAAGGATGGAAGCATAGTTTGGTTTGGATGACTAACATGTTGCAAGCCTTGAAACTGCGCAAGCAAGCCTGATTTTAAGTAAGAATCCAATTTCTTTTTCACAGAACTATTCCAATGATTTTTTATAGCATTGTCTGTCCTGTCGATGAGAAAAACAAATTAACCCCAAATCAAGCTGCTTGCACTCAAAGAAGTACGTAGAACAGTTGCAGTGAGATCTCATAAGATAATAGAACAAATCAATACAGTATAAGAGCATTAAAATTGAAGCAAAATAAGAATCTCTCTCTCTCTGAGTTAAATAGACAAGAAATTTACCTTCCAGGCAATAACTTTGTAAGTTCTGCCCATTTGTTACCGTAAATTTGATGAGCTCGTATCAAAGCCAACTCCTCTTCTTGAGTCCATGCCTCTTTATTTATAGCAGGATTAAGGTGATTGTGCCACCTAGGATTAGCTTTTAACCGTGAGTAAAATAGTAGATAGATAAAGTAAATACTTTAAAAGTATCATCCATAAAAGGCAAACATGCAACATCTGGTGGTTTATTTACTCTATATGCAATTATACATAATATTATGAAACAATAATGATTTAAAATATGATATTATTGAATAAAGTATAAATATAAAGCGGAAGCAATTTAGATAATCAAAGTATGTAAGGAGGAGAACAAGAAAGATAAATAAAATCATGTGTATTATAAGAGTATAGTACTCTAAATAAGACTCCTAAACTAATAAGGAAACTTAATCATAGTTATCTAATATCTAATATTCTAATATTAACAATGTTAAATATCTAATATTTCAACTTAATGAATAGTGATGTATGAATTTAAGAGGATAAAGAACAAAAATGGTGCTGAAGCTAAAAATACATTAAACATTCGCAGAATAGTCCACAACCTTACCTTTCTCTACATTGCTTTCCAATACGTCCAGGTAAATGCTGTGCTATGGTGGACCACTTTTTTGGTCCATATCTTTTCACCATTTCAACTATGATCTCATCCTCCTGTAAATTATACAAAAGTAAATGTAAGGTAGTATTAGATTTCATCGAGATGAATTCAATACTTAAACTAGGAGTTTCTACTCGAAGCATCACAAAATTATACCCAATGAATGGAGGAAAATAACACAAAACAAAAGAGAGCTAGATCACCTCTTTAGACCATGGACCTTTGACAAGTTCTGGATTCAAGACCTTTTGCCACCTATGGAGGCATTGTACATCAGTCCGATCCTTGAAACACTCCGCTACAAATGGTCAAATTTACAATTAAAGAACATCCAAATTAAGAGGGGAAAAAGAAAGGAAGAAGCTAATATAAAGGAGACTAACACATTAAAGTGTTTTGAGATTGATTCAGTGAGAACTGACAACAAACCAAGATCATAGTAGCCTAACACAATAAAAATGTGGTGCTTAGCAAAAGTTTTTTAGAGCTGGTGCAATTCTCAATGATTGGAAGATGTACAAGAGGCTGGTTTAAATTCAATTAGGCATAAAGAATACCTATTTTCTTCCAGTTCTTTCCTTTAAAACGCTGAACAGCCCTCCGCAAAATCTCATCCTGGGTACATGTAGAATCCATCAGTGAGCTTATAAATATTTATTTTGAGGGGGAAAAGAGGAATATACTCCATATTCATGTATTAAAGCCACCAAAATCTTACTAGGTTATAACTCGTAATATAACAACCAAATTAGAAATACTATGATCAAGATACAGAAGGTTAACGAATGAACTATAGCACCTGTGATCTCTTCTAAAGACTTCCACACTTTAGGATGTGTATAAGACTTATAAACATTGCAATTAACAAATGCATATATAATTAGAATGAGAAAAATGATTGGCGTGCATGATATCAAATATTTTCAATTTGAAAAAAAAAATTATTTAAAGCCATATGCACAGCCAGCTCATGATATTGGTGAGATATTTTAACCAAGTGTGCTGAACGTAGTATCAAGCTTGACGAAGTATGAAATTTTTTAATAAGATAGCAAGAATCAAGAAATAATTTTGATGCAAACTTCCAGGATGTTTAATATAAGATGATGGAAAATGAGACATCGCATATATGAAAGTGGATGAAGTATTTATGAATATTAAGTCATTTACCTCTTCAGGTGTCCACTGTCCTTTGGTAGAACGCCTTGTAGGGCCACTAGTCCTCCTATGAGAAGAACGTTACGTAGTGTTAATAAATTCAACCAAAACAAAGTTCGTATATGCTAAAAATTTCTGCTCGGAAAAAAATAAGCTCTAAAGATAAGCTAGAATCAATTTGCTTGTAAAGAATTACCCATGGAGAGCTCGAACTTTCGGAATCCCATCACCAACCCCATCCAAAGGAGTCGAGTTTGTTCTGTCACTACCTTCCATTATTTCTCAAGAGATAAGTAAAGTTGCATACCCCAATTTTTTCTGGAAAGCAACTTTGTCTACTCTTTGTCATCCAAATCATGACAATTTCTCTAAAAACTGGCAATAGCGTAGGTTTTGAACTATCCATCCACAAAGAAAAAAAAAGTTCAGCATAAATACAAGCTCGGTATTAATGATGAAAGCAGATAATGAAGAGAAAAAATGAAATCAACATAATTCCTTAATTTGTTGGCCCAACACAAAACATAGCAGTGCTCGAAATTCAAAGTGAAAAAGAAACGAAACAGTTCATTGAAATTTCGCTCGAATATTAACAACAGGTGAAGAACAATGAGATCAATCACAAAATTCATCAGAATAAACCTAAAGAGGAAGAAATAAACTCGCTAAACAATTGAACATAAAAAAGTACAAAAATCCAGACGTTTTTCCAGTAGAACCAGATCACGGAAAGCGATCAATCAAATTAACAAATTCAAAGTTAATGAGACGAAAACCCAAAGACACTAACCGATTTGAGCTTCGGAGAATAACATACGGTGAGCTCTTAGAGTTACAAGCTCGCCGGCGCTATCCATAAAATGGGGCACTCGCAGATCCAATCTACTATTTTTCGTAAAATGGAGAAAGATCTGCTGATGTAGTACAAAAGCGATGAGAGGATTTTTGAACGGGAGAGGAGAGAGAAAGAAAAAAGCGAAACGGTCCGGAGCTCTATTCAAACATAAAGAGGCGGACTTCAGAGTTTAAACCCTATTCTGTTAAAGATCGAGCAAGTTAAAGGATAGAATGGACAAGATTTTAACACGTATACTCGACTGCCATCCTACTTACGACTTTTATTTGTTTGCTTTTTTTAATAAAAAAGAAAAAAGAAAGCTCAATAAGATGTTCTTTTTCTTTTATTTTTCCTCTTTTTAATTTCATTTTTCATTATTATTATTTTTATTTTTATTTTGTGAATTTGATTTTGTTGCTTATTTTCAAACAATTGTGCCGACAATTTTGAAAAACATAATTTAAGAGATCTGCTGCCAATAGAAATAGAAAGATGAATATGAGATATCATTATCAATAATAAACTATTTATTATTCTTAAAATATAAAATAATATAATATTTTAAATTAATAAAAAAACAAACATCCAATACCATTAATGTTTTTTTTTGTTTATTAATAGCTAGTGGTGTTAGTTGGCTATTTGATCTTTAATCTTTAATATTATTTTATATCAAAAATTATATTAAATTTATAATATTTTTAATCTATAATATAAAATATTATATTAAAAATTATATTTTTATACAATAGAATATTTTTTATTACACTAAAAATTATATTTAGTAATTTTTTACTAATTTTATATCATATAATTTATTATATGTAATAAAAAAATTAGAATTTTTTTATTAAAAAAAAATATACGTGAATAATATTGGTGTAATTAACAGTGTAACGTTATATTTATGCAATATTAAATTTGATATAAAATTTAGTATTAAATTAAAGTAATTTTGTTTTTAATTTTACATTAAATTTGATATTTTAATACCGAATTGGAGATGAGCTAAGGCGTTGGTCAAACGAAATTGGATTAAGGGGATTCGAACAATACTATTCTCTACTCGATGAATTATGAGACTTTAAGCTTAATATATAGAATTTGTCATGGGAGGTAAAGAAAATCTTGAAATAACAATAATCAACTTTATGGTAGTTTTATCTTTTTCACGTTGAATTTTAATAAGAATTATCATTTATTTTTCAATTTGACAAATAGATACTAAAAATGAGTAATAAATATGATGATATGACCTACCATGTAATTAAAAAAAAACTAATTTGTGATAAGGTAATTTATATGTAATTTTTTAATCAATAATATAATAAAATATTAATATTAATATTTTTTATTGAAAACATTTGTGGTAAGAAAATGAAATAGAATAGCAATAAATATTTATTTATTTCATCATTTTTGTAAAAAAAATAAATATTTTATATAAATATCTATTTTAACTCTTATAAATTTGGCCTAAAATTATCAAATAGTGACCATTTTATAATAAATAAAGAACTATAAAATAAAAATTAGTTTAAAGTGTACTTTAGTGATAATTAAAAGACTCTACTATTATTTATAGTATATCAAATATATATTTCTAATTTAAGATAAATTTTAAATAATATCGTCCAATATTTCTTCTTCTCGCCGTTTGCCTGATTCTTGAATCACAACTTTTCCTTTTAACTTCTCTCATTCATCTTTCTCCCTCTTTAGTTGGCAACGCTTATTCTAAGTTCAAATTAGTGAGAGCATTATTACTTTCTTTCATTCTCTTTTGCTCCCTCTTAAAACATTGATTAATCTTATAATAATTATAAATAAAGGAGATTGTATTTTTATATAAAAATTATCATCTTAACTAAAAATAACATGTCATATTTTAATTAATAAAATTCATTATAAATATTAATACATTTTTTCATATAATTTATAGCAATTCATTTCATGAATTATATGTCCTAGCTCAAAAAACAAAATATCAAAATTTGATTGACATGAGTATTTCAAATATCAATATATTTTGTTATGTAATCTAATTCAAGTATTATATATTGAATATATGCTATATTCTTATTCTTTAAAATTTTAATTAATTATAATTAGTTATGATACACTTATATACTATTAAAATTTTATTTATCTATACTATTAATTATTATATTAATTTATTACTTGATTATAAAGTAAATTTATTTGCTTCAAACACAAGAGATTGCTTATTAAAATTATACAATTAAAGTTTTCAAACTTTTACACTTTTTAAATAATTAAGTTCAATAATATAAATTATTTTGTATTTGATACCCAATTTATTCAAAAAAAATTGAAGTTTTCTTATCCATAATTTTTCCAGTACCTAGTCTTCTTATAATTTTTTAATGTTTTTAATTAAATTTAACTCTTTGGATTAATAATATTAGATTCAATGATTTAATAAGAAGTTCAAAACTAGAATTTTGAAAAACTTTAGTTATAATTATATATTCATCTTTTCAAAATTTTATTTTTAACTTTTTATTTAAAATTAATAATTTGTGATAATAAATAATCAACATTATGATTTAATTAAAAAATAAAAACTATAATTTTAAAAAACTTCACTTAATATTATTTAACCACCTTAAATTAATTTCATTTCAAGGTATCTAGTCTTCTTATAATTTTTTAATGTTTTTAATTAAATTTATCTCTTTGTATTAATAATATTAGATTCACTGATTTAATGAGGAGTTCAAAACTAGAATTTTGAAAAACTTTAGTTATAATTATATATTCATCTCTTCAAAATTTTATTTTTAACTTTTTAATTAAAATTAATAATTTGTGATAATAAATAATCAACATTATAATTTAATTAAAAATTAAAAACTATAATTTTGAAAGACTTCACTTAATATTATTTAACCAACTTTATTTTATTTTATTTTTAAAAATTTAAATAATAAATTAAAAATCACATATAATCATTCCTTGGATTGACTTTGAGAATATATTTATTATTTTCTAAAACATCATTCATGGATTTGCGAAAATTTTATAAATATAAATATCTACAAAATCGACATTACTAAACGTACACGTTTTTGCCTCATCAACTATCCATAAATCATATTATATAAATTGATATAATAAAGTATCATATTTATATTATTTTTTATTACCATTATAAATATTCAAATATTCAACACTTTAATTAAAATAATAAATAATAAACATAATGTTCTAATTAAGAATTAAAAATAAATATTCTAAAATACTTTAGTTAGGATTATTTGATCGACCTTTCTTAAATTTATAGTTTACTTATAATTATTAGTTCATATTTTTTCAAAATTAAAATTAGTTATCTATGAAACAATAAATAACAATTATTAAAAATTAGAATTCTAAAAAAAAAATTATTTATTATTTAGTCACAATTTCATAACTCTATTTTATATAAAGTTAAAAGCTATATGTTACATATAGTTATTTTATTCAAAATTATTCAAATTTTAATATTTTTAATTTTAATTAATTTTTTTAAATAATAAATAACATACATAATTACTTATTTTAAAAAAAATCAAATACTACACTTTTGATTATTTAATAACACTTTCTTAATTATATTTTATAAAATTAAAATGGTTAGAGATTGTAAATAGTTATTTTGATCCATTTTTGTTGCTTTAAATCTAATACTAATAATTATTATATATCTAGTTTATTAGATTATATGATCATAATTTTTTTTATTTTCTCAAATTTGTTACGAGATTATTTGATAAATTTTTTACATTTGATTTGTTTCAAATTTATGATCGAAACAAGAAAAATGAGAGTTTTAGATAAATCTTATAATAATTTAATATATAAAACTTTTTACTTATAAACTTAATACTTCTTAATTTTCTTTATCTATATGTTACATATTTTTTATTTTTTTATGTATGAGTTATCAAAAAAAATATTTTATTTGATTATTGTGTTAAACATTTTAGGATATTACTTTTATGGCATACAAAAACATAAAACTCAATTTAAAACAAAGTAATAAAATATCATTATTAAAAATAACTACATATTATGTTTTTATAAAATTAATTTTTTTTCATAATTTATTTAAAATATTATCATATAAATGTATTACCATAAATAAAAATTAATATTATTTTCTATTTTCGTTGTGTATTATTTATTTAATAAAAATTAATATTTTTTTAACCCAAATATATATATTTTCATATACAACGCACGTTGCTAAAGAATAAAGGAACTGATGTGAAATAAAACAGCGAGAAATTAATTCATTGGCATGAAAAGAAAAGGAAAACAAAAACCCCGATTAGCTCATACAAGAATCAAGATACATGGTCCGCGTAGAACCTACTATGGTCGACATGCCATTAAAAGCTGAAAGTTCACCATTAAATTAAAGCTAGACTTATGATTGACATAATGAAAGAGTACAAGAAGAAGCTAGGTAATATTTGCTTTTACTTCCAAAAAAGCCAACAAAATTGATCCATATATTGAACATTTGGTTTATTAGGAGTTTCAAATTGACCCAATTTTTTTAGATTTATTTGGGCGACTTGATCCATTGTCGTCGTCTCTTGAGCGGGAATGTTTTCCACCTCTATAGTATTTACCTCCCCTGTTACGAGATATTAAAAAAAAAAAAAGTCAAGTGCAATACCATAACCAATTCTTCACCAGAACACATGTTTTCTTTTTTAAAATGTAAAAATCATATGTTTTCCTATATTCAAAAGGGTGGTACACATTTTTCTTTTTTGGGTTAAAAATAAAACAAGTTAATAAATAGACCATAAAAATTGGAAAGATAAAAAAATAAAAGTTACATTTTGTTTTCAAATTTCAGTTCAAAATAATGTTAAAACTCAATTCTATTTTTACACTTTTTATTGTTTTTAAAACTTAAAAAAAATTATTAAAAACCATATTCTAAATTCATTTTTCTTTCATTAATTCACCTTACAGTTACTTTTTTTCCCTACAAACTTTACAGTTACTTAAAATAGAATGAAACAAGAAAACAATTTTTCTTTTGTACAAAACTAACTCGTTTTTTTTTTGTTCTAAATGAATTAAAAAATATAAAACTAATTTTAAACACAATAAAACATAATTCGTGATGGTATTAAATTAAGAATTCCAATTACATCAAGCAGACTTAATAACAATGAAGAACAGAATAATCGTTCTAACCTTCCTCCTCGGTTACCCTTATTTTCACGGCGCTTATCTTGATTACCACGGAGTAGGCTCCAGTACTGTTTCTCTTCCTCACCTGAAAGAAAGACATGCCCCAATTAAAGACGGTCATTATCAATAATTATAAAACTCAACATCCAGGAAAGAACAAAAGAGCAACCTCAGTCCACGGTTCTAATTCTGGCAAACTAATATCTATGTCACAGATATACAGATACACATCCCTAAAAATCCATAGTATATATTCCCATAAACTGTGTTCTGTTCTATTTGAAAAGATCTATATAGGACACGGGTAGATAGATGGACGTACTACTAAAACAGCAAACCTTGAAAAAAAAAGAACCAAAAATTACGTCAAATAATACTGCTAAAATTCACAATAATAAAAATAGCACCTCAACTTGAATTTAGAGCGGATATGAATTAGTGTTAAGGGTATTGTTTTTGTTGTTATAAGTTTTCTAGGTGTAAGTTGAGTGGTTTTACAAAACAAAAATTTAAGCTTATAAATTCCACACGACCAATTCAAACTTAAAGATGAAGGTTTCTGCTTACCCGTCAATGGTTCTAAAGTAGCAATGTAATTTTTCACAAGCAGACCACCTTGGTCAGCAAGGACAGCAGCAGCACGAGCTTTCTGAGATGCTTCAGGTTCATCAAACCGAATAAATCCAGATTCATCTCCAATCTTAAAATCTATGAACTTCACAATGCAAAAAAAAATATGTTGAGAAATATCAAAACAAATCAATGTAAGAAAGCCCCAAACATTTAAGATCGTGAGAAACCATGTGATAACTTCTTATATTACAAATATTCTTCACAGTAGTGCAGTACAATTACAAGAATGATGTGATATGTGAGGGAAAGTGGACATGTATCTATATAAGCAGAATTACGGCAGAATATATTGCTACAACATTTTAAACGAAACAAAATGGCAAAAGAGAGAGTGATGGTTTTGGCAACCTGATAGGCTGATATAGCAATAAGCAAAGGTTCAAAAATTGAAACACCAGGCAAGACAATTCCTCAAAATCAAAATAAAAGGAAAACATTGAATAAATAAAGCAGAAGAGCTAATCACAAGTATAACAGCAATGGATACTATCAAAAGCAGTGAACTAGAATATCTAACCCAAACAATGGGAAGAGCAAAAAATAATTTTACCTTGACGGTGCCAAACTTTTGGAAGACACTCTTCAGATCCTCACGCATAACAACATTCTTGTCATCTTTGTAGGCAGCAGCACTAGTCTTTTTCTCCTTCTCTTCGCTCTCTGCAATAGGACTTTCAGAAGATTTTTCCCCATTTCCAGTTTCCTTTCCTTCGCTCTCCTCGTGATTTTTCCCATCAACAGTCTCCTTTGCGATTGTTTCATCTTTTTTATTGTTGCTAACATCTTCTGTGATATCTTTAGATTCTTCAATAGCATTTCCACTGTCACTGACTGGGTCATTAGCGCCATTTCCTTCGGCACAACTTCCATCTGAAGTACTCTTTAACTTAAATGCAACAATTAAGCCTTTTGGATAGCTGTTACCATCATAAGTTATATAAATTAGACAAACAATCAACCAGGATCTTCCATGGAGATTGAGGAATTAGCAAGACTACTTTCACTTACTTTGCTTCTGCATCAGGTTCACTTTGGCCATTTGATTTTGTGAACGAAGAAGAGTTCTCATATTCTTCAGTCTCCTTATCTCTTTCACAGTCAAAATCCTTCCTGAATTAGATGATTTTACATTATAAGAATTCCAATATATAAAAATGCTTGTATCATTACAAAGACAGAGAATGCCATGTCCATCTTAAGTGAACTATATATAATTTATTAGAATCAGACCACTCTTCTCACTGCTCTCTGTTAAATAAGTAATCATATTTAAAAGAACTAAATGTCAGCCTGGACAACCAAAACAATGATGACTTCACTTAAAAAGTGGCCCACCAAACCATCAACAAATGATACATCTATAGACGAATGTTAGGGACACATATTTGTACCCATTTGCACCAACGCTACTTAGATTTTGCCACGTGTAAATAATATCTAAAAATTAAATCATTTCTCCAATTTTCAAAACAATTATAACACATAGCAGAATATAAAGGACATGAATGCGAAAGTGCAAACAAAATTAGGTGATATTAGCATTTCCCCTCCCAAAAAAAAGAAACAGAAGCTAGCATCAATTTCGCCAATCAAAACGATAGGGTGACATAAAACATGCAGTTTCAATTTTAGAAGCATACTCCTCCTTTGACCCTAAGTTCAGATTGCAACATATACTGAAAGGAAAAGGAAAATAATGAAATACCCATTGTTTAAACTTTAAATTTAAGAACAAGGATAGAAAAAAATAGCATCATCTACAAGCTGCTTAATAGTTTTACCTTAAACATAAGAAAGTTCTTTAAATTTTTAAATAGGTACAGCAGACATGTATCAAATCATCAATAAACAAACAAAATCCTATCATAATGTAACTCATTGTCTCGAAATGTTTTAGTAATCAGTAGTTAGTATTACATCATCAATTTCAGAGATCAAAACCCAGGGGGACAGAAAAACTGTAAATTTTTTTGGGTCAGAAGCTTTTTACTCATAGGTATGGCACATGCATGTGTATAAAAGCCTAGTTGCGAACTATAACTTACTTGGGCTTTAGGTCTAAATTAGTGCCTGCATAAACAAGGCTTTGCTCTAATATCTGTTTAGCATCTTCCTCTGCTGAAAACTCAACCAAAACTGTGCCACAGAAAACCCTTTTGTCTGCGACATGGCGAGGAAGCCTCACACTGTTAACCTGAAGTAATACAGGCACAATCTATTAAAATGAAAAGCACAAATAGACACTGCATGTAGTTTTATCAGTCCGAGAATATTTATTATTGTTACCCAATCCAGAGGTATAGACATGACAGTCTGTTTTCAATTAAATATACACAAAGAATAATTGCAAAATAAAACAAATGTACCATAATAATGAGACATGACAGTATGCCTTCCATTATATATACACAAAGAACAATTGCAACATAAAACAAATGTGCCATAATAATAAGACAAGAACTGGCCTTTCATTAAATAATATACACAAAGAATAATTGCCAACATAGAACGAATGTACCATAATAATAAACAGTTGATATTAATATAAATAAGGCCTTCAAAAATTAAAAACATATTCTTTATATGATGACTTCAAGTCTAGACCTCTAAAAATAGCCTTCCGCGTATATCCCCTATCGTAAAATAGGGTAATTTATCCCCCTTTCTCACTTACGTAGGCCAAATTCATGAAGTTAGGTCTAGAATCTATATAACAATCTTAGCCTTCTTTTGGACCTCACTTCATTAACACAAGACAAGAAGATAACCTTATCTTCTTTTCAATCATAGAGAAAAATTAAAAAAAAAATGAACAAACAATACCTTGCCAAATTGACTAAAGTAAGTCTCTAAGTCTTCACGTTTCACATCATGTTCAAAGGGTGATGCAGCAATAGTTCTTACATCTAATTGTTCAATTAACTCTTCTGGTTTCAACAGTTCGGTACTTCTACCAACCTTTGTCCCTGAAACCGAAAATTCACCAAAGTTATGTACTAATATGAAAAACACTTCTTTCAATCAGGCAACAACAAAAGAGAACCAAGATAATCTAAAATATTATTCATGCTGGAAAGTGTTAATATGATTAAACGGTTTTCGTCAAAGCATCCCTAATTAATTTAGTACAAAAATTAGGAATTCATAAAAAAATTTGGTTTTCTTCTCATCATCAGAGGAATGGGTACTAAACTCGAGTAATCTACATGATAGTCTAGCAAAGGTTATATTTTAGCTTTCTCAGGTTCCAAAAAATAACACGTTTTTCTGCATCATATTTGACAACAACCAAAACACAATAACCATATAAAGAGATCAACTCACCATCTTCAGAAACCTTAAGGGCTGCAGAATTTCTAAGAACTTCGGCAACAGCCTTCACAACATCTTTGGGCACAGAATCCGGCTTCTCGTCCCCCAAATTGAGGTTATTTCTCATACGAGTAAAAGAACATATCAGAGCCAAACTAACCACTATTTCCCAAGTCAAGGACATAGACACAACATTTCTACTCATAAACCAAGCTCAAGCTCAGGATACAAGTAGAGGAAAGAACAAAAGAACAAAGTGTCGTAAAGGGACCCCTAAAAAATCAAACGAAAATCTCCAAATTCAAATTAACATTCGAATAAAAAAAAAGTTTGCAGCATAAGTTTGCAAATACTACAACTTTAAAGACATAAATAAGCTTAAGCACAATAATATCTCCAACACCTCCAGCTAAGTATTTTCTCGGAAGACATTTCCCAGGAAAACAAAAATGGTCACTGCAAAAACACATATATAACACTTGTAAACTAAGATATGGAGACCAGTAAAACTCAAAATTGACAGAATAAGGATACTTCCATCTTCGCTTTCTGCGACACACTTTTTGAGAAACTTGTCAGATGGAAGATTGCTATCGCCGAGGTAAAACTCAACCTGTAAAGATCATCGAAAGAAGTCGACAATTTTAACAGCAATTCAAACAAGCAATATACAGAAACAACTAGTAGAAGCTATAAAGACTGAACCTGTCGAAGCACTTTCTTGGATGTTTCTTCGTCCAATGAAGTAGCGGCCATAGCTGAAATGTAAAGCTCACAAGTAGTCACTGACCTTTCCGTGCGTGTTTGGACTTTGAACTACGTCTTGCGAAAAGATGGAGTGAGCTTTAGGGTTTTGCGGGGATTTCTGTAGTTTGGTTTGGCAGAGGTCTAGTGGAAGTAATCACATTTATAATTTCCTTGTTCTTTTATCATTTTATTTAGTTAAAATATTAAAATTTAGTTTTAACATTTTAATTTATAAAATTTAATCTATTACCTTCTTACATTTAATAAATATAATCTAAAATTTTAAATTTTCTCAAATTAATTTTAATTATAAAATTTCATCTATAACATTCTTAATTTTTTCTGGAATTAATTTGTATATATTACGTAACAATTACATAATTAAAAGTTAAATACCAAAATATAAGTTTTATCATAAACAATATACTTTTTAAAATAAATTTGAAACCAAACGAATTAAAAAGTTAAATTTAATTTTTAGAATAAATTTAGACACATTGTTGGCTAAGTTATAAACTAAATTATGTAAATTAAAATATTAAAGATTAAATTTTTACATATTATATAAGTGGTTGAACACGTATACAGATAAAACTTTTTTCCATAAGTTTACACAAAAAAGTTCTTAAAAAAAATGTTTTACAAATTATAATAATTAAGAATAATAAATATAACATGGTGTTATTTAAAACAAAATCCAAAATTACTAAAAATAAAAAACAAAACAAAAGAATCATAACAAAAAAAAGAAATTAATTCACTTATCATATTTTTGGTGTGCTACTAATTGTTGATAATTACGTAATAAAAAATACATATTTTATGCAACAAAAACTCATATTTATAACCATTTTTATCCACGTGTTTATGGGATAATGGTGGTATATATAATGATACAAGAAAATTATACTCATAAAAAAATCAACTTTAAAACTCATAATCATGAAGATAACATTGTGTTAGAAACTCAGGCCTAACTTAACCCAATAAGATCTTATTAAGTTAAGGATTGCCCAAGCTTATAAGCAGCTTTGCTGCTTTGTTCTTAGTCGATGTGGGACAAGGATACTTAACAACCCCCCTCCACACGGCGGACAAAGATGAACATTATTAACGCCACGGTGAGACTGTGGTAGAGCCCAATTAGGTCCAAACACATAGAGACTAAGCTCAGCTCTGATACCATGTTAGAAAGTCAGACCTAACTTAACCCAATAAGATCTTATTAAGTTAAGGATTGACCAAGCTTATAAGCAGCTTTGCTGCTTTGTTCTTAGTCGATATGGAACAAGGATACTTAACAGTATAGTAAGAAAATTCATTAAAAGACAATTATAATTTTTATTAATAATATTGTATAAGTCACAATATATGTTTCATTGAAAAATATCCAAAAATTAATTTTATTATTTTTCTGCCATTTTTTTTAAAATAAGAAGAAAAAAATAGACTCTTCACCCTAAATAATAATAATTAATTGTTAGGATGCCATATGAATTTGAGGCGCAAAGAATCCGAAATGACAAGAAAATGTATGTTCTCATTGAATTCACTGGACTACATTGTATAATGCAAAACGGTAGTTTTAAATATATAGCAATATACAGAGTGTAAACTTGGTTGCAAAACGTTTCAAATAACTTGATGCTCCACAAAATAACTAATTCTACTGGCTACAATGTAAACTTACGGTAACAGGAAAAAAGGGGGAGGAAAAAACAGTCCAACTGTAACGTGAAAAGTGATTTGGCTCAAACAATCCAATAATCGAATAAACATATGAAGGTCCTGGGGCAATATCAAAGACTCGGTGCAGCTATTAATATTCTAACTTCTATATAGTCATACGGCTTATCTTGGTATACATCTTACGATACTCTGGTGTCTGCAGGGTTTAAAATCTTGCATGTTTGTGCCAATGTATTCAACACATGAATAAGGTGACAACAACATATTGTGCTCCTTTATCTCATATTTGATATTTCAATTATGTTTATCAAATCACAACACCGGAACAGAAACATTCACTCCAGACACAATTCAACTCACAAGACAGATTCTTGTCTTGTTGAAAACCCTATATCTCTATTATAAACACTTGAGATACTTGGTTTACCGGTTTAGGACAAAGATGAATTTAATATGTTAATCCATTATATAATTCACATCTTATAAATTTTAAAATTTTATATCCAATCTAATATAATCATTGGATATAAACCATACATAATTATTCTAAGGCGGATATATTTTCTAAGTTGATAGGATAAACAGATATTTTATAGACACCAAATTCGCTCATAAATTAAATTTTTTCAGCACATCTTTAGTTGAATTAATCTTTAATGGATTAAATTATTCATGCTTGTCATTAAATCCAAAATTGGAAACAATGTCCCTAAATTACATAGAAGGCAGGAGCCAAGAAGCACAAATGACTAAGCTAAGGAAATTAAAGTAGTAATAATCAGGATTCCTGGTACAAAAGTTATATATCCTTGGAGATATTACAAATTTTGTGAGAATTTTATAAGAAAATTGCTACGTGCCATAGTTGCAAAGATTTTCAAAGCCCATGTATTCATGTTGCTGAATCTTATAAATCATGTTTGTTATGCCAACTCCACCTAGCAGATGGGGGTAAAATCTTAGAATGGAAAAAAGTTAAAGGAAATTATGTTTTTATAAAGAGAAGTAATGCTCACCTAATGATATTGCACTAACAAATATTGTAAACGCTAGAATGAAGATGATAAGAGAGGCTCTTCCCAATATAATAATCATCCTTCTTACTACGTGCTGCCCTATGAAAGCCGCAACAGTAGCCACAGCAACAAAGTAAAGAGCTGCAAAACATACAATTACATGAAGATGCAAAAAAAGAGGGGGGGCTTAAAATAGCCATATGTAGAGATTTGGAGGTTATACTCACCATAAGGAACTGGAAAACGTTTGAGAAGGTAGTATTCGACAACGGACATGGAAGAAGAGAAGGTCATTGCAAAAGTGGCTGTGGCACTTGAAACCTGCACAGTAATTGTGAAGAAATTAAATAACAAAACCTATTGCATGGTTCTTATATTGTTTACACCAATATGAAATTATTTGCTTAACACGTAGAAGCACAAAAATTTGGGTTATAATTCAAGAAAGTTCTTGCACTGTTGATGAGTTTTATCAGAAAGGCAATTGAACAAGTCACCTGAGGGGGAACTCCCAGCTCCAGGAATAAAGGTCCCATAATAAACCCTCCACCTAATCCAAGCAAACCGCCGACTACACCAGCAAGAATACCACAGGCACAGTAGAGAACCAGCTGGTGCACTCGCAAAGTTGTGCCATCATCTCCCTTGGATGCAATTTTCCTCCGGCCTTTGTACAGGCAAATTGCCTCATACAGCGACACCCCAACTGAAACTGGGACCTAGAAAAACATGAAAATCAATTTTTTGGCTGAGATTCTAACTGACAAGGCTAGGTATCCGAGAGGACTGCAAAACATAGGCATTTATGCAACCAGAGAAAATGAAGTGAAAGCTACTTTGACGAATACATATACCTGCATTAAGTTCAATATCCAATACGCTGTTGAACAATTAGATGTCTTTTCCTGCAAGGAGATGATAACTAGTAGTTAGTTTTTCAATTTATAAAATTATAAACATTGTGCTTATTAACCAAAGAACCGAAGAGAAAGTATAACCTTGGCAATTTGCAATGCAAGGAATGCAACCCAAACAAAAACTAGAAGTCCAAGCTCCTTCCAGTAGACGTTCTCAAGGATGGCAACCTGAAAGGATTACGTTGATTTAGCTTTCAGTACCCAATCCAACAAGTTCTCAGAAGAGCACCTCCATTACATACCTCTTGTTCATTGCCATCCTTTTTGGATTCATTGCTTGGGCCTGCAGAAAGAGCCTTGTATTCTGCATCCCCATCACCAGAACCTAATACACAGAAAATACAAAGGATGATTTCAGGAATTTAATTTAGAAAAGAGTTTCCATGTATATGACTTTGTTACAGAGGTATGGATCAACCCACCACTAGATTCCAACAGCCTGGCAGTTTCCTGAAATTCACAAAAAAAAAAAAGAGGAAGAAAGAGAGATTTTAAAGGCTAGAAATTGAGTATTTTTGCTTTCTTTTTTTCAAATTCAATGAACAATGGATTGAAAAATTATTTTAAGCAGATGATATATTTATCGCGGCCAGGGGGGGAAGCAGAGCATATGACCTAGTCCTATTCTTACCTTCTTCATTATGGTTTCCTTTTTCCATGTTTCAACACCCTTCAAAAATGCCCTGGTTGATGTGCCTGAAAACCACCACAGGTTCAAAGTGGGTCAATTCTTACCTATCAATGGAAACAGCAATTTGGAATCTCATCTAGTTTACCAATAAAGAGAACAATAAGCAAAACTGTGACCATCCAGTCAGCAAAGATAACATTGAAAGCCACTCCTATGCTAATCCCCAGCATAAGCATTGGTTGGATGAGCAGCGCCAAATCATAATCAATAATAGGCAGATCAAGGGTTGGATGCCTTAGCTTAAGGTTATAGTAGACAGTTGAAGCAGCTGCACCCATTATCATACCTGAACCAACAGACAGAATTTAGTAACTCAAGTTAAAATTAAGTTGATAGAACATAATGAAAAGCTTCAGCTGGTGCTGCTTTAGTTTGAGAAAACGCTGCTCTGAGAGTCCAAAAGTTCGATTAAATTATTAAATAATTACTTATCCACTTAACTTAGATTTTCTGCATGCAATAAGTAAAACCAGTGACCGAGTAACAATTTAATAGCCCACCAAATTCAAGTTAATCAAATTCTACATTATAATTTGAACGAGAGTAATGATCCAGAGAAACTATTCATTTAGTCCAAGACTAAGTGATAAGGTAGTCCCATTGATTATTGGTGGTTCAGTTGTATATTTCAATAAACACTATTGCATTTGTCTTGCATCTCATTTAGTTGTAACACCTCATAAGCAACGGTCTAAATACCAATGTATAATTTCTTTTATGATTTATAGATAAAACCCGTTCAAGTAAGGAAACAGTCTGAACCTTTTTTTTACTTTTTTTTTATATGATACAATTATTTATATAATTTTATTTTTAACCCTTTTATATTTATTAAGAAAAAATATGTAAACTGTATTTTTAAACACACACAAAAAAAATATATTTTTAAGTTATATATAAAAAAAATATAGGTTAAAAATGAAACTGTGTAATGCAATGGAATAATTTTTTTTCAAAGGAATATATATACTACCACAGAGGAATATTTTCTTACATTTAGAAATAGCTGTTGCAGACTTAGCATCAAATCCAATAATTAAGGAAAGCATAGGGACAAAAATGCCTCCACCACCAACGCCGCCTACACTTCCAAACGCCGCTCCAAAGAATCCAATTACAGATCCCAGCACAATTTGCCAACCAAATTTCATATCCTGAAACAAAAATACAGAGTTCATTCACGGTAAATTTTCACAATTCAAAACAGATAAGGAACGCAAATATGCAATAACATGTGTGGTAAAGCCAGTTTCATAAAGTAATACGTTTTATACTTTGAATATACTATAAAATATGAACGAAAAATTCAAATAAAAAGGCTCAATAGAAGAAACAATAAAAAAAAATTACCGGCCAGACATGCTGGTAACCAGTTTTATTGGACTGCCATAAGAAATTCGCAGCTCTGAGAAGAAGATTAGATTCAGATTTTTCTGCTCCGTCAAATCTCGACTCTTCCTGTCTCAGGCGTCTCTCGGCCGAAGCAAATATGAAAGCTAATGCAAAGTTAAACAACATCATCGACATTGAAATCACGCCCCGCCTCTTCGACCTAAACACAGCCATATCCGATTCCAGAAATTTTCCTAACGTTGCCTCGGCCAACAATTTTCCTTTTCTGTTTCAAACTAGCGAGAAAGCAGAGCGAAAACTGCATGAAGTAGCAGAATAAATAAAATATAACACCAAAACAGAAATGCTGAATTTTTGGAATGCACTGATGGGACCGGAACCCGAAAATTTATGAGTGCGGAAGCCAAGTTCAAAGTTCAAAGACGAGCGAAATTTTCTCCAAAAAAAAATGATAGAAAATCAACGAAGAGGCGTGTTAAAGAGAAAACTTGGTAGGCCTGGTAGAAAATGGGGACATAGAAAAGATATAGAGCTGTCTTGCGACTTGCGAGTGTCAACGACAAGGAGGCGTGGATTTAAATGAATGATAAATGAGATTTGAGGTAAATAAATAAGAGAGTAATATTCGACAAAATAAGATTCTCTATTTCTTATTTTATTTTTTATTATTAAATTTAAATCATACATGTAATAAATATAAAATAAATAATTATAATTTAAAAATAAATACAGATGAATAAATAAATAAAATCTATAAAATCTGAAACATATTTGATGGAGATTGGAGAGTCAGGGAGTGAGTGAAAGAATTTGACATGGACTAGATCGGAAATAATATTTTATATAATAATAAATTATGTTATAATTAAAATCTATATTAAATTATTTTAATAAATAATTATTAATTAAAATAATAAAATAAATTAACGGTTATAATAATAATGGGTTAAAAAAATTATTATATAATTTTGATATTTGTTTGGCCACGTTAAATACAAAATGACATATGATCGCTAGTTCGCTACTGTGTATTAAAAATGTAATGAATTGTATCGGTGATTTTAGGAAAAACATTAAAAAAAACGATATAAATATATTTTTTTAAATGTTAATTAACTATTACTCGACATGAATGTATGGAATATATGAGATTTAAATTTACACTAGTATGAAGATATTGTCACCTTTTTTTTTTGTTACTTCCATATAAGAATGGGCACGGGTACGGGTGGAGACGGTTTTTGATATAACCGTCCCCAAACCGAATTATAAAACCTATAACCGAAATCGCCCGAAAATCATTACGGTTCGGGAACGGTTTTTTACCCGCGGGTAACGGTTCGGGATGGTTATGAAAAAAACCCCGAAAAAACCGAAATATATATATAATTTAATTAATTAAATATAATTAATTTCGGGTACAGGCGGGTACGGTTTTTAGTATAACCGTAACCGTTGTTTCATATTCGGTTTTTACCCGAAATCGTCCCCGTCCCCAAATTTTATCGGTTAAAAACCGAACCGCCGGTTCGGATAACCGCAGATAACCGAACCCGCGGTTTTTTTGCCCATCCCTACTTCCATAGTTCCATTATCATATTTTATATTAATATCTTAAATTGATAAAAATATTTTTAATACTAATTGAATTGTTTTTAAAAATATATATATCAAAATTTAAATTTTATATTAAATATGATATAGAATTAACAAAATATGGTGTGATATTAGTCCAATCTTTTAATTAAGGTTGATTGTTGTTTCTAAATTATCAATTTTAAAGTAATTTAAATCAAATCTCATACGAAATAAATTATAAATTATTCAATTTAATGTAAATGTCAATATGAATAAATCTAAATCTAATCTGTTTGATTAGATCAAAATTAAGACTAAACAAAGGAAGATTCAAGTGTTATCATATACATTCTTGTTATACATATATGTCAATACATATCCATAACTTCTAGTTAGGGTTCATATATTGATGATAAATGATGAATATAGAACAATCATAAACTTTTGGAAAAAATGAGAGAAGTTAAATTGAGATTGCATTCCGCTCCTTTCAGATCTAGTACAACGATTGTTGTTGTTGTTAAAAAACAGTGGCTAGACTAGTGTGGGGATGAATTGAACCAATGAAGAGATTACTCGATAGGGATGATAAACAAAGCAATAATTGGATTGGCGTCTGATGAATAGAGTAAGTGTTGAACGACAGACGCAATGAGAAACGACTAGATTGACGAGAGTTTAGAGGTGCGATAGCCAACAATGATAGTTATAATTGAGAAATGCGAATTTGCGATTAGTGCTAATCAATTAATCTTCATTTTTTTCTATTTAGAATCGAATTAGAGATTTAAGGTTTTATAAAAATAATTTTTTGTTGCATAATTTTTTTAAAATGATATAATCTAGTACGAAATAGTACACCATAATATATAAATTTAACAAATATTATCAAAAAAATTATATATATATATATATATAATTATATTATTATATATATACTTTAAATAATATATTAAATATATTGGATTAGATTGTATTATACGAATTTGAATATTTTTAATTCGAATCTGATTAGATTTCATATCAAAACCAATCAATTTTTTTTTATTCTTTTCATATTTTTTAGATTAATCGAATATTTTGATTGGTACTAATTATAGATATATAAATAATATAGTTATTTGAAAAAAAATTATAAAATTTAAATCTCATTGTCTTATAAGTAAGTACAATTTTGCAGTTTAAATAGAATTGAATAATTTTTGAGAATATTAAATGACTCTTCTAAATTAATTATTTTTTTGTTTGCACTTCGTGATTTCGAATACATGTTAGAAAGTTTACTTTTAAAAAAGAAAAAACTCCCTACGGTTTTGGTAAATCCAATAACGAACAATTGTCAAATAACCAGAATATCATATTAAACCTCAAATAATAAGCTTTGGATGATGATTTGATTACTACTTTTTAACATGTAAAAAAATATATAAAAAAATCATTTATTATTTTGATATCAATAACAAAATTTGTTGTAATAATATTATCATACTGATATTATATATCCAAATATAAAATATTTTTTTAAAATTAATATATTTTTAAGTTTTTATTTCAATAAATTATTTTTTATTTTTAAATATGAATTAAGTTCTCTATTCAGAGAAGGTTTTTGATTATCACCTGAACGGCCTAAAGCACGAGTCATACCAATCTTAACATTTATATATTTTTTATTAAGAAAACAGTCATACGAACCTTAACATTTATATATTTTTTAATAAAAATATAGAGAGAAAAAATTGTATTTATTAGATATCGTTGTATTATTAAAATTAATATAACAATTGATTATAAATTAAAAATAATGGTTGAAAATTTTATCATATATCATAAATTTTAAAAGTATTCAAATTAATATAAAAATTATATAAAAGATATATCATAATGCTTTACTTTATAAAATGATACAACATATTAGTCTTTTTATTAAAAGAAAAATGTTTAAAAATATCAAATAAAATATACTTGAAAATTATAATGATAGAATGATAAGTTTATAATTTTTAAAAAAATTATTCATTAATATTTTACATTGATTAAATTTATCTTTTTATGATATTTTAAATTAAGTTACATATATTTAAAAACATCATAATTTCTTATATATCTTTAAAAAATTTGTATATCTTAATTATTTAAACTAATCAATATTTAACACATTGATTATGATTGTAAAATACTAATAACATAAAAAATAAACTAAATAATAAATAATATATCAAGTGATTTTTTAATAACTTTATCGAGTAACAAATAACTTAGAGAAAGTATAAAAATTAACATCACAATAATATTAATTAAAATTTAATTGAATAATATGTAACAATAAAATTCATTTAATATAAAATAATATATTATATTTTTCAATAAAATTACAAAAAATAAAATAAATATAATTAATTTTTAATTATAAATTTAAAAATATTATTTTTACATCTAACTTTCAGTAGTTGTACTGAGTAGTCTCTGATTGTGAAAGAGAATGCTCTGTATCAAGTAATTATATGAAATTAATAAAATAATATTAAATTAATTTTAATTAATTAACGAATTTAAATTATTATAGTCTATAAAAATATTTAAAATAAATATAATAATAATTATTTTTTATAATTAAAAATTTTAAAAGATATTATTTTTATTATTTTTCAATAAAATTTTGTATATTTTGATAAAAAAGAAGTTATATAACAATATCATTTTTTGATTTTGTCACGTGAGACTATTGCGTTTCCTTCCGAAAAGTTCCACATATTACCATTAAACATATTTTACATGTTATTTTTCAAATGATTTGAAAATCAATACAAAAAGGGGGATGGATTCTTCAATAAATTTCTTCGTATTAATTTTTATCTATTAATAATTTTTTAACTAATATAAAATGATGTAAATTATTAAATATATTTTTAAATATTAAAATTTAAAGATTAATAAAATGTCCAAACTTAATTTTAAAAATAGCAATGTTAATTGAGTTGTTATCAAGGGGGTAAAAATAAAGTTGCTTGTTTGCCTTCCGATCTCAAAAATTATATTCACATGTGGAGTTGCTGCCCTGTTGGTACTTGATAGAGGATCGAATAGAAAAAATTAAGATACATTGTTAATTTTTATACTATTGTATACAACTTGCTAATTTTTACTTTCAAAAAAAAAATAAAATTATAAGAAAAAAATATCATATTTATTTCTTCATTGTTTAATTGACATAATTTCTTTTTTTCTTTTTTGAGAAAATTAATGTAAAAGAAGAGAAATAATAAATAATTGGGTGAGAATGAGTACGAATAAAAGCTCAAAACCTTAATTACATTCGTACAAATATCTCTTGAACTGATGGTGGCTATAGTAGCTTTTTCTAGGATTTGTCATACTTGAAGAAGTATCATCCTTATTTTCTTCTTCTTCCTAGGATTATTGTCATACTTGAAGAAGTATCATCCTTATTTTTTTTTATTGTCCCCTTATTGTCTATCTTGACTGAATAGTACTAATAGATAATAATCTCAATTTAAATAATTATTATATCTTTATTTACATCAAAATACTCTTCGATCTCTTTATTGTCTATCTAGATTGATTAGCTGTTTCATCTTAAGTATCCGTTTTAAAGTATTGTTTATTCATTTAAAAATAAATAAAAAAATTAATTTATTTATAATTTTATAAATTTTACTTTAATATTATATTATATTATATTTCAATCTTACTCACCAAACACGATCTCATTAAATATTAGTTGATTCCCATTTCTATTATATTTCAATTTTCCTCACCAAACACGAGCTAATTGTACTATTAGTTGATTCCCACCCAGAGTTGCCATATTATATATTTACTCTCTTTTTATATAACTAAATAATGAGAGAGAGAGAGAGAGAGAGAGATACATGACGAAAATCAAAAGCTATTCACAATATTATTTTCAATTTTATTCTTACATTCTTCTTCAGAAAACAATATTTTATTATTTTATGAATTTTTTTTCGCTTTCCAAATTGTTTTATATTGGTTAAATTCTTCACGTGATCCACTTCTCAACCACCACTGAAATTCACGTTCAAATTAATTAATCATCTACTCTTATTCCCATTTTTTTAATTAAAATATAAAATATCAAAGTCAGGAAAAAAATACAAAAACCAAAACCAAAACCAAATGATATGATCATATTAAAAATGAGAGTTTCACGTGAATATATATATATATATATATTTATATTAAAAAAAAAATAGGAGATTCAGATCAATATTTTTTAATCAGAGTTTATGACTTTTGAGTAAAATGGCACGTTATTAAATCTAGTCATAAATTGTCCTAACTACCAAACATCTCTCTCTACCTCTTGTCATTTACCAGTCTTCGTCTCTGTTCATTTCTGATTCGCAAATTTCAAGCACGCAAAAAACAGAGAAACAAAATCCTTATTCTCTTTCACAACTCACTTGTCATCTTTCTCTCCCCATCACCACCAACAATCACACTCAAGCAAGTTCTTTATTTTGTGTCCTTTTCCATACTGGAGTAGAGAGATATTAGTTATGTTTAGGAAGCTTCTCTCCAAAGGGTTTTGATGTTTTGTATTTTTGTCATACCTTTTTTTATTTTTATTTTGCAGGTAGTTGTATTTTTTTTTTTGGGTTATTTTGTTCATTCTTTCGAAGAATTTGTGTGAAATTAATCTTTTAGATCTAGATTTTCATCTAAATTTATCGTGATTTCTTTGTTACGTGCGGCCAATTAGGTGCAGTTTGATGTTCTTGTGGCCTTTAATGTTCCATAGATAGGGTTTTCTTCCAATATCTAAAAGGGTGTTTAATTAACAAAAGCCATCAATGAGGCTCAATTTTCATTTAATTTGCTTCTAATTTAGTTTTTTTTTTGTTATATATATATATTTTTTGATAAAATTAAATTTCATCAATAAATATCAAAGATACAATAAACTAATAATATTAGTTGACACAAATGTTATTTTCAATCAATTAAATCTTTATATCATCTTATAATTTTTAAGATATTGAAAACACATATAGATGAATAATATTTAGATTTTTAATGAAATACAAATAAAATGAATATAAATAAGAAAAAAATATTTTAAAAATAAATTTAGGTATTTAAATTAATAATATCATTTTATGTTATGTATTATTGTGTGTGCGTTACTTGTATTGTGTTATAGTATAAAATTTTATTTATTTGAAATATATTGAATTATAAACTCTTTTTAATTTTTAATAAGCTATTATAAAACAAGATAATTTTTTATTATTAGTTAAAGCAATTGAGCTTCTTTTTTAATCTAATATTATGTAACATACAAAAAATTGTTGTAAATAGATTCTTTCTTTTAATTTAATAAAATATTTAAAGTTCAAAGAAAACAAGTTTGGCAGCGAGTTTTACCCTCTATCTACCCTTTAAAATGTCGTAGTTGGAAAAATTATTCAAAACTGTCATGTCTTCAGTAATTTTTTATATTTTACCAATTGAGGGTAAAGTTTATCGTGATTTTATTATAATATTAACAAATTCTTATTTTTAAATAATTTTGATAAAAAAAATAAAATTTATAATAAGATATTGATACTTTATAGAAAGACACTAATTTTATATAAAAAATCTTACTAATGACATTTAGTATCATGATATATCATAAAATAATCTTTTATTAAAATAGTGATAAATTTCAACTTAAAAATATTTTAATAAAAAATAAAATTTGTAATAAAACATTAATTTAATATAAAAAATAAAAAAAATTCAATCTCCTAATAAAATTTACCATAAATAAAAAAATATTTTATTATAAAATAATAAATCTTAACTTTCAATGATTTTAATAGAAAATA